>CP141133.1:16356947-18829728 GCA_035236585.1 Warburgia ugandensis
ATAAGCATTATAGCTATGAACAACTTGCATTTAGTGCATTTAGATGTAAAAATTGCTTTCCTTCATGGAAACCTAGAAAAATATATCTTTATGCGGCAACCAAGAGGCTATATTGAGTATGGTAAGGAGAATCTGATATCCAGAGTCAAAAAGAGTCTATATGGTTTGAAATAGACCCCAAGATAGTGGTACATCAAATTTGATCATTTCATGTATAACAATAGTTTTATTAGATGTCATGTTGACCAAGAGCATTACTTCAATAGATTTATAGGGGAGCGTGCATCATTCTTTTGTTATATGTGAATGGCATACCCGTTGCATGATCAAGCATGCACGAGATTTCAAATCTGCAGCATCACCTCACAAAGGAATTCTCACTGAAGGACTTAGGTTAAGTAAAACAAATTCTTAGGATGATGATTAGTAAGGACAAAATAAGCAAACAAAGGCTATCATAGTTTGAATACATTGAGAACATTCTTAATAGAGTCAATATGGTAAATGCTAAGCCGGTAAACTTTCCTTTAGTAGGCCACTTTCGACCTTTGAAGAAATAATAAGGCATGCATAGAAAGATGTATATATATGAAGTTTCATATACATCAACTATTATAATTTGATGTGTGTCATAGTTTGTACAAGAGCATATATTATGCAAAACAATGGGAGTAGTTAGCCAGATTTATGAGCTATCATGGAAAACAACATTGGAGGATAGTAAATTGTATTTTAAGGTATCTAAGAGGTAGCTACCTAACATTGTGCCACTAGATGATCAAAGATCACTTTATAAGGGTATGTAGTTGTTGGTATGTAACATTTCCTATTTTAGGTTTTAGGAAAATTGATTTTTTAAGAAAAATAAAATAAATAAATTACTAAATAATATAATATAATAAAACAAAAAATAAAAGACATATAAGGTAAGTGAGAAGAGAGAGAGTGCTCAAAACGCACTCTCACTTTCCTCTCCTCTTCAAAATCTTCTCTCATAACACGTGGACAATGTGGATGCAATCATGGGAGACATGGCATTTCTCACACCCTTGAAACCGAGTCAAGAATGAGGTGGTATCACTCCACCCTCTTCCCCTTTTATGTTAATTTTAAGGTTGTACAGGCTGTAAATCGTTGGAAAAAAAGGCATATGAATATGTGGAGTTTTGGCAAAAATCCATGCTTACCGTGTTGCACAAAAACAAATTGGATGAGACAAGTTGTTAGATTTTAGATCTAGAGCCATTCACATTGTACATGATGAGGAGAGGAAAGGGACCCACAAAATTTAAGCGTAACGACTGGATGGTTAGGTGATCGCTCAAAAACACACAAAAAATCGTAATATGGGGAGTTTTTTTTTTGAAAACGTGCAAAGTACGAAAAACGGATGGATTTCAGGTGGAATTTTGGGAAATTGGAAGGTGAAAATGGAATGGGCCCTATCGGCCCAAAAAACTTAATCTGGGTGTAAAAATCACAAAAAATGGAGCACACTAATGAGTAAGGGAGCACGGTGGATCAGTCTCTAGTCATTGCCTTCGGCAACAACTTGACCGGAACGGGGGGAAATGCAAGGTCGTGAGAGTGCGTCATGTGGCGTGACAAGAGGTGCGCCACGCGCGTTATTCCCTGTCCTCCACATGTGCGCAGAGCACGTCCACAGTAAGCGACCACTCATCCTGCAACGGGTTTGATTGCGTTTGGTACATGCAGTTTAATTGCCTCATGCGAGCCGCATGCGCCGCACGTTCGGTGGGCCCGATTTGCATGGATTATGGTCTTTTTTACCCTTTTTGTTTTTAAACTCTTTGGATTTAGGAGCTACAGAGGTCCAAATCACGATCCAAAAGTGGCGTTGTGATCGTCTCAATAAGCAGGACCTAGATTTTAGATAAAAAATCTAGTTTGGAGTAACTTTTTAATAGCAAAACTACTAAATGCTATTAGATGATTCAGATCGAGTTTGATCAAAGACAGATGATCTGCTTTAGATTTTGGTTAGTATGTGTTAACCATAACATGATTTATGGCATGACAGGTGCGACATCACGGCATACAACCCTTTATATTGGTTTACATGTTGTTTCGAGATATTGCGATACTGGAGGTAGTGATTTCATTCAAGACAATTTTTCCATGATTTCCTGCAAATGGTGATTTGAGTTTTTGAGGCATGTGATTTATCTGTCGCACTTTGCATGAGATTGAGTCATGTAGCCTTTCATGTGCGTGCTATCTTTAGTGGTCATTTGCATGCACTATTTTTTTATATCTCTTGTGATATCTCACCTCATTGTTAGTCTTCTTGACATGTGGGAGTCGCTTCCGACCTGATATTTGAGACTATTGCTCCCGTGGTAGGATTGCGCATTTTTCACCCCGTGAGTGCCTCGAGTGCCCGTGGAGGGTGAAAGGGCGAAAGCGGGGTGTGCAACGCAACTTTTCGTGAGTGCCCGGAAAGTGCTTGTGAGGGTGAAAGGGTGAAAGCCGGAAAGTGGTGCAAGCGTACGTTGCCGTGCAGTGCCCTTTGAGTGCCATGAGGGTGCAAGGGTGAAAGCGGATGGTATGGGAGAGCCGACTCCACATTGCCATGAGTGCTGTGCTACAGACATTCATAGGGTTTGATCTGGTGATGATGCCGATACTTTTGACATACATCCATGTGTTTTTAGATTTTCTCAGAGCGTGTAATGTCCCGATATCACATTGATGATATCTTATGTGATTTCTATGGACTCTAGTATGTCCTTCATTATGTGATTTATGGTTTAGTAGTATGTTTGATCATTTTATGATCTATTATGCCTTGTGCCATAAGGTTATTTGTTTTATTGGAGTTATTTTGAATGTATATCACCCGCACAAGATGGCTTGGTCGAGGCATTACTTTGCTTTTGCAATGCCTCTAATCGTAGCGACAAAATGTAGAAGCGAAAGAAGGTGGATTAAAGGGGTGGAGTTTGGACTCCGGGCTTGAGGACATAAGCACGTCGATACGTAGACAAGTGCAGTGTACTGGTGTTAGATTGCAGTATTGGGTTTTTCGGCATTCTCCTTACTATCAGATATATTGATAGATTAGACCCCATATCACTATATAGGTACAGGTTATATGTTTATTCATGGATGATGTGGTGATCTCGATTGACAGTATTCCTGGAAGCTTTGGAACTTTCACTATTACGATTCTTTACGCTTGTAAAAATATCATCGTGGTTTTAATTTGTGAGCATGCTCAAAATGGTTTCATTTCGTTTCCGTTTCTTCAAGCAGGGATTTTGAGGTGAAATGACCCTCACAAGGGGTTTTCTCGAAATGGTATTTGGCTGACTCGCTGACAAAATTTTAAATTATGAGTTTTAAGTTTTGGGATCCCATCTATTTTCTATAAATAAATTATTACTATTTTCATATAAATATGGGAAAACAGATGTTAAAACCTGGGGTGTCACATGGTAATATCATTGTAAACCTTGATGGTAGAAGAAGTTTTGATGTATACATCTTTACCTTGAGGAGCGTAGCAAATGCCGAGATGGGATCGATGCTACTAAAAATATTGTCCTCTTTGATAATAAAATAGAGTATGTTATTGTATAATAGAAGTGAGTAAAGAAATGATTTGGCTACAAGATCTCATGGAACAATTAGAAAATGAGCAAAATAACTACATTTTGTATAGTTTATAGTCAATAAGTGCAATTCATCCGGCAAGAACTTGAATTTCATGACAAGTACACAAAGCATATCAATAAAAGGTATCAAGCTTCATAAGATTGCATTTGGTCAAAAGATTAGGTCTTCCTTTTTTTGAAGAAGATATACATACAAGTGAAATTCTACTTGGTTATGTTGGACCAAGGTGTTTGCTACAATACAGAAGTTGAAGGTTCATGCTCAACTTCCGTAGTTCTTCAAAAATTAAAAGATAATGGCAAAGAACTGCTACATCAAGCTTTATATCAATGGAGAAGCTATACCATTTTATAGAAGATGTAAATAGGGCCACTTATGATCAATCTTCCAAGTGGGAGGTGTTGTGAATGTGGAGCTCCTCGATTGCTTGATCTTATTATAATTGGTATCAAATTTTGTTCGCTACAAAAAGTAGTGGTAGAAATCTTCTTACCTCAGGGTCGCTATTTTCTAGTAGTGGGAGATAGTGAAATTGGTGTGATCTGCTCATGATCGCACTCTCAATTTAGAGGAAACCACATAAATATGTGTGTTTTTGTTTATTTTTATTTTATTTTGATGATCATAACATTACACCTAACAATTACTCACTAACCTCCTCACATCTCTCAAAACTTATCACACACCTTTGCCAAAATTTGCTGGCACAAGTCTTCTGGGCTAGTAACATCACACAACACTCCAATTACCATCACCATGTCTTAGGTAGGAAGACCTAACAAATTGCACCACCTCTTATGTGTACTCATCCCATGGTATTCGAACCAGCCCCAAGGTAAATCAAGCCATTCATGATGTTTCATCATCCAGCTTACAATACCTAAAATAGTGAAAGAGGTTTGAAAACCCATACTAGTGCCATGTAACACTTGAAGAAATCATAGGCTTGATAAGAAAAATGGCAAGTGGGTACTTACTTCCACACCGATAATGAACATCATCAATTATTGCCTTGATTTGTATGAATTAAATGACAACTAGAAACATATCCATACATTACTAGAATTGGTATTTTCTAAGATGGGAAAAATAAGGACAATTTGTACCTTCTGTCTTATATAAAAATAAATATGAGGATGGTTATAAAAAATCTCCTCTCATATAATGTAATTTAATAAGACAACTTTTCAAAATGCTCGAAAATTCATATCGGAGGGAGTTAAATTTTTTAAAGATTTTTGTTAAAAGAATTTAAGAAGTATGGTTTAGAAAAAAACTATCTTTAAAAATCTTGCCTCAAGAAGACTCATAAGTAAGAAAAAAAAAAATCTTAAAAAACTTGATCAAGAAGACAAAGAAAAATTGTCTTTCAAAAACTCATGATTAAATCTTAAAAACTTGATCAAGAAGACAGCAAAAAATTGTCTTTAAAAATCATGATTAAAAAGATTATTATAAAAATCATATTAAAAGTTATCTAGATTTCAAAAGATGGCTAGAAAAAAATCATCTTCTAAAAAAAAGACTGACTATGTGAAAAAAATCATCCGTTAAAAAAATTGATTAAGAAGGTGGTTAGAAAAAAATCATCTTAAAAATACTTATTAAGAAAAAGACTATTAGAAAAAATCATCCTAAAAGTGTATCTGACAAGAAGGTGGTCATTCTGAAAAAACCATCATCTTTAATAAACCTATTTTTCTAAGAAGAAAATTTGTTTAAAAATTATCTAAAACCTACTTTAAGAAGATGGTTTTCCAAAACAAATCTTTAAGTAATATACTTCACCTTATAAGTGATAAAAGAAATTCCTTTCTTTTCTTTCTCTTCTCTTTTATCTCCCATCCATGTGTTCTTCATCCCGTTGTATTTCTCAGACTGTATCTACACGCATTGAAGCTTAACTATCTCGTATTTTGGCTCTAACTAGTTTTAGTTAAAAAACTAGCTATTATAATGGATTGAACTTATAGTTTGTCTTCAAATCCTTGTCATCCTAACTCAGCCGACAAGAAGCAGTTGGTGAAGTCTTTTCTTTTCTTATCTCATATTTTATTTGTGTGATTATGTAATAGAAATTCTTTGCTAAATTCTATCCCAACTTGTATGGTTCTATCATGCATATTTTGCATCAATGTTTCTACTCCCAACCTCAAGTTAGAATATCTCGCATGCATGATAAATTTCTCCAAACATTTTTTTCACACAAACAGCTGTTTGCATAAAATGTCGAATTGATAATTCATTATTTTCATGTCTCAAAAGCCATTGAGCTTCCATTTTTTACTTATAAAAAAGGAGTAGAAATTATGCTTGGATGATATAGCGATAGAACACTAAGGGAATATCATAGGGGGAACAAAAATGTTCATAAGGTTTTCACTTAGGGGAAGGGGTGTGGATTGTAATCATATTTTGTTTTCCATGCTCGATATGTGGAAACATGGGAAGGTAATCTATAGATAAGAGTATAGAATATTTGTGCTTCAATTGAGTTAATCAATATTATCACTTTTAAATCTAACATAAAGAAGAATCTACCTTCGGTGGCCCTTAATAAGGGTATAAGGATGTAAACATGAAGGCACTATACTCAAGCTGCCGTCACAGTATAGTACAAACTACATGTTTGATGTTTCGAGATTCATAGATGACTTCTAGGAGGATCTTGAATAATTTCAAACTACATTAGAGGAAGTTGATTGACCTCTGTGCTGTAACCTTGGATGTGCAAATTATATTAAGTTGTTCTGCAATGTTAGAACTCTTAAAAATGTGAAATCTAGATTTGATTTTTTGGATTAAGGTTTCAGTATAAAATTCTTGAAAGTGGTGGGTAAAATGAAATTGAAGAAAGGAGAACAAAGTACACCAAAGTCCACATGGGAGGAAAAGAAACCCCATAGGTGTACTAGAGTTGAAGTATGAGAAGATACATGCTTATCTTAGTGACTACATCTTCTATAGGAAGATGAACAAGGATAAAACTACATCCTAAACTTATGGACAATCACACAGATGATACACCAAGAAGTGAATTCAATTGAGCAAGTAAAAAGATGATGTGCTTGTCAAGGTCCTAAGGAATTTTCTTCCATTCCAAAGTTTAAAAGAATATTTTGTATTATGAAAATGACAAAGAAACTCGTATAGCATGTCGAGGTGGAGAATTATTGATAGCTATTTACTCCATCTAATCAAAAAGCCGTAGTGTGGAAGCCTCAGTATGCTCTCATGGCCTCTAATGTTGGAAAAATAATCAAGAAACCTACAACTTGCAATATCCGTAAAGATGATCGGTAACCATGGTTCCATGAGAAGTAAGTATAGTTGTTGGTCTAGCTTATAAATGCGTGACTTTTACAACCTTCCTCACTATTACTAAGTGCATGAAAAGGAAGTTTGTAGGATGCTTAATTTATGTTTGATAAATAGGTCTCAAAAAACAAGGGAACAAACATCCACATCTACTTAGCTTCACCGATTAGTGATACGATTATGGAAGCATTTGTAGGGGGTTGATGTGATGACTGGTTTTCTATATGCATTTTTAAATGCAAAACTAATTTTTAATGAGAAATTCATTCTTATTTGAAAATAAATAAATTGTAAAAATGATACAAAGAAAAGAATATTTTTCTTTTAAATTCATTTTGAAAACCCCAAGTGTCATTTCTTTTCAATAAGACAAAATAACTAGAATTTTTAATTATAAATTAAAAATAGAAAATACAGTGCATCTTAGACTTAGCTAGTCATAGCTCACAAATTCAATCAGTAAAAATTATATATACATGTCCAAAAACATAAGCCATATATTTACATTGTTTATAGTAGTATGTTTTATGTTATAAGGCCTGTCTTCATCCTGATTCCTATTCACCTCTCAAAATGACTCTACTTGCTAAGTTAAATTCTTTAAAGTCCCTAGATATTTTAAATAAATTTATTAATATCTCAACAAGCTTGTGCTTTTGTGTAGGTAGTTTAACATCTATTTTTCTAAATAGTTTTTCATACAGCTCTAAAGAATAGAATAATCAAAGGAAAAGACAAAAAATATCATTTCGAAACCACATGTCAATCTCAATATTGCAATTTCATGCTAATGACATTTCAGTACAAACATGTCACAATTTTGAATATATAAGTTTTCAAGTGAGCAAGTCCAACACTTAATAATTTCACATAAACCATAATATAACATAAAATAAAAAATGTGCATGACGCTTTAAATTAGTATGAAAGATCCACCATCTAACTTGGTAAATCAAATGTCAAAGATGCTCAAAATAAGTAGTAACGTCGGTTAAACCACTAACGGTGGCACTCCTAAACTGATAATGTCATCAATGTGCACATATGTATCTCGAATGAACACATCAGTATGGTTGGTCACTAGTACTCATCTAAAGGCCTTCATCAAGCCTATCTACATGGGGTCACAAAATAGAAATCTTTTATGGAATATCATGCTCTCCACGAACTAGCCTTACACCGAATTGTGTCTCTAGTACTTAGAGACTCAACCACCAATGCAACCTCCATGGGCGACCGTGGATATGTCTCAAAAAGGGTATCATGAATACCTCCATTGGTCCTTTTCCTATCATAACAATAAAAGAAAAAAGTGCCTCTTTGAGCATCGGCAAAACCTACCACCTTATGGTTAGAAGCCAGGCATGCCAAACCCCCAAACAACCTCCTAGCTAGTACGCACCTGTAGGTTTATTAGCCTAAACAAGCATATATGACTCAATCCAAAATGTCATTAAATCATATAGCACATGTCTCATGCAAATTCATGCATTTATGTAACTCATCTCAAGGCATGAGATTGATGGCATTTTACTAAGAATCATCATTTCTCTTTTAAAACATACAACCTGCATGTAATGGAATTGAGCAAAAATATTATTTTCATTTTTAAGACAAAACTATGCATCATAGGTATGAATCCACACACACACACACACACACACACACACACACACACACACACACACACACACGTATAACCTCACACGCCTCATTTGTAAATATTGCATTCTCTTAATAAGCTAAAAATATGACAATATATCAATTTTATAGATAGTCAAGTAAATATCAAATCGAAAGTATGATAATCAAAATACTATGTATGATTTGATTAGTTTAAAATCTAGATATTTTAAGTAAAGTTCTTGAGATGCTCAAAAATTCCAATGGAAAATAGATGTTGTAAAACTCCCTACCTTAACAACAAAGCTATTCCTAATCCTTGAAATGCTCACAATAGGCTCAGTTCACAACCAATTAGCATCTCTATCAACACATATGTATATTACAGTTAAGTCATTTATCTTACTTATGATTTCTTAATTGTGACGTATTTAGCTTTGACCATCATTAACATGGTGATCCTTCCCTTACCACTTTCCAATCATAGGTATTCTCTTTATTTTTTCCATGTGTAATATCCAATCTTGGCCATTGATTAAAGATTAACCTAGCTCATCTAAAGGTCCCTGCCTCCTATTAATCTCCAACTTATAGAAAGTCTATTTCCATATCTGGGTCAATATTTGATCTATTGCCTTGATAATTAGATTGAATTCCATCAATCAGATCAATAGTTTTCAATCATTTTTTATTCCTATTTTCTAATCTTAAGGTCATCAGATCGATTAAACCATTAGATTCACTCTAATTAATACTTCAAATAGACTAATTACTCCTTCTAGGGTCCAACTCCGTCTTAATCACACCTAATTTCTAAGTTTTCTATAATTTACCACTCATAATATAAGTAAAAATAAAATTCAATTAAGTCTTGGTGGTGATCTTACCTCTAATCACAAAAAACCCAAGTATGGATGAAGTATTTACAGGTGGATGTGATCAATTATGATTGCCTCCTATCAAGTTGATCAAGGTAGTACCTCTCCACCGTTAAATCCCAAGACGTGATCTTTACAATTCTAAGCACCTAGCCATTAATCAACAACATAAATTGTGAAAAGCCCAATACATGGCTGTCATTATTTTAGGCTTTTGGTGATGACGATTTATAATTAGATTAGGTGAATACTCGTATTAATCAATGAATTGTAGTAGTTTATATCACGTTAATCTATAATCGATCAATATGTGGGGTCAGGTCAATTATAGATTGGATGCTCTAATGTCTCAATCTATGGTCAAATATATTTGAAAGCTCCACTTGATCACGCGTTATCCGAGTCCTAAGTGAAGTCTGATCAAAGGTTAAATTTATCTTAAAGGGGCAAATCGGGTCCCGTATATAAGCATCTAGTGGGTGATCAATGGTCGGATCATGATAAAAAGTTAGATTGGCTCATAGATTTGTTTCTGAAGTGATTGATTAATAGTTGGATAATGTGGATTTTTTTTTGGTGGATTTGATCATGGATCCGAGTATTTGGTGTTAAATCATGTAGCGGCTATTAGATGACCTTCTCGCACAAATTGTCCTTTTTAAGTGTGGATGGGTAGGAAATATTTGACTCTAAATTTAGAGGATGGTTAGAGCATTTATATATCAAAGATGATCTTGATTGTACATTACTATTAGCTTTTGGAAACATCTCTCCAATGGTCAAATTGTTTGATGATATTTGTTCTTCTAGCCACTACCACAGGACTGTGGCATTGAATGGTGCATATCTTATCCAGACATTGCATCCGACGCTCTGTAAATTGGGATCACATGCAATTCTGGAACGATCGATAATCCTCTGATCAAATATCTAACATTTCCATTGGTAGATCAGGCTTGAAAACCCCTAAAACCATACTTTTTAGCTAAAAATCCTCATGTTGTCAAAGGTGACTAACAATCCCTTCGCGATGACTCGGCTGTCGCTAAAGAAGGTGACCGAGCATGGTCGTCGCTAATGACAATTTTTATGTTGGGATCGTACTTCTTTAAAGGTTTGTAGATCGTGCACTCAACTAGGCTCCTGTCACAGTTTAGAGCCGTTTTGTGCTCATTTGAGTCTTGAAAAAGATAATTCTTCTACATCAGATTATCACCAAAAAGTCTTAGTGTCATCGAATTTAGAATATTCATCTAATTTCCATAAGACATGTGCTTCTTCGATCACAGAAATAAACAAATCGGCTTTGATCCTCTCTTCACAAGTGAATTCATGATCTCTGATCCACCACCATTTGGATGTTAGGTGTTGAAAATTGATGGTAATAGAAGCAAAGTTACTCATCGCGAAGGTGGAATAAATGACGATTTACGGGAGAGTGGGAGGGGAAAGGAGCAAAGAGAAAAAGAAGAAAAGGAAACCTAGATGAGGGAGGGAGGGGTGTCAAGCCGTTAATGCGCCCCGCTCTATTCTGTGCTAACAATGCATCATGTTAAGCCATGCGCGTATGAGAGGAAGCTTTCTAAAGAGGAGAGAGAGGATATAGTGCACTTTTCCAGGTCTCTAGGGGGCTACTCCTCTTTTTTGTCAACTTCGAGCAGCTCTCCCTTATTCCACCTGTCTCAGCCTTCTCTCACTCGAACTCATCAGTACTGATGCCACAAAGATAAGCCAATCTCTATTATCAACGTGAGAAATAGGGGCTAGATGTTTCCGTGAGCAAAGTAAGGCTAAATCAGCATCTCCCCTTTTTGGGAAAGCTAGTGGTGGGGCGTGTGGAATTCTTTCAAGAGGTTGCCTAATTCATTCGGGTAGATCCGATTGAGATGAGTTTCTCATTTTACTAGCGTGTAGGTGGTGCTGCTACATGTGAAGGCGCTGCTGGACTTCGCTATCGCGTTGGTCACCTGGAGAGAGAGGGGGGGGGGGGGGGGTGTTGGAGCCGACATTGTTGGTTGGCTGCCCTATGTAGCACATGAGTAGAAAGGAGAGAAAATGGCTTGTACAGTGTCTCAGAAAGTGCGGCGGCTCTTTGACGCCGTATAGTAGGCATTGATTAAAGTGGCGTGCACCGGGGAATTGCAGGACAAGACATTTCAATGGGGGAAAGAAGATTCATGGCATGGTGATGCGTGGGTGGCTCTATCCAAGCTGGCTTATCATTATAAAAAAAAAATGGCCTCCTTTGTGTTTTAGACATATTCTAAGTGTTTTTAAAATATATTAATTGGGCCCATAGAAAAATTATCAAAATTGCCTTACTATTAAAAATAATGAAACTTTCTTATTTGAGCTTTGTTTTCTAGCATTCTTAATGTTATATTGGATTCCTTTTGTATAAGTAAAATTCAATTATTAAGGTTTCAACACTTTATTTGTCTTCTATGAAAAGCTTTCCATTTTATTGGAAACTTCAAAAACTAAAATTCTATTTTCTCCTTTCTTCAACAATAAAAATTAAATAAGGTAAGCTTTTAAAAATTAAACTTATTATGGTTGAAGCTTACAATGCATACAAGAAAGAGTTGTTACCCCTGAAGATTATACTCGCTAGCAGACAAATAAACAACTTTCTGTGACATGGTAATTTGGCAAGTCGCATTGTCACACCAGAGAAAGCATACAATGCTTGTCCTATCCTGTTGTAACGAAACGTGCGTGATATGGCTTAAACATGGTAGGAAGATGATATTTATAGGCCATAGAAGATTGTTGTGGCATAGAAGTAATCCATGTACTAATTTGAAAATGGGGAATATAATAGGAGTGCAGTAGATAAAATACATCTCCATAGATGTTGATTGAATAATAAGTATTGGAAAAAAAGGTTGAAAACCTTATTTTCTCATGGGGGAAGAAGAAAGTAACTAAACATACAAGTGGTAGCAACTCTATAAGTTGTTGGAAGAAGAAGTCAATATTTCTTTGAACATGGAGTACTAGGAAATTCCTACATGTGCTTCGATGTCATGCATATTCGAAAAAAGAATGTTCTGTGGAGACCTTGATTGGTAACATATTGAGAAAAACAAATGATAGACTTACAAGCTTGGAATAGATCTTCTATGAAGATGGTTTTGAAAAAAAAAAAGGTTGCATACAGGGAGAGAAGAATACAGTGTGTAATACTTGTTATAACTCAAAGTTTGAGATGACGACTCTTCAAACTTCTAGAAACAATGTCTCCATGGAAAAGAAAAAATTGTTAGGGATGAATTCTCATGATTATCATGGTCTGATGTAACAAATCTTGCATGTATAAGTTGGATATTGTTGTATAAAGATAAGAGGAGATCTATTACAAATTTTTATACTTCTATAATACTTGTGAAAGAAGCTGGTTGATGTTTCCAAATTTTCAAAAATCTTAGGGACCATCTTTAACAAACTTTATGTGAACTTAAGATAATCTTCCCACCATCCTTCTTTAATACCATGATATTCTTAACAGTTTGCCTTATTGATGAGGTAAGATTTAGTGGGCCAAGTTTATTTACAAAATGTACTCGTTTGAGAGGTACATTAAAGTTTTGAAAGGCTATATACGAAATCACAATTAGCTAGAGGAATGTATTGTGGAAGAAGCTATGGAGTTTTGCATAGAGTATTTATCAAGAGTGGGTTCAATTGGAATCCCTAAAAATAAATGAATAGGTGGATTTGACCCAAAAGTTGGTAGGCCACTCTTGAGTAGTTGTGTATTGAATGTTAAATGTAAAGAACAGGACCATGTGCACCTTTATGTTTTGTGAAAGAATGTTGATGAAGTTTAGCCATACATTGATTAAGTTGGCATTCTCTCTCCCTAATGTTTCTTTCACATTTTTCTCTATTTTATGTGTAAGTTAAGAGTAGTACATTGCTTTTACATCTCTTCATTGTAGTGAGCACATGGAGTTCTTAAAGGCGAGGTGTCCAAGATATGCAAAACAAAAGTGGTTGCAACATGAATACTATTGCACCTTTACCATTTGACTTCATCAAAAAATAGAATTAATTAATAATTCATTTACTTATTATTAATTGCATACTTATTTTGATTTGTTAGATTATAACAACCATGCCACTTAACATAAATAGGTTCATGATTAGGGAGATGTTTCAAGTTATAATACATCCGAATCCTTGGGTTGATGGTGATGAGACCTCCACCGTAAGTAATAAGGTATGCTAGATATGCTATCAATGGTTATTACTTACAAGAAAACCTTGATAACTCCAGAGTGTAAATGTAATAGTAGGGTTAGCTTAGTTTCCCATGCTACTTTCTTTTCTAGTTCAAAGGACAACAACTTAATTGTTGCAAATAATACTTATTATAGGGTTATAACGAGAGATATGGGTATTGTATTATACCTATAGAACTATAATTGTGTTTAAGTATGATTGGGTGGAACACAACAAAGATAGCATCGAAGATGATGCCCTTGGATTGATATTAGTTAATGTAAATAAGATTAGTTATAAAAATGATCCATTTATTTTGGCCTTTTAAGAGAAATAAGTATTTTATGTACAATATAGACATGATACGAGATGGTCAATTATTTATCAACCTCCATAAAGGACTTTTATGATGAAGATGACTTAGGTAATAGTGTAATAGATTAGCCTTGTATTGCTAAAAATGTTATTAATTAATGTAATTAGTGAGAATGAGATGGATTATGTGTGTTATACTTTGAGGAGCATGCTTGGATTGAAACAATTTATGTTGAGGGGGCAAATTAAAATGTAACATTTGATATATATATATATATATATGATGGTTAGGAGTTATCTAAAAATTTGTTCTTGTGATATCATTATTTATATATGTGCCATTGTTTATAGCAATTCACGATATATTTTTTTCATATCTATAGTTATGTATATGATGCGCTTACATCAAGAATTGCTTAACTTGAGAAGTCATTAGACAAAGCTAAAAATTTTGTAATTGTTTTAGAAGAACATGACAAGATGGTTATAAAAAAATATTCTTATAAAAACATACCATCTACTAAAGCCCCCAATTGTCATTAGTTTCCCTCTCTAGAAACCCATTCTCTAGATTTGTGTCACTCACGACTATTCTCATCTCCTTTGGTCTCTCTCCTTGGTTGATCATTTCTCTTGTTTGTCTTCTTCAAGTCCTCCAATGGCATGCAACGAGCCACTTTTTCGTCAATCATTGCCATTTTAACCAAATAAGAAAACTCATAGAAATAGTCGACTATAAAACCCTACTTTATCTTCTTCTTTAGTAAAGGAAGCTTTCAAATCATACTTCGATGATTGTTTTGGATGAAGAGGGTAGACCGACTTAGGTTTTCCTAATCCTCTCTTTTGGTTTTTAATTGTCAATTTGAGACTAGAAAATTGATTTGAGGTTTTAATTTTCTTTATCTTTCTTTCTCTCTCTCCTTGCCAGATCATTGGATGGTAGCTAAAAAGACAGGTATGACTTTATGATTTTTCTCCTTGAATTCATTCAACGAGTGATAGCAGGAGGCATAGATTGGTAACCTATGATTCTTCCATTGTCCTATCCCACAATCAATAACCATAAGAACATATCAGTGAGTATATTTTTCTTTAATCTATTTGTGGATTTGTAGTTGAAAGAAAATATTTAACGAATTTTGAGTTTCCCCTATCTATTTGACATGTCAGTAAGTGATAAAAAAAAACTATATGAAATTTTTTTATTATTTCTTTGAAATGAATAGAGGGTTTTGTGTTTGGTGTTAACTCCGTTCAAGGAAAACTTATGGCCCCATGGAATGAATTGATCATTATCATATCATGGGTGCAAGGGAAAATGGACAAGGGCTGCTAGGGTATTCCCTCGAAAGTAACATGCTACATTAGATCTTGGGTGTAGGGGAAAATGAGCAAGGGCTGCTAGAGCGTTCCCCGTAAACCTACATGAGAACCTAGGTGCAGTAGAAAGCAGGCATGGGTTCAAGTCATGGGGATTGAGAAGTGTGCAGGCAGAATAAGATTTGTTTTTCGACATGGAATATAAGTACATTGATATGTAAGAGTTTGGAATTAGTAGATATGATGAAATGTAGGAGAGTCAATATTGCTTGTATTCAAGAAAGCAAGTGGAAAGGGGCTAAAGTAGAGAAATTGATTTGCATAGGCTTTGGTATGTAGTAATGGACAATAATAGAAATGATGTAGGGATAGTGGTGGATAAAGAATTAAAGGATAAAGTTATAGATATTAAAAGAACTAGTTAAATAATTATATATATATATATATATATATATAACTTGTTATAGGTCATAAGATCATACATGTTATAAGTGCATATGCATTATATGTAGGGGTTAGAAGATAGAATCAAGAGATAATTCTAGGAAGATATGGATGGAGTCATGGAAGATATCCCCAACATAGGAATATTTATATGAGTAGACTTAAATGGTCATGTAAGAAAGGAAAAGGAAGGATACAATAGGGTACAAAGAGGGTATGTTATTGGATTAAGAAATGAGAAGGGAGAAGATATCCTCAATGTTAAAAGAACTAGTGATAGAATTACACTACTAAAAGTTGTTCTAGGAGAGAAGATCATAAATGTTGTAAGTGCATATGCACCCAAATAGGGTTAGAAGATAGATCAAGAGACCATTCTGGGAAGATATGGAGGGAGTCAAGCAAGAAATCCTCAACACATAAGGAATATTTATATGAGCAGACTTAAATGGTCTTGTAAGATAGAAAAAGGAAGGATATAATATGGTATATAGAGGGTATGGAATTGGATTAAGAAATGAGATGGGAGAACATATCCTTGATGTTAAAAGAACTAGTAATAGAATTATCTAATAAAACTTGTTCTAGGAGAGAAGATCATAAATGTTATGAGTATATACACACCACAAGTAGGCTTGAAAGATATAATCAAGGGACAATTTTGGGAAGATATGAAGGAACTCGTGTAAGAAATCCTCAACACATAGGGAATATTTATATGAGCAGACTTGAATGGTCATGGAAGAAAGGAAAAGGCGAGGGATATAATAGGGTACATAAAGGGTATGGTATTGAATTAAGAAATGAGATGGGAGAAGCTATCCTTTATTTTTCTTTAACATATAACATAACTCTAGCAAACACATTGTTTAAGAAGAGGGATGAACACTTAATAACCTTTAAAAATGAACCATACAAAAGTCACATAGAATTTTTTCTACTTATAAATACTAAAAGATCAATGCCTAAGGATTGTAAGGTAATACCCAGTTAGAGTTTAAGATCACAACACAAGCTAATTGTTATGGATATCTACATTAAAAGATAGAATAAAGGAAATGAACTTAATATGTGTCCAAAAAACTAGGTGGTGGAACTTAAATGGGGATAACATAACTTCATTTACAAACAATTTGATGGTAAAAGGAAATTGAAACAATGAAATGGAAGTAAACACTATTTTGAGTAATATGGCTGAGTCCCTTAAAAAAGTGGCAAAAGATGGTCTAGGAGTATCTAAAAAGTAGAAGGTATCTCGTAAAGAAAACTTGGTGGTGGAATGAAAAAGTACAAAAAGTTATTAAAGAGAAACATGTGTGTTTTAAAGCATGATAGAGGACTAGAGATAATGAAATCTTTAAGTAATATAATAATGCTAAAAAGGTTGCGAATAGAATAGCAAGTGAGGTTAAAGTCAAGGCATATGGTGATCTCTATAATAGATAAGGACCAAGAGAAAGAGAGAAAGATGTGTTTAAACTTGCAAAAATAATAGAATAGAAGGATAAAGACTTAGACCATGTTAAATGAATTAAAAGTGATGCTTAAAGGGTTGTAGTCAAAGATGACACACAGATCAAATAAATGAGGGAAAGTTACATTCTAACATTGCTAAATAACAATTGTCCTAAGAACATAGGGATTGAAAGCATAGTAAACCCAAACAACATTGGACATTATAGATATGACTGTAGGATTAAAATACTTGAAGTCAAAGAGTCCTTAAAAAAGATGAAATCAGGAAAGTCCTTAAGGCTTGATGGTATATCAATATAGGTTTGCAAGAATATGAGAGATACTAGAGTAGTATGGTTGACAAAGTTGTTTAATAAGATTGTAAAAGGCGGATGAATAGAGGAAGAGCTTGATTATACCAATTTATAAGAATAAAGGAGACACAAGAGTTGAACTAATTATCGTGGGATAAAACTTATAAGCTATACCATAAAACTTTTTGAATGAGTGATTGAGATGAGTGTATTAGAGAACTAATGTGGTTTTGTACTTGAGAGTTCTATCATGGAAGCTATTTTTTTGCTTAGACAATTAATAGATAAAATATAGAAAGGTGAACGGACCTCTTCATGGTCTATATTGACTCAGAAAAAGATTATGTTAGGGTTCTCAGGGGGTTAATTTAGTGGGTATTGGGCAAGAAAAGGGTTTCAGGGGGGATATATAGACATAATTAGGGATATGTATGAAGGATCAGTAACAAAATGGTAGGACCACAAGCGAGAGAGATTGGTGAATTTTCTATCACTATATGAAGGTGCCAAGGATCAACATTGAGCCCGTACATTTTCACATTGGTTAGGATGACTTAACAAAACATCTCACAAGGAGATTTTCATGATGCATCTTATTTGCCAATGATATAGTTTTGATTGATAAGACAAGAGAGGGCATAAACACAAAGGTAGAGTTATGGAGAGATACATTAGAATCTAAAGGACTTAAAATTAGTTAAACTAATATGCAGGACATGGAATGGAATTTTAGCAAGGAGAGGAGTAGGAGTGAGGCATTAATCAAGATTGATAACCAAGAAGTCCCTCTAAAATACCACTTTCTATACTTGGTATCAATAATTCATGAGAGCATAGAGATTGAAAGGGAGGTCACCCAGAGAATGCAAGTGGACTATAATAAATGGAGATGCACCTTTAGAGTTTTGTGCTATTGGCAGGTTCCACTCAAACTAAAAGGAAAATTCCATAGGATGGCTATAAGTTTGGTCATGCTCTATGGATTAGAGTGTTGGGCAATTAAGGAACAATATGTACATAAGAGTAAAACCAGTGGGTAATAAGACGAGGGAGATTAGACTTAGACAGTGTGGACATGTCCAACAGAGATTGAAAATGGCACCAGTTAGGAGTGAGGTAATATATGTCGAATGTTTCAAAAAAGCAAGCGGAAGGCTCAAAAGAACATGGATAGAAGTGATGAGAAAAGATTTAAAAACTTTGAGACTAAATGAAGATATGACCCTTAATATAGAGGAATTGAGGAACAAGATTCATGTGGCTGACCCCTAATTGGTAAAAGGTCTTGATGATGATGATTTTGGTTAAATAATTATAGTAACCATGGATTTGTTACTTCATCTATTCATGTATGGTTTTACCTAATGACTTATACTAGAAATGGTGGATCGATGATTCATAATTTGTCTTTCTATTTTTATGGTTGACTAGAAATAGACAGCACAGATATGTGTTTTCGACAACCTTTTTTGAGTTTCGATCATTGATTCAAAGTTGGAAAATCAAATTGAAACCTCATCGGTTATTGCTGATCTATCTTAGAATGCATGAATCATCCAATCTTAGTTAAATTTGATTACAATATGTAGTTATGGTTTGCGAATTGAGTTAATGTGAAACCTAAATTTGATGTGGACACAATCTAGATTAATGTATGATCCATGGTAATGTATGATTCATATTCTAGATGTGAGATTTAGATTGGAATACATGTTCTATTTTCACGGTTGGAACCATAGATGCTATCATCTTATAATGCTTAATGATCCTTGATTAGTTCATGTTTTGGAACTATTAAAGAGTATTATTTTCAATGCCTAATGCTCATACTTTTGTACATATTTTGGAACTTTGGATTGTCTTGTTTCCAATGTGATTACTACTATTATATGTGCACATCTATTTGACAATAAAATTTCAACATTATCAACAAAACCACATTAGTTCTCTAATACACTCATCTCAATCACTCATTCAAAAAGTTTTATGGTATAGCTTATAAGTTTTATCCCACGATAATTAGTTCAACTCTGTGTCTCCTTTATTCTTATAAATTGGTATAATCAAGCTCTTCCTCTATTCATCTGCCTTTTACAATCTTATTAAACAACTTTGTCAACCAAACTACTCTAGTATCTCTCATATACTTGCAAACCTATATTGATATACCATCAAGCCTTAAGGACTTTCCTGATTTCATCTTTTTTAAGGACTCTTTGACTTCAAGTATTTTAATCCTACAGTCATATCTATAATGTCCAATGTTGTTTGGGTTTACTATGCTTTCAATCCCTATGTTCTTAGGACAATTGTTATTTAGCAATGTTAGAATGTAACTTTCCCTCATTTATTTGATCGTGTCATCTTTGACTACAACCCTTTAAGCATCACTTTTAATTCATTTAACATGGTCTAAGTCT
This sequence comes from Warburgia ugandensis, assembly GCA_035236585.1. NCBI lineage: Eukaryota > Viridiplantae > Streptophyta > Magnoliopsida > Canellales > Canellaceae > Warburgia > Warburgia ugandensis. The sequence goes on from CP141133.1 coordinate 16,376,904, forward strand.
TTACCCTTCTATTCTATTATTTTTGCAAGTTTAAACACATCTTTCTCTCTTTCTCTTGGTCCTTATCTATTATAGAGATCACCATATGCCTTGACTTTAACCTCACTTGCTATTCTATTCGCAACCTTTTTAGCATTATTATATTACTTAAAGATTTCATTATCTCTAGTCCTCTATCATACTTTAAAACACACATGTTTCTCTTTAATAACTTTTTGTACTTTTTCATTCCACCACCAAGTTTTCTTTACCAGATACCTTCTACTTTTAGATACTCCTAGACCATCTTTTGCCACTTTTTAAGGGACTTCGGACTCAACATATTACTCAAAATAGTGTTTACTTCCATTTCATTGTTTCAATTTCCTTTTACCATCAAATTGTTTGTAAATGAAGTTATGTTATCCCCATTTAAGTTCCACCACCTAGTTTTTGGACACATATTAAGTTCATTTCCTTTATTCTATCTTTTAATGTAGATATCCATAACAATTAGCTTGTGTTGTGATCTTAAACTCTAACTGGGTATTACCTTACAATCCTTAGGCATTGATCTTTTAGTATTTGTAAGTAGAAAAAATTCTATGTGACTTTTGTATGGTTCATTTTTAAAGGTTATTAAGTGTTCATCCCTCTTCTTAAACAATGTGTTTGCTAGAGTTATGTTATATGTTAAAGAAAAATAAAGGATAGCTTCTCCCATCTCATTTCTTAATTCAATACCATACCCTTTATGTACCCTATTATATCCTGCCTTTTCCTTTCTTTCATGACCATTCAAGTTCTGCTCATATAAATATTCCCTATGTGTTGAGGATTTCTTACACGAGTTCCTTCATATCTTCCCAAAATTGTCCCTTGATTATATCTTTCAAGCCTACTTGTGGTGTGTATATACTCATAACATTTATGATCTTCTCTCCTAGAACAAGTTTTATTAGATAATTCTATTACTAGTTCTTTTAACATCAAGGATATGTTCTCCCATCTCATTTCTTAATCCAATTCCATACCCTCTATATACCATATTATATCCTTCCTTTTTCTATCTTACAAGACCATTTAAGTCTGCTCATATAAATATTCCTTATGTGTTGAGGATTTCTTGCTTGACTCCCTCCATATCTTCCCAGAATGGTCTCTTGATCTATCTTCTAACCCTATTTGGGTGCATATGCACTTACAACATTTATGATCTTCTCTCCTAGAACAACTTTTAGTAGTGTAATTCTATCACTAGTTCTTTTAACATTGAGGATATCTTCTCCCTTCTCATTTCTTAATCCAATAACATACCCTCTCTGTACCCTATTGTATCCTTCCTTTTCCTTTCTTACATGACCATTTAAGTCTACTCATATAAATATTCCTATGTTGGGGATATCTTCCATGACTCCATCCATATCTTCCTAGAATTATCTCTTGATTCTATCTTCTAACCCTACATATAATGCATATGCACTTATAACATGTATGATCTTATGACCTATAACAAGTTATATATATATATATATATAATTATTTAACTAGTTCTTTTAGTATCTATAACTTTATCCTTTAATTCTTTATCCACCACTATCCCTACATCATTTCTATTATTGTCCATTACTACATACCAAAGCCTATGCAAATCAATTTCTCTACTTTAGCCCCTTTCCACTTGGTTTCTTGAATACAAGCAATATTGACTCTCCTACATTTCATCATATCTACTAATTCCAAACTCTTACATATCAATGTACTTATATTCCATGTCGAAAAACAAATCTTATTCTGCCTGCACACTTCTCAATCCCCATGACTTGAACCCATGCCTGCTTTCTACTGCACCTAGGTTCTCATGTAGGTTTCTGGGGGAACGCTCTAGCAGCCCTTGCTCATTTTCCCCTACACCCAAGATCTAATGTAGCATGTTACTTTCGAGGGAATACCCTAGCAGCCCTTGTCCATTTTCCACTGCACCCATGATATGATAATGATCAATTCATTCCATGGGGCCATAAGTTTTCCTTGCAGGTTAACACCAAACACAAAACCCTCTATTCATTTCAAAGAAATAATAAAAAAATTTCATATAGTTTTTTTTTATCACTTACTGACATGTCAAATAGATAGGGGAAACTCAAAATTTTTTAAATATTTTCTTTCAACTACAAATCCACAAATAGATTAAAGAAAAATATACTCACTGATATGTTCTTATGGTTATTGATTGTGGGATAGGACAATGGAAGAATCATAGGTTACCAATCTATGCCTCCTGCTATCACTCGTTGAATGAATTCAAGGAGAAAAATCATAAAGTCATACCTGTCTTTTTAGCTACCATCCAATGATCTGGCAAGGAGAGAGAGAAAGAAAGATAAAGAAAATTAAAACCTCAAATCAATTTTCTAGTCTCAAATTGACAATTAAAAACCAAAAGAGAGGATTAGGAAAACCTAAGTCGGTCTACCCTCTTCATCCAAAACAATCATCGAAGTATGATTTGAAAGCTTCCTTTACTAAAGAAGAAGATAAAGTAGGGTTTTATAGTCGACTATTTCTATGAGTTTTCTTATTTGGTTAAAATGGCAATGATTGTCGAAAAGTGGCTCGTTGCATGCCATTGGAGGACTTGAAGAAGACAAACAAGAGAAATGATCAACCAAGGAGAGAGACCAAAGGAGATGAGAATAGTCGTGAGTGACACAAATCTAGAGAATGGGTTTCTAGAGAGGGAAACTAATGACAATTGGGGGCTTTAGTAGATGGTATGTTTTTATAAGAATATTTTTTATAACCATCTTGTCATGTTCTTCTAAAACAATTACAAAATTTTTAGCTTTGTCTAATGACTTCTCAAGTTAAGCAATTCTTGATGTAATTGCATCATATACATAACTATAGATATGAAAAAATATATCGTGAATTGCTATAAACAATGGCACATATATAAATAATGATATCACAAGAACAAATTTTTAGATAACTCTTAACCATCATTTATATATATATATATATATCAAATGTTACATTTTAATTTGCCCCTCAACATAAATTGTTTCAATCCAAGCATGCTCCTCAAAAGTATAACACACATAATCCATCTCATTCTCACTAATTACATTAATTAATAACATTTTTAGCAATACAAGGCTAATCTATTACACTATTACCTAAGTCATCTTCATCATAAAAGTCCTTTATGGAGGTTGATAAATAATTGACCATCTCGTATCATGTCTATATTGTACATAAAATACTTATTTCTCTTAAAAGGCCAAAATAAATGGATCATTTTTATAACTAATCTTATTTACATTAACTAATATCAATCCAAGGGCATCATCTTCGATGCTATCTTTGTTGTGTTCCACCCAATCATACTTAAACACAATTATAGTTCTATAGGTATAATACAATACCCATATCTCTCGTATAACCCTATAATAAGTATTATTTGCAACAATTAAGTTGTTGTCCTTTGAACTAGAAAAGAAAGTAGCATGGGAAACTAAGCTAACCCTACTATTCTGTTACACTCTGAGTTATCAAGGTTTTCTTGTAAAAGTAATAACCATTGATAGCATATCTAGCATACCTTATTACTTCTGGTGGAGGTCTCATCACCATCCAACCCAAGGATTCAGATGTATTATAACTTGAAACATCTCCCTAATCATGAACCTATTTATGTTAAGTGGCATGGTTGTTATAATCTAACAAATCAAAATAAGTATGCAATTAATAATAAGTAAATGAATTATTAATTAATTCTATTTTTTGATGAAGTCAAATGGTAAAGGTGCAATAGTATTCATATTGCAACCACTTTTGTTTTTGCGTATCTTGGACACCTCGCCTTTAAGAACTCCATGTGCTCACTACAATGAAGAGATGTAAAGCAATGTACTACTCTTAACTTACACATAAAATAGAGAAAAATGTGAAAGAAACATTAGGGAGAGAGAATGCCAACTTAATCAATGTATGGCTAAACTTCATCAACATTCTTTCACAAAACATAAAGGTGCACATGGTCCTGTTCTTTACATTTAACATTCAATACACAACTACTCAAGAGTGGCCTACCAACTTTTGGGTCAAATCCACCTATTCATTTATTTTTAGGGATTCCAATTGAACCCACTCTTGATAAATACTCTATGCAAAACTCCATAGCTTCTTCCACAATACATTCCTCTAGCTAATTGTGATTTCGTATATAGCCTTTCAAAACTTTAATGTACCTCTCAAACGAGTACATTTTTGTAAATAAACTGGCCCACTAAATCTTACCTCATCAATAAGGCAAACTGTTAAGAATATCATGGTATTAAAGAAGGATGGTGGGAAGATTATCTTAAGTTCACATAAAGTTGTTAAAGATGGTCTAAGATTTTTTGAAAATTTGAAACATCAACCAGCTTCTTTCACAAAGTATTATAGAAGTATAAAAATTTGTAATAGATCCTCTTATCTTTATACAACAATATCCAACTTATACATGCAAGATTTGTTACATCAGACCATGATAATCATGGGAATTCATCCCTAACAATTTTTTCTTTTCCATGGAGACATTGTTTCTAAAGTTTGAAGAGTCGTCATCTCAAACTTTGAGTTATAACAAGTATTACACACTATTCTTCTCTCCTGTATGCAACCTTTTTTTCAAAACCATCTTCATAAGATCTATTCAAGCTGTAAGTCTATCATTTGTTTTTCTCAATATGTTACCAATCAAGGTCTCACAGACATTCTTTCGAATATGCATGACATCAAGCACATGTAGGAATTTCCTAGTACTCATGTTCAAAGAATATTGACTTCTTCTTCCAACAACTTATAGAGTTGCTACCACTTGTATGTTTAGTTACTTTCTTCTTCCCCCATGAGAAAATAAGGTTTTCAACCTTTTTTCAATACTTATTATTCAATCAACATCTATGGAGATGTATTTTATCTCTGCACTCCTATTATATTCCCCATTTTCAAAATAGTATGGATTACTTCTATGCAACAATCTTCTATGGCCTATAAATATCATCTTCCTACCATGTTTAAGCCATATCACGCACGTTTCGTTACAACAGATAGGACAAGCATTGTATGCTTTCCTGGTGTGACTTGTGCGACTTGCCAAATTACCATATGCAAGAAAGTTGTTTATTGTCTACAACAGTATAATCTTCAGGGTAACAACTCTTTCTTGTATGCATTGTAAGCTTCAACCATAATAAGTTTAATTTTTAAAAGCTTACCTTATTTAATTTTTATTGTGAAGAAAGGAGAAAATAGAATTTTTAGTTTTGAAGTTTCAATAAATGAGCTTTTCATAGAAGACAAATAAAGTGTTGAAACCTTAATAATTGAATTTTACTTATACAAAGGAATCCAATAATATTAAGAATGCTAAAAACAAAGCTCAAATAAGAAAGTTTCATTATTTTTAATAGTAAGGCAATTTGATAATTTTTCTATGGGCCCCATTAATATATTTTAAAAACATAAAATGTCTAAAACACAAGGGCCATTTTTTTTATAATGATAGCCAGCTTGGATAGACCACCCACGCATCACCATGCCATGAATCTTCTTTCCCCATTGAAATGTCTTGTCCTGCAATTCCCAGTGCACGCCACTATCATGCCTACTATCAGCGTCAAGAGCCGCCGCACCCAGACCTGTACAAGCCATTTTCTCTCCTTTCTACTCATGTGCTACATAGGGCAGCCAACCAACAATGTCAGCTCCAACACCCCCCCCTCTCTCTCCAGTGACTAACGCGATAGCGAAGTCAACCGCGCCTTCACATGTAGCAACACCACCTACACGCTAGTAAATGAAAACCATCTCAATCGGATCTACCGAATGAATTAGGCAACCTCTTGAAAGAATTCACACGCCCCACCACCAGCTTTCCCAAAAAAAGGGGAGATCTGTTGCTTACTGCTCACGGAAACATCTAGCCCTATTTCTTTGATAATAGAGTTGGCTATCTTTGTGGCATCGACTGTACAAGTTCGTGAAGAAGGCTAGACGAGTGGAATAAGGGAGAGCTGCTCGATTGACAAAAAAGAGGAGTAGCCCCCCTAGAACCTGGAAAAGTCACTATCCTCTCTCCCTCTTTACTTCTCTCACTTCTGCGCAACTTAACATGATGCATTGGCCCGAATAGGCAGGCCGCATTAGCAGCACCCCCCCTCCCTCCCTCATCATTCCTTTTCTTCTTTTTCTCTTTTCCTCCTTCCCTCCACTCTCCCATGCGTCATTATTCCTTGCGATGGTAACCTTCTATTACCATCAATTTTCAACACCTAACATCCAAATGGTGGTGGATCAGAGATCATGGATTCCTTGTGAAGAGAGGATCAAAACCGTTTGTTTATTTCTTGATCGAAGCATGTCTTATGGAAATTAGATGAATATTCTAAATTTGATGACACTAGATTTTTTGGTGATAATCTGATGTGAAAATTATCTTTTTCAAGACTCAAATGAGCACAAAACGGCTCTAAACTTGACAAGAGCCTAGTTGAGTGCCTGATCTACAAACCCTTAAAGGAAATTACGATCTAACATAAAAATTGTCATTAGCGACGACCATGTCGGTCACCTTCTTTGGCGACAGCCAGTCATCGCTGGGGATTGTTAGTCACCTTTGACAACATGGATGTTTTAGCTAAAAAGTATGGTTTTAGGGGTTTTCAACTGATCTACCAATGGAAATGTTAGATATTTGACCAGGGATTATCTGATCGTCCAAATTGCATGTGATCCCAATTTAAGAGCGTCGGATGCAATCTGCAAGATATTCACCATTCATCACGATCCTCGTAGTGTGAAGAACAAATATCATCAATCAATTTGACCATTGGAGAATGTTTAAAGCTAATAGTAATGTACAATCAAGATCATGCTGATATATAAATGCTCTAACCATCCTCTAATTAGAGTCAAATATTTCCTACCCATCCCTGCCAAAAAGGGACAATTTGTGCAGAAGGTCATCTAGCCCTTGATTTAACACCAAATATCAGATCCATGATCAAATCCACAAAATCCACATTATCCAACTATTAATCAATCACTAGAAACAAATCTATGACCAATCTAACTTTTTATCATGATCCAACCATTGATCACCCACTAGATGCTTATATCTGGGACCGATTTGCCCCTTTAAGATAATTTAACCTTTGATCAGCTACTTAGGACTCAGATATGTGATCAAGTGGAGCTTTCAAATATATTTGACCATAGATTGAGCATTAGAGCATCCAATCTATAATTGACCTGACCCCACATATTGATCGATTATAGATTAGTGATATAACACTACAATTCATGATTAATCTGAGTATTCACCCTAATCTAATTATAAATCCATCACCAAAACCCTAAAATAATGACATATGTGGGCTTTTTCACAATTTGATTGTTGATTAATGGCTAGGTGCTTAAATTGTAAGATCACGTACTGATTTAATGGTGGAGAGGTACTACCTTGATCAACTTGATAGGAGGCAATCATAATTGATCTGTCCACCTTAGATACTTCATCATACTTGGGTTTTTGTGATTAGAGGTAAGATCACCACCAAGACTTAATTGAATTTTATTTTTACTTATATTATGACTGGTAAATTATAGAAAACTTAGAAATTAGGTGTGATTAAGACGGATTGGACCCTAGAAGGAGTAATTAGTCTATTTGAAGTATTAATTAGAGTGAATCTAATGGTTTAATCAGTCTGATGACCTTAGATTAGAAAATAGGAATAAAAAATGATTGAAAACTATTGATTTGATTGATCAGAATTCAATTTAATTATCAAGGCAATAGATCAAATATTGAGATATGAAATAGACTTTCTATAAGTTGGAGATTAATAGGAACCGAGGACCTTTAGATGATCTAGGTTAATCTTTAATCAATGGCCAAGATTGGATATTATGGCAAAAATAATGAGAATACCTATGATTGGAAAGTGGTAAGGGAAGGATCACCATGTTAATGATGATCAAAGCTAAATACGTCACAATTAAGAAATCATAAGTAAGATAAATGACACTGTAATATACATATGTGTTGATAGAGATGCTAATTGGTGTGAACTGAGCCTATTGAGCATTTCAAGGATTGGAATAGCTTTGTTCAAGGTAGGGAGTTTTAACATCTATTTTCCATTGGAATTTTGAGCATCTCAAGAACTTTACTAAAATATGTAGATTTTAAATAATCAAATCATACATAGTATTTGATTATCATACTTTCGATTTGATATTTACTTGACTATCATAAAATTGATATATTGTCATATTTTAGCTTATTAAGAATGCAATATTTACAAATGAGGCGTGTGAGTTATACGTGTGTGTGTGTGTGTGTGTGTGTGTGTGTGTGTGTGTGTGTGTGTGTGGATTCATACCTATGATGCATAGTTTTGTCTTAAAAATGAAAATAATATTGCTCATTCCATTACATGCAGTTGTATGTTTTAAAAGAAATGATGATTCTTGAAAATGCATCAATCTCATGCCTTGAGATGAGTTACATAAATGCATGAATTTGCATGAGACATGTGTTATATGATTTAATGACATTTGGATTGAGATATATGCTTGTTTAGGCTAATAAGCCTGGTGCGTACTAGCTAGGAGGTTGTTTGGGGTTTGGCATGCTAGCTTCTAACCACCAAAGGTGGTAGGTTTTCGTGCTCAAAGAGGCACTTTTTTTCTTTTATTGTTATGATAGGAAAAGGACCAATGGAGGTATTCATGATACCCTTTTTGAGACATATCCACAGTCGCCATGGAGGCTGTGGTGGTTGGTGTCTAAGTACCGGAGACACAATTCAGTGAGCTAGTCGTGAGCATGAAGTTCCATAAGATTTCTATTTTGTGACCCCATGTAGATAGGCTTGATGAAGGCCTTTAGATGAGTACTAGTGACCAACCACTGATGTGTTCATCGGGGTACATATGTGCACATGATGACATTATTAGTTTAGGAGTGCCACCGTTAGTGGTTTAACCGATTATTACTTATTTTGAGCATCTTTGACATTTGATTTACCAAGTTAGATGGTGGATCTTTTATATAATTTAAATGTCATGCACATTTGTGATTTTATGTTATATTATGGTTTATGTGAAATTATTAAGTGGACTTGCTCACTTAAAAACATATATTCAAAATTGTGCATGTTTGTCTGAAATGTCATTAGCATGAAATTGCAATACTGAGATTGACATGTGGTTTCAAATGATATTTTTTGTCTTTTCCTTTGATTATTCTATTCTTTGAATTGTATGAAAAACTATTTGAAAAATAGATGTTAAACTACCTACACAAGCGCAAGCTTGTTGAGATATTGTAAATTATTTAAAATATCTCGGGACTTTAAAGAATTTAACTTGAAGTAGAGTCATTTGAGGTGAATAGGAATCTGGGTGAAGACAATAACATAACATACTATATAAACAATGTAAATATATGGCTTATGTTTTTGGACATGTATATATAATTTTTTCTGATTGAATTTGTGAGCTATGACTAGCTAAGTCTAAGATGCACGTATTTCTGTTTTAATTTATAATTAAAAATTCTAGTTATTTTGTCTTATTGAAAAGAAATGACACTTGGGGTTTTCAAAATGAATTTAAAAGAAAAATATTCTTTTGCTGTATCATTTTTACAAATTTATTTTCAAATAAGAATGAATTTCTCATTAAAAATTAGTTTTGCATTTAAAAATGCATATGAAAACCCTGTGTCATCACATCAACCCCTACATCTTATAATGTATCACTAATCAGTGAAGCTAAGTAGATGTGGATGTTGTTCCCTTGTTTTTTGGACCTATTATCAACATAATTAACATCCTAAACTTCCTTTTCATGCATAGTAATAGTGAGAGGTTGTAAAAAGTCATTATAATAGACCAACAACTATACTTACTTCTCATGGAACCATGGTTACCGATCATCTTTACAGATATTGCAAGTTGTAGGTTTCTTGATTATTTTCCAACATTAGGCCACAAGAACGCTACGAGCTTCCACACTACGGCTTTTTGATAGATGGAGTAAATAGCTATCAATAATTCTCACCTCGACATGCTATACGTAGTTTCTTTGTCATTTTCATAATACAAAATATTCTTTTAAACTTTGGAATGGAAGAAAATTCCTTAGGACCTTGACAAGCACATCATCTTTTACTTGCTCAATTGAATTCTTCTTGAGCTGTCATCTTGATTGTCCATAAGTTTAGGATGTAGTTTTATCCTTGTTCATCTTCCTATAGAAGATGTAGTCACTAAGATAAGCATGTATCTTCTCATACTTCAACTCTAGTACACCTATGGGTTTTCTTTTCCTCCCATGTGGACTTTGGTACTTTGTTCTCCTTGCTAACATTTTACCCACCACTTTCAAGAATTTTATAAAACCTTAATCCAAAAAATCAAATCTAGATTTCACATTTTAGAGTTCTAACATTGCGTACAACTTAATATAATTTGCACATCCAAGGTACAACAGGTCATCAACTTCCTCTAATGTAGTTTGAAATTATTCAAGATCCTCCTAGAAGTCATCTATGAATCTCGAAACATCAATGTAGTTGTACTATCTGCGACGCTTGATATAGTGCCTTCATATTTACATCCATATACCCTTATTAAGGGCCACGAAGGTAGTTCTTCTTTATGTTAGATTTAAAAGTGATAATATTGATTAACTCAATTGAAGCACAAATATTCTATACTCTTATCTATAGTTACCTTTCCCATGTTTCCACATATCGAGCATGGAAAACAAATATGATTACAATCCACACCCCTTCCCTAAGTGAAAACCTTATGAACATTTTTGTTCCCCCTTGATATTCCCTTAGTGTTCTTATCGCTATCATCCAAGCATATTTCTCCTTTTTTATAGTAAAAAATGGAAGCTCAATGGCTTTTAGACATGAAAATAATGAATTATCAATTCGGCATTTTAGCAAACACTGTGTGTGAAAAAATGTTGGAGAAATTTATCATGCATGCAGATATTCTAACTTGAGGTTGGGATAGAAACATTGATGCAAATATGCATGATAGAACCATACAAGTTGGGATAGAATTTAGCAAAAGAATTTCTATTCATAATCACACAAATAAAATATGAGATAAGAAAGAAAGACTTACCAACTCTTGTCGGCTGAGTTAGTACAAGTTTGAAGACAAACTATAAGTTCAATCCATTATAATAGCTAGTTTTTTAACTAAAACTAGTTAGAGCCAAAATGCAGATAGTTAAGCTTCAATCTGTGTAGTCTAATACAACAGGATGAAGACACATGGATGGGAGATAAAGAAAGAAGAAAGAAATTTCTTTATCATATAAGGTGAAGTATATTAAGATTGTTTTGGAAAACCATCTTCTTAAGTAGGTTTTTTAGATAATTTTTTAAAAATTTTCTTCTTAAATAGGTTTATTAAGATGATTTTTTCTGACCACCTTCTTAATCGAATTTTTTTAGGATGATTTTTTTCTAACCGTCTTCTTAATAAGTATTTTTTAAGATGATTTTTTCTAACCACCTTCTTAATCAATTTTTTTTAGGATGATTTTTTCTAGTCAGTCTTTTTTAAGATGATTTTTTCTAGCCATCTTTTAAATCTAGATCTTTTAATATGATTTTTATAATAATATTTTTAATCATGATTTTTAAAGACAATTTTTTTTGCTGTCTTCTTGATCAAGTTTTTTAAGATTTAATCATGATTTTTAAAGACAATTTTTTTGCTGTCTTCTTGATCAAGTTTTTTAAGATGTTTTTTTTTTTTTTTTCTTGCGGCCTTCTTAGGCAAGATTTTTTAAAGATAGTTTTTTCTAACCATCTTCTTAAATTCTTTTAACAAAAATATTTAAAAAATTTAACTCCCTCCAATGACTTTTCGACATTTTGAAAAGTTGTCTTATTAAATTACATTATATGAGAGGATTTTTTATAACCATCTCATATTTATTTTTATAAGACAGAGGGTAAAATTGTCTTATTTTTCCCATCTTAGAAAATACCAATTCTAGTAATGTATGGATATGTTCTAGTTGTCATTTAATTCATAAAATCAAGCAATAATTGATGATGTTCATTATCGATTGTAGGGAAGTAGTACCCACTTGCCATTTTCTTATCAAGCCTATGATTTCTTCAAGTGTTACATGGCACTAGTATGGGTTTTCAAGCCTCTTTCACTATTTTAGGTATTGTAATGGATGATGAAACATCATGAATGGCTTGATTTACCTTGGGACTGGTTCAGAATACCATGGGATGAGTACACATAAGAGGTGGTGCAATGAGTGTTTCCTACTAAGACATGAGCTGATGGTAATTCAGTGTTAGTAATGATGTTACGGCACTGAAGACTTATATTACTTGGCAAATTTTGGCAAGGTGTGTGATAGGCTAGAGAGATGTGAGGAGGTTAGTGAGTAATTGTTAGGTGTAATGTTATGAAGATGCAAAATAAAATAAAAATAAACAAAAACACACATATTTATGTGGTTTCCTCTAAATTGAGGTACGTCCATGAGCTCACACCAATTTCACTATCTCCACTACTAGAAAATAGCGACCACAAGGTAAGAAGATTTCTACCACTACTTTGTAGCGAACAAAATTTGATACAATTATAATAAGATCAAGCCAATCAGGCTCCACATTCACAACACCTCCCGCTTGGAGATTGATCATAAGTGGCCCTATTTACATCTTCTATAAATGGTATAGCTTCTCCATTGATATAAAGCTTGATGTGAGTTCTTATTATCTTTAATTTTGAAGAACTACAGAAGTTGAGCATGCCTTCACCTTCTATATTGTGACTACCTTGGTCAACATATCCGCAAATTTCACTTGTATGTATCTTCTTCAAAAAAAAGGAAGACCTTCTTCCAAATACAATCTTATGAAACGATACCTTTTATTGATATGCTTTGTCTTGTCATGAAATTCAAGTTCTTGCCAGATGAATTGCACTTTGACTATAACTATACAAAATGTAGTTATTTTGCTCATTTTCTAATTGTTCCATGAGATCTTGTAGCCAAATCATTTCTTTACTCACTTCTATTGCAATAACATACTCTATTTTATTATCAAGAGGACAACTATTTTTAGTAGCATCGATCCCATCTCGCTGCTACGCTCCTCAAGGTAAAGATGTATACATCAAAACTTCTTCTACCATCAAGGTTTACAATGATACCATGTGACACCCCGGGTTTTAACATCTGTTTTCCCATATTTATATGAAAATAGTAATAATTTATTTATAGAAAATAGATGGGATCCCAAAACTTAAAACTCATAATTTAAAATTTGTCACAGAGTCAAGCAAATACCATTTCAGAAAACCCCGAGGGTCATTTCACCTCAAAATCACACTGAAGAAACAGAACGAAAAGTAACCATTTTGAGCATGCTCACAAATTAAAACCACGATGATATTTTTACAACTGTAAAGATACGTAATAGTGAAAGTTCCAAAGCTCCAGGGTCTGTCCAAGATCACCACATCATCCATGAATAAACATATAACCACTATATAGTGATATGGGTCTAATCTATCAATATATACAATGACTAAGGAGAATGCCAAAAAGCCAATACCAATCTAACACAAGTACACCACACTGTCTCTGTATCTGACAGTATATGTCCTCAAGCCCCCGTCCAGCTCCACACTAATCCACCTTCTTTCCTTTCTGACTGTCGCGCTCTGATTCTGAGGCATTGCAAAACAAAGTAATGCCTCAGCAAGCCATGCTTGTGCAGGTGATATACATTCAAAATAACTCAATAAAACAAATAACATGGCACAAGGCATAATGATCATAAAATGATCAAACATACTACTAAGCCGTAAATCACATAATGAAGGACATACCAAGTCCATGAAATACATAAGATATCATCAACCATGATATCAGGACATGCACACTCTAAGAAAATCTAAAAACACATGGATGTATGTCAAAAGTATCAGCATCATACACAGTCAAGCCCTATGAATGTCTCACATACACTCATGGCAATGTGGAGTCAGCTCTCTATACCATCCGCTTTCACCCTTGCACCCTCATGGCACTCAGGCACTCACGGGAACTACGCGCACCACTTTCGCTTTCACCCTTTCACCCTCACAAGCACTCAGGCACTCACGAAAAGTTGCGTTGCACACCCGCTTTCACCCTTTCACCCTCACGGGCACTCAGGCACTCACAGGGTGAAAAATTGCATCCTACCACAGGAGCAATAGTCTCAAATATCAAGTCAGAGCGACTCCCACATGTCAAGAAGACTAACAATCAAGTGAATATCACAAGAGATATAAAAAATAGTGCATGCAATGACCACTAGAAAGATAGCACGCACATGAAAGGCTACATGCTAAACTCAATCTCATGCATATGGTACAACATAAATCACATGCCTCAAAAACTCAAATCACCATTTGGGAAATCATGGAAAAATTGTGAATGAAATCACCTACCTTAGTATCGCAATATCTCCAAACAACACGTAACCAATATCAAGGGGTATGCCCTGATGTACCTGTCATGCCATAAATCATGTTATGGTTAACACATATAACCAAAATCTAAAGCTTGATAATCTATTGATCAGCTCGATTTGAATCATCTAATAGCATTTAGTAGTTTTGCTATTAAAAAGTTACTCCAAACTAGATTTTTATCTAAAATCTAGGTCCTCTTTATTGAGACGATCACAACGCCACTTTCGGATCGTGATTTGGACCTCTGTAGCTCCTAAAATCAAGGTTTAAAAGCAAAAAGGGTAAAAAAAGACCATAATCCAGCAAATCGGGCCCACCGAACGTGCGGCGCATGCCGTTCGCATGAGGCTGAACTGCGCGTACCAAGCGCGTCAGAGCCCGTTTAGGATAGTGGTCGCTTCTGTGGACGTGCTCTGCGCATGGAGGACGGAATAACGCGCGTGGCGCACCCTTGTCACGCCACGTGGCACTCTCACGACCTTGCATTTCCCCCCGTTCCGGTCGTTGTTGCCGAAGACGACGACTAGACTAGTTCACCGCCACCGGCAACCCCAGGTGCTCCATTTTTTGTGATTTTTACACCCCTGAGTCTAGTTTTTCACGTACATTCCATTTTCACCTTCCAATTTCCCAAATTCCACCTAAATCTATCGTTTTTTCATGCTTTTTATCACGTTTTCAAAAACTCCCATATTACGATTTTTTGTATTTTTCGACGTCCCTAGCCATCCGATCGTTATGAAATTTTGTGGGTCCTTTCCTCTCCTCATCATATATAATCTGAACGGTTTAGATCTAAATCTGACATCGTCTCATCCAATTTGTTTTTGTGCAACACAGTAAGCATGGATTTTTGCCAAAACCTACATATTCATGCCTTTTTCCAACGTTTACAAGCTCATAAACCTTAAAATTAACATAAAAGGGAAGGGTGGAGTGATCCTACCTCATTCTCGGCTGCTCAAGGGTGGAGAAATCTGTCTCCACGGTGCATCATTGTCCACGTGATGGCAGAGAAGATTTGAGAGAGAGGAGAGTGCGTTTTGAGCACTCTCTCTCTTCTCCTTACCTTATATGTCTTTTATTTTTTGTTTTATTATATTATATTATTTAGTAATTTATTTATTTTATTTTTCTTAAAAATCAATTTTCCTAAAACCTAAAATAGGAAATGTTACATACCAACAACTACATACCCTTATAAACTGATCTTTGATCATCTAGTGGCACAATGTTAGGTAGCTACCTCTTAGATACCTTAAAATACAATTTACTATCCTCCAATGTTGTTTTCCATGATAGCTCATAAATCTATTAACTACTCCCATTGTTTGCGCAATATATGCTCTTGTACAAACTATGACACACATCAAATTACCAATAGTTGATGTATATGAAACTTCATATATATACATCTTTCTATGCATGCCTTGTATTTCTTCAAAGGTCGAAAGTGGCCTACTAAAGGAATGTTTACCGGCTTAGCATTTACCATATTGACTCTATTAAGAATGTTCTCAATGTATTCAAACTATGATAGCCTTTGTTTGCTTATTTTGTCCTTACTAATCATCATCCTAAGGATTTGTTTTGCTTCACCTAATTCCTTCATTGAGAATTTCTTTGTAAGTTGATACTTCAAATTTGAAATCTCATGCATGCTTGATCCTACAACAGGTATGCCATTCACATATAACAAAAGAATGATGCACATCTATAAATCTATTGAAGTGATAACACTGGTCAACATGACATCTAATAAAACTATCATTATACATGAACTGATCAAATTTGATGTAACATTTCTTGAGGCTTGTTTCAAACCATATAGACTCTTTTTGACTCTGGATATCAAATTATCCTTACCATACTCAATATAGCCTCTTGGTTGCCGCATAAAGATATATTTTTCTAGGTTTCCATGAAGGAAAGCAATTTTTACATCTAAATGCTCTAAATGCAAGTTCTTCATAGCCACAATGCTTATAACTAACCCAATAGTAGATAATTTGACCATGAGGGGGCCGCAAGGGGGGTGAGAAAATTCCAATAAAGTCAATACCTTCTCTTTACTAAAATCCTTTTACAAAGAATCCTCATCTTATTCCTTTTTGAGACATCATGCTTCTCCTTCAATCTGTAGACCCATTTATTTTGTCGTGTTTTCTTTCCTTTGGGTAACTCAACCAAGTCTCATATTTGATTTGATAGTAGAAACTTCATCTCATATTTCATTGCTAACTCCCACTTATCCTTATCTTTCACCTACAAAGCTTCATGAAAATATTATAGTTCATTGTTGTCAAGAATAAAATATAATGGAGTGAAGGAGAGAAACAAATTGGGACTTTTATTTATCTTGGCTCCTTCCTCAGTGCAATTGGGGGTGTTGTAGGTTCTATCTCTTCATTAACATAATGAGGGGTTATGATAGTGTTCTCAAATGTATCTTCAAGTTCTACATACTCCGCATGCCCTAATTTTTCTTTTTTCCCATTCAATATGTCCTTAGACATAATATTCTCATTGTATATAATGTTTTGACTTCTAATGATTTTCTTATTTTCAATATCCCAAATTCAAAAGCTCAAAATAATTTAAACTATATCCAATAAATATGCATTTTCTAAACTTAGGATCAAGTTTGCTTCTATTTTCTAAATCTACATGCATATAAAAGGCACAATAAAAAAATTTTAAGTGGAAAACGTTTACCTCGTCCATACCTCCTTTAGGATCTGACAGTTCAATTGAGCGAAATGTCCTCTATTAGTCAAATAGACAGTAGTATTCATAACATCTGCCAAAACTATTTTGGTAGCACATCATGTATTCTCATACTTTTGGCATGTTCCATAATCGTTCTATTCATGCACTCTATAACACCACTTTGATGTGGAGTTTTGAAAATCATCCTCACTCTTCTGATTCCATTAGTAGCACAATAGTCCCCAAACTATTATCACATTATTCCACCCCATTGTTTGACTTTAAGACCTTTATCTTTGTTTGTATTTCATTCTTAAGCAAAGCTTTTACTTTTTGAAAACATCAAATATATTGGACTTATATTTTAGAAAATAAATTCAAATTTTGCAATGAGCATCATCCATGAATATAATAAAATAAATAGAGCCACCTAGAGAAGTTACTTGAGCTAGCCCACATACATTAATGTAGACCAGTTCTAGTTTTTGCAACCTTGGAGTCCTTCCAACCTTTGAGAAACTCATATTCTTCTATTTTTCATAAATGTAATCTTCACAAAAGTGAAGGTCCATAAATTAGCTCATGTTACCAAGTTTACAATGCCACATGCTCATATTTACCTTTGAAAATGCTATAGCAATCAAGTTGTTTCTACTAGAGGTCACATACAAAGCCCCTTCTTTCTTACCATATGCTATTATCAATGCTCCTTTCAACTCTTTCCAAAATTTATTGGTAAAGGGGCTCTTAAATGTGGACTCTGTAAGTTGTCCAACAGATATCAAATTTCTCTTTAACTGAGTACATGTCTAATGTCCTTCAATTGTAAAAATGTTCCAATTCATAAGTTTATTTGGGCATTCCCTTTTCCAACAATGCTATACAGTTCATCATCACCCAAATAATTTTTTCAAAATTTCCTTTCACATAATTATGAAGAGTATCCTGAAGTGAAATGTCATAAACAATGCAACCTAATCTACTACCCATATGTCATTATGGTCATGAATAAAGAATCAAAATCATTATTATTAGAGATATTTATTGAGGGTATACTTAATTTTTATACTCTGATTACTTCTTTGTAGCTTTGCAATTTTGTTTTAGATGCCCCTTCTTGCAATAGTAATAGCAACCTTCATCTTTTCCTCGTGAGGTCTAGATTTGTTATTTCTAAACTTTGGTCTCCAATTATTCTTGTTTTCCCTCTTTGACGACCTTCCATGTCCTTGAATGTTTAAGGCAATCTATGATGCCTCACTTGAGGATTCCATGGATTTTCTACATGATTCCATGTGTGGGAAAACACTCATAACATCATTGTATCACAATATTTCAGACCTACTTGAGTTCTTTATTGTGATTTCTAAGTCTTCCTAACTATTTGAAAATTTTGATAGAAACAATAAAGCATGAACTTCATCTTCAAAATTAAAACTAACTAATTGTAATTGGATAACAGCATTATTAAACTCATTTAGATGTTGTGTAACACTTTCATTTTTGGTCATTTTTATATTGATTAATTTCTTTATCAAAGGTACCTTATTTGATGCTGAGGGCTTTTTGTACATCCTAGATAAAGTAGCCATCAAATTATCTATCATCTTATCTTTGGAGATATTGAACACTACCAATGCAGTAAGGGTTAGTTAAATCATACCTAAGGCTTTTTGGTCAAGCAACTCCCACTCACCACAAGTCGTCTTAACTGGTTTCTTCGATTTTTTTCCAATAGGAAGACAAATATCCAATGGTAAAGGTAATCTTTTATTTGCATCTTCCAGAATCCTAAGTTTGATCCATTAAACTTCTAAATTCTTACTTGCCCTTGTTATAATATCTTTCCCACTAGAACCTAGAGCTTTGATACCAGCAGTTATGAAGATGCAAAAAATAAAAGATAAGAAACAAAAACACATATTTACATGGTTCCCTCTGAATTCAAGTACGTCCACGATCTCACACCAATTTTACTATCTCTATGGCCAAAAAGTAGTTGTCACATGGTATAGAAGATCTCTCTACTCACCAAAACCTAAGTCAGGGACCCATGCCTAGACCCTGTTGGTAACATAGTATAATTCAATACAGGATAAAAGGATCAAGTCAATCAAGCTCCACATTCACAACATGTAAGACTAGGTAAGTTTTGATCATTGTTTGAACAGAATCTTGAAAGAGGGATTAGTGGGGCCACATGTTCATTAAGGTGGTGGGTTAGAATTAGATAGGGATAGTGGAGAATGTGAGTCATGACATCATGAAACTTGGATATTTGGGGAGAAGGTGAATTTTGAATGAAGTGAGGGGAGCAAAGGTGTTGTTTGAGATGAGTTGGATTTCAACAGGCTTTAGGATGGACTAGAAGGTGTGGGATTGATGCAATTAGGAACGGCAAGAGTGGACTGCCTTGAAATGGCTAACCATGGATGAGCGTATGATGTTGAGATTGGCTTGCTTGGAGGGCCGCCTGCGTGTGCAGGGGTAGCGCGCTTCATCAAACTTTGTGGCATGCAATGTTAATGCGGCTGCATGTGGGGTCAAGGCATTTGTACCCGATATGATCTGAACTATGCCTGATGTATGCCGACATGAATGGCGGTGAAAAATGCCGCATTTTGCAAAATAAGAAGACTTTAACTTTGCCAGCCCAGTCAGTTTGAAAATTTTTGTGTTCTCTGCCGAATTGACGTTCTACGCAGAAATGAAATTTGATAAAAGTTGGTAGAGCATCAGAGTTTTTAGCAAGTGGGAAGAAACATGTTAACTCTGAGAAGTCATCTATAAAGATCTAAGAGAATCGATTTCCATTAACTGAGAGGTGGGTAGAAGGTCCTCTGACATAACTGTGAATGAGATCTAACGGAACAAGACTGGTGGACTCAATAGGGTACAAGGAGAGAACTTGATTTCCCATTATTACGAGAAAGACACGACTCATGGATTGACTTTAAATGGGTGCAAGGAAGTTTATGATTGTGAATCACACGACCAATCGATAGGTGGTTTAGATGCCCCATCCTTGCATGCCAACAATCAATAGAAGCTCGTTCACCTAGACGAGTTTAATATATAGTAAATCGAGGAAAAGCAATTTCTCATTTGGCTAACGTATCAGCTGACGAGCTTGCTAATCTTAGACTGCACAAAAAATGAAGCGGCATCCTTGGACATCAAAGATCATACCTTACCCAGTAGATCTATAAATCTCCATAGGATATGGTGCAAGTTCTTCATCCAGGCGATCACATTATAAGAAAACTACCTCTTTTAATGAAGCACTGATGGAAAAATGGGGTGGAGATTTGGCTTGGCATGCTCTTTGAAGAGAAGTGATCCGGAGGAAATATGGGAGGATGCTAGGAAATGACCTAAGCAGAGAGTGCTTTCTTCACTTGGAGGGACATATCGCATACCTCTGACAGATTGGAATCCGGGACAAGATCTCATGTCAGAAGTGGAACTCAGTTTGATTTTGGCAGGGCATTCGGATTAGAGAGGAAACTCTCAGGGAAAGTTTTCCTAGATTTGCAAAATATCAGTGGAGGCAAACAAATATTACAACTTTATGGAACCATGATCAGCAAGGGCTACATTGGAATCTACCCCTATGACATCAGAAGGGTGTCAGAAGAGGAGGAATTTAGCGACTTTAGCATCCTTAATAGATGCCACCTGCTGGATCATCAACTTGATGAGAGGCCCTGGTTTCATGACCCTAAAAGTGAGTTCTCTACCAGGAATTACTACAGGAGATGAGAAGGCCGATATCCCAGATTTCAGGCATGGAGTGGATTGGACTCCTTTTCTCCCCCCACGGGTGTCGACCTTTTCTTGGACCATTTGTCTTGCTGGATACTCACGAGCAAATCAACTACAAAGGAGAGGATGGCACTTAGTTCAGAGATGCATTCTATGTAAAAGCAGTGGTGAATCGATTGATCATCTCTTTATACATTGCCCTAAATCCTTCCAAGTGTGGACCTATGTCATGCGATGCCTTGGCATGCAGTTTGTCTTCTCAAACAAGGTGATGGATTTACTGCTCCAATTGTACATCAAACCATCTCCTAGGAGGATCAGGTACTTGGTCAAGATACTGATTTTTGCCACCATCTAGAGCCTCTGGAAGGAGAGGAATAATCATATTTTCAATAGCAAATGCACACCCATATTTACTGTAGAGGAACAGATTAAGAGTGACAGCTTTTTGGGTCACCAAAATCCTAGACTTTAGAGGAATCCGCTTGGATCAAATTATTCCCAATCATGATGCTATCATTTTGGAAGGGACCAAGAAGGAGAAACCTCAGGCTAAGGAGAACCCCTCACCTGTCAGTTGTAGCAAATGCAATTTTGACATCGGCAAAGGGAACGTCGTGGGGCACAAGAAGTCGTGGCATCATTCGCGACCACCTGGGTAACAAGCTTGTTGAGGTGGCGGGGAGATCAGACGACGGGTTTGCTCTAGATGCGGAGATGATGGCGGCAGCAAAGGTGATTGAATTGGCAAAGGCTTGTAGCAATATCCCGATGATAGTTGAGGGCAATTCCAAGGCGATCATTTATTGGATCAAGAACAATGCCCAAGCCCCTTGGCGATTTGAAGGCACTATCGACTAATCCAAGGATTGTGGGGCAAACATGCAGTGTTCAAAAGAATCCCTAGATCAGCAAATGCCGAAGCAGATTCATTAGCTTAAAATGGAGTTGACTTGATGGGTTGCAGTATTGTTGCAAGACCACTGTAGTAGGTGGTGGGATAGACAGACAGAATTCAGTCATCTTTAATGGAACAATTGACTGATGTTTATGCAGATCATGGCATGCAGTTGAGCCAGATGGTCCGAAACCACTGACCAAGTCGTTTGGGTATTGCATCACACTGCTTTCGTTCTTTCTGAGATCACTCCAGTGCGAGTTGCCTCTATTATCTCTCGGTTCTCTTTTTGTAGGCTACATGGTGGCTTGACGATCGACTCGATCGATCTGCAAGTCCTCTTTTTCAATAAAACATTCAAAAATTTGATAGAGTTACACACATATTACGACCAACGTAAAAGGCCTACATTTAAAGCTTTTAGCTTAGCTTCATTAGAGTCTTTTAAGACCAATTGTTTCTTCTACATGAGAGGAAGTGATTTCCTCCATGATTCCTAAAAATTCTTCCTACTTCTGGAGGAGCAGAGTTGGTAACGCTGCTATCCGTCAAAGTTTAGTTTAAGAAATCTTGGAGGAGGCAACATTCAAGAGACCTATTTTGTATGCACTTACTAACCTTGTGAGAAACAATATTATCCCAGCGGCTTCAATTGTCTTCAATGAAATAGTCCTTGAAAGCAGGAAAAATAGATGCTTGAAACATACGTTAACTTTGGTAAGGGAAACAGCGAAACATTTCTTGCTTCTGAAATTTTGTTGTTTTGTCCGTCCCGGAGAGCCCAAACTGACTGCTGGTAAACACATCTCTATAGTAATTTCTCTTTATTAGATCTGGTTTGAACCTTGGTTTTGTAACCCCTCCAAATAGCTGCTGAGAACGACCAATACATAAGGATATTATGAACGTTTTCTCCTCTCTCTAACAAATCTTGCATCTATCCACCATTGACCACCCTCTGCTCATGAGATTGCCTACTATTAGTACTGTGACTATGAATGCTAGTCAACAGAGATCTAGGACCTTTAAGGCCCAAATGTTCATGAACTCAATTAAATCATTCTGTCATCTTCTCATTGCTTGCCAATCTAAGTCTTTTTTTGAAATAAATTACCCACCCATAGGGCTATCAATGGTCCAATTGTAATTCTATTTCTCATTTAGTTCCACCATTGTCAAAATCAGGCAATATGATTTCTACAAGTCTAGAATCATTCAGTTTTGATTCTTGGTTCCATCTTAGAGAGCAAAAGCCTATTTTGTAGGTCTTAGTACTTAACAAGTCTAATACAAGAGAGAGAGAGAGAGAGAGAGAGAGAGAGAGAGAGAGAGAGAGAGAGAGAGATATAAAAAGGTCTGGTCATGAATGAATTTTGTCTATTTATATACCAATCCAGTATGAATCTGGTGGTTAATTGATATAAGTAAGCAAATCCAACAGTTCAAATGTAGTATACAAAATAGCTGTTGATGACAAAAGTTCAAAATTGACAAGTGAAAAACACAATGCAATGGCTTGAAGTACATACAAAAAAGGCTTATAACACATGCATCGTCCAAAGCAAAGAGCTTATGCATTGTCCAAAGCAAAGTGACTTCATAAGAGCTGAAATATGAAGAAAAAGGTACGACTTCTATACTAGATCCTATGGATAAAAGATCTAATTGATAGAAGCACGAACTAATTTACCCTCAAATAAACACAAGTTAAAATATAAAATTGCAGCGGTATTCTAGTCTCATACAATTTACATTTTCAATTCTCAGAACCTTGTGAGCTCTTTTGGTATCAGATTGGACTTGGACCAATACAATTTAGTTCTTTGAAATGAGATCCAATAAGGAGCCATCAATTCCAATTGAAAAACATATTTTAGATATTCGCTCAGTTCTTCAGTTCCTAGGTACCCCTTGATAGTTCTACCCACCAAGAATTACTAGTGTTGACTCCAACTCAACTACAGAAATGTCTTTTTCAACTCGAAAAGATATTGGGAGTAAAAATGATTGCATAAAGGCATCTTAGCAACCCAATTATCTAAATAATCTCTTAGTTCCTAAAAATAGGATTCCTGGAAGACCCCATTCATGGATATGAGCTGTTTAAACCTAAGAATAATTAGATTTTGTAGAATACAACCTATTACACTTAATAAGGGGAATTTCTTTCATCATAGCACCTTTTCACCAGAATTTCTATACCATATTTTTTGGAAGAGTATCATACATAGATGAATGCTAGGCCAACCCTTTTAGGGCATTTCTCCAGAAGCACCTCTCATTTTTGAATAAATGGAGGCATTTTTGGATGATCGGACCCATCAATCTCATTTCTCTTGTCTTAGATATATCGTTATTCAAACAGTATGGGGAATGAAAAATTATAGCTTCTATATAAAATGCACTATTTATCACAAGAATAGACTGTTTATATAAACAACAACCTAGCATACAAATTTTTCTAGAAGAATTGAAATCAAATGAGACACCTACCTCTTTTCAATTAAAAATGTTTTCTCAATCATTAATTGGATGCTAAGAATTGCCACTAGTTTCTTGGATTGATCTCTAAGATTCTCTTCTTTCTTTGGAAGTTTCTTACACCTAAAGATTCATAGTTCTTTGTGGCTAGAGTTTTGAGATGAGGATCATGATTGGGCATTACTGGGATGTTAAAAGATCAAAGAAGGATAAATCATTGATTACAACTATAGAAAAAGATCTCAAATGAGACATTGGACATAATTCTCTAGATGGCTTCACCATATGAAGTTTGCATTAGTGATATTTGCTCTAGAAGTGGAATGATTTGGTCTACCAATTATAAGAAGTGGACATAACAACTCATCAACCATTGGATTCAATTAACTTCATAATAGGAAATATCGAAAAAGGGAAGGAATGTTAAATTAGAAAGATCTATTCCTTTAAGATCTTCTCAGAATAAATTATTGTAATCATAATTGTTCTCGAATGAAAAAGTTTCTTCTACGGAAAAGGTGCAGCATGTATGTTTTTAAAACTCATCTAGCTTTGATCTTATTATTGGCAGTTGAAGAGAGAGAGAAAGATCTAGTTGAATATTTCAAAAAGATGACAAATATGAATTCTTGACTATAACCCTAAAAGCTTAGATGGAGAAGAGATGGAAGATTAAAGTTGAGGAGAATATGATTAATAACAAAGAGCACTACTAGAACTTATGTTTTTTAAGAAGGTAAAATTAAGACAGCTTTCATGCAACCATTTGGTAAAAAAAAGAAAACTCTAAGATGATTATAAAAATTCATCTTCAAAAGTCTTATTTAAAATGGTTTTTTGAAAACCATCTTAAAAAGTCATCGAAGAGAGTTAAAAATTTGGAAGATTTTTGGAGGAAAAACTTAAGAAGAGGGTTAGAGAAAATATCTTTAAAAATCCTTCGTAAGAAGATGGCTAGAGAAACTATCTTAAAAAAATCCTAACTTAAGAAGATAGTTTGTAGCAATTTAAAAAAAAAAAATCTTAATCAAGAAGATGGTTAAAAAAATGGTCCTAAAAGACGAATTGAGAAGACAGTTTGGGAAAGTGTCTAAAGAAAATATGATTAAGAAGATGGTTTTGGAAAACCATCTTAAGAAGTATAGAGTTAAGAAGACAGTTCATGAAAACTATCTTAAAAATTACATTGAAGGAGACATTTTTGGAAAACTTTCTTTAAAGATGTACTTATGAAGATGATTTTCCATAACTTATTTATAAAACATGACGTCCCACAGCTCTTTTCTTTTATTTCTTCCTTCTGTCGACTATCATCATCCATCAACATTAGACTATGTACACATCTTGAAGCCCATCTAGGTGCAGTTTCATTCAAGCTAGCTTCAACTAAAACACCACAATTAAATTGAATTTACTTATGTTTTGTCATCTCGACCAATATCGAAGTGGGTAAGTCTTTATTATTTGTCTCATATTTTATTTGCCTGATTATAAATAGAAAATTCCTTTTCTAAAGTTTTCCTTTCCCTTGTATAGATCTTTTATGTTTTCGTCAATCTTTATGTACCAACCTGGAGTTGGAAAATCTATTTATTTGCATATAAGTTTTTTTTCAACATTTTCTTTGGACACCTAGTGTTACTAAAATGCCTAATTGAGTTAACTAATATTTTCATATCTGAAAAGTCTTCATATGCATCTGAGCTTTAGTTTTTGGACAAAATAGAATGCTTGGATGATTATGGTAAGATCATCAAGAGAATATCAGGAAGGAATAGAAAAGTACATGGAGTTTGCACTTAGGATAAGGGGTGATTGTAATCGCATATGTTATCCATGCTCAAGATGTAGAACTTGAGAAAGGGAATTGTAGCAAGTTAATAGAGCATTTGTGCTTCAATGGAGTTGATGAAAGCTGGATGGCATGGAGAAGAACATCCTCATGTGCCCTTGACTAGGTTAGAAAGATGTGGATATGAAGATACTGTAGGAAATGATGCAGATAGTATGGCTACATCAATGTTTTGAGATGGATACGATGGAAGACAACCTTGAACAATTCCTAACTACATTGGAAAAATTCGATGATCCATTGTAGCTTGTGTGTACAGATTATACTAAGTTATTTGGGTGATAGAATTGTAACATTTAAATCAAGATTTGGTCTTTGGAAGTAATGTTTTACAAAAATTTTGAAGGTCATGGGTAAAATTCCACCAAAAAAGAACAAACTAGCAAGGTCCACACAGAAGGCAAAGAACCCTAGCTACAGTAGGGTTGAAGTATGAGAAGATACCTGGTTTTCCTAATGACTACATCTTGTACAAGAAGAAGCACAAGGATAAAATAGCATGTCCAACTTGTGGGTAGTCAAGATGCAAGTTAAAGAACAATTCAACTAAGTAGGTGAAAAATGTTCTTGCAAATGTCCTATGGTACTTTTTCCCTATTTCAAGGGTCAAAAGAATGTTTCATATTACAAAAAAAAAAAAAAAAAACTACGATGACATGTTAAGAAGAAAGTAGCAGATAGCTATTTATGCCATCCTACGATAGCCTAATGTGAAAGCTCATAGACTTCTTATGGCCCGATTTTGGAGAAGAACTTAGAAACCTATAACTTACAATATCTGACATACATGATTAATTCTCATAGCAGCAAGTATAGTTCCTAACATGTTATAATGATTTATTATAACATCCCACCATTGCTATGCAGGAAGAGGAAGTTTGTGATGTTAACTATGTTTATATCAAGTCCCCAGCAACTAGCGAATCACATTGACATGTACTTGGCTTAATTGGTCAATGATCTTAAGAAATTATGGAATGTATAGATTGAAGCTGATAATGCACAGAAGGAAAAGCCGTTTACCCTAAAGGTTGTACTGTTGTGGATAATAAATGACTTCCTTGCATATGGTAATTTGACGAGATACACCATGAATGGATACAATGCTTATCCTATCTATAATGGCTAAACATGTGTCATACAGCTTAAACATGATAGGAAGATGGCATTCCTAGACCACAAAAGATGGTTGCATAGTATAATATCCCAGATTTTTGTACTATTGTTATTATCAATAAAAATCCAAAGATTTTTCTAGAGTCCAAAAATTAAAATTTTAAAAACATAGAAATCCTACAATAATACCTTTATCTACGGATTAAGCTTGAATAGAGTGATCCAATGACTATAAGATGCTAAAATACAACAGTTATGATCAAAGTTATGAGGAAAATAGAGTTGATAATGGCATCCCTTACTTATTATATAATTAAAAATGTGTGAAGTAGGACCCACTTAACTACTAAAATTAGACAATCAAGTCAACAAGATGCCTATATACATCGAGTCTTATGAATGGATGTTTTTAATCAGGTAGGACCTTTTGAGAATAGAAATAATTGCAGAACTAGAAAGTGTATACCAAATAAAATAAAGAGATTAGGGGGGATAATGAGAAAATCAAAAAGAGTATTTAGAATGAGATAGGATGTAGATAGAGGATAGATACCCAAGATCTAAGTTTGAAAGGAAATGAAAGAAATCCCATCCAAGATGTCTCTTTATTTTGGATATCGTGGGCTGGGAAAGGAGTTTCACGTGAGAAAGAAAAGGGAGGAGAGAGAAAGAAAGAAAAAGAAAAAGAGGAAGAGATGAGAAGAAGAAAGGAGGGAGAGAGCAAGGGAGGAGATGCCCCACCCCTTCCCCCCCCCCAAACAATCGATCAGAATCTTAGATATTGAAAGTGTGTAATGAAGGACATGACGAAAAGCTAGTAAGGAAGATGCATTGACTATTAGCTAGGTAGGGGGATCTAGACCATTAAGTTTTCAAAGTTTTAGGAAAACTTAGATGAGTGATTTTCTACCAATCATTTGTAGATTTGATAAGCGTAATGAGTTGCAAAAGAAATAGGCATGGTAGAGCTGTATTTCAACCTTTTGATCATGCAATTGTATAATTAATTGTTGCATCAAAATGAAAAAATCTCACTACTTGTCAATAGAGCATATGCATGTTCTTTAGGAAGGATTTATATGTTTAGATCCATGCTAATCCCAATCATGGGCTTCTCTCTCTCTCTCTCTCTCCAAAAAACATGACCTTTGACCCTAGCTAGCTCATTTGAATATAGATCTCTTGATTTTGTGCTAATTATGCTCAATTATGATCTTTAAATCTTTGATTATGAAATTTGATTATATTGTATTGACGTTTTTTATTTTGTGATTTTGAATATGTTTCAATTTTTTTTTTGAAATAAATTATCTCTAATTATTATACAATTAGATTGATTTATGATTTACATATATATGAGGCTCCAATTTATATCTAGTTTCCACACATGATAAATATTGATTAACAATCTGAGTTTTGACGTGTGATCTCAGTTGATCCACAATTTAATTTGATACCTCATATACATTGATTAGTAATTTAATTTTTGTTCAAGCTTCTAATTCTTAATTGTCATGTCTTTGAGAATTTTGTACAGTGAATTGTTGTAGGCAAGCTAAAATATTAGCTAGTATAATTATATGTTTTCACATTTATTTATCATGTTTTATTTCATCTTTGATGCAAAGGTTTGCTTTTGCTTTTGGTTTTGGTTTTCATGTTGGCGTTTTGACATGGTTATATTGGTTTAAGTTATGAAAAAGAAATTCTACTTTTCCAACTCCTTAATACCCTAATTATTTCTTTATTTTTTGAGCATTGTCATCATTCCTGTGTTCAACTCCTGCATAATTTAGCTAATTATATCCTGTGTTGTTTTTATTTGTTGTAAGGGATAAGAGATAGGTGATCATGTATCATCCTATATTAGTTACTTTTAGTACAGGATAAGAAGCATGGTATCCTATTACGTGTGATAATTGGAGACATGCATCACCATTAATTAAAGATTAAAAATGGAAGATGGGGAAGGTATGCAAATGCTCTATATAATATAGCATGTACCTTATCTAATTATTTTCAAAGAGAGTAACGTGCTTGTTTGAACTTTGTGATCCGCCTTCGACATATCTAATGACAATAAGTTTGCAAAGAGCTGGTGAACAATGGGGATAAACAAGGAGCTATCTTACTAGCAACAACGTTCTTTCAAATGCAGATGATCTATTGAGGTTGTACAAAGTCCCTAACCTATATTCCGACATCATTGACAAAGATGCATAGAATAAGTTTGTGGAGTATCACTTATCTATTGAATTTTAAGTATTAAACCAATGTTTGATTGAATTAATTATAAAATCTAATAATGCTTAATTATGTACCTTCAATTGCATCAAATGTGTACGCAAAGAGTTTAAAAAGGAGAAAGGTGTGGGTGATTATTGATTATTTTTGGTAAATGCACGAGCTATTATGGAGTAGCTTATGCAATTACAGGTCAATCCCACAAGGACTCGACTTAAAGAAATTTAAGTTTAAAAAATATAAATTAAAATCCACTTCCCTAGCTTGATCATAGCAAAATTCTTCAATTCTGGCCACATCTAAGTCAATCAACTTTCATCAATCCATCTCTTATGTCTCTAATTAAATATTCAATGTCTACATTATGCAGATCTTCCAAAAAATTGATGATCTAGACTAAGAAAAGAATTTGAGACTTGAACGGCTTAGATTATTTTTTTTAAATAACCCATAACATTTTTTGATGTGTCATGCATTGGATCCTATTCACAGATTTTCTTAATGTTTTCAAATTAAAATACTAGAGCAAACCTCTTATTGCATATACAAGTGAGAGAGTGTTACTAGAAAAGCAGGGGATAACTGACACAGCCATGCGCAACCTTGTGTGTGTGACACTAGCTAAGAGTTATCTTATCCCTATTCACAACCCTTGATTAATCCAATCTCTATTTACAATCTACAAATAGTCAAAATTCACGAAAATTTAGGAGATCTAGGATGTTGATCAGCTTGATCTAACAGCATGAATCTTGATCTACCATCTACAAAATAAAGAAAACAACCTAATTAGTATTATATAATATTCAATTTACACATAATTACCTTGGATTATCATCTGACCTTGAAAATTTAACAAATTACAGTTAGATTATAAAATTTTTAAATAATATATTTTTCATATAAATTTCTAAATAATATCTTTAAAAAATATAAAAGTCATGCTAAATGAGGGTAATTTACACAATAATGGACTCTTACCATACCCCCAACTAGTATTTTGCTAGTCCAAGTAAAATATGCGAAAAACCAAATTTCATATTAAATTGAAACAAATTGCCGCTTTAGTAGGTACTCATGATTGAATTTATCATATGCAAGAAGTCTTTAAACCCCTAGGTTACCCTAATGGATGAGTTTAACCTCGTGAGGGTTTGTAGTAAATTTATCCACAAAATTGAAGAAAGGCAGTTCTTAAATTTATCTCTAAGAATTTTATTCATTCTATATTCAAATTACCACTTTAGCATGTTAATAAAATTGAATAAAAAATTCAAAACCCTATCCATATACTAAATATAAATCATTTAGGCTCAAATCTCAAAGTGGAGTGTATGTATGTACAGTCTACATATACAATAGTCCTTATCTCTAAATAAAATATATCCTTTGAACTTCATCTGATATATATTTTAACCTCAATTCTCACTAATGACATACGCTGAGAAATAAAGGCTCTTAGAAGAAGGGTTAAAATCATATCTCTCTTTTAAATATGTGAGTAGAATCAATAAAAAAAATTATCTCACATATATTAATGAAGGAAAGGGAGTAACTAAGGAATTTAATTTTGATCCCTATAGAGAGGATAAGATGTCTTTACCTTTGGACTTCTAGACATATTAGTCTTTCAATCCTATCTATTTATATCCTCATCAAGACTATATTCATCCTAGAATTAATAGGTCTTTAACTTGGACGAAATGTAGGCTTATGATAGGGTACAAAAGAAAAGGTATTCAAAATTCTTCAAAAATAAGTAGAGGTCTTCTACTAAAGATGAAAATTCTTCTTTACTTTGTTTGCTTGAAGGGAATATTTCTTCATTATTTTTTCCATTCTTCATTTCAAATTCAGACTTCGCTTTTTATTCTTCTTCTTTTTTTAGCATTTTGCATCTCTTTGAAAAGTATTATTTTTCTTGATATTCACTTTTCTACATTTATTGCAACTAAAAATTATTTATTCATTCATCTCTGACATATATTTTGAAGAAAATAGGTAATGGATATATTATATTGGGTTAACAAGGGTAAAGGTTAATTTGAGTAAGAAAAGAAAAAGCTTATATAAGGCTCAAAATTGGCTAACTAGTGGTAAAAATACTTTTAGGTAGGCTTTATGTCTCCAAGTTAACAAGGATGGCCTAAATCATTTCCTAAGTTTCCTATAATCTATCAGATTCAATGAACTTCCAGAATTTTAAATGTAATATTCTAATAATTTAGGTAATTAGCCAAATTTAAGAGTTGATGGGATCAAATTTTTTTATTTTAAGCATGCTAAAGAAAATTTTGGGAACATTTATAATCTCCCAATAATGAATGGCTCTAAAACTTACTTAAGTCATAAGTATCCACTAAATTTCTTTAGGACCTCTTGTTATTACTACTTATCAGTTTAAAGTATGTATATGCAACTGTGTGTATAGATGTCACGAGATCTTCCTAACCAAAGTGAAACATTGTCCTCAATGTTTAAAAAGTAGGATGATAGTACTTCGCTGAGAAATAAAGAAATGGGTGATGTAGAAAAGGAAAGTTCTAAAGAACAATAGAACATAATTATTACAGATAAAATGTTTTTACAAAAAGTATAGGATTCAAAACTTCCCTAGGTGCCATACGATATGGGTTGGACATGCCTCTGCAAAGGAAGGTTGACCTAATTTATCTAACACTTTTAAATGTTTCATTTTATCACAGGGCAAGATAAATATATCTCCAAAATGCTTTTCATGATTAGAGATGAAGCTTGACACAACCTTTGTGGAAACGAAGCAAGGATGTCATCTGGCTTAGTGGGTTGGACATTTTCTTTATCAACAATTTTATCCTTTTTTCAAACAAGTTTTAGTACCATTTCATCCTTTTTAGGACCAAATTTCTCAATTATTTTATCTCTAGGAAGAATGGTAACTATATTTGTTTGTTTCATGTTTGAATTTGAAGAATTAATCTCATGTACCATGTGCACATCCTCAAGGTTTAAATGTATCAGGGTAGGAAAATGCCCTTTTTCAATGGTCTGCAACATTTGAGACATCATGTCCTTCAATTCAATCATGGATGATGTGTTCTCTTTTAATTGGGCTTCTAATTTAGCTATTTTTCTCTCCTGGTATTGCATGAATTGATGAAAATTATCCTTCACTTGCCTCTTCGATAGGGGGTATATAAGGTCTAGGAGTAAGTGGTCCTTGAGGTTGTTGGTAAGGGTGGTATTGGGCCTTATGTGAGACATTGACATTGTATCTGTTTCTCTAATTGAAAGTAAGATGATTACTCTAGTTGGAAGTATATGTCTCTGAAGATGGCAAAAAAGGTTGCCCATAAGAATGTGCCTATTCATGAAGTCCATCATGGAATGCAAGAATGGTAGAACATTCCTGAGTAAGGTGTGTATCACTTTTACAAATACCACACACCTGTTTGACCTTCTTAAAGGAAAATTTTCTCATTTCCATGGCCTTAATTGTTCTAACTAGGGATGTTATTTTAGTATTTATATTATCTTTTTCAATCATGGCATATATTCCTCCTCTAGTGGATTTGATGGTGGACTTGGGCTTATTTGGGTAGCCTACTTTTTTCAAATCAACCCAAGTTTATGCACTCTCTACCAGCCATTTCAAATACTCTTCCACCTTATCTAGTTTTTTAACTAAGAATTTTCCATTACACATCATTTCAACAAATTGGCCATATCAAAATTAAGTCCTTCATAAAAGAAGCTAATGGTATTCCAAGGTTCATATCCATGATGAAAACAAATTACCAATAATTCTTTGAATCTTTCCCAACATTGATAGAAAGTATCTTTATTCTTTTGACTAAAATTCATTATATTTCGGCAAAGAGTATGTGTCTTATATATAAGAAAAAACTTTTTCAAGAACTTCCTAGTTATTTCTTACCAAGTTCATATGGAACCTGATGGCAGTGAATGAAACCACATCTTAGCTTTTTTCTTTAAAGAAAAAGGAAACAGTTTGAGTCTTATCATATCTAATTCAATGTTTTGTTCATGTTGGGTCATGCACACTTCATCAAATTCTTTTAAATGCAAACCTAATCTAGGAATTATAAGGAGTTAGGACTACTCATAGTGGGGTTCTAAATAAGATCTTCTTGTACAAGTGGGGGACCATTTATATTCTACATCCACTTCCAGGTTATGATGGTCCACCCTTTGCCCTGTACTATTACAACTCTTTTAAACAAATTGCAATTAAAAAATACAATGCGTTCTCACTATACTCAAAATAATACTTTGGCTATCCTAATTAAGGTCCTCCTTGAATTCCTCTTTTTTAAATTTTTTGCGAAATAAAAATAGCAAACCAAATTCAAGAAATAGAGTGATTATGCATTAAGAAAATTTGAAAAAAAAAAAATGCACCTAAAAATGCCTAGAATGCTAAATGAATGCAATTATTCAAAGTTTTTATTTTTCTATAATTTTTAAATTTTAAATTTATTATTTCTTTTTAAATTTTTTAAAAACTTCATTGGGGGTTCTCCATAATTGTGCCAAAAACTTGTCAATTTTTTGCTAATGTATGGACTATTGTAGTATGGCTTATGCAATTACAAGTTAATCCAACAAGGACTCAACTTAAAGAAATCAAACTTTAAATAAAATTTAATTTACCACAAATTAACAATAATTACAAGAATTAAACAACAAGGAATTAGAAACTCAAATATATTGAATTAAAGAAAAATACAAAATATTTAATTGAAAAGACAAAAAC
The DNA here is from genome assembly GCA_035236585.1 of Warburgia ugandensis. Classification (NCBI taxonomy): domain Eukaryota; kingdom Viridiplantae; phylum Streptophyta; class Magnoliopsida; order Canellales; family Canellaceae; genus Warburgia; species Warburgia ugandensis. Next base: position 16,411,289 of record CP141133.1, read on the forward strand.
TTAAACAAAGTATCAATTAAAATCCACTTTCCTAGCTTGATCATAGCAAAATTATTCAATTCTAACCACATCCAAGTTGATAAACCTTCATCAATCCATCTCCGAGGTCTTTGATTAAAGATTCATTGGCTAGATTACATACATCTTTTAAAACTTGATAATCTAGACTAAGAAAAGAATTTGAGATTTGGATGGCTTAGATTATTATTATTTTTAGATCACTCATAACATTTTCTAATGTGTCACGCATCTGGTCCTATTCATATATTTTCTTAACTTTTTTCAAATTAAAATACCAGAGCAACACCTCTTATTGCGTCTGCAAGTGAGAGAGTGTTACTAGTAAAGCAGTGGATAATTAAGACCATCATACGTTGCCATGCGCATGTGACTCTAGCTAAGTAGTTATCTTATCTAGGTTCACAATCCATGATTAATCTAGTCTCTATTTACAATCCATGAACAGTTAGAATCCATGAAGATTTCACTACCTTAGGCCATTAATTTCTTCTACCTTTTGATGAAATTTTATAATGAAACTCGATACCTAGAATAGTTCGATATCAATAAATTAAATTGTATGGTAGATTTCAAATCAAGATAATAGAAATTAATATATTCAATCACAAACATAGGTTGTTCATCAACTTGAACAACAGTATCATTCAAGATTATTTCATAAAATTAAACAAATCCGACCATTACATTTCAGAAAAAAGATTGTATGAGTGTCTTTCTAACTCAAATAATAATATATGCAGATGATTAGATCATTGAAAAACTCATCAAACAAACCAAAATAAAGCTGCAAAACTTTAAATAACTCACTATTACTATTTAGGCAAATAGCAGCAAGAAACTAACTTTAATCAATTCAAGTATAAGATTTGGAATGAAAATTGAAAATCAAACTCATAGGTCTTATTCTTGTTGATGTCTTTTATCCAATGAACCAAATTTTAGAGTTTTTTGTTATCATCAAAGTAGGAACCAATATGCAAGTCTCCCTATTTACCAACGTATGCATGCATTATTCATCTTCTTCAACCTCTATTTTTCTCTAAATTTTCAAGTTTTTTTCACTCCATCATGGATCTGGTTTTTATAGGTGATAGAAAGTCAGTTTGAATTCATTTTTTAATAATATCCTTCTCCATTCTCTTTCCTTTTCTCCAAAGAATTCTAAATCAACAAAATTTTCTTATTTTTTCCTATTTGCTCTCTCTCTCTTCACCCTTTTCACTTTCTATCATTAAACATAAAATCCCCTAGCATTTTCAATTCTCTTGTGCTCATGGTTTGGACTTAATGCTTGAGGATTGAATTGGGGTCTTCGCTTCTTGATTTTGATCTAGATAATCTAGATTGATCTAAGCCATCTATTTTAATCTAAGCTTGATCGGAAATCTAAGATGTTGATCAGCTTCATCTGATTGCATGGATTTGATCTACCATCTATAAAACAAAGAAAATAACCTAATTAGTACTATGCAACATTTAATTTTACACATACTTACCTCAAATCATCATCTAACCTTGAAAATTTACCAAATATGGTTAGATTATAAAATTTTCAAATGATATATTTTTCATATAAATTTCTAAGTAATATCTTTAAAATAGATCAAAAGTCATGCTAAATGAGGATAATTTATACAATAATGGTTAAGGGGCCGAGGGCATAGTATTGTTCCTTCCAAATTCTTTCATTGAAAAGTAGTTGAAGCTCCTTCAACCCTTAAACCCTAGTCACACTCTAGCTACTATTCTCCTACTAAAGATGATCAAGAAAACAACAAGTGCCCTTCGAAGGAGAAATTTTGGCCAATGAGGAATATATGTAAATATGTTTACTTTTTCATTCTATAATTAATTGTCTTACCTCATCCATCCTTATGTATCTAGCATTTCTAATTTGCAGGTGGGTCAATGCCTACTAGTCTTGAATTCCATTCAAATGTCATCAATGTTGGTTCATGTTATCAAATTGGGTTTATGTTTTAGCACGACCTTGCATGCAACCCATGACGAGGTAGGTTTGTAAACTCCTTTTTCTATTCTCAAAGTGCTAATAGTAAAAATATTTTTGTGTGAAGAGATTTTCATAAAACCTTGAGTGACATCTCCACCAAATAAAACACATTTTAAAAACTCTAAAATGCTAAAAAGGAATATATTTAATATTTTTTAGGATTTTATCCAATTACGGCTCACAATCCAATTGTATAAATGCATATGCATGTATGTTCGAAAGGTCAAGTAGAAGTCATATACTTACATAATTAGTACAATATCTTGTTATTACTATCCTCACTAAGTTTCTTATATCTCAAGTTATTTTCCTTCAAGTCTATTTCTTCAAACCTGAGACATTGTAAATAAATTAAAATGTCTTAGCAACCATGTGCTTAGTAGGTGTTTTGAACATCGAGTTTGGTAATTTACATAAAGTTAAAAATAAATAGAATTTCAAGTTTCATGCTATTTATAAATCTGTTATAAGTAACAAAATGCATTTATAAAGTCTTAAAGTCATAACATATCATCGTACAAAGCAAGCAAATCCACACTATTAGTATGCATAAATTAGCGCTAAAGTGATAGAAACATTCTGATCAATTCTCGATTCAATAATAGGAAAATCCAAGCCAAATCAATATCAAAGCACATTAGCTCACCAATAGGCAAATTCATGATAAATAAATGCCTAAGCATGTAAGCTCGCAATAGAAAAATCTATGCCAAATACAATGAAGTGTATTAGCTTGTAATAGGTAAATCCATGCCAAAAACTAAAATCATGAATTAAATCATACATGTAAAAATATCTCACAATCATTGCACTCCAAACCACAACTATACTATGACCACTTAAATTCTTTCCACCTACAAGTCTATCAGTGCCTTTTTTACTCGCCCTTAGTGTAACAACCCCAATTTTTATGAATATAATTGAATTATTAAAAATTAAAAGTTAAAATTTTAAAAGTGGAACTGAAACTTTGAGTTCTAGGAAAATTCATTTTTATAAAAATAAAATCAAGACTTAAAAATTGGATATTTATAATGTACTTGAAAAACCAATCAAAATGACTGTAAGTACGTCAAATTTTGAGTCTAGGTGAAAACTCCTTATTTTTCTCTATTTTTATAAATAAAAGGATAAAATGATAATTTTACTCATAACTAAGACTTAAGATAAAAATATTTAGATTGTACTTAGAAATACTATTCCAATGCCACCAAGTACACTCAATTCTGAGTTTTGGAGAATAAAACGAATTTTTCCCCATAAAAGGGCAAAATAGTCCTTTCACACCTTTGTGGGGCCCACAAATGGATCTAACAGCTAGAAAACATGTAATCATGAGTCAAACCACTACCATCTGCTAGTGGAGAAGGAGGTGATAGTGGGAATCCAATGACAATTTAATAATAAAAAGAAATCAAACATAATTATTACATATAATCATGAAATTTTCAAAAATCCCTATAAATAGCCCATAAAATTTCCAAAAAAATTTCTAATGTTCTTCATGAGGTCCCTTAGAATGCCCAAAATCTCAGATCAAAACTCCCCCTCCATCTTCCCCATTTCTCTTTTCTTTCCTCTCTTGTTTTCTTTCTTTATATGAGTGTCAGCAGACGCACCTATCACTCTAGGCTCATTGGAGATGTCGGGCCCATCAATTGACGCATCGTCCCCGATGAACCAGGGTTTCTTCCTGGGAAACCCTATTTGAATTAGCCATCTAATTTCAACTGTTAGAACTAAATCTTCAGCGTTGGATCTGGTCGGACAGGGCTAATCTACAAAAGCCCTAACTTTCCATGATGATCCACTCTTGGACCGCTGGAAAAATAAAAATGAAGAACAACCTCCGATAAGGTCATCATCTCCTATATATTCTTTAGTTAATTCTAGCTAGTAATGGTAGACCAGGAACCATTGGATCTCTTCAGGCTAATGGGATCTTCAAAAAGCCCATGATTTCCCTCCTCCTTGGAGATTTTGGCACTTCTAGAGGCTAGGGTTTCTTTTTTATTTTCTTCTCCTTCTCTAGCATTATTTCTTATTCTTCAGTGATCTTTACTTCACCGGACCAGCATAGGTAGGTGCACCCTTCACCCCTCTGTTCATTCTAGCACCTCCCTTAGGTTTTCTGACCTCCAGGTGATCTACCTAGCTGTTGATTCGTCGGGAACGAAGGATCCAACAACAAGGTTGAGATCCCCATCTTGGATGGCTCGGATAAAACTTCTGAGCCATTGGATGGATTCCTCGGGCCCAAAAACCCCATGAGATCAAATCTTGGCTGTTGGCTACCAAGGATGAAGGAGATCTAGCGATGGGTGATTCAACGGTCCAAATATAGACCGTCTTGCCTATCACAGGTCACCCATCCCTGGTGACAGGTAATCCTAGGTAACAGGAGCAGACCAACCTTCCATTTTGTCATTTTCTGTTGGGATGATCTCAGCTGCCAAATTTTTGAGCTACAATCTTATTTCTTCAATTAAGAGTTCAATTTAGCTCTGATTTTATATTTGAAAGTTTCTATGGATTCCATGTCACTTGTCTAAGGTACTGACCTCATAAAATTTATGTTTTAAATTATATTTACTTGTGATAATCACTAAAATCCATATAATAGTAATGGATCATGATCAATATGACCTTAAAATCAAAATCTGATCTGATGGATGGATTCAGGAGGTCCCAAAACCCTAATGACTATGATCATAGTAAAAAAATCTAGATACCTAGATTAATTAATTGAACAAAAATAGTATGATCAATATCAGCCCTTAAAACGGGCTGAAATCTTAAAATCCAAATTTTGATCTCAATTTAACTCCAAATTGAGATTGAAAAGTTGGGTTGCATTTCTCTTGATGAGGAGAACATACTAAACTTAGATAATTTATGTTTTGATGCATGTAAAATTTTGTTAATAAAGAAAAGTATTACTAATTCCTATGATTAGTGAAATTTGAAATGATCAAACTCTATAATTCTAATCCACTAATGATCTTGTGATTTTGAAACATGGAATTAATGGCTGGAAGTGACTGATCTGTGTTTAATTAAGAGATCTAGCCTTAAAGTAGTAAAATCCATAAAAATGAAAGGTAATCTCCTTGATCAATTTGATCAAGGAAGATTGGACAGTATGGATGTATGTGGATGATAATATAAAGTTAATATCATATGGATTGATGGACTTGATGATGATAATTTGGGATAGATTAAGATCTATTACCTTAAATTGGATAAAATGACTTAAGATCTTCTTGATCGGTTGGATCAAGAAGGATCAGATCATTTGATGAGATATATCAATGATCTAGTGATAAAATCATGGGAAGAAGATGTATTAGATCTAAAGGAAAATGAAAGATCAATATCTAAACCCTAAAAGGGATGAAAAATGAATAGAAATCAACTATGACCGTTGGATCATAATGAACAGTTATGGCATGTTAAATTTTCATTTGAATTATTGAATATTATTATAATTTTATTTTATTACTTATTAGATTTAATTGTTAGATTTACTTATTTATTTATTCTTTAATCCTTATGCTATGAAAATTACATTGAAAATGTAATTAAATGAAAATTAGAGTTGAAGGACATTTACATGGAATGAATGACATGGACTTAATGATAGTAAGGGCTATAGTTAGTAGGATAATATAAGGAATATCATTTCCTTGGCCCAAATTAGGAGAATAATGAAACCCCATGAATGACATTTTAAATGTTCATGGACTTAATTAAAATCAATTAGAAAGAGTACTTAGGGTTAAAATGCTCATAGGAACCTTATGAAAGGTTAAGCTAAGGTCACTCTAGTGAATGCTAAACATGGTGGTTAAGGGGATTTTCTAATAGAGCCTCACTCTTCTTCTAGCTTCCTGACATTTGTGAGGTCTAAACACCTCTTTACATGAGGATTGAAGTAACCACTTTGTGTTCAGTCATTCAACTAGTAAGCCTTAGCCAATTGGAAATAAGAGGAGTACTCTAGACTTAGGATGAAATAAGCTATCTTCAACCAGTAAAACATTAACTGATTGAATAATAATAATAAGAGCATAAGAGGTTAGTAAATTATCCAATCCTAATAAAAATTGTAAGTAAGATAAAGATGATCAATCAAAATCCATAGGATCTTAAATGATCAAGAACAATATGAATCCTAATGTGGTATTCTATTATGTATCCTTGTATGTATGTTGTAGATCAAAACTAGATCAGTAGATTAGATAATCCAAATCCTTGATCAAATATGATTCAAGGAAGAGAACCATTATCATCCTCAGGGATGATCAAATAACTGAACTTAGATTAAAAGAAAACTAGATGATAGAAGATCTAGGCCCATGATCTTTATCAACAAGTATAGATAATTGATCAAAGGATTTATGAAAGATCAAGATCAAGACGATAGACACACAAAGACTTAGAGATAGAAAATACTTAGATCTGAAAGATTAGAAGATCATTTTAACCGTCAGATCTATTGATCAATAGGAAAATACTATCTAAGGAAGATAGATTATATGGATGATAGGAACACAAGATAGATCTAAATCCTTTATATCAAAGGACAAATTTAGATAAGGAATATAGATAGGAGATTATCCAAAATTGTACAGATAGTGACAATATGTATGTACTTACAGATTACATACGTCAACCATGAAGTATCTGAAGGGATGGATCACTACATGAAAGTAGGTGGAACTTTAAGAATACAAGACTCATGGTCTGTGGAATTGTTGTTATACATAGACATTATAATGCTTAAGAATGATACTATGCTTAGTTACATTGAATCATAATTCATGTATATGAGATAAAAATAGTTGTTGAAATTAGATGAATACATAATAAATACCTGGGTATCATTTACAATCACCCATTAACTGAGATAAGAACATAATAATATTAGGTATCATTTGTATCAAATGATATCCTTACACTTAATAACATTTGGTATATGAAAACCAAATTAAAGGAAATGGGGATCATTTACAAGAAATGATTAATCCCTAAACTTACATGAACATGGGTATCATTCATTGTAAATGAGGCACCCTAAATCTATAAATGAAATTATATCCTTAGTATGAGGATATTAATACAACAATGATAATATAAACAGATAGATTGTCTGAGATTTATAAGAAGTATTTTAGATACAAGCATGGAGGCTTGTGGTTTTGTTTTAAATAGGCATAAGCCTAGGGATGCTATGCTAGGGAAGTTATGAGGGTTTCGCCACTCACTTCTCGAAATTTGATGATATTATGATACCTTGCCCAAAGAGAGGCTAAAAGTCAGGTGGGGCAATTATGGGAAGGCCCCACTGTGAAAGTCCTGTCTCCCCATACGAATGGTGACACAATAATTTCTACAATGGTATTAGTGGTGAATAAGGTAGTTATCTGAGCACTCTAGTATGGATCAGACTGCAACATGGTAGTCCTTGAGTATTTTACATATGATGTATGGCATAGTGAGATGCCAATACTACCCTAATGAGGGAGTATTTTCCCAGCAAAAGTCTGGATGATTTATCAACTCAATATATCTGAGTATGATTATTGATGTTTGAGATATTGACTATTTTTCATGATTTTTGACCATATATATATATGATATAGTGGTGAGTGGTCTGGAATTATCATAGTGGATGTTACATGATAAATTATATGATAGAATGATCATATATGGTATGGTTCATGGAAATTGAAATATGTGAGTCATATGGAATATGATGATTGTAAATACTGTACTTTTGAATTAAACGATTCTATATGTTCTTGAATCCCCTACTAAGCATAGCTTGCTAAGATATTGTAAATGTTTGAATGTTTACAATATCTCAGATACAGAAAGAAAAGAACGGAGGGATATGACATGGAAAGACGAAGACCATACTATTGATCAAGACTATGTACATTTGTGAAAGGATTGGATTGTATTTTGATTTGTGTATTTTGGACATATGATGTAATAAAGGGGTTATGTATGTGAACCACTAGATTGATCCTACAATTTTAATAAAATGAGTTTCTTTGGAAACATGTGTTGTACACAAAATTATGTATGTATATGTGAGTGAAATGTGGCATTTAGGTTTTCTAAAAAGAATTTCAAAGAAATTTTTTCGTTGCTTAAGTTTTCAAAATGTTTGTAAAATTGGTCGACCACCATTGAAAATGAATAACAAAATGTATTTCAAAAACTTGGGTCACCACATTGAGTAACTGCCCTAACCAATGCCCTCACTAACAACCCGCAAGTATAAATTGTGCAAACTTCGATTACATGCAAGAAGACAAACACATGATGAATTATAAATCATGCATCAAGTCACGATTATGCATAAAATTGAAATCCAAAAAATGAATATATAAAATGCAAGTGTTGGTAATTCTAAACCAACAATCTAACAATGAAATAAGTCCTTTATTTCTACCAAAAATTCCAACAGGGTCTCCTCTGTTTTCATACTTGTGCATTTTACACATGTAGTGCGAATCACCTAATAAATCCTTATTAACATCTCTAATACAAATAGAGACTTTGTCTCTTAGTCATTGCAAATCATAATCTCAGATCATTATCACAATAAAAATATAAATCATCGATTTCATCCATAACAATACATTGTTTATCATCCATAAAGAGTAATGCATTTGTAATTTGTAATCATACCCTTTATATATATATATATATCAGAATCTATCTATAACATGTATTTGACTAGATTGATAATCTGGTCACAATCTAAATATACAAATAATTTAAAGATGTCTAAATAACCTACCTCCTGTGGTGATTTCATATGTTCCCACAAGCTTTTCTCTTAAATTTGGCCACAGACTCAATTCCAAGTCAATCCAACTATGTCTAAATATATGTAGCACATAAAGATTATGTTTCCACCACACATATACATGTACTTAGATTTTGAAGCTAATTATGATCTTACCATCCAAATCATCAAATAGTTAGATTTTTTTTTCACTTCCATTTAATTACATTCTTAGATCTTGTGATCTCAATCGTTTAGACTATTGGCTTCCATTCCCAACCATAACTTGTTGATTAGAAATCCATTATACCTTGGATCATCTATTCCATACTGTGGATTATCGATCAATGATTCAGATCATTACTAGTTAACTTTACATTTTTTTGAACCATCCAATAGTCATATTCTATCTAACTTACATAAATGCACATCATAAGGTTCATTTGCATGACCTACCAATGATTTAATAACCATCTGCTGTTGACTCATATCAAATAATACAATACATCATAATTTACCTCTAATATGCTCATTTGGTAATGATCTGATGATTCACCTCATCACATCATCATCACGACTCATGAGTAATCAAATTTGACACTTCTACCATCCAATTCAGGTCTCGATAATTTGATTAGTTTAGATCTTAGATCATTATCACTGATCATGCGATCAGTTCGACAGTCTATACATCTTATACATGTATGACGGTCGTATTCTAATTTCTTAATTGATCTAACCATTATAACTTAACATAATACTCAGATTTGAGCCATAGATACTTGGATATGTTTAAATTATTTGAAATCCATTAAAATTTTAACGATTAGAATAGTTTACACATAGATGATGGTCAAATCCAAAAATTTTGTTGATCTAATTGACATTCTTTGATCAGAGACTCATATCTAATCTATACATGCTTGGATCTAGTCTCTATATGAAAAATAAATTGTTAATTATTACTTATGAAGCTTAGATCAACCTTGATCCAACAATTTATGCTCATATGAGTCAAATTAATCAAAGAATTAAGAGTAAGATCTCACCCTAGATACATTCTATAACATCAATTTGATGTCAGATTCGAGTGATTGCAGCAATCCATTGCTACTCGAGCTACATTCTAGTGAAAATTATCACTAATCATCAAAAAACCTTGGGACTTTTGTTCCTCTCATATCGATGAAGGGAATGACTGGCTCAAACCATTGATCTTGGCCATCATTTTTCCTAGCAAGCTCAAAATCTCCAACAAGCTATAGTTTGTCAATTTTCAAGGTAGAAACAATCAGATCTATAAGGGAATTTATGAGTCTCAATCATCTCATCGAGAGGAGCAAGATTTTTGATGTGGATCATCGATTAGATTTGTCATTTTCTCCAACAAGCTCGATCTCTGACGAAAAGAAATGTACACGCAATGACCTTCCTTCTTCGATTTTATGACTAGATTTGGTGTGATGTTCACTATTTTCTTAGGGCTTTTACTCCTCTTCTCCATTAGTCTATGCTATTTTCTATTTGATTTTTTGGCAAGACGTGGTCGGATCAAGGAGAGTGCTTGTGGATATTGATCATCTCATCATGAGAAATAAGATGGTCGGTCGGATAGTCAATCCTTGCCACCATTTTCTCCATTGAGCTTGGTTCCGGTGTGTGAAAAAATGCGAGCATGATCACCTCTAATTGGCTTTAATGGCTAGTTGTCCTAATTTTCTGCTATCCATCTCTCTTTCCCATGTTCTATCTCCTTCTCCCCCTTCTTCGTCCCCTTTGTCTTCTTCTTTTCCTTCTCCCATTTCCATTTCCATTTCCTTCTTTTTTCTTGCATCAGTTGATAGTCGACTATTTTAGTAGACTATCTCTTAAAAGTGGATTACTGATATCAAGGTCAAATCCTCCCTTTAAGTAAAAATCTTTTCTTTTATTATTATTATTATATCATATTATATTTTTATATGCTTATATATTATTAATTATTCTTAACTATATTCATTACGCTTTTGAATATAGCATAAAGTTGGTCATGTACTATAATAATGTCGCCTAACCTATCAGCATTCTTAGTGTCATTGAAATCCTTTTCTCCAAGCATAATCCAATTATTAAATTTTTATGGGTCAACTAAGTATCCTTCAAAAATTCAATTCGATGAAATTTAAAATGTAGAAGTCCAAATTTATATTTCATTCAAAAATAACTCAAAATTTATATGAAATAGAATTTAAAAATTGGTTTGTTACACAACCACACATTGTGTGTGTGTGTGTGTGTGTGTGTGTGTGTGTGTGTGTGTGTGTGTGTGTGTGTGTGTATTACTATGTCCTATCAAGAGATGCCTGCCTACCATTTTTTATACAAGCTAATGAAGTTTATATTGGGGATACCATTGGATATAATATCATTTGGACGGAGCAAAATGTCATTCCCCTAAAATGCAAACTATATATATATATATATATATATTGTCATACCGCTATCTTCAATAACATTTCTTAGAGACCTCAATTTAATTATTTATTATTTGCATCTAATGTTAATCAAAAGCAACAACAAGTGCCATCACGGCTTCCTTCTCTGTACTAGCACCTCCTAATTTGACGATCGAACTAATACTTGTATTTATGTTTATTTTCAAGATAAATTTGAATATATTTAATGAACATTTTTGTATTGATTAATAAGTTTTGTAACTTTGTAGCCACCATCTAGGGATCAACAGGAAGTTCCTTCTAGCATGCCTCTATCCCTAAGGAGCCTCTACACACTCATTAATGAAGATAAGGTAATCAATCCCATATGGATAAAGTTCAGAGTGCTTGCCGATAACACAATTTAAGTACTGTTTACAAAAGAAGACCTCACTAGGGTTTGTCATCTAAATGAACTCAAATGCACATGCATTGTCTCCTATATCGAATTTGTAAATACCCACTTCAATAAGAACCCATTGATATTATGCGTTAATTAGTAATGATAAGTGATAATTATTTCTTTTCTCTAGGTTCCTACATGATATAACTTGGAGATTAAAGGTCAATGATGTTTACAACTTCCTTGACACTGATGTCATTAGTGGAGTGAGAGAGCAATGGCCTATGGAGAGGCAATGTAAAGATATTCTACTAGGGTTCTTTTGCTACTCAAAGGGGCAAGCCTTAATGATTCCCTACAATAGCAGGTAGGTTTTAACTTATCATCTAGCCAAATTATATTATATATAATGTAAGGATTGTAAATTTTAATTATAATTCATATGATTGTGTATATAGGTCTCATTGGATGCTGTTAGTTTTGGATGTGCAAGGTCAACCATGCATTACTTTTTATTCTTACACAGTACATATCCATGCCCGATGATGGAAATCATGAATAAGTTTTTAATCTTTTTGTGTATTATAGTAGTTTAATAGTTTCTTGATATCCGATGCATTTGAATTATAAATTTAAAGTGCATGGTTTAAATGAGCTCAACTAATCGAGACTATGCACCAACCAAAACTCACTTAGAAAAAGGTCAAGGTTAAGAAAACTAGTTAATTACTCTATATATAAGATGAAGTTATAATTAGACATGGTATTTGTTGAATTTTTTGTTTTTTATTGCAGAGTGTCCTAGACAATAATTTGATTTGAAGCGTAGGTACTATATTTTGAGATACATGAGAACCCTAATAGGCAATGGTGTTAGGGTCCCACACTTGAGAAAGATAAGACACTTTACTCTTCATTATATTCCTTATTGTTACAATTATTTATAGATTCCAATTGAAAGAAAGTATCAACTAAATTAAATATCTTGTTGTGCAGGCAATGGTGCTATTTGACTAAGAAAGTAAGGATTACTCCAAGTAGATCTCAACAAGATAAGATACAAATGAGCTGAGTATGCAATGTGTTTTAATTATATATAACTAATATATAAATCATTGAACATAAAAATACTTGTACTAATTCGATCAATATAAATTTTTATATTGATTAATGAAAAAATGAACTTCTTTATTTATATGGATGTGTATTGTATTTTTTTATTTATTTGATTGAAGGGATGTTAGAGTATAGAAGTATGTAAATGGGTGTAACGTAGAGATGTGTGGGTGTGTGTAGGTACTCGTGAAATTATTCCTTTCCATGTCTTTGAATTTTTTATATTAAATGTGGATATTGCAATGAATGTGTAAAATGTGGAATGTGGATGTTGAAGTTTTTTATGTCATTGAAGATTGTAGAAATATTGTAATACAAGAAAGATATAGAAATTGAATGCGGATGTTGATCTTTTCATATTGAATATGTATAGAGAAGTGTGGATGTGTGTACTAGTGAGTTGTTTTTTCATATCCTTAAATTTTTTATGCTAGAAGTGAATGTGCATACATGGAAGTTGAATGTAGATGTTGCAGTGAATGTGGAAGTGAATGCCAATGCCATAGTTTCTTTTTTCATGTCTTTGAAGATTGCAGGAAAGTTGTATACTGTCATTGAATGTGTAAGAAGATTGTAATAGTGGGTTAACATTGTTGTATGGCAAGTAAAAAAAATTTTAAGATAGTTTTAAAGATTATTTTTTTTTTGAAAATTCATCTTAGCAAGTACTAACTTTTTAAGGCAGTTGGAGAATATTCTCTTAAAAAGTATAGACTTTTTAAGATGGTTTCAAAAAACTATTGATTTTATGTAACTATCTTAAAAGGTACATGATTTTTAAGCATAATAGTTTCTTGGCCTTATGGAGCAACTATCCATGATCCCTATATAAGGGGTGTTGACCTAAACCATTTGTTGTAACAACTCCTCTCATCTCCTAGAGCTTTTAAATGTCTTGTTTCTATTTGTAGAGTCTGTCTAGTTAAAGATATTCTTTACTCTCTCTCTCTCTCTCTCTCTCTCTCTCTCTCTCTCTCTCTCTCTCTCTCTCTCTCTCTCTCTCTCTCTCTCTCTCTCTCTCTCTCTCTCTCTCTCTCTCTCTCTCTCTCTCTCATCTTCTCTTCTAGAGTTGACATGCTTAGAATCATTCTCTACTTTATTATTTAAGAGTCTTTCCAGTCAGAGACATTCTCTTTAAAAGGTTCTTCACTTGTAAAGTTCTCTAGTTTTGGATTTCAAGCTACAAAGATATATAAGACCTGAGAGTGTCATTTTCCTAACACTCTAATTGCTAGATTTACTAATCTTGTGAAGTTCTTGTTCATTAGAGTTTACCTAATCTCAGCATTCTCATGTTATTTAGTTTCTCGTTGAAACTTTAGATTCTTGATCTTTGATCTTATTTCTAAGGTGATTTTAGTTCTTATTATGTTTTCTAGGTCATCATGCTCTTTGAGTTTTGAAGCTAATTATATCTAGAATATTTATTATAACAAAAGACATATCTAATTTTTGGAGTTTGTAATTTTCTAGTTTATAAAGGCATTCATAAATTGGAGAATAAAGTATTGGCCTTAGTCTTATAGTACAAATTAATAAAGAAAAATGATTAAGTCTAACATGGTTGGATCTTGGAGAAAGAGATGCTGTCTTGCTCATTTGAGAGGCATAAACTATCTTCATTAAGTGGCATTTGCAGCATGTCTATAAGCTAGGTTTAAACAATCCAATATGTGCAAGTTAAATATATTCTAACATAGTCTTATATTTTATTCCAGTTAAATATCAAGAAGAAGAGATTATTGCTTCATTAAAAAAGATTATGGAATTCCCTCCTCAAAATCAAATCAATTTTCCTAACTAATATAGAACTAATTTCTTGTTACAAAAACTATGAAAAGTCATCCTATCTTAAGAAAGGAATGAAAGGGGCATGACAAAGGAAAATTAGTTTTCTTCTCATTAGAGGAAGGTTCTTTGTCAAAACCTTATTGATTGTGTCCCCACTTTTAGACCGATTAAAACTGTGGGGTACTTTAATATCTAGTGTCAAATATGTTGACGTTAATTGATTTCATCATATCATAAGGTCAATCTACAATGAAATTTGGCATCTTCTTTAGTTAATTCCAATGACTTTAACTAGTAATTCTCAGTACGTATCTTGTTCTCTTGAGTTGTTGGATTTGAGAATAAAAGAGTACTATCACTACTATAGTGATGGGTTTATAAGAAGGTTAAAAACAGCTATAAAAGAAGGTTACCAAACCGCCATATAGTCATCTCATAAAATGAAAACCCATAGAATGTATGAACCGTCTTATATTAAAGATATTATAAGACGGGTTTGTCTAACCGTCTTATATAGGTTAATTCATATAAGATGAATCCCAATAACCCGTCTTATAAATATGAACAAATATATGACGGTTTCTAAATAACTGTCCTACATATGTTTCTAATAAAGGATGGTTATCCAAAGAGCAATCTTATAAAATTGTATAATAAAGGATGGTTATTGAAAAACTATCCTATATAGATTTGTATATAGGATAGTTATTGAAAAACCATCCTATATAGATATGTATATAGGACAATTTTTTAGAAACTATCTTATATAGATCAGTATATAGGATGGCTATTGAAAAATCATCCTATATAGGTCAATATATAGAATGGTTTTTCAATAATCATCCTATATACTGATCTATATAGGATGGTTTTTCAATAACCATCCTGTATACTAACCTATATAAGACGGTCTTTCAATAACTGTCCTATATACAAATTTATATAGGTTGGTTTTTGAATAACCATCCTATATTTATCAGTATATAAGACAGTTATTCAATAACCATCCTATATTTTTTGAGAAATATAGGACGGTAGTTTTCAAAAAACCATCCTATATTGCTCATACTTTCTTCACAAATTGTGTCCTCATTTGTTAGTTTATGTTTATACATTGTTCTTGCAGTTTCTGAAGTTCAATACTTTATTTAGGGAGACTACAAAACATTTTGCAGAAAACATTCATGCACATCCAACATTCCACATTGAACTTCTCCATACTTCTTAATGAAATAAAGAAAACATATGCAAACTTAAATTTTTTATTTAAAAAGAACATATGCATCCAATTACTACAATTGTACATTATATATCTGTGATAAAATTGATACATGTTCAATAACATTATATATCTACAAATTAAAAGTAAAAAGATATTTAATCCATTTCATTCTAATGTCATTTATGTCTAATTGGGAGTAACTCTCTCTCTCTAAATCAACTTGCAAGATAATAAATATTACACCAATGAAGACATTATTGTTGGGGTCATTTATGAGATGTAGAAAGCTGTAAGAATGATGGTCAATTAATTATATGTACCTTTCTCAATTGGAAGATGGTAAATCCTTCTTGAATGAGAGTTCTCATATATTTGAAAATGTAATACCTATACTTTTAATTAGATTATTGTCTAGGACACTGCAAAAAAAAGTCAACAGATCATAAGGTTCAAATTTCATGTGTAATTATAAGTCTATAGGTTATAGGGTTATACTAAAGAAGTAGTAAACATTACCTTGACACTTTTCTAAGTCAGTTTTGTTGGATGGCTAATATTTTCCATCTCAGACCATTTATACCATAAGCTTCACATATATAAGTAAAAGCATTATATATGAATAAAGGGAATATTTATCAGTTATCCAACTATTATAATGAATGAAATAAATGTCACACTTAATTATTGATCAATTCCATCAGGGGGCCTCGAATGTGCGCTCCACAAGAATTAAAAAAATAATCCAATTCCTCCATGCACATCCAAAGCTAATAGCATTTAATGGGACCTATATACATAATCAATTGATTGAAACTTAATAAACTTAACTTATATACATGTTAAGTTTTATGTGGAATGCTAGCAAGACATGTAATAACTTACCCACTATTGTATGAAATCAATAAGGCATGCCCCTTATCATAACTTAAGAACCCAATATGATATCTTCTATTTGTTTCTCCTTGGGCAAATGCTCCTTTGGGCCAGAGACAACACTAGGGTCAAGGAATTTGTAAACATCCTTGACCTTTAATATTTGCAATTTATCATGCAAAGACCTGCATAAACTTAATCTCAAATGCTTATATTGTCTTATTAATAAGTAATGTCAATTTGATTCTTAATAAAGTAATTACAAGACATACCCGATGTAGACAATGATGTGCATGTATTCTAGCTCAGCCATATTACATATGGCTAAGAGGTTCTCTTTCATGATTGAACCTCAACAGTGCCATGTGCAAGTACACCGGTCTCTATCATTATAGACCTGATTTCGATATCTTTGTTGATCATTCTGTATAGTCACCTTAGGAATGGAGGCGTATTGGGTGGAACCTGCACCTAATCCCTACACTGTAGATGTATTTTTTTATAAATTAGTAAAGAATATATATATGAAGAGTCGAGGAGATTCAATTTTGTACTAAAAGTAAACAAATACCTGGGATAGGGCAATTGGTATGCCTGTGTTTGTTGCCGAGGAGATGGTCAACCTCAATGGCTGCTTATGCTTCTTCTAGTTAACATTACAATGCAAATAGTATTTAAAATTTTAGCTCATGCATTAAAGTTATTATTGAGCACGATGCTGTGATACCATACACACATTGGAAATCATTGTTTTGATATACCTCTCTGAGCAAACTACAAGATATTCAATTGCATCCCCAACAATATGGATATCATCTACTTCTATATGAAATGGTAAGGGGCATCTAGTTGGAGGGCAGCAGTAATGCACACATGCTTAGTGTATGGATGCATCAACCTACCGTGACGCGTGATAGAAAATGCCTCGTACAGTATAGCCATAGTGACATAGTTCTCAACTGTATGAAGCTGCAACATGCACTGACCCACCTACAAATCAAACATTACTTATACATAAGAATAAATGAAGATTACTATGACAAGAAAAAGAAAAAAGGTAAGCATGTTAATAAATGCCTCCTTGATTGGGACATCTCCTTCAAATTGTTGCTCATATGCCTCTTCATTAGATGGAGGAGTGAAGCCATTGTAACATGGGGGTCGAGGAGGAACATCTTGACTTGGACCTTTGAAACCCCAAGGGTCCTTGTAGAAATCATTCCTTACCTTCGCATATAGCTCATTCAACATGTTCTCCTTCCATCCTTCCATGTCCTCTATTGGTGGATTTCTTCTAGTTTGGAAGAATTTGGAAGGAACCACGCCGAACCCTTGGCCCCTTACTCGGCTAGGGTGCTCCTCTTTGTTGCTCATAGCCATATACAGGATGTCCCCCTTTGAAGCTGTCTTGCTCAGAGTCCCTGTAGTGCCACTTTCCTAGGTCAACTATTAATTGCATCTTTTCCTGCACATGCAATTAATAGAACACAATGATTTTCATATATATATATATATATATATAATTTAAGAGATGCAAAAAATAGACAAGTAAAACCACTTACAATTCTTGAAGCAATGAAGCCAACATTTTCATTAGTAAATGTCTAAGAATTATGCCTTTTGAAAGCACCATTCTCCAAAGAAGGGTGCAATCAGTGGGATCTATGGTCCTAACCTTCTTTTGCTATCAAGAGAGACATTACTTTAGAGTTAATGGAAAAAAAATAGGTATAGTTACATAGAACTGAATTGTCACATATACTTAGTTCTTGTTCTTCAAACCGTGCATAACCAATCCTATAGAGGTGGTGTTGCATATGATTGGTAGCACGCACCATTTGTCCTTTGACACATTTTACTTACATGTCAACGGAACGTGTAATGAAGCATAATGGACTTGAAAATTAGAGAAATCAAGCTTTTGGCTACCTTGTAATTACCTTAAAATCTGCAGATAGGCAGGTCTGTACAAATTCATTCTATACGTCTTGGTCAATAATGTTAGAATACAACTCAAGGACTATGTAGAGTGTAGATGGATCATTAGCATTTGGAACTATGTACTTCCTTACTTGATCACTCTTCCATTTCCTCCATTGTTCGCCAACCCCATGTAAAGCATTCTTCTTATACTCATCAGAGACGTCAAAAGCATACTACAAAGTAAAAACAAACATTAGTCTATTAGAACTAAAACAAGATAAGGCACATAGTATGTTATATGTAGCAAGCATTTACAGCCCTTCACCATCTCCCATATTGCGTCGTTTATTAATGGAGACATATGTCTCCAATTAGTAATTGAGACTAGCACCATGCTTCTGACAGTGCAACAAACAAAACTAGTGTAAGAATGTGCACTACGACCTATCGCCTACCCTTTACTGTTGAACTATATCGTCTCTCTTATTTCCTTTGAATTTCTCTTAATAATATGCTCCATTTTTGTTGGCCCTCTGCCCTTTCTCTTAATGGGTATACTTGTTCAGCACTCTTCTTCATGATGCTCACTCTCTTCATGTTCCATTTTTCTTGCATAAGTAAAAACAATACATTTAGAATATAACAACATATGTATTGGTTTAAAAAATACGACCATCTAGGTGCATAGATGGTGTGCATAGATGATCAATCTGAAGCATTAAATAAGCACAAAATAAACACATCATATATAGTAGAAAAAGCATGGTAAAAATGCATATTCAAGCAATATTTTGCATGCCTTATTGAATGAAACATCAAAATCTAAGACATGGGTCTTCTTGACCTTAATAGAAGCTATCTAGAATGATCATAATCTGGCACTTACAAGCATTAAAGAAGCACAAAATCAGCATCATACACAATAGCAAATTCATGGTAAAAATGCATATCAAGCAACATTTTGCATGCCTTGTTGAATAAAAAATCAACATCTAAGACATGGGTCTTCTTAAACTCAATGGAGAAAATCTAGAATGATCAGAATCAAGCATTTACAAGGATTAAAGAAGCGCAAAATCAGCAACATATATAGTAGAAAATGCATGGTACAAATGCATATTCAAGCAACATTTTGCATGCCTTTTGAATGATCCATCAAAATCTAAGACATGGGTCTTCTTAAATTCAATGGAGGCTATCTACAATGATCATAATCCAGCATTTACAACCATTAAAGAAGCACAAAATCAGCAACATACACAATAGAAAATGCATGGTAAAAATACATATTCAAGAAACATTTTGCATGCCTTTTTGAATGAGACATCAAAATCTAAGACATGGGTCTTCTTAAACCTAATGGATTCTATTTAGCATGATCATAATCCAGCACTTACAAGCATTAAAGAAGTACAAATTTAGTATCAAATACAGTAGAAAATGCATGGTAAAAACACATTCCAAGCAAGCCTTGTTGAATGAAACATCAAAATTTAAGATATGGGTCTTCTTGAACTCAATGGAGGCTATCTAGAATGATCATAATTAAGCATTTACAAGGATTAAAGAAGCACAAAATCAGCAACATATACAGTAGAAAACACATAGTAAAAATGCATATTTAAGCAATAATTTGCATGCCTTTTTGAAAAAAAATTCAAAATATAAGACATGGGTCTTCTTAAACTCAATGGAGACTATCTAGAATGATCATAATCAAATATTTACAAGAATTAAAGAAGCACAAAATCAAGAAATGAGAGAGACCCAACCTGACGAGAGAAAACTGATCCTCTTTCTTCTTCTTCTTCTCCCTAAGGGTTTTGGGTATTTGGGTTTGAAAAGTTTGAATAGGGGAAAGGGGAGGGGGAGCGTGATTTTCCTCCTCACCTCTCTTCTTCTTCTTCCATCTTTTTCTCCTTCTCTCTCTTTCTCCTGTCATCCTCTTCTTCTTCTTAAGCATTTTGTGGGTTTGTGTTTTAAAATTTCATAAATGGGGGAAAGGAGGGGAGGGGGAGTTTGAAAAAATCATAGGGGGGGGTGTGATTTCTCTCCTCCTATCCTCTTCTTCTTCTTCTTCTCCTAAAGAGTTTTGGCGGTTTGGGGTTAAAAAATTTTGAATGGGGGAGAGGGGGGGATGGTGATATTAGCATGGAATATAGGATGGATTTTAAAAATCATCCTATATTTTGAAAAAAATATAGGACAGTTCTAAAAACCATCCTATATTCACATGAATATAGGATGGTTGTTTAAAATTGTCCTTTATTCAAATTAATAAAGGAAATTTTAAATAAAATATTCCAATATTTTGATCAATATAGGACAGTTATTTAAAAACCATCCTAAATTTTGATGAATATAAGACAGTTATTTAAAAATTGTCCTATATTTTAATAATTATATAAGATGGGTTTTTAAAGAACTATACTATATTAATGTTCACTTTGCCAACCCATGACCTAGTATGTGGTTGGCCACACACAGGCACCTGGTTTCGTGGTTAACACATGGGGATGTGTGTTGCCTAAGGAGGGAAGATGTGAAGGCCTCGGTACCTCGTAGATGAGAAACAGCTAAGAGACAGAGAGTTAATACCACATCGCTAAGGGAAAAGTTGTTGGGCTATTGATAAGAGTGGTGTGTGACTCTCCTTACAACAAGGCCGTTTCCTCGAGAAATTGGGGAAGAACAAAACCGTGAGGAGGCTGGTTGTATGGGCAGTCAGTTTTCCAGAGCAGACAATATTGTTGCAAGTGGGAGCCACCGAACTGTTACAAATGGTATTAGAGCCAAACGCTGACCCGATGTGTGGTTGGCCACACACAGGTGCCTAGTTTCATAGTTAACACACGGGGACATGTGTTCCCTAAGGAGGGAAGATGTAAAGGCCTACATACCCCATAGATGGGAGACAGTTGAGGGACATAGAGTTAATCTCACATCGCTAAGGGGAAAGCTGCTAGGCTATTGATAAGAGTGGTGCGTGACTCTCCTTACAACAAAGCCTTTTCCTCGAAAATTTGGAGAAGAACAAAATCGTGAGAGAGCTGGTTGCATGGACGGCCAGTTTTCCAGAGTGGACAATATTATTGTAGGTGGGAGCCACCATGCTATTACAATTATATAAACTAAAGTTACAATTGGATAGGATATTTATTGTTCCTTTCTATTTTTTTATTGCTTAGTGCCCTAAATTACAATCGAATTGAGAGTATTGATACTTTATTCGAAGATACATAAAAACCTTAATACACGATGGTGTTAAACTTCAACAATTGAGAAAGGTAAGATACTTTAATTGTCATTATCTTATATTTTTTTGACAATCTTTGAGCTTAGATACATGGAATTATATTTAAGTATTTAATGAATTTATAAGTAGTAAACTAAATTAAATAAGTGGTCTTACAAGCAGAAATGCTAACCGATTGGGGAAGCAAGTATTACTTCCAAGTATCAACAAAATAAGATGCGAATGTGTTTTTTATGTCATAAAATTTAACTATAACTAATATGTACTTCCAACCAATCAATGTTAATTTTTATATTTATTAATATGAAACTTCTTTATTTAAATAGTGAATGTGGATGTGTCATGTATTTTTCATTTGCTTGAAGTATTTGTGGCTTGTTAATTTGAATGATAGGATGGGTGATGGGATATTAAAGTGTGGATGTCGGTCTTTACTTTACAAGAATGCAGGGATGTTGGAGTCAAAAAGTTTATGAGTGTGGATGTAGGTCTTTACTTATAAATATATTTTTTCATGTCTGTAAATTTTTTATATTGAATGTGGATGTTGGAAGTTAAGTAGATTGCATGATGATTGTAATAAAAGGAAGATATGGATGTAAATTTCTTATATTGATTATGAAGGTATAGATGAATATTGTAATAGCAGGAATATTACTATATTCTTTTTTAGAATATAGACTTCCTAAAGATAATTATAAAAAATTATCTTAAAAAACATTTTAAGACAGCTTCAAAACCGTCTTATTTTCAACCTCTCTTCTAAGACAGCTGGATTGAAGATGATTTTGAAACGTCTTAAATATATTTTTTTAACCATCTTAAAAAGACTTCAGTGATAGAGCTACAAGGCCAAGTTTGTTGCCAAAGTTACTCTTCAAAGGCTAGAGTTGATTACAAAGAAACTTTTAGTCCTAAGGTGGTAATTAAGCCGACCACAATTTAGACAATTTTTTAAACTCAGTTTCAAACAACAGGCAACTCAACCAATGCCTTCTTGCATGGTGATCTCCGAGAAGCGATATTCGTGGAACAACTTTAGTGTTTCATCGGACCTAAATATCCTCATCATATTTGTTGCCTATAGAAATCTGTATATGGCCTAAAACATACCCATAGAGTATGATTCTAAAAGCCAGACACGCTTCTTCATCGCCTTGGCTTTCAGACATCCAAAGCCGATGCTTCCTTGTATATATATCACAAAAATGGAATGGTCATATACTTCTGAATATACGTGGATGACCAGCAACTTCAATTAAGCAGTAAATGATGTTATCTCCGAGTTCAGCTCCGATCTTGCAGTAAGAGATGTGGAGCGGTTAAAATACTTCGTAGGCATTGAGCTCAAATGGCTTAGTATTCTCCCAAAGGAAATACATCGAGGATTTACTTGAGAGCACCAAAATGATTGATGCTAAACTATTTTAAAACACTTATAGAAACCTCTTCAAAATTGTCACGCCGTATTGGATCGGCCATGAATGATTCTCAACTCTACAGACAAATTGTGGACGCCCACCAATACCTTGGTGTCACACGTCCGGATTTGGCATTCTCTATCAACAGAATATGCCAATTCATGTAACATCCCACTGAGAGCACCGGAAGGCACTTAAAAGAATTTTACGCTATCTTAAAGGCTCAATGTTTCGCGGCTTTACAAGTAGTGAGTCTAGATTATATCAAATTCATGGTTTCTCGGATACAGACTGGACCGGTAGTGTCGACACCTTGAATCCAATCTTATGGCATGGTCATGTAAGAGGCAACCTACAGTCATAAGGTCCTCGACAGAATCTGACTACAAGCCCTAGCAAACCGCACCGCTGAAATCATAAGGTTAAAGTCTCTGCTTGGAGAACTTGGTTTCACAATCTGAACACCTATATTAGGTGTGATGACTATAGGTGCCACTTTCTTGGGTATAAATTCCATGTTTCATGTATGCACCAAGCATATGGAACTAGACTATCTTCATGCGTAATTAGGTCTTTAAGAAGTTGCTCACTGTTGGGTTCATTTCAACGGCTGATCAACTTCCTGACATCATGACCAAACTACTTTCTTCCACGCGATTCTTATCCATTAGGGACAAACTGAGGCTATGCAAATGCGACGGCTCAGTTTGAGGGGGGCATGTCGAAGAATATTATCGTATTCTCCAAATAATCCAAGAAGTTAAGTTAAGAGCTGTACATGACTGTATTGATTTGTGCTTATCTTGTTTCCATACCAACCCTTTTAAGGTTTTGAATGTAATGATCTATATCTATAAATGCCATACAATATCTATATCTATAAATACCATACAATATCGTTGTGTGAGATACATTCACCTCAACATAGAGATGATTTGTGTTCTTGCTTCGATGAGGGCTAAGCATTTATTTTAGACTTTTCCAATTAATTAGTAGCTTTTCATAACAATGTAGGAAAGCATAAACCAAATGAGCACTCCAATTGGATGTAGAAAACGTACAGCGGAGACTTTGGGGGTCATCCAAAATGATCATCTTGAAAGCCACGTCTTAGCTAGGCCATGAACCAAAATCCTGCTTCTTCTTCCAATGATCCAAACTACTGTTGTTTTTCTTTGATTTTGAACGGTGGAATGGAATTACTAAGATCAAGGAAACTTTGTGAGCGGCTAGACTAAGGTAATCTGGAAACCCCAACACGTGCCCAATAGCAAACTGAACCACAATCTTACAGGAAACAATCTACACCAACAAAGCTGCCGATAAAACTAGACTGCCGACTTTGACCTTGTAAAGCTTAGCTACTTTACAAATGGACCAAAGAGAAACAGGCAGGCAAATCCTTTATAGAAGTTTGTAAATTTTCAGCCCTTTAATCTTTACTGCTATACTGCAAACTCCACAACAAAAGGTGGACGATTCCTAGAGCTGAAACATCGAGGGAGTTTTAGGACGGCAAGTAAACACCATTCACATTTCAACTATTGGGGCCTACTATAAAGAAGCCAATTGGATGATATAACTACTAAAATTTGGGTTTTATAAGACTGCAAATATAAGACAGTTTTAACACAACCATCTTATATAAATTTTATATAAGACGGTTATGATAAACTATCTTATATATTATAATAATAATAACTGTCTTATATTACTAACATAATATGAGAGAATTTCCACGAACTGTCCTATATGTTTAAAAAAATATAAGACGGTCTTATATTATGTTAATAATATAATATGGTTTTCCAGAACCGTCTTATATAAAAAATTTCTAAGATGGTTATATTGAAACCGTCTTATATTGATATTCATGTCCTATAAGTTGAAGTTCTCAATTGACTCTCGTCTTCTTCGAAGAAAACTCGAACATTGGTTGAATTTACATGCACTTTGTCCCAAACTTGTATTTCCTTCGTTGATATTAGTTGAGTGGTATGTATTCTTGTACTTTTTCATATGTTTACTTTATTTGATGTTTATGGCTGTAAAATTTATTTTCTTTTTTCTTCTTGCATTTGTCTGATATATTCATATATATGTATGGATCAGTGTGAACATTAATGTATATGGATTAGTCATGTTTGCTTCATTCTTACTTTTTCCAATCCTAGACTTAAATGTTAACTCCTCTAATATATATTAAAATTATATATATATATATATATATGTTAACTATGTACATTCTATATACACACCAAGTATTTGGTTAAATGCCTAACTCATATTGTTATTATAATTTTTTCATGTCTTTGCACTTTTGTAAAAAATGGACAAATATGATTGGATGTGTGCAAAAAGATCATCAATAGAATATGAGGAGGCAATAGAAGAGTTCATTGAGTTTGCACTTGAGGTAGGTGGTGAATGTCATCGAATGAGATGTCCATGCTCGAGACGTGGAAACCTAAAAAAGGTTGTTGTTGGTGAGTTGAGAGAAGAATTGTGCTTCAATGGAGTTGATAAAAGCTATTGCACCTTTATGTGGCATGGAAAGGAAATACCTCACAGGCCTTCGACAAGGGTTGAATGTGTATATAAAAAAGAAGCCACTCTAAGAAGTGGTGAAGATAGTAAGATAGCTACACCAATGTTTTAAGATGTATACAATGACTTATAAGACAACCCAATATAATTTCAAACTGCATTAGAAGAAGCCGATGAGCCATTATACGTTGGGTGTACAGATTATACCAAGTTGTCTGCAGCAGTAGAACTTTACAATGTGAAGTCAATATTTAGTATTTTAGATCATGGTTTTACAAAATTGTTGAAAGTCATTGGTAAAATGCTTCACGAGGAAAACAAATTGGTTAGGATGACATATGAGGCAAGGAAAAACTTGGATCTACTAAGCTTCAAGTATGAAAAGATACATGCTTGTCCCAATGATTGCATCTTGTACAAAAAGGAGCATAAAGATAAAATTATATGTCCAATTCGTAGACATTCAAAATGGAAGATGAGTAAGAATTTAAGTGATCGGCAAGTGAAAGATGTCCCTGCAAAAGTCCTATGGTATTTTTCCCTTATTCCAAGATTCCAATGAATGTTTCATATTAAAGAAACAATGAAGAAACTAGTATTGCATGCCAATGAGAGAGTGGGTGATAACTATTTACGACATTCAACAGATAGCCATGCATGGCAACTTGTAGACTTCATGTTGCCCAATTTTGGAGAAGAACCTAGGAACCTACGACTTATAATATCTGTAAATGGAATTAATCCTCATGCTTCTATGAGCAATAGGTGTAATTGTTGACCTATTATAACAATGTGTTACAACCTTTCACCATTGTTGTGTGTGTGTAGAGGAAGTTCATGATGTTAACTATGTTAATATCAAGTCCCAAGCAACCTGGGAATGACATTGACATGTACTTAGCTCCATTGATCGGTCACCTTAGGACATTGTGGGAAGTAGGGCTTGAAGCTTATGATGCATATAAGAAAAAGACATTCACCCTTAGGGCTGTACTACTATGGACAATAAGCGACTTTCCTACATATAGTAATTTGGCTAGATGCACAATGAAGGGATACAATGCATGTCCTATTTCTAGTGACCAAACTAGTGCCACACAGCTTCAACATGGTAGGAAGATGACATTCCTATGTCATAGAAGATAGTTGCATAGAAACCAACCATACCATTTTAAAAGGGGGTATTCGATGATAGTGTGGATACTAAGACACCTCCAAAGAGGTTGATTGGATAATAAGTATTGGAACAAGTTGAGAACCTCAATATATCATAGGGGAAGAAGAAAAAGGCAACTTCACATACAAATGAAAGCAACTCTAAAAGATGTTGGAAGAAGTCAATATACTTTGAACTTATATACTGAAAATCCCTATGCAACATATGCTTGATGTCATGTACATTGAGAAGAATGTCTGTGAAAGCTTGAATGGTACCTTACTTGACATGCCAGGAAAAACAAAGAATGGACTTGTAGCTTGAATGGATTGCATGACAGATTTGAAGAGAAGGTTGCATTGACATAATAGGGGCAGTCAAGGAACATACTTGCCTAAAGCAAATTATACATTTAGCAGAGATGAGAGAAGAATAGTGCAAGAAACCCAGTCACATATCAAAATTCCAGATGGTTACTCTTCAAGCTTTAGAAACATTATCTCCATGGAAGAGCTGAAACTATTGGGGATAAAGTCTCATGATTGTCATGCATTGATGCAACAACTTATGCCCGTAGCAATATGTTCAATGCTGCTAGATAAAGTAAGAGAATCTGTTACTAAATTTTGCTACTTCTTTAATGCTTTGTGTAAGAAGATGGTGGATACTTCTAAATTATAAGAAATCCAAGAGCATTTAGTGACAACCTTCTGCAAGCTTGAGACAATCTTTCCACCATCCTTCTTTGATATCATGGTATACTTAACAGTGCAGCTCACTGATGAGGTTCAGTTGCGTGGACCTGTTCATTTGCGATGGATGTACCCATTTGAAAGGTACATGAAGTTGTTAAAACGGTGTGTATGTAATCATAATAGGCCAGAGGGGTGTATTGTTGAATGTTACATTGTAGAAGAGGCAGTCGAGTTTTGTACAGAGTATTTATCAGGAGCGGATGCTATTGGAATCCCAAGAAAGAAACATTCAAGTGTGTTAATTGACCCAAGAGTTGGTGAACCTCTATCCAGTGGTCATGTGTTGGTAGTTGATTGTAAGGAATAGGAGCAAGCATACCTTTAAGTCATGCAAAATATTAATGTTGATGAAGTTCAACCATACATTGAGTACGTAATTAATGTTCTCTCTTTGGTTTATTTCACATTAATTAATTGAATCATTAACATTGATGAAGTTTAGGCATATGTGTGTGTAGTAAAGGGTACATAAGTAATGTACCACTATTAACATCAAGCATATTATATAATTTTCATCTATGATCATTGTGTAGTATGCACATGGTCTTCTTAAAAAAGAGGTATCCAAGAGATGCACGAAAAGAAAAGTGGTTGCAAGATGGGCATTGTTGCTCTTTCATGACTTGGCTTCGTTAGAAGGTATTTAATTACATTGAATAGTGCTCTATGATGAATTAATTAATTAATTCGTATAATATATAGTATATTCGCATATACATTAATTAATTATTTTAATTAATATATTATTACATACTATGGCAATAGGACCTCGACCAAAAGTAATAAAATATGTTGGATATGCCATCATAGTTATTACTTTCGCACAAAAGACCATGATAAATTAAGAGCACAACAAGGTAGTGGTGTTAGCTTATTTCTAAAGCCACTTTCTTTTCCAATTCAAAGGATAACAACCTAATTGTAGCTAACA
Source organism: Warburgia ugandensis (assembly GCA_035236585.1). Lineage (NCBI taxonomy): Eukaryota > Viridiplantae > Streptophyta > Magnoliopsida > Canellales > Canellaceae > Warburgia > Warburgia ugandensis. The sequence continues at coordinate 16,439,931 of CP141133.1, forward strand.
AAACTTATTACGGGATTATATGCGAGATATGAGAGCTGGATTATACATGTAGAACTATGGTTGTGTTTAAGTGTGATTGGGTGGAACACAACAAAGATAGTATAAGAACCAATGCCCTTGGCTTGACATTGCTTGACCTCAATAAGATCGGCTATCAAAATGACCAGTTTATTTTGGCATGTCAAGCAAAACAGGTATTTTATGTACAAGATGGACATGATATGAGATGGTCAACTATTTTATCAGCCTCCCCAAGGGACTTCTATCATGAAGATGACCTAAGTGACACAACAATTGATTACCCTTCAATCACTACAACAATGTGATCGATCGATATGATTGGGGAGAGTGAGATGGATTATGTGCGTGATGCTACTAAAGAGGGTGCGTAGGTAGAATCTAATTGTATTTGAGGGGACAAATTAAAGTGTTTGTACCATGTGATGTATGAAAAATGATTTAAGTAATCAATTAAGTTTACACATCATGTGTCATGCCAAACACTAGTTAAATGTCAATTAAATAAATAATATGATAACCTCTGCAATTGACAAGTTTTTAAGATTTTAAGGGCTCAAAAAACATATAAAACTAATTTAATTCATATAGATGGTTATTAATAAAACATCTTATATTATTCAAACAAAAATTTAAGGGTGCAAATGTATAGGTGCGAAAGCGAACCTTTAATATAGGATGATTTTTTTAAAATTGTATTATATAATTATTCAAATATAGCATAGTTTTTAAATAACCATCCTATATTCACTTCAACTAAACTCAAAACTGCACCCTCCCCCTTATAAATTTTTCAAACCAAAACCCCCAAAACCCGTAATGAGAAGAAGAAGAAGAAGAGGAGGAGGAGAGGAAAAAGAGAGAGAAGAATAGGAAGAGGGAAGAAGAAGAAGAAATAGGAGAAGAAAAGAGGAAGATGAGAGGAGTAACATTACCATGCATTTTTTATTATATGTTTTCCTAATTTTTTGCTTCTTTAATGCTTGTAAATTCTTGAAATTGATTATTATAGATAAAATATAATGAGTTTAAGAAGACCCATGTTTTAGATTTTGATGTTTAATTCAAGAAGACATGCAAATTGTTGCTTGAATATGCATTTGAATGGTAACATTACCATGCTTTTTTTCCTATATATGTTCTTAATTTCCTGCTTCTTTAATGCTTGTAAATACTTGAAATTGATCATTCCAAATAGAATATATTTAATTTCAGAAGATCCATGTTTTAGATTTTGATGTTTCATTCAATAAGCATACAAAATGTTGCTTGAATATGTGTTTGAATGGTAACATTACCATGCATTTTTTTACTATATATATTCCAAATTTTCTGATTCTTTGATGCTTGAAATTGATCATGCTAGGTAGACTACATTGATTCTAAGATGACCCATATTTTAGATTTTGAAGTTTCATTAAAAAAAGGCATTCAAATTGTTGCTTGAAATATGCTTGTTGTAATACGCATTTGAATGATAACATTACCATGCATTTTTTTACTATATATGTTCCTGATTTTGTTTCTTTAATATTTTTAAATGCTTGAAATTGATCATTCTATATAGAATATATTGAGTTCAAGATGACCCATGTTTTAGATTTTAATGTTTCATTCAAGAAGTCATGCAAATTATTACTTGAATATGAGTTTGAATGATATCATTACCATGCATTTTTTACTATATATGTTCCTAATTTTTTGCTTCTTAAATACTTGTAAATGCTTAAAATTGATCATTCTATATAGAATATATTGAGTTCAAGATGACCCATGTTTTAGATTTTTATGTTTCATTCAAGAAGTCATGCAAATTATTACTTGAATATGAGTTTGAATGATATCAGTACCATGCATTTTTTACTATATATGTGACGACCCGGGTTTTCTCATGCATTTTTGAATGCAATGTCTAATTTCCTAAGGCGGGATGCATCCCTATTTGAAAACCATTTTATAAAAACCATGCAATGCAGCGGAAAACCTTTAGTTTTAAACTCATTTTTGAAAACCCCGAGTGTCATTTGCTTTCACAACAACTAAGGTAGTTTTTTTGAAAAACTTTAGAAATCATAAATGTTTTTCCCCAGGTCTTTCCAGTCACAATGCACAGCCCAACTGTAACTAAGTACAAACACATGTCCAAAGGGTTGAGAGTTTACTTACATGTGTATTTGTTTCCTTTTGGATTCACTTGCTCATAGCACTAACATAGATGTCTTCTTTTTGTGAGTGAAGCTGTCCTGAACCATGATATATACGGACGTATCCTGTCCTTGAGTACTTACTGATGTCTGAAAAATGTTAAGGATTGGGTGAGTATATAATATACTCAGTAGGGCCTATCACTACTAGTTTTATAAATGCATGAGATGTTTCAAAATCATATGCTCATTCAAAACATGCGTATGTTTGAATACTCGAGTTCAATATTAGTATAAGAATCCATAATCAACTGAAATTCAAAATATGCGTATGTTTGAATACTCGAGTTCAACATCAGTATAAGAATCCATAATCAACTGAAATTCTTATAACTTAAAAGATCACATAATCCAAAAGTGAAAGTATCATATATATGATGACATCATGATATGCAATAGATGCCTCATGGAGTCCAACTCATGGATCTCTAGTATGGTATGGTCGACCAACCTCATATCATGCTATATGAAATACACATAACTCATCAAACCATAGGGTCCACTATGCCCACGACCTCCTCGCCGCGTGGTCCCCGGGTACCTGAGGACACTTGGTCATAGCCTCCACGGGGCCTATGACACGCCGACCCAGTGCCGTGACACCAGTGGTAGCCCCCTGTACCACATGCAGTCGACGTAGGGACTTGCCTCTTTTTGGGCGTGGTACCCATCCACCTATTAGTGGTAGAGGCCGGGTGGCCAACCCAGACCCCTCGGCATAGCACCCACGGGCTTACTTGCCCAAATCACATAAGATAAGTCAAAACCTTTTTGTTAAAACTTGTCCTCTTTTGGGTCCCTCACAACTGCCTGGCCCTCGGCACTCCAGCGTCTTTTGGCAACCCTCAAGGACATGCAATCTTTGCAAGTACTTAAATCATGCAATGCACACACTTGTTTGCAACACATATATGTGCATAATGTATATGCATTCATTTCAAAACATGGCTAAGTACAAAGCATTTAACATGCATGCTGAATTAATTCATGCAAATCAAGTCATATATCTAAAACATGTGTTCTCAAAATAACAATAGTTCTTTTAAAAGAATCTAATAGTGATAGACCACCTACCTGACTAGGTCGCGTTAACCCTCTTGTCCTCGTACGTTCCTGAACATGGTTTGGGGACTCAAGGTTAGTTTAACCTTTCTTTGATGGGTTTAGAGCAGTTGGGTCTTATTACTTAGGCATTAGGGGTCCATCCCTATGCCTATGGGTGTCCTAAGGTCCTAATTGGGCCTTGGTATTCTTAGTTTTCCAAAGTTCTAGTGATCACACGCCACCACCCTATTCTAAGGGTCATGCCCTACTTTGATTGGGCCTTGATCAGGGATTTTATGATTTAGATGTGTCTGCATCGTCAATACAGACACAACGCCTTTTGCGGCGCCTCAATCGGAGCTCTAGATCTCAAGTTATAAGTGTTTTAGTGTTGTATGTACATAGAGTACTTAAAGACAAAAAATCGGAATGCTAAGGTGCTGCGCGTCAGCGTCACGCGCCCTGCTTCCTTAACAAACAAAAAACAATGCTCTGCTAGTGCGCTGCACGTCTGCGACGTGCGCCTTAGCGGGCGCGTCTGCAGACGCGCGCAACTTCTCAGCCGTCTTCCTCTTTAGCGGGCGCGTCCACGGACGTGCCCGTTGGTTTTCTTCTCAGACGCGTTCGACACGTCTCGTCTAGAGCAGGCCGTCTCCGTCGTTGGGGGACCGGGGCATCCTTGGGATGCCCTAGTTCGTCCCTGAGGAACCAGTGCTGCCCTGGGGACGTCCCAGGGTCCTTGGTGGCTCCCTAGAGGCCTATTCTTCATGGTTTTTCATGCAAAAACCTAGGGAAACTGAGCCTAGGACTATGGGTGAGATGAGTTTGGGGAGATTTTGAGCGTACTTGCTTCGTGGCTGGTTTTCTCTCCATATTTTCCCCTCTTGGTCACTGCTCCATGATGGGTTTTCTCCAAGGTTTTGGGCTACCATTAGAGGCACCCAAGAGCTCTATTTATAGGGCTTTTAAAGAGGGTTCTGGAGGGGTTCTAACCGCCTTTGAATGACGGTGGTTTCTCCTTGAAACACTGCCGTTCCAGAAACCTCTAGGAGATTGAAGACGATGGGGTGCCCGTATCAAAACGGGCACCTGTGTTTTTCAGGTTAAGTCGTTTTTGTGAAATTTACAGTTTTGCCCCTGAACTTCAAAGGGCCATATCTTGCTCATTTTAACTCCGTTTTGGGTGATTTTGGTCTCGTTGGATTCCTTTTTTCAAGACGCATCTAATGGAACCACTTTTAGACCAAAATCCTGGGTTTAGTCAAGGAAACTAGTGAAATGACCAAAATTCCCTTATCTTTAAAACTGAACTTTTCATGGGATTTTAATATTACAAGAATTTGGGTCATTACAGCATATCACCTCCATCTCAAGCAATCTCATCTCATCCCTAGCCTCAGTAAAGAGAATCATTTATTCAACTCAACAACACCTTGTATTTTACTTTTATATCATGTCATCTCAACTATCTCTTTCAACTCATGTTACGCTAACTTAAGTGATACTTTTAGTCACATCCATTTTATCTCATGCCGGATTTAAGTCATCTTTATCCAGCTCAAATAATCTCACTCAAGGTCTTATCTCATGTCATCTCAAGTTAGCTTATTTTGCCTCTAACACCAGCTAAAAATTGGGGTCATTACATTATATGTTCCTAATTTTTTGTTTCTTAAATACTTGTAAATGCTTGAAGTTGACCATTATAAATGGAATACATTGAGTCTAAGAAGATCCATGTTTTAGATTTTGAAGTTTCATTCAAAAAGCCATGAAATTGTTGCTTGAAGTATGCTTATTGTAATATGCGTTTGAATGATAACAATACCATGCATTTTTTACTGTATATGTTTCTAATTTTTTACTTTTTTAATTCGTGTAAATGCTTGAAATTGATCATCTATGCATACCATCTATGCACTTAGATGGTGTTTTTTTCTAAATCAATATATATGTTGTTATATTCTAAATGTATTGTTGTCACTTGTGCAAGCACAATGGAATATGAAGAGAGTGAGCATCATGAAGAACAGTCCAGCACATGTATGCCCATTAAGAGAAAGGGCAGAGGGCTAATAAAAATGGTGCATATTATTAAGAGAAAGTCAAATGGAATAAGAGAGATGGTACTATTCAACATGAAAGGGCAGGTGATAGGTGGCAATGCACATTCTTACACTAGTTTCATTTATTACACTGTCAGAAGCATAGTGCTAGTCTCAACTACTGATTGAAGACATGTGTCACCATCAATAAAGGTTGCAATATGGCAGATAGTAAAGGTTTGTAAATGCTTGCTACATAAAACATACTATGTTTCTCACCTTGTTTTAGTTGAGATAGACTAATTTTTGTTTTTACTCAATAGTCTACTTTTGATGTCTCTGATGAGTATAAGAAGAATGCTCTACACGAAGCTAGCAAACAATAGAGGAAATGGAAGAGTGATCTAGCAAGGAAGTACATACTTCCAAATGCTAATGATTTGTCTACACTCTACATAGTCTCTAAGCTGTAATCCAGCATCATTGACCAAGATGCATGGAATGAATTTGTACAAACCCGCCTGTCTTCAGATTTTGAGGTAATTACAAGGTAGGCAAAAGCTTGATTTCTCTAATTTTCAAGCCCGTTGTGCTTCATTACATGTACCTTTAATGTGTAGGCAAAGCATGTCAAAGGACAAATGGTGTGTGAGACCAATCATATGAGACACCACTTCTCCAGGATTGGTTATGCATGGTTAGAAGAACAAGAAGTAAGTATATGTAATAGTTCAGTTCTATCTAAGTATAACTAAATTTTATTTTATTAACTCTAAAGTAATGTCTCTCTTGATAGCAAAAGAAGGCTGGGACCACAGATCCCATAGATCGCCCCCTTCTTTGGAAAATGACACATTCAAAGGGGAGTAACTCCTAGACCTTTACTGATGAAAATGATGCCTTAGTTGCTTCAAGAATTGTAAGTTGTTTTAATTGTCTATTTTTTGCATCTCTTAAATTATAATATATTTACGTATATGAAAATTGTCGTATCTATTAATTGCATGTGCATGAAGAGTTGACCTAGGAAAGTGGCACTACAAGGACTTTGAGCACCACTGTGGGGACATCCTGTATATGGCTATGGGCAACAAAGAGGAGCACCCTGGCCTAGTAAGGGGCCAAGGGCGCCGTGTGATTCCTTCCAAATTCTTCTATAAAACAAGAAATTCTCAAATATAGGACATGGAAGCATGGAAGGAGAATATGTTGAATGAGCTATACATGAAGGTAAAGAACAATTTCTTTAAGGACCCTTGGGGTTTCAAAGGTCCAAGTCAAGACGTTCCCCTCAATTTGCAAGTGGGTTAGTGCATGTTGTAGCTTCATACAGTTAAGAACTATGTCACATTGGCTACATTGTACAAGGCTTATGTCACAGCCGAGGGCCCCACACACAACAATATTGTTTGCTTTGGAGACTGGGGCCCATATCACCTAGCCCCCACACGGCTTTGTTCTTCCCTTACAGGAAAAGGCCTTATTGCATGTAAAGTCCTCCTAACTCTTATCAACAGCCCAGTAACTTTTCCCTTATCGATGTGGTACTAACTCTGAGACCTGCCAGGCACCACTTAATGGCAATCCTAACCCTCTTAGGGAACACGCATCCCTGCGTGTTGCGTCCACACGTACTAGGAACCATGTGCCGGCCAACCCACACCAAGTCAGTGGTTGGCTCTGATACCACCATAATAGCTCGAGAGCCCCACACACAACAATATTGCCTACATTGGAGACTGGGGCCCATATCACCCAACCCCCACACGGCTTTATTCTTCCCTTGCGGGAAAAGGCCTTATTGCATGTAAAGTCCTCCTAACTCCTATCAACAGCCCAGTAACTTTCCCCTTACTGATGTGGGACTAACTCTCGCACCTGCCAGGTGCAACTTAACAGTAGTCATTTGACGTCCTAGGTGTTTATAAATAAATTTTCTGAATATTTTTTACTCATTTGAAAAATAATTTTATTAGGATCAATGTTAAGTGTTCAATTTTGGTCAAAATACCCCTAATTTAGTGATCAATTAGAGCATCTAGGCCATTAATTTCAAGATTTTACATAAAATATTTCATTTTAGCTTTAATTGGCCATCCAACTATTAAATTGCAAAATTAACGGTCAGATAATCATCAAAGCTAATTAGATGAATAATGAACGGTTTAGATGATTCTAATTGGGTCCTGTGCATTACAGATTAATCGACTCAGGCGTGGACGCTCCAGATCGAATCAAGGATATTAGATGGAGATCAGATGAAGTTTCATGGAAAAAAGAGGATTTTGAAGAGTCCTAAGACAGAACAACTTTGAAGACTTTCAGAGTTCTAGCAAGACCAGGAAAGCTAGTGGACCCCACCTATCTCTATCACTCTATCTCCTCTTTCTTATCCCTTCCCTCTCTTTTCTCTCTCTTATCTCTCTATCTTTCATGCATCTCACTCCCTCACATCTCTCTCTCCCTCTTACTTTTAAGTTGCCTCCTCCATTCTAAAAAATACGTTTTTCTCTTTTGGGGGGTGGCCCTCTCTCTTCTCTCCCACCATCTCTCCTCTCCCAAGCTCTCTTTTCCACGCCCAGCCCTCTCTCTAGTCTTCTTCGCTTGGCTAGATGGCATAGGCGAGCTAATTCTCTCCCTCTCCTTCCCTTACTCCCCCCACTATCCCTCTTCAATTCTCGTCTCTTCTTCACTATCTTTTTTCCCAAACTCTCTCTTTTCCTCTCTCTCCTATCCTTGTCTTTCTCTCCACTTCCCTTTCCTGATTTCTCTCTCTCGTCTGCTCTCTATCACCAACCAGATCGCGCCACCCAACCACCATCTTCCTAGTCTCCAGCATCGTCATCGCCGTCGAACTGATCAAAGGAAGAAAACCCATATTCGGGTTTTCCTCCTTTCTCTTCCCCCTCTTCCCTTTCCTACCTTCTTTCCTTGTTCCTCCCCATCTCCTTCTTCTTCCTCATCTGCTCCACCAACAACGTTCTCTTCCTCATCTTGATTATCCAGTGTTCTCTGTGTCACCGGACGTCCCAGGAAAGGAAACCCAAGTCGGGTTTCCAATCCTGCGTCCCCACTTCCCTTTCCTTCTTCTTCTCCTTCCTCCCTCCTTTCTCCTCTCTTCTTCTCCCTCCCTCTATGGTTTTCTCATCCACGTTTTCCTGGTTTTTCGTTAAAAACCAGAAACCCAAAAATTTTCCAAGTCTGCCCCTAGCAGATCTCATAAATTCCACTCTGTCCTTTGTCGTTAATTCCATCTGTGTCCCTAGTTTAATACCATCTGAGTCCCCAATTTAATTCCATCTGCGTCCCTGTGCTATTCCGATTTTAACTTATCCACATTCTGACTATCCAAGGACAGGCTTATCCAGGACGACTTTTAGTTTTATTTTCTTTTCTTTTTTAAATAATTGTGTAAATTGAAACAATTGAATAAATCTGGATTTTATTTTATTGTTAGTTTAATTCTGGTATATTCTTTATTTTTATTCTTTTATTAATTGAATTTTATTTTAAATCAAGTCTCTGTGGGATCGACCTGTACTTGCATAAGCTACACTACAATAGCCAGTGCACTTGCAGTTAAACAATCAGGAAGTTTTTGGCACCGTTGCCGGGGACTTGCAATGGAGTTTTTATAAAATTTAATTAAAAATAAAAAAAATTAGGAATTGCATTTTAGGAATTCTTAGATGCATCTTTAAATTTTTTTAGTGCATAACCACCTTATTTCTTAAATTTGGTACTAATTATTATTCTTCTTTTTCAGGAAATTGGAGTGGAGCTTCATCGATTAGATAGATTTTTCTTGCTTTCCTAGATTGAGAATTTTTTAGTGAATCTTGTAGTGAGGCCCCTTTGTAATTTGTATTTTTAATTTTAATTTTTTAAAGGGTTGTAATAATACAAGGCAAGTGTGGGACAAGGTGGCCCACACTTGATCTTCATCAGAAACCTCATTATAAGTCTTCTCACTCATTTATTTTCTAAATTAGGGTTTGCATTTAGTATAATTTTGTATTGTTTGGTAGTTAATTGCATATAGAAAGCACCTGTTATAATTGCTGCATTTTAGGATTTTGCATTAGTTTTTTTATTTTTAATTGCATTTTAGGACACGTCTAACGCTTTAAGGTGGATTATATGTTGATCGAATTTTCATGGTGTGTGAAATTTAATTAGTAAGGGCATCCTACCCCTATAAGATAAAGGGTGGATTTCATCATCACTCCTTGGCCCACCTAGGATAATCACCTCAAGCGCGAAACCTCCCCATTCATATTAAATTAAAATCAATTAGAAGAGACCTATAGGGTCATCACATACTCATAGGACCCTCTTAATAGGACACGATTTGATGTCACTCTAGTGGCTTTTGATCACTATGGTTATTGGGGGTTGTCTAATAGAGCCTCGCTCTTCCCCCACGTCCTGTTGATGTTTGTGATGTCTAAATGCCTTCTTACACAAGGGTTGTATTAACCGATGTGGTTAGAACCTAACTAGTGAGCAGTAGTCAACTCCTAAAGAGAGTAGGAGTGTTAGATTAGGCTAATTAAAAGCATTGTCCCCACAGAAATTCAAGAAAATCAAAATATATGTGCTTGCTAGCCTTAGGGGATTGCTTAATTGTGTCCTTGATTGTGCATCATTCTAAGCATTTAGGTTGCATCATTTAGGATAGTCTTTAAAAAATAGAAAAAGAAAAAGAGAGAGAGAGAGAGAGAGAGAGAGAGAGAGAGAGAGAGAGAGAGAGAGAGAGAGAGAGAGAGAGAAAACAAAAGAAAAGAGAAAACATAATCAGTTGCATCTAATGAATAATTTAAACACTGATCAAAAGGGTAATTTACACCCTAGCATTAATAGAGAAGATATTTCCCCATGGAGAACCAATCCACTCTTTAATGATGATGAATCACCTTTCATCTTTGATAATGATGTTTCCTCATGGAGGAACAATCATCTCTTTAATGCTGATGATCCTCCACCTCTATTTAATGATTATATACGTCAATGGAGGAATAATTGTTGACCACATGGAAATAGGAGAAAGGACCAACATAAAACACATGAAAATATTTGGCATAACCAAAATTCTTGTGGGAAAACATTAAGAGATTATTTGCAGCCTAATTATACCAACATACTTTCATGTATACTTTTACCTCCAAATGCTGGTATGATTGAATTAAAGGTGGGAGTAATTCAATTACTTCCCAAATTCTGTGGGTTGGATAGTGAGAATCCTTACATGCATTTAAAAGAATTCGATGAAGTGTGCATGACTCAACATACACAAAACATCGACTTAAATATGGTAAGACTCAAACTATTTTCTTTTTCTTTAAAGGAAAAGGCTAAGATGTGGTTTCATTCAATGCCACCAAGTTCCATACGAACATGGGAAGATATGACTAGGAAGTTCTTGAATAAGTTCTTTCTTAGAGATAAGACAATTGCTCTTCGTCGAAATATAGCGAATTTTACCCAGACGACTAATGAAACTTTCTGTCAATGCTGGGAAAGATTTAAGGAATTATTGTTGACTTGTCCACATCATGGATACAAACTTTGGCATATTATTAGCTTCTTTTATGAAGGACTTAAATCTAATATGCGTCAGTTTGTTGAAATGATGTGCAATGCTAATTTCTTAAACAAACAACCTGAAGAGGCACAAGAGCATTTGGAATGGTTGGCAGAGAGTGCACAAACTTGGGCTGATTTAGAAAAAGTAGGTTTCTCAAACAAGCCTAAGTCCACCAACACATCCTCTAGGGGAGAAATATATGATACAACTAAAAAAGATGATATGAAAATAGCATCTTTAGATAGAACAGTTGAGGCCATGGAAATGGAGAAATGTCCCTCTAAGAAAGTCGAACAGGTGTGTGATATTTGTGAAAGTAATACACACCCCACTCAGGAATGTCTTGTTGCTCCTACATTTCAAGATGCTCTTCATGAATCGACACATTCTTATGAGTAACATTTTTCCCCATCTTTAGAGACATACAATTCTAAATGGAGTAATCATTCCACTTTTATAAATGAATATAAGGCTCATGTCTCACAGAAGTCCCAACATCAACCCTATCACCACAAAGGACCATTTGCTCATAGACCTTACCTTCCTCCACATAAGACAAAAGTGGAGGATAATTTCCATCAAGTCATGCAATACCCGGAGAAGAAAATTGCTCAAATTAAAGCCCAATTAAAAGAGAACACAAATTCCATGACTGAGTTGAAGGACATGATGTCTCAAATGCTACATACTATTAATAAAGAGGAATGTCCTATTCCACCAAATGAATATCTTGATGATATGGATGTAGGAGACGAGATTAATTCTTCATTTACAGATATGGAACAAACAAAGGCAACTACCATTATTCATAATGGTAACATAATTGAGCAATCTAGACCTAAAAAGGCTGAAATAGTATCTAAACTGGTCAGAAAAGAGATGAATTTATTGATCAGGAAAATGTCACACCCACTGAGCAATATGACATCCTTGCTCCATTTCCAAAAAGGCTGCATCGAACTCCTACAATTGTCTCTAATTATGTGAATTAACTTGAAGATAAATTTATCTTGCCTTGTGATAAAATGAAAATTTTTAAATTGCAAGATAAATTTATTCATCATTCCTTTTCAGAGGCCTGCCCAGCTTATTTCATATGGGACTGAGGGAAGTTTCGAACTCAGTAATGTTTTTCCTCTAAAAATTTTCATTTGAAAATAAACTATGTAGCGTAGTTTTTACTTTCTTACTTTTTTTTCAATTTTTTCTATATCTCTCAATGTTTTTGCATTTCTCAATGCATTATCATCATCATACTTTTTAAACATTGAGGGCAATGTTTTTGTCAGGTTGGGGGTGTAGAATTCTAGCAAATTCTAGTTTTTTTTAGGTGCTTTCCTTGGTTTTTCAAAATAAAAAAAAATGAAAAATTTTAGGTCATTTCCTATACTATGATGAGAATTGAATTTTTTTGAAGTATAATTTGGATAATTTTAGCTTATTAATGGAATTGAATATGATTAATTCATCATTTTACTCATTTTCTAAAGTATTCTATGAAAGCAAAGTCTCAGACCACATCTGTACACGCAGTTGCCTATAGATAGTCTAAATTGATAAGTGGCTATAACTTAGAAATTTTGAAGAAATTTAGTGGAGACCTATAACCTAAGTGAGTTTTAGAGCCATTCATCCTTTTGAGAGGTTATAAATAATTCTAATTTTCTTCACTGTGCTTAAAGAAAATTGATCCCAAACTCTTCAATTTTGGCTAATTACGTAAATAATTAGAATACTACCTTTAAAATTCTGGAAGTTCATTGAATTTGATAGATTATAAGAAACCTAGAAAATGATTTAGGCCATCCTTGTTATTAACCTAGAGACATAAAGCCTACCCAGAAGTATTTTTACCACTAGTCAACCGACTTGAGCCTTTTAATATAAGCCTTTTCTTTTGTCACCCAAATTACCCTTTTACCCATATTAACCCAATATAAATTATCTATAGCCTATTTTCTTTGAAAAACAAGTTAGAGATGAATGAAAGAATACTTTTTAGTTGCAATAAAAGTAGAAAGTGAATATCACAAAAAATTCTTCAAAGTGATTTAAAAGTGTAAAAAGAAAGAAAAGTGAAAAAGAAAAAGAAAAAAAATGGAAAAAGAAATATTCACTTTAGCAAAAGGAAAGAAGAATTGTCAATAGTAGAAGACCTCTACTTATTTTTTTGAAGAAACTTTGAATACCCTTATACCCTTTCTTTGGTACCTTGTCCTAAGCCTATGTTTCATCCCAGTTAAAGACCTATTGATTCTAAGAGGAATATAGTCTTGATGAGAAAATGAATGGATAGGATTAAAAGAATAGTATCTCTAAACATTCAAAGGTAATGGCATCCATTCCAAAGGGATCAACACAAGTAAATTCCTTTGTAACTCCTGTTCTTCATGAGTATATGTGAGATATATTTGCTTTTATTGACTCTTCTCACATAATTAGAAGAGAGATATGATTTGAACCTTCTATCTAAGAGATTTTCTTTCTGAGCATATACCATTAGTAAGGATTGAGGTCAAAACATATTTTAGATGGAGTTTAAAAGTTGGAAGTCTACTTAGAGATAAAGATTATTCTATGTGTAGACTGTATACGCACACACTCACTCTGAGATCTGAGCCTCAATAGAATATTTTTAGCATATGGGTAGGGTTTTGAATTATTTAGTCATCTTTATAGTTTGCTAAAGTAGATAGACTTATTAAAGATAATTCTCTAAGAAAAAAAATGGAGATGACTTGAAAAATAAAAAATTTTGAGTTGATTTTTTTCGCATCTTTTGCTAGGGACTAGCAAAATGCTGGTTTGGGGGTGTGTTAAGTGTTCAATTTTGGTCAAAATACCCCTAATTTAGTATTCAATTAAAGCATCTACGCCATTAATTTCAAGATTTTACATAAAATATTTTATTTTAGTTTTAATTGGCCATCCAACTGTTAAATTGCAAAATTAACGGTTAGATAATCATCAAAGCTAATTAGATGAATAATGAACGGTTTAGATGATTCTAATTGGGTCCTGTGCATTGCAGATTAATCGACTCAAGCGTGGACGCTCCAGATCGAATCAAGGATATTAGATGGAGATCAGATGAAGTTTCATGGAAAAAAGAGGATTTTGAAGAGTCCTAAGACAGAACAAATTTGAAGACTTTCAGAGCTCTAGTAAGACCAGGAAAGCTAATGGACCCCACCTATCTCTATCACTCTATCTCCTCTTTCTTATCCCTTCCCTCTCTTTTCTCTCTCTTATCTCTCTATCTTTCATGCATCTCACTCCCTCACGTCTCTCTCTCCCTCTTACTTTTAAGTCCCCTCATCCATTCTAAAAAATACATTTTTCTCTTTTGGGGGGTGGTCCTCTCTCTTCTCTCCCACCATCTCTCCTCTCCCAAGCTCTCTTTTCCGCTCCCAGCCCTCTCTCTAGTCTTCTTCTCTTGGCTAGATGGCATAGGCGAGCTGATTCTCTCCCTCTCCTTCCCTTACTCCCCCCACTATCCCTCTTCAATTCTCGTCTCTTCTCCACTATCTTTTTTCCCAAACTCTCTTTTCCTCTTTACCTCAATGCTCCAATCCCCCTCTCCTATCCTTGTCTTTCTCTCCACTTCCCTTTCCTAATTTCTCTCTCTCGTCTACTCTCTATCACCAATAAGATCGCGCCACCCAACCACCATTTTCCCAGTCTCTGGCGTCGTCATCACCGCCTGACTGATCAAAGGAAGAAAACCCAGATTCGGGTTTTCCTCCTTTTTCTTCCCTTCTCTTCCCCCTCTTCCCTTTCCTACCTTCTTTCCTTGTTCCTCCCCATCTCCTTCTTCTTCCCCATCTGCTCCACCAGCAACGTTCTCTTCCTCATCTTGATCATCCAGTGTTCTCTGTGTCATCGGACATCCCAGGGAAGGAAACCCAAGTCGGGTTTCCAATCCAGCGTCCCCACTTCCCTTTCCTTCTTCTTCTCCTTCCTCCCTCCTGTCTCCTCTCTTCTTCTCTCTCCCTCTACAGTTTTCTCATCCACGTTTTCCTGGTTTTTCGTTAAAAACCAAAAGCCCAGAAATTTTCCAAGTCTGCCCCTGGCAGATCTCAGAAATTCCACCTCTGTCCTTTGTCGCTAATTCCATCTGTGTCCCCAGTTTAATACCATCTGAGTCCCCAATTTAATTCCATATGTGTCCCTGTGCTATTCCGATTTTAACTTATCCACATTCTGACTATCTAGGGACAAGCTTATCTAAGACGGCTTTTAGTTTTATTTTCTTTTTTTTAATAAATAATTTTGTAAATTGCAACAATTGAATAAATCTAGATTTTATTTTATTGTTAGTTTAATTCTGGTATATTCTTTATTTTTATTCTCTTATTAATTAAATTTTATTTAAAAATCCATTATTTTAAATCAAGTCTCCGTGAGATCGACCCGTACTTGCATAAGCTACACTACAATAGCCCGTGCACTTGCGGTTAAACAATCAACAATCAATCCCTATATTTTTATTTTTATTTTTACAACTCTACATATAATAATATATTTGAACTACTTCTTCTAACCCAAGTATGTCAAATAAATCTCCACAATATATTCAAAATAATAGTTCATCTTTTTTAGCCAGTCAAGACATACTAGTCACAACCCAAACGCTACTAAGTTAAATCATAATTTAAAGTTCAAATATTATAATTTATTACAAATACATTAAAACTATTTCTAGTTCTTCATTCTTTGAAACTCTGAGTTTACTCAATCTCCTTCACATCAATTTCAAGCTTTTCCTTCTACTCTTCACCTGTAGGGTGGTTTGGTGAGTAATATAAATTACCAAGTAGAAAATCTAAACCTAACCAAAAACTCTAAAAATCTTGCTATGCAGGGTTTTTTTTTTTTTTTTTTTAAGTGTATACTTGTACTATCAAACATGTCATTGCCACATGCAACCTCTCAATTCATATCAAATAGTTATGAAATAATCAAAATAACATAACATTAGATAATACAATTCATATCCAAGGCATATAAAGATCTAAGTTAAATTCAATCCACATTCTTTGAATGATTAATTCATCAATCAATCCATCCCATGATAAATCTATAACTAAATGGCACTTAGCGTCTTGCCACAAGCACTAGCATATCCAAACAAAATATAAGGTTGACTATACACGCAGCAAAACCAAAGTTTCAACCTGTGTTTGTTGGTGGATACCACACTAACTACACCGACTACATGGGATAGCTAGATCAATCTTATACAAGGATAGTCTTCCCATGTAACATACCCTCATCAAACATGCCGATTATAGGCTGGTACCTGTTAAGAAGTCAGTGGCCAACTGACTCCCTAGTATAGCAACCATGGGATTTGACATAACATCCCTTAGCCAAGATCAACTCTTAAGAGTCTCCTGATTTCTTATTCAAATGTCGGTATACAAGAGTGTGAAATTAGATAAAATGCATACTAATAAGTAACCTGGATCTACTATTCTACCTAGTACATAAAAAAGGGCAGCCCCGGTGCACGAAGCTCCCGCCTATTCTACCTAGTACATAATGTATGTATAACTTTTATGGTTAATTAAATGGAATGTCAATAAATCTGCATGTCATGCCAAAATTATTTTCAAACTAATCAGAATATAAGTGTACATGATTCTATTGATAATAATTTCAAAACCATAAATAGAATTGCTATACCTTAATTAGAACAAGAATGATAATCAATTTCAATGGAAGGATAAGTACTCATGTACTATCAAATGATCCACACTTATAATCATATGTAAGATCAAAACAAATGAATTTATGATAATTTAAAAGCATCATACAAGCATATATGTGTACCAACTGAACATTTTGTAATAAAGATTCAAAACTAAAATTTATTCTAAACATGCTTAAGCACTACTCTCATATTCAATTGTACTGTTCATATTTTCAACTATGGCTTAGTCTAATCATACAGTCCCATCTGAATTATTTATCTAAAATGCAACAAATTTGTCACAAGTTTTTATATTTTGAACACCATTTGATGGCCCATAAAACTATACATCATACTGAATGATAGAAATATTAACTGCATGCTATATTTGGTATACCAATTGTACTGAGCGTAGCCAGGTGCATTGAGCATTACAAGTTTTGCTGATTGCGCTACGTAGTATGCTCAGTTCCATTTACCTTGCATGGTGTTTACTGATGCTTATATGACTTAACACTATTTGTTATCATGCAAGCAGCACCACTCAATGCTGACATGCGAGTCTGCCTTACTCCCCATGCATCTAACCACTGCTCAGCGCACGATGTGGCAAAGTATAGTTTGGCACATGAAAAATCCGTTCAGTTTTACGTGCCATGTACCTGATTATTGTTAGTGTTTGGTGCATTTGCAAAGTCCCATATGTCATGTACCTAGCGCTCCACTCATAATGCGTTTGGTACTAGAGATGTTGGGTATATATTATCTTTTGTTTTTGTATTTATTTATTTATTCAAAATTTCATTCATCTAATATTATAAGGTTTTATAAGTTAATCAATATATATATATATATATTGTTCAAAATTTCATGCATGTCGTATGGTTTCCATATTCTATACGTTGTACATCATATCCATGGACCTTGTATAGTGTGCCTAATCATTTCCCTCAAACGTGCACATCTAACAAACATTTGCGACATGGTAAGTGGGTCATTTCCTTTAATATTATACATTAGAGTAATGACTAGTACAAGATGCGCCTAAGCTGAAACTCAGTACATCGTGCGCAGTCTCTGTCTAAAGTCCATGCGCATAGTCACAACTTGGTGCATGATACGCCCGAGCATAGATCAACACTATGCGCATTAAGTCATTGACCAAAATACCATCTGCTTAAGTCTCATTTAGTTAATTGGCGCATCTGTCCTGTTTGATGCTCCATGTACCTAAGTTTTGCTCAGTGCATAGTGCATCTATAGGTACTAATACCTCATGTGTCTAAGCCTTAGTGCCTGGTGTCGCTGGCATGTTCTGTGCATCAAGCACCTGAGTTTTATTCAGTGCATGATGCGGATGCTTTATCCACTACTTGGTGTGACTTTTGAGTTCACTGCACCACACAGCTACAAGCTATTTACAGTCAATTTCATGGTGCAATTGGTTTGTGCTGGTGTACCCCACCCCAGGCCCTTATAGATTTCTATTATCAAATATGTACATATATATATAACTATTTCATAAAGTATTTTAAATGTGTTAGGAAGATAGGAATGTTAAATAAAATTTTGTTTGTTGCATGTCCTTGTATCATCCTACGTATGCATGACTTGACATATCATGCTTATGCATGAATTGGAGATCAGGTGTTTGTGTATAGTTTGATACTATGTGCTTAATCGCAACCATATGTATTATAGCCATGCATTGGATTAGTACCATAAATATACAGAAATTTGTATGCAGAATTTTATCAATTAGATCTTTGCATGCATTTAGTCAATCCATAGTGAAATATGACTCAACAAGCATATTATGTATCAATTCTCAATGCAAAAATAAAAAGCCAAATTTTGATCTCAATTGTCCATTTGTATTTTATATATTAATACCACACAAAAAAAATATCAAAGAAAGAACTAATTATGCAAGATAAAAAAAATAATGCAAAATTTCCTAGATCTAAAATTCAAAATTTTTTATTTATACATAACCATATGAATTATGCATAAATTCCCTTACTAAAAATCAAGAAAACATGGTTCTAATCTCTATCACTACATCATGCCTAAATACTAAATTAAAATTTAAGAAAAACTCAATTATAACATGTAATTGCATCATGCATCCATATCTAAATAATATATCACAGAAATTTCAAATTTAGTATGCATTCACAAATTATGTGTGAACTTTGTATCAAAATACTCAACAATTATCACATGCTTATCATCTATCAATCCATCAAACACATTTGCCTTCATATCTTAGGAAATTTTAGTAATTCATTAAAAAACGATTGACAAAAGATCGATACTTTTTGTTTTCAAGAGAAAACCGTGGTCTAGATAGAGATTCCCTACCTCAAAATGCGATTTCCTTCAACGCAAATTCCTCTGCTTCTAATTGATTTGACTTAAACTCCAAATCAAAGCTTTTCCTCTAATATTCTTTTCCTTTTTCTTTTGTTTTCTCTTTTCTCTTTTCTTTATGTCTCACACACTCCCCTTTTTCCACACTCCAATTATTTCACATTTCTAACCCTTCTTTTTATTTTTCTTTGTTTCCTTTATAGATATTTTCCTTATAACAATCTTCTCAATTGATTACATGTTTGTAACTCTTCCAATTTTAATTGTGTATTTATTTCCAACCGTTGGATTATCATCCAATGGTTCAAATATGTAACTCCTCTATTGGTCTCATTCATTTCATAACTTTTAGATCACCATTCATTATTTTCACAAGTTTTGTTCATATGAAAACCCTTCTTCACCATGTGGGTTTCCTTATATGATTTGTCCACATATAAAATTCGTAATAATTAAATAAATAATTACTAAAATAGAATTAAATATGATTTTTCTCTTAAAAATTGTCAAGGAGGTGACTTGAAGTCCAAACATGTCACCCCGCGTGAGGGGTCCACAGTAAGAATATTGTCCGCTTTTGGCCCACTGGGCCCGCACGACTTTGTTCTCACCCTGGCTTCCCAGGGTAAAACGCGTTCTTACTGTGAGGAGTGATCCCACTCCTTATCACCTAGCCCAGCTCCCCTCTCCAAGCGGTATGGGACTAACTCTCAACCGTCACCCCCTCGGCCTTCTCCGCTTTGCCACCCCTCACAAGGCCATGGTACCTCACGGATGGCTACTGTGCCAAGATGGCCTGAGGGTTGGCCTTGTGAGGGGACCCAAGATGGTGTGAGGGCGGGACGCAGGAGAGTTAGTCCCACATCAGCTAGGGGGGGTGATGGGCCTGAGTGATAAGGGGGAATGCCTCCCTTCACAGTAGTGACCAGTTTTCCCCTGGACGCGGGGGAAGAGCAAAACCTGTGGCACGTGAGTGCGTACGGGACAATATCAATGCTGTGGGCCCGACGGGGTTGTGACAAGTGGTATCAGAGCCAAACCCCGACCCCGAGGGTGGATGGCTAGCCGCACAGTCGTTCGTGTGGTGACACACGGGGGCGTGTGTCCCGTAGGCGGGAGATGGCTACTGTGCCAAGATGGCCTGAGAGTTGGCCTTGTGAGGGGACCCAAGATGGTCTGAGGGCGGGACGCAGGAGAGTTAGTCCCACATCGGCTAGGGGGGTGATGGGCCTGAGTGATAAGGGGGAATGCCTCCCTTCACAGTAGTGACCGGTTTTCCCCTAGACGTGGGGGAAGAGCAAAACCCGTGGCACATGAGTGCGCACGGGACAATATCATTGTTGTGGACCCGACGGGGTTGTGACAAAACATCACCTTGACAAGTTGTACTTGGGACCACTTAGCTACTCCTAGCTTAGGTTGCCAATCATTATCAAATTAAAGTTTTATTATCACTTATATTCTAATTACACACAATTTATTTAATGAGTTATGATTTGAAATTTTGTTTAAGCTTCATTTTAACTTGTTTTTAAAAATGTGGGCCATTACAGCGTATCTGTCATACTACATAGCAGGTTGATGCATCCACACACTAAGCATGTGTGCATTACTATTGCCCTCCAACCAAATGCTCCTGTATCATTTCCTATAGAAGTAGACGATATCCATACTATTGGGGATGTAATTGGATATCATGTAACTTGGCCTAAGAGGTATATCAAAATAATGATTTCCCATATATGTATATGGTATGACAGTATCATGTTCAACAATAACTTTAATGCTTGAGCTAAATTTTTAAACACTATTTGCATTGTAATGTTAATAAGAAGAAGCATAAGGCACCATTGAGGTTGGCCTCCTCCCTAGCAACAAATTATGGCATACTAGTTGCCCTATCCCAAGTATTTATGTCTATTTTTAGTATAAAATTGAATCTCTTTGACTCTTCATATATATATATATATATATATTATTTACTAATTTTTGAAAAATTACATCTACGGTGTAGGGATCAAGTGCAAGTTCCACCCAATACGCCTCCATTCCTTAGGGGACCATACAGACTGATCAACAAAGATATTGAAATCAGCTCTGTAAGGATAGAGGCTGGTGTACTTGCACACGACGCTATTTAGGTTCCAAACATGAAAGAGGACCTCTTAGCCATATGTAATATGGCCCAGCTGGATTACATGCACATCAGTGTCTATATTAGGTATGTCTTGTAATTACTCTATTAAGAATCAAATTCACATTACTTATTAACAAGACATGATAAGTATTTGACATTAAGTTTATACAGGTCTTTGCATGATAAATTGCAAAGATTAAAGGTCGAGGATGTTTACAAATTCCTTATCCCTGGTGTTGTCTCTGGCCCAAAGGAGGATTTGCCCAAGGAGAAACAAATAGAAGATATCATACCTGGGTTCTTGGGTTATGACAAGGGCATACCTTACTAATTCTATACAATGGTGGGTAAGTTATTACATGTCTTGCTACCATTCCACGTAAAAATTAATATGTATATAAGTTAAGTTTGTCAAGTTTCAATTGATTGATTATGTATATAGGTCGCATTAGCTGCTGCTAGCTTTGGATGTGCATGGAGAAATTACAATGTTTTTCTATTCTTGTGGAGCGCACATTCGAGGCTCGCTGATGGAATTGTTTAATAAGTAAGGTTGAGTTTTATTTCATTCATATATAATGATTTTACTTATATAATAATAAATATAGGATGATTTTACTAATCAATATAGGATGATTTTTGAAAAACCATCCTATATACTAATAAATATAGGATGGTTTTTCAAAAATTGTCCTATGTACTAATCAATATAGGATGGTTTTTTAAAAATCGTCCTATATATTGATCAATATAGGATGGTTTTTAAAAACCATCCTTTATTTGATAGATTTATAAGACAGATATGGAAAAATATTCCTATATTAGACACATTTATAAGATGATTATATAAAAACCATCCTATATTTCACAGATATTGCACACACTTATAGGACGATTTGTGAGAAACTGTCCTATATTTTTCATATTTATAAAAGTTAAGATATATAAGATAGTTATTTAAAGATTGCCTTATAATATCTTTAATATAAGATGGTTTTAGAAACCATCTTATATTTGTTTTCATTTTATAAGACAGTTTTCTATTGTCTTTTATATCCGTTTTTAACCTTCTTATAAACCCCTCATTGTAGCAGTATTTCTTGTTCCATTTCATCTTCAAGGAGTACAAATATGATGAATGGCTTGGATTATAGGAAAGAAATCCAAAAAGTAGCCCCATTTTTCATTTTTTGGTCTCCTCTTGGTACACTCAGTTCATGCATAAGTGTATGCAAAAAATAACCTCTCTATCTATCTATCCATTTATCCATCTATCTCTCTCGAATTTCTATCATGAAAAGCTTTTCAATGGCTTTTCATTGAAAAAATACACATGCTTGGTCCACCACTTATATTATTTCAATTATCTAAACAATTCATCTAATTTGGGCTGTCCTAGATGCCTACATATAGAAAATATCGTTTATTGGATACCCCCAAGACTATGTTTGTTGGAATCTCATCTATTGAATACCCCAAGGCCATGTTTGCTGGACCTTGTAGGGTTGTGAAGTGGACGGTGAAATGCCCAAAACCATCCATTTCACAACCCCAAAGGGTGCAACAAGCATGGATTCAGGGGCATCCAATAGATGAGACTTTTTTTTTTTAATCTAGGGCATATAGGATAGCCCAAACTGGATGAATAGTTTAGATCACAGAAAAGTATAAATAGTGGACATAGAAACTCTCTCTCTCTCTCTCTCTCTCTCTCTCTCTCTCTCTCTCTCTCTCTCTCTCTCTCTCTCATGGATAACATAGGTGACGCTTTCCCTTGGTGAGGCTCTAACTGACACTTTCCCTTGGTGAGGAGATTTCAAGTATATTAACAATAAGGACACTAGGTACTTCCTTCGTAACTCGTTGATGTTTTAAAAAAAAAATGAAAAAGAAAAGGGACTTCCAATCTTTCATATTTTTAGCTTTGGGATTCTTCAGTTCTGTTGCACTTGACTTGAATGTTTGTAATTATAATTAGCAAGTAATACAAAGGGCTTACAGTAATAAGGAGGGGAATGGCACCACACTGTTGCTGTAGGAAATTAACAATGGAGTACGCACATTTTGCGTGTTATAAATGTCGCTGTCCTAGGAGTCTACTGTCGGATTAGGGGCATAGAGTCCTCGCCATAAAAAAAAAAAAAAAAAAAAGGAAGACAGAATAAACTAGAAATCATATAATGGATATAAGAGTAGCCGGTAAACGAATCATTCTAGACCCCACTTATCTTTTCATTTATAATATCTATTTCGATCCTCCGCAGAATTTTGTCCACTAGCTTGCATGAAAATTGTTAAGAAATAGTCCAATAATTTTCTTCGATTTTGTCGAACTCACCACGAAAGCCACACCCACTCCCCGTTGTATAATCTAAACAAAGACTACTATGAGCTCCGCCTGTCTGGATAAACAGTATGTCCATATCCTGCCGGGACCAACATTGTCTTTTTCAAATGGCCAAACCACTCTCTATAAAGGTGGTACTGGATGATTTTAACATTTGATTAGCAAGATTTACTTCTCATTGTTTTGAAACTTTTTGACTTGTACATTTTCTATACAATGATAGAATAGAATCTGTTTACTTATGCGAGGAATGCAAGGCCAAAGGTTCTAAATGGACCGTTACAGAAAGCACCCAACATTTGGCATTAAGGGGGGTGCCTTTGAATGATGTAAACCGTTCGTCTCATTCGATAACTAGTGAACCAAAATTTATAATGATTAAATGATTTTAGTATCACAGAAACGATATTTTTCAGGGTTGAAGTCACACCATTGTTATGTAAAATTTCTAACCGTCTATTTCTTGAGATAAATAGTTTAATTTTGGAGCAAGATTCATGTGACTCATCTTTAATCGGGATAAAGTCTTGATGATGACGACGATGAAATAGTATAATAAATTATCCTGGTGCTAAAATTATCTGAGCATAGCATTCGTCTACCTAGACAATATTTGTTGTTATAATATTACTGATTTGAAAGCGATTTAAGCACCCTATCAGACTATTACAAGCAACATGCTGCAGCGCACCAACGTGCACGAAGAAACAAAGGAAGAAAATGATAGAGGGAACGAAACGTGACAAAAGACAAAGGTATGGTGATTGAGGAATTGACCAATATATATTCAATGATTTACATGTGTGCTGAAAATTCCTGGAAGCTATTTGGTGATTCAAATCGCTTATCTATTGCTACCCATCTTAGATCGACCAATGGGCTTGATCACTTGAGCTCAGTTGGCTAAGTGTTTCACCTCACAATCAAGAGTTGCGGATTAAATGTCCACTGACCACTCAAAGAAACGATCTTAGTCTGGATGAGCTTTTTCTAGGATAGATAATCTATCTCAAGTGAAAGGCTTCGCTATTGTACGTGAATATGATAAATGGAGGACTTCAGAGTTTGAATTTACAATTTCTCAGTCAACAGGGCTTTTATACTTTACATGAACCTAAAAGTTTAGGCTATAAGAAGTGCATATATATATGGGGTATGTTAATTTCAGTTGTTTCATGGAGCAGATGATATTTGGTTGGCTGAAAAAAGGTCAAAAACAGAAAAAGTTAGAGAAAATGGCAGTTAAAAACTTTTTTTTAGCCAATCAAGGTACAGGTAACATTTGATTGGCTGGAAAAAAGTTTCTAACTGCCATTTCTTGTAATTTTTTCTGTTTTTTACCTTTTTCTAGCCAACCAAATATCATCTGCTCCTTGCACCTACATAAAATAGCTGAAATTAACACATCCCATATATATATAATAAGATCTCTTAAAACAGTTGTATAATAATTTTACCTATGGCTCTTTGTCATTTCTCACAAGAATAGATATATAAGAACAATGCTTCTCGATGCTAAGGCCCTGTAACTCTCGGGTCAACACATGTCCCATTTAACCCAAACCAAAACCCAGCTTCGGGTAAACCTGCCTAAACTTAAAGAGCCCCTGCTTATCGTTTTCCTAGCATAAATCCATATACTTTATATTCCTGGATAAGCCCCCAACAACATGCAATGGGATAGCGAGCCGTTGGAAAATCTTATTCCTGGACAGCCAACCCCGTGACAAACAGCCTCAACAGAGTAGTTCTTGACATAAACTATTTTCTTTTGAACGACAACTCACATGCATCACATGCTCTGAGAATGAAAGGTGGTAGTTGTAATTTAATTGCAAGAGATTTCTATTAAAAAATAGAACTGTGAAAAGATACAAATGCCCTTGCAAGAAGGTTAAATTTCGAACATTACCGTGAACTTTCTGTCTTTCCTGCAGTCCGGCTACAGTAAAACCTTGCACTCAGCCACCTTCAAAGCCTGTGCAAGGATACTTTTGTCAGCATGTATTAAATAACAGTTGTGCTCTGAACCACAGGTTGAGATGATTTAGATTTTATTCTTACGCGAATCGGAGTTCCGTTCTCGTCGTCGGGACGTCAATTAGGATTCATTATCTTTATAGCTGATACTTCTCTGTTCTTCATTTAACTAATAAAGTTCTACTAATTGATTATGGAACGTCGGTAGCCCGTCTTTTCTCTCGTCCTCACCAAGTTAGAATACTAAGTAATGTCCACGTTTTCCAGCAAGAAGATCCACATTGTCACCAATAAAATAATAACGAGTCCCCTTAATAGCATCTCGTAAAGAGTGAACGGCAACCCAGAGCATTTTTTGGAAGATGCGAGTCATTCATCGTTTGCACCGTATAGAAATTTGGAAACCGACTCATCTGATTTTTTAATAATTCTAGCCACTTGTTTAAGGTATTTGAATAATTAAATAGAAATTAATTATCTTGATTTCTCACTTATATAAACATAAACTAAAAGTATTTTATAGTTGTAACATTTCAAACATAATGAATGGCCTAGATCTACAAAACATAATCACTAAAATTGAGAAGAGACAGAGTTTACTCCTTAGAATGCTAAAGTTCATCTACTCCCGTTGGAACTCAATAATAACTTTTTAGTTGAATCATTTGGTATCTACCCAAAGATGTCTACCCATTTAAAATCAAAGAGAACTTACACATCCATCTAATTTTGCTTGTGGAGCTGGAATTTTGCGATCCAATCCAAAATTTGAGAATTTTTGTTACAGATGATTTCAATAAATTGGAGGATTAAGATCATTCAACAAAGGAGCAAAGGCCTTCTAGTACAATGGTGCGTGCTGTAAGAAGAAAGGGTTTGAGGCAGCTCATAAGTGTATATGTCCAACATTTAGAAGAAAAAAAATAATAAGAATCATTCAGTAGACAAGATTTTTTTAGAAACATTCCAAATGTAAAATGTGGATACATAAGCATTTCTTAAGTAGAATGGGTTCAAAATAAACTAATTAAATTATAGAAAATTACACTTTAATCCATGAAATTATTCACTTATGATATTTTGATCCTTAAAGTTACAAAAAAAGTTTAGTGCCTAGAACTATTACTTTTATTGCACTATTAGTCCTTGTGTCAATTATTTTGTCAATGGGAGTCAGGTTTGGAGATCACACTCATTATTTTATTTTTTATATTTTTCACATTTTTAATAGTTTATTGAAATAGAAATTTTGAAAATAAAAAAGGTGAACCCTTCTTTCTTGCCAGATTTTGTAGTAGAAAAGTGGTTGAAACCCTTCAAGAGAGAGAGAGAGAGAGAGAGAGAGAGAGAGAGAGAGAGAGAGAGAGAGAGAGAGAGAGAGAGAGAGAGAGAGAGAGAGAGATGGTAAGCACCAACTGGTGAAAAGAAAATAGAGGCAGAGACCAACTCTTTTTCATTTTTTCCAAATCTAAAATCTTAATTTGATTCGGCCTCACTTTGATGGCCTGGATACCAAATCTCACATTTTTAAATGCGTAGGCACTTCATTTATGAGTATGTTACAAATATAAAATGGATGGTTCCAGTCAATGAGAGCTTTTATGTTATGCATGATCTATTATACAAACTGAAAAATGGTAAAAAAAAAAATGATGGGCCTAGATGCATTTAAAAAATATGAGACTTGGTACCTAAACCATATAAGTGAAGCTAAATCAAATGAACATTTTAGATCTAAATATATATACAAAAAAGTTTGTCTATGCTTATATCTTCTTTTCACCACTTGGTACTTCATGCTACCTATAGAAGCACCAAATACCGTTGATCGATTGATCCATCAAAAGAGAGAGATGCAAAACCCATCTTCCAAAGGAATTGAGAGATTATTTTCAAAAGAATTCGAAGGGGAATTGATTTTGACATTTTATAGGTCCTATAGGGGTTGATGAGTTGAACCATGTGGGGTGTTCTAAAGGTTGGTCTTCTCCATCCTTGTGCCATGTATTATATGTTGCCAGCGAAATTAAATTTATCTTAACACATGGATGGATTGCACTAAAACTCTCAAAGTCCATGGACAAATTCATGCTTTACTTATTATTAGGCCAAGTAAAGGTAAAGAGGAAGGCATTGAATGATTGGATTGAGTACATACCAAAAGATGGAAGTTTGGCATAGATACTATAATTGGATTCTATATTTTAATTAATAATTTGCTTATTCTCATTCTCTCCATAAGCTATATAATTCTTGTAATCAAACCCTTAGACCAAATGAGGAAGATCTCATGACAGGAGAAATTTATCCATCAGATTGAAGATATGTATGTATGTGTAGTAGTGACAAATGACCCATTGAGACCCTTTTGATACCAAAAAGGGCTCTCATACTTGCTTCACTTCAAAACATGACTAGAGAAGAATCACCCTATTGGATAGTTGATGGAAGAAAAGAAGAAGGGACAATTTTTAGGAGCAATGTTGTAATAAATGTAAAAGACCATTTTCAAATACTATATTTTTTGAGTATGAAATAAAAAATAAAAAATTATAATAAACTATTACATGAAGGGCCTAACCATTAGTTTGGCCAACAAAAACTTCAATTGTAGGAAAAGCAATAGTTCTAGGGACTAAACTATTCTTTTTGCTTTTAGAATTTTAGGGATGAAAGTGTCATAAGTGAATTCTTTCAGGACTAAAGTGAAGTTTTCTCCTCAAATTACAAACATCTTGTCCATAGATGGAACTCTCCTTCACTTTTTCCTAAATATTTTTGTAGATAATTTGAGGATAAGTTTACTAACTTTATAAATCTTTTACAATTGTGAGTTAATAGTTCATTTATGAGAAATGTCCCATCACTAAATTACATATCATCCAATGTTGATAAAGACTCAAATCATGTGTATTATACAATTGAATAAATGTTATTTCAAAGGATTGAATGGATTTATCTTAGGATAACAAAAAGGGCATGCTCATTTCATAAGATCAAGGCAATCTTCAAAGGTTGATTGCCAATCCCTAGCTTTTCTACTTGACACAATTAGCTTTGCTCAAAATAGCATCCTAGATGGAGGTAATGTTGATTGGAGAGGGGAATCTATCAGTTGGAAGGATAGAACTATGGACTTCTCAAACTATGTTAAAGCATGCACATTCATTTTTATTGAAAAGCTTTTGTACTTAAGAAATGGTCACAAAATATCATCATTCAAGTCAAACAAAGAGCTTTAAGGTAACTTGGACTCCTCCAAGTGAGAAAGAAGTCCAAATTTTCTTTAATGACTAGACTCTTGGAAACCCAGGAAATGCTAGCACAGATGGTATCATAAGAGATGTTGTTGGGAGTTGTTTGGTCATACTCAGCATTTTCCTTGTGAAAAAGATCACCAATGATATAGTGTGGAGTGCATTATGGAGTGGTATTAAATTTCTAATTAAATGTTTTTAATTGCTTCCAAGATTTATGGGGACTCTTACCCTAGTGGTGAATTCAATAGAGAAAAATCCAGTACCATTTGGAGATCGAAACAAATGTAGGATGACTATAATAGAATGCTTGATGAAATGAAAGTTAGATTTCTTCATATTTATGGAGAAGATAATAAGGTTGCTAACTTTTTTACTACTAAGGCCTTTACTTCTCAAGCTTCTAATATTTGGAAGGATTGTACCCCACTGGGACTAAGTTTTAGCTTATTTAATGAGGCTAGGGGTGTGATGTATGAAAGAAAAACCAAACTTTAGTTGTTTTTATCATCTGTAATGAATCTTCATGTTTTACAGAAAAAAACTAAATACTAAAAGATACCTCAATTCAAATAAAATTTTATGTTAATTTGCTATTGAAACATATGGAACTGCATTAAGAGTAGTAAAAGATGAAATTGGACAAGAATAGTCATTGGTCTATGTAACACCCCGGATTTTTAAGACATTTTTTATATATATAATAATAACATTATTAATACGAGCATTTGGGATCCCATGAGAAAAGCTTTATTTATCATTTTACTAAAACATCTCTTAAAAACTCCGAGTGTTAGTTTTCCTTTCTCAAAATGGCATATATATAATTTAAAACATAAATGAATTTTTATGATAATAGATTTAAAACAATACGCGTATCAATCAACGTCAAATAAATTAACGCCTTTATTTTAAATCAAATAAATATCTAAAACACAATAATAATATGGCCCAGGGTCTATCCATCATAACATCCCATATAGATGTCCAACATATGTCTAAACATCTCAATCAAATCCAAAATATAAATTATACAGTCCATAATTAAATTTAAATGATAATCCTGTGTATTAACTCACATCACTGTCTAAAATTCTAGGAATAAAGGATCTTCCACAGCTCTCACTGTTTCTCAATAGCCTTGCCTTTCCTGTTATCGCGCTCGAGATCTAAAACATTGCAAAACAAAGCAATGCCTCAGCAAGCTATCGATTGTGTATGTACATAGACAATTAATGTAATAAAATAAAATAAAAGCATAACAATACTGATAAAATAAAATGTCTATCATTTATGAAGATAGCTGTATCATAAGTCATGCCAACATAAATGTCAATTTATTTCATATGCTAAAACATGCATTTCACGGAGTTAAAACATAACATGAATTAAGGTAAATGAGCATACAATAAGAATAAGGGCACCCTAAGGTAATGGGTCCCACAACATTGCACTAATATCGCTGATCATGAGTACTTATAGCCAACCTCTGAGTGTCGTCACACCCAGGCATACCATCCATAACCATGCTCATCATACACGCACACATAATAAGAATATGGGTCATTATGCCATAGTGGCAACCCTCCATGGTATCAACCACCGCCACTCTCCGTCGACACCATAACAGGAGACTTAGTGTCTGTCCTCATGGAAAGGCCTAGACCGGTAGTGTGGACTATCCATGTTACCAAACCCCTACCGAATGTCATCTATGGGTAGGTGTCTATCATATCACAATATCATCACATCACAATCTCGGAGGGTGGCTGGCTGGCCCTATCCCTCCTAGCATGACGCCCACAGGGTGATAGCACCCATCATCAAATATAAAAATACAAAAATCATATGTATATGCTAAAACTCAAGAGCACTCGTAGCTCGCAATCCCCAAGACACGCCCCTCATCCTGGGGTTAGCTTATAAAAGGACCAACTAACAAGCCTCTATTCTTATTTCCATGCCAATCCATGCATTTCCAATATATAATAAGAAATAAGTCTCTATTTAAGCATAATTAATTAATATCATGCTCATAAAAACATTTTTCATGAGTTTATTCAATAAAAGATTTTAATTTGTAATAATCATAAAGTACTCACAGTCTCATGAAACCAACGAAAATTATTAAATACGCTTTAAAACACAATCACACATGATGTTATGTTTATGCATGGTTTTAAAATTAAGGCAAGACATTAATTGTAGTCACCTACCTCAATGTGAGACCACTTAGCTTATTAATAAATCCCCTTAACTAGTATGTTCAAGTGCACTTGTACATGTCACATCACTATTTTAAATTTTTTCTAAATTAAAAGTGGTCATTTATAATTTTTTAAGTTAAAACTATGTCTACGTCATCAATACGGTCACAACGCCTCTTTCGGATCGTGATTTGGACTCCTCTAACTCCTAAAAATCAAGTTTTAGTGAAAATATACACAAAATGGGGCTGACCGACCACCGTAAGGTGGTTTATACAGGCGTCACGAAGACTCCTGCACCCTAGACACCTAGCCAAGACGCGCCACGTCCGTCTTTGGCACCGTGACGCATCGCTGCGTGCATCACGGTCGCTAAGATGCCATGCCTCCCGACCCCACCGAGACAGTGAATGCCATCTCTCCTGCGCGCGCGACATCACGTATGCGTGCGACGTCGACTTCGTTCGACATTTTCGTTGGGGCGTTCTACTGGGCGTCCCAACGTCAACACCAGGGCACCGACGCGGTCGCCGCCGTCGGAGAAGACGACCGGATTTCGGTCATCTCCGGCAAGCCTACAGACATCCATTTTGCTCAATTTTTGCGCTGTTTTTCTCAGAATTTCCTTTAGAATTCATTTATGCCCTTCTTTTGTACTGATTTTGCCAAAAACCCATGTTTTTTAAACGATTTTTCCCAAGTTCCTAAAAACATCCCTAGGTCCTGATTTTCACTTTTTCTAAAGAAACCCACAGTTGGATCTCTCCCAAATTTAAAGGGTTTGATCTTGGGTCTCTTATGCACTAGTTGGACGGTGCGATTTTCAAGCAGATGTGGTTTCATTTGTGAAATCATGCTCCAACAGTAGCGTACACAGAGTTCCCAGAAAATTTTGATTTTTTCTAATTTAAATGTAATTCAAATTTATATTTTCTATTTAATAAATACATAAATTAGGGTTTAAGGCTTACCTCGCGTTGTTAGCCGTTGATGGACGTTGCCGGAATTCAACTCGCCGGAAAAATTCAACTTTGCGGAGCTAGGGTTACTGAGTGAAACTCAGTGAAAATGCTCAAGGTGGAGCGTTTTGGCACCTAGGGAGGGGTAGATATAGGCCTTAGCGTCCTAGGGGAAGAGAAACTCTTCCCTTTACGCCTCTTTCTCTGGTTTCTCCTACGATTTTGTCGGATCTGGTAGAGGCATGTAGAAGATGAGGGTGCCATTATCAATTTGGGCCCCTGTGTAATACGTCTCTGCCAAACGATTAAACTACCCCTATAACTTCAACTGCTCCTAACTCTCTTGTTTAAGCTTCATTTTCCGCGTTCTTGGTGGCGTTGGAATCCTATCGACGAGCACTTTCAAATTTTTAAGTTTTTAGAAAAAAAAAATTCATCTATAAATTTTTAATTTATTTTATTTAGTAATTTCTTAATTTGTACTGAAAATTAAGGATATTACAGTCTATCAAAGGAGTCTGTGCGACACATCATTGACTAGTGATGACTTTAAGTATGCAACAAAAACTAAGTATTGATTCCAATTTTAGCGTGAAGGCATAATAGTGTAATGATAAAGAAAGCAAAGGCCAATTTTGGCACCATGGTAAGAAAGACATTCCACTTGACCAAACTTAGCTAAATCTAGTGAAATGGAAAATGGTGGTTCTAAAACCACTTCAACTTTGTGGAGCTCCCTGGTTGGAACCTCTAAGGGGTCCCAATGGTTTGAACTTGAGTAGACTGAAAAAAGACATACAATCTTGGCAAGAACAATGTTCGGCAAAATATATGACTCATGCTAGAGAAGAGATGGGAAACATGCTCAATATCATTTGATTAAATAGTTGCCATGAACTAAACATCAATTTTCTACTAGTTAATGATAATAACAGTGATAATCTAGCTCTTGTTAGAGGGGAACAAGAAAAGAGTTCCCATACAATGGTCAACCTCCCAAAAAAAGGTCCTTTATTTCTCCTCCTAATGGTAGATTTGATGACTATATTGAGATTTCTAAAAGAATGAGAGCCTTGGCACAATGGTAAAGTTGCCATCATGTGACCTTGAGGTCACAGGTTTGAGGCATGGAAACAACCTCTTGCAAAAATAAAAGGTAAGAGCGTGTGTTGTAGACCCTTTGTGGTCGGCCCCTTCCCTAGAATTTGCATATGCAGGAGCTTCATGCACCAGGCTGCCCTTTTTTATTTAGATTTATGAAACAAACTACCCAAAAGCATAACCTAATTTCTAAATCTACTTAAAATTCCCCATTAAGAAGAGAGTTCCACCTCAAACCTTTGACCAAGCGTAACAAGGAGAGGCATTATGATGTGTACAACCAACTATACTAGAGACCTTGGACAATCAAGGGTTATATAGTCCATGTTCTCTACTTTTAAAGAAAAACGTCAGTACTTCATTAAAGGATGCCATGTATGTTGCTAACAATTAAATCTCATAAAAGTGCATCTAAACAAATGATTGTCAAAAGAGTGAAGGCATGGGTTCTTCCTTGGGGGATAATTGAACAAGTAGCACCTAATTCTTACAAGAAGAAAAAAAGTAGAAATTGACTTGCTATTCTTAGCTCTCACTCAAAACTTTTTATTTCTTGAAATTTTATTGAATCAATTTCCTATTTAAACAAGATAATGTTATATAATTGATGTCAATAATATAATCCATTAAATGCATAAGCGTCACCACTTTGTTTATTTATCAACAACGTTGATTCACTTGCTACAAATGGGCCATCTCATTTGGATTCTACACCTTGTTGATGAATTTAGATTCTTGTTTTTTACTTCATAATCATCCATCATATAAAGAAAGAGATGCTTGAGGTTTGATTCCTCCTCATCCATCACATGCCAGATAAATGGTTTGAATGATTAAATAAGTGGACCCCATTTAAATATATTTATATCCTCACATTTATTGCACATTCATAGTATCTATGCTACTATATATTCATACTATATACCAAAAGAATACTCCTTCCTACTTTCAAGGGAGGGGCATTGAATCCCATTAGTAGTATTTGTTCAAATATATTCTTACAACTAAGTTTTTGTTGATGTAACTTAATTTCTTTTAAATTTGATATAAGTTTTTACTTATTTTAAACCCTTTAAGACTAAGACAATATAAGTAGTTACCAAAATTGTCTCTAATACTCCTTCCTATTTCTAAGAAAACTTATGCTCCCCTTATTTCAAGATCCAATCAAAACCCTTCCATAAAGAAAGATTATTACTTAATCCTTTAATTAGGATCACTCTCTCTCTCTCTCTCTCTCTCTCTCTCTCTCTCTCTCTCTCTCTCTCTCTCTCTCTCTCTCTCTCTCTCTCTCTCTCTCTCTCGCTCTGGGTGCAGGCCATGTATGTTTCTAGTATTATACTATATACTAAGGCAACACCCCCTCCTACTTTCAAGGTAGGGGTGTTGAATCCCGTTAGGCAATTTTAGAATGGGAAGTGACATAATAAGACTATTTAACTAGGCTTCAAAGTGAGGCTTCTTCTCAAAACAACATGTGTCTCATTTAACCAAGTGGGTGGTTAGTGCATTTTACCAGTCAAAAGGCATTAACAAGAGTCTAAGGTTCAGTAGGATGCATGGCATGCTGAGAGGGAGCCTCACTTTGAGGCCTAGTTAAAGAGCTTTAGTTTTATCATTTTCTTTTTAGAAATTCAAACATATTAAAATTCAAGTTTTGTTAGATGTAACCCACCTCTCCTAACAATTATAATAACTATTAAATACTAGAAATTACTTTTATTTAGATGTCTATTTCATAGACAATTTCAAAATTTTCAAAACTATTCACATTCAAGTTTTATTATATGTAACCCAACTTTACTAAATCAACAATTACAATAACTATTAAATACTAGAAATTATTTCTGTTCCAATATCTATTTCATATATAATAAGATTCGTTTTCAAGAATCCAAGAGGATTTGATTTCCCCTCCTATTTTTAATGGTGTTTCTTTAGGATATAGATTTTCTTCCATTTTTAAAGGCACTGCATCAGATTCTGTAAAATAATCACACTTTCTTTTTATCTTCATTTTCTTGTATACTCTATTCTTCTTTCCTTATTTGTAGTGAGTAATGTACTCTTTCTCTCTCTAACACTTTGTATTTGCTTGGTCTTTGCTCGTAGTCATTGATATATTGCATGTCTTTTTATCTTATGTAAGTAGATTCTAGTTATAATAACTACTAATTAATGTTAGAAATTAGGTCTACTTATAGTTTGTGGCGTACTTTTATTCAAATATCTGTTTTATATATAATAAAGCCTATTTTTAAGAGTCCTATAGGATTTGATTTCATCCTCCTTCTTTGAAGAGAGTTTCTCTAAGAAATAGACTTTCTTTAAGGCACTATACTGCAATTTGCAAAAGAAACAACTTCTATCCACTTTCTTTTTTATCTCTATTTTCTCATCTCTTTTATTCTTGCCTTAGTTACTGCAAGTGAGTGTTATAAATAGCCGTTTCTTTCTAGCGCTCTGTTTTTGTTTGGTCTTTGCTAGTTGTTATTAATATTTGTAGTTTTTTAAACTCTTATGTAAGCAATAGATTCTGATTGTCTTTCCATCTTGATAAAGTGCAAGAGGAAGACCTGGAAAGAGTTGAGATTCCTGCTTTTTACATGGAAGGGCACGTCCAAACTCCAATATTTCTCACCACATTTCTTATTTCACCCCATTCTTTTTCATTAATTTTTTGTAACATTTTTTTTTATGTCAAGACCTTTTATATTTGCTCTCTAATATTTCTTTTTCTCTCAAACCTGGTTCAGAAATCTTAAATAATATTAAGAACTCTGTCTCCTGTTTTTGTAGAGACAAGTGTAGCCATTTTACTAGTAAGTACTCTAAAGAAAGAGACCGGTAAGAAATGCCCTTCATGGCAAAAACAAGGAAAAGAGAAAAAGACAAATATGGGGCCCATTTATATGATTCAAATTATTCATCTTTCGGCTTAAAGAATAAGTAAATCTTAGGGCCCATATGCGAAAAATCATTCATCATTTGGCAGGAATTTCTTTACTACATAATTGCTGTGGTGCCTAAATTGAGTCGGAAAGTACAAAAGAACTTGAGAATACCACACACGAATTTCTTGACGTAGAAAAAGCCAGTGCCACTTGCATTAATTCCCTTGGCTTCACACACTCAATCCACATTTACTTCGCATTTACCCGAACATGTCAAAGGTAGATCCGCGCAACGGCATAAGTGGTTCTCGTTCTTTTCAATGATCCTATCCATCTATCCTGGTGACCATCCTGTCGACGAGCCATGTACAAAGATTTTCATTTCTCTTTTGGGTGGATAAGCTGTTTTATTATTATTATTATTATTATTATTATTATTATTATTATTGATAACCCGTAACCAATTAGTGCCTCGTACCCCCGGCCTATGCTTAAGAGAGGCCTGCCACTGCAATTCACCTGACAATTCTAAGTCTAAGCAGACCAGACGGGTTAGAAAATTGGAAAAACGATGGTTTACATTGACAAGCAAACCCTTAACAAATCAAAGGCTTAAAGCAGTCAATGATGTAGAACTTTTATAGGAGACTAATCTATAATATTCCCCATTCGCAGTCGCAGCTTCTGGCCCGGACTATTCTTCTAATGCCTGGAAAACCTTCGAACAATATAATACGTGGCTCACCCACCATAGTAGGTGCCTTTGATCTCCATAGAATTCAACGACACACTATTGCAGAAACACCTACCATACTTATTGTAGAAAGAACTTCATGATAACATATCTAGGTTCCATAATCAATCCACCACATGTATATTATGGAAGTAAAACAGTCGGCGTGCTTGAGAATAGTAAACATGGGTCTTACAATCAAGGACAAAAGTTTTCCACCACATGTATATCATGAAAGTAAAACAGTCGGCGTGCTTGAGAATAGTAAACATGGGTCTTACAATCAAGGACAAAAGTTTTCCTGCAAATCTAAAGATAAAAGATAATGATCACAAGTCATTTGCCTTGCCACTTTGAATACAGAAAATAATGTCACCCACTCTTAAAATTAGCTAGTCCCATAGATACGTCAGTTACATAAAGTACACGCCAGAGGAGAGCATTATACAGCGTTTCCATATGCCTTCTTTTAAGGATGTCAATTATCATTGCTAAATATGATTTACAATACTTTTTTTCTGAATGCAACTTTTAGAGTGAGACCCTTGATTATTTAAGGACCCAAGGAGGTGTGGAAAATGTACATCTTCAATCAATAGAGAGCTTCTTCTTTTCATCAAGTCATGAATCGCTTCTTTTTCCTCTTCTTCCTTGCTGTTACTCTTTCAATTCCTCTTGGTTCACATGAGGAAGAAGAGCTTCCAGTTCACTTGCTCCGGTTGAGGATCGGTTCGGGTGGTGGGCATGCACATGGTCTCTCTTGCTTGAGCTGGAGGCTTGCTGTTGAGACAAATAATATGCAGAAATGGAAGACTGTTCCGGCGTCTTGTGAGAGCTACGTGGGTCACTATATGCTTGGTAATCTGTATAGGGAGGACTCCCAAGTGGTGGCTCATGAGGCTGCTGTTTATGCTAAGGGATTGAAGCTCGCAGGAGATGGGAAAGATGTGTGGATTTTTGATGTTGATGAGACGACACTTTCTAATCTGCCTTACTACGCTAAGCATGGATTTGGGTTAGTTGCTCTCTCTCTCTCTCTCTCTCTCTCTCTCTCTCTCTCTCTCTCTCTCTCTCTCTCTCTCTCTCTCTCTCTCTCTCTCTCTCTCTCTCTCTCTCTCTCTCTCTCACACACACACACACACACACACACATACACACATAAGACTATCTTACTGTGCTAATCCCGGATTGGGTCAGTTATCTTTGTCTATTATATTCTCTCTCCCTCTCTTAGCTATCTTCTATCGTACTACGCAAATCATGGATTTGATCTGCTGATTTTGTTCACTAATTTCTTTGGGTACTTTCTTCAGTATTACTTTCCAAGCACACATTTGTCTCAGCTGATTTTGCTCTCTCTGTGGTAGCACGGTTTGAGTCAGTTGATTGTTCACCATGTAATCTCTCTTATAGGCCTAGAAACACGCACCCATACACACAAACACGCTACAGCATCATCTTGAAATGGGAGAAGAGATTTCAGAAGTAATAGAAAATAATCTAGAAAACCAATGTCTTGGTTGTGACCGGATTCTCCGTATCCTCTCTTCCATTATTGACTAGGAGAAAAGCAAAGCCGGGAAACTTAAATGAGGCTCGCCTGCTCCATTGGTGGTTCATTAAAATAGGCTATGTGATTAGATACAGTAAGCACGGGGGTCCCGCTGTCTGGACTATTCGGGTGCATAAAAGCAGAAGCTCTAGCTCATTGGTGGATGTCATAACTTCCACCAGCGAGAACGGACGGCCGATGTTGTCATTTTGAGAGTAAGGCAGTGGATACAGGGGAACAGGAAATTTCTTTCCATTACTTATGGTTCTTTCTTCAAAATCCTACCACTGCTATCTTTGTTCAAGCTGTGTTCTTCTTCCAATTTGAATCTGCAAGAGCCGAACTCATAACTTACCAAATCTAAATCCCCTTCAAACTCTAATTCTAGAAAACAAAAACTGTAGAAAGGAGAAAAAGCAGGTTTTTTCTTGGCTAAGTGACATTAATAGCTGGTGAGAGCTCTCAAAGCTCACATCGTCTGCTGAGAGGATCTTCTCCCTTCACTCGAATGAATCTGGAAGGTGACTTTTTGGTGGGTCTCTTGATTGGATGCCTACAAAACTTGGTGCTGTTTTTCTGATTATAAGATGATTAAACCGTTTCAAAATTGGAGGTTGGGAGAAGCCCTGCTTGAAAATCCTAAACAAGGTTGAACGGCATATAAAGACTTGATAAAGAAGACCGATAGTATTGAACAAGTGCAGTGACTTTTGATTTCGTTTTTTCCTGCGATTTCCCATTTTTCTCTCTCTCCAAATCCACTTTTCTAGTTTTCCTTTTCTTCTTTTTTCCTTAAATCCAGTTTCTGTTTGCATTACCGGTTTATGAGTACGAGGCAAGAAACTTTGTTTGATTGTACGGTTGGAAATAGGCCACAGATGTCGGCCCTTTACATTAGTCAAATAAACCTCGACTTTTCTTCTTAAAGTGATGATATGCGCTTTGAAAGTTGATTGAGTGTTATGAGGTTTGCTCCTTTCTAGAGTTTGGGTGATCCAAATTATTCATCTTATGGGCCAATGTCTCAAAAATCTTATTGATTAGTTAGATGATCATCACCTTTCTACTTCTGAGATTCTTACAATATACTGTTCAGAGAGTTTAAAAATAAAGAGTCCTTCTAGGAGGACGTAAAAAAGGATACCTTTTCGAGATGTCCCTTGAAGATCTGATTTATTCATCTTGTTTGGTTATTATATTTAAACTTGTGAAAATTTATGTTCACCAACCACTTCTTCTAAGCTACCGTTTACTTTGGATGAAAAGTTCAACACTCAGTGATTTAAAAATCCAAAATGGCAAAGCTCAAGTCATCCAATATCAAGAATATTGATTTCTAGTTAATCTAAGGCAGGCTAAACATGAACAGCAGATTAGATCATCCAAAAGCGTAGCTAGATGGCATCCTAAAAATATATCCTTTTATGTAGGCTCCGTAGCAACCAGGATTGTCTGATACAGCTAACTGTCGTACTATGGCCAACGGACTGCGGAACCCAGAGGACGAATGTCTGGGTCCGAGAAATTCTGGGTCCAGTTCACTTCTAGCGGGAAGAGTAAACTCGTACTTCGTTGTCGGTCCATCACTATTGGAAACCTCGGGAAGTGATTTAGATTTTGAAGTTTGTGATGAGCATGTTCCACTGACTCATAGATTAGGCTAATCTCAAAAATTATCTTTCTTGTCAAATCTTTGGGTTTCACATCAGATATATATGTCTAGTTAAAAAACGCTAAACGTGCAGCAGCCCATCCTCTAAACGCGGGTCTCATGCCCGGTAAGATGTTGACCTACAAAGTCCAAAATTTTCACTTTTCAAACTCGATCAACGACGACGCTCGTGGGTCTCTCACAAAGCAAATCCTTGTTACTCACACTCACTCATCGTCACCGCTAATAAAGTCTTATCTCGATTTAGAGTACGCTACACAAAATCTTGCTCCACCATTCTCCTCTATCAAGTATTGTGGCTTTATTTAGCTGAAAAGTTTATAAATGTTTTCTCTCACACTTCTGAATCTAGTTTCTCATCTACTTAAACCTACAACCAAACATATTCTAAGGGAGATGGGAGTTATCTACTACATAATTGTGCTAAACATGGTTGGCTATCTCAACCTTTTTTAATTGAAAATAAAATTATATATATATATGGGAAAGGTAATTTTAGCAAGGAGTTGTAGGTGCAAAATACAGGTGATATGTCATTGGGAGAGAAAAAATTTCTAACTGTCATTTCCTCACTTTTTCTGTTTTCAACTTTTTTTCAGCCAATCAAATATCACATGCTCCTTGCACCTGCATTAAATAGCTGAAATTAATACATCATACATGTGTATGTGTATGTATGTATCTGAGTGATGAAAACCCATGCACCCAAGAACACTTAACCTCTAACCTACTAGGTACCAGGGGAGGGGCCGTTCTTGAGCCACTACTTCGAATATAGCATTTATATGGGGTTCTAACGAGTAATTGTTGCAACTTCAGGGCGGAGGTTTACAACGCCACCGCATTCAATGAATGGGTATACGAGGGAGTGGCACCTGCATTGCCTGAGAGTCTCAGACTATATAACAAACTGTTTTCTTTGGGGTTCAAGATCATCTTCTTAACAGGAAGAGGAGAAGCGCAACGAGCTATTACTGTCTCTAATCTCAAGAAAGCTGGATATCATACCTGGGAGAAGCTCATACTGAAGTTCGCCTCTCTCTCTCTCTCTCTCTCTCTCTCTCTCTCTCTCTCTCTCTCTCTCTCTCTCTCTCTCTCTCTCTCTCTCTCAATGCGAATATCCTACTAGGCCTGTTGGCAGCGGGATTGCAAACCATGGGCATTTCACCTGAGAGACCACTTCCACTAAATCAAGATGGGGGAATTATTAATACCCAAAAAATCCGGATGCATGATAATGGATCCATGGTTTGGTATCCCATTGCAGAACAGCCCAAACATAAACTGGACAATTGGCTCTATTTCTCATGGTTTCTCAAAGATCGATGATATCATTATTTCAAATACTTTTCCAAGGTCATGATCTGATCATCGTTTTGGTGATATTTTTATTGCAGAAGTTCGAGTCAAGTAGGAACATCTCTTTTGTACAAATCTCAGCGGAGGAACAAACTTGTGAAACAAGGTTATAGAATTTTGGGCAACTGTGGGGATCAATGGAGTGACATACTAGGGACAAATGCCGGCAACCGTACCTTCAAGGTCCCTGACCCTATGTACTACATCGCTTGATCTTCTTTTCTTGTTCTGCCTATGTTGTCTCCATCTTTTCGTAATAATACTCAGTAATGTTGAAGTAGTGCCTTGCCGGTGCTGTGCATGAAAGATTTGGCTATTGAAAAACCACAAGAGAGATGGGAATACAGCTTCTCGTTCTTCCAATTAAGAACACAATTGGTTCATTACATCTAGAAGTGGAAAACAAGAACACAAGCCTTGTATTTTCAGTATTTACTGTTTCCGTGGCCGTTTCGGTAACTGCAATTTGCTGCTACTGCTCTCTGTAGCCCGTATAACGGATAAAAATCCTCTGGTATCCATTTTGGATATGCAGATTTTGATTAAAGAAATTAGATTCATTTAGAAAAGGAGTTGAATTAATCTAGTCCGTTAAATCCATGATCCATAACTCCCCGCCGACTGGTGCAAGGGGTCTCTCACATGGGTTACCAGGGGCCAAGATTGTACATGCTCTCTAACTCTAAAAAAAATGAACATTGGCATATTGGGACTTAGCCAATATTTCCTTGGAAAATATGTGCATCTTTATTTTTGTCTCAAAAGGCGATTCAGCACTAAGTGTTGCCGTTGGTGATCCAAACTCCTTTTAAGTCAAATCTTAGAGACTCGTAACCAAAAGATATACTCCATTTGATGATTTGAACCCTTTCATCAGTTGAATTTTTTTGTGTACGTATAAA
The DNA here is from genome assembly GCA_035236585.1 of Warburgia ugandensis. Classification (NCBI taxonomy): domain Eukaryota; kingdom Viridiplantae; phylum Streptophyta; class Magnoliopsida; order Canellales; family Canellaceae; genus Warburgia; species Warburgia ugandensis. The sequence continues at coordinate 16,481,997 of CP141133.1, forward strand.
TCTTTTACAACCGTCCATTTCAATTAGAGTGGCCTGGTGTTTCCACATATGCGAAGTTTAGGAAAGGGACAGAGCATAAAGGTCTATAATACATAATCTTATCTTGCATTTTGTAAGAGGCTATTTCCACGCCTCTAACCCATGACCTCAAGGTCACACAGCAACAACTCTACCGCTATGCCAAGGCAGCCATTCTATTCATCATTTTCAACTATTAAATGATAATTGTCATGAGCATTTAATGTAAAATTTTCTTATCAAATGCCTTCCTCAAAGTATGCTAGAAGATGAATGGTCAAAAACACCACATATCTCAGTCTTACACTTACTTTTGTTAGTGGAATTTCATGCATAGAACTCTATACGCAATTTCATGCATAGAACTCTATACGCATATGCGAAGAGAATAGAACCAACTGAATAAAGTACGAAAATTTTCCTTTCAAGGTGAATTGTAAATGGACGACTTATGTTAATTAAAAAGATCAATTTCCTAGTCATTATTCTTAACTTTCACATTGATCTAGAGCATTTAAGTTGTAAGGCATCTAGTATCTTTGGCTAGCTATTAGTTCAAGAGGGCCCACATCTAAGAAGATCCAAACCATTTGGAAAGGTGGTGGCTGCATCTTGTAGAAAACAACAAGGTACCTACTAATCCCATCTTATTACCCTTTTTTATCTTAATGAGAATTATAACTTGCAAGTCATTCCTTTTTATCCATAGATTATACAAAATCCATTATTTGATGGATCAGATATGGATTTAAATTTTTAATCTATTTTTTGCACAGATTTAATGTCTTTAATCCAGTTAGATTAAAATATGCACAATTTAGATTGGATTTGATCTGCTGATAAATTTTGGCAGCTATAGCTCTTTTATAAAGTCAAAAATGAAAGAACATGAAGAAAACTTTGAAGCAGAAATGAGGGGACACACCATTGGATGATCAGACTCACATGTTCATCTAATTACTTTGCCTTTGGATGTATAATAGTCTAAAAAGCATCTAGATTGGATTATTCTAGAATCTAAAAAGTTGTACCTTGCAAACAGGAATTGAATAATTCAGAAATTTTATATAACAACAGCTTAAAATTAACTCCCAAAACATAGTTTTTGGATCCTAGAATTCTCCAAGCACAACGGTAGAGTTGTTCTTGTGTGACCTTCAGATCACGGGTTTGAGGCGTGGAAATAGGCTCTTGCAAAATGCAAAGGTAAGGCTGCGTACTATTGACCATTGTAGTCCACCGCTTCTTCTAACCCTACATGGGTGAGGAGCTTCATGCACAAGGCTGCCCTTTAAATTCTCCAATCATCATGATCTTTTATATAAAAGGAAATCAATGCCCAAGCAATCAGATGAATGGTTTGGATCATCCAATTAAACACTATTACCCATTATGAAGTGATTGTGATTCATGAACAATTATAATGGCCCTATCTCAAGATTTGAAAGTGATTAGCATTCCTCAAAGAAGAAATTCTCATTATGTGGGCTTTGTCTTAAGAAGCTATGCTTAAAAATAGTAAAAACAACAAGAATATTGATCACATCTTGGTCTTCAATGGACTAATTTCTTTACATAATATAAATAGATTTGTGTACTTTTTAAAGTGAAGAATTACAAAGCAAATCTCTCACACATGATCTTAAATAGTTTTTCATAGTTGCATCAAAGTAAATAGCAAACTTGAAACAACAATAACTAGAATGCAAAGATAATTGTAGACACTTACATGTCCCTTGGTCAATCTAGCCCTAATACTACTCAAGGATTTAGACCATAGCAAAAAACAGATGAATGATAGGAATAACTCAAGAGTCACAACCTTATGTATAAAAATAAAAGGAGAAAACTTCAAAAAACCTATGAACTTTTTTTTTTTGTTTTTTGTTTTTTGCTTTTTGTTTTTGTTTTTTTTCATTTTAATCATGGTGTCTTAACTGTTTAGAGAAACCCAAGAATATGTTTGATTTTTTTTAACTAGGACCTCTATCATTTTTTCCCATCAAAGGCATTAGATGGGTTCTTACATGCAATGTCTTGCTGGTAGTTGGCATGGATGCTGGTGCTGACTGCCAACATGGCATTATAATGCTTAGGCCCCCAAATACTTATAATGACCTATCTCTAGTGGAAACCCTAAAAACCATAACAAAAGCAAGGTAAGTTGCTATCACCTAGAAATGCTTACGACATGAATCTTTTAGATTTCTTTGAAATCTACAAAATGGCTACTTGAAATCTGAAAGCTTATTGTTTTTCCTTGGAGCTCATACAAGTATGCCATTTTCATCCCATTTTCTGCAAATTTGGTGTTTCTCTGATTATTTTTCCTTGGTGTTGACTTCTAATTCATTCTTATTAGGGATATTTATTTACAAGGTTGGATGGGCTCTTGTAATGATAATGGAGCCCCATAGTTGGAGTATCCAAGGAGTTGTTGCAACTGAAAGCTATTCAGGTCAAAGATGAAGAACAATCCTTGAAATTTTTTTTACAAATGCAATAAATCGGATGGTGAAGAGGGATGTAGTTATTTTAAGTAGAAGGACGAAGTCCTTGTTGCAAGGGAAAAGAGAATAGGTAGAGAAGTCAACGAAGGAAGACAAGTGAGATGATGTTCTTCCAATTATAATAGGGGATGAGGTTTATGATGTGGGGATTGCGCATTTCATGAATATGTTTGTCAATGTCATATATCTAATCTCTTTTTTACTTCTATTTCCTTTGATGTTGGCTTTACTTATTTTGTTTTTCAATACTAAAGAGGGTGTAATTCACCTTATTTAGTTGGAATCAAATGTAGGAGGCAGAAGTTATTGTGTAGTTGCTTACTAATATTGGATATGTCCTTCAAAATGTATTACTTAAGTGGAATGTAATGAATTTTCTATCAATTCTTGTACTGTTATTAAGTTGTGTAATGCCTTTAGATTTAGATGTTTAGGAGCATTTGAATTTCCCTTAAAGAATCATGAACATATTATGCATAGACTTCTGACCAAATGCTCCATGTACTAAGCTTTACGTAAAACACAATTATAAGTGTAACATCAGGGAAGAGTAAATATATAGAGATGTAAATCTTAGTTAATCTCACATAGGCAAGTTCTCCACTTCAATTAAAGAAGAAGAAGCATAGTCAGCTTTTCAGTTTATCACCCATGTATGCAAAAGCTCTAGCTTAATTTAATGTTACATAATATATTCAATGAAAACACATGGCTTTCAATTTGCAATATGGAGGAAGCATAAAACACTAAGATTTGAGCATAGAATCATATAAAACAGAGAAGCTAATCTATGTTCTTGTCAAGATTAATATGGAGGAAGCATAAAACTCTATTAGCCTTCAACTTGGCCCTCCAACATTGGATTGTCATCACATCAGTGTGATAATTTCTCCTCACCTCACCCTGCATCTCAACAAGGTTGCAATTTAGCATTATTTTGAACTTCTCAATGCAGTTCTCAACTGGCAGTATGTATTCAATTGTCTATTCTAATGTGACTTGATATATGTCTATTCTACATTATTTGTCTTCACTTAAAATTAACTAATCTTTCTCTTTGAATGGTGCATAGTGCGTCCTTCCACTTACAACCTTCCTTACCACATTTTACTTCAACTCTCTATGTGTCATTCTAATGAACTTGACAGCTCTCTCATTTTTTACTAAATAAGCTTTAACTACGTTTCTCACAAACTAAGTATCGTCAAGACTCATCCCTAGCTTAAAAGTTGGGTTTTGCATTTTTGGTTTGTCACTAAATAAGGGACATTAGTTTTTTTTTTTTTCTCTTCCTTGCAACAACTTATCATAAGAACAGTTATCATTGTTTGTGGATGTTATATAGTCACTAAGATAGTCCTCATTTAATGCATTCAAAATTGGCTAATTAGGATGAATACTCAATGGCTCTTTTTTCCTTAGATCCTCAATCTTAGCCCTAACTTCAAGCACCTCCTCATCAACAATGCTATCATTATCTAGATCACCATCACTATAAACATCATCTCCAAGCTAGTCATCTTGATCTAACGTGTTCTTATCTTCTTCACTCTCTCCTCTAGCCTCATTTCCTATTGGCTCTTCATCTTTTACATCCACACCTACAAAATGCACTTTTACATACGCATCTTTTGAACTGCTAAGCTCTACATAATCACATATTTTAAGTACATCTATGTCATCCTCAATTGTTACTATCACACTTGCTAAATCAATAGCAAGTATCCTATAATAATCATTCCTTCAACCTTCCTCCTTCATCCCAACCTTATCAGTAGCTTCTAGGAGGTCAAGTCTAGACATTTGGTCCATGTGGCAATTCCTCAAGTCTCCATCCTTATGGTGTACACATGGTCCTCAATAAATCTCCCATCATGATGAAAATCAATGATGAAGAACATTTTGCTACCACAACACAAATGAAAACACATTAAACGTCTCTTAAGTACTACCATAGAAATACAATGTATTTTGTCTAGGAATACAAATACAAAAAACAACGTACCTAATTTCCTTTAAAGGTATAGAGCTTACAAAACAAAATAATAACCAACTAGCCTATCATTAATTTAGTATCAGAATTTATTCCTTAATAATAAATACCTTAGTATTATTGGCCCATTTGTATTAGTTCTTTAATAGTTACTATGAGCTTTAGTGGTACTTAGTAGTTAGATTTGTTGGTTGGATTTATTCTTAATAGTTACTAACCCATAATCTATAATTAATACACTTGCCCAACTATTGAAATTGGTAGCATTCATAGGACAAGAAGTGATTTATTGGTGGAAGTACAAATGCTAATACAAATTGCATAAACAAACAAAGAAAAGACCAAAAAAATTTAGTCTTCACATACAAACAAGTAACACATAGTGCCATGAAAACCAATTCTAACATGACTGGAATCTAGCAAGCAATCAAGAAGTTTGCATAAATATACATGGGGATCATAAATTGAATAAAGAATCACATATTGCCATTACATGTTTTATAATAGGGGAGCAAAAGGCCCAAACAATAACTCTACAATAGTTAGGAATCAATACAAGTAAACAAAAGGGATAATGCATGTATAGTGAAAAAAAAAAAAATCCAAATCTTTGTTTCATTACACTAGATGCACAATACCAATTTCAGTTAAAAAATACAAAAGGGGACAAAAAGGCCTAAATCACATTTTTATTTTTATTTTTTTGTAGAAAATCATAGTTTCCTTTTTCAATGGACTATATGAACAAATGCCATTTGCAAAAAACATTTCCATGACTTAAACACTATCTTAGTTACAATCAATAGATTTTTGTTCCTCGTTGGCAAAAAGTCATACTAACATTACTATTCTTGTTTGGACAAATAGCACACCCATCAAACAACCCAACTTAGCTGGGCCAAAAACCAACACCAAGCTAAACTAATGCTTGAAGAGTTGGAGATCACTTGGTTGGAACTTGACTGAAACCTATGAAAAGAATAGTTGTTGGAGAGTTTTCTTACAAGCGTACAGGAGTCAATTCTAGTGATGCAGGGTAGTCAATTCTAGTGATGCAGGGTAGTCAATTCTAGCGATGCAGGTCAAAGTTCCTAATTATCCTAAAATTAAAATTAAATTGAGGATTTTTAAATTAAACTATTTTATAAAATTAATTATCTAAGCCAATTAAGAAACATAACTTATAAGCAATTAAACATGAATAAATTTTATCTAATAATAATTAAAATAAATTCTAAAATGTAGCATAAAAGAAAGAACAGAAACCTAAGCAAAATAAAAATTTCAATTATAAATGGTTTAAGGATTCTAAGATTTGAAACAGGTTGATGAAGATCAATTGTAATCTAAACGATCTATCTTTGAACAATTAATATTACTTTAAAACTAATTTGGAATGCGATGTTTTAAACATGATTGGTTAAAGATGTGATGTTTTCGTTATTCTAAAGAAGTTTAACAGATTAGATCATCCAAAATCATTGCTTTTAACCATTTTGGATGTTTGAAATCAGATCTTGAGATAGAATTGAAGATTAGATGCTCTAGATGTATCCATTGATGATCAAGGAAGCTTCCTAAAGATAAAGATAAGTAAGCTATTGAAGATAGAAGTTGTTGAAGATAAAGATTATCATAAAACATAGAAGAAGGTGGTTGAAGGCATTAAGATGATGAAAAATCACATCATTGACAAATCATGTTTAAAACATCACATTCCAAAGTGGTTTTAAAAATGATCTTAATGGCCCAAAGATAGATCATTTAGATTACCATTGATCTTCATCAATCTCCTTCAAATCTTGGAATCCTCAGACCATTTGTAATTGAAAAGTATAGGAACTTGAGCCATTCTTCTCAATTCAATCTGGATCATTCAAAATCATCTTGGATTGCTCTTAGCCATCCATTTCAATCTAAGCTTGATCTACAATCCAAAATGTTGATCGGCTTGATTTAACCACTTGATCTTAATCTACCACCTGCGAACATAGAAAAAGGTCTAATTCGCATATGCAACATGTGATTCTACATATATTTACCTTAGATCTTCATCTAACCTTAAAATTTCACCAAATTATGGTGCATCATCTTAGTGCATGTAACCATGAATGATCAAATGCACTAAGATCAATATAGTAATTTGGTGAAATTTTAGGGTCAGATAAGATGGGAGGTAAGTATATACAAAATCACATGTTATACAGTACTAATTAGACCTTTTTCTACGTTTTACAGGTGGTAGATCAAGATCAAGAAGTTAAATCAAGCCAATCAATATTTTTCAATTACAAATGGTCTAAGGATTCCAAAATTTATAGTAGATTGACGAAGATCAATGATAATCTAAATGATCTATCTTTGAATGGCCAAGATCACTTCAAACCCACTCTAGAATGTGATATTTTAAATATTATTAGTCAAAGATATGATGTTTTGGTCATTAGGAGGAGTTTAAAGGATTAGATCTCCCAAATTCATAGCTTTCATGTAAAATAAAAAGGATGCCCAATTTCAACCATTTTGGATATTTGAGATTAGATCTTGAGAATGAATTGAAGATTAGAATATTGGACATTCCAAATGCATCCATTTTTTATCAAGGAAATACCCAATTTCAACCATTTTGAATGTTTGAGATTAGATCTTGAGAATGGATTGAATATTAGAATATTTGACATTCCAAATGTATCCATTGATGATCAAGGAAGCTTCCTAAAGATAAAGATAAGAAAGTTGTTGCAAATAGAAGCTGTTGGAGATAGCGATTATCATAAAATGCGGAAGAAGGTGATTAAAGGCTTGTTTCTATAAAGGGAGGAGAAGTCATGCCTTTTTTATTTTGCATAAAGGCAATGAATTTGGGTGATCCAATTCATTAAACTCTCTAAGATGATAAAAACATCACATCTTTGACCAGTTATGTTTAAATCATTACATGCCAAAGTAGTTTTAAAGTGATCTTGGTCGTCCAAAGATAGATCATTTAGATTGACGTTGATTTTCATCAATCCACTTAAAATCTTTCTTAGACCATTTGTAATAGAAAAATATTGGAATTGATCCATTTTGTGTTGATTTATGAATTATTCTTAGCCCTCCATTTCAATCTAAGCTTGACCTATTATCTAGAATGTTGATCAACTTGATTTAACAACTTGATCTTGATCTACCACCTACAAAATATAAATACAACACTTGATTTTTGCATGTACTTATCTCGGATCTTCATCTAACTCTAAACTTTAACAAATTATAGTTAGATTAAAAATAAATATTTTAATGCAAATATATCTTATAAATATAAAAATGAGTGATCAAATGCATTGAGATGATGTAAAAGTAGGGGTTTTTAATATAAATTCAACTCTAAAACATGAAAGAGAAATATTTAAAACCATTAAATCTTGCACTAAATGTCTTCAAACTGCAGGTTGCCATTTTGGATGGTCAATGGCACCTAATCATGTCTCTATCCACGTCTCCTAAACATGTGTCTAATGTCCTTAAGAAAATATAGACAGAGGCAATAGTTGAGAGATCTGTCTTGGGTTTCTCTAAAACAATTGAGACTCTCGGATTAAAATGAAACAAACCCAAAAACTCCATGCATTTTTTTAAGTTCTTTTCAACATAAAAATTGGAAGAAGAAAAAGTTACAACTAAAGACTAAGAGGGGATGTTTCAAAAGTTAATAAGGTTAGTGATGCTAAATCTTGGTGTAGTTAAAGGTAGATATTTCCAAATGGTGGAATCATCTAAGCAACATTGTTCTTGGACTAATTATAGATATCTAGAATCAACCATAGTATGAACTCAAATGGCAATTTTTGATGACTAAACCTTACTCAGAAATTAAGTATTTGTTAGTGACTACTATTGATAAATGTTTAATCTCTAGCTTAGTGTTTCCTAGATGAAACCTTTGATGCTAGTGGGGGGGTAGGTGTGTTTTAGACATTGGGCCAAATATTGTTTTAAAGAATTTAGAAGGGAGGAATTTTTTGACAAATTGAATATATGTGGGAAAACCATATGCATGTGATGGAGGAAATCAATGAAACGATATCCATTAGATTTTACACTAGAAATGATGAAACCACCACTTTCAACTTCTAATGCCAGTACAATCAAGCGTACTAGGCTTTCTCAAGGCTAGTCTCATATTAATGAAACTAAATAACTAGAGGCAAAGGATTTGATATAGAGCTAGTTGAGCAAGAGCCTATTTTTCATTCAAATTATATAATCTTTGATGAGGAGGAATGAACGAAAAGTATCCACCAAGGGAGGTACACTTTAATTAGTTGTGTGTGAATAGGAAGAACACCAGTAATTACTTGTATGAATGAGTCTATAAGATGTGGAATTTCAAGCACCACCTTAAGATTGCTAATTTGGATGAAGGGTTTTTCAAATTCTCATTTTAAAAATAGGAGAAATTCTAGTATGCTAGATCCAATATCTGTGGATTAAAGATAATAGATATTACAAGCATGTCAACAAGATTTTAACCCCACCAAGAAGAGAATCTCTATTACCCCAATTTGGGTGTAGTTCCTAAGACCGCTTATGGAGTAGTAGATGAAAAATGCCATTTGAAGTTAACAGATACATAAACTTATGAGTACAAACTCCTTTATATGTGAGGTTGCAACTAATCCTACAGCTTGTATAATAGGAGAAAATGTGCTTGTGTTTGGATAGAAATGATCTTAACCTGTCACTACCTTTTAGAATGTTTTTGGGCCCATATCCAAGGGATCCTAGGAGAAGATTTGCATATAAACACATATGTATATTGTACATTAAAATCATTTGGTTGCTTAATGCCTAATCAAGCCAAAACATTAAGCAACTAATGAAGCCAATCACCAAGACATGAGAGGAACTTATCGAGAATGTATACCTTTGTAAGCCAATAACTAATTTATATTATGTTAGTGCAATGAATAAGATTCACTTGTATGCCAATTATATGTTATGAATACTACTTTATATTTGTATTTATTAATTGTTACACTGATTAATTAGTCATGAGATAACAGTCAAACCTAAGAGAAAATTGTACGAATTTCATGTCAAAGTGATAGTGACTCACAGGACAAGGAGAAGACGAATTTCAAATCCTTATACACCTAAAGCTATCTTTGAGTGAGAATATGAATAGCAATCTACATTTAAGAATGCTTACAATTTGTGATGCTACCAATAAGATTAGAGATGATCATTCTCAATTATTTAGGTAGAGACTCAGGGCATGAAGGCATATGGAAGTGCATCTATACATCTCAACTTGTTGGAACATTAGGTGGTTGGACACAATTGAAAGAAGATTATAGGCATAACATAATTATTTGTGCTCTTAGACTTGATAGGTTCATAGCTTAAAGTGAGACCCAATATTTATTCTTCAGGTAGCAAGAGGTGGAATTTAGTTTATGATGAAACAAGGATATTTATGAATAGAAATCATATTTTCAATATAATGTAATGCTAAATACATGACCTATTGTATGAGCTAAAATGTTATTTTCTGCTAATGAGTTTTATTAATCAAATGAAAGTGAGTACATATAACTAACCCTTTGTTAATTACATGTTAGTAATGAAAGATAAACCTTTCATTATCCATCAAATTCTTTGCTTATATGCCATAGGCCTATGGCTAGAGTGAACCGTATGCAGGTTTTATGGGAGCCATGGAGTTCATTAGTGACCATATATGATCGACCATAAAGTGGTTCAGGTGATAATATATCACTAGGTTTATAATATGACTAAGTCATAAGCCTGTGAGGTTAGATTAGCATGTATACTATTCATGGATAGCTTAGGAGATTATAGCTTACACTTTGTTATGTATAAGGGCTTAGTCTTAAAACTAGTTATGTAGACAATGTGTAACAACCCTCAAATTTTATGTTCCTTTATGTATACTTTTATTACATTTAATTGAAATGGAATCAGGAATTAAATTTGTTAAAATTAAATTCCATGAACATGAACCCTTTGAACACTTAAAATTTGAACTTGAAATTATCAAATTTGGAAAGTTCACATCAAAATGATTCCAACGACACAAAGAACACTACAATCGGAGCTCAAATGGAGAAATTATGATAATTTGAAATTTGAGAGCATTTTGGTTAAAAAAAGATATTTAACATAAAGGGTGGGGTCGATTTTGATATCGGCAACCCCTCCTTTAAGAGAAATTCAATTGTAATCAGCCAACATATCTAAGATAGAAAGAAGAAAAAGAAAAAGAAAATGGGAATGGGAATGAAAGGGAAGAAGAAGAAGAAGAAGAAGAAGAAGAAGAAGAAGAAGGAAGGAGAAGAAAAAGGAAGGGAGAAGGAGGAAGAGCAGAAGGAGAGAGAAAGATAGAATGCAAGGGAGAATGGCTACTAGAGAGCAACCATTGGTGCCAACAAGGAGAGAAAATAGAGGGAGATAACAGGTAGGGAAGATGACAATCACTAAAGAAAATGGTGGCTCAAATCCATGATTCGAGCCAACCATCTTGCTCAGCAAGGAGAGACGATCAAAATCCACTTGCCAGATCATCAATCTGGCCACATCTCAACAAAAATCAATGGCTGAGCCTAACCTAAGATATTGAGTTTTTTTGAGAAAATAATGACCCATATCGATGATCTGAGCCATTCATCTTCATCAGCAAGAAAAGGGGAACAAAAGCCTTAAGCTCCCTTCCAAATTCGATGACATTTTGCTTAAAATTTTGAAGAAAGAGAGTGATGTAGGTAGGCGACTTTGCTAGAAAATTTGAGGGGCCAATTGGATGATATGAACCATTCATCGTGTTCTCCTTGGCATTATGAATGAAAGCCAATAAGCGATTCATCTATCTAAGAAGATCTTATAAATATCAAGGGAGGACAACAACCCATAGTTATGATTTGTTGATGATCTATCACCTTCAACTCCCAAATCCATTATAATCTAAGGTCAAAAGACTAGATCTAACCATTGGTTGAGAGTTGTTATAGTAATCTAGTTAATTTTGATCAATGATTGAGATCAATCAATGATTCATATACAAAATTAGATCAAATTTGATGATCCATACTATTCAAATGATTTACTAAGATTATTTGATTAGAGTTACTAATTTATTCTTTGATTTGGGATGATCAAGTGAAAATTGTGGCCAAATCACTACAGATAGTGTAGATCAGGTACCTTTGAGATGATTGGTTGATGATTTGGCCACACAAACAGTCAAATATCCTTCAGATTGACCTACACGAGGTAGGATCATTATCCTAATCACTTACTTTCCTTGATTTGGCAGTAATTAGTTAATGTCAATTATGATTTACATGTAAACATACTAAATTAGTTGGTTTAATGAGAAATTACCTAAAAGTGACTTGATATGAGTATGAAAGCTTTGGAATACATTATGATATGATTAAGAAATGAATATGATAGTTATTAGTGGGCCTAGTATGGCATGATCTGAATTTTCAGCCAACTAGGGCAGGGCCCAGCTTGAGATCCCATGGCTGAGAACCATTGGATCATGTTGAAACATAGTAAATTAAGATAAAACATGTTATATTTGCTTTATAATTAAGAATCCAAATTGGATGGATAACTTGGATTCTCAATTAGATTTGAAGGTAATGTGCATCCAAGTACTGAGATTGAGGTGGACTGATTTAAAGTAGAGTCCAATTATGATTTGAGAGATACAAGCAAGTGTTTCTTTGTCTAAGGTAAGTGATGACAATAATAATGGGCATGTTTCAAATTTTTAATTATAGATTTTTATTGCATTAGCAAAATATTTATCAATAAATTCCATGCATATATTATTATATTGTGATTCTTATTGAAATATCTATCTTATTTGTGACTGATGCGCATGTGCATGATTTAATTGAGTATCATTGTTCTACAAATGCATGATTTTACTATGATAAGTCAAATTTTATATGCAATAGTGGAAGTACATGATTTAGGTATGATTTCATGACCTGTGAAGTCATTAAATGGTGATTTGATTTACTATTGCATATTGAGGTGTGTGGATGCCCTATTTTATAGCTTGATTCATCATTCACTTGGTGGAGGAGACTTGGTAGCTAGTCCTTGAGAGGCTAACCTCAGGATAAGGGTAGTGTCATGGGATGGCGAGTCACAAGTGCTCATAGTTTTCATTATTTCATAAGAGGATTTAATATTCATTTTATATACCATGAGATGTTATGTGATTTTTATGAATTTGTAGATTTTTTACAAGTGTTTCTACCTAGTGGATGCTATGCTAGGAGGGATGTGGGGTTTGCCACTTGTCCTTTGACTTCATGAGATAATTAGACACCCAACCCATAGATGGACAAACCTTATAAGGAGTGGTATCATGTGTTGTCCACACTATTGGTTCGATCAGTCCCTCATGCATAACAGACATTTAGTCTCCCATTTTGGTGTCAATGGGGAGCAACAGTTGATCGACCCAGGAGTTGGTCATTACTGTAGCATAGCGGTCCATGTGTGTTTTTTATGATTGATTTTATCATATTGCGTAGTGAGCGCATCAAGATGAATATTCTCTGTGTACCTATGGCATGATGATGTATGGAGGATTGGTGTGAGTACTTATGACCAAAGATTTGAGTGTATAGGACACTCTTGGGACTCGTGTGTGCATGCACCCTTGTTAGTGATGTGTCATCAAGATATTTCTTGTGTATTTGATGCATTACACCATGATTTTTGACAATCTTGGGATCCATATGTGAGGGTTCCTTTATTGATGACATGCATATTTATTGATACATTCTTCGAGCTTTTATGCCCTACCCTAATGTGATTTTGGTATATTTTATAGCCTTAGAAGCTTAGTTGATATGGCATATTTTTCAAATACACAGGTGGCGTGAGTTGCATTGATTTGATATTGGCATTTTGACGAGCCTGAGAGGTTGTATTAAGCACATTTTGGAAACACGCAAGTGGCATAGATGCACTGCCTTGATTTTAGCAGTTTTATGAGCTAGGTACTATGGTTATCATTGCTGATTTGGTTGGTTTAGCATATTATTTATGCTCTACTTTATTACTATATATTCTCAATATTGAGATCATATTTGAATTATTTCTATAGGAAAGATATTTATCGCATGCCCTTAGACTTCACACTTGACAATCGATATTATGTTAAATAATTGTACTTCATTATCATCATCATTGTTGTTGTTGTTGTTATAACCTGCACAAGCATAACTTGCTAAGACATTGCGATGTTTTGCAATACCAGCTTTCATTGCAAAACATAAGGCAGGTAGATAGAGAGCGAGGGCAATGGCAGCCTTCAACAAAGTACAAAGGAGATTCCAATGACATATATGTTTTGTTAAAGCCTTACATTTGGATATTAATTATGAAATGTATATGTGTATGGTTTACATTTTTATGACATAAATGCATGGATATTGTTTATGTTGGATGCAATGGCTGTATATTGGTAGACCCTAGGCTAGGTATATTTTTGGATCTATATATTACCATGATGTGCATGTTTTAGTCAGAATCATGTGAATGATCAAGATGAATGGTTGTGGAAACTGAGTCTCCCTTTTATGTATTTATGCATCATTGTGTTTATCAAGTATTCATGGCATTGCATGTGTTAAATGCACTAATCCAAATTACAAAGGAGACTCTGTAAAATTTTCAGTACAAATGGAAAGATCATTTTACCATTAAATTTGTGGTTTTGTGGGTCGTATGACGCCCAAGGTTTTTAAATGAGTGTTTTCATTTGAAATGTTTATTTTTAGTCTATTTTAAAAATGAAAAATTTTAATCATGGATCTTGACTTTTGAAAATTTTATAATTATATGATATAAAAAACCTGGGGCGTCACAATATGTCAACATGAGTCATGACTTAGTGTTTAACTAATAATCAACTTAGACTTACAAGGACTAGGTTTGGCTAGTTAATCCCTTAGGTACTAATGCCATTGCTAAGACTAGTGGTCCAGGGCTCATGCTGGTTGGTTATAGGAATTACCATAAGTGGACATAGACCAACTAGGGTCCTGGAGAGCGTAGGCAATAATGGCCATAACTTTGTCCCCAAAAGACCAAAGCCAAGTCTATGTATCAAATTAAGGAGTGTAGATAATAGTGGTCATAGAGGCAACCCCTAAGAGACAGAAAGGGCTAAACCTATGCTCATATTCCTCCTAAATACCTTGAAATAATAAGATTGAAGAGCTTCTCACTTTGTCAATAGGATAGTGAGAAATCAACTTTCTAGAATATGGGATCTGATGTAGATTTCATCTAAATTCTATGTGCAAAATAGAGGGCGAGAACCCTCAAAAATAGGTTTGGGCTCTCAAGTAGTTATTTTGAGCAACCAATGAGGCTGGACACCTAGTTCGTAACAATAACCATGGGGTCAGACTAAAGACCCCTATAACTAACTAGCACTAATAATCACATGGGATGGTACTAGATAGGAGTCTAGTGTTAAATTGTTCAATGCAGTTACTTAAAACCATAATGAGAGTGGAAGGAATAGGATGGTCTCATTTGTTGATTTTCATTCTAGATCTTGCGCCACTTAAAGAGGAATCACGAGTGTTAAATGCCACCTTTTATTGAGAAGCTTGTCCAGCACTAATCGGTTGACACGAGTGGTCTGTGTCCACTTAAGGTAGTTTAAGAGGGTTTATGTGATAACTCAGGTTTTTAAAATACATTTTCATAAATATTTGTAAAGGTAGGACCCTGATTTTGAAAATTTTGAAAATTCAAACAACGAAAACATATTTTCTTTGAAATTGATTTATCAAAAACCCGAGTGCCACCTCAAATTACTTATCATACATAAATTTTTGTATAAAATAAAATTTCTATTGAATATTAATAAAAATACTTTTATTAAAATTAGGATCAATCCAGTGGTTCACATACACAGCTCCAGTAGTCTTTACATACCTTGTCCAAATATTACAATCCAAATTACAAAATAATAAATACAATCTTCCTCAAAGTAAATACCCCAAGTAGTAGTTTAGTGATGATTATCCTCAAGTCTTGAGCTTTCAATCTTCCTTAACTATATCTGAGATATTGTAAACATTCATTATATCCATGATATAAATCAATCAATACAATATCTCAACAAGCTATGCTTGGTAGGGGATTTAAAAAATATAATTAATATATCTCAAAATCAATAATTCATTATATCCATGATATAAATCAATTTATACATTGGATAACAATTTTATCCTTCATTCATCATATGAATTATATGTATATATTACATATAAATAAAATCATTTAAAATTGTGAGTATAGTTAATATCATCAATAATATCTCATTTTCAAACTGATTTTAATATTAACACTAGGTGTTAATATATAATCATAGTATATTGGGAATCATCCTTCAAGACAACATCGGTAATAACTTTTACCAGGCATCTCATCATGCCATAACATAAGGCATCTCATCATGCCATGACATAAGGCATCTCATTATGTCATAATCAATTGCATCATAATGCAAAATATAATCAAAGGACTACCATGCTTGCAATCTCAATCCGTACAGTGCGCCTAGATAATTGCTTAGTACTCCACTGATACCACAGTGGAAAATACAGATCCATGTTCGTGTGGGAGTAACATGGCTGTCACAGTGGCGACCTTCCCATAATTGCCACACCTAACATTTTCCCTCTCTTTGGGCACGATATCATCATCATAATTAGTTTTAAAGAGGGGGAAGCCAAACCCTCATAACTCTCCTAGCATTAGCATCCCCAAGTATAAGCATGTCTTAAAACAAAACTACAAGCCTCCATGCTTTTATGGAAAATAATATTTCATACTTATAGACTGTGTGTCTAATTATAATAGGATATGCTTATAACTTATTTCCTTAAGATTTGGAGGTCCAACTTATATAGTTCAAATCTTCTCAGTCTACCCATTAAGTAATTTCATAATTACTTAATCAATCTCTTTGTATTCATTTCCACATCATTTGTTGCCTTAAGTAATTTCATAATTACTTAATCAATCACTTTGTAATCATTTCAACATCATTTATTGATTCATAAACAATTCTAAGGCAATTATAATCAATCTATAATTATTAGAATAAGATCGTGTGTAAAATACATGTATCTTCTATATTGAATATATTCTTAAGGTCCACCTACCTTTACTTTCAACAATCCATCTTCTCATTGATCTTGATCATCATATCTTTCATGTATCTGTCAAATCATATATATATATATATATATACAGTCATTCCTCAACTCATTTACACTTCCTAGTTGTTCTTTTGATTATCCTTACATAAGATGATTTGGATTTTTTTCCTTGGATCATATTGATCAAGGGTCTAATCTATTGATCTACATTTGAATCTAATATTTATACTAATTCAAAATCATACATACTAACACAATATTATATTTTTATTATTATTCTTGATCATTCAAGATCTCCCTATGGATCTTGTTTAAGCTCTGATTATCTTAATTACCATTTTTATTAGGATTAGATAGTTTATTATCCTTTTATGGTCTTATTATTATTCAACTAGTTAATGTTTTACTGATTGAAGATAATTTATGTACTCCTAATTCTAGATAGCTCCTCTTATTCTCAATTGACTAAGGTACACCAGATAGAAGTTGTTCACAAAATGGTTAATTCAATCTTCATGTAAGAAGGCGTTTAGACCTCACAAACGTTGCCAGAAGGTGGGGGAAGAGTGAGGCTCTATTAGAGAACCCCCTTAACCACTATATTCAGCATTTACTGAGGTGACCTTAGCTCAACCTTTATAAGGTTCCTATGATAAGGTGAGGGAAGAGTGAGGCTCTATTAGAGAACCCCCTTAACCACCATATTCAGCATTTACTGGGGTGACCTTAGCTCAACCTTTATAAGGTTTTTATGAGCATTAAACCCTAAGTACTATTGCTATTTGATTTTAATTAAATCCATGAACATTTAAAATGTCATTCATGGGATTTATTATTCTCCTAATTTGTGCTAAGGAAATGATATTCCTTATACTGTCATACTAACTGTAGCCCTTACTATCATTAAGTCCATGTCCATATTCATTATAAATGTTCATCAATATCTATTTTTATTTAATTATATTTTTCATGTAATTTACATAACATATAAATAAAGCGTAAATAAATAAATCTAATAATTAAATCTACTGAGAAAATAAAAGAACATTTATAATAATTCACAATCTTATTTGAATACATTATATTTACTTATTTTGATCAAATTATCATATTTTGATTTCTATGCAGTTTAGATCTTGATCTTTCGTTTTTATTCAGATCTATCACATTATCTTAATGTGATATTATCATTAAATCATTAATTCATCTCATCAAATGATCTAATCTTTCTTGATCCAACTGATAAATAAGATCTTAAGCCATTTTATCAAAATTAAGGGCATATATCTAAATATATCCCAATTTAGCCACATCAGGTCATTCATTTCTCATGATCTTATCATTAGATCATGATCCATACTAATTCATAGTTTTTGATCATCCTTGATCAATTTGATGAAGGAGATTATTATGTATTTTCAAGGATTTTGTTACTTTTAATGGTCAAGATCTAAACACCTACCAAATCAGTTACATCCAATCCATTTCTTTAAGTTATCACGTCATTAGATCACTAATGGATTAGAATTCTAAGGTCTGATAAGGTCAGATTTGACTGATCTTGGGAATTAGTACCACTTTTTGTGATTTATAGAAATTTACATTGAATAGAACTTAAATTTTATGTTTCCGTTAGATTCTACTCTTCACCAGGAATCTTAAGCTTCTTTTCAATCTGGATTTGGATTTAAAATGGGCTTTGAATTAGATTTTTAATTTTTCAGTCAAAACAAGGGCCTAGATTCAAACTGGGTTATTCAAATCAATGAGATGATCAGCGGCCCTCCCCCTTTATTGATGATTGTTAGTGTATGGGGAGGGTGACCTGGGATAGGCGAGATGGTCCGATCTGGACCGTCGGATCACCCTTTTTCCCTGATTTTCCAGATATGAACGAGCCATCATCTTAGATTTCATCCCATGGGGTTTTGAATCCCAATAATCTATCCAATGGCTCAAAATATCCAAATAACATTGATTTATCAAAGTTTTCAAGATAGATCACCGATACTGGATCCATCGGAGAAACCTTGCCGAAAAATTCAGTTCGGTGATCTTCTTGCCGTAAAAACTACCAGAATAGATAGAGTGGAGGATGAGGAACCTACCTATAGCATCCAGAATCTAAGAATAAAGCTGGAAAAGAGAGATCCATGCTGGAAAATATAGGGCCGCCAAACTTATTATTTTTTGGTGATTTCACCAGTGAATACACCATCCATCAATCTGGAATCTTAAGGCTTTTATAGATTAGGTTAGCCCAAACTCATTCAACGGTAGAGATTGAATTCTAAGAGACAAATTTGGATGGCTAATTGAATTAGGGTTTCCAGGCAAAAACCCTATTCAGTTAGGGACGACAAGTTTGCAAACACGCCCAACGCTCTGTGAGAGAATATTCCCTCTAATGCATCCATAAACACGCTCTGCAGTTGTAAAGGGAAGAGAGAGAAAAAAAAAAAAGGAGAGAAGAGAGACAAAGAGAAGGAAAGGGAGGGAAAGGGAGAGGGAGAGAGTGGAAGCTTGGAAATTTTTGTGCAATTTTGTGGGAATGTTAGGGCGTATTTATAGGTTTATTTGTGGATTATTTTAATCATATATTTAATTATTTTTATTTTAAATAAATTTTCAAATTTTCTTATTTAATTCAAAAGAGATTCCTCATCATGTTTATTCTTGATATTCCCTAAGTTGGCTATCCACCAACTCACCTAACTTTTGTGGACCCCACACAAAAGTAAAATGACCATTTTACCCCTATGGGTAAATTAAATTCATAAAATTAAGAAAAATAGAGATTTTTTACTTGAGCTCAGGTTTCAACGTGCTTATAGTCATTTTGATTGGTTTCCTAAGAATGATTCCAAATATCTATATTTCAAGACCTGATTCTTGTTCTAAAAATTAATATTATATTAAATATAATATTCTACCTTGATTTTCATAAAAATTCTAATTAATTTTAAAAAATTCCAAAAAAATTGGGGTTTTCATAGTTTGGCACTACTGTGCTACCAAACTTCGTAAGGCATCTTGTAAACTTTTGGTTCTAGACTTCATTCCTTAAAGCAAGTGAGGAAATTTGATGTCACACGGGTGCTGGACTATAATAACTTGAATTTTTGTAACCATTTTTCTTACTAATGAAATGAGACTTTCTTTTTCAAATAGTGAGAATATAGTTTTTTAGAATAGATAAATTGATAAATGGTGTTTTTAAAAATTTATATTAGACTTTTTCTATTGGATGAAGGTCCATAGTTGAAATCCATATGGCATCGATGTTTTAAAGTAGAAAGAAGATGATACATGGTTGGGATGTCTATTACTAAAGCTTGGAAGTGCAACTAAGATGGGCCTGTAATAATAAATATGTTAAGACATTTTTCTAATAGAAGGAGGCTATGATAATTTTACTAGACGTCTTAGATCAGGAGAGAGAGAGGCTACCTTGGATAGCAAAGAAAATCAATTAGAAAGTTTTATAAGTAAAAGATGTCCTAGCCTAAACATATTTGGCTGAAAACCATCCAAGGGAGAAAGAGAGAAAAGGAGATAAATGAGAGAACATGGAAGAAGAAGAGGAGGAAGAAGAAAAAATGCATGGAAAAGATAGGGGTAAACATTGTGGAATCATGCAAGTTTCATCTTTGAGGTAAGTGATTCTACAACTAGAAATTTTTCATAGGTTTTTGGAGATTTGCATACATTATTTTCTCAGATGTTTGAATCATTGAAGTTCTATGAATTCTGCGCATATATATGACTGAGTTTTTAAGGCGTTTTCATGTTCTATACTAGATGTCTTCTAGCATGTGGTAAGTCCGGCTAAAGATGGTTTTATATCTTTAAGAAGATGCTTGAAAATACTATTTTAGCATGCTATTGTATACTGGTACTAAAGGTTTTGTAATAGATTTTACTCTTTAGGATGGATGGTTTATAGAAATGTTTCAATGTTTTTTTATTTTAGAGTGTTTCCTACCAAGATTGCATGATCAATCTTCTAACATTTCAAGTAGAAATGGTCATGCTCTTGTTATAGTTCATTATAATGTGATTTCATGCTTGGATTGATATGTTTTTTAGTATATATAGGTGATCTGTTATAAATGTTTCATAACACACTAGTTGAGCTCTAGACTAAGACATTATTTAGTTTTTCACTATCTGTTTTGTTATGTTTAAGCATGAGATCATGCCTAGCTTTGGATGGTTAATTTAACACAATTTTCATGTACTATTCGAGACTGATTTTAGCATGAAGTTGTGCACTTACTTGATTTGATTTTTGGTTAAAAATAGATTATCAAAGTGACATTTTGCTACTTTGAAAATAGATGCATATACATAGTTATAGCTAGTTTAAATGCCTAAGTATTTAGATGAGTTCTCCCATGATTTTTAAATGAATAATGATATTTGCCGTTTTAGTAGGCTGACATACTTTTCTAAATTTGATTTTTATCCAGTTTGGAAATTTGAAAAGTTGACGTTCTTGTGTTCAATTAAGTGTATGAAAACTCAATGCTTTTTAGCATGTTGGTTTTGCAAGAAATTATTCTCCTTCTTAGAATAGCTTTTAGAATGAAAATACTATACAATCTTAACCATGATTTTGAGTGGTGAACCATATTTGAAAATAATTTTTTGGAAATTAGAAAATCGAGGTTTTATGGATTGATTTTTAGCAAGTTGCTAAACTATGAAAAAACATAGTTTTATGAATCTAGGACAAGATGATGTTTGAACATATTTTTATGCCTGAAAAATGACAAGTTCTAAAATATGAATTGAGGCTATTCCATGTATAGTTTTGGCATAATGATGTGCCTAGGTTTTTGACATTTTGAAGTTTTTATTCAAAACAATACATTGATGTATGACCTAGCTTGAAAGTAAGTTGTGATATGAGTTATGATTTGCACTTTAAATTTGCTTGAAAAAGAGCAAGTATATAATTTACTATTTTGAAAAGTGCATTAATGAGTTTTGCTTGAAACTAATGATATCCCAAATTTGAGGTTTAAGATAAGCTAATCAGCCTTGAAGGAGCTATATTAGGTGGTAGGTACCCAACGGCTAAAAGGTGTCATTATTCATGATTGGTGGTAGGTTCCATAATAGGTAACTTGTGGCATCCTTTCGACATAGTCGTAAGCCTGTGAGGATGCTGTGGAAGTCCTTCTCGATGTACTAGAGGATATACGATTCAGCTGAAGCTATTCGTGAGCATAATTTGGATTTTACAAGATTTTCCATTTTGATGCTCCTAAAGAGCGAGATGATACTTCAATAGATGGACCTAGATTATGATTGATAGATAAGTACTGACAATCATTGGCGGGCATGCCAATGAAAGTTTGAAAGCTCTATAGGCATGAGAGTTGGCTGGTTTATTAGTTTGATATCACTATTTTAAATTATTCTAATGCATCATGATTTTACTTGAACTATAAAAGGGCAGCGCAGTGCATGAAGCTCCCGTGTATGCAGGGTCTGAGGAAGGGGTGGACCACAAGGATTAATAGTATGCAGCCTTACCTTGCATTTTTACAAGAGATATAAATACATTATCAAGTTATTATATTTATTCTCTGTTGACAGAGAGATGCATAAATGTATGTGTATGCTAAGGATGTGCTATGATGCAATACATAAAATGATTAATAAGAATTTAGTTTTGTTATTTTCTCAGATAGAAATATGATTTTAAAATTATCCAAGTGCTTGCATGCTGTTGTGTTGCAGTTTTTGAGTTTATAGTTTTAGTTACATCTACTAAGTATATCCCAATATACTCAACTTACCAAAATTCCTATAGATCAGCATAAAATGGCTAGGAGCTAAGTTATGAAACTCTAGGAGCAAGAAGCTTAGCAGAAATGTGAGGCGCTATAATATTTTAGATATTTGTACTTCTTATTTAAGTTATTGATTATTGATATATCAAAGCCTAGTGTGTTGGACTTTATTTCGTATTCATTTATGATTGGATTGTGAATGATGAACTCTAGGAATGGTTTCAAAATTGAATGACACGTAAATATGACTCAAGATGTGAGTCTCTTTTTGGAATAGATAGCGCTTTGATATTTTTGAAAAAAATTTTACGAAAAAAATTTCAAAAGAATTTTCAAAACAGGATCCTGACTTTTAAAATGAATTTAAATATTAAAATTATTTTAAAAACTAAGGGTGTTACAAGGACTCGTCTTATGATTAATAGATTGTTCGACACCACTAGTTCCGGACAGTGTTTTAAAGTAAATTGGAATTGTTCAGCTCCATTGATACTGGGCTTCATTGTTGGAGTGTAGTGGGAGAGGCAGACGCCATTAGGAGTCGTAGATAGCCATCCGATGCCATTTGTTTAGTACTACCTTAGTGCGTTTGGTGTCGAATTCTTCTGCTCGGTGCCAATTCTGGATCAAAATATGAGCCCACTTATATATATACAAAAGCATTTGGGATGTCTGTTGATGATTTCTAAATCAGTGATGTGGATCACATACAATGTGGCCATGGTTTCGAAAGTTGAACTTTACCTAGCTCTCAGCCATATTGTCACGTTGTTCTCATAATTTTTTAAATATAAATATAATTGCCAATAAATATCTAACGCAGTTGATTACAGATAATTTGACATATTTTCGACTATGCTGGCTGCAGGTTGGAGTTGCCATTTTCTTCTTGGAGAGGATTAAATTAGATTTAGGAGTGTAGCAGAGATTTACTTGGTAAATCTTCGCTTCTTATAAAGAATGAAATACAATTCAAAGGGTCAATTTTCTTTTCTGAATTATATAATCCGATGACAAAAAGTCTCAAAATTACCATGTTAACGGCTGCCATAATGCGATCAGATAAATGTGATGTGGTACGAGAACCTGCCCTGACGGCTGGGACCGTGGGGAAACTCTGAATGAGACACGGGAGTGATGAGAGGTAAATTGAAGATCTGCAACGAGAGAAACGAACTGAGCCGGGGGGAGCTGTGAGAGGAAATTCCTTTTTCCAGTAGAAGGAAATGAATTCCGGAGAAATGCCGGCAAGCGAGGACTACTAAACATTGTGTAGAAAATGCGGCGAGCAGTGTTGATTCTGCTGCCGATCGGTGCCGTCATTCTTCTCACAGTTTCCATCTCTCACCCGGTTCGTTCAATCCCTCCCTCTTCTCCACCTCTTGCCCATTTCGCTCTCTAGATAGCCTGTAGTTTGTGTTACATGATTGAGTCCTTTGGGGTTTCTTGATTTATGCAGTTGTTTGTCCAGTAAAACTGAGAAGATAATCAATTGGGATTTTACTGTGAGTTTTCTTGCTTTATATGGGTGGTTGAGTTCTGGAGTTGCGAAGTCGGCTCTGGATGATCGCATTTAGCGAAGTTACTTGATCTATCAGAGGTGTTTCGGAAAGTCTTTGTTAGGTTCCATTGATGTGAATATGAACAAATTTGAGTTTTTCTCTGGTGTTATTTTATTATAGGATTGTGATTTTGTGTTCGGTAATCGGTTTCTCATTAGTCTGATTTTCTGAATAAGGGGTTTTGTTTAATAATTGGAATGGTTAAGTATTTAGCCAATGCCAATGTAACGAATTTGTCTGGGTAATACTTTATATGTGAATTTTATGTGGAGTTTATCTGGTATATGTGAAATTTCAATGTAAGAGTGATGAATTTTGCTTTGTTTCAGATACGTTACTGATTTATTCTCTTTGTTTTGTTGATACGTACAGATTACAAACCAAGGCATTCCTTGCCCAATCTTAAACCGTTACTCTCTCTTTAGGATTTCTCAAATGGTGACAATGAGCAAGACGCGCTTCTATTGTTTTGCAGCTTCTTGATTCAAGTGCTTGCCTTGCTAGCACATTCTTGATTGCATCAAAATCCTACTGTGATTGATGGAATTTTCCACCAAAATGGTATTGTTTTGGTTATTCTGGGGAATAATTTCCACTAGAAATTGTTGGACTCTTTGGTTGAGCTTCCCACAAGTTCTGATGCATAAGTTTATTGCTTGGTGCCGCTTATAATCTTTAGTAAAACATAATAAAGATTTAAACATTAGCAATGCAGATGAAAACACATCAAAGAAGGCTGTGATATATGTGAAAGCTTGGCTGTGTCTGAAGTTAAGTACTTGGTATACAAAACCCAAAATATATAACAAAGAATGAAAATTGGCAATACAGTAACAGTTACATCAAAGGATGCTTCTCACATTGGATAACTTCTCTTTCATTGGAAGTTAAGACTTTATATTTGACTTAACAATTTGATTATGTTTTATGTTTGACGGTTTCTCTATGCTAGAGAAGCCATCATTTTACTAATATCAGATAACATGTGTAAGAAATGGTATCTTGCTTTTTTACTTGCATAGATTTCCTGATGTTGTCAATGTAACTGATATTTTATACTTGAGAATCAGCTTTCTGTTGATTGTCTTTAAATATTAAAAACTGCTTTATATTGTGATCTTCAGGGTGAGAATAAGGTGGAAGAAGTGCCAGAAGTTACACATAGAGTCTACTTGGATGTTGATATAGATGGCCAGCATGCAGGTGAGGTGGTGTTTATCAAATATAAATTTGTTTAGTAAGAGGCTGCTGACAATAAATCTCAACTGTGGAACATTCTAGATATATTCTTGCAGTACTTCTTGCATTTCTTAGAAACATATTTCTCCAAAGACCTTCGAGCCCAGCTGGTGGCCCTTTAGTTCTTAGACATACCAGTCCTACTTAATTATGGCGTCTATCTCAGCCCCATACATAATGATGATGTGAAGAATTATGCTTTGCAGAAAACTGCTGTTTGGAACTCATCAACATTTTATTAAGACAGACTTTAGTTCACATTTCTTTTTCTTTGTTTCTCATAACATGTGGACATTAATATAACCTACCCCTCCTGTCCTCTTCTCTGTCTATCAACCCTCTTCTCTCTTAATTTTTTTTTTCTTTGTATGTGTTAGCTTTCTTTCAATTGCTCACTTTGTACCCTCAGGTTGCAACCTACATAGTGGTACATTCATATGTATGCATCTATTAGTTTTCTAACTTCCATTTAAAGGTATCCAAATTTTATAGTGTAGAGAGGTTTAGTTACACTGACTTGAAGAACGTTTTGGGTATTTTTGGTGGATGAGATAGTTTGTAGTTTCTTAAGGCCATTTCAGGAATTTTAAGAATTCCCTTTAGTACATGGCCTTTAGAACTGAAGTACTGTATGGAAGATTTCTTGAGATAGAAAGGTAATGAAACTTCTGTTTTATTATTGAGTTTTCAGTCATTAAGAATATATATCATTGAAGGTTCTGTATGTAAAGTCTTTGGGTTTATGTACTTCAATGATGGTAACGTCAAGGTGATGCAAGAAATTGGGTGTTGTCCATTTCCTAATCTTTGAGTCAAAACCAATATGCAGGACTTTATTCTTATGGTTGCATGTTTTGCTTCCTCATTCTATTGTTCAAAGTTGAAGTTGATAGATGATTGTCTCAGGATGGTTTTCTTACATGACATCGTTCTTTATAGTGAATAGTTTCTTTTCAGTTCTCATGTGGATAATAGCTGCCACTTCTATTGTAGATCTAATCTTTTTGGTGATTTGTATCCATCATTCATGTTTGTGGTCTTCTTTACAGGTAGAATAGTCATTGGATTATATGGTCAAGTTGTACCAAAAACTGTTGGTATGTTCAGGTCCTTGGTTCCCAAATTCTTCATGACACTTTAATTTTATTATTTTTAGTTCATTTTCTTACTGCCGCTCAAAGATTGGTACTTTCAATACATCTGACTGTGAACATGGTTATTGTATGTCATCCTGGTAAATTTTTTCATATTTATGTAATGTTCTTATGCTGTTATGGTAGAGGATTAGTAAAGTTTTCTTACATAGTTGCAGGATAGAGGAGGTACATGAAACACATACACTCTCTCTCACTCCCTCCCTCTCTCTCTTCATTTAATGTTCCTCAGTTTTAATTACTATTTTGTAAATTGAGATTTTTTTGAAGCTTAATTAAAAGTATCAAGAAATCCCAGTCAGATCTGATCTCTAGGTTCAATGATTCCACTGCTGTAGAACCAACTGAGATGACCGTTCCACGTCTAGAAGCTGGCTATAGACTCACATCATATGAAGTAAGTGGGATAGTTGTTACCTCCAAGTCTCAATTTGTAAACAGGCTACTGCCCTGAGTTTCACTTTGCATTTTATTCTCAACATTTGGATAAAACAAATTTTATTAATTGTAGTCACCAGTTTCATTTCAACTTAAAAGATAGATGTAAAGTAAGTAAGAAATCTCAATTGAATTGATACCAGTTGCGTTGATGGGCGTCACATGTGGAGAGTATGAATATGCAAACTGGTAATCCAATTCATGAATCATGTAAATGCGGAGGATCTTTCTCAAGCACCTGGATTATGTGGGATTACTGTTTGCTATGCTAGCCTCTTATCCTTAGTGTTGCATGCCAAAGTTGCAACTACTAAGCCTTAAACACTACTGCGGTTTATTTTTATGGACCACAAAAAGGATGCGTTTACATCTATCACTTTGACGATAAGGCTGTCCTCAAAAACACCCAATGACCTAGGACTTTTAAAAAGGTAGCAGAATATTATTTTACCTTATTGAAATGACTCTTTCCTTGCAA
The DNA here is from genome assembly GCA_035236585.1 of Warburgia ugandensis. Lineage (NCBI taxonomy): Eukaryota > Viridiplantae > Streptophyta > Magnoliopsida > Canellales > Canellaceae > Warburgia > Warburgia ugandensis. Next base: position 16,509,411 of record CP141133.1, read on the forward strand.
ATTTGTGACTCATGCAATGAAGATCAACACCAAATGTGTTGTGGTGGTGCGGAGAATGACATTTGTCTTGACACAGTTGTTTAAACTCTTTGGTGATGGCATTAACTGAATCAGCAGTTTTTCAAAGTACCAAAGCACAGTAAGTCGTGAAAAAATATAAAAGCTACAACTAAAACCCGTCTATGATCACATAGTTAGAAAATTTCACTTCTGTTCATCGAGATTCTGGGCCGGCAGATGCTTGGAAAGCACTCTTAGAGTTCGTCCAAAACCTGTTGAGAACCACAACAAATGACCTGTTCCTCTTTGACCTTTGCCTCCACAAATGAAAGGCTTAGAGTCATCTAGCAGCATAGAAACTTTTAGCTCAACCACATCATGCCTTTGAATATAAATGGTTTAGATCATTGAAAAGGTGGGCCTGCATGTACTTATCTACTCAGCTATAGGTCCCCTGGTTTTCAGTTATTCTCCTTGAGTGAAACCCATTAACTGGGATCTTTCTGTTACCAAATATAAGAATTAAGAAACCTGTATGGAATTATTAGTAGAATATTCGGATAATAATGGAAGTTGTTGATATATAATTGCAGATCTTTCGTTTTTGTCCTTTGTGTTCTTGTGGAGTCAGACTTTGGGCAGGTATATATAGCCCATCAGAACAAAATCACTAGCAATGGGACGGACTGGAGTCAGCTGGCTGCTCTGTGGATTCAGTTGATGGTCATGTGCGCCCCATAGAGTATTTGTTCACAAAGAGTTTGGCAAAAGCATCATGTGCATTCTGATTGCCTTTGTTTATTAAAAAGCCAATAACACACATTTCTGATTAAATGGAAAGAGTTTCCTGGCTTACCTTGGTAGCACTGTTACAAAGGGTCTTCGACATTGCCGGTGGCGGAAGGTTATTTACGACAAAGAAAATTCATCTCTTCACTAAGATTCTTCAAGGAAACAGTTGGACACAGCCTACCAAAGATAGCCAGAGCAAAGATCAAAGATGACTGCATTGTTACCATTGGTTCTCAATGGACTTTGTAGGAACTCCACGAGTGCTTTGGAACATTTACGTATTGGTGGTAGGAGAAACTTGACAAAGAGAAGTGGAATTTCTTAATTAGGTGTTTGTAGACAGGTTTAAATTGTAGCTTTCAGTGGTTTTCACAATTAAATGTGGTATTGGTGCTTTATGGAACTGTTGATTTACTGGCCCCAAGAGTAGAGGTAGTTTTTGACTAGTCCACTGAAACCAACCTTGTTCTCCTCATCACTAACATACCATCCTCGTGCAAAGTGGTAACAAAAGGTTAAGACCTCATTATGCATGTATTTTGTCTTATAAAAACTCCAGTACTTGTGTATAACTTATGGACTCAAGTTACACAGTTTTTCTCAAAGCAGAGACCAACTTTTGATGGCTGGCATCCTAAGATGGCTATATGCAGCTAGATGATCCTTGTAGATTGGTGCCAGAAAGGACCGATTTAGTGGTTCAAATAGATAATCATGTTTTCTTTTCCCTAATCCAATGCACTGACCGATTTTCTTCATTTTATGCTCAATGGGTGATTGGGTGATTGCTGATATTTTATGATGCAAAGTTTGCTTTCTGCATGTGGGAAAACCTTATTCAACCTCAACTTGCACTCTGATTTTTTACTTCTCTCTTTAATACACAAATAATGAAGTGGTTATTGTTTACTGCGATTTGACTATTGCCTAACAAATAAATATTTATGGTTTTGCAGAAAACTTTAGGGCTCTCTGCACAGGTACTGGGCACCTCCTGGAGTGGTTCTTTCTGCTGATAGTTATAGTTGTCTTGTATGAAGGTTATACGGTATTATGGTTCTCATGGGATTCTCTTATATTTTCCAATTACCCTTACTGTGGGTTATTATCTTTAACTTTTGCCTACAAGCAGTTTCCTGTTGTGGATGGCTGTTTTGTGAAAAGAATTATTTTTGTCATCTGACTCGGAAGTTGAATTTTCCTTGAACTTCAGGGGAAATGGGCAAGGGCATCAGTGGCAAAAATCTGTATTACAAGGGAACACCATTTCATCGCATAATTTCAGGATTTATGATTCAAGGTGGTGATACTGTTTATGGCAATGGACGAGGAGTCGAATCCATATATGGTAGCACATTTCCTGATGAGAACTTTAAGATAAAACATTCACATGCAGGTCTGTTAACATTCATCTATTTGATGGTCTCTTTTTCTATTTGTCGTCGTATGGGTACTAGATCCAGTAGCAGTATTTCGTAATGCTTTTGAAATTTTGTTTGCTTGACAGATAGTTGTCCTCTCACGTTCACTTTTACCATTAATACTTTCTAACATCCAAACTTGATATTTAAGTTAGCTTGTCATAGAAAATCTATATTACTTTTGACCTTTAATGAAGTCTTCCCTGGTAATGTTTTCTGCATAACATATGTTAGTAGATTTAGATTCTTTTTTCCCCCTCTTTCTGTGATAGCAAGAAAATAAGAGACAAAATGTACATGGATCTCAACATAACAGAGCTAGAAAAAATGCTTCCAAAACTCTTGTTGGATGAACAATAGAGGAGAGTTTAACCATCTAGCATAAGTGGTCTAGGACAACATGAAAAATGGCCTAATCTGTATGAGATAAGATTATAATTAATTTAAATAAGAAAAACATAAATTAAACTGCCACTAACATTTTTAACATGCAGAAAACAGCCTTAATAAGCATGAATAAGCTACAACGAATTATAGGATCTACAGATCATCCTAGATCTCTACCACCTAAGGTAAGATCGAAGTTTTAATCCAGATTGTCCTTCTAATAGATTAATGGCCCTAATTAAGCTTTGGATCTAGGGTTTCAGGAATTTAATGCAAAATAATAATTATAGATTATGACTGTCACAAATAGTGTAACCACATATAGCACAGAGATCCTCTTTTAAAAGATAAAGTAGAAAAATTATTGACTTACAAAACAAGATGAAATGATAGTAATTCAGCCTTGTATTGAACATGGCTTCACGCCCATGAAAAGGAAGCTAGAACGAGAAATCCACCAAGTTTAACGAAATCTTCATTCATTATTTATCAAAAACTCCTTACACAAAAGAAAATGGATCTTAAGTAAGGGACATCCAACCCTAAGCTAGGAAAAAGACAAAATGGCTTCTACTTAAGTCACAAGATACTAGGAAACCTAATACCCTTAGGGGTAAATATCCAAAGTAAAACTAAACTGTAAAATAACATAACATTAAAAAAAAAAAATGAAGAAAAAACATGGGATGATGCTCCCCATCAATAACTCTTTTTCCCACTTGAAAAATCACCTTTGTTGTAAGAATGCAATTCAGACCAGTAAGGTATTTTAGGAAGGCCCCACAAGAAATCACTCAAAAACTTCTTTGCTTCTAACATATTATCTCTTCCAAAAGGGAGCAGCAATAACCGCTTGAGTATCCCTTTGACTTCTGAGATGAGTGATCTTTAAATCAACTACAAGGAAGATGCCTAAAGAAGAGTATTCACCCAGTTATTGGTTTATTTCCTCAGATATTTATTGAATCCAGAAATTAACTCCAGCTTCTCCTGTGTTGCCCTTAGTAGTGCTTGAAAGTTAGAGAGCATACACCGTCTGTTTGGAGGGGCAGTCCATCTAATGCAGTATGTTTTGGAGTTGAAACAACAATGTTACATCAAAACCTGTCATGTAAAAAACAGACTGATTTGTCCAAACTTGCAACATCAACATTTTCTCCGTGCATTTCTCCTGGTGCACATTAATATTAATAGCAGAATTGCATCTAGGAACTGCATTCTTGATATACCATAGTATCCATGAAGTGTAAGTGCAAATGATTAAAAGCATGTTTCCAGATCTTCCTTGGGACAAGGGAAACCATAATTGGATGAACTCCACATTAGAAGGATTACCAATAGAAATATTTAGAGCAGCTTGACAAATGTATCTATCATATGAGCGCTCAACCAGAACATGAACGAGGAATTCCTGTTCACTGTTGCATCTGGAACTAAAAGACTGGTTCCGTTTAGAAAAACCTAAATGTCAGATTCAAGCAATGCATTTTCTCATTAGAAGCTTGCCAAAAGAAAAAACTTCACTTTCTGCTGACCTTTAAAGACCATATGCTTTACGATTGGAAGCTACTGAAAAATGGTACATTTGATAGAGAACTCACCTATAGTAGATTTGATCATCATGAAAGCTACTGTGAAAATGGTAGATGTGATAGAGAACTCATCTAAGGGATTGGGATTCCAGGAGTTATCATCTTTGAAGGGAGAAATAGGTATTCTGAAGTTACTCAACTCTTTGGCATGATTGACCCTCACATACTCTACATGATTTTAAATTCCCAACTCTTTGAAAATGGGTAAAAAAGATCGCAACATAATAGTTGCTCATACGTAAGGTTGCCGAGCTGCAATTTAAAAAATCTTTCCTCAAGTGACGTAGACACGTAATTTTGCTTCATAGTGATAACGAGAGGCAACTTCTAAATGATAATTGCAAGTATGTTAAAATGATGCAGAAATCCCTAATAACCACCAGTTACTGCTGATTACAACTAACTACTACTTAATTACCATCCAATTACCTTCATCCATCTTCAATTATCACCCATTACCAAAGCACCCTTGTTTGTTAGTGAATGCCAATGATTTTTGAACTATACTTGAAAATAACCATGCTGGATATATCAATGTTACCAACTATCTCAAAAACATGAGCTGATAACTCGTCAAAGTTGTTAGTCCAATGGGGGGTTGTGGGGGTGAGCTGGGCCTAGATCGAATTGTGGAAGTTTTTCCAAAACTCTGAGTTCAAATGCTCTTTGTAAAATAAAGTTCTTGAATGAAAAATACAGGCTGTTAGCCCAGGAAGGTACAATTCTTAATGAGAAACAGAATTCAGGAAGAATGGAACTCAATTCATTAATAACATGGATGAATTACAGGGAATTTCAAAATCAACCAAGCAAAAGACAACATAGAACTAGTAGGAAGTAGGAACCGAAGTTCCTCCTCTGCACCTCCCACTCCCTTTTTCATTTTTTCCTTCTCCCCTTCTCCCCTTCTCCTCTCCCTCTTTTCTCCTTTTATCTTCCCTTTTCCCATTCTCGCATACTGTAAATGCATCGGACACTAACCGCCTATTTGATATCATCTCGCTCAATCGTATATCCTAATCGATCGCATCACTTGGTTGTTACATCCTAACCAACTAATTTTATATATCCTAACCAACTGATTCCCTGAATAATCTTCTGTCATAGCTGGAAGAAAATCTGAAAATCTTTTGCCACAGATATCTTTTTGTTTCCTTGTAACTACCTCCTCTTCCTGGAATACGTCTGGTGTATGAGAGGTGTAACATTACCCCCCAAGGAGTTTCACCTTGTCCTCAAGGTGAAAAGAGGGAAATTGAGTGTCCAACACCTCATAGAGCTCCCAGGTACTATCACAATCAGGGAGGTGTTTCCATTTCACCAAAACTTTTGTGCAACCATTTGGCATTGTCTTGATGTTCTTGATGTAGTCTGGATACATGACAAGTTCCATCTCTTCAGTGAGGCCAGTAGGTAGGGGTTGAGATTGAACTGAACTAGACAGGGTGGCCTTCAGTTGGGAGACGTGGAAAACGGGATGGATTCTAGTGGTGGAAGGTAAATCAAGGCAATAGGCAACTTCGCCAATGCGCTCCAAAATAGTGTAGGGACCGTAAAACCGGGGGCTAAGTTTTTCATTGGGTCTTTTAGCCAGTAAAGGGCTGGAGTTTCAGAAAAACTCAGTCACCTACCTGGAACTGGATGTCCCTGCGGCCCTTATCGGCTTGGGATTTCATTCTGGCCTGGGCTATTAAGAGGTTACTCTTAAGCTCCTGTAAAATTGTATTCCTGTCTTGAAGTTGTTTGTTAACTTCCTCCACGACTGACCCTTCATCTGAAAGTCTTAACACTGGAGGAGGATCACGCTCATAAAGTGCTTTAAAAGGGGTCATGCCAGCAGCTCCTTGAAATGTAGTATTATACCAGAATTCGGCCCAAGGAATCCACTTGGGCCAGAGCTTAGGATGGTGTGAGGTGAAGCAGCGCAAATATGTTTCTAGATAGCGGTTGATGACTTCCGTTTGTCCATCCGTTTGAGGATGGTAAGCAGTACTCATCCTTAACTCAGTCCCCTCCATCTTGAATAGTTTAGCCCAAAATTGGCTAATAAAGAGACGATCCCTGTCGGATACAATGGAACGCGGGTATCCGTGTAATAGCACTATGTCCTTGACAAAGAGAGCAGCCACCTCTTGAGTAGAAAACGGATGGCCCAATGGAAGGAAATCGTTGTACTTGGAAAGACGGTCTACTACCACCAAAATAGTGTCCAGGCCGTGAGATTTGGGTAAGCCACCAATAAAATCCATGGATAAGTCATCCCAGACTTGGTCGGGAATCGGTAAAGGTTGAAGAAGACCTCCAAGTTTGAGTGCTTGGTATTTATTCCGCTGGCATACCTCACAAGAAGCCACAAAGTGCTGCACATCCTTTCTCGTTCCCCTCCAAAACACCACATTAGAAAGCCTTTTAAATGTCCTAAAGGTCCCTGAATGTCCACCTGCTGGAGTGGAGTGAAATTCCCGGAGTAAGGTGGGAATCTGAATAGAAGTCTTAGGGATAACTAGTCTGTCATAAAAGAGCAAGTGGCCATGACGAAGAGAGAATCCTTTGTGATGGTTCAGGCCAGCCAATAAGTCCTGTAGGATGGGGCCTAAAGTCCCATCTTGTTTGATCTCATCTGTTAGAGCTTGTAAAGCTGAATGCTGGACTGTTGAAAGGGCGAGGAAAAGAGAAGTGTGCACCAGGTCTGATGCACCCTCAGGTTTAGATGTGGTGTGTGCATCAGTGATGTCATTGTTATCCATTCTGGAGAGGGCATCTGCTGCCCGATTATTCTTGCCTGGTTTGTAGCAAATGTCAAAATTGAAACAAAGCAATTTGATGAGCCACTTCTGCTGCTCACTGCTGAGGACGCTTTGGTTCAAGAGGAATTGGAGGCTCCGTTAATCTGTTAGGATAGTGAACTTCTGGCCTAGCAAGTAATGACGCCACTTCTGGACAGCTAGGACAACCGCCATAAGTTCCCTTTCATAGACAGATTTGGATTGAGCGCTGGGAACGAGTGCTTGGCTGAAGAAGGCAATTGGCCTTCCCTCTTGCATGAGAACAGCTCCAATGCCTTTTCCCAAAGCATCAGTCTCCAAAATGAACGGCTTGGTAAAGTTGGGAATCGCTAATACTGGTACTGTTGTCATGGCTTGCTTTAACTCGTTGAAGGCTTGTTGTGCCTCCATTGACCAATGGAAACTAGTTTTCTTTAGAAGACTGGTAAGAGACGCAGCAATAATGCCATAGTTCTTCACAAATTTGCGGTAGTACCCAGTGAGTCCCAAGAAACCCCTTAATGTTGTAACATCCTGCGGAGTAGGCCATTTGAGCATACAGTCTATCTTGGAGTTATCTGCTGCTACTCCGTCTGTTGATATTATATGGCCTAAATATTCTAATTGAGTTTGGGCAAAGCAACACTTCTTTTTGTTAGCAACTAAGTTATGAGAGCCTAGCACTTTTAGCACAATTTCCAGATGCTCTAAATGTAGATTAATATCAGGACTATAAACAAGTACGTCATCAAAGAAAACCAGCACGAACTTACAGAGATAGGGACGAAAGATGTTCTTCATAAGAGCCTGAAAAGTGGAGGGTGCATTGGTCAAGCCGAAGGGCATGACCAAAAACTCGTAGTGGCCCTCATGCATCCTAAACGCCGTCTTAGGAACATCCTCTTCCTTGATGTGAATTTGATAGTAGCCAGATTGAAGACCAGCTTAGAGAAAACAGTAGCTCCACCTAGTTCATCAATCGTGGGGATGGGAAATTTATCTGGAACAGTGATCTTGTTGAGGGCTCGGTAATCAATGCAAAAACGCCATCCTCTGTCTTTCTTCTTAACTAGAAGTACTGGGCTGGAATAGGGACTCGTGCTTGCCCGAATGATGCCCGCCTCCCACAATTGTTTGATGATCCGCTCAATCTTGTTCTTTTGACAATGTGGATAACACTATGACCTGATATTAGGGGCTGTAGTATGGTCATGGACCCTAATGGCATGGTCTTGTGGTCGGCTAACAGGCAATTTCAACGGCTGATCAAAGAGATGGGCGTACTGGTCCAAGAGAAGTCGTAGCTTAGGATGGTCCGAGGGTGGTTGTGGCACCATCTCTAACTGCAGGCCTTGGTACTTGACCATATAGCTCGCACCTGCGCTGGGGATGGCACGCTGCAGGGCCTTGAAGGATAAGAGTGACCGTGACAGAGATGGGTTGCCCGACGAACTCCATGGTGAGCTTGTGGTAATTTGCAGGAACTTCGCCGAGAGTGCGCAGCCATGCCATTCTAAGAACCAGATCTGTTCCGCTTAGTTCGAAGGGATGGAAATGGTGTTTGATCACCAAACCAGGAGGGCGCAGGACTAGATCCCGGCATACTCCATAGCCACGGACGCAAAATCCGTCGCCAACTTGCACTTCGAACGGCTTGGTGTTGGTTACCGGAAGGTGCAACTCGTCTACCAACCGCCGAGCTATGAAATTGTGGGATGCCCCCGTGTCGACGAGGACAACAACCTCCCGGTGCTCCAAAATGCCTTGTACCTTCATCGCGTCTACAATCGACATTCCAACTAGAGCTTGCATTGATAGCTCGAGTCGGGTCGATTCCTCCTCGCACGGACCCTCCTCGTCGCGGTTCTGGTTTTCCAGATCTTCCCCCTTGTTGCCTTCCTCGCCCAAAAGAAGCACCTACAACTGGCGATTCTTGTATCGATGCCCTGGAGAATATTTCTTGTCGCATCTAAAACAAAGCCCCATAGCACGTTTCTGCTGGAGCTCCTTCTCCGAAAGGCGTCGGAAAGTGTCGCGCCTGACCAGGGAAGGCTCTCCTGTGCGGGATGGCCGTTCTCCCCGAAACCCTAGCTCCTTCATCTCTGGGAGTCGGGCATAGTTGTGCGATGGCGAATTACGAAAATGCCCATATGGGCCAGATTCAATGGCAAGGCCCTTTGGGGAAGGTCCATGACCCTATGATGTCCTAGGTCCAGACCCACCTTTGTTCCCTTGGGCTCGTACCCGTTCAAGGGCCTCATTTTTTTCCTCAATTTTTTGGGCCAGGTCCATAAGCCCAGCTAACGAAGCAGGCTGGAACATTTTCGCCTCAGCCTTTAACTGCTCCCATAACCCATTTAGAAAAGCCCCCTTGAGTAGTTCGTCGGGCAGATCCAACAAGGGGCCCGACATCAGGTCGAAATCCCTACGGTAGTCAGCGACGGAGACGACTTGCCGGAGTGACAACAGGGCCTCGTAGTCGTCATCGAACTGCGATGGCCGGAACCTGTGGAGAAGGCCAGTCCGGAAAATCTGCCATGAACGGACCGGTGATTGCGCATCGGTCCAGACAAACCAGTGGAGGGCTTCTCCCTCCAAGCACACTGACGTTGCCGTCACCTTCTCCCCGTCAGGGAGTCGGTTCAATTGGAAATACCTCTTAGCTCCGCATAGCCAGCCGTAAGGGTTGTTGCCGTTGAAGATCGGGAGGTCTAGCTGTCTGGGTTCGAGCCTAGGGTTCTTCGGTATCACCGGCAGGACCTGGTTGTCCCCACCCAATGACTCCCCTGCTTCTAGTGCTCGAGCTCTTCCTCCATCCCCAGTCTGATTCAGGGGCGTTTCTTCCCCATCCTACTTTTGCCTCATCCAAGCTCGGATCTCCATCAGGTACTCTCCAATAGCCGCGACATTGGTTTGCAGCCTTCCTAGGTCTTCTTTCATGCTTCCCACTTCCCACTTCCGATCTCACATTCTCTAGTTCTTTTTCCATGTTCTCTACCTTTTCTGATCTAGTCCTTACCATGTCCCAAGAATGGAACCGGGCTCTGATACCATTGTTACCCCAAGAAGGTACAATTCTTAATGAGAAACAGAATTCAGGAAGAATGGAACTCAATTCATTAATAACATGGATGAATTACAAGGAATTGCAAAATCAACCAAGCAAAAGACAACATAGAACTAGTAGAAAGTAGGAACCGAAGTTCCTCCTCTGCACCTCCCACTCCCTTTTTCTTTTTTTCCTTCTCCCCCTGTCCTCTCCCTCTTTTCTCCTTTTATCTTCCCTTTTCCCATTCTCGCATACTCTGTAACAGACTGGATACTAACTGCCTATTTGATATCATCTCCTCAACTGTATATCCTAACTGACTGCATCACTTCGTTGTTATATCCTAACCAACTAATTTTATATATCCTAACCAACTGATTCCCTGAATAATCTTCTGTCATAGCTGGAAGAAAATCTGAAAATCTTTTGCCACAGATATCTTTTTGTTTCCTTGTAACTACCTCCTCTTCCTGGAATACGTCTGGTGTTTGGGAGGTGTAACACAGGCACAAAGAGAAACTAGAGACAAAATTTATAGAGGTTTGGCCAACTTATCTTGGCACCTACCTCCTCTCCCTTGGAGCAATCTCACTTTGAATTCCACTAATACTTGCAAGATTTTAACCCCCATTTGATACAGTGCTAGTCGCTAAATAAGGAAAGGTGCACTTGCAAAACATTTCCTTTTACAAGATTTGGAAATGAATTTCAATGAGAGAATCTACTCTCAAAATATGAAGAAGTAAAAGATGAAAGATGATCTTGGCACCTACCTCCTCTCCCTTGGAGCAATCTCACTTTGAATTCAACTAATCCTTTCAAGATTTTATTCCCCAATTGATACAGTGCAAGTCACTAAATAAGGAAAGGTGTACTTGCAAAACACTTCCTTTTACAAGATTTGGAAATGAATTTCAATTAGAGAATCTACTCTCTCAAAATGTGAAGAAGTAAAAGATGAAAGATGATCTCTCACTTGAGTTTACACACGCAGTAAGAATGAGAGAGAAACAAGAGTTATCAATAGAAGGATTGAAAGAATTAAGAACAGAGCTTGAAGATGAAAGCTTGAAGGTTTTTCTTGATTGCTTGTTATTTCATGCTTCAATCTTTAAATGAGTCTTCAATTTATAGTCTTGTTCCCTACAGATCCATTGCAATTCACTAGCCATTGGAGCTGAAATATATTCGTTGATAAAGTAATTTTCCAGTTAGAGTGGCAGACTGCAACTCTGAAAAGTTGTTGTCAGATTCCAGCAGTCGACTAGTTAGTCTGGTAGTTGACTGGTCTTGCCTGACCTCTCATGTGCCTTCAAAATGGATCTCCTCGATAATCGACTTCTCCTAATGAGCAGTCCACTGGTTGCTGCCCAGAAGACTGAACCCATTTCAAATCTCTCCAAATTTACTGGTCTTTCAATCTCTTTAATTTCGCAAACTTTTTGTTCCACTGACAATCGACTGTTGATCTACTGTAGTCAACTTTAAATGTTGTAGTGAAGAAACCCATATCCATTTCTCCTCCTCCTAATCAGCTTTTCTGTGTCCATCTTTGTTCGTTATGGCCTAAATTTCCAAATCCTAACCAAGTGGTGCTCATGCCTTGTTCTTCACCGCTCTGGTACTCTCTGTGTCTCTGTATTGTGTGTGTGTGTGTGTGTGTGTGTGTGTGTATTATATTATTGTCATGTGTGTATTATATTATTGTCTCTCCTCCATATTTTCTCCTTCATGCAAAAGTTGAACAGTAGTAGCTATGTACCTATTAACAATATACAACTTGTTTAGTTATGGTGCCTTTCTGGACATATTTCAACTTCAGGCACCTAGAGTGACAGAAGCATATGTGTAAGCATTACTTTCATAAGCATATCTTTTGTTGGTAAACCAATATTTTATTATGCTGGATCTTGAGTGTTCAATAGATGGTTGGAATCTGAAAGAAATTGGATCTAGATATCATATACAAGACCAAGATATTCTCCAGCTGAGATCTGATCTGAGTCGGATCTATTGCATTATGATTGTGACACAGGTGGAATGGATCTGAATCTGGTGTGTGTGTGTGTGTGTGTGTGTGTGTGTGTGTGTGTGTGTGTGTGTGTGTGTGTGTGTTTTATTTTTTTTCAGCCCCGGTGCACAAAGCTCCCGCCTATGCACGAATCTGGTATATATATATTTATCAAACTTGCCTATGCCAGATTGTGCTATTACCTTTAAGAGGTCTGAACCATAGTGACCTGAGACTCCTCTATGAAGTAGGGTGCTTACTTCTCAAACTGAAATGAAACTTCAATTAGAAAAGGGGGAACTTACGGAAACACTGAACAAACTGTATGGAAAATACCATGGAAATTTGGGTAAAAACATGGAGAAACATTTCTCTTTACTTGCCATTTTTTTGCATTACGACATACTATATTTTGCAAATGGTTCTTAGCTATGTAGTTGAAGGCGCAACTAGTCATTAGGCACAGGCCCTACAACTCGACTTTTGGTAGGCACTAGAGGCATAAATCATAATGCGACTAGGCGTGACTATTTACGCCTTGCTCCTACAACGTCCCTGACTCCAGACACACCGTAAGTGAAATAAAACCCTCATTTTTATTTTTATTTTCCCGTCTTCTTCTTTTTCCCAGCTTCCCTTTCTTCTTCTTGCGACCGTACTCATCTGCCATCTTTGGTAGAAGCCTAGGTGAAGTGGCTAAGCTAAGAATCAAATTTTTTTGTTGGTTATTATCAATTTTCTATATATATATTAAAAAAAAGAAGAAGAAGGTAGAAACAATACCCTTTTTTCAATTTTCATGTATAATGCTTCATTTTTCTCTGAAATCTCCACATATCTACACTCTGAAGCTAAAAGCGAAAACTCCATTTCATTCTTTCCATCTATTTTCATAAATTTAGTATGTTATGAATTGTTTTTGTAGTTTTTTACTGAAATACATCAGTATAATTTGTATTTTTTGGTTTTTTTTTTTTTAGCAGGTCTCAATATTGTCACCATTATAATGCTAAGCATGACTGACCCATGAACTTCATCGATGTTTTTTATGCCTGTCTTTTTCCTTTTTCATCATTTTTCACTAAAAATGGTGACAAAAGTACGGTTTTATTTTTGTAGCAAATGTGTAACTGTCACCATTATAATGCTAATAACAACTGATTCATGGACTCCTTTGATTTTTTTATCCATGTTTTCTTTTTTCCTTATCTTTTAACAGAAACAGTAAGTTTTTTAAATTTAGTAATTTATTTTAAATTTTCTTTTTTAATTTTAATTAATTAATTTTGTGCCCTGTGAACAAGTTGCTCTACTAGGAGCACCTAGTCTCTAGGTGCAAGTTGCACCCCTTGCGCCTATGACTACATAGGTTCTTAGTTGTTCATCTTGATGTGTCTCTTGTTTCTCAAATGTTTCCTGTGTTTCTTTACACATTTCTCAAATGTTTTGTGTCTTTTAGAAGATCCATTTCCGTTACCCTGTTTCTTTTTCTCCAGCATTTCCCAATTATACATTTCATGTTCCACTTCCCGAATTCATTTCACAAACTGGTAACTATGGTCAGAAATGTATTTTAAAGAAAATGGATTGCTCTCGACAATTGGTAACATGTGAATCAACAAAAACAGAACCTTATTTTCATTTTTGTATGACTACTTTGGCTTATAGTGTGTTTGGAGTCTAGGTACTAGCTCTGTTCTAAGAACTATCCCCATGTTTCTATGTAGTTGTTCATTTAATTTTATCTTGCCTTCACATGTGGTCTGTTCACTCATTATTTTTGTGTCCTTGTCCATTATTGTTATTTATCCATACTTCTTGACATATAGGTATATCCCTCTTTACTCATGCATAGGATTTACGCTCTATCCTATTTGAAAGGTGCTTTGTTTTTCAACCATTTTGTGGGTTATGTTCTTTCACTATTCAAGAAATATATGCCGTAAACTTTCTTTACCTTAAAGAGAGAGAGAGAGAGAGAGAGAGAGAGAGAGAGAGAAATATGCCATAAACTTCTTGCGGAACTATAGTTATCTGTCTACTATATGTTGAATTTCTGATTTCTTTGAATGTTCGATCAAATGCATAATATCCTGTTATATAGGATTTCAATTGATCATTTGGTGTCATAAACTGGAAGGTTTTTGGTCATTGCTTTCATTTTGTTGGTTGAGTCACCATTCTATGACTTATTTCTTCACGTGGCCTCTTTGCCTTTTGTCAGAGTCCCAGTTGGAGTTGAGTTGGAACTTGCGGCTTTTTTATCAATCTTTCAAATGTTTGGGTCTGTTCTTTTGAATTTAAAATGGAACTGGGCTTCCATTTTCATTTGACCCTGTTCTTGGTCGGCTCATCTGGGATGGTTTATAAAAGCAGTTGCTTGAGTGTTAAGAACTATCTTGTTGCACATCGTTCACTGACCTTGTGGGAACTGTGATTAAGCAGATTGAATCATTCTGACACTTATGTCATACCTATAGAATTTGTGCCGCTGTACAATTTACCCATTACTGAATGTTACTTCTCCAGATGTCATCCTTTTTTTCAAAGGTGTTTCATTGTGGCTTTTGACTGTGCTTCTCGTCGTTCTTTAAGGTACTATTTCCATGGTAAACTCCGGACCTGATACCAACGGATCACAGTTCTTCATAACCACAGTCAAAGCTTATTGGTGAGCTAAGTTTTAAACATTACAGCATCAAATTTCTAGGTTGCGGGCTTCCTGTATGTGCTAAACTTGCAACTTTTCAGGCTGGATGGTGAGCATGTTGTTTTTGGCAAGGTCATTCAAGGTATGGACACTGTCTACGCCATAGAGGGAGGAGCCGGGACTTACAGTGGCAAACCAAGAAAGAAAGTCATTATAGTCGATTCAGGAGAGATACCCGTGGACAAATGGGACGAGGAAAGCTGATCTTCTACAACGTTTATGAAACAGCAAGTACAGGCACTGATATGGCTTTGTCAAGGTGGTTGACATGATCATGGTTCGGCAAATAGAATTAATTCTCAGTCAAGTTTACACAGCTATGCAAAGTTCTTTTTGAATGGCCGCTGGCTCCACCGTATTTTGTCCCACCACTGTCACCACAATGGACATCCTGATTGCAAGTACTAATCTAACATTGGGAATTCATATAGTTATGCTTTGCTTGTGTCCTGATCATTACGCAGTGTGCAGAAACCATATTTTTTTCTTTAATGGGAAGAAACATATTTGATATCTCTGAGACAAATTATTGCTATATACCCGAAACCAGTAAAAGTCTATTACAATAACTCGTCGGACTTAAATTTTATTTATTTTTAACGGTTTTGACCAGTGTAACAGCACGGTTTCTTTTGCCCAAGAACTTTTGCGTTATCCATGTGTTGTGAATGCGTCTACTGCATCTGGCCAAGATGGTTGGTGAACCGAATTATTAACCTTGCAGATTGTAACAAACCTAGACGCCATACCCAAAAGATCTTCTCCGTCGGATGATCCTAATCCTTCGATGGATTCAGGTTTTACCGGCACTCTATTTTTCTCCTCTTCTCCTGAGCAGTCCATTTGCACAGAAGAACAATAGTGGCTAGGATCTCCCTGAGGGACAGACTTATCTTGGTGCAAGCTAAAACTTCTATGCGAACTGGCAATTATACAATGCATAGGCACACATGATATGATCTCTCTCTGTACCACCCCAGTCATAACCAGAATATTACACGAAAAGGATGGAGTTTGAACGACCCTCCTTGGCAAGTATGTCAGCTGCTGTATAGATTTGGGCAGTTGGCCCAGTTGGTTAAGTGCCTTGGTTGGGTTGTGGTTTTTACTGTTAAAGTCACAGCTTACATACCAAAATAAAGGAAAAAAACGCACCAAAGCCACTTAGTGCAGGGACGCAAGGAGTTGTCATGGGTGTGTGTCTCTAACTCTAAAGAAAATAAAGGAAAAAACAAACAAATTTCTCAGCTGCATTTGCCATTAGCGCTAAGGTTGGGTGCTTCAATCTGAGACGATGGTAAATTTAGATTCGGATCCATTTTAAGACCATGACACATGCAAAATTTATGATGATCCAAGCAAAAACCAAATCCAGCAAAAATTTGCCATGCAAATTTCTGAAACGACATTTAAAACTACCTTCTCAAGAGGTGTGTGATTATGGGGCAGTGGTGCAAGAGTCGGCCTCAATTGTGCAGCTCATGATTCTGAGTCCCTTCTATGTTGTGTAGGTTAAAACAATTTCATTCTAAAAACTGGGACGATGTATCAAGCTCATTTGGATCTCCGCAAACTCATTTGTCTCCGTAATTGATGATGAGAAACTCATTCGAATGAAACTTCTAAAATCTGTGATAAAGACATTGCTTCAGTACTTGCACCCTTTCAAAATAGTATAAAGGGGATGCAAATATTCGCCCATGAGAACGCTTCAGACTTCCATTCCGTTGGGATGCGCATACATGCACATAAATCATATATTTTTGAGGAGAAGCAAAATCGAGATTCATGCAGATGGATTATGCGACTAAATTCATGTAAGATCAAATGGCAAAGCTCATACGATTGCGTTCAGTTAATTTCACATTGAAACTCACACAAGCACCCACTCAATTGAGATACAAATCATCTAGTGCAGCCTGCTTTCGTTTTTGCTCTAAACTCAAAATGCTTGACCAACGCAAATTCCTGGCCAAGCGATTATCTAAGGGCAGTCATCACTTGAGAATCAACAAAATTCGTTCTCTAAGTGATCATTCTTCACACTCGATGGCACCTCCTCCCGGATTTAGAATGCAAGCACTGAGTTTTTGGAAAGCACATGGCTTTAAAGGGCCCAAGCATAAATTGCTTACCTTTTCACCGTTCGAACTAAACTTGCACCAACATTTGATGTTACACCATTATCCGGGTTTTCCAGGACACCCAGTTATGGGAAGGATGTTCCTGTTTTTCTTATGTCCCCACCACAATTTTCTCTTGAAGAAATGGACCAAAGCCAAAGCACTAGAGCCACCAGTATCAGTAAGACCAATGAACGCTTCCAACTCCAATGCTAACAACTTCAGTCCCAAACTTTTGGGAGCACCTTTTGTCATCGTGGATGAGGATGAGAATGATGAGGCTAGTCCTGAGGTGGTGAACCGTTTCTGTGAATTATTTGGCAAAAATGAGGATCTTTCACTTACTGGCAACTTAGAAAAGAGTAGTGAGGAAATAGTTGGAGGAATATGTGGAAAAGATACGGGATTTCTATACTCAATATGTGAGGAAAAAATGGTCCACGGGTTTTATTGAAAAAAATCAAAGAGAAGGTTGTGATTAAAAAGAAAGGTGGTAAAGGTAAGGTCCTTCTCCTAAAATTGTTGCCTAATGAAGGTTCTTTAATGGAACTTGAGAGGGCCCACTTGAGTCTTTCATCAACGAATTTAAACTGGAAATTGCTTCTTACTGGAAGCAAAAATTCGCATGGTTGATGACACACTGCTTCAAAGAATTCATGCAAAGGAATTCTACAAAAGATTGGTTGTACCTTCACAAGGGCTTTTAGGAGGTCCTTTTCTTATTTGGGGATGATACTAGAATTTCTTCTCTGCGATTTCCCCAAGCTCATAGTTCACCGTTACTTGGATTTAGTCTCCAAAAAATTTCTTGTCCGCTTCATATGGTTTATTTATGCCTGCACAAACCCTGAAGTTCAAACACGATAATGCAAATTCCCTAAGTAATGAATTTCAGCACATGACAGCACCAGTTTGTTTTGTGGGAGATTTTAATTCCATTCTCTGTCTAGATGAGAGATATGTGATAAGGTCCATCCCCATATATGGAAGTTGGTGGACCGATTGGATTAGACCTGCCACAAATAAGAAGTCATCATAATCAATTAGGATAAAACCAAAGATTGATTGAAACTGATTTGGAAATTTTGAAAAAAAATCAGGATCTGAAATTAGGGGCAGATTGGAGGGAAATCAGGATTTCTGATTTTGTGGACTCCTATAAATTGGAGCCAAAACCGATGTTGTAATCATCCCAGTTTTCTCTCCTCATAGTAAAATTATTCTCTCCCTCTTCCCGCGGATGTCGGCCAAATTGGCCGAACCACGTAAATCTGGTCTCTCTCTCTCTCTCTCTCTCTCTCTCTCTCTCTCTCTCGTGTGAATGTTTTTTCTTTAGTTTTCTAACCTAACAGTGGTATCAAAGCTGAAGGAGTGCCAAAGGTATGTCGGAGAACTGCCAAAGTGAGAAGCCAAAGACCAGAAACTAATTCTGTTCTAGGCTACCACTTCCCTCCTAAATACAATCCAATTGTAGGCCTAGTTCTGGGTCTGCTTAGTAAGGTTCAGCACAGACCAGATCCAGATCCAGGCTAAGGAGTGACTCAGATCTAGTTTAGATCTAGGCTGAGGAGCAGCCCAGCCCAGTTCAAATCTAGGCTGAGGAGTGGCCTAATCTAGATTCAACCTAAGCCGAGAAGAGGCCCAATCTAGACCAGGTAAGGCTAGAGCAGATCAATCCAAATTGATCAAACCAAACCAGATCGCCCCAGGACAACCAGTGCAGGCCATCCAAAATTGCTCAAATCTGGCTGACCAGCCCAGACCAATGACAGGACTTTTTTCGGTAAGTTTTTGCCAAAAACAAACAACAAAAAAAAGGAGAAAGGGGGAATAGGGTTTGGGTCGGATTTCACCAACCAACCGAAACCACTGATGCTCTTGTAGAGGGTTTTGATTTGGGCTTTTACGATTTGAAACAACAACAAAAAAAAAGGAAGAAGAAGAGGGATCTTGATAGGTGATTTCGTCGACCCCTAGGAAGAAAAGGGAACAAACAAAGGGAAGAGGGGGGGTAAAAGGAGATCTAACTGGCTATGCCAACCCTTGGGTAGAAGAGTAACGATAGACACCACCAGCTATTTGGGGAAGAGAGAACAAAAAAGAAGAAGCAAGAGAGCTTAAAACTTATCTACATGCTATCGATGCCAAAGAAAGGGGCATTGAAGGGCTGCTACAAAAGGCTGCCACTGATCAATCGGCTCATTGATCATTAGAGACAGAGAAGAGACACGACAGCAGTAGCCAATGGAGACTAGTTGGCTGGACGATGCAGGAGGAGGAGCATGAGTCATCGATAGCTGAGCGATACAACGTTGATCATCGAACTAAACAGAAGTTGTCGCGGGAAACAGGTAGGGTTTCATCCTTTTAACTTATATATGAAGCCTAAAATAGCAACCTTGGAATTTGATATTAGCATCCTCTAAAGGTCTGAAATTGTCTGAATTCAATTTTCATAAAGGCACCCTTAGGATCAGAAAATTTACAAATACAGATTGATAATGACACCCTCTGGCAGCCCAAAATAGTACCATACAAATTGACATTGGACACCCATATATGTTTAATTAGTACCCTCTAAATTTGATAAGGACACCCCTATACATGAAAATTTTGAGCACCCCTCAAATTTGACAAAGACACGCCTTCAAGGTTTTTGATCATTTCAAACTCAACAATGGAATCCATTCATCATAGTTTGACTTAGAAAAGATAGAATCATACACTAAAAATTGATGAAAGACTCTAGTTTAGGAAATGTTGTGGTAGAAGCTATGATAAAACTCAACATTACTAATTATACTCTATTGAGACCTAAAATGGAAGATATTTTATATTCTAAGGATCTTCATAAACTACTATATGACTAGGGAGTAAGAATTAAAGGAATTTTTGAAAAAGATTGGATAAAAATGAAGAAGAAAACTATAGGTCAGATTAGACAGTGGATCGACTATAGTGTTTTTCACCATGTGGCCCAAGAAGAAAATTCTTATGTTCTCTGGACAAAAGCGAGAGAACATGTGTCAGGCAAAGACTGCTTGAAACAAGGCCTTGTTAATGAGAAGGCTTGTCAATCTCAAATTGAGGATTGGAACAACTATAGCTGAGCACACTAGCAAATTTCAAAATCCAGTGAATCAGCTAGTATTAGTTGCGCTACAACTGGGGGATGAAGGACAAGGCCTACTATTGTAGAGTTTACTACTTGAAAGCTAGAAGACTCTGGTAATGTCATTCAGTAACTCAACACCAGAGGGTAAACTAACAATGGCTATGATCAAGGATACCCTATTTAGGGAAGAGGCTAGGAGAAAAGAAGCCGACACAGACCTAACATAGATCTTGGTAACAGAAAATAATATAGCGGAAGAGACAAGGGCAGGGGGAGGGGGAGGAGTAAGAGCAGAAACAAGGGGAGATCACATACTCATGACATATCTAAGAGTCATCACAGGGGGAATTCAAGTGCTTCTACTACTAAAAAGGATTGTTGAAAATTAAAAAAAGGAGATGGGACAAAACAAGCCAAAGGAGGATAATGGTGAAACACTTGTCACCATTGCTCAAGACATAATAGTTTTCATTGCTGAAGAGGAATTGTGCTTGCACATAGCCAATAGCAAAGCAGAGTGGGTAGTAGACACAGTATCTTCCTACCACGCCACTCCACACAAGAAATTCTTCACCACCTACAAGGAAGGAAACTTTTGGCACCATGAAGATGGGGAATAATAGCTTCTCAAAAATAGTAGAGATCAGTGATGCACATATCAAAACAAATCTTGGCTGACAGTGGTGCTAAAGGAGGTGCGACACATCCATGAACTCAGGTTGAACCTAATCTTGGTCTCAACTCTAGACCAACAAGGCTACTCAAACTATTAGCAACAACACTTGAAAATTGACGAAAGGTGCTATGATCGTAGTAAGAGGGTGGTGCACATATCAAAACAAACCTTGGCTGACAGTGGTGCTAAAGGAGGTGCGACACATCCATGAACTCAGGCTGAACCTGATCTTGGTCTCAACTCTAGACCAACAAGGCTACTCAAACTATTAGCAACAACACTTGAAAATTGACGAAAGGTGCTATGATAGTAGCAAGAGGGCATATTTGCAGTACCTTGTACAAGACCCCACACAAAGATATGTAGAGATAGTCTTAACGCAATGGAGGATGAGGCAACGCCAAGTCTATGGCACAAAAGACTTAGTCACATGAGAGAGAAAGGGCTATTCACACTTGCACAGAAGAGTTCATCAAAATAGCCAAAGGTATAACTCTCAACCCTTGTAACCATTATTTGTTTGGCAAGCAACACATAGTTGCTTTCTCTTCTTCTTATAATAAAAGAAAAGAACCATTGAGTTTGGTGCACTCAAATGTATGTGGTCCCATGGAAGTAGAATCATTGGGTAGGAATAAATACTTTGTAACCTTTATAGACAATGCATCTAGGAGGGTATAGGTACACTTTGTAAAAAATAATGACATGTATTCGAAACTTCAAGAGATTTCACGTGATGGTGGAAAGATAAATAGGAAAGAAGTTGAAGTGCCTTCAAACAAACAACAGAGGCGAATACACATTAAAGGACTTCAGAGCGTATTGTGTGATGCGTGGTATTAGACACGAGAAGATGGTCCCACGTATCCCATAACACAATGGAGTAATAGAAAGAATGAACTTGACCATTGTGTAGAGAGTGAGATGTATGCTCAGTATGGTTAAGTTACCTAAGCAATTCTATGGTGAAGCTGTAAGAACCACTTGCTATTTGATCAACACCTATAGATTATGAAATCCCAGAACAAAAGTGGTATGCCAAGAAAGTGTCCTACTCGCACCTAAGAAAAGCCTTTGCACATGTATCCAAGGAGATGAGATAAAAACTTGACTTGAAATTTGCTCCTTGTATCTTCATCGAATACATAGATGAGGAATTTGGATATAGATTGTGGGACGCTAAAGGGAAAAGGATCATTTGAAGTAGAGACATGGTATTTTAAGAAAATTAGTTCTGCGAAGAACATAGAAAGGCTAATGAAGAAGGTACTAACACTCCAAATCTAGTACCAGATTCTGTGCCCATACAGGTTGACTCAGAAACTATTCCAAAAGTAGAAGAAGAGGTAGAGGAACTTGAGTAGGGGAGCATCAACCCCCTTCACGAGAAGACGTTAAACCATCAGATGGTGTATCTACTTTTCAACTAGAAGCTAAGCCTCAACCAAAGATGTCAACAAGATGATGTATTCTGATTTCGGATAAGATATTTGAAATTAGAGTATATTATGCTCATTGACGAGAGGGAGCCAGATAGTGTTCAAGAAGCCCTAAAGCATGCAGACAAGGACAAGTGGGTGCAAGCAATGTTAGAAGAGATTAGCTCACTAAAGAAAAACTAGATATATGAGCTAGTGAAACTTCTCAAGGAAAAAAGAGCACTGAAAAATAAATGGGTATTCAAGTTGAAAAGAGGTAGCAATGAAAAACCAGTCAAATATAAAGTGTGATTAGTTGTCAAAGGCTTCGAATAGATGGAGGGAATTGACTTTGACGAGATCTTCTCACCAGTAGTGAAGATGACATCAATTAGGATCATACTTGGATTAGTGGGCAAATAGAACTTGGAGCTTGAATAGATGGATGGGAATATAACCTTTCTTCATGGATACTTGGAAGAAGAAATATACATGGAACAACTAGAAGAATTTGAAGTTGCATAGAAGAAATAGATGGTTTGAAAGTTGAAGAAAAGACTATAGTTTCAAGCAAGCACTAAGGAAGTGGTATAAGAAGTTTGACTCATTCATGACGAGTCAAGGATTCAAACAGATGATTACAGATAAGTGTGTATACATGCATAGACTACTTGAGGGTAAACTCATCATTCTCTTACTCTATGTTGATGATATGTTGATGGTTGGACAAGATACAACCAAGTTTAGCAGGTTGAAGAGAGAGTTATCTAAGTCTTTTCACATGAAGGACTTAAGACCAGCTTAGCAAATCTTGGCTATGAAAATCACATGTGACAAAAAAGTAAGAAAGTTACAACTGTCATAGGAGAAGTATGTTGAACAAGTAAAGCGGTTCAACACGGAGAGTGCAAAACTAGTCAACACTCTACTTGGCAACTATTTTAAACTGAGCCAACGTACGTGTCCTTCAACAACATAGGAGACAAACAAAATGGCCAATATTCCTTACTCATCAACAGTTGGGAGTCTAATGTATGCAATGGTGTGCACATTACTTGATATAGCTCATGCAGTAGGCATGGTGAGCAAGTTCCTGTCTAACCCAGGTAAAGATCATTGGAAAGTTGTAAAGGGGATACTGAGGTACATGAAGGGTGCATCTAAGTTGTGCTTATGTTTCAGAAGGATAGAGCCAGCCTTGAAAGGATACATAGATGGTGATATAGCAGGAGATCTTGATGGAAGAAAGTTAACATTAAGATTTCTTTTCACTTTTGCAGGGGAAGTTGTGTCTTGGTAGTCTAAGTTGCAGAAGTGTGTAGCTTTATTAACGATAGAAGCAAAGCACATTGTCATAGCTAAAGCAGGCAAGGAGAAGTTGTGGATAAAGCGATTTTTCTAGGCACTTGAATGTTTTGTAACCTAACAATATGGGGCTGATTCTTCTAGATCAATGGACATACATTACTCATAGATTTTAATTCCACACTTAACTTGGTTTAGTTATAAAAATGAAGATTCTTTGATCCTTGAAGGACTTGACAGAGTGCTATTCAATCACTCTCAATTTAACTTGTTACCTGCGTGTCACCTTTCTCATCTTCTACGAATTTCGTTGGACATTGCACTGTTCTGCTTCATAGAGATGCCTAAAAAATGAAATGTTGTAGGCCATTCATATATGACATTATGTGGCAAGAACATGAATATTTTTTGCTAAGGTATGATTCTTTGGAATATTAGGCAGAGGCTGCAAAAACCTTAATTAAGACGAGACAATGGAACAAGCATACATTTGAAAATATGAGTCTACTGGAGGAACTTCTTGAACAATTTTGAAGTGATTTTCCTTGTGGGCTATAAAGGCATAGTGGCTTTGCTAATTGGTCTGACTAGGGGCAGCTTGGGGCATGAGGCTTGGGGTCCGGGGAAGGGACAGACTAGGGTTTGTAGCGTATAGCCTTATATTATATTTTTGCAAGAGATTATTTTATGCCTTCAACCTATGACTCAAAGTCACGCAACGACAACTCTACCTTTGTACTAAAGCTTCGTGGCCAACTAGTGGGACTCTTTTTTAGTTCGAGTTCGAAGTGTTTTTCTCTGGAAAATCAGTTTTGGGAATAAAAAATACACTTCCTTGGTTCCAAATCGGACGGTGGAAGTAACTTTGACATCTGCGCCCCTACAGAATCACAAAATCCAGTCAGCATTTTCTTTTCAAAATCTTCCAAACTCCGGAAAAATCAGTGTCATAGTCGAGAGCAGCTCAAGCACCCCTCTTTACGCGACTACTCTCTTAAACCCTCCCAAAACCCTAACCTAAAATCTCCTTCTTCCTCTTTTTCATGGCTTCGTCGATTCTCGCAGACTGTTCTTCTTCTGCAACAGCTCGTCGTTTCCCTTTCCAGAAGCTACGCAGCAATGGCGCCTTTCCTTTTCTCTCTTATTGAGAAATCCAAGCCTGCTTGCGAGCCTCAGAAAATCATTTTTCCTTACGCTGGTATGATTCAAGACATATTGCATTTTGCAGCTCAAGTGTTTGATAACTTTGCTTCCCGAAACGAAGAAACTTTTCAGTTGTTAATTTTCAGCTGAAAAACCACGGCTTTAATATGTTTTGCGATGAGATTTTGTACTCATAATTGATTTGGTATCACCTAACCTGAGAAAGAGGCAGAACAGATTGGTAAATTATAATTTACAGTGACAATGGTGATTTCAGTGACTAAAATCTGAACAGTAGTGTAACAAATGTAAATTTGAACTTTAAAAAATCCTAGCTCTTGGGTATGCCGAACTTTGAAATGGTAGGAGTAATTCAGGAGTGTGGCTCTGTTCCAATTAAATGTGAACGTACACGTAATTTCTTGATTAATTTGGCTTAATCTTAATCTTCTTTTCTTCCCCATTGATTTCTTCTTATCCTTTGTTTTTTCTTCTTCCCAGCGGGTAGTTTACTTAACAATAGGCGGAAATACAAGAGCAGAACCCTTGCCTTTCTCAAGCAATCCTTATTGATTCCTAACTCTTCCTAAATGTGTTCCCAGTACGTCAAATATTGCCTTGCAAACTTGTCCCTGATTCTAAACTTCGTAGCTATGATTAGAATGGTGGAATTTGTCACTTAGCCAAGTTGGTTAAGTGTCTTGTCCGACAACCAAGAGGTGCTGGTTCATGACCATTCACCATTCAAAAACTACGATTGCTATGATGTTTTAGGGACAAACCAAACTTCTCAGTCTAGTGGATCAGCTCAGGAAACTATGTTGTTTTGTTTTGGTTTGCAATTTAATGGCCAGTCAAAACCCATCTTTCATGAAATGATGAATGTTTTTTCTGGAAAAGTTGAAGGTGATGGGAACAAAATGATACAATACCTGGATTTTGGGTTGGTTATCTTTCTTATTGGTTGATACAGCAATTCTTGTTGCTGTTTGATGTACAAACTTGTTTTTCGTTCTATATTTCCTGTAAGATGGTACGCTGCTGTATTGCTTTACCTGCCTTGACCGTCTTGTTCTGAGGGAGTGTCCATCCTTTTACAATAAAAGTTTTATTACAAAGAAAAAACAGAAAAGAAGATGAAGAGCGTGTTACCAATCACAATGAAACTATTTATGTGTCAGTTCTCTCTCTCTCTCTCTCCAGCTTGGTTCTCAGTGGGTAATTAGAACAATGGTTGGTGGAGATGCAGAAAATTCGTGTTTCAGAGGTGCATGTGATTGGACTCTCCTTGGAAGAGAGGAAGGGACAGGGTAGCTAGTGTTTTCAATCCAGAGATCTATCCAAAAGGATTTTTTTTTTTGCAAGCATCGTGTTGCTCATTTATCTTCTCTGTGCCACATGCCAGGTATTGTACCTTTAAATCGACATGCACTGGATGCAAAGCATTCATGTTTCCCATTGCTTGTGTGAAAGTGGAAACCTGGTCATAAAGAAGAAAATCAAACTCTATTCTGTAACTGTATGCTGTTATCTCCCAAATTGAAGGAAGCAATGACTACAGTAAGCACCTATGCCTTGCAGACAACAAGAAAGACTTCTATATGGTGGAGATTAATGAGTTCTCTCTTTTTTTATTTGCAAACTGTTGTATGTTGGGGTTGCATAGGGAGAAAGGAGAATCTGCCATCTGTGATACATCATATCAGACTGAAATTATTAAGAAAGGAGGGAGGGATGGGTGAAAGATATTTAATATTGTCACTGATATTGCCTGATGAAGCTTTATCACAACATGAGGCTAAACTTTCTATTCTACCATGCTATATATTACTCTGCTGATGCATTTCCAGAGACATGTATCATAATACCTATATTTCTTTCAACCTTTACTAACTAGGCATTGTGAATCCTGAAGTCATTAGTCTTATATTTTACGCATTTATTTTCTTTGAATTTGTTTTTTGGATACTTTTTTATTATTTCTGGAAGTGGGAAATTCACTTGGAAACTAAACAATTGTGAATTCCAAATTCCATGGAAGTTCACTTCCAAGAGATTTGCTCTAACATATCATTTTCATTCGTTTAGATGATTAATTCTCCTTAAGAGTTTCACACCCATTTGGTACTGCCAAAGAATGAGATTTAAAAATGAAGTTCTCATTTTAAATATACTGTTATGTTTAATAGAACATGCTTGAAATTTAAAAATCTGATTTTGTTTTGCAATTAAGTCTTTTGTGAATTTTTCTTCTAAGGTCATCATTAACTTGTATAGCTACTTTTCAACTACAATTTCCACATTAAATCCAGTGCTTGAAATGTTAACTTGCAATGGACAGATCTCCAAACTTTAACCTTATTGGCCATGAAGTTGCCTTCAAACTTACTTGCAATCCTAACCTACACAACACCTTCCTCCATAACCTACCACAATCATGTCGCTTATAATGCTTGTAGTTCTCCTCCAACGGCATTTGCTATATCTATCATGTTACTTTCCCTTGGTTTCATCATGTTTCCTCTTTAATTCAGTAGAGCTTTTCAAACGGCAAATTCTCTTTTCCAAAGTCCTTGCTTTTTGCATCACTTCTTATATCTATTTCCATCTCAAGGATCTAGATACTATGATCTCTATTTTGAGAATCTACATACCATGATCCGTACTGGCCTTATATTCACTCTTAGTTTTCATATATAACATAGGAATGTTTTAGTTATGGATTCATGTAAACAAGTCACCTCCAATGCCATTAACTCTTGCTTGGATATGGAGACCTTGGAATTTCTTGAATATTTTAGTTGTAATCATGTAAGTCAGTTAACACTTGATAGGGGTGAATGGAGAAACAAGATTCATGTGGCTGACCCGTAATTGGGATAAGGCTGTGATGATGATGAATCATGTAAGACGGTAAGCTACATGTGCACGATTGATGTAGTTCCATTATTAGATTATTGGTTAAGTGGTACCAGTGATATGACCTTTCAACAAAAGTGCTTAATGTTTTGATGCAATAGGCTGAACTTCTTCTTAAACAAGTTTCACTGCAAGACTTATGCACCAAGTAATCAATTTGACGATATCTTTCTAAGTTCATATACACAGCCAATTGACTCATTACTTTTAATTGGACATGGTATATACACCCTATATTTACACGAGGCCCTTACTGAATGGTAGCATGCTCAAATTTCTGAAGATCCAAATTGTTCACAATTTGCCCTTAACTTTGATGGTCCATGCTCCAAATTCTCATCCATTTAGTAAGGGGCACACAAGGGAAAACTAGGGGCCCATATATCATTATTCCTTTGTAAGCCATGGGACTTTATGCTCAGATGTGAATCTAGTTCCTTTGGACAGTCATCATTTGTTGACATTTTATGCAGTGGCCATGGCTACTAAGACATCATCAAAAGTGATTGATTGAAAGTTGATCTCAAAGCAAATCAGAGATGAAATTACCAGTGAAATTTCCAGGATGAAGGATGCAATTGCCATAGTTCTAGGCCTTGCAGTCATTCTAGTTGGTAGTAGGAAGGATTCTCAAACTTATGTACGCAACAAGATGAAGGCCTGCGAGGAGATCACATCTTAAGGGTCCATGATTGTATAAATTACCCTCATTTAGCATGACTTTTGATATATTTTTGAGATATTATTTAAAAATTTATATGAAAAATGTATTATTTGAAAATTTTGTAATCTAACCATAATTTGGTAAATTTTCAATGTTAGATGATGATCTGAGGTATGTGTAAAATTGAATGTTGTATAGTACTAATTAGATTGTTTTCTTTGATTTGTAGGTGGTAGATCAAGATCCATGCAGTTAGATCAAGCCGATCAACATCCTAGATTTGCGATCAACCTTAGATTAAAATGGACAGCTTAGATGAATCCAGATTATCTGGATCAAAATCAAGAAGCAAGGACTCCAATTCAATCCTCAAGTATCATGTCTAGGCCATAAGCATAAGAGAATTGATAATGCTAAGGGATTTTATGTTTAATGATGGAAAGTGAAAAGAATGACAAGAGAGTAAATAATTTTCTAATAGGAAACTAGGTCAAAGTTAGGAAATTTAGTTAATTTAGAATTCTTTGGATAGAAGGAAAGAGAATGAAGAAGTAAATTATCAAAAATTGAATTCAAATTGTCTTCTCATCATCTATAAAAAATATATTGAAGATGGAGAGAGAGAGGAAATAGTTTCCTAGTAGGAAACTAAGTCAAAATTAGGAAATTCAGTTGATTTAGAATTCTTTGGAGAAAAGGAAAGAGAATGGAGAAGGAAATTACTAAAAATTGAATTCAAATTGTCTTCTCATCATCTATACAAAAACAGATCTAAGATGGAGTGAAAAAAAAAGCTTGAAAATTTGGAGAAAAACGGAGGTTGAAGATGAATAGTGCATGTGCAGGCTGGTCAATAAGGGTACTTTGCAGGTCTTCTCCTACTTCAATGCTTGACAAAAATCTCTGAAATTTGGTTTATTGGATAAAAAACATCAAGGACAAGAAGACCCAGTTTTTTATTTTTAATTTTCATTCTAAATCTTGTAACTTGAATTGATTAAAGTTAGCTACTTGCTACTATTTGCATGAATAGTAATAATGAGTTACGTAAAGTTTTGCACCTTTAGTTTGGTTTATTTGATGAGTTTTTGAATGATCTAATTCTTTGCTTATATTATTATTTGAGTTAGAAATAGTTTCATGTAAATTTTTTTGAAATTTAATGGTTAGATTTGTTTAATTTTATGAAATAACCTTGAAAGGTAATGTTGTGTAGGTTGGTTAACAGCCTATTTTTGTGATTGAATATCTTAATTTTTGTTATCTTGATTTGAAATGAATCATATAATTGAATTTATTGATATTAAATTGTTATAGGTACCAAGTTTTATTGTAAAATTTCATTGGAAAGTATATAAAAAAAAAAAAATCAGTTGCCAAAGTTAATGAAATCTTTATGGATTTTGACTGTTCATGGATTGTAAACAGAGATTGGATTAATCATGGCTGGTAAATAGGGATAAGATAACTGCTTAGCTAGTGTCACACGCGCGCGGCCACATATGATTGTCTCGGTTATCCTCTGCTTTTCTAGTAACACTCTCACTTGCAAATGCAGTGAGAGGTGTTGCTCTGGTATTTTAATTTGAACAAAATTAAGAAAATCTGTGAATAGGATCTGATGCATGACACATTAGAGAATGTTATGAGTAATCTAAAAATAAATAAATAAAATTAATTTAAGCCGTTCAAATCTCAAATTCTTTTATTAGTCCAAGTCATCAGATTTTTGAAAGATCTGAATAATCCAACTGTTGAATCTTTAATCAGAGACCTAAGAGATGGATTGATGAAGGTTGATCAACTTCAATGTGGCTAGAATTAAAGAATTTCACTATGATCAAGCTAGTGAAGTGGATTTTAATTGATATTTTGTTTAATTTTCTATCCTTTGAATTTTTCATTAATTCATAAATTCAATAGATCTAACTTTCTAGTTCATTGTTATTCAATTCTGATAATTTTTGTTAATTTGTGGCAAATTAAATTGTATTTAAACTCCATTCTTTTAAGTCGAGTCCTCGTGGGATCGACCTGTACTTGTACAAACTATACTACAATAGCCCGTGCACTTGCGGAAAACAATTAACATCTTATGAAGGAAATTTACAGGAAGACTGCACTGAAGAAGCGATTAGTTACATTTTAGGGTTCAATAGTGATCCTGCAGTTCATGGAATTCTAGTCTAGCAGCCTTTACCTAAGGTGCATTATTGAATCTTGTAGTTCTTTTCTTGTCAAATTTAGTTTTCATGACTAACAGAATTGTGTTGCTATTGTTACTATCATCGTCCTCAATTAACTAATTAATATAATATTGATAACAATAACACATTTTCTAGAAAAAATAGTTGTCTATATTTAGAATGATCTTTTACATGTCCGTGCCTTATTTCTCCGTCCTTTTTTTTTCCCCTCGTAATTGTAATAATGTGTATAAACTGAGGCAAGAAATGTGTCTTAGTGTTATCAGATTGGTTAGAGTAATTTTTTATGCCATGTCATATATATTTAAACTGTCAAAAGAGTAGTGAAAATATGAAGAGGAATCATAGCTTTAGTAGTTTGCCTTCTCATTTGATTGTGGCTGATTAGGGAAACATAGCATTTAAGTAAATCATAGGTAGTTGATGGTGATCCACGCCCAAAAAGTAAAATAAAATCCATATCCAGGTCAAATTAGTGTGGCCAAGTTTGTGGTGATTGAGCAACATGTGCAACCCACCTTAGGAGGGTAGCCTCATAAGATGATGTGTTGACCATGCCATTCTGCTAGTATAATTGGATACTTGCAATATTAAAATATTAAAAACAATTAAAATTAGGTTATCTTAAGTTTGGGAGGATTTTCAAAGAAAGTTTTGAAGTTATTAAGATTTGATTAAGTTATTTTAGTTTGCAAATTGATTTTAGTAAGTTATTCATGTTAGGATTTGATTATTGGAAGCTTACTTATGCATAGAGAAATTGATGGAGAATTATTGTAAACTTAGCTGCCTATCGCCAATGGGGAAAGAATAAAGTTGTATTTAGGAGTCAGTGTAAATACTATTATTTGGGATATTTAGCTTGTAAATAGATAACAGATTAAGTTATAAATAAACCTCCATTCTGTCAATACATTTCTTGGCTAAAATATGACGTGGTCCATGGCAACTGTGGAATCATCTTAATGAAATTAAATTGCTGCTACATGGTTCTAATCATCAATTCGTTCGTGTTGAGAGGTCAACTAATCAAAGTGCAAAGTCACTAGCTAAAGAGGAAGTCAATCTCGTCAAATTGAGGAATAGATCTTTTGATCCAGGTTAAGCGGCTCATGGTAATTTGTTTCAATGTAAGGGCTCTGCCTGGGTTTCCGTTTCTTCTTTAATTTATTCAGTCATTTTTCTACTAAAGTGTCTCCTTGGAAGCGATGTGCTACATCAAAACTCAGGTGTAGCGGAAAGTAGACATGGGTTCATGTCATGGGGGTCGAGAAGTATGTCGGCGAATAGGCTATCTCAAGAGCATACAATTTGTATTGCCACATGGAATATAGGGACATTGACAGTTAAGAGTCTAGAGTTAGTAGATACAATGAAATGTAAGAGAATCAACATAGCTTGTGTCAAAGAAACCAAGTGAAAATGGGCTAAAACTAGAGAAATCGATGGGTATAAGCTCTCGTAAATAGAAAAGGATAATAACAAAAATGGCGTAAGAATGGTGGTGGATAAGAATTAAAGGATAAAGCTGTAGATGTTAAAAGAACCAATAATAGAATTATAATAATAAAACTTATTCTAAGAGAACAGATCATAAATGTTATAAATGCATACGCACCACAAGTAAGGTTAGAAGATATAATCAAAAGACAGTTTTGGGGAGGCATGGAGGGAGTCATGCAAGAAATTCCCAACACAGAGGGGATATTTATAGGAGTATACTTAAATGACTATGTAGGAAAAGAAAAGGAAGGATATGATAGGATACATAGAGGGTATGATATTAGAGAATGAAATGAGATGGGGGAAGCTATCCTCGATTTTGCTTTGGCATATAAGCTGGCCTTTGCAAACACATTCTTCAAGCAGAGGGATGAACACTTAAACCTTTAAAAGTGGACTCCATAAAAGCCCAATAGACTTTTTGTTACTTAGGAATATGGAAAGATCAATGTCTAATGATTGTAAGGTAATACCAGGTGAGAGTTTAACCTCACAACATAGGTTAATGGTTATGGATATCTACATTAAAAGATGAAAGAAAGGAAATGAACTTAATAGGTATCCAAAAACTAAGTGGTGGAACTTTAAAAGGAAGAAAATAATCTCACTTACAAATAAGTTGATGGCAGAAGAAAATTGGAACAATGAAACAGAAGTAAACACCATGTGGATTAACGTTGCCTAGTTCATTAAGAAAATGGCAAAAGATGTCTTAGGAATATCTAAAGGTAAATGGCAATTAGTAAAGGAAACTTGGTGGTGGAGTGAAACAGTGCAAAAAATTATTAAAAAAAACATGTGTTTTAAAGTATGGCAGAAGACTAGAAATAATGAAAACCATGGATAGTATAAGAATACCAAAAAGGTTGCTAAGAGAATAATAAGTGAGGCTAAATGTAAGACATATGATGATCTCTATAATAGATTAAGATCAAGAGAAGGTAAGAAAGATGTGCTTAAACTTGCAAAAATAAGACAATAGTAGGGTAAGGACTTAGACTACGTTAAGTGCATTAGAAGTGATGATCAAAGTGTATGAGTCAAAGATGACGTGATCAAACAAAGGTGGGAAAGTTATTTTTAAAAATTGCTAAATGACAATTGCCCGAGAATATAGGAAATGAAAGTTCTGTAAACCTAAATAACATTGGACATTATAGATACGGTCGTAATATTAAAATACCTGAAGTGAAAGAGGCATTGAAAAAGATGAAATAAGGAAAGGCCTTGGGGCCGGATGGTATACCAATAGAGGTTTGGAAGCATATGGGAGATATTGGAGTAGTTTGGTAGATCAAGTTGTTTAACAAGATTATAAAATCAAAGAAAATGCAGGATGAATAGAGGAAGAACTCTATTTTACCAATTTATAAGGATAAAGGAGACATACAAAGCTGCACTAATTATCGGGGGATCAAACTTATGAACCACACTATGAAACTTTTGAAAGAGAGATAGAGAAGAGGCTACGGCATGAGACAAGTGTATCGGAGAACCAATTTGGTTTCGTGCTTGGGAGGTCTACTATAGAAGCTATTTTCTTATTAAGATAATTGATAGAGAAATATAAGGAGAGGAGGAAGGACCTCCACATGGTTTTTATTGACTTAGAGAAGGCTTAAGATAGGATCCTTAGTGAGTTAATATGGAGGGTGTTGGGTTTGGAAGGGATTTCGCGAGGGTATATAGGCATAATTAAAGATATGTATAAGGGAGTGGTAAGAAATGTTAATACCACTAGCAGAGAGACAGTTGATTTTTCTATCACCATAGGATTGTACCAAGGATCGACATTGAGCCCATACCTTTTTACGTTGGTTATGGATGAGTTAATAAAACATCTGTACGAGAAGATTCCATGGGTGCATGCTATTTGCAGATGGTATAGTTTTAATTGAAGAGACAAATGAGGGCGTAAACACAAAGCTAGAGTTATGGAAAAAAGCATTAGAACCTAAATGATTTAAAATTAGTCGAACTAAGACGGAGTATATAGAATGTCATTTTAGTAAAGAGAGGAGCGGGAGTGGGGCACCAGTAAATATTGATAACCAAGAAGTTGCCGTGAAAGACCACTTTCGGTACTTAGGATCGATGATTCATGACAGTGGAGAGATTGAGAGGGATGTTACCCAGAGAATCTAAGTTGGTTGGAACAAATGGAGATGTGCATCTAAAGTTTTGTGTGATCGACAGGTGCCCCTCAAACTAAAGGAAAATTCTATGGGATGGCTATAAGGCCAGCTATGCTTTATGGATTAGAGTGTTAGGCAGTTAAAGAACATCATGTTTATAGGCTGAGCGTAGCAGAAATGAGGATGTTGAGATGGATGAATGGCAAGACAAGAAAGGATAGAATTAGGAATGAAAACATTAGAGGAAACTTAGGGGTAGTACCAATAGAAAATAAGATGAGGGATATTAGACTTAGATGGTTTGGACATGTCCAACGAAGACCGAAAGTGGCACCAGTTAGGAGTAAGGCAACACAAGTAGAAGATTCTAAAAGGACAAGGGGAAGGCTCAAAAGAACATGGATAGAAGTGGTGAGAAAAGATTTAAAAACTTTGGGACTAAATGAAGCCATGGTACTTAATAGAGGGGAATGGAGGAACAAGATTCATGGGCCAACCCCTAATTGGGATAAGGTCTTGATGATGATGATGATTGTTTCAGCTTCTTGTCTATTGTATCCACTCTTGGATGGTCTCTTAGATCTCGAAATTTCCACTCAGAAAAAAATAAATGAACCTCTGTTTCCTCTTTGGAGCATTCTTGGTTTTTTATAAGTAAAATTTTGAAGAATTATTATTTTTTGGCATCAAGTATAAGACTGCTGCTGTTATGCTTGCTATCGATCAATAGTTGTTGATAATCTCAACCTCCCAAGAACATGATATTCTTGCATCTAGTCTGTTTGATTCCTGATCAGAGAAGCCTAAATTTAATCTACCTTTCCCACGGAACATATTTTTTTGTTCCTACTGGACAGTTAGGAAGGACTTTCCATTGTTCTGCACTGATAGCAGAATGACTGTTATGAGTTGTGGAGTTCTTCCCATTGTTACCTGGATTGCAATTCACAGTTACGCATTTTATTTGTTTCAGTTGTTACATGCTACCTGGTTTTGGAATTTGCTGCTGAAGCATTTAAAATTGATAATGAGTTACTCTGGATGAATCAGCTACTGAAGCTCTGGAATAATGTTTATCATGATAGAATATTAGATATTGTTCCTCAATCTGATATATTATCTGTGCTCTTGAATTGGGATTTATGACTTAATATTCTCTTCTTCTCTCTGATTTTTACCAGCATATGAATGAGAAAAACATCTTGAATGCTGTTGGCATTAAGAAAGATGTGGATGGATTCCATCCACCGAATATTGGTCGGCTTGCTATGCAAGGTTGGGAACCATTATTTGTTCCATGCACGCCAAAGGGATGCATAGAGTTTTTGCGCTAGACTGGTGTTGAAATTAAGGGGGAAAGATCAGTTGTAATTGGCCAGAGCAACATTGTTGGAATGCCTGCTGCCTTGTTGTTGCAGGTGAACTTCATTCATTCCTGTGGTTGTCTATCATGTTATATCTATTTGTTCTTTCTGCCAGAAACTTTAGCCATTTCATAATTTCTTTTTTTCCCTTTAAGGCCGCCCTTTTGTGTATCTTGCTTGCGATTCCCTGTCTTATGTTGTTTGACACTTCGACAATAGTAGATGATTAGTTTCCTTATTCCGAATGTTAGAAACAAATTATGTTGGCAGAGAGAAAATGCAACTACTAGCATTATACATTCCCGCACAGGGAACCCTGAAGAGATTACAGGGCGAGCAGATATTGTCATCTCTGCTGTTGGAGTTGCAAACATGATGAGAGGCAGCTGGATAAAGCCTGGTGCAGTTGTGATAGATGTTGGAACCAATCCTGTGGATGTAAGTAGACTCTACT
Organism: Warburgia ugandensis; assembly: GCA_035236585.1. NCBI lineage: Eukaryota > Viridiplantae > Streptophyta > Magnoliopsida > Canellales > Canellaceae > Warburgia > Warburgia ugandensis. The sequence goes on from CP141133.1 coordinate 16,545,164, forward strand.
CCTGACTATGGGGATCTTGTGTCCAAGGCTTGTTCATTAGGTTTTGTAGCTTCTTGCAGTTGTTTCTGGGGGATAAAACCAGTATCATCCACTTGAGTGTGTTCAAGTGCTCGAGGATACCTGTGCAATCACAAAGCATAACTTACATTTGAACATGCATGCACATATCTAGCAGGGTCATAATAACCATTTCTGAAGATTAAAATGAGGTGTAGAGACAACTCATCGTATTTATGGGAAACAAAAGCAGAATGTCACACCTGGATAAATCTCCCATTTAATAAGAATTAAAGGGCTTCATGATGCTACAGTTTTTACAAGAGACTGAAGATTGGTGCCCTTGATATTAATTGATGATGCTATAGTTCAGCTTTTAGATGCTTTAACGTGAGATAAAACTTCATTGCCGTAGTTCTGTGAATGATTGATGAGTTTAACTTTTTATTAACTGGGGATACGTCAAAGTTATCCTGGAGGAACTAGCAAAGATAGAACTTGGTCACTTGCAAAACTAGATGACTGGTATGGGAAGTATTATTAGAGAATAATATGTAAAGAACTATCTTTTGGCAATTTCAGAGACAACAGCTGTTTATTTTGGTTTTCTCATTTCTTGTGTCTGCAAAATCTGATATACTTTAAGTTGTGATAGAGATGGCTGTTTAGTTTCTTGAAGATTAACAAGTAGTAGTACTCTGAACGAAGAGACAGGATAGTTACCTGAAAGTCTTTCTGTCTGAATTACTTGAGAGTTGAAACACTCCCTGGAGTCTGAACACGTCTGTTGTCTCTAAAGTCTAAGCTGTTTTCCAAAAGAACTGTCTTTTGTCAGTTTTATGTTAATTAAAGTTTTGTCGGAGCATGTTTGTCTCTTCACAACCAATTGATTTGCAAATACCTCGAGTGTTCTTGTTACATTTAAACTGGCATTTTGAGGACTGGAAGACAACTTAAAAAAGATTACTAGCATAATATGATATATCTGAAATCAAGACTGCTTTATGATTTCTGTTTCTTGTGACCATAGCTTAAGAAACAACCGTCCAGAAATTTAGGGAGCTTGTACTTGCCTCCATCTTTTTACTTGGAATAGAGATTTCCCATGCTGAGTAGTAGTAAATATGTGTAACAGGATCCTGAAAGTCCTCGAGCTTATCTAATGGTTGGTGATGTCTGTTATAAAGAGGTAGCAAAGGTAGCATTGGCAATTACTGCAGTCGCTGGAGGAGTTGGTCGAGTGACCATACCAATGCTTCTATTAAATACATTTGACTCGGCAAAGAGGCTACATAATTTCATGTGAGTCCTCCATTTTTTGTTAAATTAATGAACCCATGAGTTAAATAATTCAGGATAAGAATTCTACTGTTATATTTCAGTTATACCCTGCTTTTGGGTTGGTTCTACCTTTTGTTAACTTGCATATGAAAGAAAAGAGTTTTGCGGGTGGATGAGTTGTTTGCTTGTCATCTTCTTGGCCAGAAAAAAAATGTCATTTGACTTTTATGATGTTCGCAAAAGATTGTGGTTCGGTCAGCAAATTCCTATATCTTTATCTGTATCTGAGATGCTTAGAAATTCCTGTGCCCCACCAAAAACACCAGGGACATGTCAAAGATCTAAAAGCTTATCTTTATCTTTTTGTTCAAATAACCATTAAGGTGAATCAGGTAGTTCAAACAATCAGTCTTTTTAAGATAAACCGATCCATTTTGCAAGTTCATTGTTTTGGGTAGTTCCTTTGAAGGACGATACTTGAATTCTTGTTTTTAGCTATGAAACCATTCCGATCGTGGCTGTTTTGAAAACTTCATGCCTGAGACTGGTACTGAAGCTTTTTCATGTAAAATGTTTTTCTTATGGTTTCTTCAAAGAGAGATGCTTTGCCAAGAGGCATTCTAGCCCAGTCGTGGTGGTAAACGTACCTTCTCGGTTTGTAAGCTACGTCGTAAGTTCGAGGTTTGCACCCAAATATGTCTATGATTGAACGAGTTTGTATATCGACCGAGACTCATCTATATAACTTTTGAGCAATGCTCGGAATGTCCTAGACTGGCTTTTGGGACCCCTTTAGCTAAGCCTTACCTTTGGATACTTTGACCCGTGATCTTGTTTGGCCTCCCATGACACCAAAATTCAGCATTGGTGGATGATTTTTCTATGTTGAATGTACGTATATGTGTATGGTATTGATATCTAGAAGCATCTGATCAGCTTGAGCTTTTGCGTAGCCTAAACGGGATGCCATACCAGACGAATGGATCTGATCATCCACGTGTGGCCTTACTTGGGGCTCAAGAAGTCAGTCCGGAACATTGTCCCGAAGCATTTCTCATCATTTTGTTCGGACAATCTCTACTACATGCTTGGATGTTAAATTTGAGAAACTGAAAATAAGTTGTAGTGGCTGGGGATATGATCTCGACTGTTCTCCCCAGAACAATTTCAACTTCTCTTTTGATAATACAGTGGGGGAATTAAGCAAAATAGAGGCCTATTATGTAAATGTGAGGGATGCAGCACAGTAACTTGGGTTCAGGTCGCGCTCACTGAAGTGTACATGGAGCAGCCAAATGTTAACAGCTATATATTTGGCGTTCCATCTGTACGAAACGAAAGTCTCCGACGTCGGAGGTCAATCTCAAGTGCAGTGCACCAAGTAAAAAGGCGAATGCTCCACTAGAGCCCAATCTCGTGGTCGTTAGGCTGACAAGAAATTTCTCTTATCACAAGTTTTTTGATAGATACGATATAGATGACAAGGAATCTCCATTATTGAATCATTCAGAGTCCATGTCATTACTTTTATAATTACAAAGATATAATGAGAACCACATGTGGTTGATCTAATTTAACCCCCAAGAATGACTCCAGTTGGACTATTCTAGCATCCTAAAAAAGTAGTATTTTGAAGCGTGAAAAACTTCGCATAAGCAACGGTCCACATTCAGTTACTAAAGCACATTTTCTTTTGTTTGGCATGAGGTCGTTGTCTCGGAGCCGGGTCCAAGTTTCCTGGGTATAAGAACGCAGGCTGCTTCCTGAAGCATGATTGACTCATCACCCATAGAAACTCTCGGTTATAATGGGTGCATTGAAACCGTTGAATTGTCTATGCATCTAAAATCTGGTCACATAAATTTCATCTTCCTCATTCCAACTTCATTAGAGCATGGATCCCTTCCGGTTTCTCCTACTCTTCTCGGCCTTTTCCAATTGTCTTCTCCAAATCCTTGCCGAAAATGTAAGCTTCAGCAGCAATAACAATTCAGCCGACCGGAATATCGGAGTTAAAAATCGCTTCTGCGAAAGTTGGCGCTTCTCCGTCGAGACAAACAATGCCGGCAACTGGACGGAAGTCCCTGGCGGATGTTACGGATTTGTCAAGGAGTACATGACTGGCGATAAGTACTTATCCGACTCCTACATGGCTGCCGACGAAGCGTATGCATATGCTAGTACCATTGATGTTACGGGTGACAGGAAGGATGCATGGATCTTCGATGTGGACGAAACTCTTCTATCCAATTTGGCTTACTTCCTCGACCATGGATTTGGGTACTTAAAAAGTCTGATTATTCTCAGGTGTAAATCAAACGTTTTAGTGCTGTTATCAAAATGGTAGTCTGGATATATGATGCTCATCATCATCAACATTATCCTCATTAATGGCTGCTGCGTAACCTGGCGGTGATGCATAAGGTTAGAGCAGTTCATTCGTTGTTCATTGGGGGGGTGGGGGGAGGATGTCGGTCATCGTTTAGTTTGGATAAAAAATTGAGATTTCGGCAAAATATTGGCTGTTTCAGCTAAAATATCGCGTTTCTTTTTTTGGCCAATATTTTGGCCGAGATGATACAGATTTAAAAGTATGCACACACTGGTTTCCCCAGCTTGTTAATCTAGTGTCTCCTACTTTGGTATCTGCTAGACCACAAATCAAGATGGTTGGATGAGGCACAACGAGTGGGACGAAGGTGAGGCCTCTTGCAAAATAGAATTCTGTAACAGTCCCAGAAAAAGAAACAAAAATTATCACTAAAAGGCTAAAGGGATTATACTTGACTACCAATCTTTTGCCAATCTTCACGTCATATCTATTCTGTCTGTCATCAACATCCGCATTCCATATGAGTTGGTGACCGACGATGTTGCCCATGTAGGGCAATCATTAATGGATTCGGTAATAGCGCGAGAAGTAGACAATGAGTAGAGAGAGTATTTACGTAATCGATAATGTATTGCTCATGTTTAAAAGATTTCATTTCTTTTATCCATTTATATATCCTTCCTTTGTCACATTTACAGATTGAAGAATTTAAATACGCGGGCATTTGTTGAATGGGGGACTTTGGCGAGAACCCCAGCACTACCAGCGAGTTTGAAGCTTTACAAAGAGCTCCAAATGCTAGGATTTCAGTTGATTATCTTAACTGGGCGGCCTGAAAGTATAAGAAAGGTCACTCATCAAAATCTCTTGATGTCGGGATACAGCTCTTGGAAGAGGCTCATTTTAAGGTAAGATTAGTATTTAAGCCATGCGTGCACTATTTATAATTTTATTTAGTAATTCTGATTAGAATTGTAAGGGCCAAATACTGTTTAATGACATTTTATTTTCAGACTATAACTTTGTAGTAATTTCAAATATACTTGTAGGTATGGACACACACATCCACACATATTCAAATGTATATAGTGATTATGAATGTAGAAATAATTTATAAATACAATAGTATATGTGTATACACAAAAATTTGTCCCTTCATTAAATAAGTGGACAAGCTTTATAACTCATCACGTTAAAAGATTTTTTTTTTGGTAATTCATTATATTCATGCAAACACGACCAATTTGAAAGCCAACTGTGTAGTTACCATTTTATGTCTAAAATGAGTTGTAAAATTTACTATTACATTGACATATACTTTTCTTACAAATATAATTTATACCTGTTTTATACATTGCTTGTTCCTTATAATAGTGTGTCTACCTATTGTTTAGAGAATTATTTATACAAACATGATCACTATGACTACCATCTATCGTTGTAATGCTAAAAAATAATTTTCTAATTTATGTCGTATTGATATTTATTTTACTTAAGAAAAGAATAATGTGTCCTTATTTTACATCTTGGTTGTTTCTAATAGTATTATTTCCTCACAATGATCAGAGAATCCATGAAATTTCAATAACCAAAAGAAGCCCATGAAAAAAGAATAGTTGCGGTGAGGATTCATTATATTAAGCTTCATAAAACAAATTTTTTCTCTATTTATCGATATCACAATATTCCATATCTTGCAAACCTTATTTGAATAGATTCTTGGCCAATCACCATAGAGATGCAATTTTTGAAAGTAGAAAAATATTCCCACATCGTTGCACTGATCAAGAACACATAAGAACAATGGTGAAATTAAACACAAAAAAGAAACAAAAGCATGATGAGATAAAAAAAGAGTACACAAAAACTTAGTAGTGAAATGGGGATATTTGTTGGGACATGAATTTTAAAATTATTAAAAATCTTTAAAGCTAAAAAGGAAACATGACACTTGATATTGTGCTAAGACAAGTCATATAGGATAGATACATAGATCTAGAAACAGAAGAAGGAATTCTCCACCATTCTCTCTCCTCCTCCCCACCCCGGGTCCTAAGAAAAAGAAGTTCCACTTTATGGCAATTAAGAGGTTTTGTGATAATTTAAACAAATAAATGAGAAATAAAAAATGAAAGGAAAATAAGTTTTAGAATTTATAAAACCCTTAGCAAAAGCTAAAGAAAAAAGTCATTTAAACTATATAATAGTAGGTAGATAGATATAGTGTTTAAACTTTTCTCTTACTTTCTCATTCTATATTTGTTTTTGGAGAGGGTATAATTGCTTTCCTTTTGGTAGATAATGATTCCTCTCGTACTCAAGGGTGCTCTAGCAAAAGACTACCTTTCCTTTATCTATAACATCTTTTGGCTCCTATTTGGATCTTGAATTGCATATAACCTTGGTACAAGCATGGCATTTATAATATATAATTATGTGCTTTTGTTCATTAAAATGACCAAATTGAAAAGGCACATTAAAGAATATTAGAAGGACGATTCAGATCAATCAAGGATCAAGCCTACAATGCCATAATGGGTAGGCCTCATGTGTACTTATCATCACTACTAAATTGGAGTGGTTTTAAGACGATTTCAAAATTGTCTTAGAAAAAGTTAAGAAAAATAAGTTGGTTTATGAAATCATCTTAAAAACTGAGTTTTAAAGATGGTCTTAGAAACTGTCTTAAAAACATTTTAAAGACAATTTCCAAACCCTTCTTAAAAATATACTTTTTAAGACCATTTAGAAACCATCTTAAAAATATACTTTTAAAGACGATTATGGAAACTGTTTTTATAATCCACTTTCTTACGATTTTTAAGACAATTTTAAAATTGTCTTTAAAAAGTTCTTTTAAAGACAATTTTTTGAAACAATTTCCTTGAAAAGGTTAAAAGAAAGATGGCCTTTAATAATCATACTTCTTTAAAATGTTTCTATTCTCAAAAAGCTACAAAACCTTGTTTACTAAGAGTATATAATAACCTTCATGTTATTCATTCATACCTTCTTTACAAAATTATTCATCTACATTCAATATTAAAAAATTCACAAGCATAAAAGACAAAAATTTCACAAGCACTAACTAAAAAGTATTATCCATTCAACAACACTTCTCCATACATAGTCACTTATTTCTACACTCCAACATCCCTACATTCTTATCAAGTAAAGGCCTTCACCTAAAGTTTCTTTCTTAATTTTAAACTTCAGCATCTTCTAGTTCACATAAATAAAACATCACACAATCCCCTCATTCAAATAAACAAACTACATATATACTTCAAGCATATGAAAAATACAACACACATCCATGTTTAGTAATTAAATGAAGGAGTTTTAAATACAAGTGTTAGTGAGGTGGACGTAGATCATTCATAGTTAAATTTCAGTACAAACTTAGTCCATTCGTACCTTATTTATTTGAGATCTAGATGGGAATACCCTTTCCTCCCTAATCATGTAGGACCATAGCCTGTAAAAGAACATATTTAATTTAGTTTACTACTTATATATGCACTACCTAAATGTTATTTCAAGTAGTCAAGATTGTGAAAAAATATAAGATGATAATGACTTTCTTATTTGTTGGAGCTTAACAGTAAGACATATGAGGTTCTCATATATCTGAGAATATAACGTCCAAACTCCTAACTCAATTGTTGTTTAAGGTAATGTGTAACAAAGGAACAAAAAGGATCGATAAATATGATGTCTAATTTTAACTTTAATTTATATATAGAGTAACTAACTAGTTTTGACCTTCTTCCAAGTGAGTTTTGATGGGTTCATAGTCTCAATTTGTTCAGTCCATTTATACCATGCATTTCAAATTTATTATTAAAATACATTAGTTATAAATAAAACATTAGTTATCATTTATTAAATTATTATAATACATAAAAAGATTACAAAGTCTCCTATTTATGATTTCAATTAGTGGAACACAAATGTGCAACATGAATAAAAGAATAATATATGCCCACCATGCAAATCGAGAACCAATAGCATCTAATGATATATATATATATATATATGTATGTATGTATGTATGTATGTATATGCAATCATATGAATTACAACTAAAGTTTACAATCCTTAAAATTGTGTGTGTGTGGAACATAATTTGGAAGAAAAAACTAGTTAAAAATTACACATCATTGTAGAAAATCATTAAGGCCTACCTCTTTAAGACGTGAAATAACTTGGTAAAATTTTATCGACTTGGTAGTTATGCTTCTTTGTATGCACCACTTTTCATAGGATGACACAACTAATGAGATATGTAGTCTCATCTTTCTTTATTATCAAGATAGATATCTTATGTAATAAAATATAAATAATGTATAATTAGAAAGAAACGAACTCTCACGAATATTTACTTCTTATTCTTCCAACATAGCGTAGCCCTACCTAGAGAGGTGATGCTATATATGCTTGATCTCATGCACCTTTCTGCCTTAATCACTCTTTTCTTACACATTTGATGTAATGAAAGGTAATTAAGTGCATTCGAATGTTATAATTAATTCAATCAAACCCATATTTAGTACATACCTAAAATTCACGAGACAAACAGAAATGTATAATTTTATTCCATATATCTTAGTTAATGATGTTAGAACACATATTATGGACTCTGTACAACCTCAACGGTTCATCTCTAAATGGACACACACACACACACACACACACACACACACACACACACACACACACACACACACACAGAGTTGCTAGCAAGGTAGCTCTTCTGTTTTAGCTAGCTTTTACCAACTCCTAGCAATGAATGCTTCTTCTTGTCATCATAGATTTTAAATGAGGACTACAAAATAGAAATAAATATGTTACTCTATTTGAAAATAACAATATAAGGTATTTAACTTTTCCTACAAGTGTGTATACAAAGCATTTATATATCTTCACTATTTTCCATGATGAATCTTTGATTGATGGCCATAATAGATAACATGTCTCTTACCTTGCAGCAAATGAAACTTAATAGTTAGTTGCAATGTCACCTACTTCTTACCCCTCAATGTTATACTCAACATTATTTTTTATTCCCTTTAACTTTCTCTTAACGATGTTTTCCATTGTTATTCGCCCTCTACCTTCTCTTATGAGGTCTACTTGGGTTGGGCTACTTTTTATATACCAACATCATTACTACATATATACACATATTTAGTAAATTGCTATAAAAAATCATGCATAGATAAATAAAAATAACACAAGAACAAATTTTTGGATAATTCCTAACCATCCTTTATATATATATATATATATATATATATATATATATATATCAAATGTTACATTTAATTTACCCCATCAACATCAATTATTTTCACCAATTACATCAATTGATAGCCTTGTTTTAGTAATACAAGGGTAATCTATTACAATATTGCTTATGTTGTTTTCATTATAAAAGTACTTTTCTGGAGTGAAAATATGCGGATCTAGTCAAAGACTTTCATACATGAAAAAAATGAACTGTCAATCAGGAATTTTAGTAAACACTAGGTGTGTGAAGAAAATGTTAGAAAAAAACATATAATGCATGGAAATTTTTGAATCACCAGATATCCCTAGCTCTTATGTAGGTGTCACTAAAACACTTCATTTTCCTTCATTTAGTTTCTTTAACTTCTCTTGGCACTACAGTAAAAGTTGTCGTCATGTGACCTTGAGGTCACGGGTTCAAGATGTGGAAACTGCCTCTTGCAAAAATGTAGGGTTGCCCCTTTTTAGCTTCTCTTTCTATCTCTTACTCACCACTTTGACTTGAAACAGGGGAGCTGAGGATGTGAACAAAACTGCTGAAGCTTTCAAGTCTAACAAGAGAAAGGAAATGGAAAAGGAAGGGTTCAGGTTTCATGGAAGCTCTGGAGATCAATGGAGTGACTTGTTAGGTTTTCCAATGGCAAAACGATCCTTCAAATTACCAAATCCTATGTATTAGGTCCCATGAATCTTAGAATATGATTTCCTAGGCTAGTAAATATAGCCTCCTACGATTTTCTAATAAAAAACTTTGTTATTTGATGTTGAAAAATCCTAGCTTGATCCCTTTGTATTGCCTTGAGAATCCAATTCAGGACTTAGGATTGCAAATTAACTTTTCAAGTATTGTCAACTGACCCATAGATTGAGCTTTATATAATGGCCCGTGCAGATGAAGTTTTCCCAATTCTTAATTGTAAACTTGAATTGTGCTTTAACTTACCAAAAATACTTCACTTAAAAAAAGGAAAGAAAAGAAGAAGAAAAATACTGATCCAAGACAATTATTTTGTGTGGCTTTGATCACTTGCGAGAGAAGATATTAGGTTTTGGAAAGAACAAAATGCTTGGACATTACAAGATAATGCTTGCTCTATTGCCAGTACTTGTGTTAGTTTCAAAGCCCAACTTGATATTGGGGCGGTTGTTGAGTGTGTTAGTTGTTCTATTGAAGAACTCATTAGATCGTGGCCTAATCTCATAAAACCAATATGTGTATGGACTATGGCCCAATTGGCAGGGTTTAATTAATTAGATATTTAGTCATTCATTTTATTATTATTATTTTTTAAAGTTAGACACGCATACTAATGCAAGAGCATGGAAACCCAGTCACCCAAGTCAAGCTTGGTGCATGAAGCTCCCACGTATGCAGGGTCTGGGGAAGGGGTGGACCACTAAGGGCCTATAGTATGCAGCCTTACCTTGCATTTTGTAAGAGGCTGTTTCCATGCCTCGAACTCATGACCTCAAGGTCACACGATGACAACTCAACAGTTGTGCCTAGACTCCCCTTCAATCCTGGTCACCCAAGTGTAATCTAATAAATCAGATTAGATAGACCGCCAATTGAGTAAGTTCAAATTTTTTCCACTCGCGATCGACCTCTTCTGAATCATATGAAACATAATTTCCATTGGTCTAGATTTGGTGATCCCAGATGTGTTGGAGTTTGTGACATCCTAAGAAACCATTTGCTGGAGTTAGCGCTACTCACATGGATATGAAACTCTAAAGCCATAACCTGATGGTCCTTGTGATCAATTAAATGACATAATCGAATTCTAGCTTTGGTTATTAAGCTAGATCATATGTCTGATCATCTAATTGGCTTGATAAACAATTAGATGATCTGGGCAATTTAGATTATAGAGAAATATTCGGGTTAATATGAACAGGCCTTGAATTACCTGATTAACATAGAGTTCAAGTAAACAACTTCTCACTGTTTGTTTAGAACTCCTAACTCAAAGTATAAAGCATTTGATGGCTAAGATTATAGGTCACAATAAGCTTGCATCATAAGCAATCTAATTAGAAATATATTCCAATTTGGAAAGGCAACAAAAAACAAAGAAAACGTATATTATCTAGAGAAGAGAATAAAAGAAAGAAATTGCTCTCTCTCTCTCTCTCTCTCTCTCTCTCTCTCTCTCTCTCTCTCTCTCTCTCTCTCTCTCTCTCTCTCTCTCTCTCTCTCTCTCTCTCTCTCTCTCTCTCTCTCAATATGGGTTTTGATCCAACCTTGTACTGCTGAAATCAAGTCCTAGTGCATGCTCAGAGAGTTGATCTACAAAGGAGTTTTATGAAGATTTCTCTTGTTTGCCTGTAAGCTATCAGTTATTTTCCTTGCTAATTTGATCTCTAGCTTCTTGTTTAGAGATAAAAAGAGATATGGAAAATTCTGTTGGTTGACGAAGGTAAGCGCTATATTATTTGATGACTATAATATAGATTTTATGGGCTGTTATTTACTATTCCAAATATTTTTATTTTTTATTTCATGTATATTGTTTGTTTCTTTTGCATGCATTGAAATCTGGAGCATCTAGGACCAATATTGGCATGAGAACCTCATGTTAGATGCTCTAGATCAATTATATTTGATCTAGTTAATTAATTAAAAATTTCTTTATGTAAAAATTTCAGTCCTAAATAGGATGCTATTTTTAATTTCATTAAGCATTAATTTCTATCTAATTACTGAAGATATTAATCGACCAAATTAGGCATGATTTTTTCTCTAATTTTATATGTGATTTTTCAAGCCTTTATTGCTTCTTAATCACAATTTTTTGCATGATTTATTTTCTGCTGTTTAGGCACGATTTGTTGCATACTTTAGGCATTAGCTTGATTCCCTTTTTAGGTGTTGATCTATGCCAATATGTAGCAATCCTAGTGACAAAATTATAGGATTATTCCCCCCCTATATTTTTAAAAACATAGCTCTAAATTAAGCCAATTGATTTGTAATGGCCCACAATTTTGAGAAATAAAGAAGCGTTATAATTACAAATTTTGAAATTTTTTAAAGTTAATTGTTCATTATTATGGTGTAAAAGTGAGTTAAAAGAAATCTTAGACAATTTTTCTAATTATAACTCACTAAATAAATCGTTTAATTAGGATATCAGTGCTAATAAAATTTTAATCTAGTAAGACTTGAAGACCTAAGCGAAGTGTAGCTAAGTGGTCCCAAGTACAACTTGTCAAGATGAGGACTTGACTTTAAGTCACCTCCCTAACTATTTTTAAGAAGAAAATTATTTTTATTTTTATTTATTTGATTTATTAATTAATTCAAATTTTATATGTGGACAAGCCATATAAGGAAACTTACATGGTGAAGGATGGTTTCCATATGGACAAAATGTGTAAAGATATTATATCAATATTTTTTGTTTTCAAAAGAAAAATTGTGGTATAGTTCAAGATTTCCTACCACAAAATTTCCTTCTGCTTCTAATTGATCTAAGAAAAAATTCTAGATCTAAGCTTTTTCTCCTATCTTTGCTCTCTCTCTCTCTCTCTCTCTCTCTCTCTCTCTCTCTCTCTCTCTCTTTTCTCTCTTTATCACTTCTCCTTTTCTCTCTAAAACTTTTGTGCATGAAAAGGCTTAGTTTCCTATCTCAACGTCCCTTTTATAAAAGTTTTCCATTATGAAGTCTATATCATTAAAGTTGTTTACATTTTTGGATCTTTATTTTGGGTTATTGCGATGTATGCATTTTTTCAATTGGTTGCAGGTTTGTAACTCTCCTAGTATTAATTCTTTATTTATTTTCAACCATTGGATTATTCATCCAATAATTCAAATATGTAGCTCTTCTTTCTTGGTCTCTTTTATTTTGTAACACTTGGATTACCATCCAATGGTTTATTAAACTTATGCTTTAGCAATGATTTCTTTACATGTTTTGTCCTTGTGGAAACCATCCTTCACCATGTAGGTTTCCATATATGACTTGTCCACATGTAAACTTCGAATTAATTAATAAATTAAAATTAAAATAATTTTCTTCTTAAAAATCATCAAGGAGGTGACTTAAGGTTGAGTCCTCGCCTTGACAAGTTGTACTTGGGATCGCTTAATTACACTTAGCTTAAGTCTTTAAGTCTTACCACATTAAATTCTTTTAATAACCCCAAAATTTAACCCTAAATTAGTAATAAAATAAGATAAATTAATTAAAAATTTTATACATAAAATTTGGTTATGAAATCACTAAAACTAGAAAGTACACGTTGATATGAATTGAACGGTATAAAGAACGTTAAAAACGGAGTTCGGATGAGTGAGTTATGACCATTTTAAGTGTAAGGGTAAATTTGTAAATTGCCAAGGACGGAAATTAAAGGGAGTCGTTTTGATAACGACACCCCTTTTCCACTTTCATTAGAGTTCTAATGGAGGAAGGCACTGATCTACCTTCCATTCGGCAAAATCGGGATTTAGCCTATTAAATACAAGTTTCCCCTTCCATTCCCATGCCAAATAACCAGAGGAGAACCCTTGTTTTCCCCTGTGCATGTCGCGAAAATGAGTTGAAGTTTGCACGTACTAGAGGGCTCTGATCTCCCATCTCCGGCTCTAATCAGGTAAGTTACATACTTTAACTTGTTAATTATCTTGTTTTTCAACTTCCCCTCACAGATTTGGGCTAGATCGGATCAAAATGGCCGTTAGATAACCTATAGATTCAAACCTGTGGAGCATGGTTAGACCCATGTTAAATACGCCTCAAATGAGAAATCTAAGTCGTTCATTGTGATCTTTGGACCAAAAAACCCTAAGAACGTTGAAAACAGATAAAAAAATCGGAGCTTCTAGGGCTCTGATCAAGCCAAAACAAGGTGGGCGGCTTGGGCTCATCGTCCCCAATGGACAGTGTGCCCAAGACACCCACTGGGATGCATAGACGCGGACACGTGCATGCGGGTGCTCTGTCGCACCTGTGCGTATCCACACGCACGCAGGACGCTCTTGTGCATTGTCCCGGAGGTCCGGAAAGCACTGGGTGTCCTAAGAGCACAATGCACTGGTGTAATCCGGTGCAAACCGCCCTACCCCGTGTAAGTCGGTGCATGCGTACTTACCCCTATAAATGAATATATTAATTTATGAAGTCTTTTTTTACAAAAAACGTGATTTTGGGAGCTACAAAGGTCCAAATCACGAGTAGAAACATCCGTTGCGACCGTATTGACGATGCGGACCTAGATTTAGTTTGAAAACCTACATTTAACTACTTTTAGATTAGTTAAATTATAAAATATTAATTAATAACTTAGAATCGACTGATCAAAGGGTGATCAGGCCTCAAAACTTGAACAATGAGATAAAGTATGATAATAAATAACGGTTCTAAGGGGCATATTAGCGTGACTACTCTAGAAATTGATCTAGACTATTGGTCTGAACTAGATCTTGGGAAATTATTGATCTAAGGATGATCTGACCATCAGATTAAGGTATAAACGTTAGATACACACAAAAACGAACAGATGGACATGAGACGAGACTAAATTAAGAACCAAATCATAATTAGAGATCTTAGAGGATGATCCAATGGTTGGATCATCATAGATTCTATTATAATATAATAAATAACATGAAATAGTATTGTGGAACTGATAGGTACATCTAAACGTACAAGTTATGAAGATTATATGCTTGAGTTGGGTGATCTCACATTGAGGTAGGTGACGACATTTAATGTTTCGTTTTGATTTTAAAACCTTGTATTATCATGGCATCATGATTGATTATGATTAAATTGCACTTATTATTAATCGATGACTTTGTGAGATTTAGAGTTTTATGTCATGATCGCTATTTGATTTCAATCATGTATTGAATGGATTATGACCGATGGTTTCATGAGATTGAGATTATCTACTTTTCATGAGAAAGGAAAGTGGAGGCTTGGTGGCTGGTTCTTTTAGAGGCTAACCCCGGGATGAGGGGCGTACCTTAGGGATTGCGAGCCACGAGTGCTCTTGGTTTTTCGACATATATGATTTTCGTGTTTTGTGTTTTATGATGGGTGCTCTCACCCTGTGGATGTCATGCTAGGAGGGAGACTGTCGGCCACCCACCCTCCGAGATTTGTGATGTGATATGATTGTGATATGATAGACACTTGCCCGCAGATGGCTTTTGGTAGGTGTTGGGAACATGGATAGTGTAATGCCTGAGCAATTTACGCTATTTTTAACAAAAATTGGACATTCTATGGGAAATAAAGTGTGTTAAATATTTTACTTTATTTAAAATAGTAAATAAATGAATTTGTGAGGAAACTTGGTACCATTAGATCCTACTCGAAAAATGGAATACAACGCCTCAAAGAACGCCAAAAACGGAGTTCGTATGAAGAAGTTACGGCCGTTCAAAGATTAGGAGCATTTATGTAATTTAAATTAAAAACGAAAAAAAGACAGAAAACACAGGGGGCCGTTTTGATAATGGCACCCCATCTTCTTCTTCCTCTAGATTCCTCCAGAAACCCTAGTTTCCAGAGGTTTCTACCACCACCCATAGCAAGGCTATAAAAAGCCCTATCTCCCCCCTCTTCAAAACACGATTTTTTTGGTTATTTGGGGCTGAGGTTTCTCGCAAAAACGGGAAACCCAGTTTCCCTACGATTTTTTTCAATGGCCAGGACTGTCAGGTCGGCCATTCCCCTTCTTTCTCTTCCCCATTTCTTCCCTGGCATTGCCCAAAAATTGGGTTTTTCCCTTCGTTGAGTTTTCACGTGGCATGGAGTTTCAGAACCAGAACGGGGTTCTACCACCGGCAATAGGCGCTCCCTAGGCTACCCAGGTAAGCCCGTCTTTCCCTCTCTCTCTCTCTCTGGTTCTTCCTCCTTCCAGGCTAGATCCATGCTGGATCTAGCGTTTCCAGCCGGAAAACACGCCAGGGAAGCCGGTTCTAGCCGGCTTTATGTGAACAAGGTGTCCCAGGGACGCCATGCTCCACGTGCACCTGGGACGGGTTCCAGGCATACGACAATGCGTACACTGTCCCTGGTGTGGCCTTCGGGTGCGTCCGTGACGTGGGGCACGGGTCCTAGCTCGACCAGGATGCATGGGGTGCCTTGGGAACTGAGACGCGCCATGCTACACCAAAGGTACATCTGTGCGATGCCATCTAGGACGCACGTCATAGCGCATCGCTTGAGCATGCATGTGCATGTGCATGTGCAAAACGCGGTCCCTGGCACGACCTTTGGGTGCGCACACACATGAGGCAGTCGCGGTTCAACCAGGATGCACTGGTGTCCTGGGAATTGGGCACGCGGACCTAATGAGACTATAAAGTTAGGATCAGAAGACAATTTACAGAGTTAACCATTGAATAGTAGATCCACATCATAGGATCTAGCTTGACAATGAATTAGGCAAGGACCCATGGACCCTAAAAGGCAAATCTAGCGATCTAATTTCTAAATAGATCAAAGTTGATAAGGACTCCTTGTATCCATTCATATTCAGGAGTTTATAAATGAGACCGAGGGACGGGTTGAGTGATGAAGGACGCGACTCCAGGAGACTTCGAGGTAGGTGCTCTATTGTTACTAGACTTTTTAAAAGAACCCATGATGTTTTGATGTAGGTGCTCTATCGCTACTAGACTTTTAAAAAGAGCCATGATTGTTTTGAGAATACATGTTTTAAGTATAAGTTATATGACTTGTTTAGCATGACTTAATTTTATTCAGCATGCATATGATAAATACATTATTCATAGACATGTTTTGCAAACGATCGCATATATTGCCGAGACATGTGCTACATGCATAGACTGCATGATAAGTGTAGCCTTGGCCGATGAGGGCGGGCCAGAGAGAGCTGATAGGCTTCTAGACTGGCAGGCTTCTAGGCTGGCAGGCTTCTAGGCAGGGTTATGACTTTGAATGCGATACTAGCATGAGCAGATTTTATGCATTGCATGCATGTTTTACAACCGATTGCATAAATTGCATGATTTACGACGAATAAGTGTCATATGCCCCATGAAGGCTATGACCCTGTGTCCCTAGGTACCCGGGGACCACACGATGGCGAGGTCATGAGCATAGTGGGCCCTATGTTTTGAGGATTTACTTGCATTGCATATGGCATGACATGAGGTTGGTCGACCATACCATATATCCATGAGTTGGATTCAGTTGAGCATCTTATGCATATCATTATGTTTATGATATATATGATACTGTCGACTTGGATTATGCGATTCTTTAAGTCGTCAGTATTCGAATTCGACAATAGTTTTTTATATCGATATTGAACATGATTGTTCAAACATGCACATGTTTTAAAGAGCATATGATTTTAAACATATCATGCATTGTAAAACTAGTAGTGATAGACTCCTACTGAGTATAGTATATACTCACCCAATCCTTAACATTTTTCAAGATAGCTTCATTCACGAGTAGAAGACGCCTCACAAAATGTTAGTGCTACAAGCAAGAAAAATCAAAAGGAGACAATTATACATGTAAGTAAACACTCTACCCTTTGGACATATATTTGTATTTATTTATAGTTGGGCTATGAGCTGTGACTGGATAGACCTGGGAAAACATTTATGATTTCTGAAGTTTTTCAAAAACTATTTTGGTTATTGTGAAAGCAAATGACACTCGGGGTTTTCAAAATGAGTTTAAAACTAAACATTTTCCGCTGCATTGCATGGTTTTTATAAAATGGTTTTCAAATAGGGATGCATCCCGCCTTAGGAATTTAGATCTTGCATTAAAAAATGCATGGGAAAACTCGGGTCGTCACAGTTGGTATCAGAGCCCAGGTTTTATCCTTTCACAAACAAATTCCGGATGTCCAAGGGTCATAGACAATAGAGAAAATCAAGAAGAAGTAGTATAAATAGAAGAAGTAGAGATGACTACTTCTATTTGAGGATTACAATATTAATGCTCAAGGCACTTCACCATAAACAAATAGGTGAAAAAGAAGATGGGTCTAGCAAATACTTAGATATTGGATTGCTTGAATCCTATCAAAATCATAGGAAATAAGGATTATTGTACAGTAGTACAAACAGGGAAACTCATATATGGATCATATTATGATAAGAATGGCGAAGGAAGATGTTAGTGAACTTATTAGTAGATAGTTCTGACCTGTAAGAGATCAATCTCACCAAAGATGAGAACATCAAAGAACCTAGATGGCTATCTTACCATCATAAAGAATATCAGAATATGAGTACACTATCACAAGGGATATGATATGAGTATGATAGGGGATGTAAAAGACAGACTTTGAGAAAATTTTGATGATAATCTAAGAGGGATAAGAATGCAAGATGATATTAGGAGATAACTACTAGGTCACAAAGGTATGGATCCTGAAGGACTTAGCTCAATTTTGGATACCTTGATTGGAGTCTTATGAAGAGTAAAGTGCTATCGAATAATAATTACCTGAGTATTATGGAGCAAATCAAAAGATGTATACGAGTGACAGATTATGTGAATAGGAGAAACATAACACGAATATGATAGGGAAATGAATTCGACTGAGTTATCAAAAGATTTTGATGATAATACTAGGGATGATAATAGATTGATCCTAACATGAACTTGTAAGAGAAGTATAGCATGACCAAAATGTCAATGCCATTATTAAGACATGTATGAATTTTATTGAGGCTATAGGCAATTGAGGATTTCAATGATCTTAAGACAGTTTAGAATTTCTGAGAAGCATTCAGTTTATCATATCCCTTAAGTAAAGGAGTAGATGTAGTATCGATTATATGCAACAAAAGACATTGATCTAGGTAGACAAAAATGAGGATTTTGAAGAAAAGAGAGAAAGAGATACAGATGCAACTATTAGTATTCAATGAATATTGAATATTCAAAAGAAAAAGGTCATGACTTTATTGAGGAAAGAATAGATCCATAGAAATCTTTCATCTTGAATCATCTGGGAAGATAAACCAATCAAATTCAAAGGAATAATAATAGTTGAGTTGGCAATGATGTTATTGTAAAAGAGTATAATAGAGATACAGCAGATGGGATTTAAGACTTTGAGTAGAGTATCAAATTTAAGGACATTGTGCTGCCAAAAATTTTCAAAGTAGAATGGTGACCAACTAGAAATTAAATTCTACAAAGAGGTTGATATCAATCATTACAATTAGATTCTTATCAGATCCATTAGCTTATGGGGAACACCAATAAATATAATCCATAAAAAGGAAAATTTGGTGATATCCCACCTTGCCAATAAAGTATATTGAAAAAGGAATTAAGCTGGGACAGTGACTTGTCCATTTAGCAAGTAGGGTACCATCAAGGATCAAATTGAGGTCTTACTATCATAGATTGGAAGACCAGAAATCTTAAGACCGTTATTTAGTCATTACCTTTAGAGTACTGTTGACTAAATAAAGGTATCCCACCCTAATTAATCAAGTATGTTAGTATCTATGAGTTAGTAGTTGAAGTTATATACTCAGAGGGATATTATAAGTATTTGGACATGAGTTTTACCTAAAAGAAGTTACTTGTTAGACTAAGTCATTTGAGGGTATGAGGTCAGTTGATTAGGCCACATTGTGGAGTTGATTAGGCCACATCATGGAGGAGCTACAAGTACAATAAATACAGTAACAACTGAGACAGAAGCAAAAATAAGGAGCAATCTCCACCAGTGAGACAGATTTTTCCAAATACAAACCATAGAAATCACTGTGGGTCTGAAAGATGCTGCTGACTTGGATTGAAAAGAAAGGTAGATAAGTACCGATCACTTTAGAGACCCTTGAGCTTATGACAAAGATATATCTGGAAAGAGATCAATAGGTATTCAAATAAAGTCTTTCTATATGTCTACGAAAATGTTCCATGCTTTTGAGTGTTTTTCAAATTTGATGATTTAACAGCTTCAGCATAACTTGATGTAGTAGCTATTGAACGAGAACTGCTATTATAAGCTAAGTATGAGGAGGCACTTGAAAGATAAAATTTGAGGAATTGAGAAAATCACTACTTATGATGATGATACCCCTTGATAATTAAGACAGAATAGTTGACGATAAAGCATTAATAAAAGATTGAACGACATATTGATATAGGGAATGGAAGGAGAAAGTTGAGGTGGCCAGCACATTATAAGGTGAAGATTCGATGTACGTTGCCTTTAGACAAAAAAGTTAGTTGTTATGTATACCAAGTATGAAAAATCAATTGAAGGAATTTCCTAAGGACTAACCCTACTGGATTGAGTATAGAACTTTTGGATTGAAAGGTTACGAAGAAAACCATCAAGCAAAGAAAGGACAAAGAGGATGATGACAAAGGATTCAACCATGACCTAGTAAGGGTACTCGGTTATGAATAAGAGACTTTTTGCTTTGCATAAATGGGGACATTATTGAAAATCCTAATGACAAATTGATGTGAATAGTGAGATAAGGCCCCTGGACGAGAACATTTGACCCATGATGATGAATCGACCATTAACATTTGACATGAGAAAAGCATTTAATGAATTCAATAATTATGAAACTGGATATAGAGTTAGGACATTTTACTTTCAGTATATGATAAGGTCCTCGATGGAAGAAGCTACTAATTAGCTTTCATGATTTTATTTTGAATGTAACTTTGGTCGAGGAATCAAGTCACATATGGAAAATGACAGACAGTTGAAATTCGAAGTTAATCAAGGGTTTAGCTGTAGAGCACATGATACCATGTCAGTTATTGAAGTGGACAAATATAAAAGATAAGAAGCAAAGTTAGACACAATAGAAAGAAAGTAATTTTTTGGACTCTTACTAATGACATATAACAAACCATTAGAAGGAGATGTGGATGATGAAGAGATCACTAGATGAAAGACAAGAAGAAAAAGGGATTATCTTATGATATTCAAAATAAAATAGGAGAAATAAGATCATATGATCTCAAAGAAGTATGGAGTAATTTATACATGAAAAAAGAAGCATGATCCTACGAGGAGACTATCCTATACATTATGAGAAAAGAATAGGCATCTAAGGATTTCGAGATAGATGAATTACAGTTAGAAATCGGTATTGTTAAATTGGCACGTACGGGAGTATGCATCAGAGTACACAGCGAAAGCGGCCCTTATAGGTAAGGCCTTGTAGAAGGAACAATAAAAATGATAAATTGAGGTTGAGCCTAGATTTGATTCCTAAGGGAGAATGCATTCACCAAGAAGTTATTTAAGAGACAAAATACCTTGAAGATGATAATTTATGAAATTTCGAGGACGAAATTCTTTTAAGGGGGTAATAATGTAATGCCCGAGCAATTTACGCTATTTTAAACAAAAATTGGACATTCTATGGGAAATAAACTGTGTTAAATGTTTTACTTTATTTAAAATAGTAAACGAAGGAATTTGTGAGGAAACTTGTTACCATTAGATCCTACTCAAAAAATGGAATCCAACGCCTCAAAGATCGCCGAAAACGGAGTTCGTATGAAGAAGTTACGGCCGTTCAAAGATTAGGGGCATTTATGTAATTTAAATTAAAAACGAAAAAAAGACAGAAAACGCAAGGGGCCGTTTTGATAACGGCACCCCATCTTCTTCTTCCTCTAGATTCCTCCAAAAACCCTGGTTTCTAGAGGTTTCTGCCACCGCCAATGGCGGCACCACCATTGGTAGCACCGCCATAGCATGGCTATAAAAAGCCCTATCTCCCCCCTCTTCAAAACACGATTTTTTCGGTCATTTGGGGTTAGGGTTTCCGGCAAAAAGGGAAACCCAGTTTCCCTGCGATTTTTGGCAACGGCCAAGACCGTTAGGCCAGCCATTCCCCTTCTTTCTCTTCCTCATTTCTTCCCTGGCATCACCCAAAAATTGGGTTTTTCCCTTCGTCAAGTTTTCCAGTGGCATGGAGTTTTAGAACCGGAACGGGGGTCTACCACTGGCGATAGGCGCTCCCTAGGCTACCCAGGTAAGCCCGTCTTTCCCTCTCTCTCTGGTTCTTCCTCCTTCCAAGCTAGATCCGTGCTGGCTCTAGCGTTTCTAGTCGGAAAACACACCACGGAAGCCAGTTCCAGCCAGCTCTGTGCTAACAAGGCATCCCAAGGACGCCATGCTCCACGTGCGCCTAGGACAGGGTCCCTGGGATGGGTTCCAGGCATAGGACAGTGCATACATTGTCCCTGGTGCGGCCTTCGGGTGCTCCCGCGACGTGGGGCACAGGTCCTGGCTCGACCAAGATGCATGGGGTGCCTTGGGAGCTGAGACGCACCATGCTACACCAAAGGTGCATTCGTGCGATGCCATCCAGGACGCGCGTCATAACGCGTCGCTTGAGCATGCATGTGCGATTGCAAAACACGGTCCCTGGCATGGCCTTTGGGGGCGCACGCATGTGAGGCGGTCGCAGTTCAACCAGGATGCACGAGTGGCCTGGGAACTGGGACACGCGGACCTAATGAGACTATAAAGTTAGGATCAGAAGACAATTTACAGAGTTAACCATTGAATAGTAGATCCACATCATAGGATCTAGCCTGACAATGAATTAGGTAAGGACCCATGGACCCTAAAAGGCAAATCTAGCGATCTAATTTCTAAATAGATCGAAATTGATAAAGACTCCTTGTATCCATTAATATCCAGGAGTTTATAAATGAGACCCAGGGACGGGTTGAGTGATGAAGGATGCTACTCCAGGAGACTTCGAGGTAGGTGCTCTATCGCTACTAGACTTTTTAAAAGAACCCATGATGTTTTGATGTAGGTGCTCTATCGCTACTAGACTTTTAAAAAGAGCCATGATTGTTTTGAGAATGCATGTTTTAAGTATAAGTTATATGACTTGTTTAGCATGACTTAATTTTATTCAGCATGCATATGATAAATACATTATGCATAGACATGTTTTGCAAACGATCGCATATATTGCCAAGACATGTGCTACATGCATAGACTGCATGATAAGTGTAGCCTTGGCTGATGAGGGCGGGCCGACGAGGGCGAGCCGATGAGGGCGGGCCAGAGAGAGCTGACAGGCTTCTAGGCAGGGTTATGACTTTGAATGCGATACTAGCATGAGCAGATTTTATGCATTGCATGCATGTTTTAAAAAATTGCATAAATTGCATGATTTACGACGAATAAGTGTCATATGCCCCGTGGAGGCTATGACCCTGTGTCCCTAGGTACCCGAGGACCACACAGCGGCGAGGTCATGGGCATAGTGGGCCCTATGTATTGAGGATTTACTTGCATTGCATATGGCATGACATGAGGTTGGTCGATCATACCATATATCCATAAGTTTGATTCAATTGAGCATCTTATGCATATCATTATGTTTATGATATATATATGATACTTTCGACTTAGATTATGCGATTCTTTAAGTCGTCAATATTCGAATTCGACAATGGTTTTTAATATCGATATTGAACATGATTGTTCAAACATGCACATGTTTTAAAGAGCATATGATTTTAAATGTAGCATGCATTGTAAAACTAGTAGTGATAGACTCCTACTGAGTATAGTATATACTCACCCAATCCTTAACATTTTTCAAGATAGCTCCATTCACGAGTAGAAGACGCCTCAAGAAATGTTAGTGCTATGAGCAAGAAAAATCAAAAGGAGACAATTATACTTGTAAGTAAACACTCTACCCTTTGGACATGTATTTGTATTTATTTACAGTTGGGCTGTGAGCTGTGACTGGATAGACCTGGGAAAACATTTATGATTTCTGAAGTTTTTCAAAAACTACTTTGGTTATTGTGAAAGTAAATGACACTCGGGGTTTTCAAAATGAGTTTAAAACTAAAGATTTTCCACTGCATTGCATGGTTTTTATAAAATGGTTTTCAAATAGGGATGCATCCCGCCTAAGGAATTTCGATCTTGCATTTAAAAATGCATGGGAAAACCCGGGTTGTCACAGATAGTCTACACTACCTGTCCAGGCCTTTCCATGGGGACAGATGTTAAGTCTCCCATTATGGTGTTGACGGGGAGCGACGGTGGTTGATATCTTGAAGGGTTGCCACTATGGCATGACGATCCATACTCTTATTCTGTGTGCTTGCATGATGAGCATGGAGATGTGATGGTATGCCTGGGGTGTGGCGATACTCAGAGGTTTGATATGAGTACGCATGATCTGTGATACGGGTGTATGGGACACTCGTGGGACCCACGTACCTTGAGGGTACCCTGTTGCTATTGTATGCTCATTTACATGAGATTATATCATGTTTAAATCCATGAGATGCATGTTTTATCGTATATGATGTTTTGAGATCTTATTAGCATTGTTTAAAATAATTATATTCTTGTATAAAATTGTTTTACTCATTGTATCAATACAATTATTCAATTTTGTTCCATTGATATACATTAAATGTCTATGTACCTACCAAGCATTGCTTGCTGAGGCATTGCATTATTTTTGCAATGCCTCAGATATTAAAGAAAGATAGGACATATGAGGAGTTGGAAGAATAGTGATCGAGAAGTCTCATTTAGAGGTATGTTTTGATTTCACATGGATTGTGTATGTATATATATGTTATTAGACTTGATTATACTATTATGGAAATGTGGCTGATGACTAGATGATCCTGGAATAGTAAATTTATTTTAAACATGTTTACTTGGAAAAAAAATAATCTTATTTTGCGTCAATGGTTGACCTCAGGATTTTTCTAAAAATGAAATTCGATTGAAAATGCTTTTCACTGTTTTAGTTTTTTTTATTATATAAAATTGGGGCCCCACCTTTTGAAAAGTTATATATAAAAAAAAAGTATTGAAAAACTCCGGTCGTCACAAATTTTATTAGCAATTATATCCTAATTACACACAATTTATTTGATGAGTTATAATAAAAAAAATTTCGAAGCTTTATTTCAACTCACTTTTACACCATGATAGTGAATAATTAACTTAAAATTTTTCAAAATTTATAATTATTATATTTCGTTATTTCTCAAAACACATATATCAATTATTTTTTGTTTTCAAAAGAGAAATCGTGGTCTAGTTGAAGATTTCGTACCTCAAAATGATATTTTCTTTAGCCTATTTCTTCTACTTATAATTAATCTGAGGATAAACTCCAAATCTAAGCTTTTCCTCCTATCTTTTCTCTTTTTTTCTTTTTTCTTTTTTCTTTTTTCTTTTTTCTTTTTTCTTTTTTCTTTTTTCTCATGCACTCCTTTTCTATCTAACACTTTCATGCATGAAAAGGCTTAGTTTCCTATCTCAACATTCCTTTTATAAAAGTTTCCCTTTATAAAGTCTATATCATTAAAGTTGTTTATGTTTTTGGATCTTTATTTTGGATTCTTGCAATGTGTTCATTTTTCCAATTGGTTGCAAGTTTGTAACTCTCCTAGTATTAATTTTTTATTTATTTTCTACCATTGGATTATCATCCAATGATTCAAATCTATAACTCGTCTTTCTTGGTCTCTTATTTTGTAACCCTTGGATCATCATCCAATTGTTTACTTAGACTTATGCTTGGAAAATAATATCTTTATATGTTTTGTCCATATGGAAACCATCTTTCACCATGTGGGTTTCCTTATATGGCTTGTCCACATGCAAACTTTGAATTAATTAATAAATTAAAATAAAAAATTATTTTCTTCTTAAAAATTATCAGGGAGGTGACTTGAAGTCAAGTCCTTACCTTGACAAGTTGTACTTGGGACCGCTTAGCTACACTTAGCTTAGGTTTTCAAGTCTTACCAGATTAAAATTTTATTAGCACTTATATCCTAATTACACACAATTTATTTAATGAGTTATAATTAAAAAATTTGTCTAAGCTTTATTTCAACTCACTTTTACACCATAATAGTGAACAATTAACTTAAAATTTTTCAAAATTTGTATTTATAACATTTCTTTATTTCTCAAAAATGTGGGCCATCACATGATTTTTCTAAATTAGAGGTTTCTATCTTGTTAGATTTTCCCTGATAATAGTCATATGTTTATGCAAAATTACTTGATGTTTAAGATGGTCAGTTTAATCTAAAAATTGAGATTTTATAGAGATTATTTTATATAATTTTAAGTAATTTTTAGAGATAAATTATCCCTATATTTTTCACCTATTACGTAGATTAATTAGAGCTAGAATTTAGTTGGCTTTTATCTCAATATTTAGCCTATAATTGTAGCCTAAATAGGGATTATTTTAGGAATAATTTGGGACCATATGGTGTAACTTAATGTATTGTCTTTGACATATGCTAGAATAATTAGCATAATCAATTTGCATGTTTAGATTTATTCTAGAATCCATTTGTTGCAAATTATTTGAATTGAGATTATAAGCTAAATAGTTATTTGTTAATAGGCATGTATGGTTATTCTTCATCTTCCTATACTAGGATGCATGGTTTTAGTTGTTTATTGTTTCTAATTCAGCTATACAAGTGCTAAACTTAGAACACTTACTAAAATTAAGTGTATGATTGCTTAATTAGGATTTTATGTCTATCAATTAAATTTTAAATTTTATTAGTTGGCAGTTGTTTTAATAACTAATGGATAGATTTTATAACCAAACTCTAGAGAGAGGAGGTATACACAATAAATTTCACAGAATTTGAAAAATTAGTTGGTCTAGACTAATTCTAAAGTTTCATAAGAATGATCCAGTTAGTCTTGAGTTGTCTATATAATTTTGTAAGTCAAGGTAAATTGATTATTGTTCTAAGTAATTACTATTATTTTTAATTGGTTAAACATTAAAGTAATAGAAAATTTTTCTTTCTATGTTTAAACATCTAATTGTGGCAACCAATAGCCTCCAAAATAATCGCCTTTGAACTTAATGAAACTAAGAAGTTGAATGAAGATAATTTTCTAATGGAGAAGAAGAATTTGACAGGTACTTATCCAAGACTCCATTGAATATGTACTTGATGTTGTGGTTGATGAACCACCTATTGATGTACAACAAAATAGCACACTGCATATCAAAAGTATTATGAAAATGATAGAAATGCAAGGTCTATTATATTGATTTTCATGGAACCAGATGTTAAAATTATATCTGAGACCCAACCTACTTCCTATGCTTTGTTTAATGTTGTGGTTGCAAAGTATGAGAATATGCTAAATCTTTCATCTCTCTTCTAGTAGAAAAATATAATAATATTTTGATGAAAGTGTTAGAAGAACCATTGTGACTAGAATATGTAAGCTCTATGTCAATTGAGGCCAAGGAATTTGGCAAGGCCAATTTCCTAGAATCTTGCAATTGTTGCACTTAATGTTTCAAGAACCATTGTGATTGTGGACAGTCTTGTGTTCATGTTAAGAGTTGAAGCACACAAAAGAGAGAGAATAGATTTAGATAAAACTTTGCATGTTAATCTGTCCAAAGATAAAAGGTAAGGATCTTTTCCTTTTAAGCCAAATCAAATTCATAGTAAGAAATTTTTTTTTAACAAAAAGGGTAAATAACACATGTCTAGTGGATTTGATAAGGGTACGAGGATCAGATCCTGCTGGATACACAACCAGACAGGACATGTTCAAGCTAAATGTCCTAGGAAAAGTAAGAGAGGAGGTACATGACCAAATAATAATATCAAATTCAAAGGTAGAGATATTTTTTGCATCATCACTTAAGTATTACTCATAGGGATAGATAAATACTCATGGTTACTTGATTCTACTTTGATATGTCATATTACAAAGGCTAGGAACTATTTTTTGACTTTAAGGAGAAGGCTGCAAGCAAGAATAAGGTGTTCATATGAAACAATAGTTTATGTGAAGTAAAGGCCCTAGGGAAGGTTAGAATTCTCCTTCTTAGAGGGAAACACCTTGTATTGGCCAAGGTTATGTTTGCATTGTGTCTTAGGTACAATCTTATCTCTATTCTGAAGTCTCATTGGAAAAGGTCTTGAAGCCAAAAAATAAGTTTAAAAGGATGTCCATGTATGGTCTATAACTTAGGTTGCAGGACAAATTAGATATTTTGAACAGTGTTTCTTTGGTAAGGTGGGTTTGACTTCTTTCAATAATGGAAAGAAAGCTAATGAGCCATCTAAAGTTATTCATTTTGATGTCTATGGCCCATTGAATGGTAGGACTCACAAGGAAATGACCTATTGTATCACATTAATTGATGACTATTCTATGTTCAGATACATTTATCTTATAAGCAAGAAATTTGAAGTACTAGAAATTTTAAACTTTTGTAGAAAACCATCTAACGAGGCATATTAAAGTCCCGAGGTCTGATAGAGGTTGTGAAATATGGATGGTGTATTATATCGATTGTGTAAAAGCTAGGGTACATTATATAAGCTTACTTTACCCTACTCCTTCAGTAAAATAGTATTGCTAAGAGGTGTAATTGGGCCTTGTTGGACAAGGTTCAAATTTGTTGAGCCATTATGTCTTGGGAACTTAGTTTTAGGGAGAGACATCATCCACTACAATGTACATCCTCAATATATACCTTTAAAGGTAGTTAAAGTTACACCCTATGAATCAAGGTTTTAGTAGGTAACCATATATAAGTGATCGTAGAGTGTGGGAAGCTAGTGCTTACGCAAGAGTAACATGCTAGAATAGGTCTAAACTATAGCTTAAGATTATATAGTGTAACTTTATAGCATATTATGATCATTGTAAGAGGTATAGATTAGTAGTGCACCAATTTGATGGGCCAATGTGAGCCACTGAAAGTAGGGATGCGTACTTTCTGGAATGTGAACTAGACCCTAAAGTACATGTAAAGAAAGTTGAACTTTCAAGGTAGTAAGATATAAGGAGAAATCTAGTAATCCGATTGAGATCATAGATTCATCTATTAAACTTGATACATTTTCTAGAGTTTTGAGAGATAGAGACACCCTCTAGTCTAAAGAATCACTATGTGATGCTAGGAGAGATAGAAAAGGAGGTCATAGTTGATGACGAATTTCATATTGATGATGATCTTGTAAGTTATTCGAAGGAGTTAATACTAAGGATGGTTTTAAATGGTCGATTTTTATTTAACAATAAAAAAAATTCCTTAATAAAGAACCAAGTTCGGGTCTATGATGATCTTGCTATAGACAAACAATCATTGCTTCTAAATGGATCTTCAAGAAGAAACTAAAATCTAATGATTGAATTGACAGGTATAAGTCTAGGTTGCCAAAGGCTTTTCTAAAACTGAGGGCATCAATTGTCAAGAGACTCTCTCTATTGTATACATATATCTCAATTATGATTTTGATGGTGATATTTGTATACTTAAATCTGGAATTACCCCACGTGGATGTTAAGACAGCCTTCCTCAATGGTGACCTAGAGGAAGAGATTTTTGTGAAGGTTCCTGAGAGTTTTTAGGATGGAACTCTAAAAGGTAAAATTTGCAAGTTGGTTAAGTCTTTATACATACTAAAATAATCACGAATGTAAGTTTATCATAATTTCCATAAGGTTATCTTGGAGTTTGGTCTTGAGCACAACAAATATAACCACTGTGTATACTCATTTGTTAATAGGAGTATGTTTTTTGTCATTGTATGTTGATGACATACTGTTAATGGAAAACATTTTGAATATGCCTATTAAAACAAAAGAATGGCTTAAGATCGGGTTATAAATGAAAGATCTGGGTTGAAGCTTCTTATATCTTAGGTTTTAAGATTGAGAGAAACAGAAAAACCAAGAAACTTATCTTATCTTAAGAATCATATCTTGATTAGGTCCTCAAGAGATTTGTTGTAATTGGGTGGGAACCCATGGGTTCACCAATTTTTAAGGGCATTAGTTAAGTAATAAGATGATACCCTCAAGTGATGAATATAGATTGATTATGAAGTCTAAGTCATATGCTCAAGTTGTAAGTAGTTTAATGTATGTAATGAAATGCACTAGACTATGTATGGGCTAGTTGTTTGCCTTTCGAATAGGTTTGAGAGTGACCTTATGTTCTTTGTTGGAATGTGGTTAACCAACTACTTCACTACTTAGTGGGTGCTAAGGATTTGAAGCCCAGCTTTCAAGTAGGTGAGCTTGTGTCTGATTATGCAAGCTGCCCAAATGAGAGGAAATATATAACTAGGTATGTGTTTATGTTTGGTGGTGTTGTAGTTTCATGACCAGTAAGAGGCAAAAGTCTGTTACCATGTCCACATGGAGGATGAGTTTGTAGCTCATAGTTAGCTACCTCAAAGGCTATTTGGATTCAAGAATTTTTAGAAGATTTAAAGGTTGACGTGTGGAACATTACCATAGAGCTTAGGTGTGATAGCTTAGTTGTTGTGTACACGCTTAGGAACAACAAAATTAGTTCGAAGGCCTAAAACATAGAGGTACATTATCTTTATGTGTTTGAAATTCTACATAAAAGGATAGTGACTATAAGTCATACTCCTACTTCTAAGATATTGGCTAATCAATTAACTAAGGCCTTAGTGGCAGATTTTTTTTAAAGGCATAGGTTATCACTGGGATTAAGGAGAGACTGACGAGTTTTTTGTATTCCTAGGTTTAATCGATCAAGTGAAAGATGATGATCCTAGTAGTTAATTAAATTACATGATATAATTCTAGCTTAGGATATTAAGCTAGATCATGTTTTAATTATTAATTGGCCTAACTAACTATTAAATGATCTAGGCTATTTAGATTGTGGGGACACATTTGAGTTAATACGAATAGGCCCTAAATTATCTAATTAACTTAGGATGCAAGTAAACAAGTTCTCTATGTTTGTTTAGAACTCCTAGATCAAAGTATGAAGCATTGGATGGCTAGCATTGCAAGTCAGTATAAGGTTGCATGTAAGCAATCTAAGTAGAAACATATTCTCTCTTGTGCAGTTCCCTTGTATTGTTTTGGATGAAGAAGAAATAGAGTTGGAAATTGTGATTTTTTGTCGATCTAACTTTGTACTATTGGAATTAAGTCCTAGTGCATGCTTGGAGAGTGGATCCAAGGAGTTATGTGAAGATTTTTCTTATTTGCTTACAAGTTATCATTGCTTTTCCTTATTGATTTGATCTCAAGGTTCATGTTTAGAGATTGGTTTTTAAAGAAAAAGATCAATGGGGAAGTCTATCGGTTGATGGAGGTAAGACCTACTTTATTTGGTGACTCTACTTTAGTTTTTATTCATTGTTATTTAGTACTACAAAGAGTAATTTTTTCATGTTTGTTGTTTGTTAGTTTTGGCTATACTACAATCTGGAGCATCTACAACTAACATAACCTGATTCTAAGGTTGGCCTTTTCTTTTAGGTACAAGCAAGGAACTATAGAAGAAAACCCTCAAATAATCTCTTACATCTATCTGTGTCATAGTTAAGGATGGAGGGTGCCAACTTAGAACCTGTGACATAGTGTCCTGAATAGGAGAAGTGCTTCTTGTAACCAAACCACTAGGCTACAAGCTTTTTAGCAAGTAATCTAAGATTAGTCCTCTAGTTTCTTTCTTGTAAGATATGTATCCTATAGAGAAAATCAAACATTGGGCTACTCCTCCAATTAGTCATACTTGTGGTCAGAGGGAAAAAAGAGTTGATATTTCACTAGTGAGTAACATAATGGTCCCACAAGTTTCCCATATTAAGGATAAACTTGCCATTCATAGCAAGTAATGATCACAAACCATCTTTCTGACCCAAATTTTCTAATCATCGAGAATGTCATCCATAAATCCCATATTTCCTCATGCCATTCCATTCCTTGCTAGTCAGTTTTGTAATTGGAGGAAAACTTGGAAAGTTGGAGCTTTCCAATGTTTTCTGACATGAATTTCATCTGATTCTTTTTCCTTTTCTCCTCCTTTCGCATCGTCATTTCCCATTATGCGCTGAAAATGCTGCCGAAAAACCTAATATATACTTTATATTCTTAAGAGGACAATTAGGTATCAATCACTTTATACTTGTTATAGAAGTCCACTATTTCAAGTAAGAAGACAAGAAGAAGTTGACTAACTATTTTGCAGAAGTTTAAAGAAATCATCATGATCATGATCATGTTAAGTGTTTAATTTTGGTCAAAATACCCTTAATTTAACATTCAATTAGATCATCTAATCGATCAATTTAGTAATTTTTAGCTTGATTTTAAATTTAACTCCAATTGACCATCCAATCATTAATTTGTCAAAATTAACAGTCAGATGATCATCAGAGCTAATTAGAGGTATAATGTATGGTTTAAATGATTCTAATTTGGTCTTTTATTTTGCACATTAACCAGGAGAAGCTAGGATCTCTCTCTCTCTCTCTCCCCTAGGTGGAAGAGGAAATCGTTTCCTTTTTTCACCCTCCCACTCTCCTCTTATATTCCCCATTCCTCTCTCTTCTTCAACTACCCCCCCTTGGCTGAACCATAGGAGGAGGCAGACCACCATCCCCCCTCTCTCTTCTTCCCTCTTCTCTCCACTCTCTCATCTTACTCGTCTCTTTCCTCCTCATGTCCCCCACGCTCCTTCTCTCATTTGCCATCCCATTGTCATTCTCAGCCCTTCCTCACACCTCCTTCTCATCTTGCTTTTCCCTCTGCCCTCTCTCTGTTCCTCCCCGTTCTCTCCATCACTCACTTCCTAATCCGTACCCTCCTTTCTTTGCTCCACCGGAAACCACTCCCCATCCATTCTCCTCTGCTCTCCACTTCCATCTTCTCTCTCTCTCTCTCTCTCTCTCTCTCTCTCTCTCTCTCGTTCTCCTTTGTTTGCCTTCTTATTTCTCCAACCAGTGCTAGGAGAGTTATAGAATGGCAGCTCCCTTGTTCTCCCTCCTCTTTCTCTCCATCACCTCTTTGCCTTGTCGCACCTCTCCCACTTCACCACTCCACACTAGCCGGCACTGCCTGAATCTTATCCACCGCTCAATGCCTGCATTCTCCACCTCTGCTTCACTGCCCCCTCTTCTCCAATTTACTGTATCAGCCCTGTGGCATTGGCATTGCACTGACTCAAATGATCAGCTTCTGTTCTCTCCTACGACTACGCCCCCTCGTCTCTTCACTGCTTCACCTGATCACCACCGACTTATCCTCCCATTTCCAACGTTCCAGTCTGCTCTTTGTTGCACCAGTCTGAATTCCACTCCTATCTTAATTCTCTTCCTTGGCTTCTCCCCTTCTTTTCGGTCTCTCTCACTCCCATCTCCCTTAATCCCACAGAATTCTCTCCTTCACTAGCTCGCTTGACCTAAAGGAGGAGGCCCGACACGGGTTTCCTCTATTTTCTCTTTTCCTCCTCATCTTCTTCTCCCTTCTCTCCCATCTCCTCCATCACTGGCTTCCTCGCCTCCATCAGGTTCCCTATTTCTTTTTTTTCCTTTTTTTAACCAGATTTTTGGTTTAATTCCAATTTTAGCCTTAGATCTTTAATTAAAATTCCATCTGAGCCCTCTTTTTAATTCCCACTATGTCCCTGTTACCATTCTAGTTTTGTTTGTCTTCAATCTATTATCCAGGAACTACACAATCCAAGCCAGATTAATTAAGGCTTAACCTAATCAATGGGTTAGCCTTAATAAAAAAGATTTCTCTGTTTCTCCTCTATTTATTATCTAATTTTTAATTAACTTTTCAATTTCATTGTTAGGGCATCCCTGAGTTTAATTAACATATTTGATCTTTAATCTAAAATCCAAAACTTGATCTAGACCTTCCAAAACCCAAAATCACCATTTAGTCCAGATCTTTGAGATTTTGAGGAATTTGAGTAATCCAACCACTGGATATTTAATCAAGGGCATCCTGAAGACATTTATGAAGACTGATTGACTCTAAGAAAACTAGATTTAAAGAAATTGACAATGATTAAGCTAAGGAAGTAGATTTTTCTTGTTATTTTGTTTAATTTTCTTTATTCTGGACCTGAAAATTTTGTATTTTTTGCAGTTGATTAGATCTGAACTTTGATTCAATTTATAGTAATTTTTATTATTTATTTTTAATTTTTGTTAATTAAATTTTATTTAAACTCCCATTTTTTTTAAGTCCAGTTCCCATGGGATCGACCTGCACTTGCATAAGTTATACTACAATGGCCCATGCACTTGCGATAAAACATTCAACACATCACCAAAGCCTTATCCCAATTAGGGGTTAGCTACATGAACCTTGTTCCTCCATTTTCATTTATTAAGTGTCATGGCTTCATCTAGTCCAAAAGTTTTTTAATCTTTTCTCACCACTTCTATCCACGTCCTTCTGAGGCTTTCCCATGCCCTTTTAAGGCCTTTGACTTAGATTGACTTACTCCTTCGAATCTGGTGCTACTTTTTGTCTCTATTAGACATTTCCAAACCATCTAATTCTACCCTCCCTCATCTTATTACCTATTGGTTCTACTCTTAAGTTTTCTCTAATGTTTTCATTTATAATTCTATCCTTTCTTGTCTTTCC
Source organism: Warburgia ugandensis (assembly GCA_035236585.1). NCBI lineage: Eukaryota > Viridiplantae > Streptophyta > Magnoliopsida > Canellales > Canellaceae > Warburgia > Warburgia ugandensis. The sequence goes on from CP141133.1 coordinate 16,579,476, forward strand.
ACTCATCCATCTCAACGTCCTCACTTAGGTTATGTTCATCTTATGCACAAGTTGTTCCTTAACTATCCAACACTTTGATCCATAGAGTGCAACTGGACTTATAGCCATCTTATTGAATTTTTCTTTTAGGTTAAGTGGCACCTAACGATCACACAAAATTCTAAAGGCACATTTCCATTTGTTCTAACCCACTTGGATTCTCTAGGTAGCATTCCTTTCAATCACTATGCACTCATGAATTATCGATCCTAAGCATTGAAATGGTCTTTTGGGAGACTTCTTGGTTATTACTTTTTACTAGTGCTTTACTCCTACTCCTCTCCTTGCTAAAATTACTTCATGTATATTCTACTTAATTAGTTAGGCTAATTTTAAGTCCTTACCACAACTCTACCTTTGTATTTCACACTCCCTTGTCTTATTAATCAAAACTACGTCATCTACAAATAATATGGACCATAGAATCTTCTCATGCAAATGTTTTGGTAACTCATCCATAACTAACATGAAAAGGCAAGGGTTTAATGTTAATCCTTGAGCAGTCCTATAGTGATAGAAAAATCATCAGTCTCTTTACTATTAGTCCTAACATTTGTTACTACTCCATAATACATATCTTTGATCATGTTTATACACTCCCATAAAACCTCTTTCTTGCTTAACACCCACCATATTAACTATTTAGGAGTCCTATCATAAGCTTTTTCTAAATTAATAAAGAATATATGGAGGTCCTTCTTCCTCTCTCTATATTTCTCTATCAATTGTCTAAGTAGGAAATAGCTTCATGGAAGACTTCCGAGACATAAAACCAAATTGTTTTTTCGATACACTTGTGTCATATTGTAGCATCTTCTCAATCACTCTTTTCAAAGTTTCATGGTATGACTCATAAGTTTGATCCCACAATAATTAATGCAACTATGTATGTCTCCTTTATTCTTATAAATGGGTCCACAAAGCTTTTCCTCCATTCATCTGACATTTTCTTATATTCTAGAATCTCATTAAACAACTTTGTCTAGTATCTCCTACATACTATTGAAATTTTATTGATATACCATCAAGCCCTAGGGTTTTTCATGATTTCATCATTTTCAAGACTTTGATTACTTCAGGTATCTTAATCCTATGGTCGTATCTATATAGTCCAATGTTATTTGGGCTTATAGTTCTTTCAATCTTTATATTCTTAGTATATTTATCATTTAGTAATTTTTTGAAGTAACTTTTTCACGTTTGATTAATCTCGTCATCTTTGACTAGTACCCTTTAGTCATCACTTTTAATACATTAATGTGGTGTAAGCCCTTACTCGTTTGTTCTCTTATTTTTGCTAGTTTGAACACATCTTTCTCACCTTCTCTTCACCCTAATATATTATAAGGATCATCATAGGCCTTGAGTTTCATCTCACTCACTATTCTCTTAACAATCATTTTAGCATTCTTATATTGCTCAAAGTTTTCGTTATTTGTAATCACCTGTCATTCTTTAAAACACATCCATGTCTCTTTAATAACTATTTTGACTTTTATTCCACCACCAAGTTTCATTTAATGGTTGTATTGTCTTTTTAGATACCCCTAAAACATCTTTTGCCACTTTGTTAATAGACTCCAACATATTAGTCCACATGGTATTTACTTCTGTTTCATTATTTCACTTTCATTCTACTATCAACTTGTTAGTAAATGATATTATCATCTTTCCTTTTAAGTTTATCACTTAGTTTTTGGATACCTATTACATTCATTTCCTTTCTTCCTTCTCTGGAAGTTTAAAGAAATCCTTTCAATAATAATTCTTTAAGCTTGTAAATTAGGCTAGCCTATAATCATGAAGGTGGGTCACAAGTAATTGTACATAGGCAATCACTATCCAACATTATGTGCACCCCAAGTACTGGGGACACCCAAAAACATTATGTGCATGAAGTATATTCAATCAGGATTAACATAGATCATTCCAATTACTATAATCTTACATGTAGATCATTGATTAGATAGCAAACAAATGGATTATATGTTGGCAAGTGACTGCAGACAGCTTGTTCATACTTTACTAACACCGATAGATTCTTACCACTTGATGAGACTATGGTTGATTGTATATTTAGATAATCCTATGATTGAATGATCTAACAAAGCAAAAGGTGCCTAATAGTTAGCCAATTTACATAAAAATAGTAGCCACATTGTATAGTAATGAAAGGTTTAGTGATACGCTATCTAGGTGGACTATTTGTGTGTGAACTTCATTAGGCATACGAATAGAGGCTAGACTAGAGAAACCATGGTTTAAATAGGCATTAGGACAACTTTAATCATCTAAACATATTAGATAACAATTTAATCACTCATATAAGCTTTAAATATCAATTCAAACCCTAACTGCTAGTAGTATATCACTCAATGCTAAGAGGGAAGTGTTAGATAAATTATTTAGATACTTAAACTTGTTAAACCATATGATATATTAGTAATCACTTTCCTCGGACTATGAAAACATATCTAAATCTCACTATCTTACATCTCCATGTTTTGTTTAAATCCCAACTAAGGATTCAATCATGTCATGGTGAGTTGATTGCTTGTCTATGTGAAGTTACTACTGAGAGCATGAATTGTGAATGTGAAAGATATAAACTCATTTGCTTTAGAGGAGTGTGATGCTGTGTTTGTGTATGATTATCCTTGCAATGTATTCATGAAATTAAGTATTTCATGTTGCTTGATTTGCCTTCAGAATATGTGTTTATACACACATAATGATGGTGCTTATATTTGGACCTTGTATGGGTGGGATTTGAATATTGCATGAGTATGCTATGATATCCTACCACTAGAGTTAATCATTATGAGGGTTATGATACCTTATAGTACTATGCTAATAGGGTTCAAACATGCCTCTAATCTCCAAGTAGGATACCAGCCAAGAGTATGTCCTTTGATTTGGGAAGTATGTGTCATGGGCAGACTGCTTCCTATGTGGTCTACCTCACCATGAGTGCCAATGTAATTTGTGTGGTGTCTATAGATGAGCACAATTAGGCAACGTTTCTTTTTATGTGCATAATAGCCTATGTGCTGCTTGGACATGTGAGAGACATGTTGGTCATTCTCAAGGATTTAGACCATAGCCTAAGAGGCTTGTGGTGGAATGCTACACTTATATCTAAGATATGTTAGTATAATATATGTGCAAGCATCTTCAAAGTTGCAAGCTTCATCTATGACATTTTGTTACGGATTGGATATTTGATATTTGCTCAGACTATAACATGGATTGTACTTATTATGAGAATGTTGAGGTTTTCAAAACTAGTTTAGGAAGTTTTCACTAAGTATTCGTACTCACCCATACAACATTTTCAAGCAAGGTTAACTGAGCATTAGATAGCTTGGATATGTAGAGGATTATAAAAGATGAGTGATTTCAAGAGAAAAGTATGAAGAAGAGGCTATAGTTTTCTTTAGTTGGCTGGATTGAAACATTTGAAATTTTATTTAAAATTATTGTTGATGAATTATTGGTGGACATATAATAACTTTGGTTTATTAATTATGTATGTGGTACTTTTATGGATTTATTAGTTGGTTGTGGTCGTGACCAATGGGTCCTATATGTGGTCATATGGTATTATTTATTTTCATAATATGAGAAGTTTTCTTATATGGACTCCTGGGTTTTAAGAAGTGGTTTCCAAAACTAATTAATGTGAATGCTTTCTATCTTTAAAAATGTTTTAAAAAATGAAGGGTACCTTGACATTTTCAAAAGAATTTGTAGCCAAACTATTTCAAAAAAACCCAGGTCATTGCAGTTCCATGTATGTGTTTCTTCAAGGTGAATGAAGCTATGCAAGCTGCAAGGTGCATTCACATTGAGTAACCTCCAAATAGATTTAAGCAAAAATTTAGAGTGAGAAAACACAAAAGGTGCATTCACATTGAGTAACCTCCTAATAGATTTAAGCAAAAATTTAGAGTGAGAAAACACAAAAAGTTTCATTTTTCCTAAGTATTATTACCAAGGAATGCCCCAATATGGTGGGACCTCCTCATAATTGACTTTGAAGTGTATCACTTTTGGTTGATCCATCACATTAATCTTATTTTTAGATATTGGATATTGAATAGCCCAAAAACCAAATCAATTACACAATCCTAACATCGAGTAGATGTATTTCGATCATAAAAAAGGAATGATTTATCAAGAACTTTGTATAAGCCACAATTAAGCACATTTCTTAAGATGCTAAAATTTTCACTCCACTTGATTTAGAGGCAACCAAATCAAAGGTTGGATCAACCTACATAGCCTTGTTTTTTCTCCAATCTAAAATGCCTAATTTACACTAGAAGTAGACCTACACACCTTAAACTCAACTCAAATTAGGCTAACTAAAGATTTCATCTACCAACAATGAGCTAGGCTAGTGCTGATTTTTCTGAAACTCTTGCTAGCTCAAGATGAACTAACAACAAATTTACAAGAGCTAGGCTGATAATCGATCTATCTCAGCCTAGCTCCTAACAGACCAATAGTGAGCTAACAATTTTTATAAAAAAATTAGGTTAGCTTAGTGTGACAACTCGGTTTTTAAAACACTTTTTCATGTTCATTTTCAAAAGATGGATCCCCTAATTAAAAAATTTTTATAAATCAAAATAGCAAAAAATGTTATTTATTTATTTATTTATTTATTTATGAAATTCATTTGTAAAAGAGTGAAAGTGACATCTAGGCTTTCAAAAATAAATTTCAAAGAAAACGCTTTTTGTTGTTTTGATTTAAAATTTTTTTTAAATTAAGGGATCCATCTTTTGAAAATAAACATGAAAAAGTATTTTAAAAACCCGGGTTGCCATAGTTGGTATCAGAGCAGTTCATACAGTCACTTACAGCCCTATATGTCCAACATAAAGATGACAATCTAAATGTAGGTTAGGATAGAATTAGATAAGTAGATACATCATGTAGGGAATAGTGAACTATGAGCAGATGCCACCTAGTAAAACAACTGGGAGGATGGCTCAAGGAACTACTGATTTCAAGAAGGGAACCATGTAATAGAAATAGTTACACAAGTGTTATAGGACATCCTTCCTTATATGCAACACCATTACAACCTGTTGTGGTGTAAAATAATCCTACCCATGTTTAACATGAAGTCATACCTAGCACACCTATTTAGAGACAAAATACCCCAACACCAGTACTTGATCATTCTTCACATGTACTAAGTAAAATGACAAAAAGTTAAAAAGGACAAATGATATGTTGGAAAAGATGGTGAAAAGATTCCAGAAGATGGTCCTAGCCTTTATAGGAAAAGTTGAAACAGAAACTACTAAAGAATAGATATTAGAAGTAGAGAAAACCTTTGAAGTATTACAAACTATTGTAAAAATGAGGGTTAGGATTAACAAATCGGTCAAATGGATCTATTTCCAAATAGAGAATATATTACTTGGGAAGAATTCAAGAAAATATTTAGTAAGTACTTTTCTCTCCCCATATAGACAATGAAGGAGAAGAGTTACGACAAGGAAAAAGAGAGAGAAGAACTTACCATATTAGAGTATGAAAATAAGTTCGTTCAACTAAAGAGATTTGTACTAAATATAAACAAATAGCTTATCGATTTCTGAAAGATCTACATACCATTTAGCATGAATTTTGATATATTTTAAAGATATTATTTAGAAATTTATATGAAAAATATATCATGTGAAAATGTTGTGATCTAACCATAATTTGGTAAATTTTCAAGGTTAGATGATGATCTAAGTTAAGTATGTGTAAAATCAAATATTGTATAATACTAATTAGATTGTTTTCTTTGTTTTGTAGGTGGTAGATCAAGATCCATGCAATTAGATCAAACTAATTAACATCTTAGATTTGCAATTAAGCTTTGATTAAAATGGACGGCTTAGATCAATTTAGATTATTTAAATCAAAATCAAGGAGCAAGGACTCCAATTCAATCCTCAAGCATCAAGTCCAGACCATGAGCATAAGAGAATTGAGAATGCTAGGGGATTTTATGTTTAATGATGGAAAGTTAGAAAGAATGAAGAGAGAGGAAATAGTTTCCTAATAGAAAATTAAGTCAAAATTAGGAAATTTAGTTGATTTAGAATTCTTTGGAGAAAAGGAAAGATAATGGAGAAGGAAATTACTAAAAATTTAATTAAAATTATTTTCTTATCATCTGTAAAAAAAAAACAGATCGAAGATGGAATGAAAAAAAAAGCTTGAAAATTTGGAGAAAAACTGAGGTTGAACATAACAATGCACGCGCAGGATGGTGAATAGGGGTATTTTGCACTTCGCTTTCTGCTTTGATGCTTGACAAAAATCTTTGAAATTTGGTTTAGTGGATAGAAGACATTGAGGAGAAGAAGACTAGGTGTTTGATTTTTAATTTTCATTCTAAATCTTGTAACTTGAATTGATTAAATTTAGCTACTTCTACTTTGCATGAACAATAACAGTGAGTTACTTAAAGTTTTTCACTTTTGGCTTGGTTTATTTGATGAGTTTTTGAATGATCTAATTCTTTGCTTATATTATTATTTGAGTTAGAAAGAGTTTCATGTAAATGTTTTTGAAATTTAATGGTCAGATTTGTTTAATTTTATGAAATAATCTTGAAAGGTACCTTTATGTTGGTTGGTCGACAACCTATTTTTATGATTGAATATCTTAATTTATGTTATCTTGATTTGAAACCTAACCATATAATTGAATTATTTGATGTTAAATTGTTCTAGGTACCAATTTATTGTAAAATTTCATCAAAAAGTAAAAAAAAAATCAGTGGCCAAAGTTAATAAAATCTTTATGGATTCTGACTGTTCATGGATTGTAAACAGAGACTAGATTAATTGTGGATGATAAATAAGGATAAGATAACTGCTTAGCTAGTGTCACACTTGCGCGGTCGCCATGACTGTCTCGGCTGTCCATTGCTTTTCTAGTAACACTCTCTCACTTGCAGACGCAGTGAGAGGTGTTGCTATGGTATTTTAATTTGAAAAAATTAAGAAAATCCATGAATAGGATATGTTGTATGACACATCAGAGAATGTTATGACTAATCCAAAAATAAATAAATAAAATTAATCTAAGCCATCTAAATATCAAATTCTTTCATTAGTTTAGATCATCAGATTTTTGGAAGATCTAGATAATCTAGCCATTGAATCATTAATCAAAGACCTAAGGGATGGATTGATGAAGGTTGATCAACTTGGATATGGCAAAAATGGAAGAATTTCGTTATGATCAAGCTAGTGAAGTAGACTTTAATTGATACTTTGTTTAATTTTTTGTCATTTGTCATTTGTCTTTTTCATTAATTCAATATATCCAAGTTTCCAATTTATTGTTATTCGATTCTTATAAATTTTGTTAATTTGTGGCAAATTAAATTTTATTTAAACTCTTCTTTTTAAGCCAAGTCCTTATGGGATCAATCCGTACTTGCACAAGCTATACTACAATAGCCCATCTAGTTGCGAAAACAATCAACATCTTATGAAGGAAATTTACAAGAAGACAGCACTAAAGAAGTGATTAGTTACATTTTAGATTTCAATAGTGATTTTGCAGTTCATGGAATTATAGTCCAGCTGCCTCTACCTAAGGTGAATTATTGAATCTTGTAGTTGTTTTCCTGTCAAATTTAGTTTTCATGACTGACAATAATTATGTTGCTATTGTTACTATCATATTCCTCAATTAACTAATTAATATAACATTGATAACAATAACACATTTTCTAGAAAAAATAGTTGTCTATATTTAAAACGATCTTTTACATGCCCTTGTCTTATTTCTTCATCCTTTTTTTTTTGTAACTATAATAATGTGTATATATTGAGGGAAGAAATGTGCCTTAGTGTTATCAGATTGGTTAGAGTAATTTTTGTTGCCATGTCATATGTACTTAAATTGTCAAAAGAGCAGTGAAAATATAAAGAGGAATCATAGCTTTAGTAGTTTGCCTTCTCATTTGATTACCACTGATTAAGGAAACTTAGCATTTAAGTAAATCATAGGTAGTTGATGGAGATCCACGTCCAAAAATTAAAATGAAATCCACATCCAGGTCAAATTAGTGTGGCCAAGTTTGTGGTGATCGAGCAACATGTGCAAACCACCTTAGGAGGGTAGCCTCATAAGATGATATGTTGACCATGCCATTCTGCTGGTATAATTGAGTATTTGCAATCTTAAAATATTAAAAACAAATAAAATTAAGTTATCTTAACTTTGGGAGATTTTTTGAAGAATGTTTTGAAGTTATTAAGATTGGATTAAGTTATTTTAGTTTGCAGATTGATTTTAGTAAGTCATTCATGTTAGGATTTGATTATTGGAAACTTACTTATGCATAGAGAAATTGATGGAGAATTAATTGTAAACATAGCAGCCTATCACCAATGGGAAAAGAATAAAGTGGTATTTAGGAGTAATAATTAATATTATTATTTGGGATATTTAGCTTGTAAACAGATAACATATTAAGTTATAAATAAACCTCCATTCTGTCAATACTTTTCTTGGCTAAAATATGAAGTGGTCCATGGCAACTGTGGAATCATCTTAATGAAATTAAATTGCTACTGCATGGTTTTGATCATCAATTCATTCATGTTGAGAGGTCAGCTAATCAAAGTGCAAACTCACTAGCTAAAGAGGAAGTCAATCTCATCAAATTGAGGAATAGATGTTTTGATCCAGGATGAGCGGCTCATGGTAATTTGTTTCAATGTAAGGGCTCTGCCTTGGTTTCCATTTCTTCTTTAATTCATTCAGTCATTTTTCTGCTACAGCGTCCCCTCGAAAGCGATGTACTATATCAGAACTTAGGTGTAGTGGAAAGTAGACATGGGTTCATGTCATGGGGGTCGAGAAGTATGATGGTGAATAGGCTATCTCAAGAACATAAGATTCATATTGCCACATGGAATATAGGAACATTGACAAGTAAGAGTCTAGAGTTAGTAGATATGATGAAACGTAAGAGAGTCAACATAGCTTGTATCAAAGAAACCAAGCGAAAATAGGGCAAAACTAGAGAAATCAATGGGTATAAGCTTTGGTATGTAGGAAAGGTTAATAACAGAAATGGGGTAGAAATAGTGGTGCATAAAGAATTAAAGGATAAAGTTGTAGGCGTTAAAAGGACCAGTGATAGAATTATAATAATAAAACTTGCTCTAAGAGAGCAGATCATAAAAGTTATAAGTGCATACGCACCACAAGTAGGGTTAGAAGATATAATCAAGAGACAATTTTAAGAAGGTATTGAGGAAATCATGCAAGAAATTCCCAACATAGAGGGGATATTTATAGGAGCATACTTAAATGGCTATGTAGTAAAAGAAAAGGAAGGATATGATAGGGTACATTGAGGGTATGGTATTGGAGAATGAAATGATATGAGGGAAGTTATCCTAGATTTTGCTTTGGCATATAATCTAGACCTTACAAACACATTCTTTAAGAAGAGGGATGAACAGTTAAACCTTTAAAAGTGGATTCCATAAAAGCCAAATAGACTTTATGTTCCTTAGGAATAGTGAAAGATCAATGTTTAATGATTGTAAGGTAATACCAAGTAATACCAATTGAGAGTTTAACCTCACAACATAAGTTAATGGTTATGGATATCTACATTAAAAGATAGAAGAAATGAAATGAACTTAATAGGTATCCAAAAACTAAGTGGTGGAACTTAAAAGGGAAGAAAATAATCACACTCACAAATAAGTTGATGGTAGAACGAAATTAGAACAATGAAACAGAAGTAAACACTACATGGATTAATATGGCCTAGTCCATTAAGAAAATGGCAAAAGATGTCCTAGGAATATCTAAAGGTAATAGGAAATTAGTAAAGGAAACTTAGTGGTGGAGTGAAACAGTGCAAAAAGTTATTAAAAAAACAGGTGTGTTTTAAAGTATGGTAGAAGACTAGAAATAATGAAAGCTGTGAATAGTATAAGAATGCCAAAACAGTTGCTAAGTGAATAGTAAGTGGGTCTAAACTTTAGGCATATGATGATCTCTATAATAAACTAGGATCAAGAGAAGGTGAGAAAGATGTGTTTAAACTTACAAAAATAAGACAACAAAAGGGTAAGGACTTAAACCACATTAAGTGTATTAGAAGTGATGAGCAAAGAGTACTAGTCAAAGATGACGAGATCAAATAAAGGTGGGAAAGTTACTTTCAAAAATTGCTAAATGATAATTGCCCTGAGAATATAGGGATTGAAAGTTCTATAAACCTCACTAACATTGGACATTATAGTTACGATCGTAATATTAAAATACCTGAAGTGAAAGGGGCCTTGAAAAAGATGAAATCAAAAAAGGCCCTGGGGCCCAATGGTATATCAATAGAGGTTTGAAAGCATATGGGCAATATTGGAGTAGTATGGTTGACCAAATTGTTTAATAAGATTATCTTATCAAAGAAAATGCAGGATGAATGGAGGAAGAGCTCCATTTTACCAATTTATAAGAATAAAGGAGACATGCAAAGCTGCACTAGTTATCAGGGGATCAAACTTATGAGCGACACTATGAAACTTTTCGAAAGAGATTGAGAAGAGGCTACGGCATGAGATAAGTGTATCAGAGAACCAGTTTGGTTTCATGCCTAGGAGGTCTACTATAGAAGCTATTTTCTTACTAAGACAATTGATAGAGAAATATAGGGAGAGGAGGAAGGACCTCTACATGGTCTTTATTGAGTTACAGAAAGCTTAAGATATGGTCCCTAAAGAGTTAATATGGAGGGTGTTGGGCAAGAAAGGGGTTTCGCGAGGGTATATAGACATAATTAAAGATAAGTATGAGGGAGTGGTAACAAATGTTAAGACCACCAGCTAAGAGACCGATGATTTTCCTATCATTGTAGGATAGTACAAAAAATCAGCATTGAACCCATACCTTTTCACGTTGGATATGGATGAGTTAACAAAATATCTGCACAAGGAGATTCTATGGTGCATGCTATTTGTAGATGATAGAGTCTTAATTGATGAGACAAGGGACATCCTAAACACAAAGCTAGAGTTATGGAAAGAAGCATTAAAACCTAAGTGATTTAAAATTAGTTGAACTAAGACAGAGTATATAGAATGCAATTTTAGTTAGGAGAGGAGTGAGAGTGGAGCACCAGTAAAGATTGACAACCAAGAAGTCCCCGTAAATGACCACTTTCAGTACTTTGGATCAATGATTCATGAGACTGGAGAGATTGAGAGGGAGATTACCCAGAGAATCCAAGCGAGTTAGAACAAATGGAGATGTGCATCTAGAGTTCTGTGCAATCGGCGGGTACCACTCAAACTAAAAGGAAAATTCTATAGGATGGCTATAAGGCTGGCTATGCTCTATGGATCAAAGTGTTGGGCAGGTAAAGAACATCATGTTCATAGGCTGAGCGTAGCAGAAATGAGGATGTTGAGATGGATGGGTGGCAAGACAAGAAAGGATAGAATTAGGAATGAAAGCACTAGAGGAAACTTTGGGGTAGCACCAATAGGTAACAAGATGAGGGAGATTAGACTTAGATGGTATGGTCATGTCCAATGAAGACTGAAAACAGCACCGGTTAGAAGGAGTAAGGCAATGCATGTAGAAGATTTTGAAAGGGCAAGGGAAAGGCTCAAAAGAATGTGGATAGAAGTGGTAAGAAAAAGACTTAAAAACTTTGGGACTAAATGAAGCCATGATACTTAATAGAGGGGAATGGAGGAACAAGATTCATGTGGCCAACCCCTAATTGGGATAAGGTCTTGATGATGACTACGACGACGAGGTGTTTCAGCCTCTTGTCTGTTATATCCACTCTTGGATGGTCTCTTAGATCTCCAAATTGCCACTCAGAAATAAATAAATGAACCTTTGTTTCCTCTTTGGAGCATCCTTGGTTTTTTATGAGTTAAATTTTGAAGAATTATTTTTTTTGGCATCAAGTATAAGACTGCTGCTGTTATGCTTCCTATCGATCAATAGTTGTTGATAACCTCAACTTCTCGAGAACATGATATTCTTGGATCTAGCTTGTTTGATTCTTGATCAGAGAAGCCTAAATTTGATCTATCTTTCCCATAGAACATATTTTTTGGTCCTATTGAACAGTTAGGACTTTCCATTGTCCTGCACTGATAGCAGAACAACTGTTATGAGTTGTGGAGTTCTTCCAGTTGTTACCTGGATTGCAATTCACAGTTGAAGCATTTTATTTGTTCCAGTTGTTACATCAAGCACTTTTTTTTAGTTGTTACATGCTACCTGGTTTTGGAATTTGCTGCTGAAGCATTTAAAATTGATAATAAGTTACTCTGGATGAACCAGAAACTGAAGCTCTGGAATAATGTTTATGGTGATAGAATATTAGATATTGTTCCTCAATCTGATATATTATCTGTGCTCTTGAATTGGGATTTATGACTTAACACTCTCTTCTTCTCTCTGATTTTTACCACCATATGAATGAGTAAAACGTCTTGAATGCTGTTGGCATTAAGAAAGATGTGGATGGATTCCATCCACTGAATATTGGTCAGCTTGCTGTGCAAGGTTAGGAGCCATTATTTGTTCAATGCACCCCAAAAGGATACATAGAGTTGTTGCGCTAGACTGGTGTTGAAATTAAGGGGAAAAGAGCAGTTGTAATTGGCAGGAGCAACATTGTTGGAATGCCTGCTGCCTTCTTGTTGCAGGTGAACTTCATTCCTTCCTGTGGTTGTCTATCATGTTTTGTCTATTTGTTCTTTCTGCCAGAATCTTTGGCCATTTCATAATTTCTTTTTTTTCCCTTTAAGGCCGCCCTTTTGTGTATCTTGCTTGTGATTCCTGTCTTATGTTGTTTGACACTTCGACAATAGTAGATCATTAGTTTCCTTATTCCTAATGTTAGAAACAAATTATGTTGGCAGAGAGAAAATGCAACTGCTAGCATTATAGATTCCCGCAGAGAACCCCGCAGAGATTACATGGCGAGCAGATATTGTCATCTCTGCTGTTGGAGTTGCAAACATGGTGAGAGGCAGCTGGATAAAGCCTGGTGCAGTTGTGATAGATGTTGGAATCAATCCTGTGGATGTAAGTAGACACTGCTCCTGACTATTGGGATCTTGTGTTCAAGGCTTGTTCATCAGGTTTTGTAGCTTCTTGCAGTTGTTTCTGGTGGATAAAACCAGTATCATCAACTTGAGCGTGTTCAAGTGCTGGAGGATACCTGTGCAATCATGAAGCGTAACTTGCATTTGAACATGTATGCACACATCTAGCAGGGTCATAATAACCATTACTGAAGATTTAAAATGAGGTCTATAGACAACACATCGTATTTATGGGAAACAAAAGCAGAATGTCACACCTGGATAAATCTCCCATTTAATAAGATTTAAAGGGGTTCATGATGTTACAGCTTTTACAGAGACTAAAGATTGGTGCCCTTGATATTAATTGATGATGCTATAGTTCAGCTTTTAGACGCTTTAACTCAGTCGAGATAAAACTTCATCAACATAGTTGTGTGAATGATTGATGAGTTTAACTTTTCATTAACTGGGGATACGTCATAGTTATCCTGGAGAAAGTAGCAAAGATAGAACATAGTCACTTGCACAACTAGATGACTGGCATGGGAAGTATTATATGAAAGCAATATGTCAAGAACTATCTTTTGGAAATTTTAGGGACAACTGCTGTTTATTTTTGGTTTTCTCATTTCTTGTTTCTGCAAAATCTGGTATACGTCAGTTGTGATAGAGATGGCTGTTTAGTCTCTTGAAGATTAACAAGGAGCACTCTGAACGAAAAGACAGGATAGTTGCCTGAAATTCTTTCCATCTGAATTACTTGAGAGTTGAAACACTCCCTGGAGTCTGAACACGTCTGTTGTCTCTAAAATCTAAGCTGTTTTCCAAAAGAATTGTCAGTTTTATGTTAATTAAAATTTTGTCGGAGCATGTTTGTCTCTTCACAACCAATTGATTTGCAAATACGTTAAGTGTTCTTGTTTCATTTAAACTGGCATTTTGAGTACTGGAAATCAACTTACTTAAAAAAGATTAATAGCATAATATGATATATCTGAAATCAAGGCTGCTTTATGATTTCTGTTTCTTGTGACCATAGCTTAAGAAACAACCGTAGTTCCTTTGAAGGACGATACTTGAATTCTTGTTTTTAGCTATGAAAATTTACGGATCATGGCTGTTTTGAAAACTTCATGCCTGAGACTGGTACTGAAGCTTTTTCATGTAAATTGTTTTTCTTATGGTTTCTTAAAAGAGAGATGCTTTGCCAAGAAGCATTCTAGGCCAGGGGTGGTGGTAAAGGTACCTTCTCTGTTTGTAAGCTACGTCGTAAGTTCGAGGTTTGCACCCAAATATGTCTATGATTGAACGAGTTTGTATATCCAACGAAGTGGTTTTTCGTCCTTCTGAATAGGGGTTCTTATATGACGAGCAAAAATGAAGGTTGTCCGGCTCCAATATATTGACGGTAGTGATCATTCACAACAGGGGCAAACCATGTTGTGCGTCTTGTATGATTATCTTTAATAAAAGCTATGCAGGAGTTTGCCTCAATGTATTAGCGGTTCTGCAATGCAGAGACGGTAAGTGTTGTACTCACGAGGAATGATAAATCTAAGTGCGTACTTGGGACTCATCACAAAAAAACGAAGAAAAGAAAAAGGTTATATAGGGAGAGTTTACCTCATGTATTAGCAGTCCTACTAACAATTCTGCAATGTGCATCCTCTCGTTATTGTGAAATGAATGAGTTAAGATCGCTAAAACTTTAGGCAATCAAAATGATGAGGTGGATGACTTGGAGCTACAATTCGTCTATACTCTAATCTGAGCAGCAATCGACCGAGACTCCTCTATATAACTTTTGAGTAATGCTCGGAATGTCCTAGACTGGCTTTTGGGACCCCTTTAGCTACGCCTTACCTTTGGATATTTTGACCCGTGATCTTGTTTGGCCTCCCATGACACCAAATTCAGCACCGGTGGATGATTTTTCTACATTGAATACACACATGCAGACACAAATATATATATATATATATATATGTGTGTGTGTGTGTGTGTGTGTATTGGTATCTAGAAGCATCTGATCAGCGTGACCTTTTCAGTAGCCTAAACAGGGGATGCCATACCAGATGAATGAATCTGATCATCCACAAGTGTGGCCTTACTTGGGGCTCAAGAAGGCAGTCCGGAACATTGTCCCGAAGCATTTCTCATAATTTTGTTCGGACAATCTCTCCTACATGCTTGGATGTTAAATTTGAGAAACTGAAAATAAGTTGCAGTGGCTAGGGGATATGATCTCGGCTGTTGTCACCAGGACAATTTCAGCTTCTCTTTTGATAATACAGTGGGGTATTTTGCATTTTGGCTCAAATTAAACAAAAGAGAGAGGCCTATTATATAAATGTGGGGGATGCAGCACAGTAACTTGGGCTCAAGTCGCGCTCACTGAAGGGCATGGAGCAGCCAAATGTTAACAGCTATTTATTTGGCATTCCAGTTGTGGGTCTCTAGAGAACTCACTTTGTGTTCCATCAACAGTAGGCCTGGCAATTCAGGCTGGCGGGTCGTGTTCGTGTTGACACAACACGATACGATTAATAGTCGTGTCAAAAACCTATGACTCGTACATGACCCGGTTCTTAAAAAATTGACATGACACGACCCGTGTAACACGATTAAGTGACCGAATCGTGTTGGATGACACGACACAATTAATAGTCATGTCAAAAACCTATGACTCGTACACAACCCAGTTTTTAAAAAATTGACATAACACGACCCGTGTAACATGATTAAGTGACCGAGTCATGTTGGATGACACGACATGAAACGGCTCGATTCCTTAACACGAGTTAGTTAAAAACTGTCCTAAAATATAGGACTGTTATTTTATAACCGTCCTATAAAACATATGAGACCATAAAAATATAGGACGGTTACTTTATAACCGTCCTATAAAACATATGATACGATAAAAATATAGGACGGTTATCTGGTAATTGACCTATATAAAATAAAATTTTAAGACGCCTACTTATTAACCATCTTACAGAACGCATAAAAATATAAGACGGTTATATATTAACTGTCTTATAGCCTACGAGTTAAAACCTTTAATAGGACGGTTACTTATTAACCATCCTATATATATCTAACTTATACCCGGTACCAGCACGACTATCTCATATCTGTAATCTTATGATTCTAAAAAGTTGGCCCCAAATGGATACTTCTTATCTTCTGAAGGGGATGATGCCTTGATGCAATGAGCTTTTGTAGCAAAAATCAGAAATTGCATATACTTGTTTCAAACTTTCAGCTCTTGGGTTCAGTACAATAGCACATGGCATGACACTTAACTCTAAATGCTTAACTTGAGTAAGCTGTAAGATGTCCTCGTTCAAGAACAAGAACTTCATATTCAAGCTTTCTTGTGTAGGGTGAAGAGCCTCAGCCAGCAAAAGAGGCTAGCACATGAGACGCGACCAATGAATGGAATTGTTGTAGCAAATGTAGTGGAGGAGTGAGGACAGACAGAGGACCCAACAGTACACTTTTCAATGAATGAAACTGGAAAGAACCAAAGAAGACCAGATGGCATGGGTCTTTCAGTTATGAACTAGAACTTTCAATCCCCACATGAATTTACAGGATGGAATTCATTTCTCCAACTCCTTGGTCATTGTCATTGGTCATTGCTTCATTCACCTGACAATTACACAGACAAACATAGAAATAATCTTGAACCATACTAAATTACCAATAAAGTTCCTGTAATATTTTATTTATAAGCAACACAATACTTTATACCACTCACATGAGGTCTAAAAGAGATTCAAATGAATCAAATAACCGCAATAGTAGTAAATAACTGGGGATTAAGTAGCACATGAGGAAAATCTACTTCCATCAATGTATCAAACACAACAAATTAATATAAGTTATGAAAAATATACAAATTAATCAAAATGAATTGTTCTAGAGTCTTCAGTTGCTTGAGGAGATCCTGCACTGCTATTATGCTTACAATGTCCTCAACAAGCTCATCCATGGCAACTGTAATGGCAGAGTCTACAATCATATAGAATAAACCTGCATTAGTCATTACTAAGCTCATATAAAATATAATATAAATATAGAATCATAAATTATTACCTTTCAATCCATATAGCCAATCTCTTACACAAATCAATGCTTGCACTGTATCTGGCTTTAAAACAGATCTATATTAGTCAAGAACCGGTCCACCAACACTAAAAGCAGATTCCGATGCAACTGTAGATATGAGAATACTCAAGATATCACGAGCCATGGTAGCAAGTTCAGGATACCTAAAATCAACATTTGAATCAAATATAAATGTAAATAAGATTAAAAAAATAGTGTTTTCATGAGACAAGAGATTATTAGTCAACCAACCTATATTGATTGCCTTTCCAGAATGCAAGAATGTCCAGCTTTAACTCTTGCAATCTTTGTTCATCCAAATAAAGCTCCAATAGTCATTTTTGCAAAGCCAAAGAACTTCCTTCACTTTCAAATGAATCAAATTCCTAATCCAAATGCAATTATATTATTCAACTTACTCTAAGACAATTCATACTAAATTTTAATATGCTAAGTGACATATAATGAAAGATACAATTATAAATATAATTACCTTCATGACATCTAAAATCTCTTGACTATATGACAAGTTATGTCTATCATCAGTACCTCTAGCCACTAGGGAAGATGAGGAAGGAATAGGAGAACTCTTAACCATATATTCATTGAAGAGAGAGAATAACTTTTCCCAAACTTGAGCCAACTCCAAGCAACCATTACCAAACAATTTCTTGTATGAGAATTCCACAAAGGAGAGCTTATATCAAGGATCCAACACACATGCAATTGTCAAAATGGTGCTGAATTCAGACCAGCACTTTGAAAACTTGGCAAACATTTGGGTGGACATGCGCTTCATATAGTCATCATCACTTCTCATGTATTTGTTAAACTCAAATAAATTACAAATGCTGCACAAAAGTAGAGATTTTTCGTGGGATACTTGGATCTAGAAAACATTCAGGTAGTATCATAAAAAATGTCACAAACTTTTAAAATTTTTGTAGCCTTTTCCCATTATTGAACAAAGGACAGTGCTTATAATTTGAGTCACTTAATTCTAAGTGAAAAAATGCACGGTGGCAATAAAGAGCACTTTTAAGCATCACATAGGTTGAATTCCATCTTGTAGGACAATCTTATCTTAAGCCTTTTTTTGTCTCAATTGACATGTGATTCACACACTCTAAAAGTTTTTGTTTTCTACTTTGTGATGTTTTGACATACTTGATACTCTCTCGAATTTTTTGAATAACATCATCAATTTCTTTCAATCCTCTTACACAAGCAAATTTAAAACATGACAACAACAACGAAGATGAAGGAACTCTCTACCACAAACAAGAGTGTTCCTGATGTTTAATTGATACCTTAACAGCTCAACAGAAAAATCATTAGTAGAAGCATTGTCTAAAGTGATTGAACAAATCTTTTTCTCAATCCCCCACTCTACTAATAATGAGTATACATTTTCTGCTAATAATATTCCATTATGTATAGGTGGTAGGAAACAGAAATTTAATATCCTCTTATGTAAGACCCACTAACTATCTAGAAAATATGCTGTGAGACTTATATAACTATCAGTAATATAAGAAGTCCACAAATTAGATGTCAAACTTATCATACTATGTGCCAACTCTAACATCTCTTTTATCTTTCCTTTTTTTCTTTTATACATCTCAGAACATCTGCTTTTACTGTATTTCTACTAATCAAATGCAAATCTGCACGCAAATATTTTAATAGAGCTCTAATTCCATCATACTCAACAAATTGGAAAGGCAAATCATGCATAACTACTGCAGCTGCTACTAACTCACGATAAACTTCAGGATCAAACTTATTATATGAAGCTGAACTTAATGACATACTCCCCTGACTTTGAGAAAGCAACTAGCCTATATCAGGAGAAGAGCTCTGTTAACAAGTCTTTATATGACGTTTTAAGTTATCAATACCAAATTTGCTATCACAAGTATATATCGTAGAGTACTTCTTACATTTACACCTTTGCCTTCCATCTTCTGATATTGGAAGGTGTTCAAAAAACTTCCAAACTGGAGACATTAGCTTCCTATGCTTTTTTACCTCTAGTCGATTTTGAAACTAACTCCATGTTCTCCAAATCAGCAAGCTCATCATCGTCGTTGTCATGCAGCATATTCAAATTATCAGAAGCATTAGTGCTCCCAACTTGTGCCTATATTGCAAATGACAAATAAAATTTAGTTCACACTCACAGTAAACATTGCACCAATTACTAATAAGGGAGTGATGAATGAAAAGAGTCATAATCATAAAGAAATAACAAAAAACAAATACATACCTGTGGTGCTATAGGTGTACTGCTTATTGTGTTAGAAATTTATAATGGTTGAAGTCTTGAAGATATCTGGGAAGAAAAATCTGAAAGAGATGTAAAAGCTTGGGTTGGGTTGAGCTTTAACCGATTCACGCTAAAGATCTAAGTGTAAATCAGTAAATGTATATGTAATTATGTATTACTCCTCTCTTAGTCTTAGTCTCAGACTCTCACTCTCTCCCATTGATAAGATCCATCATGTTAAATAAAAGGTAAATTTAAAACTTAATACAGGACGGCTCGATAACAACCGTCTTATAATATAACAAAATAAAAGACTGTTACAACGTAACCGTCGATATTACGGGACAGTTAATCAATAACTGTCCTATTTTAATGTAAATATAGGATGGTTAAAACATAACGGTCCTATATTTGCAAAAACAAATAGGACGGTTAACATCTAACTGTCCTATAATTTTACAAACATAAAGGACAGTTAGAATTAAACCGTCCTATATATGTTGAAAATATAGGACAGTTCTTATGCAACCGTCCTTTATTTACTTAGCATCTTCAGACTCCATGGACCATGGGAGTGTGACTGTGATCAGTCATGTGTTATGTGCCAGTGACTGCCCAGAGGCCCTAGACTGGCAGACCGCCTAGCCTAGCCGCCAGCCTGCTAGGCAGGGATAGACGGCCTCCCCTCCTCCAATAGTCCAATTCCAAACTGGCAAGTAGCAACTGGAGTTAATGAAACTTACCCTTCAATCATTTGTCAAATATTTTGAGTCTTTGATGTCCTATCTGATGTGTGGGCCCCCTTTGCAGTGGTGGAAAAACAAAATGAAAACATATCATGTTAACAAATTATCTAAGGCAATTTTCATTTAGTAATTAGTAGTTTTTGAAATTGAAAGTAAAATTCCCACCTCTGTTTTATCTTGTGGTCATTCAAGAGTCTTGACAGACCTGACTAGTATGACTCTCATGACTCATGATTAGTATCCTTTGAATCTTTGATCATCTCATCATCTAAGTTCTAATATAATGCACTTAACATGGTCTAAGACTAAGTCCTTCTATTGTGGTTGTCTTATTTTTGCATGTTTAAATTAAACACATCTTTCTTACCTTATCTTGATCCTAGTCTAAGATAGTGATCATCATATCATATGACTTAAGTTTAGCCTCACTTACTATTCTCTTATCATCCATTTTAAGATTAGCTACACATTGTCAATTACAAGTTACACTTACAAGATAATTAATTAACAAGTTGTGTAACTTGTAATTGTATAAGTGACAAACTGTCATATATTGTATAAAATTATAAATGCTCGTGATTTTCTTATACTAATTTCACATGTCATCACCAATTGATCTAATATATCTCTTTGTCATCAAATTCATGAATATCATTTCTCCAACTTATATAACTCAAGATTTGTTTGGATTTCTTACCAATGTTTCTCATTTCTAACTTCCAATTGATGATAATAGATTGGGAATAACTCATTCATCCATGATCCATGTAGAGTAAAAGGTAGTAAGCCACCCTTAGTGATATCATTCAACATTTGTTATTTTCTCATGATCATTTTACCATCAATACCAAATGTACTTCTTTTCACTATAGACCATAATCCAAAATTAATTTTAGTTTGACCAAAGTTATCATATCAATATCCCTCTAACTCTTTCTTGATAAGCTTTTGTATTAATTCAACAATTGAGCTATTATACCAATATAGTTTATACTTTATACCATATAACTCCTTCTATTCTCATTCTCACCTAATGGGTTAATAACATAACTATTCCCTGTCTATACTCATTATCCACTAATGAGTTAATTACATAACTCTTTCTATACTCATTCAGTCATTCTCAACTACTGAGTTAATTACATAACTGCTTCTATTCTCATTCAGTCATTCTCACCTAATAATGACTTAATTACATGACTCTTTCTTTACTATCTCCTCAATCTCAATAACTAATGAGTATGACTTACTTACATAACTCTATGTTTTTAAGCTGATCCTCAACTAAGATGAGTTAATTACATAACACTTTCTTTACTCATCCTCAACCTCAACAACTAATGAGTATGAGTTTTACCTACATAACTCTGTCTTTTTAAGCTCATCCTCAACTAAGTAACTAAGTTGAGTTAATTACACAACACTTTATTTACTCATACTCATACAATCATACTTACATAACTATGTCTCTTGAAGCTCATGTAGCCATGCTGCTCATTCATCCTCAACTCTTAGTCTCTACTCAATTAAGATGAGTTAATTACATAACTCTTTCTTTACTCATACAATGATACTTACATAACTCTTTCTTTTTAAGCTCATCCTCAACTAAGATGAGTTCATTAGATTACATAAGTCTTTCTTTACTCATACTTACATAACTCTTTTGAAGCACATTCTCAACTAAGATTAGTTAATTACATAACTCTTTCTTTCATTACTCATCCTCAACCAACCTCAGGTCCTCAACAAGTAATGAGTATGAGTTACTTACATAATTTCTTTTTAATTTTTTAAGGAACAACAGGACGATTAAAACAAAATTGTTCTTTATAATGTAATAGTATAAGACGGTTATGTAATAACCGTCCTATATTTTGCATACGGCCTATTACTTGTAGGATGGTTAGGTAACAACCGTCTATATTTGATATATTTATAAGACGATTATTTTATAACCATCCTATTTATTTTTACTTATGTAGGATGGTTATGTAAAAACCATCCTATATTTATATACTTATATGACGGTTATTCCTAAACTGTCCTATGATTGTTACTAAATAAAGGATTGTTATTTGATAACCATCTTGTAATTATCTTCATATAGGACGGTTTTTGAAGAACCCTCCTATATTTATCTTACATTAAACCTTTCTTTCTCCCACCTTTTATTGTTCACCTTCGCATAATCGCATTTCATTTCTTTTCTCCCTACACTAACCTAAGTCCTTCGAACTTGAAGTGTCCACTATTCAGCTCTCCCCAAGACCAAATACCCTTCAACGGTTCAACCAGAACCAGGTCAAACGCACAAACCAGAAGAAGAGTGTCAATGAGAAGAAGAAGAAGAAGGAGAGAGGGAGAGAGAAAAAGTACAACCCGAGCAAGGGGAAAAACTCAGAAGTCAAAACCGACCGGTGACCGCATTGGAAGGAGGTTCATCAGGTACTGGTTCAGATTCTATTATGCTCTTGGAAACTCTAAGTAATGTTGCCATTTTTTCCCCTATTTTTGTTATGTAGCAAGCAGTAGCACTCTTATCTTCTAGTCTTACTACAATACATCTTAGAATATAGGGTTAAAAATCGTTAAGGTTAACAATATTCTTCATCTGCAACCTGCATGGCTCAGCATCATCATCATCAAAACCTTATCCCAAATTAGGGGTTGGTGGTTGGCCACATGAATCTTATTCTAATTTCTCTCCATAACTATCTAGCTTTATTTATGTTGGTACCCTCCCACCCTTGTCTCATCAAGTAAGACTATATCATCTGCAAATAGCATGCACCAGGGAATCTTATCTCCGCATGCGAATGTTTTGTTAAATCATCCATAAGGACCATAACCAATGTGAAAAGGTATGGACTCAAAGCTGATCCTTAGTGTGCAATCTTACAGTGATAAGAAAATCACCAATTCACACCAGTCTCGCCACTAGTGGTTTTAACATTTGTTATCTCCTTCATACTATACTACCATACATATTTTTAATTATGCCTATAACTTTATATGGTATATACCCCTGTATTTGCAAGTAGCATGAAACCAAACTGATTCTTCGATGCACTTGTTTCAGGTCATAGCCTCTTCTCAATCACTCTTTTAAAAAGTTTCATAGTGTGGCTCATAAGTTTGATCCCTCGATAATTATTAATTAATGCAGCTATGTATGTCTCCCTTATTCTTATTATAAATATAAATTGATTGGTACAATAGAGCTTTTCCTCCACTCATTAGGCATTTTCTTTGATTTTATAATATTGTTAAACAACTTGGTCAACCAAACTACCCCAATATGGCAATATCTCCCATATGCGTCCAAACCTCTATTGGTAATTTGGTATACCATCGGGCCCCATGGCCTTTCCTAATTTCATCTATTTCAAGGCCTCTTTCACTTTAGGTATTCTAATCCTACGTTCATATATATAATATCCAATGTTATTTAGATTTATAGTATTTTTCATCCCTATATTCTCAGAGCCATTGTCATTTAACAATTTTTGAAAGTATGTTTCCCACCTTTGTTTGATGATTGATCTCATCATCTTTGAATAATACCTTTTGATCATCGCTTCTAATAATGCACTGAGTTCTTTCACTTACACTTTTTAGTTTTCACTTTTCTAACTGTAGTCGTTTTCATTTTTATTTGTGAAGCAAACATGAAACATGAAGAAGTAGAACTAGAACAAGAACATGAAGTAGTACACGAACAAGTAGAAGAGGTAGAAGTAGAACGAGAACATCAATTACAACACACAAAAGTAGAACAATCAAAGCTATCGAGCACATGTCCACTAGTAACACCACCTGTCAGTGCCAAGAGAAAGGTCAGGGGGCCAACACAAATGGATTGTATAAATAAGAGAGCATCCAAGGGAATAAAAGAAACTGTACAATTCAATAGCAGAGGCCAATCGATGGGTGGTACTGCATATGCTTATGCTAGCTTCATATGCTACACTGTTAGAAGACTTGTGCCAGTATCAGTGACTGATTGGAGACTTGTATCGCCAGAAGTCAAACATGCAATATGGGAAATGGTCAAGGTATGTAAATTCTTCCTACATATAACATAATATGTCCCTTATATTTATATTTTGTTTATGGTTGCATATGAATCATGATACACTAAGTTGCTACAATACTCACTAGTCAGTTAGTCACTTAACATGCTTCTTCTTTTGTTTTGTAGTCTGCCTTTGATGTATCTGATGAGTGCAAGAAGCAAGCATTGCTAGGAGCTATTGAACAATGGAGGAAATGGAAGAGTGAGCTTGCAAGGAAGTACATACTTCCAAATTCCCATGATCCTTCTAGGCTTAACATGGTGCCTCAGCTGTATTCCTGCTTCATTGACTAGGAAGTATGGAATCAATTTGTATAACATAAGCTATCTCCTGATTTTGAGGTAATCACAACTTTAACTAACCAAGCAAAATTTTGATTCTTATAATTATTATATTTGATTGTATTTTGATTATATTACTTTGATGTTCAGGCAAAGAGTATAAAAGGACAAAAGGCGTGTGCATAGAATCATATGCACCACTACCTTTCAAGGGTTGGTTATGCAAGATTAGAGGCAGATGAAGTAAGTATATCATGTCACATTTCATTTGTCTAATCATAGTAGATTTTTATTTTATTAACTATGACTTAGTGTCTCTTTTAACAGCAACAGAAGGCTAGGACAACAGAGCCCATCGACCGGGCTCTTCTATGGAAAATGGCACATTCGAAAGGGCGTAACTCCCACACCTTTGCTAATGAGACAACTGCAGTAATTGCATCAAGAATTGTAAGTGGTTTAAGACTTTAAGTTTTATACTTTTAGTTTATGTGCCTACTTCCTAGTTAACTAGTTTTATACTTTTATACTCTTGCATTATATAAATATTACATATATAATAGGGATTTGATCATGTTATGATCTTTAGATTTGCAAGAAGAGTTGTCCTAAGAAAGTGCAACTGCAGGGACTCTTAGCAGCACTACTGCAAAGGGGGACATCCTGTATAGGGCAATGGCAAAAAGGAAGAGCACCCTGGCCTGGTAAGGGGCCAAGGTCCCAGTGTTGTTCCTTCCAAGTTTTTCCCTAAACAAAAGGCTCCTACGCTACAAGAATTAGAAGAATGGAAGAAGCAAACTGTTGTGGAGATATATAGCAAGGTCAAAGATTAATTGCTAAAGGAACTCCAAGGTGGCAGGAAAACCTCATGTGAGGATGTTGGCTCTCAAGCTCAACATCAAGTTCAAGTTCAACCACCCCAATCTGACAATAGTTGCATGCCTAGTCCTCCATCAGACGAAGACGTAGCAAAGCAAGTACTTGAAGGTGATGTCCTGATCAGTGAGGTATGTATATTGACATGTTTAGTTATTTAATAACCTTTTCAGTTTACATCACTAATCATTATATATATATGTCATTTCTCAAATGCAGGTGGGTCAGTGCATGTTGCAGCTACATACATCTGAGAACTATGTGGTTATAGCAACACTGTATGAGGTTCGGCCCAGGACTTCCTCTATCTTGCATGGCAAGTTGATGCCTCCACACACTAAGCGCATGTGCATTACTGTTGCCATTCAATCAGATGCTCCCCTTCTATTTCTAATCCAAGGGGATGATGTTGAAACCATTGGGGATGCAATTATATATCATGTTTGTTGGCCAAAGAAACATATCAAACCAATGATATCCAATTCCAAGGTACATATATTCTAACTGTAGACATGACATCATTTTCACCTACCTTTTTTAAGTCATCCTAAATTGTTAATTGATTAATATTGTTTGCAACATGTCGAATCACCAGAAGCAGCACAAGGGTCAATTGAAGTGCACCTCCCCACTAGCAAATTTTGGTGTAGTGGTAAGTGTAGCCCCATCCCAACCTTCTAAGGTAATTTGATCTCAATGTCTCTCTTCTTTTATCAGTATATGTTGTATATACTCATTACTAATTTTTGAAATGTTACGTCTATAGTGTAGGGATCAGGTGGAGGTTCCACCTAACACGCCTCCATTCCTAAGGGTACTGTACAGACTGACCAATGGAGATAATGGAATAAACCCTGTAAGGATAGAGGTAGGTGTGCTTTCAGACTGACCAATTGGAATACATGCACATCGTAGTCTATATAGGGTATGTCGTTGTGTAACTGCTCTATTAATGTTAGACTATTACGAATCAAAGTGACATTACTTACTTTTTTAATAACACATGATAATTTTTTGACATTAACCCAAATTCCTAATGCAGGCATTTGCATGATAGCTTGCAAAGATTAGAGGTCAAGGACATTTACAAGTTCCTTGATCCTTCTCTTGTCTTTCGATTGGACTATTTGCCCGCGGACAAACAAAGTGAAGATATCATTTCTGGGCTTATGAGTTGGGCGAAGGGGCAAGACTTACTGATTCCCTACAATAGCAGGTATGTTGTAACATATGTTGCTTGACTATGCCCCTTCAATTTCATAATTCATACACATGAATATCTATATCAGTTAAGATTAGAGAACATACAATTGAATTATTATTTTTATAGGTCCCATTGGATGCTGCTAGCTTTGGATGTGCATGGTGGCCATGCAATTTTTTTCAATTCGTGTGGAGCACACATTCGGGAACACCTGGTGGAAATTATAAATAAGTAATTTTTTATTATTCCTTTCATTATAATATAACTACTCACCTAGCAACTATCATAATATTCATAATCTAATGCTTTTCAATTATATGTGTGTAAAGCATGGTATAAATGGGCTAAGCGGGAAGGTATTCACCACCCACCAAAACTCAACTGGAAGAAGGCCAAGGTAAGATTTACTAATCACTGCTCTTTAGACTCTTTGATGCAATTTCAAACCTAAACTTATTTGACATAATATTTTGAACCTTTTCTGTTGTCTTTGGTGACATAGTTCTGTAGTGCCCTAAAGAAAAATCAGATTGGGAGTGTAAGTATTATATTCTTGGATACATGAGAACCCTCATTCGCAATGTAGTTATAATCTCACAATTGAGAAAGGTAAGACTTACTGACCAATGTTACACTTTTATTTTGTATATTTCCTAACTAAATCTAAGATTACATGTCATAACTAAGTTATTATATATTTCTCTCGGGCAGATTTGGGAAGCAAGAGTTACTCCCAGTTAGATCTAGATACTATTAGAATGGAATGGAGAGATCATATTATGAATTTTAATTTGTAGTTCAATGATGTAAATGAATGTATCATCAATCATGTGTATACATTTTACTCAAATATGATACAAAGATCGGTTCATTTCTATGGATGTGTTCTATTTTTATTATTATTGAAGTACACTGTTTCAATGTATGTGCTTTCTTTATTTCAAACTTTCATATTTCAATGATGAGATTGGGAACTTGGTGTCTTGAACTAGACATAAGATATATGGTGAGGTGTGGGGTGGGGTGGAGTGGGGTGGTTGTCCATGAAGAAGACTGAAGAGTGAATGTATCATGTACAGTATGGGTAATTGGGTGTGCTTTTATTTGTTCAATTCAATGTGAACTGTATGGAGCAGAAGTGAATGTGTACAATGATTTTAAATATAGCAGGTTGAATGTGAATGTGTTATTTTGACACATCAGTCCATTATTACTATGGTTGTATTCCATTTTTTGTTTTGATTCAAGTATGTATGTGTCAATGTGAATGTGTGTACTGTGTACAGTGTGCTTGCTTTATTTAAAATTTTTAATGATGGGAGATTGGTGTGTTAAAGGCTTCAAGAGTCAAGACAGGGTTTTAATATGTGAGGACTAAGGAGTGAAGTTGTGTATAATGGAATTTGGGTGTGCTTTTATTTGTTGAATTCAATGTGAACTATATGGAGCAGATTTGAATGTGTACAATGATTTTAAATATAGTAGGTTGAATGTGAATGTGTTATTTTGACACATCAGTCCATTATTAGTATGGTTTTATTCCATTTTTTGTTTTGAATCAAGTATGTATGTCAGCAGGCTTTAGTCTAAACAAAGGAAAATAACTTTGGAAAATACTAAGGTTTTTACATATGTTAGTCCTTTAAAGAATTTTGGGCATGGTAAAAGTTCCAATTTTTGAAGTGTTGTTCATTCTTGTTTTATTTAGAATTGCCTTGATGTTTTTCTGATCTATTATAAATGACTTCATTCATCCATAAACTCTTTAGATTAATGGAAATTTGTTCACTCTGCAAGCCCACATCAAGTCTTTGCTAATGTGCAAATCAAAGAACTTCCATGAATGATGAGAAGATTGTATGTTTATTATCCTCAGTATTCAGGTTAGGATCAATCAACCCATGCGGTTGTTAACATATTATAGCATAGCACTTAACCAAGGTTCCTGTTTCCTTCATACAGCAAAAGAAACAACAAATCAGTTCTTTTTCAGCTCTGAACTAAGCATAATGATACTGCTCAGATTGGCTAGTTTAGCAGGAGATCATACACCACCATCAAGGCCATATGCTTTACTTATTCTTGTACCAAGTAGCCAAGATTTAAGGGAAGCTCTTCCCTGGGGACTCAGTTTCGGAGCTACAAAGGTCAAGATGAGCTGAAGAAACATACAGATGAAAAAGAGCATTCCATTATCTAAATTAATCCCTAACCTGCAAACATTCAAGCAAAGATACATGAGAACAAAACCATGACTTTATTCCCCAAGGGCAAGTCTCCTTGTGATTGGAGTTCCTTCAAGATCAAAAGCACCAATAAGAAGCATTAACACCACACCAATTTCTCTCTTAAATGTTCCAAGAACCTACATGGAATTAATGAATCAAAGTACCATGACCCCTTGTGATAAGTTGGTTGCATTATATTTACTTTTAGATTATGATTGTTTGTAATGCTAATAATAGTAAGCACATGGCAAAATTAGCATCTTTACATGATGAGGTCTCTGCAAACTACAAGGACTCATGTGTGTCAATGTGATTGTGTGTACTGTGTACAGTGTGTTTGCTTTACTTTATTTCAAATTTTTAATTATGGGAGGTTAGTGTGTTCAAGGCTTCAAGCCTTCAAGAGTCAAGATAGGGTCTTGATGTGTGAGGACTGAGAAGTGAAGTTGTGTAATGGATGGACTATACTGTAACTGTAGGTTATACAATTTTTAGTTTTACTAATATAGGACGGTATTTAGTAACCATCGTATATCACTTGTAAAATATAGGACGGTTAGCAAATAACTGTCCTATAAACCTTAATATATAGGACGTATTTAAGAACGTCCTATATAACATATAAATATAAGACACCTACTTATCAACCGTCTTATAGTCTTACAAAACATATAAAAATATAGGACAGTTTTGTCTTAACTGTTCGATATATAAATTATAATATAGGACGGTTACTTACTAACCGTCCTATATTAATATAACGTACTATCCCTTTATCAGTTCAAATATAGGATTGTTACTCATAAACCGGCCTATTTAGTGTAAGCCAAGATCACGTGTCATTCAGTTCAATTCGAAGTTTTATTCATGTGTCACACGGGTCAACACGACAGGCCAACATTGATTGACCCGAACACAACATGATTTATGATGAGTCATTTTCAAGTCAACTTGAAAATGACACGAACACGATAAGGCTCAACCCTAACCTGCTAAATCCGTGTCGGGTTTGAGTCGTGTTATGATGTCGTGTCATATTTTGCCACGCCTACATCAGAGGGACGTCTGAGATCAATCTCAAGTGCAGTGCACTAAGTAAAAAGGTGAATGCTCTACTAGAGCACAATCTCGTGGTTACTCTCAAGCACTCGACTTTTACAAAATGTGAACCGCATCTGGTTGATCTAAACCGTTCATCTAATTTTACTCCGCAGAATGACTCCAGTTGGACTATTCTAGCATCCTAAAAAAATAGTGCTTTGAACCGTCAGAAACTTCGCATAAGCAACGGTTGACATTCAGTTACTAGAAGCACATTTTGTTTTGTTTGGCACGAGGTCGAAGTCTCAGAGCCGGTCCAAGTTCCCTGGGTAGAAGAATGCAGGCTGCTTCCCGAAGCATGATTGACTCGTCACCCATAGAAACTGGAGGTTATAAATGGCGAATTGAAACCGTTGAATTTTCTATGCGCCTAAAATCTCGTCACATAAATTCCATATTCCTCATTCTAATTTCATTAGAGCATGGATCCCTTCCGGTTTCTCCTCCTCTTCTCAGCTGCCTTTTCCAATTGTCTTCTCCAAATCCTTGCCGAAAATGTAAGCTTCAGAAGCAATAACCATTCAGCCGACCGGAATATCGGAGTTAAAAATGGCTTCTGCGAAAGTTGGCGCTTCTCCGTCGAGACAAACAATGCCGGCAACTGGACGGAAGTCCCAGGCGGATGTTACGGATTTGTCAAGGAATACATGACAGGCGAAAAGTACTTATCTGACTCCTACATGGCTGCCGATGAAGCGTATGCATATGCTAGTACCATTGATGTTGCGGGTGACAGGAAGGATGCATGGATCTTCGATGTGGACGAAACTCTTCCATCCAATTTGGCTTACTACCTCGACCATGGATTTGGGTACTTAAAAAGTCTGATTATTCTCGGGTGTAAATCAAACGTTTTAGTGCTATTATCAAAATGGTAGTCTGGATATACGATGCTCATCGTCATCAACATTATCCTCATTAATGGCTGCTGCGTAACCTGGCGGTGATGCATAAGGTTAGAGCAGTTCATTCTTGAGTTAATTCTCGTTGATGGAGCCTCTCCCGCAGTGCATCACAGGTTCGAGGTTGTTCGTTTGGGGCCGGGGGGGGGGGGGGGTGGGGTGGTTGGTTGTTTGTTTGAGAAACAGACGAATGCTATATGCTAGATGTTAAATTCATGTCGGTCATCGTTTAGTTTGGAACAAAAATTGAGATTTCGGCAAAATATTGGATGTTTCAGCCAAAATATCGCATTTCTTTTTTTGGCCGAGATGTTCCAGAACGATGCACCCACTGGTTTCCCTAGCTTGTTAATCTAGTGTCTCCTACCGTGGTATCTGCTAGATCACAGTCAAGATAGTTGGATGAGGCACAACGGTAAAGTTATCATTGTGTGACCTTGAAGTTATGGGTTTTAGGCGTGAAAACAGCCTATTGAAAAAATGCAAAGGTGCTTACTAAAGACCCTTGTAGTATGCCTCTTCCCCGGACCCTGGATAAGCAGAAACTTCATGCACCAGCTACCTTTTTAGTCATCCAATCTGCTAGTTTATGGGCGTGGCCTACTAGACATTGGAAATCGGGGCATCAGATGAACGAGTGGGATGAAGGTGAGGCCTCTTGCAAAAGAGAATTCTGTAACAGTTCCCAGAAAGAAACAAAAACTATCACTAAAAGGCTAAAGGGATTATACTTGACTACCAATCTTTTGCCAATCTTCACGTTATATCTATTCTGTCTATCATCAACATCGGCATTCCATATGAGTTGGTGACCGGTGATGTTGCCCAGGTAGGGCAATCATTAATGGATTGGGTAATAGTGCGAGAGACAGACAATGAGTAGAGAGAGAGAGAGAGAGAGAGTATTTACGTAAGAGATAATGTATTGCTCATAAATCTTTTTTTTTTATCCATTTATATATCCTTCCTTTGTCATATATACAGATCGAAGAATTTACATACACGGGCATTTGTTGAATGGGTGAATTTGGCAAGAACCGTCGCACTACCAGCGAGTTTGAAGCTTTACAAAGAGCTCCAAATGCTAGGGTTTTAGTGTTGGAAATGTAAACTTGATTTAGGCCCAATTTAATAAGGTTCCATATTCTAGAAGGATCACATTAAAAGCCCTTCTTCTAGCCCATATTCTAGAAAGCCCACTTTCTAGAAAGTGTTGCTACAAAAATCAATTAGAAATATCTACATACCTTGATAATAGAGCTACATATTTTTGTAGAGACATCTAGATAACAAATTGTAACCACAAGATTAAAGGTGTGTTGGCACAATCCTAACCATTGGTTGAGGAGTGCTACTAGTATAAATAGGGGTGGTTGCTCACAAGTCATATCAAGCAATTTTGAGAATCAATACAAGCTCTCTCTTCCTTTCAATCCTCCAAATCCCTTCTTCATTTGTAAATCCTTTTTTAGCTTCAAAGCCTTCCTCATACCTTTGTAAAATACGATCCTCTTCCAATAAAGTGGCATCAGAGCTACAAGATCCTTCAAGAGTTATGGCTAGTGGTGGCATGGTTCCCTTCCAAGTTCCTATGCTCAACTATGATAATTGGAGCATCAAAATGAAGGCTCTCCTTGGAGCACAAGACGTGTGGGACACTATAGTAAAAGGCTACAATGAACCTGAAGATGATGCTACTTTATCCTAAACCCAAAGGAATAGTTTGAATGATTCAAGAAAGAGAGACAAGAAGGCTCTCTACCTCATTTATCAAGCTCTTGACGAAGATGAGTGTGAGAAGATTTCAAGCGCAACATCGGCTAAAGAAGCATGGGAGAAACTTAAGATATCTTATAAGGAAGCCGAACAAGTAAAAAAGCTACGTCTTCAAAAATTAAACGAGAATTTGAATCTTTGCAAATAAAGAAAGGTGAGACTATTTCTGATTACTTTTCTAGAGTTTTAACCATTTCTAATCAATTAAAAACAAATGGTGAGAGGTTAGATAATGTGAGGATCATAGAGAAGATATTACTCTCCTTAGATCCAAAGTTCATTCATATTGTTGTAACATATGAAAAAACAAGGAATTTATAAGAAATGACTATAGAGCAACTCATGGGCTCATTACAAGCCTATGAAGAAAAACATAAAAAGCAAAAAGAAATCGAGGAGCAACTTCTCAAGATGTGTAACAACCCCGGTTTTTATAACAATTTTTTATATATAATAATATTCGTATTCGGGATCCCACGTTAAAAAGATTCTATTAATTATTTTACTACAGCATTTCTTGAAAACCTCCATGTGCTATTTTCTGTCTCCAAACATCAAAATTGTAATTTAAAATATAACATAGTCTCGTGATAATAGATTTGAAAACAATACACATGTCTATCAACGTTAAATGCATCAGCGCCTTTATTTTCAAAACAATAAATATCCAAAACACTATCATAATATGGCTCAGGGTCTATCCATCATAACATCCCATTAAATGTCCATCATAAGTATAACTATCTTAATCAAATCCATAAATAAAAGTATACAGTCCATAAAGAAAGTCAAATGGTTGTCCTATTTTATTAACTCATATCTATCAAATCAAGTAAAGGAATCTCCCACTGCTATCATGGTTTCTCAACGGTCTTGCCTTTCTTGCTGTCGCGCTCGAAATCTAAGGCATTGCAAAACAAAGCAATGCCTCAGCAAGCTATTGCTTGTGTTGGTACATAGACAATTAATGTAATAAAGATGAAATAACCGAATAACAGTGACGATAAAATAAAAGATCTGTCATTTATGGAAATAAATTCATTATAAGCCATGTTAACATAGTATCAAATTATCGAGTACAATAAAACGTGCATCTCACTAATTTAAAATATGATATGATCTATGTAAATGAGCATACTATAATAACAGGGCACCTTAAAATACATGGGTCCCACGAGCGTCGCACACACTCGTATTACTGATCATGAGTACTCATATCCAAATCTCTGAGTGTCGTCACACCCAGGCATACAATCCTATCTCCATGCTCATCACGCAAGCACACAGAATAAGAGTATGGATCATCATGCCGCAGTGGCAACCCTCCAGGGTCTCAACCACCGCCGCTCCCCATCAATACCATAATGGGAGACTTAACGTCCGTCCTCATAGAAAGGCTCGGACTGGTAGTGTGGACTATCCATGTTACCAAACCCCTACTGAATGACATCTACGGGCAGGTGTCTATCATATTAATATCTCATCATATCACAAATCTCAAAGGGTGGGTGGCCCTCTCCCTCCTAGCATGATATCCACTGGGTGAGAGCGCCCATCATAAATCTCAAAACGCAAAAATCATGTATGTCAAAAACCAAGTGCACCCATCGCTCACAATCTCCAAGGTACGCCCCTCATCCCGGGGTTAACCTCTAAAAGGACCAGCCACCAAGCCTCCACTTTTCTTTCTCACGGAAACCCATCCATTTCAGTGATGAAATAAAGAAAGAAAATTTCTAATTAAGCATAAATAGATCATATCATTCTCATAAAATCATCGGATCATAAAACCATTCGACACATGATTGAAATCAAGTAACAATCGTACTATAAAGCTCTATATCTCACAAAATTAGCGACTAATAATAAGTGTCATGTAAATCACACTCAATCATAATACTTTGATAGATGCAGGGTTTTAAAAATCAAAATAAAACATCAATTGTCGTCCCCTACTTTAATGTGAGATCACTCGGTTCAAGCGTATATCCTCTTTATCTGATACGCTCAGGTGTACCTGTCAATGCCACAATGCTATATTGTATTATTTACTTCATCATAAGGAAATCTATGGTGATCCAACCATTGGATCATCCTCTAATATCCTTAATTATGATTTGGTTCTTAACTATAGTCCATCTCATGTTCATCTGTTAGTTTTGTGTGTGTATCTAACATTTATTCCTAAATTTGACAGTCAGATCATCCTCAGATCAACAATTTCACAAGATCTTAGTTAGATTAATGGTCTAGATCAATTTATAGAGTAATTACATCTAATTTACTCCACTTACCCTTCTTTAGTATCATATATTTTCTATTTGTTTAAGTTTTAGGGCCTAATCGCCCTTTGATCGGCCGATCGAAGTTATTAATTTATAATTTATAATTTAACCAATTTAAAAGTGGTCAATGGTAAGTTTTTAAGTTAAATCTAGGTCCGTGTCGTCAAGATGGTCACAAAGCTTCTTTCGGATTTAGATTTGGATCTCTATAGATCTCAAAATCAAGTTCTTTCGGATCGCGATTTGGACCTTAGATCACGGTGCACTAGTTTACACTGGCGGCCTTAGTTTACACGAGGTTACACCAGTGCCCAGTTTACACCGGGTTACACCGACATCCCCGGTTTACACCGACGCGACACGGGAATCGGCGCTGGAGAAGACAACCGGCTTCTGGCCGTCATCGATGACCCCACAGGTGCCCAAATCATGTCATTTTTCACTATTTTTGTTCAAAATTTCATGTAGTTTTCATTTCTACCATTATTTTGACAAAAATTTTCAAAAACTAAGGTTTTTATGATATTTTTCCCATGTTCCTAAAACTTCCCTAAGTACTATTTTTCATGATTTTCGGCAATACCAACTGTTGGATCTTTCTCAAATTTAAAGGATTTGATCTTTGGTCTCTTATTCACTAGATGAATGGTACAATTGGCAATCTAACATGGTTTCCTTAGTGGATTTATGCTCTAACAATAGCGCACTCTATGTTTTCCATGCATTTCTACTTCATGCCTACTCATTAACAGGGGAAAAATATGCGTTTGGACTTATCTTGAATTGATGACTGAGTCTTGACGTCGCCAAGTCCCTTGCTTTCCTAAAAACTTAAGTTTTGCAGAGGCTAGGGTTTGGTGAAAAACAGTGGTGCGATGGAAAGGGACGTGGGTTGCTTGACGAGCAGCCTGGGGAACAAGGTTGCGTTTGCAGAGGGGGAATGAGGCTCTTCCCTTTTTACGCCTCTCCTCCGACGATTTTGCCAGCGAAATCGTCGGATCTGAAAAGGCATTGTGGTTAGGGGTGTCGTTATTAAAACTGCCCCCTGTATATCGGGCTCTGGTAATTTACCAAAATGCCCTTACACTTCAACGGCTCATAACTCCTTTATTTGAGCTCCATTTTTCGTGTTCTTTATGTCGTTGGAATCCTATCGATGAGTACTTTCTAGTTTTTAAATTTTTAGGACCAATTTATATGTTTAAATTTTTAAAATTTATTTATTAAATAAATTATTAATTTATGCTTAAAATTGAGCATATTACATCCTTCCCACCTTATAAAAATTTTGTCCTCGAAATTTCGCTACATACCTCTATGTAAATAACTCTTGATGGATCCTTCACATCTCATCTTCTGTTTCCCAGGTAGCCTCCTGTAATGAATGATGTTGGCAAAGTACTTTGACTAATGTAATGGCTTTATTCCTTAACTCCTTGACTTTCGTATCCAATATGCGCACTGGTCTCTCCTCAAATGTCATATTAGGCTGTAACTCTCCTAGAATCTGCTCCAACACGTGTGAGGGATCTGGCACGTATTTCTTCAGCATGGAAACATGGAAGACGTCATGCACATTTGTCAACTAAGGTGGTAAGGCTAGCTGGTATGCTACTGACCCAACTCTGCGTAATATCTCAAAAGGTCCAATATACTTGGGGCTAAGTTTCCCTTTATTTCCAAACCTCAACACTCCTTTCATGGGAGAGATCTTCAAAAATACATGCTCACCTTCATCGAACTCTGAGTCTTTTCGCCTCTTATCTGCATAACTTTTTGTCGACTGTGAGCTGTCAGTAATCTCTTTTGAATGAGTCAGACTTTCTCTGTGCACTCTTCCACTAGCTCAGACTTCACCACGCGTCTCTCTCCTACATCACTTCAACATAAGGGTGACCGACATTGTCTGGCATAAAGTACCTCATATGGAGCCATGCCAATACTTGCGTGATGACTATTATTATAGGCAAATTCTACCAGTGGTAAGTGATCTTCCTAGCTACCCTTCCAATCCATAACACAAGCTCACAGCATATCCTCAATAGTCTGTCTAGTCCTCTCGCTTTGACCATTTGTCTAAGGATGGAATGTTGTGCTAAATTTTAGCCTCGATCCTAGAGCTTCTTGTACGCTCTTCCAATATTTTGAGGTGAACCGAGTATCTCGATTTGATATAATTTTCAAGGGAACTCCCTGTAGACTCACAATCTCCTTGGCATATAATTTCGCTAGGCTGTCCATGGTCTGATTCTGTCCGATAGGGAGGAAATGAGCAAACTTGGTCAACCTGTCCACAACGACCCATATCATGTCGTGGCCGCTACAAGTCCTCGAAAGACCTAGAACAAAGTCCATGGTAATATGATCCACTTCCACTCAGGAAGGTCCAATGTCTGAAGTAGCCCTAATGGACGCTAATGCTCAGCCTTGACCTGCTGACAGGTCAAACATTGTGCAACGCACTCTCTAACATCCTTCTTTATACCATTCCACTAGAAATGTCTCCTAAGATCCTGATACATCTTTGTACCTCCAGGATGAATTGTATACGAGGACTGGTGTGCCTCTTGACGTAACTCACGCCTCAATTTGTCATTTTCCAGTACTACCAACCTTCCCTTAAATCAGACTCCTCCATCTGGTCCCCTCGCAAAATCTGCCAGATCCTATGTCTCTTTATCTTTGTCCTATGCCTCTAAGATCCTGTGGAAGAACTTAGACCGAGTTGACAAATTGGCAATCATTACTCCAAACTTCTTACTCAAGGCATCTGCAATGACGTTAGCCTTCCTAAGATGGTACTGTATGGTGAAGTAGAAGTCCTTGAGATACTCCATCCATCTACACAGCCTCATGTTCAAATCGCTCTGAGTAAATAAGTACTTGAGGCTCTTATGATTAGCGAATACCTCAAACTTTTCACCATAAAGATAATGTTTCCAGGACTTCAACGCAAATACCATCACTGTTAACTCCAAATCATGTGTTGGGTAATTTACCTCATGTGTCTTCAACTGTCTAGATGCATAGGCAATTACCTTCCCATGTTGCATCAACACTGCTCCTAATCCCTTGCCAGAGGCATCGCAATAAATCACATAACCGCCTGCACCTGATGGTAAAGTCAATATTGGAGCGGTAGTAAGTCTCCTCTTGAGCTCCTGAAAGATCTCGTTGCAAGCCTCGGTCCATACAAATTGAGTGTCTTTCCTGGTTAGGGTGGTCAATGGTAATGCAATTTTAGAGAATCCCTCTATGAAACGACGGTAATATCCTACCAAACTGAGAAAACTGTGTATCTTAGTCACTGTCTTAGGCCTCTCCCAATGTAGTATTGCCTCAACTTTCGTTGGATCCACAGCCACTGCATCTTTAGATATGATGTGGCCTAAGAACTGCACCTAATCTAACCAAAAATCACACTTATTAAACTTAGCATACAACTGATGTCGACGAAGTGTGTCCAGTATTGTGTGGAGATGCTCCCTGTGTATCTCATGACTAGGTGAATAAATCAAGATGTCATCAATGAAGACAATCACAAACTTGTCTAAGTAAGCTAGGAACACATGGTTCATTAGATCCATGAACACTACAGGTGTGTTCATCAATCCAAATGGCATCACTAAGAACTCATAATGGCCATAGCAACTCCTAAAAGCAGTCTTCAATATGTCCTCTTCTCTAACCCTTAGCTGATGATATCCTGACCTAAGGTCTATCTTGGAGAATACTCATGCTGATTGGAGCTAATCAAATAAATCATCTATGCGTGGCAAAGGGTACCGATTCTTTATGGTAACACTATTCAACAACCAATAGTCGATGCATAGTCTTAATGATCCATCCTTTTTCTTCACAAAAAGGACTAGTGCTCCCCATGGTGATCCACTCGGCCTGATGAAACCCGTATCTAATAACTCTTGCAACTGCACTTTAAGCTCTCTCAACTCTGCTAGAACCATTCGGTATGGTGCCTTAGAGATAGGCGATGTACCCGGCACCAGGTCAATGGTAAAGTCAATCTCTTGGCTTGGCAGCAATCTTGGTAACTTCTCAGGGAAAACATCAACAAATTCACGAACAACATCAATATCATCAAGTCATGGTTGCTCCTTGTCCTCAATAGTCACATACATGAGAAACGCTCTACACCCTCGTGAATAAAATTGTGCCGTCTTCATAGCAGAAATGATGCATGTTCTTGACTGACCTTTCCTATCATGGTACACTATTTCTAGTTGCCCATGTATAAGAAAAGTGACCCGCTTCTTTCGGCAGTCCACGGTAGCCCAATAGTTGGCTAACCAATCCATCCCAAATATAACATCATAGTCTACCATGTCTAATAAAATGAAGTTAGAGTCCATCCTCACACCTGATATCTCTACGGGTATCTCTCGAAGATACTCGGTCATCTCTACTCTCTCTCCCACAGGTGTCATAATATCTCACCCAAATGCTAATTTATGCACACATACATCAAGGCAAGATGTAAAAATGCATGATATAAAAGAATGAGTGGACCATGTGTCAAAAAGGGCCCTGGCATGTTGGTCTAAGACTAGAAGAGTAACTTCAACGACTTAGTGTGATGCATGCACCTGTCCTGATGTGATAGCAAATACTCGTCCCTGACTACATGGCATGGTAGCTATCTCTGCACCCATCTCGGTCTGTCTGTCTGTCTATCTCTCTCTCTCTCTCTCTCTCTCTCTCTCTCTCTCTCTCTCTCTCTCTCTCTCTCTCTCTCTCTCTCTCTCTCTCTCTCTCTCTCTCTGCCCCTTAAGACAGTCTTTAATGAAATGGCCTACCTCTCCACAGTTGAAGCACCTGTATGGCTATCTATGGAAAGGTGCCTGGTACTGTCGCTGTGGTTGAGGCTGCCTCTGCTGCTGTGGTCCGTCGAATCTATTGCACTCTCGCCCAGGGTGCCAACCCTTACACATGTCGCATCTCTTCTTCTCTGTCTCTCTTAGGCTTAGTCTGCGGCTGATAACCTGGTGCTCTATGTGCCTGCATAACACTAAAGGGCCTCTTGCCCATAATGGGCTGGTATGCACTCCCTCTAGTCCTGAGAGAGTTCTTCTCCGACATGGAGGCCATGTCCGCTGCATCTCTCACAGTAATAGGTCAGGAAGTAATCACCTGATCTCTCAGTCAGGGTGTCAGTCCATCTACAAATTTGTCTGTTGCCTCCTTGTCTGAGGCAAGTGCAGCAAGAGCAAACCTCCTCAGTCGGGTAAATCGGTTCAGGTACTGCTGAACTATCATGTCTCTTTGCTCCAAGGTGGCAAACTCCTTCTTCAATAATTGTAATGCATGGGGTGGAGAGTACTGAATGTCGAAAGCCTGTTTAAAGGTTACCCATGTCATCGTCTCACTGGAATATGGTCGTGTAACTGTAAAGGTCTAC
This sequence comes from Warburgia ugandensis, assembly GCA_035236585.1. Taxonomy (NCBI): domain Eukaryota; kingdom Viridiplantae; phylum Streptophyta; class Magnoliopsida; order Canellales; family Canellaceae; genus Warburgia; species Warburgia ugandensis. The sequence goes on from CP141133.1 coordinate 16,619,900, forward strand.
CACCAAAAGCCTGCCTCACCCTTTAGTAGGTAGGCAGCTACTCGAACTTGATCCTCTGGTGCAATCTTCATGGTATCAAATGTCCTCTCTGCCTCGAATAACCATCGCTCAGCCTCCTCAATATCGTCGTTGCCATAAAAAGGTGATACTATCTTTTGAAATCTTTCTAATAGCTTATCTGTCTTCTTAGGATCACTAGTAGCATCACTCTCAGTGGCCTTAGATGCTGGTGGGTCCTGCACTGGCTGGGTGGAATGAACAGATGAGTCCATAGGTGCCACTGGAGGCGGTGTGACAGGGTTAGGTTTCGCAACTTGAATAGCAGTCTTAACCTACTGCTGTATTAGCGGTACTAACCCTGACATTACTTGATTCAATAACTCGACATCTCAATCCCCTTGATTAGAGGACTCAGTAGGGGGCAACTGGTGTAACAGGGGTAGACCTTATCCTTCGTCGAGGAGCCATCTGTCAAAATTTTAAATACCACTAAGTGTAAGTTCCACTCTCCTAGTTCCTCTTTAACTACAATTTATGGACTGTTACCCACACATAAATGGACATTTGCAAAAATTATGATGGACTAGACTAGACTCTGATACCAATTGTAACACCTCGAGTTTTTATAACAATTTATATATATATATATATATAATAATATTGGCATTCGGGATCCCATGTTAAAAAGATTCTATTAATTATTTTACTACAACATTTTTTGAAAACCTCTGGGTGTTATTTTTTGTTTCCAAACATCAAAATTGTAATTTAAAACATAACATAGTCTCGTGATAATAGATTTGAAAACAATACACATGTCTATCAACGTTAATTACATCGGCGCCTTTATTTTCAAAACAATAAATATCCAAAACACTATCATAATATGGCCCGGGGTCTATCCATCATAACATCCCATTAAATGTCCATCATAAGTATAACTATCTTAATCAAATCCATAAATAAAAGTATACAGTCCATAAAGAAAGTTAAATGGTTGTCCTGTTTATTAACTTACGACTATCAAATCAAGTAAAGGAATCTCCCACTGCTATCACGGTTTCTCAACGGTCTTGCCCTTCCTGCTATCGCACTCGAAATCTAAGGCATTGCAAAACAAAGCAATGCCTCAGCAAGCTATTGCTTGTGTTGGTACATAGACAATTAATGTAATAAAGATGGAATAACTGAATAACAGTGACGATAAAATAAAAGATATGTCATTTATAGAAATAAATTCATTATAAGCCATGCTAACATAGTATCAAATTATCTAGTACGATAAAACATGCGTCTCACTGATTTAAAACATGATATGATCTATGTAAATGAGCATACCGTAATAACAGGGCACCCTAAAATACATGGGTCCCACAAGCATCGTATACACTAGTATCACTGATCATGAGTACTCATATCCAAATCTCTGAGTGTCGTCACACCCAGGCATACAATCCTATCTCCATGCTCATCAGGCAAGCACATAGAATAAGAGTATGGATCGTCATGCCGCAGTGGCAACCCTCTAAGGTCTCAACCACTGCCGCTCCCCGTCAACACCATAACGGGAGACTTAACGTCCGTCCCCATTGAAAGACTCGGACCGGTAGTGTGGACTATCCATGTTACCAAACCCTTACCGAATGTCATCTACGGGCAGGTGTCTATCATATCACAAATCTCAGAGGGTGGGTGGTCGGCCCTCTCCCTCCTGGCATGACATCCACTGGGTGAGAGCACCCGTCATAAATCTCAAAATACAAAAATCATGTATGTCAAAAACCAGGAGCACTCGTCGCTCGCAATCCCCAAGGCACGCCTCTCATCTCGGGGTTAACCTCTAAAAGGATCAGCCACCAAGCCTCCACTTTTCTTTCTCATGGAAACCCATCCATTTTAGTGATGAAATAAAGAAAGGAAATTTCTAATTAAGCATAAATAGATCATATCATTCTCATAAAATCATTGGATCATAAAACCATTCAATACATGATTGAAATCAAGTAACAATCGTAGTATAAAGCTCTATATCTCACAAAATCAGTGACTAATAATAAGTGTCATGTAAATCACACTCAATCATAATGCTATGATAGATGCAGGGTTTTAAAAATCAAAATAAAACATTAATTTTCGTCACCTACCTCAATGTGAGATCACTCGCTTCAAGCGTATATCCTCTTTATCTTATACGTTCAGATGTACCTGTCAATGCCACAATACTATTTTCTATTATTTATTTCATCATAAGGGAATCTATGGTGATCCAACAGTTGGATCATCCTCTAATATCCTTAATTATCATTTGGTTCTTAACTTTGTCCCATCTCATGTTCATCTGTTAGTTTTGTGTGTGTATCTAACATTTATTCCTAAATTTGATGGTCAGATCATCCTCAGATCAACAATTTTCCAAGATCTTGGTTAAATCAATGGTCTAGATCAATTTATAGAGTAATTGCATCTAATTTACTCCACTTACCTTTCTTTAGTATCATATATTTTCTATTTGTTTAAGTTCTAGGGCCTGATCGCCCTTTGATCAGCCGGATCTAAGTTATTAATTAATAATTTATAATTTAACTAATTTAAAAGTGGTCAATGGTAACCTTTTAAGTTAAATCTAGGTCTACGTCATCAAGACGGTCGTAAAGCTTCTTTCGGATCGCGATTTGGACCTCTATAGCTCTAAAAAAACAAGTTTTTTGTGAAAATACTTCATAAATTAATATTATTAATTTATAGGGTGTCGGGCGATGCACTGGTTTACACCGACTCCCAATTTACACCGGGTTACACTGGTGCGACACAAGAACCGGCGCCGGAGAAGACGACCGGCTTTTGGCCGTCGCCAGTGACCCCACAGGTGCCGAAATCACACTATCTTTTCACCATTTTGCTCAGAATTTCATGTAGTTGTCATTTCTACCATTATTTTGACTTGATTTTTCCAAAAAATAAGGTTTTTATGCTATTTTTTCCATGTTCCTAAAACTTTCCTAGGTACTATTTTTCATGATTTTTTGGCAATACCAGCTGTTGGATCTTTCTCAACGGATTTACGCTCCAACAGAAGCGCACTCAAAGTTCCAGGAAAAACTACATTTTTCCTATGTTTTCCATGCATTTCTACTTCATGCCTACTCATTAACAGGGGAAAAATATGTGTTAGGACTTACCTTGAATTGATGACTGAGTCTTGACGTCACCAAGTGTAATGACCCCAATTTTTGTAATATTAAAAGCCCATAAAAAGTTCAGTTTTAAAGATAAGGGCATTTTGGTCATTTCACTAGTTTCCTTGACTAAACCCAGGAGTTTGGTCCTAAAAGTGGTGCCATTAGATGTGTCTCGAAAAAAGAAATCCAACGAGACCAAAATCACCCAAAACGGAGTTAAAATGAGCAAGATATGGCCCTTTGAAGTTCAGGGGCAAAACTATAAATTTCACAAAAAACAACTTAACCTGAAAAACACAGGTGCCCGTTTTGATACGGGCACCTCGTCGTCTTCAAGCTCCTAGAGGCTTCTGGAACGGCGGTGTTTCAAGGAGAAACCACCGCCATTCTGGAGGATTCCCCACCGCCATTCAAAGGCGGTTAGAACCCCTCCAGAACCCTCTTTAAAAGCCCTATAAATAGAGCTCTTGGGTGCCTCTAATGGCAGCCCAAAACCTTGGAGAAAACCCATCACGGAGCAGTGACCAAGAGGGGAAAACGTGGAGAGAAAACCACCCACGAAGCAGGTATGCTCAAAAACTCCCCAAACCCATCTCACTCATAGTCTTAGGCTTAATTCCCCTAAGTTTTTGCATGAAAAACCATGCAAAACGGAGCCTGGGAGCACCACCAAGGACCCTGGGACGTCCCCAGGGCTGCACTGGTTCGACAGGATTGAACCAGGGTGACCTGAGGACGACCCTGGTCACTAACGGGTGGGACAATCCAACAGGAACGTCCCACGTCGACGCAGGTCGACGCCTGTTTGAAAAACCAAACGGGCGTGTCCAGGGACGCGCTCGCTAAAGGGACAGACGGGAGGAGATTTGCGCGCGTCTACAGACGCGCCCGCTGAGGCGCGCACTGCAGACGCACAGCGCGCTAGCGCATGACATCTTTTCTGTTACTTAAGGAAGCAGGGCGCACGTCGCAGACGCGCAGCGCCCTAGCATTCCGGTTTTTTTTGTCTTTAAGACTCTATGTACATACAATACTAAAATGCTTATAACTTGAGATCTAGGGCTTCGATTGAGACGCAGCAAAAGGTGTTGTGTTCATATCAACGACACAGACACATCCAAACTATAAAATCCCTGATCAAGACCCAATCAAAGTAGGGCATGACCCTTAGAATAGGATGGTGGCGCGTGGCCACTAGAACTTTGGAAAACTGAGGATACCAAGGCCCAATTAGGACCTTAGGACACCCATAGGCATAGGGATGGACCCCTAATGCCTAAGTAATAAGACCCAACTGCTTTAAACCCATCAAAGATAGGTTAAACTAACCTTGAGTCTCCAAACCATATTCAGGAGCGTACGAGGACAAAGGGGTTAACGCGACCTAGTCAGGTAGGTGCTCTATCACTATTAGATTCTTTTAAAAGAACTATTGTTATTTGAGAACATATGTTCTAGATATATGACTTGATTTGCATGTGATTTGCATGAATTAATTCAGCATGCATGTTAAATGCTTTGTACATAGACATGTTTTGAAATGACTGCATATACATTATGCACATATATGTGTTGCAAACAAGTGCATGCATTGCATTATTTAAGTACTTGCAAAGATTGCATGTCCTTGAGGGTTGCCAAAAGACGCTGGAGTGCCGAGGGCCAGGCAGTTGTGAGGGACCTAAAAGAGGACAAGTTTTAACAAAAGGTTTTGACTTATCTTATATGATTTGGGCAAGTAAGCCCGTGGGTGCTATGCCGAGGGGTCTGGGTTGGCCACCCGGCCTCTACCACTAATAGGTGGATGGGTACCACGCCCAAAAAGAGGCAAGTCCCTACGTCGACTGCATGTAGTACAGGGGGCTACCACTGGTGTCACGGCACTGGGTTGGCGTGTCATAGGCCCCGTGGAGGCTATGACCAAGTGTCCTCAGGTACCCGGGGACCACACAGCGAGGAGGTCGTGGGCATAGTGGACCCTATGGTTATGTGCATTTCATATAGCATGATATAAGGTTGGTCGACCATGCCATACTAGAGGTCCATGAGTTGAACTCCATGAAGCATCTATTGCATATCATGATGTCATCATCATATATATATATATATATATATGATACTTTTAGTTTTGGATTATGTGATCTTTTAAGTTATGAGAATTTCAGTTGATTATGGATTCTTATACTGATGTTGAACTCGAGTATTCAAATATACGCATATTTTAAATTTCAGTTGATTATGGATTCTTATACTGATATTGAACTCGAGTATTCAAACATACGCATATTTTGAATTTTAGTTGATTATGGATTCTTATACTGATATTGAACTCGAGTATTCAAACATACGCATGTTTTGAATGAGCATATGATTTTGAAACATCTCATGCATTTATAAAACTAGTAGTGATAGACTCCTACTGAGTATATTATATACTCACCTAATCCTTAACATTTTTCAGACATCAGTAAGTACTCAAGGACAGGATACGTCCGTATATATCATGGTTCAGGACAGCTTCACTCACAAAAAGAGGACATCTATGTTAGTGTTATGAGCAAGTGAATCCAAAAGGAAACAAATACACATGTAAGTAAACTCTCAACCCTTTTAACATGTGTTTGTACTTAGTTACAGATGGGCTGTGCATTGTGACTGGAAAGACCTGGGAAAAACATTTATGATTTCTGAAGTTTTTCAAAAACTACCTTAGTTGTTGTAGCAAATGACACTCGGGATTTTCAAAAATGAGTTTAAAACTAAAGGTTTTCTGCTGCATTGCATGGTTTTTATAAAATGGTTTTCAAATAGGGATGCATCCCGCCTTAGGGAATTAGACATTGCATTTAAAATGCATGAGAAAACCCGGGTCGTCACACCAAGTCCCTTGCTTGCCAAAAAACTTAAGTTTTGCAAAGGTTAGGGTTTGGTGAAAAACAGTGGTGCGATGGAAAGGGATGTGGGTTGCTTGATGAGCAGCCTATGGAACAAGGTTGCGTTTGCGAAGGGGGAATGAGGCTTTTCCCTTTTTATGCCTCTCCTCCGACGATTTTGTCGCCAAAATCACCAGATCTAATAAGGTAGTATGGTTAGGGGGTGCCGTTATCAAAACTGGCCTCCTGTATTTCAGGCTCTGGTAATTTACCAAAATGCCCTTACAGTTCAACGGCTCATAACTCCTTTATTTGAGCTCCATTTTCATGTTCTTTATGTCATTGGAATCCTATCGACAAGTACTTTCTAGTTTTTAGATTTCTATGTATAAAATTTTTAATTTCATTTATTAAATAAATCATTAATTTATGCTTAAAATTGAGGATATTACAAGATGCAACTCAACTCAAAGCAAGAGAGTTTTGGAAATGGAAGAGGTCATGGCCAAGGAAGAAGTCATGGACGTGGAAGAAGAGGCTTCAACAATAGTAATGAAGAGCGAAGAGAAAGCTCAAGAAAAGGTCATGGAAGAGGCTATTCAGGAACAAGGTATGACAAATTTCAAGTTAAGTGTTATAATTGTCAGAAATTTGGACACTATGCCTCAGAATACAGAGCTCCTAAAAACAAAGTTGAAGAAAATGTCAATTCCATGGAAGAGAAGAGCCAAGAAGAAGGCACCCTCCTATTGGCATACAAGAACAATGAAGGAAGCCAAGAAAATACATGGTACCTTGATACTGGTGCAAGTAGCCACATGTGCGGGAAAAGGAGCATGTTCGTGGACCTTGAAGAGACGGTGAGCGGTAATGTCTCCTTTGGTGATGAATCCAAAATAGCAGTAAAAGGCAAAGGTAACATCCTAATCTGCTTAAAGAATGGATGACATCAATTTATTTCAAATGGTTATTAAGTGCCCAACATGAAAAATAATATTTTGAGCCTTGGACAACTTTTAGAGAAAGGCTATAACATTTTCATGAAAGATTATAATCTTTTTATAAAAGATGATAAAAATAATTTGATTGCCAAAGTACCTATGTCAAGAAATAGGATGTTCTTGTTGAACATTCAAAATGATGTTGCTAAGTGTCTTAAGGCATGTTTCCAAGATCTATCTTGGCTTTGGCATTTAAGATTTAGGCACCTCAACTTTGGAGGTCTTGAACTGCTGTCCAAGAAGGAGGTGGTCAGATGATTACCTTTTATCAGTCATCCCAATCAATTTTGTGAAGGAAGCCTAATTGGGAAGCAGTTTAGAAAGAGCTCCCCCAAGGAGTCACTTTCAAGAGCCCAAAAGATGCTCGAGCTCATACATACGGAAGTGTGCGGTCCAATCAAACCAAGCTCTTTAGGTAAAAGCAATTACTTTATTCTCTTTATTGATGATTTTTCTAGAAAGAAATGGGTCTACTTCTTGAAGGAAAAATCAGAAGTATTTAAAACTTTCAAGAAGTTCAAAGCTGCAGTGGAGAAAGAAAGTGGATGCAAGATCAAGGCCTTGAGTTCTGATCAAGGAGGAGAATTTACTTCAAAAGCATTTCAAGAATTTTGCGAGGAGAATGGAAATCATTGACCATTAACAATTCCAAGATCTCCCCAGCAAAATGGAGTTGCTAAAAGGAAGAATAGAATCATTCTTGACATGGCTCGAAGCGTGCTAAAAAGTAAGAAAATGCCAAAGGAGTTTTGGGCAAAAGTGGTAGCATGCGCAGTTTACTTGTCCAATAGCTCGCCAATAAGAAGTGTACGAGGAAAGGCACCACAAGAAGCATGGAGTGGAAGAAAGCCTAGGATATCTCATCTGAAGGTATTTGGAAGCATAGCCTATACACATGTGCCAAATGAAAGAAGAACCAAGCTCGATGATAAAAGTGAAAATTTTGTGTTCATTGGCTATGATTCCAATTCAAAGGGCTATAAATTATACAATCCAAGAAACAAGAAGACTGTTATTAGTCAAGATGTGGAATTTGATGAAGAAAGCTCGTGGGATTGAAACATTCATGAAGAAAGTCACAACTTCTTCCCTGAAAATGAAGATGAGCAAACAAGAGAAGATCAACATGAGAACGTCACACCACCAACCTCACCAACTGCAAGTGAAAGTTCAAGTAGCCATGGAGACTCATCATCATCAAGTGAAAGTTCAAGTCCAAGGACACCACATACAAGAAGCCTACAAGAGCTTTATGAGGTTACAGAAAGACATGAAGATCTCACTCTACTCTACCTCTTTACTGATTATGAACCATTGAGTTTTCAAGAAGCTATACAAAGTAAAAGGTGGAGAGATGCCATGGACGAGGAGATCAAAGTAATTATAAAGAATGATACATGGCAGCTAGCTTCACTACCGAAAGGGCACAAGGCGATAAGTGTAAAGTGGGTATACAAGGCAAAGAAGAATGCTAAAGGAGAAATTGAAAGATACAAGGCAAGATCGGTTGCGAAGGGCTAAAGTTAAAGAGCTAGGATCGACTATAACGAGGTATTTTCTCCTATTGTTCGCTTAGAAACTATTAGATTAATTATTTCTTTAGCTGTTCAAAATAGATAGAAGGTTCATCAAATGGACGTGAAATCTACCTTCCTAAATGGAATCCTTGAAGAAGAAGTTTACATCGAACAACCACTAAGGTATGAAGTAAAGGGACATGAACACAAAGTCCTCAAGCTAAAAAAGGCCCTATATAGCTTAAAACAAGCACAAAGGGCATGGAATAGTCGAGTAGATAAATATTTTCAAGAAAATGGTTTCACAAGATGCCCTCATGAGCATGCAATATATGTCAAGATAAAAGATGGAGACATCTTGATTGTATGATTGTATGTGGATGACTTAATCTTCATCGGAAGCAGTCCAAGGATGTTTGAAGAATTCAAGAAAGCAATGATCAAAGAGTTCGAGATGACTGATATTGGGTTCATGTCATATTATCTTAAAAATGAAGTAAAGCAAAAGGAAGATGGCATCTTCATCACTCAAGAAGGTTATACAAAGGAACTACTTAAGAAGTTCAAAATGGATGACTGCAAGCCCATTAGCACGTCAGTGGAGAGTGGAATCAAACTGTCTAAGAAAGATGAAGGAGAAAGAGTAGATGCAACAAATTTCAAGAGCTTGGTTGGAAGCCTACGCTACTCAACTTGCATGAGGCCTGATATTCTATATGATGTAGGATTAATCAGTCGTTATATGGAAGCACCAACAACCACTCATCTTAAGATAGCAAAAAGAGTTGTTCGATATATTAAAGGTACAATCAACTTTGGTTTGTTTTACTCTCATACTAATGATTGTAGGCTTGTTGGATACAACGATAGCGATTGGGCTGGAGACTTAGATGATCGAAAAAGCACAATTGGGTTGTGCTCTTCATGGGAGATACCACTTTTACTTGGATGTCAAAGAAGCAACCAATAGTCACCCTTTCTACTTGTGAAGCAGAGTATGTGTCGGCTACATCTTGTATTTGTCAAGCAATATGGTTAAGAGGATTACTAAAAGAACTTGGCATGCTACAAGAAGACCCAACAGTGGTCTATGTTGACAACAAATCGGCAATGGCCCTAGCAAAGAATCCAGTCTTTCATGGCCGAATTAAATACATTGATATGCGGTATCACTATATAAGAGAGTGCGTCACAAGAAAAGAAGTTCAACTGGAATATGTGAAGTTTCAAGATCAAGCAGCTGATATTTTCAATAAGCCATTGAAGTTTGAAGACTTTACCAAGATGAGAAGCATGCTTGGGATGACAAATCAAGTTTAAGGGAGGGTGTTGGAAATGTAAACTTGATTTAGACCCAATTTAATAAGGGCCCATATTTTAGAAGGATCACATTAAAAGCCCTTCTTCTAGCCCATATTCAAGAAAGCCCACTTTCTAGAAAGTGTAGCTACAAAAATCAATTAGAAATATCTACATACCTTGATAATAGAGCTAGATATTTTTGTAGAGACATCTAGATAAAAAAAAATTGTAACCACAAGATTAAAGGTGTGTTGGCACAATCCCAACCATTGGTTAAGGAGTGCTACTAGTATAAATAGGGGTAGCTACTAACAAGTTATATCAAGCAATTTTGAGAATCAATATAAGCTCTCTCTTCCTTTCAATCCTCCAAGTCCCTTCTTCATTTGTAAATCCTTTTCTAGCTTCAAATCCTTACTCATAGATTTGTAAAATACCATCCTCTTCCAACATTCAGTTGATTATCTTAACTAGGCGGCCTGAAAGTATAAGAAAGGTCACTCATCAAAATCTCTTGATGTTGGGATATAGCTATTGGAAGAGGCTCATTTTAAGGTAAGATTAGTATTTAAGCCATGCGTACACTATTTGTAATTTTATTTAGTAATTCTGATTAGAATTGTAAGGGCCAAATACTATTTAATGACATTTTATTTTCATACTATAACTTTGTAGTAATTTCAAATATACTTGTAGGTATGGGCACACACATTCACACATATTCAAATGTATATAGTGATTATGAATGTAGACATAATTTATAAATACAATACTATATGTGTATACACAAAAATTTGTCCCTTCATTAAATAAGTGGACAAGCTTTATAACTCATCACATTAAAAGAATTTTTTTCTTTTCTTTTTTTTGTAATTCATTATATTCATGCAAACACGACCAACTTGAAAACCAACTGTGTAGTTACCATTTTATGTCTAAAATAGTTGTAAAATTTACTATTACATTGACATATACTTTTCTTAAAAATATAATTTATACCTGTTTTATACATGGCTTGTTCCTTATCATAGTGTGTCTTCCTATTGTTTAGAGAATTATTTATACAAACATGATCACTATGACTACCATATGTCATTGTAATGCTAAAAAATAATTTTCTAATTTATGTCGTATTGATATTTATTTTACTTAAGAAAAGAATAATGTCTACTTATTTTACATCTTGGTTGTTTCTAATAGAATTCTTTCCTCATATTGATTATAGAATTCCAAAAATTTCAATAGCCAAAAGAAGCCCATGAAAAGAGAATAGTTGTGGTGAGGATTCATTATATTAAACTTCATAAAACAAATTTTTTCTCTATTTATCGATATCATAATATTCCATATCTTGCAAACCTTATTTGAATAGATTCTCAGCCAATCACCATATAGATGCAATTTTTGAAAGTAGAAAAATATTCCCACATCGTTGCACCTATCAAGAACACATAAGAACAATGGTGAAATTAAACCCAAAAAAAAGAAACAGAAGCAAGACGAGATAAAAAAAATAATAAACAAAAACTTAGTAGTGAGATGGGGATATTTGTCGGAATATGAGTTTTAAAATTATTAAAAATTTTAAAGCTAAAAAGGAAATATGACACTTGATATTGTGCTAAGACAAGGCATATAGGATAGATACATAAATCTACAAACAAAAGAAGGAATTCTCCACCATTCTCTCTCCTCCTCCCCACCACCAACCCTAAGAAAACGAAGTTCCACTTTATGGCAATTAAGAGGTTTTGTGATCATTTAAACAAATAAATGAGAAAGAAAAAATGGAAGGAAAATAAGTTTTAAAATTTATAAAACCCTTAACAAAAGCTAACGAAAAAAGTCATTTCAGCTATATAATAGTAGGTAGATAGATATAGTGTTTAAACTTTTCTCTTACTATCTAATTCTATATCTATTCTTGGAGAGGGTATAATTGTTTTCGTTTTGGTAGAGAATGACTCCTCTTGTACTCAAGGGTGCTCCAGCAAAAGACTACCTTTCATTTATCTATAACATCTATTGGCTCCTATTTGAATCTTGAATTGCATATAACCTTGCTACAAGTGTGGCATTTCTAATATATAATTAATTGTTTTTGTTCATTAAAATGACCAAATTGAAAAGGCACAGTAAAGAATATTAGAAGGACGATTCAGATCAATCAAGGATCAAGCCTGCAATGCCATAATGGGGAGGCCTCATGTATACTTATCATCACTACTAAATTGGAGTGGTTTTAAGACAATTTCAAGACCGTCTTAGAAAAACTTAAGAAAAATAAGATGGTTTTAAAGATGGTTTATGAAATCATTTTAAAAATTGAGTTTTAAAGATGGTCTCAGAAACCATCTTAAAAACATTTTAAAAACAATTTCCAAACCCTTCTTTAAAATAAACTTTTTTAAGACCATTTAGAAACTGTCTTAAAAATATACTTTTAAAGACAATTATGGAAACTATTTTTATAATCCACTTTCTTACGATTTTTAAGACAATTGACAAAATTGTCTTTAAAGAGTTCTTTTAAAGACAATTTTTTGAAACCATTGCTTGAAAAGGTTAAAAGAAAGATGGTCTTTGATAATCATACGTCTTTAAAAGATTTATATTCTCAAAAAGCTACAAAACCTTCTTTACCAAGAGTACATAGTAACCTTCATATTATTCATCCATACCTTCTTTACAAAATTATTCATCTATATTCAATATAAAAAAATTCATGGACATAAAATACGAAAATTTCATAAGCACTAATTAAAAAGTATTATCCATTCAACTACACTTCTTCATACATAGTCACTTATTTCTATGCTCCAACATCCCTACATCGAAAAACTACATTGAAAGAAAATCTTCACTTCATTGCCTCACTACCATCTCGAGAGAAGCAATTGGCTTGGGATTCCACCTTTCTTCTTTCCGGAGTAAAAAAGGAATGGCTCTTTCATGCCCGTGGGAAAAGAGCCCTTCGAAGCTCCCGCCTATGAGGGGTTCAAGGAATGGGCGCACCACAAGGGCTTATAGAAGGCAGCCTTACCTTGCATTTTGTAAGAGGCTGATTCCATGCCTTGAACCCGTGACCTCAAGGTCACACGACGACAACTTTTACCGTTGCGTCAAGGCTCCCCTTCACATATATACTTCAAGCATATGAAAAATACATCACGCATCCACATTCAGTAATTAAATGAATGAGTTTTGTATTACCGATTATAATTTCAAGTCAAAGAATAAGAGATTTGTTGTATATAAATACAAGTGTTAGTGAGGTGGACATAAATCATTCATAGTTAAATTTCATTACAAACTTAGTCCACATGCATCTTATTTATTTGAGATATAGATGCGAATAACCCTTACCTCCCTAATCAGTCAGCACCATTACTTGTAAAACAACATATTTAGTTTAGTTTACTACTTATACATGCACTACCTAAATGTTATTTCAAGTAGTCAAGATTGTGAAAGTATAAGATGATAATGACTTTCTTAATTGTTGGAGCTTAACATCAAGATGAGGTTCTCATGTATGTTAGAATATAATGTCCAAACTCCCAACTCAATTGTTGTTTAAGGTAATGAGTAACAAAGAAACAAAAAGGATCAATGAATATGATGTCTAATTTTAACATTAATATATATATATATATATATATATATATTGCTTAACTAGTTTTGACCTTCTTCCAAGTGAGTTTTGATGGGTTCACAGTCTCAATTTGTTCAGTCCATTTATACCATGCATTTCAAATTTATAACTAAAATACATTAGTTATAAATAAAATATTAGTTATCATTCATTAATTTACTATTATACATAAAAAGATTAAAAATTCACCTATTTATGATTTTAATCAGTGGAACAAAAATGTTTAACATGAATAAAAAAATAATGTATGCTCACCATGCAAATCAAGAAACGATAGTGTGTGTGTGTGTGTGTGTGTGTGTGTGTGTGTGTGTGTGTGTGTGTGTGTGTGTGTGTGTGTGTGTGTGTGTGATCATATGAATTACAACTAAAGTTTACAATCCTTAAAATTGTGCGTGGTGGAACATAATTTGAAAGAAAAAACTAGTTCAAAATTACACATCATTGTAGGAAATCATTAAGGCCTACCTCTTTAAGACCTGGAATAACCTGGTAAAATTTTACCAACTTGTCTCTCCATGGTCCATTAGTCGGTCCACAAATAATAAAAGGGTTAAGAAATTTATAATTGTCCTTGACTTCTGATCTCTAAATTATATCATACAGGTATCTATAGAAAAGAAATAACTACTACTTGTCATTACTGATTTACATGCAATATTAAGAATTCTTATTGCAAGTAGATGTTACCCAATATAAGAGATAATGAGCGCATGTTTTAGTTCATCTCATTTACAAACTTTTACAAGGTTGTCTCTCACAAATGGTATTTCAACTACTACATTGCGAAGCACTATAGGCTGTATCTCTCCAAGGTTGATTACCTTATCTTTATTAATAAAGGTGTAGAGGGTTCTCAAAAAAAGAGGCTTGTAGGATGAGATTTCCAGCCGACTGCTATAGATACTATTAATCATTATAAAAGCTTTTGCTAAAAACTTATTCAATTTTATTATGAAGATAACATAAATACTAATACCGGAATGATCATTGGGATGACGGGTACTGGTGAAGAAGAGGTCAGCCTCGATTATGAGTGCTACTTTTTGTGAATAATATTAGATGAAGATAATAAATAATTAAAAATGAAATTTCTAAAAATTATTATTGAAGATGGTGGCATGACAATGTATACCTTGGACTCAGAGATATCGTTTCAGCCAAGAGTCATGATATCCAATGGCCTCCAGAATGGTATAAATATCGTCGACTTCTATTGAAAATGGTAGATGGGTATCCTCTTGATGGCCACAGAAATACACATATGTTTGGTGTATGTTAGCATCAAAGATCCATGCAAAATAGGATAATAAGACTCAGATCATGCACCAAGCGCAAAGATATTTTCAATATTATTCAAAGTCAACATGCATATACCCATGTGCAAATAAAAAATATTGGATATATAAGAATAGATGAGGTAGGACAATTAACTAGACAATGAAAAGTAAACATATATACATATATACCTCCTTGGCTTGATTTTCATGTTAAAGGAGCATAAGCAGCCCTGCCTAATCATCTTCAATAGGAGAATTTGCAGCTAGCGTGTGATAGAGGTTTAGGAGTAATGAGAGCTGGCTCTTGACTTTAACCTTTCAAATTATGAAAATTTCCTATTGAATCTCACTTTAACTTCTCATATATCTCCTTTTTTAGATTCTTTATCACTTTTGCTTTTATATTCCATATATCTCCTTCTCACCAAATTCAAATCATTGTTAATTCTTTCGACCAAATTATGTAAAAGGAGTAACTCCCTATGCTTGGTCCCTTAGTCATTCATAACATTCCTCCTAGTTGCCAAAGCCTTATACAGGATATCATCCTTTGCAGTAGTGCTACTTAGAGTCCTTGTAGAAGTGGATGCTTTAAGTCAACTCTTCTTGTCCAATTTTCTAGTTTTATAAATTGTTATATAATTGTTATAAAATATATAACAAATGTAGGCACAATCACTTACTATTCAAGAATCAGATTACGCACCAAGTTTGTTTTTGTAGGTTAGGGAGTCACAATTAATGATATATGTAGTCTCATCTTTCTTCTATTGTCAAGATAGATACCATATGTAATAAAATATAAATAAGGTATAATTAGAAGGAAATGAACTCTCACAAATATTTACTTCTTGTTCTTCCAACTTAGCGTAGCCTCAACTAGAGAGGTGATGCTACATATGATTGATCTCACGCACCCTTCTGCTTTAGCCAGCTTTTACCATCTCCTTGCAAAGAAAACCTCTTCTTGTCATCAAAGACGTTAAATGAGGACTAAAAAATAGAAATAAATATGTTACTCTATTTGAAAATAATAATATAAGGTATTTAACTTTCCCACAAGTGTGTATACAAAGCATTTATATATCTTCATTATTTTCCATAATGAATCTTTGATTGATGGCAATAATAGGTAACATGTCTCATACCTTGTAGCAAATGAAACTTAATAATTAGCTCTATTGTCACCTATTTCTTACCCCTCAGTGTGATACTCAATAGTATCTTTTATTCTATTTAACTTTCTCTTAATGATGTTTTCCATCATTATTCGCCCACTACCTTCTCTTATGAGGACTACTTGGGTTGGGCTATTTTTTATATACCAACATCATTACTACAAATATACACATATTTAGTAAATTCCTATAAAAAATCATGCATAGATAAATAAAAATAACACAAGAACAAATTTTTGAATAGCTCCTAACCATCCTTTAAATATATATATATATATATATCAAATGTTACATTTAATTTTCCCTCTTAACATCAATTATTTTCTCCAATTACATTAATTGATAGCATTGTTTTAGTAATATAAGGGTAATTTATTACAATATTACTTATGTTGTTTTCATTATAAAAGTACTTTTTTCGAGTGAAAATATGTGGATACCATCAAGATTTTCATACATGAAAAAAAATGAATTGTCAGTCATGAATTTTAGTAAACACTAGGTATGTGAAGAAATGTTAGAAAAGAACTTATCATGCATGGAGATTTTTGAACTTGGATTGGGACATAAACATTGATGTAAACACGATATATTTATACAAGGTACAGCAAACTTTATAAAAGAAATTTTATACCTATAATGATGCAAATAAACATAAGATGAGGAAGAAAATTTACTAAACTATGGTAATCCAATTGCCCTAAATGCAGTGAGGAAGAGCTTGTAAGTTGAGTGATAGCGAGAAAAATATTAGCCAAGAAAGACAAGTTTGAAGAGAAATCGTAATCAAATTGTTAGCCGCCTTAAGCGACTAAGATAAACCACATGTAGTAGCTACGGATTACAATCAATGGATTGCCTTCTAAGGATATGGATCTTAGTGAGGGTATAGTATAATCTCAGGCCCTTGATGCCCTCAACTCAATATATTTTGCAATATGGATAGCACCCTAAGTATTCCTCAATGACCTATAGCCTATAAGTAACATGAGGGAAAGGTGAAAAGAACGGCCTTTAGGGAGTACAATAAATAATATGAGAACTATATTTTTTCTCCTAGTGCAATTAATTCTTAACTAAAAGTAGCAAGTATGATTTTTTCAGTGATAAAATCACTCTAATGATTGTAGTGGAAAGAAGCAGAATGTCATATTTTAAGATGATTTTTTCTAACTGTCTTCTTAAGTTCTTCCCATGAAGCAATTCAAATTTTTTTTAACTCCCTCCTATGACCTTTTAAGACAAACTTTGAGAAACCATCTTATTAAATTATATTATATAACATGACTTGCTTTAATCATCTTAGATATATTTTAATACGACGATTGTATAATTACCATCTTCTTTTTATCATCTTAGAATGCACCAATTTTAATAGTATATATTTAAATAGAATTCAAGGGGAACCTTTTTTTATTCTTTTACCTATAGGAGGAAGGATGCTATCATAGATAAGCCCCTATCTTTTAGTTAGAAACATTAAATATCCGTCATATTTTGAAAATAACATAAGGATCCCTCATGTTTTACTTCATGACTTTAAGAAACCTCATGTGATCGATTTTATACAATTAACTCATTTCTATTAGGGCATTTGTATCATTTCATGTTCTCCTCTTTGTTTAGTAGCTTTCTACATGATTTAAACAAAGAGTTCGAACATAATATAACCCTAGTGCTACTCTCCATGCAACTCAACCCCAAAGCCCAACAGATATAGAAATTGACGTGGGCATTCTTATTTCAAGAGGATTTGTAGTCTTACCTTTAGTACTTAGCATTTCTTTGCCCAGAGTGAGGGAAAAACTAATCCAACCAAGGTCCCCTTCCCTGAATGACCAATTATTGTTGTTATCATCCTCCCATCTGTTGCACAAGAAATCAACTAATAATGATGGAACAAACCAGTTTGGCTATGAAACAACAAAAAAGTCCTTACTACATGAGCCCAAGTCATGTTCTTCTTGTATAGGATACACTATTTCATTTGAATGCTTTGTTTGAAGCAGATCTAGTTATGAAACTATTGCCCTAACAATATTCCGGGCCCTATTTATCCATGCTAGAAAATGTGAAGACTGCACAACAGTCATAAATAGATCCTTCTATATATCTTGTTAAGCCAGATACATTTAGGTCGACGTATTATCCTTTTCCGAAGCTCCAATATAAATCGTAAGTCTGAACTGAGGAAGCCAAGCTTCAGTATCATCAAATTTCATTATTACATTTGTAGTATTATGTGTACAAGGTACCAGAATACTCTAATAATTTGACACTGAATACTATTTGAAACAAGTAGTCCAAAAATCACCTTGACTGCAAAGGATTAGTAGGTTAAGCCTGTTTTCAGAACCATGCAAGTTGAAATTAACTATCACACGGCAATTGGGTTTCTTGGAGAGCAGCAGCTAGGATTCAATTCGAGGACAATTCCATTTGGCCCCTAATGGAAATAGGTTAGATGTATAAAACCAGTCACATGGGGCATCTTAAAGTGTAACAACTCCAAAATTTTATATCCTTTTATAGAAGTATAATTTGGAACTAATAAAACCATCAGATAGTTCTCGGAAAACGGAATCCAACAAGCCAAAGAACGCTCAAAACAGAGCCCGTATGAATAAGTTATGGGCCTTTGAAATCAAGGGCAAAATGGTAATTAAAAAAAACAAAAACAAAAAACAAAGAACACCATTTTTCAGGAGGGGGCCAAATTGATATTGGCACCCCCGCCTTTCACGTTGAAAACCCGACGAAAAGTCGGGTCTGCTCTCTCTCTCTCTCTCTCTCTCTCTCTCTCTCTCTCTCTCTCTCTCTCTCTCTCTCTCTCTCTCTCTCTCTCTCTCTCTCTCTCTTCAGGGCAAAACCTAGGGCTTTTGCCCTGCTTCGATCTGCCATAGGAACGGTGAGTTCCCTTTGCTCGAATCTCCCACCGGCGAGAGAAAGAACAGATCCCATGATCTGTTCTTCCGGCCAAGAACAGATCCCATTCTTCCGGCCTTGAAACCTTACCATCTCCGGTCATCTGGGCTGCCTTTCACCTGCAGCGTGTCTTTTCCCCAACGCAGGTCACCAGCTCTCCATCCCTCCTCTGATCACCTTCCTCTTCACTGGCGTTTTTCCCTTTCCCCTCCGACGATCGCACGCTTCTGCTTCGTTTAGATATCTACCAATGGAAAACCCCCTTCATGCACACGAGAACCCTCCTCTCCGACAACCTAGCAAACCCCCACTGCTTGGATCATCACGTTGTTGAACCTCCTTTCCCTTGTTCCTCTTTGCCTCCTTCCTGATAGTCCTCTACCTCACCGTGTCTCCCAATTGCATCCTAACTCTATCCACAAACCATATCTCCCCACCGTACAATCCAACCCCACCACAAACCTCCCTCCACCAGGTCGTCTTCGGCATCGCTTCTTCTGCCAAATACTTCCCGTACAACAACAAGACATCAAAGAATGGTGGGACCCTCATCAAATGTGAGGATACGTCTTTCTCGACCGTCCGATCGGAAACACAAACACATCTGATCTCCTTTCTATTCGTATTTCGGAAGATACATCCCGATTTTCATAAACATTCAAAGGCGGGTTACGATCGGCGATTCGGGTGGCTAGGATTGTTAGCTAGATAGTGGGGTTGAATCTGACGGATGTGAGGTGGTTTTTGTTTGGAGATGATGATACGGTCTTTTTTTCGGGAGAATTTGTTAGCGACACTGGCAAAGTACGATCATGAACGGTGGTTTTATGTTGGGAGGAGTTCGAAGAGTGTGCAGTCCAATCTGAAGCATTCGTTTGATATGGCGTTTGGTGGAGGGGGTTTTGCGTTGAGCTCTCCGCTGGTTAGGGTTTTAGCTAGGGTTTTGGATTCTTGTTTGGTGAAGTATGCGCATTAGTATGGTAGTGATGCTAGGATTTTCGCCTATTTAGCGGAGCTTGGGGTTGGATTAATGCATGAGCGGGGATTTCATCAGTTGAGATTGAAGCACACAGGGTCGATTGTGAAGAAGAGTGCAATTAAAGCTAGTGGAATCTAGTGAACGCGTCACATGAGGTAGGTGGAAATTGAAGACTGCATGTCTAAATCATAAGATGCATGTTATAAACATGATTTTAATTCTGCTTATAGATGTTATGAAATTTAAATGGTATGATTATATTCTACATGCTTTAAATTGTAATGATAAAAATAATGTAATTAAAAGAATTGCATGTTATAATTGATGCTTATGCCTTGTATATCATGTATGTGAATTGTGAAATTATGTTTATGGTACATGGGTACCATGTCAGTATTGATGATGTATGAGTCTAGGTTATAGGACACATCCTTGGTGGGTTATCACCAAATAAGTGAGGATGTTATTCTTGTTATGAAATATATGAACAAGCGAATTACCTGCTATTATGATTATTTTACATCCGGGCATGGAGGCCTAAGAGTTTTGCTTTAGACAGGCATAGGCCTGGGGATGCTATGCTAGGAGAGTTGTGAGGGTTTGGCCACCCGATCTCCGAAAGTGATTATGTTATGGATACCATGCACTATGTGTTGCAAAAAGTCGGGTGGGGCAATCATGGGAAGGCCGCCACTGTGACATCCATGGTCCTCCCATGCGGACATGGATCTTGTGATTTCCACCGAGGATGGTATAGGTGGATTATTGAGCAGTTATCCGGGTGCGCTGTACGGATTCTGACTGCATGCATAATAGTCCTTATATTTGGTGCACTATGGTGCATATCCTTGAGGGTTGCCAAAAGACACTGGAGTGCCCAAAAGACGCTAGTGAGGCGGTGTGAGGGCCAAGCAGTTGTGAGGGACCCAAAGAGGACAATATTATATACGTTGTGCATTCTGCCTATGGGACATGTGTATATGATGGCATTATGAGATGCCTTATATAATACATGATGAGGGGTATGATTCTGAAACCCAGTATAGTTTGGAAATGCAAATTAGGTGACGTTGATTATATTCATAATTTTGTATGTCCTTTAACAATTTATATATATGTGTATTATTGTTATATTAATATGATTAAGGGAGTAGTTTCATCTATGTTTATTATGGGTTAGTGAAGTGGTAGAATTGTATGTAGAGTATGGTTCATGGAATTGAAGTATTGTAAATATTTGGCTTACAAATGGGTTATTGAGATATGAAACATATTGTAAATTCAAGTTAACCTAATTGCTATGGAAATGAATATTCTAATTACTATTGAATAATTAATGTATCTTAATATTTAGCATGCTTCTTAAACTCTCCTACCAAGCATAGCTTGCTGAGATATTGTAAATGTTTTATGTTTACAATATCTCAGAGACAGTAAGACAGGAGAAGATATACACAACAAAAGGAATCCAGCAACGATACTTCTACGCACAGGTATACGTTGTATTTAAAGCTTTTGTATTATATAGTTAGTCGTTTGAATTGTGATATTGGACATTTAAGATAATGTTAGGGGGGCTATGCAAGTGAACCACTGGATGGGTCCTATTTTTAGAAATAAATTTCTATCTTCTAAGAAAATTGTATATATATATATATGTGTGTGTGTGTGTGTGTGTGTGTGTGTGTGTGTGTGTGTGTGTGTATAGTGTGAGCTTGAAGGTGACATACGGGTTTTTGGAAAAATGAATTTCAAAGAAAAACTTTTCGCTATTTTTGTATTTTAAAATTTAGAGGCGTGCCATCTTTTGAAATAATTGCGAAAAATCTTCATGAAAAAAAAACCCAGGGTGTCACATAAAGTCATCAAATAAAACGTAAGGGCTCGTAACATTTTTTCAAAAGCTGAGGATTACTTAAAATTTCTAACTAAAAGATAAGGGCTTAATAGTAGCATATGTCAAATAGAAGGAAAATTGGGAATTGAGCCGCTTGTTTTTTCTATTTGTTCAAAAAATCAAGTAATTCATCTAATTCAGCCTCGCCCTAATAACCTGCATACCAAAAATGAAATCTAAACTATTCTTCTAAATCCTTCTTTATTGGATTCATTTAGATCGAAAATGGGCAGTGTAAAACATAAAATACTCTTTGCCCCAAGACACCTATTTTTTATCCAACGTTTGTCCACCAAAGAAGGCATTAGAGGTATGGTTTAGGTATGAACTTTGGTACTCAGGCAATCACAGCAGGACTGAATTAGATAAAACGGCTTAGATTCCCCAATAAAGCCAAAAAGTGAGCCTAATTTCCTATTTTCCTTCCGTATGACATGGTCCCTTTTACTTTGAGCTTAAAAAAAGTTGGACAGTTATTATCACCCTTACATCTTCTAAAATCAGTGTTTTCAGATAATCCTTTTTTCAAAGTGAAACGACTAATATATGGCATCAAACCCACAGTCACATGTATGGTTCGATATTCTACTCAACTTGTGGGCCATCACACATCAGCATTGTGAGTTGTGATCGCTAGTACTGCATTCACCAGACATCCCTAGCTCCTATGTAGGTGTCACTAAAACACGTCCTTTTCCTTCATTTAGTTTCTTTAGCTTCTCTTTCTATCTCTTACTTAATATGTTACCACTTTCACTTGAAATAGGGGAGCCGATGATGTGAACAAAACTGCTGAAGCTTTCAAGTCTGACAAGAGAAAGGAGATGGAAAAGGAAGGGTTCAGGATTCATGGTAGCTCTGGAGATCGATGGAGTGACTTGTTAGGTTTGCCAATGGCCAAACAATCCTTCAAATTCCCAAATCCTATGTATTACGTCCCATTGAGTTTCAGAATATGATTTCCTAGGCTAGTAAATATAGCCTCCTATGATTTTCTAATAAAAAAAACTTTGTTATTTGATCTTGAATATTCCCAGCTCGATCCCTTTGTACTACCGTGAGAATCCAATTCAAGACTTAAGATTGCAAATTAACTTTTCAAGTATTGTCAACTGACCCATAGATTCAGCATTATATAATGGCCCGTGTAGATGAAATTTTCCCAATTCTTAATCGTAAACTTGAATTGTGCTTTAACTTAACCAAAATACTTCACCTAGAAAAAGGAAAGAAAAGAAGAAGAAAAATACTGATCCAAGACAATTATTTTGGGTGGCTGTGATCACTTGTGAGAGAAGATATTAGGTTCTGGTAAGAACAAAATGCTCGGACATTACAAGATAATGCTTGCCCTACTGCCAGTACCTATGCTAGTTTCAAAGCCCAACTTGCTATTGGGGTGGTTGTTGAGTGTGCTAGTTGTTCTTTTGAAGAACTCATTAGATCGTGGCCTAATCTCATAAACCAATGTGTATGGACTATGGCCCAACTAGCATGGTTTAATTAATTAGATATTTATTCATTCATTTATTTTTTAAAAGTTAGACACACGCCTACTAATGCAAGAACATGGAACCCTAGTCACCCAAGTTTGGACAGCCTAGTGCACGAAGCTCCCACATATGTAGGGTCCGGGGAAGGGGTGGACCACTAAGGGCCTATAGTATGCAGCCTTACCTTACATTTTGCAAGAGGCTATTGCCAGGACTTGAACCCATGACCTCAAGGTCACATGACAACAACTCAACAGTTGCGCCTAGGTTCCCCTTCAATCCTAGTCACCCAATGTAATCTAATAAATCAAATTAGATAGGCAGCCAATCAAGTAAGTTCATATTTTTTCCACTCATGATCGACCTCTTCTAAATCATATGAAACATAATTTCCATTGGTCTAGATTTGGTGATCCCAGATGTGTTGGCATTTGTAACATCCTAAGAAACCATTTGCCAAAGTTAGCGCTACTCACATGGATATGAAACTCTAGAGCCACAACTTGATGGTCCTTGTGATCAATTAAATGGCAGGATTGAATTCTAGCTTAGGATATTAAGCTAGATCATATGTTTGATCATCTAATTGGCCTAATAAACAATTAGATGATCTGGACAATTTATATTGTAGAGACACATTCAGGTTAATATGAACAAACCTTGAATTACCTGATTAACATAGAGTTCAAGTAAACAACTTCTCGCTATTTGTTTAGAACTCCTAAATCAAAGTATAAAGCATTGGATGGCTAAGATTATCGGTCACTATAAGCTTGCATCATAAGCAATCTAATTAGAAATATATTCCAATTTGGAAAGCAATAAAATAAATAAAAATAAAAAACGTATATTACATCTAGAGAAGAGAATAAAAGAGAGAAATATATTCCAATTTGGAAAGCAATAAAATAAATATAAATAAAAAACATATATTACATCTAGAGAAGAGAATAAAAGAGAGAAATTGTTCTCTCTCTCTCTCTCTCGGTTTCCTGAAGGAGAAAGAGAGTTGGACAATATGGGTTTAGAACCAACCTTGTCCTGTTGAAATCAAGTCCTAGGGCATGCTCGGTCACTTATTTTCCTTGTTTATTTTATCTCTAGCTTTATGTTTGGAGATAAAAAAGAAATATGGAAAATTTCGTTGGTTGATGAAGGTAAGATCTATATTATTTGATGACTATAATATAGATTTTAGGGCTATTATTTACTACTTCCAAAGAGATCCTTTTTTATGTTTATTGTTGGTTTCTTTTGAATGCATTGAGATCTGGTGCATCTAGGACCAATATTGGTATTAGAACCTCATGTAAGATGCTCTAGATCAATTAGATTTGATCTAGTTAATTAATTAGAAATTCCTTTATGTAAAAATTTTAGTCATAAACAGGATGCTATTTTTAATTTTATTAGGTATTAATTTTTATCTAATTATTGAAGATATTAATTGGCCAAATTAGGCATGATTTTTCTCTAATTTTAGATGTGATTTTTCAAGCCTTTATTGCTTCTTAATCACAATTTTTAGCATGATTTATTTTTTGCTATTTAGGCATGCTTTGTTCCATATTTTAGGCATTAGCTTAGCGCCCTTTTTAGGTGTTGATCTATGCTAATATGTAGTGATCCTAGTGACAAAATTACATGATTATTTTTATTCCTATATTTTTTAAAAACATCACTCTAAATTAAGCCAATTGATTTGTAATGGCCCACAATTTTGAGAAATAAAGAAATGTTATAATTACAAATTTTGAAAATTTTCAGTTAATTGTTCACTATTATGGTGTAAAAGTGAATTGAAGTAAAGCTTAGACAAATTTTCTAACTATAGCTCACTAAATAAATTGTGTAATTAGTGCATAAGTGCTAATAAAGTTTTAATCTAGCAAAATTTGAAGACCTAAGCTAAGTGTAGCTAAGTGGTCTCAAGTACAACTTATCAAGGTGAGGACTTAACTTCAAGTCACCTCCTTAACTATTTTTAAGAAGAAATTTTTTTTTAATTTATTAATTTATTCAAATTTTACATCTGGACAAACCATATAAGGAAACCCACATGGTGAAGGATGGTTTCAATATGGACAAAACATGTATAGATATTATATCAATATTTTTTTGTTTTCAAAAGAAAAAGTGTGGTCTAGTTCATGATTTCTTACCTCAAAATGCAATTTTCTTCAACCCAATTCTTCGACTTCTAATTGATGTGAGGAAAAAGTCCAGATCTAAGCTTTTCCTCCATCTTTTCTTCCTTATTTTTCTCTTTTTTTCTTTTCGCTCTTTGCCTCATGCACTCCTCCTTTGCTCTTTAACACTTTCATGCATGAAAAGGCTTAGTTTCATATCTCAACATCCCTTTTATAAAAGTTTTCCTTTATAAAGTCTATACCATTAAAGTTGTTAATGTTTTTGGATCTTTATTTGGGATTCTTGCGATGTGTTCATTTTTCCAATTGGTTGTAGGTTTGTAACTCCCCTAGTATTAATTCTTTATTTATTTTCAACCATGGATTGTTCATCCAATGATTCAAATATGTAACTCTTCTTTATTGGTCTCTTTTATTCCGTAACCTTTGGATCGCCATCCAATGGTTTACTTAGATTTATGCTTTGGCAATTATATCTTTACACGTTTTGCCTATATGGAAAGCATCCTTCACCATGTGGGTTTCCTTATATGGTTTGTCCACATGTAAACTTCAAATTAATTAATAAAAAATTATTTTCTTCTTAAAAATCGCCAGGGAGGTGACTTGAAATTGAGCCCTCACCTTGACAAGTTGTACTTAGGACTGCGTAGCTACACTTAGCTTAGGTCTTCAAGTCTTACCAGATTAAAATTTTATTAGTACTTATATCCTAATTACATATAATTTATTTAATGAGTTATAATTAGAAAATTTGTCTAAGCTTTATTTCAACTCACTTTTACACCATAATAGTGAACAATTAACTTAAAAATTTTCAAAATTTGTAATTATAACATTTATTTATTTCTCAAAAAACACACACACACACATATATATCAATAATTTTTTTGTTTTCAAAAGAAAAACCATGATCTAGTTGAAGATTTCCTGCCTCAAAATGAAATTTTCTTCAACCCAATCATTCTGCTTCTACTTAATCTAAGGAAAAACTCTAGATCTAAGCTTTTCCTCTTATCTTTTCTTCCCTTTTTTTTCTCTTTTTTTCTTTTCTCTCTTTATTTCATGCACTCCTTCTTTTCTCTATAACACTTTCACGCATGAAAAGGCTGAGTTTCCTATCTCAACATTCCTTTTATAAAATCTATATCATTAAAGTTGTTTACTTTTTTGGATCTTTATTTTGGATTCTTGCAATGTGTTCATTTTTCCAATTGGTTGCAGGTTCGTAACTTTCCTAGTATTAACTTTTTATTAATTTTCAACCATTCGATTATCATCTAATGATTCAAATACGTAACTCTTCTTTCTTGGTCTCTTTTATTTCGTAACCCTTGGATCACCATCCAATGGTTTACTTAGACTTAGGCTTTGGCAATAATATCTTTACATGTTTTGTCCATATGGAAACCATCTTTCACCATGTGGGTCTTCCTATGTGGCTTGTCCACATGCAAACTTCGAATTAATTAATAAATTAAAATTAAAATTATTTTCTTCTTAAAATCATCGGAGAGGTGACTTGAAGTCGAGTCCTCACCTTAACAAGTTGTACTTGGGATCGCTTAGCTACACTTAGCTTAGGTCATCAAGTCTTACCAAATTAAAATTTTATTAGTATTTATATCCTAATTACACATAATTTATTTAATGAGTTATAATTAGAAAATTTGTCTAAGCTTTATTTCAACTCACTTTTACACTATAATAGTGAACAATTAACTTAAAAATTTTCAAATTTTGTAATTATAACATTTTTTTATTTCTCAAAAAACATATATATGTATCAAAAAAAAATTCGAAAGAAAAGCCATGGTCTAGTTAAGATTTCCTGCCTCAAAATGAAATTTTCTTCAACCCAATTCTTATGCTTCTAATTGATTTGAAGAAAAACTCCAGATCTAACCTTTTCCTCCTATCTTTTCTTTCTTTATCTTTTCTCACTTTGTCTCATGCACTCCTCCTTTTCTCTCTAACATTTTCATGCATGAAAAGGCTTAGTTTCCTATCTCAACATCTCTTTTATAAAGGTTTTCCTTTATAAAATCTATTTCATTAAAGTTGTTTATTTTTTGGATCTTTATTTTGGATTCTTGCGATGTGTTCATTTTTCCAATTGGTTGCAGGTTTGTAACTCTCTTAATATTAATTTTTGACCATTCGATTATCATCCAATGATTCAAATATGTAACTCTTCTTGCTTGGTCTCTTTTATTTCGTAACCCTTATATCACCATCCAATGGTTTACTTAGACTTAGGTTTTTGTAATAATATCTTTACACGTTTTGTCCATTGGAAATCATCCTTCACCAAGTGAGTTTACCTTATATGGCTTGTCCAAATACAAACTTTGAATTAATTAATAAATAAAAATAAAAAATAATTTTCTTCTTAAAAATTGTTAAGTAGGTGACTTGAAGTCGAGTCCTCAACTTGATAAGTTGTACTTAAAATGGCCTAACTACACTTAGCTTAGGTCTTCAAGTCTTACAAGATTAAACTTTTATTAGTACTTATATTCTAATTACACACAATTTATTTAATAAGTTATAATTAGAGAATTTGTCTAAGCTTTATATCAACTCATTTTTACACCATAATAGTGAACAATTAACTTAAAAATTTTCAAAATTTGTAATTATAACATTTTGTTATTTCTCAAAAAAAAAAACATATATATATATATCAATATTTTTTTTGTTTTTAAAAGAAAAACCATGGTCAAGTTCAAGATTTCCTACCTCAAAATAATATTTTCTTCAGCCCAATCCTTCTGCTTCTAATTGATTTGAGGAAAAACTCCATATCTAAGCTTTTCCTCCTATCTTTTCTTCCTTTTTCTTTTCTCTTTTTTTTCTCTCTCTTTCTCTCATGCACTCCTCCTTTTATCTCTAACACTTTCATGCATGAAAAGGATCAATTTCCTATCTCAACATCTCTTTTATAAAAGGTTTCCTTTATAAAGTATATATCATTAAAGTTGTTTGTGTTTTTGGATCTTTATTTTGGATTCTTGTGATGTGTTCATTTTTCCAATTGGTTGCTGTTTTGTGAATCTCCTAGTATTAATTTTTTATTTATTTTCAACCATTGGATATTCATCCAATGATTCAAATATATAACTCTTCTTTCTCGGTCTCTTTTATTTCGTAACCCTTGGATCACCATCCAATGTTTTACTTAGACTTATGCTTTGGCAATAATATATTTACACATTTTGTCCATATGAAAACTATCCTTCACCATGTGAGTTTTCTTATATGGCTTTTCCACATACAAACTTTGAATTAATTAATAAATTGAAATAAAAAATAATTTTCTTCTTAAAAATCATTAGGGAGGTGACTTGAAGTCGAGTCCTCACCTTAACAAGTTGTACTTGAGACTGTTTAGCGACACTTAGCTTAGGTTTTCAAGTCTTACAAGATTAAAATTTTATTAGTACTTATATCCTAATTACACACAATTTATTTAATGAGTTATAATTTAAAATTTTGCCTAAGATTTATTTTAACTCACTTTTACTCCATAATAGTGAATAATTAACTTAAAATTTTTCAATATTTGTAATTATAACATTTCTTTATTTCTCAAAAAACATATATATATATATATATATATGTTGTTTTTAAAAGAAAAATCATGGCCTAGTTCGAGATTTCCTACCTCAAAATGAAATTTTCTTCAGCCCAATACTTATGCTTCTAATTGATTTTAGGAAAAACTCTAGATCTAAGCTTTTCCTCCTATATTTTCTTCCTTTTTTTCTTTTCTCTCTTTGTCTCATCCACTCCTTATTTTCTCTCTAACACTTTCATGCATGAAAAGGCTTAGTTTCTTATCTCAATATCCCTTTTATAAAAGTTGCCCTTTATAAAGTCTATATCATTAAAGTTGTTTACGTTTTTGGATCTTTATTTTGGATTCTTACAGTGTGTTCATTTTTCCAATCGGTTGTAGGTTTGTAACCTTCCTAGTATTAATTTTTTATTTATTTTCAACTATTGGATTATCATCCAATGATTCAAATATAAAACTCTTCTTTCTTAGTCTCTTTTATTTCGTAAGCCTTGGATCACCATCCAATGGTTTATTTAGACTTATGCTTTGGCTATAATATCTTTACATGTTTTGTCCATATGGAAACCATCTTTCACCATGTGGGTTTTCTTATATGGCTGGTCCACATGCAAACTTCAAATGAATTAAAAAATATTTTAAAAAATATTTTTCTTCTTAAAATTGTCAAGGAGGTGACTTGAAGTCGAGTCCTCATCTTGACAAGTTGTACTTGGGACCGCTTAGCTATACTTAGCTTAGATCTTTAATCTTACCAAATTAAAATTTTATTAGCACTTATATCCTAATTACACAATTTATTTAATGAGTTATAATTAGAAAATTTGTCTAAGCTTTATTTTAACTCACTTTTACCCCATAATAGTGAACGATTAACTTTAAAAAATTTCAAAATTTGTAATTATAACATTTCTTTATTTCTAAAAAATGTGGGCCATTACATGATTGTTCTAAATTAGAGGTTTATATCTTGTTAGATTTTCCCTGATAATAGTCATATGTTTAATTACTTGATACTTAAGGTGCTCAATTTAATCTAAAATCTGAGATTTTATAGAGATTATTTTATTCAATTTTAAGTAATTTTTAGAGATAAATTGTCCCTATTTTTTTCACCTATTACATAGGTTAATTAGAGGTAGAATTTAGTTGGCTTTTATCTCAATATTTAGCCTATAATTGAACCCTAAATAGGGATTATTTAGGAATAATTTGGGACCATATGGTGTAAATTAATGTATTATCTTTGAAATATGCTTGAATAATTAGCATCATCAATTTGCATGTTTAGATTTATTCTATAATCCATTTCTTGCAAATCATTTGAATTGAGATTATATGCCAAATAGTGATTTGTTAATAGGCATATATGGTTATTCTTCATCTTCCTATTCGAGGATGCATGGTTTTAGTTGTTCATTGTTTCTAATTTAGCTATAGAACAAGTGCTAAACTTATAACACTATGTCAACTTATAAATTGCTAAAATTAAGTGTATGAATGCTTAATTAGGACTTTATATCTATCAATTAAATTTTAAATTTTATTAATTGGAAGTTGTTTTAGTAACTACTAGATAGATTTTATAACAAACTCTAGAGAGAGGAGGCATACCCTATAAATTTTAGTGAATTTGAAATTTTAGTTGGTCTAGATTAATTCTAAAGTTTCATAAGAATGATCTAGTTAGTCTTGAGTTGTCTATATATTTTTGTAAGTCAAGGTAAATTGATTATTGTTCTAAGTAATTACTATTATTTGTAATTGGTTAAACATTGAAGTAATGGAAAAGTTTTCTTTCTATGTTTAAACATCCAATTGTGACAACCAATAGCCTGCAAAACAATCGCCTCCAAACTTAATGAAACTAAAAAGTTTATGAGAATAATTTTCTAATGGAGAAGAAAATTTTGTGACATACTTATCCAAGACTCCATTGAAAAACAACATAGTGCATATCAAAAGTATTATGAGGATGATAGAAATGCAAGGTCTATTATGTTGATTTTCATGGAACCAGATGTTAGAATTAGATTTGAGATCCAACCTACCTCCTATGCTTTGTTTAATGTTGTGGTTGCAAAGTATGAGAATACTCTAAATCTTTTATCTCTCTTCTAGCAGAAAATATAATTGTATGTTGATGAAAGTATTTGAAGAACCATTGTGACAAGAATATGTAAGCTCTAAGTCAATTAAGGCCAAGGAATTTGGCAAGTCTAGGAAGCTACTACCTAAAAAATTACTGGTGTCTACTATTCTTAATTTTGCCAATTTCCTAGGATCCTGCAATTGTTGTGGTTAATGTTTCAAGAACAATTGTGAATATGGACAGTGTTCATGTTAAGAGTTGAAGCACAAAGAAGAGAGAGAATAGATTTAGATAAAACTTCACATGTTAATTTGTCCAAAGATAAAAGGTAAGGATCTTTTCCTTTTAAGCCAAATCAAATTCATAGTAAGAAAAGAAATTTTAACAAAAGGGGTAAGGTCTAGTGGATTTGATAAGGGTACAAGAATTAGATTTTGCTGGATACACAACAAGATAGGACATGTTCAAGCTAACTTTCCTAAGAAAAGTAAGAGAGGAGGTATAGGACCAAATAATGATATCAAATTCAAAGGTAGAGATATCTTCTGCATCATCACCTAAGTATTGCTAATGGGGATAGATAAACACTCATGGTTACTTGATTCTACTTTGATATGTCATATTACAAAGGCTAGGAACTAATTTCTGACTTTTAGGAGAAGGTTAAAAGCAAGAATAAGGTGTTCATATCAAACAATAGTTTATGAGAAGTAAAGGGCTTGGGGAAAGTTAGAATTCTCCTTTTTAGTGGGAGACACCTTGTATTGACCAAGGTTATGTTTACACTGGGTCTTAAGTACACTCTTATCTCTATTCTGAAGTCTCATTGGAAAAGGTCTTGAAGTCAAAAAATAAGTTTGAAAGGATGTCTATGTATGGTCTATTACTTAGGTTGCAGGACAAATTAGATATTTTGAACGGTGTTTCTTTGGTAAGGTGGCTTTGACTTCTTTTAATAAAGGAAAGAAAGCTAATGAGCCACTTAAAGTTATTCATTCTGATGTTGATGGCTCATTGAATGGTAGGACTCACCAGGAAATGACCTATTGTATCACATTAATTGATGATTATTCTAGGTTTAGATACATTTATCTTATTAGCAAGAAATTTGAAGTTAGAAAATTTAAACTGCAATAGAAAAACATCTAAGGAGGTGTATTAAAGTCCTAAGGTCTGATAGAGGTGGTGAAATATGGATGATGTATTATATCAATTGTGTAAAAGCTAGGGTACATTATATCAACTTACTTTACCTATGCTCTTCAATAAAATAGTATTGCTGAGAGGTGTAATTGGGCCTTGTTGGACAAGGCTCAAAATCTGTTGAGCCACTATGACTTGGGAACTTAGTTTCAGGGAGAGACATTGTTCACTACAATGTACATCCTCAATATATACCTTTAAAGGTAGTTAAAGTAACACCCTATGAATCAAGGTTCTAGTAGGTAATAAGTGACCGTAGATTGTGGGATGCTAGAGCTTATGTAAGAGTAACATGCTAGAATAGGTCTAAACTATAACTTAAGATTATATAGCATAACTTTATAGGGTATTATGACCATTGTAAGGGGTACAGATTCATAATGTACCAATCTGATGGGTCAATCCGAGCCATTGAAATTAGGGATGCGTACTTTTTGGAATATGAACTAGACCCTAAATTACATGTAAAGAAAGTTGAACTTTCAAGGTAGTATGATATAAGGAGAAATCTAGTGATCCGATTGAGATCATAGATTCATCTATTAAACTTTATATGTTTTCTAGAGTTTTGAGAGATAGGAGACCACCTTCTAGTTTAAAGGATCACTATGTGATGTTAGGAGAGATAGAAAAGGAGGTCATAGTTGATGACGAATTTCATATAGATGATGACCTTGTAAGTTATTCGAAGGAGTTAAAGGATGGTTTTAAATGGTTAACTTTTATTTAATAAAAAAAAATTCCTTCATAAAGTACGAAGTTTGGGTTTGTGATGATCTTTCTAAACACAGTCAACCATTGCATGTAAATGGATCTTCAAGAAGAAACTAAAATCTAATGATTCAATTGAGAGGTATAAGTCTAGGTTGCCAAAGGCTATTCTAAAATTGAGGGCATCAATTGTCAGGAGACTCTCTCTACTATATACATATATCTCAATTAGGATTTCGATGGTGATAGGTGTATAATTAAATATGGAATTACACCAAGTGGATGTTGAGATGGCCTTCTTCAATGGTGACTTGGAGGAATAGATTTTTGTGAAGGTTCCCGAGAGTTTTTAGGATGGAACTGGAGAAGGTAAAATGTGCAAGTTGGTTAAGTCTTTATACATACTAAAATAATCACCAAGGTAGGTTTATCATAATTTCCATAAGGTTATCTTGGAGTTTGGTCTTGAGCACAACAAATATAGCTACTGTGTATACTCATTTGTTAATAGGAGTATGTTTTTTGTCATTGTATGTTGATGACATATTGGTAATGGAAAACATTTTGAATATGTTGATTCAAACAAAACAATGGCTTAAGATCAGGTTATAAATGAAAGATTTGGGTGAAGCTTCTTATATCTTAGGTACTAAGATTGAGAGAAACAAAAAAACCAAAAAACTTATCTTATGTTAAGAATCATATCTTGATCAAGTCCTTAAGAGATTTATTGTACTTGGGTGGGGACCCATGGGTTCACCAATTTTTAAGGGCACTTAGTTAAGTAATAAGATGATACCCTCAAGTGATGAATATAGATTGATTATGAAGTCTAAGTCTATGCTCAAGTTGTAAGCATTTTAATGTATCTCATGACATGCACCAGACTATGTATGGACTAGTTGTTGGCCTTTCGAATAGGTTTGAGAGTGACCTTATGTTCTTTTTTGGAATGTGGTTTACCAAGTATACTAAGTGGGTGCTAAGGATTTGAAGCTCAGCTTTCAAGTAGTCAAGCTTGTACCTCTTGGGTTTGTGGATTCCAATTATGCAAGCTACCTAGATGAGAGGAAATCTATAGCTAGGTATATGTTTATGTTTGGTGGTGTTGTTGTTTCATGAGCAGTAAGGGGCAAAAGTCTGTTGCCACATCCACATGGAGGATCAATTTGTAGCTCGTAGTTAGCTACCTCAAAGGCTATTTGGATTTGAGATTTTCTAGAAGATTTAAAGCTTGACGTGTGCTCGAACATTCCTAAAACATAGAGGTACATTATCTTTGTGTTTGACATTCTACATAAAAGGATAGTGACTATAAGTCATACTCCTACTTCTAAGATATTGGCTAATCAATTAACTAAGGCCTTAGTGGCAAATTTGTCTTTAAGGAATAGGTTATCACTAGGATTAAGGAGAGACTGATGAGTTTTTTGTATTCCTAGATTTAATCGATCAAGTGAAAGATGATGATCCTAGTAGTTAATTAAATTACATGATATAATTCTAGTTTAGGATATTAAGCTAGATCATGGTTTAATTATCAATTGGCCTAACTAACCATTAAATGATGTGGGCTATTTTGATTGTGGGGACACATTCGAGTTAATATGAATTTACCTAATTAACTTAGAGTTGCAAGTAAACAAGTTCTCTATGTTTGTTTAGAACTCCAAGATCAAAGTATGAAGCATTGGATGGCTAGGATTACAAGTCACTATAAGCTTGCATGATAAGCAATCTAATTAGAAACATGTTCTGATTGCAAAAGGAAACCAAAAACTAGAAAGTCATCTTTTATATCTAGTGAAGAGAAGAGATAAATTGTGCATTCTCTCTCTCTCTCTCTCTCTCTCTCTCTCTCTCTCTCTCTCTCTCTCTCTCTCTCTCTCTCTCTCTCTCTCTCTCTCTCTCTCTCTCTCTCTCTCTCTCTCTCTCTCTCTCGGGCAATTCCCTTGTATTGTTTTGGATGAAGAAGAAATAGAGTTGGACGCTGTGATTTTTTTATTGATCTAACCTTGTACTATTGAAATCAAGTCCTAGTGCATACTTGGATAGTTGATCCAAGGAGTTATGTGAAGATTTTTCTTATTTGGTTACAAGTTGTCATTGCTCTTCCTTACTGATCTGATCACAAGGTTCATGTTTAAAGATCGGTTTTTAAAGAAAAAGATCTATGAGGGAGTCTGTCAGTTGATGGAGGTAAGACATATGTTATCTGGTGACTCTACTTGAGTTTTTATTACCATTATTTAGTACTACAAAGAGTAATTTTTTCATGTTTGTTGTTTGTTAGTTTTGCATGTACTAGAATCTAGAGCATCTACATCCGACATAACCTGATTTTGAGGTTGGCTTTTTCTTTTAGGTGCAAGCAAGGAACTATAGTAGAAAATACTCAGATAATCTCTTACATCTATCTATATCATAGTTAAGGATGGAGGGTGCCAACTTAGAACCTGTGACATAGCATTGTGAACATGAGAGGTGCCTCTTGTAACCAAACCACTAGGCTACTAGCTTTTTAGCAATTAATCTAAGATTAGTCCTCTAGTTTCTTTCTTGTAAGATACGTATCCTATAAAGCAAATCAAATGTTGGGCTGCTGCTCCAATTAGTCATAGTTGTGGTCGAAGGGAAAAAAGAGTTGATGTTTCAATGGTGAGTAACATAATGGTCCCACAAGTTTCCCATAATAAGGATAAACTTGCCATTCATAACAAGTAGTGATCACAAACCATCTTTCTGACCCAAAATTTCTAATCATCAAGAATGTCATCCATAAATCCCATATTTCCTCGTGCTATTCCATTCCTTGGTAATCAGTTTTTTAATTAGAGGAAAACTTGGAAAGTTGAAGCTTTCCAATGTTTTTCAACATGAATTTCATCCAATTCTTTTTCCTTTTCTCCTCCTTTCCCATTATATGCTAAAAATGTTGCCAAAAAAACCTAATATAAACTATATGTTTTCAAGAGGACAATTAGATATCAATCATTTTGTACGTATCACGGAAGTCCACTATTTCAAGTAAGAAGACAAGAAGAAGTTGAGTAACTATTTTGTAGAAGCTTAAAGAAATCATCATCATCACCACCAAAGCCTTATCCCAATTAGGGGTCAGCTACACGAACCTTGTTCCTCTATTTCCATTTATTAAGTTTCATGGCTTCATCTAGTCCAAAAGTTTTTAAATCTTTTCTCACCACTTCTATCCATGCCCTTTTGAGGCTTTCCAATGCCCTTTTAAGGCTTTCAACTTGGATCAAGTCACTCCTTCAAACCGGTGCTATTTTTGGTCATTATTGGACATCTCCAAACCATCTAAGTCTACCCTCCCTCATCTTGTTACCTATCAATGCTACTCCTAAGTTTTCTCTAATGTTTTCATTTATAATTCTATTCTTTCTTATCTTTCCACTCATCCATCTCAACGTCCTCACTTAGGTTATGTTGATCTTATGTACAAGTTGTTCCTTAAATATCCAACACTCTGATCCATAGAGTACAACCGAACTTATAGCCATCTTAAAGAAAAAAAATTTCAAGTTGAGTGGCACCTACCGATCACACAAAACTCTAAAGGCACATCTCCATTTGTTCTAACCCACTTGGATTCTCCATTTGTCCAAACTGATTCTAGTCATAGCCGGCCATTTGGGGTTGTCGTACAACTTTCTCTCTCCGCCACAGCCATAATCTCTTTCCTCTGTCTCTCTCGGTTTGTTAGAAAATATGAGCTTCGAAGGTTCCTTTTCCTTGATAAGCTCTGTTACGAGAGCGAGAAAGTTCAACATGGATGATGTTTTTCTAACTACCAAAAGCACTTGATCAAGCCAAATTTAGTGAGCATCGGCAATAAGCTTTTCAAGCCAATCTTCTTGGCAAAAAAAAAATTGGTCCTTTAAAAAAAAAGTCAGATATTTGACGATTAAAAAATCCACATTTCTCTAAGATTTCAACATTTGATTTCATGGTTTTTTGAAGTTCTAAAGAGATGATCCAGTGCTTCTTTAGAGAGCATCAATTAGGTTCTTGTTTATACCAAATTTTCTTCTGTCTCAACTCATGCATTAGTTGAACAACTTATGTAAACTTGTTGAATATCAGTTTTCTTAACAAAAGTGCCTACGACTACATTTATTACCAGTTTGCTAAACACCGGTGATCACCTGCTCAACCAACTCCGGACGTCGTCGGAAAATTATGAGCTGCTCCTCCGTAAGCCAAGAGATTTAAGAATGATAAATCCCACATCAGCGTAAGATTTTAACATTGGGCATCAAATTTTCTTCAAATTCGAATAGAGGAACCAACTAGATCCCTTGACAGGCCTAACTACATTTTCATCTGTGTGGAGAAAAGTTCAAAGGAAATCAATGAAGGGTTTTTTATTGTTGTCCATGTGACTTAATGGGATGCCATTGTTTATTACTAAGGGTGTGATTAGCAATGGTTATAATAGGTGTTTATTTGGCATAATCGTTTATTATACGAGCACGGTTATGATACTCGTGTTTGGTACTTGCCTTCTACCCCTTCAATATTTCAGCCATGCTTTAAGGTCCCAAGACGATCAGTTGCTGATTATCGGGACTGAAAGAGACAAATTGAAGCTTAGTTTGAAGATTTAGAGAAGAGAAGAATCGTCAAGCAAACAATTGAAGCTCGTATCTCAAGTCAGTCTTCAAGGAACCTATGCTAATTCTTTATACTTTTGGAATTTATAAATCTCCTTTCTCTACCATCGTTGTAGAGGTGTTGTAACACCGAAAGAGAGACATTTGCGTGTTGCTTTTTGAAAAGCATTCCTTTAGGAGTTGTATTGCTCTTCAGAGGGTGGTGTTACTATTGGTTGTTTGGAAAGGCGTGATTTCCAAGGTATAAAAGATGAAGTTTCTAAAGTACTCTTTACTTTATTGGTCAACATTTACATCAACTAGTGCTATCAAATCTTGCACTGATTTGGTGGAACCTCGACGGGGTGATGTACTTGAGTCACTCTAAATTAGCCTGGCTTTGAGAGAATGGAAGTACGCACCAAGTTTGGCTAGTCAAACCCCTACAAATTCTTGTGGTCATTAGCTGTTTTTTAAAACATAGTATCTTGGTATTTTTAAACGCTGAGGCGACATCTTATTTTCAGATGCTATCTTTTATTGTTATTTTAGATATAAGGCATTCATATTATTTGGGCCCCTAATTTTAGCCAGTTTTTTTGCAATGGTCTTTAATCAAAGCATAGAGAAACATGAGGCTACAAGCATCCAACATAAGTGATTTTTGGTGTAGGGATGACCTAAGGGATTTTGAACAATATGAATCCATTAAATCTTCTAAAAATCTAGCCTGAATTCATAAAAAGGTAGTGTTAGAAAATAAAATTCTATCTTAGCAATAGAAAATATTAGGACTCCCAGTATTTTTTCAATTTGCAAAAGCTTTCAAAAAATTTAGTGGGGACCAGTTCACCCTTATGTGCAGATGCCCTATAGGAATTTTGGCTTGTCATTCCTCATAAATGGAGTATATTTGATTTCGTCAAAAGAAAACCTTTGATAGAAGTTAGGTTTACACATATGCCAAAAGGTACCTGTTGGGTTTGGTTCTTTAGTAAACTAATTATAGAGCCTAAAACAAACCTTATCTCATTTTTAATGTCTAGGGTACCTACTAAACAAAAAGATTCTGATCATTGGATGATTCTACTATCCTAAAACCTATACTTTTGATAGATGAACTTATAACATTGTTTAGACAAAGTATCTAACTATTAAAAAAAAAAAAAAAAAGCAAGTTTGTTTCTTCAAATGATAGAATTAGCCAATTGGAGCATTGTTTCAACTACAAGTATTTATTGAAAAAACAGATAAGAAGATTGAATCTAATCCAATCTATACAAACACACATCAGATACAAATGAGAGGGTTTTATATACATGGTTAGTAGATCTAAAATTTCTAATCAATATTCAATTCAAGCATGGTCATGGATTCACTAATTATCTATTCATCCAATACAAGTCCTGTCGAATTGTAAAAGTTGTCTTCTTTTGAAAAATCTAAATTACTAATCTTTTTCATAATGCCTTTGGCAGCTAGATACCAAATTTCAAGTGTACTAGATTCTTGTAACCTAAGTTAGAGAAGTTGAAAATCAGAGCCACTAATTTTTTTTATTCAGAAAAATAAAACAAATAGTTAGGATCATTCAAATGCATTCATGGGTCACTTATTTTTAGATGCTAAACAATATTAATGGTTTAGAAATCAACAGAAGTCAATATCCTCGATTTATATTATTTTCATTTTATTTTCTAAAATTATCTTTTTAAACAAATATTTGTGGACCGATCCATGTAGATTGTTGATTTGACCAATCAGATTGATTCGATCTGCTTCCATATGCCAATCAAATTTATCCGATCCTTATCTGTGGATCTTAAACGGATAACAAATATTCACGGTTTTTTATCAGTTCTACCAGCTCTAACTACAAGTTATCCAAGGCCGGAAGATTAGGATAAAGGGGTGGCATCATCCAAAGGGCCCCGTTCATGCAAAATCTCAGGCGTTGCTTTTAGGTCAAGATTTATTACTGTTATTTTCGAGTTTGGTAGGGTTGCTTTTAGACCATCGAACAATTGCGTTATGATCACCACCGTGAGGCTACCAACCACCAAATAGAAAGGGGCTCATGAGGCCGTCGAAGCAACGAAAACAAGAAAATAGCGTAAAATGACGACTGCTAGCCCACTCGTTGGTCTTCAATCTTGATCACAAACAAAGATGATCCTGTCGTCCTCCAGTTTATGGATCAAAGAATATGAGACGCTTGAAAAGATTGATCAGATAGCATGTGGGACGTGCACTAGAGTCGGTTAGCCAGTTTCCTGGGGCCAATAGCGTTCTTTCTAAGCCATGGGAGAAAACTGCTGAATGATGAATCTTGGAGCATTGACTTTCAGCAGAATAGCATGTCCAGCCCCACGGCATCAAGCACGTCACCGTTAGAATTGAGAAGGATCCAAAGGCCTTGAAATTACGCCATCAGTATGATAAGTTAGATATTATATTTGATGCCCATTAGATGATTTTAGCTTATATTTCTATTAGTCGAAATGCAACTCGTCCATTTTTACTAGTTTTTTGAGAGACCCAAAGCAAATGAAAAAGGCAGCCTGGTGCAAGAAACTCCCATGTATACAGGGTACAAGGAAGGAGAGGAATACAAGGGTCTATAGTACACAGCCTTACTTTGCTTTTTTGCAAGAGGTTGTTTTCACCCACCAAATATATAATCTCAAGGTCACACGACGACAACTCTATCATTAAGCCAAGGCTCCCCTTAC
Organism: Warburgia ugandensis; assembly: GCA_035236585.1. Classification (NCBI taxonomy): domain Eukaryota; kingdom Viridiplantae; phylum Streptophyta; class Magnoliopsida; order Canellales; family Canellaceae; genus Warburgia; species Warburgia ugandensis. The sequence goes on from CP141133.1 coordinate 16,660,263, forward strand.
CCAAAGCAAATGACTAGAAAAATAAAAATTCCATTGATTTCTTGTAGGTTACCTACTTTTGGTATAGAACCTGATTAACAGCTTAGATTTACAAAAAGAAAAATGTCTTACCATGCATGAAAAAAGATGTGAGGACTTCTACACTCTTGAGCGTGAATTCTTACCTTTTTTAATTCTAGTCAACTTTTCTAATGCACAGTAATGATATTTGTCTACTAGATATCTAGTGTTAGAGAAATCATATGAACAATGTGAATCAACATATGCGGGGCTCGTGATGGCAAAGCCAGCTATCCACAGTAACTTACTTAACATGAGTGGTGCCCACTAGAAAATTTCTCTAAAATGTAGCACATGAGAGAGTTCTTATATGTTTTTTGTGCATGTAAATTATGATAATGAACGAGTGAAGCCTCAATAATGCAAACATTTCATCTTTTGAATCAGATCACCGATGCTCACAACTGTGAGTACCTATTTCACTGGCCGAAAACACATAAAAATTGATTTCCAAGGAAAAAGAAATTATCCATGGCAAGTGTTTTTGGACCTTGAAATTAAATTATACCAAACACAAAAAAATTATATGTCACGAAAGATTTTTGAATTTTTGGCCTCATTCAATTTCAAGGCCTAAAATACTTTTGACGCAAATGGCCTACTAAATAGGCCTAAAAATCTTCTCCATTGGATGATTTGAATGTTTTGGCAGGTTAGGATGATTTCTACTGTTTCTTCCTGGACTTTCTGAGCTGCCCATTTTCCACTACGAAGTATACTGCTTAATGAACATGCAAGATGCAGTATTTATGGGCACGTGAACTAGTTTACAAGCATAAAAGCCAATAAAGAACTCACATGTAGATAACCCTTTTCTTTATGTACTTGGTATAAGCTAAATAAAATGATAATCTGAAGGGAGTTCAAATTGCAGGTATATTCAGGAACATGGTTTCTTATATATGTTATCGTTTGTTGATAGTGTATACTTTATATTATCTTGTTTGAACAATAGCAGCTAATGTTGGTATATCATAACAAAGCATGCGCTACTTCTTTTATGCCATAAATACTATTAACCAATTTTGATAGAATAGACAAGGTTATCCTTAGCCATGACTCACCAACACTTCGGTCACCTTTTGCTTTATCTTTTGAAGAATATGGCATGCCTTATGCACGAAACCTAACTTCTTCTTTAGGTATAGATTATAATTTATGAACAACGACACGACCCTCTATATCCTGAATCCACCGCACACACTCCCTCACAGCCACTTTGAGACGGAGACCTGCTATGGAAAGGCCGACTTTTCCAAGCACCAGCCCACGCTACAAGCCTTTTGCTTCAGAGTACTGATTCATGCAAAAAGAAAGTCCTTTTGTAACTTTGAATATCTTATGAACTAAAACGAAAAGATGGTAAGCCAACAACGTCATGTACAGAAACTTTGGCATCTCTGCTGGAAACCCCTTTGGCAGAGAACTAGACTTGGAAGATTGTGTGAGAAATTTGCTTGTACCCAAAAGAAATCCAAGGAATTAACTGCAGTGCTTAGGATTTTCATTTTCCTTTTATTTTACTAAGTTTTCCGAAGGAGATATTGCCTCTTGTACTCAAAGTTCCAAAAAGACAAAGAATCATTACAAACAATATTCATGTAATCCTTTTCAAATTCTACATTTTATCAAATGATAGATTCCTCAAGTATGCTTGTTTAATTTGCAAGGAATTTAATTCATAAGCCTAGGATAACTATTAGTTATCAGATATTTAACACAAGATACTTAATTTCTGTAAAGAAGTCAATATATATATATATATATATATTAATTGCTATAGAGAAGTCAATATATATAGGTTTATTTTGTAAAATGAAATTTCAATAAAATAGGGAGTCTTCATGTCTCGCTACCGAGGGCCTCATTTCAAAAAAAATATGCCACTTGGGAGCTTTACCGGGACTAACTAGGAAAAGATCAAGAGCCGAAACCGATCTTAGAAACCAATCATCTGTAAGTATATAGAGAAAGCTACACTTATAAGCATTTAAGTAACACTGGAGGATGCTAAATTCTCCAATAGAGATAAAGCAATTTGCAGAAGGTTAAGAATCACTAGTTCTTCAAAGAGAGTGTTAACAAACATGACCGAAGATTCTATGGAAAGGAGGGGGTGGGTGGAGTAAGATGTATCTGTTGTTTTTACAAGAATAGGGGTTACAATGCTCCTATCCCGAGCAAAGAAAGATATGAAACTTTGTGATCGGAATGTTGATAACCATTTAAAATGTCTTTTTTAAGACTAAGTACCGTTCAAACTCTCAAACTTGACTACCCTATCTGACCATTAGATCAGGTCTTGGTGAATGCCCTCTCCTCAGATGGACTCCATGCTCGAAATAAGGATCAAACCTGCTTTGATAGGGTATTGGAGTTCAAAATCGGAGCTCATAATAGCAGAAGAAATCCATGCGGAGGACTAATATGGTTCAGCACTAGTCAGGTGCCTATTAGTGTTCTTTGGCAATCCATGTTACTAGTAGGCTACACTTATGAATGATGTCCTAGTGGTTTTTAGACTGCTATTTAATCTCAAACCCTATTTATCTGTCTTTCTAATGAAGTTTTCGTCATTTAAATTTCTCCATCTTGATCAGTTGGGTTTCACTTGGTTTCTATAAATCTTTATTGATAAGCATAAAGAGAAGCCTCTAGTGCACAAAGCTCCTACATATGCAGGGTCCGAGAAGGGGCAAACCACAAGGTTCAATAGTACGCAGCCTTACCTTACATTTTGCAAGAGGCTATTTCCACTCCTTGAAACCGTGACCTCAAGGTCACACAACGACAACTCTACCATTGAACCAAGGCTCCCCTTCTTTATTGATCAGCATAAACAAGTGAGGGTGCCCTGGCACACTCAGACTTGACACAATCATTTTGATTAGTTATAGAGGTGCAATTGACATGAAAATGACCAAGAGCCAAAGAATTTCTATCCAAGTTGCAGAAAATGGCGCCTCCCCATTTGCACACTAGGTTATTACTTTGTGGTCAACATCTCTGTCCCACTAAGGGAATGTGATGGCTCCATCCAATAGAGTGGATACATCAAGTGGTTAGCTTAGCTATCTGTATTTGTAGGTGAACTTTGCTTTCTTTGTTTTTGAAACTAGTTGGAACTCTTCCAGGAAGAGTTCTCTGTTCTACAAACCCTCCTCTAAGATAGCTTCTTCAAGACTCTTAAAAGTCTTCTACAACTTTTAGAACCCATTTGGACAGCTCATAATCAAACCCACTTTAACCAAGACAAGTGGAATCCATTAATAAAAGGATGCCCCTTAAGTGCTCCTTTTGCATCTGAAAAAGTTAATGTTTCTCCGAGGGAGAGGCCCTCATAGGCTATTTCTTAACTAAAGGACTCACATGGAGAGAGTTATGGGTTCCCTATGAATCCTAAACCCTTTGAACAAGTTTTTAATTGGTTGAGGAGTTTATATAGCAATTTTAGATGGAAGGGGGCACTTTATTAAATAAAAAGTATGAAGCGGGGACCCATTATCACTGGAGATTCCCAATCCTCTTAAATTCCTTTCCCTTCGTAAAATCAAGGGCAGACCACCTAAAACTGGGTAACCTATTTTTCTTTCTTTCCTCTATTAAAATCTCATCTCTTTAAAGAGAGAGAAAAGAAGAAAGGTAGCCCACTGTAAAGTGCCAACTCTCTCCTTCTCTAGGAGTCCTAATTATTTAAGAGTCCCACCTAGAGTTACACCTTTCTCTGATTTTATTTTTCTCTCATCCCTAAAATTTAGGATCTTTTCAACTAAATAATCTTACTCTAATTCAAAATATCAAACAATAGAAAGAGAGGTGGGCCGACTTTTGAGAGTCTTGCCTCTCTCTCTCTCTCTCTCTCTCTCTCTCTCTCTCTCTCTCTCTCTCTCTCTCTCTCTCTCTCTCTCTCTCTCTCTCTCTCTCTCTCTCCTAGAATTCAAGGCTATCCAATTAAAAAAGTTGTCTCGTTCCCTTGGAAACTGAGACTCCACTAGAGAAAATTGGTTTAGGATTTTGGGTCCCATTAATTGAAGAGTTTCTCACAATCTAACCATCTCCTTTAGAATCCCAACCTTTTACAGGGAACTAAGGGTTTCTTAGACATAACCCCTTGACCATTTTCTTTCATGAGTTGAATTCCTTTTAAGGAGCAGTATAGATAGTGGGTCACATTCATTAGTCCCCTATGAGACCAACTACCTTCTAAGTTGTGGGAGGGTCCTAACTCTCCCAAATTCCTAACAACTTAGCTCCCCCCCCCTCTCTCTCTCTCTCTCCATGTTTTTATCTCTTTCCTCCTCCTCCTCCTCACTCCTATCTCATCTAGGACTCTTTCACTCATAGAGTACATTAACTCTTCCTCTCTTATCCTCTCCTATCCTAGACTCTCACTTTCACATAACTTATCTCTTTCTCACCCCACTTTTCTCTTCTAAGGCACCATGTTTCATTTCTTTCCTTTTTTTGTCTTTCCCAGGTCCACTCCATCCACATATTGACTGTGAACCCATATTGGGTTATTTACACAGAGGTATGGAAAAAATTGCAGAAAACTGAACAATTATACAATATCTGCCTTATGTAACACGTTGGGATTATTTAGCTACTATGTTCACAGAGGCAATCAGGAAATATTCAAATACCTAAAAGAGATAGTTGTATCAGAGTCATTATGCTAGAATTAAGTCATATAACTTCTCATTTGTTATGGCTTGGACCTTTTATGGCAGATATCGGTGCACAGACTCCTTTCTTCTATATTTTTTGAGAGAGGGAATTGATATTTCTCTCTTTCTTCTCCCTATCCCACATTTCTCTCTCCCGCCTGCCCATATTTTCTTTCCCTTCTAAATCCTTTCGCCCACTCTGTCATCATCTACAACTCCCTAACTGTTAAAGACTCCTTAGAAACCTATAAACCCCCCCTCCCCTCCAAAATCACATACTAAGAGACATGAAAAAACAAAGAAAAAAAGCTAAGTTCAAATAGAAAACCTACAAAAGCCTTGTTTTTTCAGAGCTCTTGGAGAGGTGATTCCTTATTTCTCTCTTCTTTGCTATATTTTAGCAGAACTCTCAACATTTCAAGTAGAGCTCGCCATGCCCAAGAGAAGTTTTTGCTAAGATCAAAATCTGACAAACTTTCTTTTAACAGGTAGCGTTTGCCATGCCTCGAAAAAATTTGCTCAATATATAAATTTCTTCATGGGTAGTAGTAGCCTTGCCCAAGGGAATTCGTCATGACAATGGTTCTTCTTTCTAATGGAAGTTTTCCTTGCAAAATTCTCCCAAATAAATGCACAATGGGCCCTATTCTCATAGAACCGTGGGGGTCAATTTTCAATAGCCAATTGATGTCCAGGTGGATCCCACCTCAAAAAAGGCGTGCCCACTTTGTCTTTCCTCTAAACCATAAAGAATCTCATAGCTATAGGACTCCTAAAACACACCAAACTCTTATAGCATTAAGACATGAACATGGAATTAGAGTTCTATAACTTAAGGACTCAAGAAACTAATCAAAGTCCTATAGCGTAGAGACTCTTAAATAACTCAGAGTCTCACAACTCAGGACTTTTAAACAAAGGAAAAGTCCAATAAATCAAGACTTCTAAAACTACTCAAAGTTCTATAGCTTAAAGACTCCTAAATAACTTAGAGTTCTACAACCATAAGACTCTTGAAACAACTTAAAGTCCTATAGCCTCAAGATTTTTAAATTGAATCTAAATCCTTCAGCTTAAGACTCTTAAATGAATCAGACCTTTAAAGCAAACCAAACTCCTACTCTCTAAGACTCCTTCTCTAAACAAAAGATGTGTGGACTAAGACCCCTTAATCAATTGGAATTCTTTAGACCTTAGAGTTTATAGACAACTAAAAGTCCTAAGATCCAAGAGTCTTTGAACAATTAAAATGTTGGAAACTTTTGAGTCCATGGATGACTAAAAGTATTAAGATATAAGAATCCTTGAACAACTGAAATTTCAAAGATCTTAGAGTCTTTGGACAACTAGAAGCCTTAAGACCTAAGATTCCTTAATCAACTAAAATTCTAAACACCTTAATGTCTCTAGGTAAACAGAATTCGTAACATGTAATAGGTCTTAGAAGAATCAAAGTCCTAAAACTCAAAGAGGATTAAAAATTAAAGACTCTAACAAATTATTCCTACCAACTTCAAGAATCTTAAGATATCAAGGCTTTAATTAAGCATACTAAAAAATATATAATTATCATGCCCTTTTGGTGTTAGTTAATCAATGGCAATACATGATTTCTTCTCCAATATCAAATGACTAAAGGAAAGTAAGATCTATGTTCAATATCACTACACATCTCTTGCATATATAAAAGCAATATTGATATGTGCTTAAGGCTATAATAAAGCTACCTATACTTAAATGATAAAAGGCGAAACACGTTAATGCCACACCTCATACTAAACAAAAAGTCTTCAAAAGCCATATTTTCTTATTAAGTTAAAGTAATGGTTTGAAAGACATATGTCACTAACTAGCAACTAAATCACGCTGTAAAAGTAATTTAAACAAGTTTTGATCCAAAAAGAGAACCAAGGCATTCAAAGAACATTGAAGTCACATATTCTATGTTTTGGTTGATAATCAACTTATAATCACTAGTTTTTTCTTTATTTTATGTATAATATTCAAAGGCAATATAATTAACAGCCTAATTTATTACTGCTAAATTTCACAACCTTTTTTTTAAAGCTAGTGAAAATTATTAAAATGACATTGAGAATATTGTTGGCTAACTTCATAACCTTAAAGTTTGAATCTTCTAGACATTTATAACAATTAATGTATAGTTTGGAAGCACAAACTTTAAGATTACCAATAACATTCACATCCAATATCACTTACCTCACTTAGATAACCAAGATTCAATGTTGTGTATGTGTAATACCTCGAATATTTGCTTTCACAAATATATTAAATTGATTGGTTAGGTTAGTGAACATGGAGTTACTTAAGTGGTAAAGTTAAGCATGGGGAGGACTTTGGTCTAAAGATGAAAACACCACATAGTTGTTTTGACATTTTTTGAAAAACATTGATAGGAATGGGTACTTAGATTTAAATGTTAATCATAGAAGACTAGATGGCTAGGATGAGATATCCCAAGGACATGAGAGAGAAAGAGGGAGGAGGGTGAGATAATGATCATATGATGAGGAATGAAAGGTCTAAGATTTATTCTACTTAGAGCTAAACATTAGTAAATAGGAAGCCTAGTGAGTGGGAAATCCTAGATTTTCAAATGGATGGATGGATGAGATCTTAAGTGAAAACCTTAAGTAAAGTGAGTTAAGATGACATAGAGTATGGAATGGTTAGATAGAGTTGCTAAAGGACATGTGAGAAGTGTTAGAAATTGGAGATGAATTACATGCGAGACAAAGGGCTAGGATAAAAATATCAATGGATTACCTAATAACCAAGATGGATGGCATAATAGACTAGGGACAATACATCCCACACATGCCAAGTAGTAAGGATTTCACATGGAATGGATGGCTGCCCATGAAGAAGTGCCATATTTTTAGAGGAAAGTAGGTGTTTGATTTTTAGGTGAAAAAAGGAGCTAAAACATGGGAAAATTGGGAGATTAAAAGAGGGACTTCTGGTGGGATAGCTTAGGAAATTACCTATTAATTGTTTTCTGCAAGTGCTTTGGCTGTTGTAGTATAGCTTGTCAAAGTACCATTCGATCTCAGGGGGACTCGACTTAAAATTTTAGAGTTTAAATAAAATTTAATTGACCAAAAATTAAGATCACTCATAATATTATCTGATTTGTCACGCACTGATCCTATTCACAGATTTTCTTAATTTTTTCAGATTAAAATACCAAAGCAACACCTTTTACTGGGTTTGTAAGTGAGAGAGTGCTACTAAAAAAGAAAAAAGGTAACTGAGATAGTTATACATGGCTGTGCATATGTAAAACTAGCTAAGCAATTATTTATCCCTATTCACAATCCAAGATTAATTCAGTCTTTGTTTACAATCCATGAACAATCAGATTTCATGAAAACTTTACTAACTTTGGCCACTGATTTCTTTTAATTTTTTATAGAATTTTTAATAAAACTTGGTACTAGAATAATTTGATATCAATAAATTTAATTGTATAGTTAGATTTCATAACAAAAATTAAGATATTTAATCACAAACACAGGCTATTCACCAACTTGCATAACAGTACCTTTCAAGATTATTTCATAAAATTAAACAAATCTGACCATTAAATCTCAAAATAATTTATATGAAACTATTTCTAACTCGAATACTAATATAAGAAAAGGATTAGATCATTTAAAAACTAATCAAATAAAAGCAAACTAAAAGTGCAAAACATAACTCAATGTTATTGTTCATGCGAATAGTAGCAAGTAGTTAACTTTAACCAATTCAAGTTACAAGATTTGGAATAAAAGTTGAAAATCAAAACATGAATCTTCTTTTCCTTGATGTCTTCTATTAATTGAATTATATTTTATAGATTTTTTTCAAGTATCAAAGGAGGAACCGACATGTAAAGTACCCCTATTCACCAGCCTGCACTGTTCATCTTCTTCAACCTCTGTTTTTCTCCAAATTTACAATCGTTTTTTTACTCCATCTTCAATATGGTATTTATGGATGATGGGAAGTTGGTTTGAATTTAATTTTTAGCAATTTCCTCCTTCATTCTCTTTTCTCTCCTCTAAAGAATTCTAAATCAACTGAATTTTCTAATTTTAACTTAGTTTCCTAAAACTATTTCCTCTTCATCCTTTTTCATTTTCCATAATTAAACATAAAATCCCTTAGTATTCTTTATTCTTTTTGCTCATGGTTTAGATATGATGCTTGAGAATTGAACTGGAGTCCTTCATTTTGATCTAGATAAACTGGATTGATCTTAGCCATCTATTTTAATCTAAGCTTGTCCAAAGATCTAAGATGTCGATCAACTTGATTTAACTACATGGTTCCTGATTTACCACCTACAAAACAAAGAAAATAACCTAATTAGTATTATGCAATATTCAATTTTACACATACTTATCTTGAATCATCATTTAACCTTGAAAATTTACCAAATTAGGGTTAGATTATAAAAATTTTAAATGATATATTTTTCATATAAATTTCTAAATACTATCTTAAAAATACATCAAAAGTTCTACTAAATGAGGTAAATTTACACAATAATGGACTCTTAGCATCACCTCAAGTAGAACTCCTAGGTTAAGTAGGGAAATAAGTAGGAAAAACTTATAGAACTAGGGGATGTCCTAGCCTAGAGCATTATGTGGCTACAAGACGTCCAAGACAAAAGGGAAAAACAAGTGGGGATCATAAAAGGAGAAGAATATAGGAATGGAAAGAGAAGGGGAAGAAGAAAAACTCAGGTAGGGGTGTGGATCTTTCTTAAACTAGGGTTTTCAAAAAGCTTTAGCAAAAATGTTTGAGAGAAACAATGAATTTTCCAAACTGTTTTCATGCCTCTAAGAAATTGACATGAACAACTTGTATTTTGATTGTAGATTATTGTAGTAAAACTCTCACATTATCAAGATAAGGTGTGTGCATGTTTTAATCCATGATTTTGTAGACATTCTTTTCAATTTCATGCATACAGACAGTTGTTGTTTCTTTGATTGATTAATTACTATTACCAAAAGTGTTTTTCCATAAAACATCAATACTTTTGCTCTAGATTTGATGCTTGATATTAGCATGAAACGTGTGTCTAATAATTAGGTCAAAATCAGAATGGAAGTCCATGATTTCATCCACTAAATCTCAACCATGATTAACAAATCCTGCAGATAAGTTAAAACCTTGTAATGACTTTGCTCTTAGTTCAAGTAATAAATGATAGATTTTTTTTGTAAAATTTTAGTACAAATCATATACTTAACGAGGTTTAATTAAGAATAATAACTTTGCACAAATATAACAAATTTTGGGTTAGGTCTGTCTAGTGCTGAATTTTTTGAAAAAAATCCACTTTAAAGATTTGAGTACCATATGCATACCAAACACCTGGCACACCCAAAAACATTATGTGCATGAAGTATATTCAATCAGGATCAACATAGATCATGCCAATTACTATAATCATACATGTAGATCACTGATTAGATAGCAAATAGATGGATTATATGTTGGCAAGTGACTGCAAATAGACTGCTCACACTTTAGTAAAACCAGATAGATTTGTACCACTTGATGAGCCTAGGGTTGATTGTATATTTAGATAATCCTACGGTCGAATGATATAACAAAGTAGATGGTGCCTAATAGTCAGTTAATTTACACAAAAATAGTAGCAACATCATATAGTAATGAAAGGTTTAATGATAAGCTATCTAGGTGGACTGTTTGTGTGTGAACTTCACTAGGCGTACGAATATAGGCTAGATAGAGAAACCATGGTTTAGACAAGCATTGGGAGAGCTTTAATCATCTAAACATATTAAATAATAATTTAATCACTCATATAAACTTTAAATATCAATTCAAACCCTAACTGCTAGCAGTATATCACTCAATGCTAAGAGGGAAGTGCTTGATAAGTTACTTAGATACTTAAACTTGTTAAAGCATATAATACATTAGGAAATCCCAGCTGAGGATTCAATCGTGTTATGATGAGTTGATTATTTGTCTATGTGAAGTTACTACTGAGAGCATGAATTGTGAATGTGAAAGATATAAACTCATTTGCTTTAGAGGAGTGTGATGATGTGTTTGTGTATGATTATCATTGCAATGTATTCATGAAATTAAGTATTTCATGTTGCTTGATTTGCCTTGAGAATATATGTGTTTATACACATATGACAATGTTGCTTATATTTGGACCTTGTATGGGTGGGATTTGAATATTGCATGAGTGTGCTATGATATCCTACCACTAGAGTTAGTCATTATGAGGGTTATGATACCCTATAGCACTATGCTAAGAGGGTTCAAATGTGCCTCTAACCTCCGATTAGGATACTAGCCAAAGTATTCCCATTGAATTGGGAAGTATATGTCATGGGCAGACTACTTCCTATGTGGTCTGCCTCACCATGAGTGCCAATGTAATCTGTGTGGTGTCTATATATGAGCACAATTAGGCAACGTTTCTTTTTATGTGCATAATAGCCTATGTGCTGCTTGGACATGTGAGAGACATGTTGGTCATCCTCAAGGATTTAGACCGTAGCCTAAGAGGCTTGTGGTGGAACGTTGCAGTCAGATCTAAGATTTGTTAGTTATTATATATGTGCAAGCATCTTCAAATTTCCAAACCTCATCTACGGCATTCTATTACGGATTGGATATATGATATTTGCTCAGATTATAACATGGATTGTACTTGTTATGAGAATGTTGAGGCTTCCAAAACTAGTTTAGGAATTTTTCGCTAAGTCTTCATACTCACCCATACAACATTTTCAAGCAAGGTTCACTGAGCATTAGATAGCTTGGATATGTAGAGGATTATCGAGGATGAGTGATTTCAAAAGAAAAGTATGAAGAAGAGGCTTTAGTTTTCTTTAGCTAGCTGGATTGAAGCATTTGAGATTTTATTTCAAATTATTGTTGATGAATTATTGGTGGACATATAATAACTTTGGTTTGTTAATTACGTATGTGGTACTTTTATGGATTTATTAGTTGGTTGTGGTCGTGACCAATGGGTCCTATATGTGCTCATATGGTATTATTTATTTTCATAATATGAGAACTTTTCTTATAGGGACTCCTGGATTTTAAGAAGTGGCTTCCAAAACTAATGAATATGAATGATTTTTGTCTTTAAAATCAAGTGTAACTTGACATTTTCAAAAGAAGTTGCAGCCAAACTATTTCAAAAAAACTCATGTCATAGCAGTATATGTATGTATGCATGTATAAGTTCCATGTATGTGTTTCTTCAAGGTGAATGACGTTGCAGTCAGATCAAAGATTTGTTAGTTATTATATATGTGCAAGCATCTTCAAATTTCCAAACCTCATCTACGGCATTCTATTACGGATTGGATATATGATATTTGCTCAGATTATAACATGGATTGTACTTGTTATGAGAATGTTGAGGCTTCCAAAACTAGTTTAGGAATTTTTCGCTAAGTCTTCATACTCACCCATACAACATTTTCAAGCAAGGTTCACTGAGCATTAGATAGCTTGGATATGTAGAGGATTATCGAGGATGAGTGATTTCAAAAGAAAAGTATGAAGAAGAGGCTTTAGTTTTCTTTAGCTAGCTGGATTGAAGCATTTGAGATTTTATTTCAAATTATTGTTGATGAATTATTGGTGGACATATAATAACTTTGGTTTGTTAATTACGTATGTGGTACTTTTATGGATTTATTAGTTGGTTGTGGTCGTGACCAATGGGTCCTATATGTGCTCATATGGTATTATTTATTTTCATAATATGAGAACTTTTCTTATAGGGACTCCTGGATTTTAAGAAGTGGCTTCCAAAACTAATGAATATGAATGATTTTTGTCTTTAAAATCAAGTGTAACTTGACATTTTCAAAAGAAGTTGCAGCCAAACTATTTCAAAAAAACTCATGTCATAGCAGTATATGTATGTATGCATGTATAAGTTCCATGTATGTGTTTCTTCAAGGTGAATGACACTTCGCAAGCTGCAAGGTGCATTCACATTGAGTAACCTCCTAATAGATTTAAGCAAAATTTTAGAATGAGAAAACATAAAAAGTTTCATTTTTCCTAAGTATTATTACCAAGAAATGCTCCAATATGGTGGGACCTCCTCATAATTGACTTTGAAGTGTATCACTTTTGGTTGATCCAACACATTAATCTTATTTTTAGATATTGGATATTGATAGCCCAAAAACCTATCAATTACTCAATCCTAACATCAAGTAGATGTATTTCAATCATTAAAAAGGAATGATTTATGAAGAACTTTGTATAAGCCACAATTAAGGACATTTCTCAAGATGCTTAAATTTCCACTCCACATGATTTAGAGGCAACCAAATCAAAGGGTTGGATCTACCTACATAGCCTTGTTTTTTCTCCAATCTAAAAGGCCTAATTTACATTAGAAATAGACCTACACACCTTAAACTCAACTCAAATCAAGCTAAGTAAAGATTTCATCAACTAACAATGAGCTAGGCTAGTGCTGAATTTTCTGAAACTCTTGCTAGCTCAAGATGAACTAAAAACAAATTTACAAGAGCTAGGCTAATAATCGATCTATCCCAACCTAGCGCCTAACAGACTAATAGTAAGCTAACAAAAAAAATTTTAATTAGGCTAGCTCAGTGTGACAAGTCAGATTTTTAAAATACTTTTTCATGTTTATTTTCAAAAGATGGATCCCCTAATTTAAATAGAAAATTTTTTAAATCAAAACAGCAAAAATTGTTTTCTTTCAAAATCATTTGTAAAAGAGTGAAAGTGACATCCGGGCTTTAGAAATGAATTTCAAAGAAAATATTTTCTATTGTTTTGATTTTAAATTTATTTATTTTTAATTAGGGAATCCATCTTTTCAAAATAAACATGAAAAAGTATTTTAAAAACTCGGGTTGTCACAGTTGGTATCAGAGCGATTCATCCATATGTCCAACATAAAGATGACAATCTAAATGTAGGCTAGGATAAAATTAGTTAAGTAGATACATCATGTAGGAAAAGTGAACTATGAGCAAGTGCCACCTAGTAAAACAACTAGGAGGATGGTTCAAGGAACTACTAATTTCAATAAGAGAATCAAGTAGCAGAAATAGTTACGCAAGTGTTATAGGACATTCTTCCTTATATATAACACCATTATAACTTGTAGTGGTGTAAAATAATCCTACTCAGGTTTAACATGAAGTCATACCTAGCACACCTGTTTAGAGACAAAATACCCCAACACCGGTACTTGATCATTCTTCACATGTACTAAGTAAAATGACATAAAGTAAAAAAGGACAAATGATATATTGGAAAAGATGGTCCTAGCCTTTGTAGGAAAAGGTGAAATAGAAGCTACTAAAGAACATATATTAGAAGTAGAGAAAACCTTTGAAGTATTACAAACTATTGTAAAAATGAGGGTTAGGATTGACACATATGTAGTGAAACAAGAAGTAGCATTCTAATAGGCAATAAGTCAAATGGATCTATTTCCAGATAGAGAATATATTACTTGGGAAGAATTCAAACAAATATTTAATAAGTACTTTCTCTCCACATACAAACAATGAAGGAGAAGAGTTACGACAAGGGAGGGAAAATTACCATACTAGAGTACGAAAATAAGTCCATTCAACTGAAGAGATTCGTACTTGTGACGACCCAGGTTTTTCAATGTCATTTTTAGTAAAAACATAGCGAGATCGATCTCTAGTTTTAAAACAATTTATGCAAAAGAATGCAGGAAAATTTTCTTCTTTTTCAAAAACATTGTATAAAGAGCTCGAGTGTCAAAATGAACGCTCAATGCATAGTGCTATGGCAATTTATAAACCAAATCAAAACAAGTAATTACTCCCAGGATTGTTAGTCATAGCCACAGCTACAACAAATACTTACAATCAAGATTACAGTAGTTACCAAAGGAAATCACTAATTGAATCGTACCTTTGCCTACTTGACTTTGGTTCTAACGCCTCCTGATGTTTCTTCTATTTGTCTTTTGTTTGATCTGAAAAATAATGGATTGGGTTGAGTATTTATCATACTCAATAGGTAACCTAATACTACCCTTTTTGAAAACATAGCAATGCATCATACAGAATTCAAAGTGGTTGCATGAAAGGCATGTTAAATTTGTAATAGATGCGCATATGTATGCATAAAGTGTAAGTAATGCCATCTATTAAAATTCTTTATCAATCACACGTTAGTATGCAATACCAACAGTATGTCTGAGTTTAGAAAGTCAAAATCAATAGATTCACTACATCCCGGTTATGAGATCTACACCATATGTCAAAACCATGCGTAGTATATAATGATCAGAAAATACTTAAAGTAGTCTTCATATGAGGTAAATGATAGCATCACAAAGTAACATGCACTGGTCTCAAGTCATCTGGTCACGAGTACTCGTTTACGACCATTTCAATGTTATATGCATATCCATACTACTGAAATCATAGGGTCACCATGCTTACGACCAAAACCACTCTGGATCGCATGTCTGCGGTATCTAGAGACCAGTCCACCATAGCCTCCATAGCAACTATGGATATGTCCTCAAAAGGGTGCCGTGAACACCTCCAGTGGTCGTCCCTGTTGACCACAACAATCAGGGAAGGGACAATGCCGTTTTTAGCAGCAATACCATCCACCTTTTTGGTGGTAGAGGCCGGGAGGCCAAATCCGTACCCCTCAGCATAGTGCCCACTAGGCTTAATAGCCCAAAACCATACGTAGTCCAAACCTCAAATCAACATAAACCATGCAATTTATGGCTTTGTTTTCAAAGTATGCAAGCATTGCGTAAAATGCCATGAATTCGTAACGTGTATAAAAACATTATTTCTCAACAAAATTCTTCATTTAATGCAAGATTTTTCAAATACATAAATCATGCAAGCAGGTCCTGCATACTTGTATAAGAACAGCATGGTTTAAAACACATGCTTAATACAGTATTAAAACAAGTAACTTAATGAAAGTTTAGGATGTATTTTGAAAACAGAGTAGGATCAGACTACCTACCTCGTGCGTTGTTACGTCGCTCGTGCATGTCTTCACTTCGAGTTCGAGAACATCTTGGTAAGGTTCTAAGTGATGTTCAAACATAAGATCTAGGCATTATTCTATGCTATTTTATTGTATAGGCTCCAAATTTGGATTTTAAAAGGTCGCGCCTTAACGGACGACCCAAATGTAGCACCTAGGGTCTTGCGCGCCATAGTTCTAGAATGTGCGCTCTACGGTTTCTAGTATATGCGTGCGCCCTGGTCACACCGCAACCAGGTCGGGTCATGTGCGCACGTCCAAATGGTGTGCTAGGGTGTGCACTCAGGACAACGTTGGGCAGACGCATCTTAGGCATAGCTATGGAGTGCTTTGGCTCCTAGGACGTCCCATGAGTCCTGGTCGAGCCAAGAAAACTGTTCACACGTGACACGTGCGCGAGGACAGCCCCCAGGGAGCTTGGCACTGGTGTGCATCAAGCCGGGAGCCCTGGACTGCGCCATGCACCCTAGGACGTTCGTACGCCCCTGGGAGGCTCTCTCTCTCTCTCTCTCTCTCTCTCTCTCTCTCTCTCTCTCTCTCTCTCTCTCTCTCTCTCTCTCTTGACGGGTTTTCACCCGTCTGGTTTTCCTCCCCGAGGATCGGTGATTTTCGGTTGAAAAATTCCCAGATCCGACGAGGATCTAGGCTGGGAATGAGGCGAAAAGGAGGGTCAGTCGGATCAGCCTGGAACAACACCCTGGTCATCTGAACCCTAGGGTTTTGTAAGGAACCCATCTTCCCTAATGGGTTCTCCGGCCGGGAGACGCCAGATCCGACAGGATTATGAGGGACAATGGAGGGGAGAGAGAAGAGAAGTGTACCTGTGACTTCGAGATGGAGTGGGTCTCACGCCTAGGATGCTGCTGAAGATGGTATGGAAGTGGGTTTGAGCTAGAAATGCTATGCTCGGGAAGGAGGAGTGCGGAGAGATTTATAGGAGAGGGAAGGCGGTGCCGTCTTATGGCTGTGCTGCCCTTTTCCCTAGCACCGCCTTGCAGAGGCGGTGCTCGAGGTTCTGGAAAAATCAGGAGAGGGGGGTTTTCTGGAGAAATCGAGATGCAGGGTTGAAGGAGGAAGACGACGGGGTGTCATTATCAAAACAACCCCCTAAGGTTTTTGACCCTTTTCACTTTTTAGGTGCATTTTACAAAAATGCCCTCAATCTTCTAACGCCTATAACTTCTTCATACGAGCTCTGTTTTCGGCGTTCTTTGAGGCGTTGGATTCCATTTTGCGTGTAGTATCTAGTGGTACTAATTTTATTCACAAATTCCTAAGTTCCCTATGTGAATTTAGATCAAACATTCAACCACCTAATAAGACCCTTAAACATATAATAAACATATATTTATTCCAAAATAGTCAAGTTACAAGATCATTAGCACATCACACTATGTTTGTTCTTTATACAAAATGTCTCCAAAATGTTGGGTCATTACAGTACTAAATATAAACAAATAGCTTATTGATTTCTAAAACATCTACATCCCAATCTAAGAACTAAAGTTATTGGTACAAAACCCATTATACTAGTAAAGTATGTAGAAATGGCCTCTAAATTTGAGGAAAAGACAAATCAGACCATGAGGCATAATGAAATGGGAAATTACTATCTCGAACCTTTTAAGAAAGATAAACAGCAGCATACAAGCCACAAGGAAACTAGGGTCTATACATTTTATACATCAAGTATGAATTTATCAGTGAAAAAATTGGGAATTTGATTATATATGATAACCCTAGTTGGGGAGCCAGTTATAGCACAAGAAGTTCATCAAGGTTAAGTGGAAGAAGAATGGATATTGATCTTCTCCTACTTGATAAGATAGACTTTGATATTATCCTAAGAATGGATAGGTTAGCAAAATATTGGACAATTATGAACTATCATAAAAAGAAAATCACATTTTGTATATTGATAAGGAAATAGTCATTGCATATTGGAAATAAGACTCTGTAGACACATGTTGGCTGTTAAATACATCTTTAAAGGCTGTCAATCATTTCTTACATAGATTACTGCAGACGATGAACGATCCAAGATTGTGAAGGTAGATGTACTTAAAGAATTTCAAGATATTTGTGAGGAACTTTCAAGATTACTACCCTAACAAGAGATTGAGTTTACTAATTATTACCATGCACAACTCTAATCTCTAAAGATATTTTATAGGATGACTCCAGCTAGATTGAAAAGGTTGAAAAGTCAATTACAAGAAGTATTAGATAGATGGTTTATTCGAAGCCCACCTTGGAGAACCCCAATCTTCTTTAAAGAAAAAGGATGAATCGATATACATTAACTACAAAATGTTGAATAATGTAATTGTGAAGAATAAGTGTCATCCACCATGCATTGATGATTTCTTTAATCAACTTCAATCCACTATCATCAATTACGAGTTAGAGATGAAGATATATCAAAGACAACATTTAGAGCTTGTTATGGACAATATGAATTCTTAGTTATGTCATTCGAATTAATGATTACACCTATGAAATTCATGGATTTGATATCTGAGTTTTCTTAGATAAATTATGATTATATTCATTGATGACATATTATTTACTCTCCCAGTATCAAGAAAACCATGAACAATTATAGAATTGTACTAAACACTCTCAAAACTCATAAACTGTTTGCCAAATTAGTAAATGTGACTTCTAGCTAGAGAAAATTAATTTACTGGGTCATGGAATTTCTAAGGATGGTGTTGAGGAGGACCCAACAAAAGTAGAAGTAGTGATGAATTGGTAAAAGCCTAAGACAGTCATAAAGATTCGTAACTTTCTCTGTCTTACAAAATACTATCATAAGGGTTTCTCTAGTATAATCATACCTTTGAGTGCATTGACCAGAAAGGGTATACAGTTAATTTGGGTTGTTGACTAAGAGTCTATGAGTTAAAGAAGAGACTGACTATGACACAAATTTTAACTCTTCCATCAAGAAGTAGAGATTTATTGCAATTGCTTCACGCAAAGGCTTAGGAAGTGTACTAATACAACATGGGAAAGTCATTGTTTATGGTTCACAACAATTAAAGAAGCATGAAATAAATTACCCAGTACACAACCTAGAACGTGTGGACATAGTCTGCTTTAAAATTTTGGTGACATTCAAGTTAACTTGAATACAAGATAACGAAGATGGATAGAGTACATGAAAGACTATAGTTTCACTCTCTAATATCATCTTGGGAAGGTGAACGTAGTTGTTGATGCAATTAGTAGAAATTTTTGTGCTGTAATTACAAATAATCATCATTAAATCAGTATTTGGAGGATCAAATAATAAAGGCTCAAGAAGATGATGCAATAACATAGAAATTGTGCAAAAAGAATGAATTTTGCAAAGGTCCAAATAGAGGTATTTGTTTTTAGGGTAGATTGATGGTTTCATCAAAATGAAATTTTGAGGAAAGAATTATTATAGGAAACCTGTAACGCTCGAGCAATTTACGCTATTTTTAACAAAAATTGGACATTTTATGGGAAATAAACTGTGTTGAATATTTTACTTTATTCAAAATAGTAAACGAAGAAATTTGTGAGGAAATTTCGTAACATTAGATTCTACTCGAAAAATGGAATCCAACGCCTCAAAGAATGTCAAAAACGGAATTCATATGAAGAAGTTACAGTCGTTTAAAGATAAGGGGCAGTTTTGTAAATTAAACAGAAAAACGAAAAAAAGAAGAAAAAAAATGCAAGGGGCCGTTTTGACAACGGCACCCCCTGTCGTCTTCCACCTCCAAACTTCTCCAGAAAACCCTTTTCTCCCGATTTCCCCAGAACACACCAGGGGAAATGGCGGCACCGCCATTGAGGGGCATCGCCTTCTCCCCTCTATAAAAGCCCCATCTCCCCCTCTCCAAAAAACACTGTTTCCGGCGATTTTGGGACTGGGGTTTCTAGCAAAAATCGGAAACCCATCTCAAACCCATCTCCGTGCATTGTCCGGCAATGGCCAGGCCCAAGTCAGGCTGGCCATTGCCATTTTCCCATGCCCCTTTCTCCTTTTCGGTCTGGCATTGGGGTTTCTCCCCCTTCTTCTAGTTTTCCAGCAACAAAGGGTTTAGATAGGCGACCTACCAGGAGGGAGGAGCGCCATCTCTGGCTACCAGGTAAGCTCTCACCTCCCTCTTGCATTTTCTCCTTGGCTTTCTCTTTGTTCCTGCCTAGATCCATGCCGGATCTGGTGAGTTCCAGCCAAAAATCCATGATTTCTGGGGAACGAAACCAGACGGGTGAAAAACCCGTCCACAGTAGCACATCCCATGGATGCACGAGCGTCCTTAGGATGTGGGCGTCCCAAGGTGCACAAGCGTCCCTAGGGTGCAGCGCGTCCCAGGGTGCACAAGCGTCCCTTGGGTGTGGGCGTCCCAGGGTGCACAAGCATCCCAGGGGTGTGTGGCCGTGACGCGCAACCATGCCGATCTCCCTGGGGCAACTGTCACATGCGTTTCGCGCACGGACAGATGCCCGACTCGATCGAGACGCACGAGTGTCCCAAGAACTAGGACGTGCGTGCAACCTCACCTAAGACTCATCCGCGCAATGCCATCCAGGACGCGCATCTTAGCACGCCATTCAGATGTGCGCACCGCACCATTCAGACAAACACATGTGAACTAATGTGGTTTAGGTACAACCAGGGCACGCATGCATCCTAGAACCTGTGGCACAAAGCCCTAATTGACACATCTGGGTCGTTCATTAAGGCCCACACACGTCTTGGAAACCATAATGCGCGGACCCAATGAGATTAAAAAGTTAGGATCAGAGGACAAGTTATAGAAATTAACTATTTTATAGTAGATCTATATCATAGGATCTGGCCTGATAATGAATTAGGCAAGGACCATAGACCCTAAAATGCAGATCTAGCGATCTAATGTCTAAATGGATTGAAATTAATAAGGACTCGTTGTATCCATTCATACCCAGGAGTTTATAAATGACACCCAGGGACAAGTTGAAGTGATAAAGGACGCGACTCCAGGAGACTTTGAGGTAGGTGCTCTATCGCTACTAGACTTTTAAAAAGAGCCATGATTGTTTTGAATGCATGTTTTAAGTATAAATTATATGATTTGTTTGGCATGCTTTATTTTATGGATTTTTTAGCATATAAATGAATTCAGCATGCATATGATAAATACATTATGCATAGACATGTTTTGCAAACAATTGCATATATTGCGTGATTTGTGAGCATTGAGTTCTTGAAAATTTGTATGTCCTTGAGGGTTACCAAAAGACGATGGAGTGCCCAAAAGACACTAGGTAGGCAGTTGTGAGGGCCAGGCAGTTGTGAGGGACCCAAAGAGGACAGGTTTTGAAAAAGAGGTTTTTGGCTTGTTTGATCGTATATGATTTGGCTGGTAAGCTCGTGGGCGCTATGCCGAGAGGTTTGGGTTGGCCACTAGCCTCTACCACTATTAGGTGGATGGGTACCACGCCCAAAAAGGGCATGTCCCTACTTCGACTGCATGTGGTACAGGAGGCTACCACTAGTGTCACGGCACTGGGTCGAAGTGTCATATGTCCCGTTGAGGCATATGACCCTGTGTCCTCAGGTACCCGGGGACCACACGACTGCGAGGTCGTGGGCATAATTGGACCCTATGGTTTGAGGATTTACTTGCATTGCATATGGCATGACATGAGGTTGGTCGACCATACCAGATATCCATGAGTTGGATTCAGCTGAGCATCTAATGCATATCATTATGTTTATGATATATATATAATACTTTCGACTTGGATTTATACGATTCTTTAAGTCGTTAGTATTCCAATTCGACAGTGGTTTTTAATATCGATATTGAACAGGGTTGTTCAAACATGCACATGTTTTAAAGAGCATATGATTTTTAAACATAGCATGCATTGCAAAACTAGTAGTGATAGACTCCTACTGAGTATAGTATATACTCACCCTATCCTTAACATTTTTCAGGATAGTTCCATTCACGAGTAGAAGACACCTATGTTAGTGCTACGAGCAAGTGAATCAAATAGGAGACAATTATACATGTAAGTAAACTCTCTACCCTTTGGACATGTATTTGTATTTATTTACAGTTGGACGAGTGTCTTTGTATTTGGATAGACCTGGGAAAACATTTATGATTTCTAAAGTTTTTCAAAAACTACTTTGGTTGTTGTGAAAGCAAATGACACTCGGGGTTTTCAAAATAAAGATTTTCCGTTGCATTGCATGATTTTTATAAAATGGTTTTCAAATAGGGATGCATCCCTCCTTAGGAATTAGATATTGCATTTAAAAATGCATGAGAAAACCCAGGTCGTCACAAAACCAATCAGTCAATATTTTCTATCTACCCTAGAAGTACGAAGATTTACCAAGACCTAAAAAAGAACTTTTGATAAAAAGGAATGAAAAGAGATATAAGTGATCTTGTAGTCAAATGCTTGACTTGTCAAACAAGTGAAAGTGAAACACAAAGATCTACAGGAATGTTACAAATACTGGAATTTTCTAAATAGAAATGAGACAATATCACTATTGATTTCCTGGCAAGTTTATATAAGAAAATTGGTGGTCATGATATGATTTGGGTGATAGTAGATAGATTGAAAAAGTCGATACATTTCCTTCCAATTTGACAAAATCAGTCAATTGATAGTGATAGTCAAACTTTATGTGAAGGAGATTATAAGTCTTCATGGAGTACCATTATCTATTACCTCAGACAGAGATAATATATTTATTTCCAAATGTAAGAAGAGTACAACACTTAGATTCAGTATGACATTTCAGATGGTTAATCAAAAAGAACTATCTAGACCTTGGAAGATGCGTTAAAGACT
Source organism: Warburgia ugandensis (assembly GCA_035236585.1). Lineage (NCBI taxonomy): Eukaryota > Viridiplantae > Streptophyta > Magnoliopsida > Canellales > Canellaceae > Warburgia > Warburgia ugandensis. The sequence goes on from CP141133.1 coordinate 16,682,909, forward strand.
ATATGTATTAGAAAGGAAACTGGAATGTATTCTACTAGTTGAATTTTCTTATAACAATAGTTTTCTTGCAACTATCGGTATGGCACTCTATGAGACATTATATGCGCGACTGTGCAGATTGCTAACTTGTTGGAGTGATGTTAAAGAAAGAAGGTTGATGATATCAGAACTTATTGAATAACAAACAGAAAAAGTGAAACACTCAAAGTAGTCAAAGAAATTATGAGGTTTTGAATAAAAAGAGAACTCAGTCTTAGAGTTATTGGTTCTTTTCAAATTTTAGAAAGGATTAGTTTAGTGGCTTACAAAATTAGCCTTATTACCATAATTAGCTTAAGTACACAATGTGTTTTAATGTTGTAAAAGTATATGCCAGACTCTACACATGTACTTCAAAAGATGCCAAATGAAATGAAACATGATTTTACCTTTAAAGAAAAGGAAATAGAAATTATGAACCAAACTATTACTTCAATCAAAGTATTGTGGTAACATCACTCAGTGGAAGAAGCCAAATGGGAAACTAAGTATGAAATGATGAAAGATCATCCTCAGTTGTTTGTGGAATAGTATTATAGTAAATTTCAAGGATAAAATTTTTATAAGGGAGTAAGAATGTAATAACCCCAATTTTTGTGAATATATTTGATGTGAGAATTGAAAATTTTGAAAATAGAACTAGAATTTGAGATTCTAAGAAAATCAACTTTTTATATAAATGGCCTCAAGATTTGAAACATGGATATTTGGAATGTACCCAAAAAATTGAGTCCAATGATTGCAAGCACTCTAAAATAGGAGCTCGGATGAAAAATCCATATTTTTCTTAATTTAGGAATTTAATTTTACTATATAAGGGATAAATTTTCATTTTACTTTTAGGGGCTCCACAAAAGTTAGTTAAGCCATGTGTTAGCAATGATGGAAGCAACAATAATGGAGAGTCCACTTGCAACAAATTAATGAAAGTGAATTAAAATGTAAAATAAAAAATTAATAAAACCTTCACAATTAAACCTATAAATACCCCCACAATTCTCCACAATTTTCCAAGAATTTTCCCAGCTCTCCCTCTTTCCCTTTCTCCTTCTCATCCTCTCTTTCCCCCTCTTTCCTCTCACTTTCCCTTTCCTTTTCTCTCTCCTTTCTTATTAGTTGTCTGTATGTCGTTTGACGCGCTTGGCACCCGGATGCCATTAGACGAAGAAAGCATATCCATGAACGTGCCATCCTCGACTAGATAGATGTGAACTTGCTTCCTTCCCTTGTCTGGCGACTATAGGTGGAAATCCGACGATCCACCCCCTACTAGCGATCCAACCCATTCATTTTCTTCGGATCATCTCCCTTTCCATTTGCCCTCTGTTCTCTTCTCCCATCAGGCTGTCCCTCTCTTCCCTTTTTTCCCACTAGCAGTTCCTACCCAACACTGGTATCCACTTTGTTTCCTTTCTCCCTGTCCCTTTTTTCAATGAGACCAGAACCCAACACCCCAGTCCGACATGTCAGAGCACATAGACCGGCCACGGGATCTAATCACCAGTCCTCTTTCTTCTCTGACTCCTACCCTCCTCTCTGGGCATTTCTAGGTAGACTCTCTCTCTCTCTCTCTCTCTCTCTCTCTCTCTCTCTCTCTCTCTCTCTCTCTCTCTCTCTCTCTCTCTCTCTCTCTCTCTCTCTCTCTCCAGATTCACAAGTCGGTTATATGCTTTTGAAACAGATTCAGTGGATCCATCTGAGAACCACCTCAAGGACGACTTAGATGGAAGATCTGACCATCCGATGGATCCGTGGGACCCAAAAACCCTATAAAATGCAAACAGTAAAAAATTGGAGGGATTGATCTGACAATCTTGATCGAACTACCCCATCCCTATCGGTTTGATCAGCCACAAGGACGCACACCCGAGACTCATTATGTAGACGCACCCTCTTAGTGCATCCCCATGAGTGCGTTGCGCATGCAAAATAGTGACGAAGTGATCATGTCTCCAAAGCATCTCAGTGACATTGTTTTGATCCATTTTGATCTAGATCCAAATTTGAATTGTTAAAAATATCTAAAACTTAGAATTTCAATTCAGAAGCCAATATAACTCCAAAAATAGAGCTAGAACATTCACTGGAATCTTCTTGTTGAGATGAATCTAATAGAATGATAAAATTTAGGATTTGAAGACTTTTAGATTAATAAAAAGCCAAAAACTAAGAAAATCTCTTAGATTAGTTAGATCAAAGATGATCATATCATATAAAATTGAATATGTGATATAATGAAGATATAAGACTAATCAACTGGTCAAATCTTCCATACATTTGATAAATTAGGATTTGGATCATTAATTAAAACCAAAAACCTAAATCTAAGAGATCAAGATGAGATAGATCGTTAGAAACACAGAAACTTTATATATGAAATAAAATCATTAAAAATACTACATCTAAGTATAATTACATTTGATATAGTTATAGATTGAACAATTAGAATTAATCAACAATTTATATTATCTAATTATCACTAATTTCTATTGATCTTAATTTGATCTATAGTTTATTTCATTTTTCAAGGTTTGATCTATTAATCTTATAGTTAGATCTACTTTTGATTTTCATTGATCATCATGATCTTTCATTTGATCTTCCTTGATCATAGTCATCTTACTTAAGGGCTTGTCGGATTGTTAGATTCTGACCTTTGATTGATAATCTTTGGTTCAGGTCTCTAAATCTTAACTAATTTGTACTTCAAAGATAGTTGATCTGGTAATATAATAGTTAGATTTACTTTAGATCATTCAGATCATGGGTTTCTAACTATTTCCTATGTTAATTTTCAATTATCTCATGCTATGCTAAATCTAACTGTTGATTAAGTCTAATTATTCAATCTATAACTACATCAAATGTAAGTATACTTTGATGTAGTATTTTCCATGATTTTATTTCATATCTAAAGTTTCTGTGTTTTGATCTAATGGTACATCTCATCTTAATCTCTTAAATCTAGGGTTTGGGTTTTAATCAATGGTCTAAATCCTAATTTATCACATGTATGAAAGATCTAACCAATTGATTAATCTTATATCTTCAGTATATTACATATTTAGTCATTTTATAATATCTGATCATATTTTATCTAACTAATCTAAGAGATTTTCATATTTTTCGGTTTTTGATCAATCTAAAAAGTCTTCAAATCCTAAATTTTATCATTCTATGAGATTCATCTCATAAAATGATTCTAGTGGATATTCCATATCTAATTTTGGAGTTATATTGACTTCTGAATTGAAATTCTAAGTTTCATATATTTTTAATGGTTCAGATTTGGATCTGGATCAAAATGTATCAAAACAAAGTCACCAAGATGCTTTGCAGTCATAGTCACTTTGTGAACGTTCTACACACGCAACGTACTCATGGGAATGCTCCAAGAGGGTGCGACTTGATTATGCATCGAGGGTGTGCGTTCTGGTGGCAGATTGAACCAATAGGGATGAGATAGTCCGATCTGGATCGTTAAATCATTTTCTCTCAGATCTACTCTTAGGATCCCTCCAAATTTTTTACTATCTAAGGTTTTGGGGTCCCAGGGATCCATCGGATGATTCAGATCTTCCATCTGAGTTGTCTTTGAAGTGGTTCCCAGATGGATCCATCGAATCTGTTTCATTGGCAGATTGTTAGTCGATGAATCTAGATCTAACAAAGATGGGAGAAAAAGGAAGCTAAGAGAGAGAGAGAGAGAGAGAGAGAGAGAGAGAGAGAGAGAGAGAGAGAGAGAGAGAGAGAGAGAGAGAGAGAGAGAGAGAGAGAGAGAGTAGGAGCTGGAGAAGAAAGAGGACCAATGACTGGATCCTGTGGCCGGTCTATGTGCTCTAGCGTGTCGGACCGACTGTGCTGGGTTCTAGTCTCGTCAAAAAAAGGGACAGGGAGAAGAGAAAGAAAGGGGATGCTGATGTCAGAGGCAGGAAACCACTGATGGGAAACAGGGAAGAGTGAGAAAGCCAGACGGGAGAAAAGAACATAGGGGAAATGGATAGGGAGATGATCCAGAGAAAATGAACAAGACTATAGCCGTTGGACAGGGGAAGGAAGTAGGTTTGCATTTGTCGGGTCAAGGATGGTGCGTCTGGACACGCTTTCTTTGTGTCATGGCATCCAGTTGCCAAGCACATCCAAAGACACGTAGGCAGCTAATAAGAGAGAGGAGAGAGAGAAAAAAGGGAAGTGGAGAGGAAAGAGAGAGGAGGAGAAGGAGAAAGGGAAAGAGGGAGAGTTGGGAAAATTCTTGAAAAAATCTTGTTTAATAAAATTATTTTTATTAATTTTACTATTTTACATTTTAATCCACTCGCATTAAATTATTGCAAGTGGACTCTTCATTATTGTTGCTTTCATCATTGTTGACACGTGGCTTACCTAACTTTTGCAGAGCCCACAAAAGTGAAATGGCAAATTTTCCCTTTTATAATTAAATTAAAATTTTAAATTAAGAAAAATATAAAATTTTCATCCGAACTCCAATTTCAGAGTTCTTACAATCATTGAACTCAATTTTTCAAGCATATTCTAAATATCCATGTTTCTAATCTTGATTCCATTTTTATAAAAATATGATTTTCTAATAATCTCAACTTCCAGTTCCATTTTCAAAATTTTTAATTCTCACATCAAATATATTCACAAAAATTGGGGTTATTATGAAATACATAAAGACCAATATCACCATCTATAAAGATGATCAAAGACTAAACAAGATGTATATGAAGAATTATTATTAGGGAATATTTTAAAAACCCAAATCTGACAAATCAAAAGTGAACCCAATCGTCAGATTTATAGATCAACTATTATAACATAAGAAGAACTATTTGTAAAAAATAGATTAGTTAAGATTAAGAAATATAGATCATTAATTGTTAATCAATGGTTAGAACGAGATGATTAGACAAATCCTAAAAGAGGATAAATATGATCAAAGAAAATCAAATTCAAGATCATCCAAAATTATGATGATCAAGAGATAGAAAATGACATTATATGTACATATGAATTGATAGATACACAGATTGATATGCCGATCAATATTCTTTATCATTTTAAGTATTGGGATTATCATGTTCGAGGTAGGTAGAACCTTAAGAATGCATTTTTCTAAATTACAAGATGTATGTTCTAAATATGACCTTATTTAATATTATAAAAATTATATAATTGAAATTATTCATCAAGTAGAATGATCATAGAATTATTATCATTATTTGAAAAGCATGATCTATAATTACATTATCTGCTTAAATTGAGAAATTTACATGCTTGGTACATGGGTACAATTTATATTACTTGTTTATCCATGAACTTAGATGGAGAAATTGCATCATCAGTACATGAGTACCCAATTAATGAGGATGATGATATTACTATGAATTTTATATATGGATAGGCAAATAGCCTTCTAGTATTATCATTATTTTTCATATGGGCATGGAGGCCTATGAATTTTATTTTGGACAGGCATAGGATTGGGGATACTATGCTAAGAGAGTTATGAGGGTCTAATTACCCACTCTCTGAAATTGATGATATATGAATATCATGCCCAAAAGGTGGCTAAAAGCTGAGTGGGGCAATTATGGATAGGCCGCCACTATGACAATCATATCTCACCCAAATAAACATGGATATTGTATTTTTCACCTTTAGTATTAGTGGATTATATGGTAGTTATCCAGGCGTGTTAGTATAGATCAAACTATAGCATAGTAGTCCTTTATGTATTTTGCACTACGGTGCAGATGATAGTGGCATAATGAGATGCCCTATGTGATAGCATAATGAGATGCCTTATGTGATGGCATGATGAGATGTCCGGTATAAGCTCATAACTGATGTTCCCATGAAAGGATATTTTCTAGCATAGGCTAGATGATTATGGATCCTATATAGTGAGGGGTGTGGATATTGGATCTAGTATGATCTAGGTATGGATATTATGATATTGACGACATTAACTATTTTAACAATTTTAACAATATATATATACACATACATATGGTATAAGTATATATGAATTATTGGAGAATATATTCATAAGAAGATTTCACATGAAAAATTACATGATGGATTTATTATATAGAGTATGGTTCATGAAAATTTGAATTGCTTTATTCAAATAGAATATGATAAATATGTATATTGGAATTATCAAAGATTTATTAGATTATAAGTTACATTTTTAAATTCCATGTGCTTCTTAAATCCTCTACAAAGCATAGCTTGCTAAGATATTGTAAATGTTTGAATGTTTACAATATCTCATATATAGATATACAAGAGTGGATGGATACAACATGAGAATACCAACAATCATACTACTAATCAAGGGTATATACTCTTATTAAAATTCTTGTTTTGTGTAGTTAGTTATTTGGATTGTGAACTTTGGACATTTCATGCAATAAATATAAAGGGCTATGTATGTGAACCACTAGATGGGTCCTATTTTCAAGAAATGAATTTCTATTGTGAATTCAGTAGAAATCTATTTTATAAACAATATATATATATATATATATATATGGTAGGAGAGTGAAAGTGGCAACTGAACTTTTAGAAATGAATTTCAAAGAAAACATCTTTTGCTATTTTGATTTTTTAAAAAAATTAATTAGGGGATCCATCTTTCAAAAATAAACATGAAAAAGTATTTTAAAAACCTGGGTTGTCACACTCAAGCTAAACTAATAATGATCTAGTATGAAAATATCAAAATCAATCAAACTTGCCCTAAATCAAATGAAATATAATTAAATTGAGATTGATTAAGTTCATGTGAGAGAGAAATCATGCCCATTCCTCTTGTTTATCAATTGTTAATAGTATTCATTTTCACATTGACAAAACATCCCTGACATGATAAGTAGAGAACTTACCTAAAGGGACAATATTATTCATTCGCATATCAAGTGGAGCAAATAAATATTTTCTATTAGCATATTTGACATGACAATTAGGGTACTTACTAAAGTTAAGCTCCACTTACTAGGAATTATAAGATGCAATCAATCTCATTTCAGTTGCATCGTATATGTTCTAAAGAGTAGGTAGAAGGCCTACTTTTTATAAAAAAAAATAGTTTGAATTGTTTAACTAATTTGCCTTATAATAGATGGCTTGGATATAAAAAAATTTATTGTTGCATATTTCTAAATTTTTTATTTTAAATATTTTAAAGCCTTAAAAAATAGACGTTATACCACTTTTACAGGCTTTTTGTGTTTTACGGTCACTTTTTGTGCTTCATGGCCACAAATAAGAATCAAATGAACCGTTCGGCTGACCAAAGAGGTGGAAAAAGTGAGCCACAGCCACTTTAAACGATGCCAACCGTACACCGGTTGCAACATCTAGTTCCTCCTGCTTCCCATTGTTGGAATAACGTGAGGAAGAAGAATATTACTAAATTGGACAAAGAGGTTTCCCAAATTTACAACAGAACCCTCCTTTATTTGAAAATTTTGATATTTGAATTAAATGACCAGAGACTCCTTTCTGTTGTTGATGTCTCAAGGCCACTTCTTCTCCTTCTTGAAATCAAAAGATAAAACATTTGAAATGATTCAAGTGCTTGCATTTTCTGGTAATGGTAGGAAAAATGTATTTGTTGATCTGCATCGTTGTTAAAACTCAGACTATTATTGATAGGCAACTCAGAGGCAATACAAAGATGAACTCAGGTCCACCTAGCAGATTAACAGATCTAATTACGTTTCTCAAGCACATCATCATCATCGTCAAGACCTTATTCCAATTAAGAGTGATATGCTTTTCCAGCATATATGTCACAAAAAACTTTTGCTAACAAAGAGAATGACCTTCTTTCAAGGACAATTTGGTTATTTTAGATAATTTAGTATGGAGAACAAGCAACAAAAAAATAATAATAATAAAGTAAAAGAGTCTGATAAGGAAAACAAAAAATCCATTTTTCCTTAGAGAACGAGGGATCAACCCGTATATGTGGAAAGAGGTTTTAAATCAGAGCCGTCTCTTCAAAAGGGCAGAATCTTCAAGCTTAGTATTAATTAAGAGGGCACAAGGAATTGTGTTACTTGGCTTGAGTAATTCAAAGAAAAATAATGGCAAATGTTTTGGAACTTTAAACCAATTACGAGAGTATTTTAGTCATTTGACAGTTCAGTTATATCCACACAAGGCTGGTTTCCCTCACTTGGGAGTTAAAAGGTTAAATGGGGACAGGGTTTGATACCGTAATTAAAATGAAAAGAAAGGGCAACTTCACTCTCTTGACGAGAAGATGCTTTTGGCGGATTTTTTATCTGTATATCGTCGGATTCTACACCTAGCACCAGAGTTGTAGGCTTCAGACAAGCGGGAAAAACGCTGCGTAGAATTGTCTTTCCCCAAGATCAGACACCCCGATCACGTCGTTTCTTGTTCAAAAACTGAAAGCTCTCTTTTCAGGCTCTCGATCAACGCATTTTTCTCCAGATTCCGTTCTAATTTCGATTTCAGAGAGTGATTTCCATCTACTGTTCGAATCCCTGTATTTTTCGCCACATTCCTGCAATTATAGAGACTTTCTTTCTGTATATCTGATGGTGGTTGGGATTGTTGGAGGGATAGAGAGTTCGTGCGATCTTTAGGTTTAGGGTTTTGTTACGTATCTCTTTGTTTTGGATACTCTACAATGAAAATCAAGGATTTAGATGATGTCGAATCTGAAGGAAAGGAGTTTATTCATACAAGGGCAATGGTTAGGGTTGATGCGAAGAGAGCGTTAGTTGGAGCTGGTGCTCGAATTCTTTTCTACCCCACACTGCTCTACAATGTATTCCGGAGCAAGATCCAGGCCGAGTTTCGGTGGTGGGATGAAGTTGATCAGGTTTAGTTTATTTTCTGCAATTTGATGGGTCCAATATGTTGCTTCAGATGCGCCATTAAATCATTTTCGTAAAATTTGATATTTGTCTGCTTATATGGATTCTATGGCATGATCAAGCGAGGAAGACATATGTATGTCTAATTGCGGCATATCGGCAAATAAAAAGATGTTTTAGTTTCCTCTCTTTTTTTCCTTCTTTTTTTTTTTTTTCTTTAACTTGCAGGATGCTGACTTTAACAAGTATCTACTAGGTTCCAAAATTTTCGTATCAGAGTCAGCTCCATGTCCCGAATTCAAGTTGGAAGAACTTTCCTAGTAGATGACCAGAGTAAGAGCTGCAAGCCTGCAATAGACTAGGGCGTATGGGAAGGTTGCCTCAAAAAGTCAGACTGAGAGCTGCCAGTGAGTCTGCTAATAGAATGTAGGATTCAGTTTCTGTGTGTCTATTACAGTTCTAGTTAAGAATTGAGCATCCTGCTCTTTGTTGCCTTAGTATTTTTGGAGTAGTTGTTAGGTTGTAATACCTATGATCTACCAGGTTTCGATGGATAATAGGTGTTACCCTCTTTCTGGCAGTTCAAACATGCATTTCTTATCCTTATACCTGATAGCTTGGAGAAGGGTCTACAGCTTCATGTGGCTTCCATAAAACGTATGGTTTTGTTTTGGTAGTGTTTGTTAAATACCAGTAGTATTAGGAACTGTTCTATTTGTGGTCTTTCATGTAAATACATCTGTTTTGGTTAGCAGTACAGTTGGGATGATGTAATTTTACACCTGTTCGTTGGTATTTTGTCTTGCAGTTTCTTTTGCTTGGTGCAGTGCCATTTCCCAAAGATGTTCCTCGCTTAAAGCAACTTGGTGTCAGAGGAGTTATCACCCTCAATGAACCGTATGAGACTTTGGTTCCAAGTTCTCTGTATCATGTGAGCATACATCTTCCTTCCTTTTCGCATAGGTGGAGGATGAAGTGTCTCAAGTTCTAGTTTAGGAGTTTGGTCTTATTATGATGTATCAAATGACAGTAGTCATAAATTTGATGTGTTTGCATGAATAATCTTTGGGTTTTGGCATATATCGCTGGTTTACGAAAATCCTGGTTTATCTGAGACTGAGTTACTGCAAGTAACTGGATTTGTGTTTTCATATGTTCATATGAAACTTTTCTTTTTTTTTATCAGTTAGCAAATGAGCTTTTAGTTGGAGGAATAAGAACTTTATCTGAAAACCAACTTCTCGCAATACAGGCTCAAGGAACATATTGCATTTTCTTTTTGAGGTTCAATTTGTTCAATTAATTCAAAAGTCTGCATGAAATCTCAAAAAGAAGGTCAAATATATGAGGATATGTTGCCTGCTGTTAGAATCGAGATGGCCAGTATAAAGATCAATATTGACTTGAAAATGAAAATATTGGAGTAAATCATTTAGGATATTCTAGTTTGCTCATTGTTGTGCAGGATGAACTCATTGGTCTTACATTTTCTTGCAGGCCCATGGGATTGACCACCTCGTGATTCCCACAAGAGATTACCTATTTGCACCATCATTAGTGGATATTGATAGAGCTGTAGACTTCATTCACAGTAAGTACATTTACTATAAACTTTATCTTCATAAATTTCCTGGTCCCTCAGAACCTTTTACATCTTTTTGTCTCTTAATGGTATGGTACAGGATTCAAATAAGTGTCCTTTAAAGATCATCCACTTTTATGGTTGAGCCAAAGTACTTGTTGTCATAGCTGAGACAGTAAACATGGTGATGCCATGCATCCTAGGCCCAAAACAGCTGCTTACACCCTATGAGCTGTGCATGCCACCTACCATTCACATAAGTAAATTTGTATCTTTTATCAAGCACTCATATGTTGTTTATAGTCTGTCCATTTTTTCTACCTTGTTTGTCAATATCTGTGTTTGTCTATGTCAATAAAAATATGCACTTCTTCCAGGTAAAATAAAAGCTTTCACTGTTTTCTTTTTATTAACACTGGACGTCTCTTTGTTACACTTTTCTATTTAGCTGTTGAAGGGTGTGCTCTACTTTCCTAAAAAGGCTTTGATAACTAATGAAAGCAGTGTTTAATAAAGTGAAGAGTGCTGTTGGAAAGAATGAGGGATTTTGAATATCATTTTCATTTCTTAGATAATGACACTCTTGCTTGCCCTTTGTTAATGAACTACTACTTGTCCTCTGGATTACAGCTGCCTATGGTTGCATATACAAATTGACAGTACTTGAATTACGAAGTAGAAACTTCTGTTTAGAAGCTTTAGTCCTGACATTTCCTGTTGTGCTATGAACCTACATGATAGGTGGAAATTCATGAGTCCTGTACCCATTCATGGGAACAGTAGATAAGCGCTATCTTTTTCCGGATTAATCTTATTAAAAAAAAAATTTACGTTGATAGCATGTCTAGAAGGTGTATGCTGTAATTCTTGGACATGCACATTAGAGAAGGCATTTACTGAGAAAAACTAGTGTTAGTGTAGAAGCCTGCCTTGTTACCATGAGGTCCCTTTTCCTTATCAGAAATTGATTAGTGGTGTGTTCCAAGGATTGATCTGCCATTTGTATCTTTGTGTTGTAGAATAGCTTCTGAGCAACGTGGCACAAGCCCAGCCCCAATCTTCTTAAAACAAACAAGAGGGAGCATTGTTGCAGATTGTTTATAATAGTTAATTGGGATTTGTGCTGAAGTGCGTGTTTAAGGAAGTAGTGGGAAGTGAAAGGAATTGTTGAATAAATTCTGAAGTTCCATATTCAGTAACATTTTGCTTCTGAACCATGTTATTAGGGCTTTGGCATAAGGTAGTACTGTTTGCCCTCAAGATCAATTTTTTTTTTTTTTTATTGCATTGCGTGTGGGTTTTTTGCTAGAAGGTGAGGCATTGACATTAATTGTTGGAATCCTAGTGGAAGATCTGGAGTGCTATGTGCAAGTTTCAAGCAGTATTTGGTTGCATGTACGTACTTTTTTGTAACATGATCAATGAGTAGGTAGGGAATTGCGGGTAGCTTACTTGGGAGTGCCTATATTATTTTGAATCGTGCTAGTAATAAGTGCAAGCTTGTAAAACATTTGTATCATGTGATTAGAGTCATGGTCCCAACGAGGAAGTGTCCAAGTAAATCGAGAAAAGGACCTGTACCTAGTGGAACGTATAGAACATAAGCACTCCGGTCATGTATATTTTAGAATGCCTGGCAAATGTTACTTGGATTTGATTCTTTAACTTTCTTGACTGGTAAGATTGATTGTGTTATAGTATATTTTGAAATTCAAAGGCTTCGGATTTGATTAGCCAGTTACTTGAGAGAGAAATTTCTTGGAATTCACAGTACCATGGCAGCCTTTTACTTCTGGGGAGAAACTTAAGTTGTCTTAGATATTCGTACTGTTATTGTAGATAGTTTCCTGGTAAATAGCCAAAAGATAAGTTATAGATAGCTTTATACGTTTCTTCCTAGAGCATTCATAAACTTTTCCCCACTAAAATACCTAAGGAATCTTCTTTGACAATTGGCAAAGTGACTTGCCTCAATCTTAGTTCAGCTCGATCATGTACTCAGAAGACTCAGCTGATTCACATGAATTATAGTAGATGCTGGTGAATTTGGTGGAGCAGAACTAGAAGATAGATCAAAAGGTGCCTGTGAAGAAAAGATTGATTCAGCAGAGTTGGGCTTTGACTTAGTTGGCCTTTAAACAATGATCAAGATCTCTTCTAAGTGGGCATTCCTAGCAGCATAAAACATGTGGAGCATGCAGAATGTTGCAGACTACTTGGTGTGGCAACGTCCTAGCTAGCACTATTGGTTTTCTATATAAGGCATCATGACGGAATTGATTCACAAACATCTTCCATTTAATAGGTCACGCAATGGTTATCTGATAAAGGCAATTTTTTCCTGATATGGACCATGTGATCGAGTGGCTGATGCTCCAAAAGAACATATCATATTTTTGGGGTGGTTGACATGCACATCTAGTTGTCCAAACATTGTAAATGCCCTGACGTCATCTCATCATCATTGATTAGAAAATTAGGTTAGCCCAGTTGAATTGATCTCATTCGTGAAATGCCATTCTATTGGTGATCATGCTGTTAGATGCACGTGACTATGTTTTGGAACAAGCTCCTCCTATTATGATTAGTTCCAAGGTGCTGCCATAAATACGCTTATCCCAATAGGATATATGGATGTACAATCCCTAGCATGTCTTATCGTAAAAGTTATGCAGATATAGTAATGTCATGTGCAGCTAACCACGATTAACTACAAACATGTGGATAGGGATCATGTGCATCATTTGAAGAGCATATACATGTGCATGAAGATGATGTATATCATTTTAAGTATATTTTTGAAGAGAATAGTCAAGTTGGAGCATCATTGGTTTTTGCTCACTGTTCAAAATGTTGACCAAGGGGAAGAGACTTGTTACTATGGTTGAAAGCACTTTGTTTTAATTAAGATGTAGAGTCTAGAATTAGTGGCAAAGTATCTATTCTTCTGGCGATTTCAGAGTTAAGGATCTGACATAAGATTCTTATGTCCTCTAATGTTGAAATATCACTTGTTTGCTTATGCAGATAATGCATGCTGTGGGAGAACGACTTACGTTCACTGTAAAGCTGGGCGAGGACGGAGTACCACAATAGTTCTTTGCTATTTGGTAAAGTCTAAAATTCTGACTAGTAGGTTTCACTAAATGTAAAAAAATGCAAGGTAAGACCGTGTACTATAGACCCTTGTAATCTGCCCCTTCCTAGGAGCCCACATACGCGAGCATCATGCATTGGGCTGCCCTATTTTAGGTTTCACCATATGTGCTACTTTTTGTCTGGAATTATTGGGTTATTCGGTGTCATATTTGTGGTTGTAAAACTCCAGCCCATTATGTGCATGTCACTCAAGCCAATCTATTTACATGTTAGGAGATAAAAAATCAGTACAGAGCACCTGCTAATCACTACTTCAATGAATTTTTTTGTGATCTTATCAAGATTGGGGGGGGGGATGAAAGTGAATCCACTTCCTATTAAATGAGACAGACTTCTTGTTGCTGTCCAATATTCGTCTGACAATTCTAAGATTCATCTGTAAAAAGATAGTTGTCCCTGATGTTTCTGTCTGGAACCCCCATGCAAAATAAAGTAGAAGCTCAACGTATGTTATGTGAAGGGATTTTAACTATGGAACCCATTTGTTCTCAATTTTGCAGGTGGAGTATAAGCATATGACGCCTGCTGCTGCCTTGAATTATGTGCGATCAAGAAGACCTCGAGTGCTCTTAGCTCCATCTCAGTGGCAAGTAAGAAATGCAATTTGTTCTTTACTTTTCTGTGTGTTTTTGACTCTTGTTTCAGTGCTTATGTAATGATACGTATAAGTTATACCTTATTATAAAAATAATAATAAGAAAAAGAAAAAGGGCAGCCCGGTGCACAAAGCTCCCTCGTATGTGGGGTCTCAAGAAAAGGCGGACCATAGGGTCTATGGTATGCAGCCTTACTTTGCATTTTTGCAAGAGGCTGTTTCTATGTCTCAAACCCGTGACCTTTAGGTCACATGACGATAACTCTGCCATTGCACCAAGGCTCCCCTTCTAAGTCATACATTATTATGTGAAAGTTTATTAATAGTTTGTTTATGAGAATTATATACATATCAAGACCTGTAGTTCCACTTACTGTTTCTGGAGAATGCATATCTTAGTGTCTCGGTTCAGGGTTCATCATCATCATGTAAATGGATTTGTGGGTACACATGTCATATTTGCAGGAAAAATAATTGTTTGTTCTGCCCATTCTCTCCCATTTGATGTTTATAGGTGACCTGTTCTGTACTCATTACCCCACAGTTGGATGGTAGAATGCTTTCTGAAACTTGTACTAAAATATGTTTCAGTGATAACATAATCAATTTTTCAACAAGATATGGTAAGAATGGTTTATCCCTCTCTGATGGTAGAACCAAATAGAAAATCTGATAGATTTTACTAGATTTCTTCCTAATTGTCTAACTCTCCCTTACAAAATTGGCAACCGCCTAATATTCCCAGGATAAATGACTTGGATATAGAGAGGGGGGGAAAAAAGCTAGAGTCTACTGGTATTCTTTTAGGTGTCTAAATTTTCAGGTTTTCAGGGGTGTTGTATAATAAACATTCTAATACTGCATCACCTAGCCTAGTTTGTAGTCATCTTTTATTTAATCCATGTGCAGGCAGTTCAAGACTATTGGAAACTGCGGTCAAACTATCTTGTGATCCAAAGTGGGAGGCCATCAAGCTCTTCCTCAAGCGATGAAGTCCTGATAACAGAAGAAGATCTTGAAGGTTACTGTACTCGTGAGAATTCATGCAGAGAGTTGAGCATCAGGCCATTGCGACCGAAACCCATGATAGCAAGGTTATCTTGCCTGTTTGCGTCTTTAAAGGTTTCTGGAGGATGCCCTCCAATAGCAAGCCGGCTACCTGAAATGCAGGCATGCTAGAGAAGAGATCCGACTGATTGCGAGAAACAGAGTGTGGATGTTGTACAGAAGTTAATTCACCACGGTGAATATAAGATATTTGGGTCTCCTTATTCATTAAAGAACAAAGGCGGGCCCAAAAAATTGAAAGCATTTTCCACCGTACCCTTTTTCTGTTTTGGATGGTATATACGCCTTACATTCCCAACTAAAGGGCAGCTCTGGTGCACGAAGCTCCTGCATATGCTGGGTCCGGAGAAGGGACAGATAATATTACACAGCCTTACCTTGCATTCTTAGCTGTGAGTGAAAAATTCAGTCACGTTTCTGTTTCTTCTCTGTTTTTGTTACTTCAAGCTGACGCTGGTGGCATTTGGTGCTGTCCAGGTTATCTCCTCTGCATTGTCTATTGTTCTAAAGTCGTATACTTTCTCAAAGGGTGCTTCGATCAACTGGTATGTAACTAAGCGTATTTGGATGTTTAGCTGGAACGATGCTGTAAATGGATCCGTAGTGGGAACGAGAAAGCACGTTTGCTCAACGTACCTGTTGTGGTTTTCAGCTTTGTTTCTATCTCGTTTATGTCTAGATCAGATCATAACCTCATGGCAGTGTCTTATTTCGATACTACCTGATACTTAAACGTTCATTGCCATCTCCGCAGTGGTTTAGCATCCACCGCCGGAGATTACTCGGCTCAAACCTCTACCAATCAATTCTCTACATGGTGCATGGCCTTATGAAAGACCCATGTTAGGGTATCCATAACGGGGAATACAGGCTGATTCATGTCCTTAAAATGAGAATTCTGGAACTCGTGCGGTGGATTTTCCCATCATCGATAGGCACGAAGTGTAGAGACCACGGCTCCAGATACCTCAATCAGTGGGGAAACCTGCGCCATGGTTAAGACCTCGCAGGGTTGAACACAGTTAAAGAGATTCTAGCGGTAGCCATTTTCAGTATACTCAGGACTCAACCTAGCTAGACCCTACATTTGAATGTAGTGACCATTGCATATTTCTGCTAAAATAAATATTTGCTAAAAGTTATCCAACGGGAGTATTTTTGTAGGTAGCCTATACAGGAAAAGCCAAAGAAGATGAATGAGTCCGATGATCCAAAGGTGAAATGAGTTCCACTAGCATGTCTCGTTATTGTAATCAGTTGCGTGTCTCTTCTTCTCTTGTCCGGGATTCATTTACCTCTTCCCCGTCCAGGTAATGCAATCCATTTCTTGTCTTTAATCAAAATGTCAAAAATTAGAATGGCTTCAGTGTGTCTATGTTTACACACATCCATGAATGACTCAAAATAACCATAATATGAATAGCTTGGATCTGAAACTGTCTAAAACTTCATCGATCAACGAGAAAACATATAGGCTATATAGCACTGCCATCTTAAGTGTTCCATCTATTTGCTTGAAACTGCCGGCCGTCTCTCGACTGTTGAATCCTTGAAGAAGTACGGGCCAATCTCCTGATAGAATCCGGACACAACAAACCCTTGAGCTAGAATTATTAATTGAAAGTGGGACCAAATAATGGGGCACATGTAAGTTGGTGCAAGTAACAAATTTCACAATGTTCATGTGACAAGCTTGACCCGTAGGATGATACGAATAAACACCACAAACTATCTCTGTGTCATATATGGAGCGGCAGCCAACGTATGCCTCAACAAGGAATCTTGTAAGATTTTGAGGTCCGCAAGTACAACATTAGCTTCCTTAATACAAGGCTCCCCGATATGAGATCATCCATTGTGGATGGCAGTCAAGGACGGCACAACTCATCTCACCAACTGTAAATCTTTTGGTCAAACTGACATATTACTTGGAGATCATCACCTACAAATGCTCATGAGATCTACACATAACCAAGCTTCAGCTGGGTCTAAGAACCAAACATATAACGGAAGTTGAGTATAGGTGGAACTGCCTCAGAAACCATATCACTACTTAAGCCATCTAATTTCTTCAAACAGAAAATGCCAGTCAATGTACAATCGACTCTCCTATTGCACCAGTGTAACAGCAACTTCAATTGACAGGGCTCCTGCTGGCAACAACTCTCTGTTATCTCTAAAGAGGATTAGCACGCTAAGGTACAGAACACGACTAAGACAGATCCAGAATATCACAGCAAAAGAATATCTGTATCAAAATGAGATACATATATCTCTTTCGAGAGCTCATACATGGTTTTCCCTGTACTTATCAAGTCACCGACGACCTGGAAAGGGCTTCTGAACAAGAGCAATGGACTTGAACACAAGATTATTCAGTCATAAGAAAAATGAAGCCTACCTCGAGCCTCAATCATCATGTGCAGGGTCATCTGCAATATCGAGAAATGACAGCATTGGGAAGCAGGAATATTTTCTGATGAGGCAAATCAAGATAGACACGTAGTTACCTAGAATACCAGAAATACCAAATAGCCTGAAAACGCTTTTTATCCAGCAAAAGACAACTCAACTCGTAAAGAAGGAAAAAGCATACCGTATCGGTCATCATCCATGTTCATCTCATCCTCGTCGTCATTAAAGTCGATGTTCTGTAAACAGTTATCAGCCAAATATTATTAACCACCTATTCCATGCACAATGGCTACACAAATATAAGAAGTCACTGCTTACCAGTGTAGTCCAACTCTCCTGGCTAACTAGAGAAGTATCAGCACCATGTACTTACAAAAGATTAGGAAAGAAGCGGTACAATCATTCCACAAGAGGCAAATGAAGAACTCTTCTAAGTTTTGAATAACAGTTTCAAACTAATAGCACCCATTAAGCACCCCAAGTTCATTTCAAAACTCTTAAGCAATGATAACATTGCCCAAGAAAACAAGTGGTGTACCTACAAATAGAAGGTCATCGTCATCATCATCAAGATCTTATCCCAATTAGGGGTCGGCCACATGAATCTTGTTTCTCCGTTCCCCTCTTGTTCCTACAAATAGAAGGTGCATCTCAAAATATCTAGACCTATTCAAAGGGTGATACAAACACCCCTAAAGATGATAGATCAACATCTAAAGATTAGATGAGAAGCGATATAGAAAACTTAAAAGAACTAATGAAATTGAATGGATCACTGAGCCAGCATGAAAAAGGTGGAGGGTCTTGCGTCAGGAGAAGTTGAAGATGATTTTGTTATTTCTTTCTTACAAATGAATATGCATTTATATATTAGTTTGTGAGGAAAAAATGAAAATCATCTCCAACTTCTTAAAATATGGCAACCCTTGCATCAGATAGCCACCCGGCAAGGGTGAAGCTGAAGATGATTTTGTTATTTCTTTCTGCTTGCAAATGAATATGCAATTGTATATTAGTTTGTAAGGAAGAAATGAAAATCATCTTTAGCTTTTTCAAACTATGACAACCCTTACATGACATGAATCGAAAACTAACATTCCCTCAAGCTAGGGCGTTTCCCATAAGCGGCGGCTGCATTGGATCTCGGGTGCAGTGAAAAATAGGCAAGGGTTTCTAGGGCATTCTCCCAAAAGTGACGCGCGACATCGGATCCTGGGTGTAGTAAAAAATGGGCTAGGGTTGATAGAGCATCCCCTTAAAATGACGCGGTGCATCAGAACCCAGGTGCAATGAAAAGTAGACATGGGTTCATGCCATGGAGGTCAAGAAAGGCGATAGTAAATAGGTTATCTCCAGAACATAAGATTCGTATCGCCACATGAAATATAAGGACGTTGACAGGTAAGAGTTTGGAGTTAGTAGACTTGATGAAACGTATGAGAGTCAACATCGCTTGTATCCAAAAAATCAAGTAAAAAGGGACTAAATCTAGATAAATAGATGGGTATAAATTATAGTACGTAAGAAAGGAAAATAACAGAAATGATGTAGGAATAATAGTGGATAAGGAATTAAAGGATAAATTTGTGGACGTTAAGAGAATCAGTGCTAGAATTATAATAATAAAACTTGTTCTAGGAGAGCAGGTTATAAATGTTATAAGTGCATACGCACCACAAGTAGGGTTACAAGATATAATCAAGAGACAGTTTTGGGAAGATATGGAGGGAGTCATGCAAGAAATTCCCAACATTGAGGGGATATTTATAGGAGCAAAGTTAAATGGCTATGGAGGAAAAGATAAGGAAGGATATGATAGAATACACGGAGGGTATGGTATAGGTGAACAAAATGAGATGGGGGAGAATATCCTCGATTTTGCTTTGTCATATTACCTGTCCATTGCAAATACACTCTTTAAGAAGAGGGAAGAACACTTAATAACCTTTAAAAGTGGACTTACTAAAAGCCAAATATACTTTTTTCTACTTAGGAATAATGAGCGATCTATATGTAAGAATTGTAAAGTGATATCCGGTGAGAGTTTAAACTCACAACATAGGTTAATGGTTATGGATATCCATATCAAAAGATGGAAGAAAGGAAATGAACTTAATAAGTATCCAAAAATTAAGTGGTGAAACTTAAAAGGAGAGAAAATAACCTCATTCACAAATAAGTTGATGAGAGAAGGAATTTGGAACTATGAAATAGAAGTAAATACCATGTGGATTAATATTGCTGAGTCCATTAAGAAAGTGGCAAAAGATATTTTAGGAGTATCTAAAGGTAAAAGGCAATTAGTAAAGGAAACATGGTGGTGGCGTAAAACAGTGCAAAAAATTATTAAAGAAAAACAGATGAGTTTAAAAGCATGGCAGAAGACTAGAAATAATGAAAACTATGAACAATATAAGAATGCCAAAAGGTTGCTAAGAGAATAGTAAGTAAGGCTAAACTTAAAGGATATGATGAGCTCTATAATAGACTAGGAACAAGAGAATGTGAGAAAGATGTTTTTAAACTTGCAAAAGTAAGATAACAGAAGGGTAAGGACTTAGATCATGTTAGGTGCATTAGAAGCGATGATCAAAAGGTATTAGTCAAAGATGACGAGATCAAACAAAGGTGGGAAACATACTTTTAAAAATTGTTAAATGACAATGGCTCTGAGAATATAGGGATTGAAAATTCTATAAATCTAAATAACACTAGATATTATAGATATGAACATAGGATTAGAGTACCTGAAGTAAAAGAGGCTTTGAAAAAGATGAAATAAGGAAAGGCCATGGGGCCCATGGTATACCAATAAAGGTTTGGAAGCATATGGGAGATATTAGGGTAGTTTGGTTGATCAAGTTGTTTAACAAGATTATAAAATCAAAGAAAATGCCTGATGAGTGGAAGAAAAGCTCTATTGTACCAATTTATAAGAATAAAGGAGACATACAGAGATGCACTAATTATCGAGGGACCAAACTTATAAGTCACATTATGACACTTTTTGAAAGCTTATAATAGAGTCCCTAGAGAGTTAATATGGAGGGTGTTGGGTGATAAAGGGGTTTCTGTGGGGTATATAGACATAATTAAAGATATGTTTGAGGGAGTGGTAACAAATGTTAAGACCACTAGTGGCGTGACTGGTGACTTTCCTGTCACTGTAGGATTGCACTAAGGATCGGCATTGAGCCCATACCTTTTCACATTGGTTATGGATGAGTTAACAAAACATTTGCACAGGGAGATTCCCTGGTGCATGCTATTTGCAGATGATATAGTCTTATTTGATGAGATAAAAGAGGGTGTAAACATAAAGCTAGAGTTATGAAGAGAAGCATTAGAATCTGAAGGATTTAAAATTATCCAAACTAAAATAGAATATATGGAATGTAATTTTAGCAAGGAGAGTAGGAGTGGAACACCAGTCAAGATTGTTAACTAAGAAGTCCCCGTAAAAGACCACTTTTGGTACTTAGGATCAATGATTCATGAGAGTGGAGAGATCAAGAGGGAGGTTACCCAGAGAATCCAAGCAGGTTGAAACAAATGGAGATGTGCATTAGGAGTTGTGTGATCTGTGGGTGCAACTCAAACTAAAAGAAAAATTTTATAGGATAGCCATAAGGCCGGCCATGCTCTATGGATCAGAGTGTTGGGCAGTGAAGGAACATCATACTCATAGGATGAGCATCGCAGAAATGAGGATATTGAGATGGATGAGTGGTAAGACAAGAAAGGATAAAATTAGAAATGAAAATATTAAAGGAAATTTAGGGGTAGCACCAATAGGTAACAAGATGAGGGAGATTAGACTTAGATGGTTTGGACATGTTCAAATGAGACCAACAATAGCACCAGTTAGAGGGAGTGAGGCAATACAAGTAGAAAGTTCTAAAAGGACAAGGGAAAGACCCAAAAGAACGTGGATAGAAGTGGTGAGGAAAGATTTAAAAACTTTGGGACTAAATGAAGTTATGGTATTTAATAGAGTGGAATAGAGGCATAAGATTCATGTGGCTGACCCCTGATTGGGATAAGGTCTTGATGATGATGACTAAGCCAACAAATAAGTCTGCAGTTAATAAGTGGCGGTTTATACAGTGATAGGGAAGGACTCAACACACTCAATATCTGATCTTTGACAACAGGTTAACAAAACATTTTTCATAGGTTCTTCAATTTTCTAATAGGCTTTAATTATCTTCTCCTCCAAGCGAAGGCCTTCTAGCATAACAGTGCAGGAAGGGCCTATCCCATGGTAGATCACAGGTTTGAGTTGCTTTTGGGTGCCTCTATTCAACATCCTAAAACTATTATCTCTTCCTTCCATCTAGCGGACATGAATACATTTAAAAACTACAACATGGATCTTCAATTTTCACTTCTGAAATGATATATATCCCATTAGAAAATTTTCAAAGTGGAATTTGAAGGCTTCATCTCGGGAGTTGGTTCGACAATTGTGAAACTAGGAAGAGCTGCTGTTGACATGATAAAAAGAACAAAATTTGGGAGCACCAAATTTAATATAGCAAAATATGTGATTTGAAGGCTACCACAACTTGCATACAAGAAAAAAACATATGCCTATATTAGTTTATTTGAACGTTGCATCTTGAAAACCTCATATATTATGATTCTTGGATGTGAATTTGGATGATGGAATCAATATAAATAGAGACGGCAACCCAACACATCAAATATCAGTATCATACATAGAAATAAAACTATGGCGTTTCCAATGTCCTAAAGTTGCATAGTTTCTATTTTCTCTAACAAAAAGGGTGTATCTTGATGGGTTCGCAGGTATTGTGCCAGTTGGTTGAATTCGTGCATTTGGATCTGGTTGAATAGAAGATATAACATAATGGAATAGAAATGTACTTTAAAATATCACATACTAATTTGGAAATATCATTATCCCTTAAATGAGCAATAGAAATATTAGCTAAAGGATATGAGCTAAAGGATTAGAACCAAATGGGTCTCATCAACCAAAAAAGCCTCAAAATGATAAAAGATTTTAACTAAGAGGCTTTTTCTCAACTCCAAGGTCTTGAATAGAGAAAATCCAAATTACATATAATTTATCGTGTTTGAAAAAGACATGCCATGATTTCAATAGAGTCAAGCATCGTGCCCTCTTGATATTCAGTCACTAGCAATACATACGTTCTCCTCTAACATCAAACAGTTAAAGGAACCCAATATTTATACCAAATGCTATTATGTATCTCTTACATACACAACAAAAAGGATGCTACAATGCACTTGAGATTACAATACAACTACCTATACCTACATGTTAATGTTACTCCTAACACTATACAAAAAGGCTCTAGATGCCATACACTCTTTCCAAGTCTTTGTGATATTTTTGAAGACGCGTTTACAACTCCATCAAAGTTAAACCTAGTGTACTCTTAATGTTGATCAGTCACTAGCAATATATGCATTCTCCTCTAACATATAATGACTAAAAGATCCAAAATCTATGATACCACTACATATGCTTAAACAATATCAAAGAAAGAACCTATTAATATTACACCTAAATACTAGATAGAGAAGCACCAAAGGCCACACACTCTTATCAAATCCATGCAACACTTTAGAAGACACACAAATATGAGCTATCAACTAGCTTATGTCATAAAACTAATTCAACAACCCCATCACATTGTAAAAGTTGATCTAAATTGCATTCAAAGACCATCAAAATCCATTGATTATTGTACTATGTCTGCACACATTCAACCTTTAGTCAACGGAGTTTTTCGTGTGTAATTGTATATGTCCATTCACCAAAAATTATCTGTATGTATCTAGTAGTCATGAAGGTTATTTGTATATATCTAGTTGTTAAGGGAATATAATTAATACTATAGGTAACTACAAATGTAAAAGTATCATTTGATCTCACTGGAAGAATGTATTCTGCAATCACTTGATAAATACAAAAACACCTTTGTCCCCAAAAAAATTGGCTCTCTTCTTTCCTTTGTGTAATCACATGCATAATTACAAAATCCAAATTGGATATTGATGAATGAGACTTTTAAGGAAATGAAATTTTATATGTTGTAATCTACTTTGCCTTCGAACCATAGAAACATTGGAGCCCACGTAAGAGCTTGGTTCAACTTTGGAAGAGCAAGTAACTAAGTTAGGGAACAAAACTAACATTATTGTCCTTGTAGAATCTATGGATAGATAAAAGATTAGAGAGATGAAAGGAACGAGAGTTAGTAGATAGAGAGGAGGTGTCAATGTTACTAATTATCAAAACCTGTCCATTTATAACACGTAGACAATTTGATTAGTTGTATGGTTGGAGAAGATTAGATATTGAACATGTCAAAAGTAATGTGATGTGTGGTGCTTGTGTCAAGTAACCACTGATCAAAATCAGCAGCAGCCGATGGTGCAAATGAATAGTTAACGGTAGAAGTGTTAGCCTCATCAGGAAATTAATTCTCCAATTTCATATATATAACAATCATCACTGCGGTGGTTGGAATGATAACATATCTAACATAGACGACGGCCATGATTAGAGGTTAATTAAGGGCCAGGATAAGCATTGAAATGTGACATACGATGATACGGTGACTGAGTCATATAATGAGAAGATCCATAGAAGTTTGATCTATTTGTTGGAGGTGTTTCCACTTCCTTTGGAGGAAGATGCACTAGCAGCTATATTGACCTCAGGAATCATAGTCATTGGAGTTTCATGGTGATCTTTAGCTCTAATTTCACGAGATTGAAGGCACTAGGGAGATCAGGATAAGGAAGAAATGGCACAAATTTGAACAGAAAGCACTGTGACAACATCTTAGAAATCACGATTAAGATTGGCAAATATGATAGAGTTGAATTCTTCGAGAACGGGTTGATCAACAACTCCTATTTGGTATGCAATAAACTTAGCCTTTTGCAGGTATCGTAGGCGGAGAGATCACCTTGTTTGCACCACAGAAGTTAGAGAATGTGGGCATGATTAATTACTACAAATGCTTGCCCTAGAGATGCCGAGTGAATTTTTCAGTTCTATAGCCATAGAGGAGACTAAGCACTTCTTCGTAGCAGGATGTGATAATCCAACTATAGAGAAGTTGATCTTTGGTGTGCCATAATTCATAGTTAGGGTTGGGAATGTTGGTGTTTGGTTCTTTTCCTAGAATGGTCGTGGGAGGGCATAAGTCAATACCAAAGGCAAGGTTTAACACTTGATGGCTTGCAAGAATTGGGAGAAATTGCATATGCCAATGAGGGTAATTTTCAATACTGGGTTTGATAGAGGGCTCGTGCATAGAGTTCTTGAGAGTCATTGTGGGTACAATATTGATAGCGAAACCATTGTTCTAGGACCCATTGTTTGAAGAAGATGATTTAGTCGTTTGGGTAGACATGGTGACAAGAAGTGGGTGATGAGAACAAAGTAAATGAGTGAAGAAAGGAGAAATAGAGGCTTAGGAGAATCTTATGTACTTTGATACCATGCCAAATATTGTATCCAGTTGACTGTGAGATAGAATACTATATATTTATAGTTGAGTTGTGTGTACATTAAAGACCCTAATAAGGGTTTAAAAGGTAATTTAGATAAGTATAAAAACTGAATAAATCACATATAAATCATATACATTAACAATCTTCAGTGGGTTGAATACCTATTGTCATAGACTATTGTTACGCAGCCCATGAGCAAGGCCTACAGATTCTAAAGGAGGCTCGTTTGATTCGTGGACTTGGCCTAAAGGATTCTAGCCTATGGTCATTGATCCGTGGAGCGAGACCCGTAATTTAGAAGGCCCAAATACATCATATAAATATCTTGTTTATAAAATACTCTATGAACATCTTGGAATATAATATCATTAAATATTTGTATAGAGACTTTTAAAGAGGATTATACAATGATCCTCAACAGTTGAATAGTTGACATATGTAATAATCTCCACCATCCATTAAGGAAGTGGAAAGAAGGTGAGCACCTATAAATAGGGGAGCTCTCTCATTTGAAAATCAATATGAGATCCAAGAGTTATAAGTATTTGGTGAGCAATAAAGCTATATTTCTTTCCAAGTTCTCCTCCAATTTCTCTTCTTCTTAGAGATCTTAGTTAGGCTTACTTAGTTGGTGTAGAGTGAGAAGCCAAGCTAAGAGTCACAAGAGAGCCTGAGAAGTTAAGCTCGTGACAGATAGTATTAGAGCAGGTTAAGAATGAAGGTTTGTATCCTAATAAGGAGAAGATGGCGGATGTTTCTCACATCTCAAACGTGAAACTTGTTAGCGAAGTCACCCAAAGAAACAAGAGAGGTAAGTCTAAAGACTTGGTCTTATCTTTGGAACGCATGGTTATGAAGATGGAGACAGCTGCAACCTACATCTCCGCTCAACTAGAGGAAAGCACCTAAAGTCTGGGTCCCTTGAAGCTATGATGAAAGAGCTTAAGGGGGAGGGGGAGGGGAAGGGTGAACTAAACTCCATGAGGAAGGTAACCCTTTATGAAACCCCTGATATCAATATTCCAAAGAGCTATACTAGTAGATGAAAAGTTATCCCATCAAAGCCACACTACTTTTGTAACAAACCTCACCTCATGCGTAATTGTCCAACAAGAAAGGCCTTACACGAAATGGTAATACACAAGGAGGAAGAGGAGAAATGTGAACCAAAGGGTCTAGCATAATCAGGTACGCTAATAAATTGTACAAGAATAGTCAAACCTAAAAAGACCGCTGCCAATGATAGTGTTGCCAAACAATAGAGCACGAGAACAGATGTGCCACAACAAGAAGAAATTGCATCAAGTGAGGTGACGGTGCACCTATGTTTACAGCACCAAGGTTCCATGACTATATCAAAGTCTGAGAAAACCCTAGAGAAATCAAAAGCTAGAAAAGATGTTGTTATACATGAGAATGCTAGGAGACATGTGCTCTGAGAGAAAAATTCCAATAAGAACTAAACTCAATGTGGACATGCAAGATGCAAGGATCCTAGTAGTAGTAACAAAAATGGGCAAGAGGCGTGAGACGTAAAATGGGATTCTGACGCAACCAAAAGTTGAACACATCAAGTGAGATTTTGAAGTGCAAAGAGAGGACCACAAGACAACAGGGGAGGTGTAGGTTGCACAAACATGGAGTGTTTAACCTACTAGATTTTTCGACACCAAGAAAAATGTGTCCACAAGAGCATCGATGTTATCAAGTAGGAGAGAATATTATTGACTGTTGCTATGTAGCCCATGACCAAGGCCTACAGACTCTAAATGAAGACCATTTGATTTGTGGACTTGGCCTAAATGACTCAAGCCTGTATTCATTAATCTATGGAGTGAGACCCACAATGTAGAAGGCATAAAATGCATCATATAAATATCTTGTTTATAGAATGTAGTAGAATTAGATATTTGTGTAGAGACTTCTAAAGAGGATTCTAGAATGATCCTCAACAGTTGGATGATTGACAAATGTAATAATTTTCACCATACATTGAGGAGGTGGAAGAAGAGTACCTATAAATAGAGGAGCTCTCTCATCTATAAATTAATCTAATATCCAAGAGTTGTAAGCATCTTGTGAACACCAAAGCTGAAGTTCTCCTCCAGTTGATCTTCTCCTTTGAAATCTTAGTTAGGCTTACTTAGTTTGCACAAATAACAAGCCAAGCTAAGTGTCACATGAGAACCCAGGAAGTTAAGCCTATGACACTGTGCACGAAAATCTCACGCTTTTTATGTGCTAATGATATATGCCCCTTCCTTTTCCCTCATAAGCCCCTCAAAACACTATACCGGTAACCATAATGAAAGGTGGGACCATGTTTTAAAATATTCAGATAGTTGAATGTGTTTTCCTTCACTTAGATATGTCATGCTCCAAAATTCTCATCCATTGGGTGATTCCAGGCTTTGCATTTTTTAGTTATAAAATGGATAGTAAGTTGTTACTCAAACCATTCAATGGATGATAATTTCAGAACATGATCCATCTAAGTATAAAGCAACATTGTGAACAATTTGGATCTCGAGAATTCTAAGCCTATTTCTACTTAAAGTTAAAGCCATTTGTATCATGAGGAATGATAGGCCAAGGCCCTAAAAGGAACTCAGACAAAAAGCCCCCATTTTTTATGCAAGAGCTGACCTTTAAGTGACGAGATTCGCTGATTTGATTGCTCTAGCCTATGGTATATCCTTAATCCCAGTTTTTTCTTTTCTTTTCATTTTATTTTTAAAAAGAAATATATAAATCCCAGCTTATCTTCAATGAGATATACACCAAAATAAATAAATAAAATTTAAATGTTATTAGGTATTGAAATCTGACCGATTGCATTTCATTCCTCTTTTAGAATAGATGAATAGATGTGGAGTTAGTTTGTACAATTAGCTTATCTTCAATGAGATATACACCAAAATAAATAAATAAATGTTAAATGTTATTAGGTATTGAAATCTGACCGATTGCATTTCATTCCTCTTTTAGAATAGATGAATAGATATGGAGTTAGTTTGTACAATTATATTATCAATCTGTGTTGCAATCAATGGGACTAATACAGGTGTATGGATGGAAGTGCCCGTTTCACACCAATATCCTCCCAAATTCTTGCATTTTCTCTTGCCGCGTTTGCAAGCATTACCCGGTCCAATATTTTGACCGAGGTGCATCTCTCTTGCCCGCTTGACAAGGCACTCGAGTAAGTGTTAAAAGGAGAGCGTCATCTTGAGTGGGTCCAAAAGCTCTGAAGCTTCAAGACGAGCCATCTGCCTGCCTTATGGCCCCTCACCGCGATGACCGGTTTCAAACAAATTTAAGATCTTCTTTGATTATTACAGCGTGGCGTTCTTATCCGTTCTCCCCAAGCAATTCCCCTCTATAAATGAACTCACCCTCTCCCTCCCTTTCCTCTTCATCTGTAGCCGGATTTCATCGTAGTCGTCGTAGCAGATAAAGAAAGAGAGAAGAAGGAATCAAGAAGAAGAGAGATGTCAACAATGAAGACTGGTGCGAAAGACATGAAATCGCACGCCAAATCGGGCCAGGAAGGGCGAAAAGATCGAAAATCAGCTACCGGCATGAGCGGAGCGCCGAAGAAAGGCGGTCACGGGGGCAAGTTTACATGGGCCGGCGATGGTTTGTCTGGTGCAGAAATCGGGTTCGAGAAAGGGGCTTTGGATTTCAAAGATCCCAACTACGAAGATCCAGAAGAAATTATGGTGTAACGCTCGTTATGATGGATAGATCTGTAATCGTGTAAATATTGGAGGTAGAGGGTATGACCTGTATTAAGTTTCTCTGCGAATGTGTATGTTTGATCCAACTTTTGGTCGAATTCGAGGTTATGTAGATGACCAGGCCTCAATAATGTTCTTGCGTTCTCCTTTCTTTCTTCTTCTTTTCGTTTTTGGGCTGAAAAATTGTTTTCTACATTGTGGCTGGGCGCGGAAGATTTGGGCGTCACCAAGACGATCCGCCTAGTAGATCTAAGATAAGCTAAGATGAGATGCAGCGAGTGTCTGATCAGTGACTGGCGAGCCAACATACGTTATTTTTCGTTTTTGCCGCTGCATCAAAACAGTGTGCTTATCTTTTTCCTTTTCCCGGTGGAATCACGGTAGTACCCTCCCGGTTAAGCCTTTCTTTGGCGACTGGTTAAGGTTTGAGGCCTTAATATGTTAGAGCAATGTGCCAAATTCTGCCCAAATTTGGGACGTCTCTGTTTCTGTTTTATGGCCTTGTTTAAACCAGTTTTCTTGGTAATGCTTACACGAATCAGAAAAACGTAAATTTTGCGGTTGAATAGATACTCATCTTATATTCAAATTAGTTTTTAAGAGATCTTTCAATTGATGATGGAAAAGAGTGTTATATCCATATTAGTTTTTAAGAGATCTTCCAATTGAAGATGGAAAAGAGTGTCTTAATGCTGGAATTAGCAACCTCTTAAAATAAATGTTAATTTCAGTTATCCTACATGATAATAACTGTTAAAAACAATTATTCACACGTCATGGTCATTTACCACATACCACTAAGACTTGTGACTCAGATAAGCATGCTAGATTTTGTATTTAAATATTAGGGACTACAGATTAAGATTTTCTCACTTTATAACTTTACAAATTCATAAATCATAACATACTAGGTTAAAATACTTTATCTTCAAACAAAGACATAAATTACATAATAGAAAGAGGATATTTGTTACTATTCAATCTATTTATGCATTCGAAGAAGATTTCAATCTATAATGAAGAAATAATAGTAGCTCATCATTTTATAGGTTTAATTATATTCAGTCGGAAGAATTTGGGTAAGACTTTCAAAGTCACTCTCGATCAACTTGCAAATTTGAGGCATCGTAGTAGAATCATTACCAACGGTATGCTGTGCACCTAAGTGCGAAAAGATAGCGCAAGCTTTGTTATGTTGTTGGTAGTTTTTAACCATAGGCATCTCCTCAAGAAAGTTGATAGCTCATATCATGAATTAGGTCAAGGTGGCTGATGATTTCAAGATTCCGTAAAAAATACTTCTTTATGCCTCGGGTATTAGCCATAGCTCATATTCATTCAATAATTCTACCCCTTTTGAATTCTTAGACCTCAGTTCTTAATATTTTGACTCTTTCAAGCTGTGTATTAGGAACCTCTTTCAAATATGATATGAATTGCTAACTCCCATCATATTTTTACTAAAGATGATACACAAAGAATCTTTTTATTGTGGTAGTTTCTTTATAACAAGTATTGCCTCTATTTTATTTTATTTTTGAAAAAAAAATTTATATGGTGTTTTTGCCTTTATAAATAAGCTTAAAATGCTTATTCTCGGTCCAAGCATAAATATTTGTCATTCCAATAACAAATGTATATAAATAAAAAATGAAGATAAATTCAAGAATTCAAAATTTCATTACTAATATACGTTATAAGTATAGCACCATAATTCAAATATAAAGCGACAAATTAGAACAAAGTCTTATTTGTGTTACATGATCATTAAACAACTTTGATGGCATGTCTTTCGTTAAAGGATTTGTAATCATTAGCTTAGTATGAATGTTTTCAACAAGCACTTCATTCCTTTTAATATGCTCTCTAACTGCTAAGTACTTAATGTTAATATGCTTACTTTGACTTCCACTCTTATTATTCTTGGCAAAGAACACTGCAATTGAATTATCACAGTATATCTTTATTGGGCTAGAGATAGAATCCACAACTCGAAACCCAAATATGAAACTCTTTAACCAAATACTCTATTTTGTTACCTCAAAATTAGAAACAAACTCAGCTTCCATTGTAGAAGTAGCAATCAAACATTATTTTGCACTTCTCCAACATATAACTCCTCCAATAAATAAGAAGATATATCCATACTTTAATTTACAAGAATCAACACAACTAGCAAAGTTTGAATATGAATACCTAATAACCTCCAAGTTATTAATTTGTCTATATGTAAGCATGAAATCTTTAATCCTTTGAAGGTATCTCATGACCTTCTTTCCAGCTCTCCACAAACTTAGGTTACTTTGATATCTTCCCAACATTTCAACTGCAAATACAATATTCAATCTAGTACAGACTTGAGCATACATCAGGCCTCAAACAACTAAAGCATAAGGAATGTTTTTAATATATTCCCTTTCAAAGTCATTTTTGGGTTATTAATTTAAACTAAATCTGTCACCCTTTACAATAGGTGTTACACTAGGTGAATAATCTTTCATAAGAAATCTCTCAAGAACCTTATTGATATAGGCTTCCTAAGATAAGTCCAAGATACCTCGAGTCCTGTATCTATTAATCTTAATGCTAATGACATAAGATGCCTTGCCCATATCACTCATATCAAAATGTTGATAGAAAAATTGTTTCACCTTATATAGCAATCTCGTACCATTAGTCCTAAGAAAAATATCATACACATATAGGACTAAAAAAATAATTTTGCTCCTACTAATCTTGTGAAATATACATTCATCTATAACGTTCTCTACAAAACCAAATGAAGAAATAACATTATGAAACTTTAAATACCATTGGCAGGAGGATTGCTTTAGTCTATCTATAGACTTTTAAGCTTGTAAACTAAATGATCACCATTATTTGAGACAAACTGTTCAAGTTGTTTTATATAAATCTTTTCCTCTAAATCACCATTGAGGAATGTCATTTTCACATACATGTTAAATATTTAAGTTTGGGTAAAATAACCTTAATTTAACATTTGAATAGATCATCTAACCAATCAATTTTGTAATTTTAGATTAATTTTAGCTTTAATTAATCATCCTACCTTTTATTTGTAAAATTTAACGGTAAGATGATCATAAAAGCTAATCATATGTGCAATGTAATGAATTTATATGATTCTAATTTGGTCTTATGTGTTGTAGATCAATCAGATTGAGCCTTGGATTGCTCACATTGAGTTAACTAGTACCATGTCATCCACACCATACAAGAGCGCTACAAGGCAAGATGAGATGGTTTCTAATTAAGAAAGGAGAATGCATAAGAAATGAGAAAACTTTGAAAAAGGAAAGCTTTGAAGAAGTAAAGGTAAGAAAATTTAGAAGGAGATCCAATAGTGGAGAGAGATCTACAGAAAAGGAAATGCCTAAAAGACTAAAAAGAAAATTAAAGGGAGAGGCTTTATAAGGAGAGGAGACCGTTCCCAGATCACGGGCTCTCTCTCTCTCTCTCTCTCTCTCTCTCTCTCTCTCTCTCTCTCTCTCTCATCCTTGTTTGAGTGGTGCCAAACAATTTTGTCTCTTCACGAGTGGCACCAAATGATCTTATCTCTCTCTCAGTAGTGCCAAATAGTCTCATTTCAGCCAAGCTCAAGGATTTATCTAATGAGAGTGTCAAATGCTTTCACTTGTGGTAACATTTATGTAACTAATCACATGACAGTTGTATCAAGTTACCCTTCACCAATGCCATCTACTTTTATGAACCTAGACACCGAACGGTCTCCTAATACTAGTCAGTTACAAGAGTACTTTGGACTAGCTATGGTTAGAGGTTTGGTATCCCATAATCATCTAGGCATCTTAAACTATAAATAGGGGTTCTACCCTCAATTTCAAGATATTCATAATAAATAATTACTTAAGCAATTCTCTCTCTCTCTCTCTCTCTCTCTCTCTCTCTCTCTCTCTCTCTCTCTCTCTCTCTCTCTCTGTTCATAACATGAGAAACTCTCTACTTTTCTTATATGTTCAAGGTCTTTAGGATAGATATGAGACTACGACTAGCCTTGCTCTATTTCCAAAAGCTTTTAACTATGACTATTTTCTTTATGTTCCTTAGTTTTGAAATATAGATTGAGTTCTGGTCTTTTGGGGTAGAGCTATGACCATTTTATCTATGCATCCCAAGATCTTGTCTTGGAATCTATAAGTCCTTGTTCACTTATGATGATGGCTATAACTAATCATCATAAGCCCTAAATCATTTTAGTCTTAGACATGATGTTGTTACCTAAGGGATTGACCAAACAAGCTTAGACCATCCAAGTCTAAATGGACCATTAGCCAAACTCCAAGCCATAGTTCATGATGACATGCTATATACATATCCTATTTAGAACTTTGTCCTATGCTTAGCAAGGCACAAGTCATTGCCCCTAAGCCATTGGTTAGGTATGTATGGCATACATCATGCATGCTGATAGCCTTGCCATTTTGGGAACCTTGTAACATATCATCACTTGGACCTCTTTATGGCTATTTATATCTTGCCCATGGTCTCTTTTACAACACTTATGGCTCTCATAATACCTTTATATGACTCATTCTAACCTAAAGACTATGCTATGTAATTAAAGAATGTGATGGATAATCAAAAGTTTTGTCTTTCAGTATTGATATGTAATTAACAATCCAAAGAGTTGGAGATATATACTCATCTTCATCTGACTAATAAGAACCCAATAGTGGTGAAAATTTGTATTATATCCCTTTTTGCTTATTTACAAATGCATGGAATGGCCTTTTTTGCTCGTACACTCCTCTCAATGATAAGGGTTGTAGTTCTTACTATTTTGAAGAAATCAATCAAGAAGGAAAATATCTTTTCTTCTCAAAGCCTTGAAGAGCTTCTTGGTTTCCTAAAGAGTGCGTTAATCAATGTTTAGAAGAACAACTCTAGCTCTTGCTTTTGGATTGTTGTAGGAATCTTTTTCATTGGTTGTTGTTGCACCACTTTTTCTACAACTATGGAGGAGGAAGAAAGCAAAAGTAGGTAGGAATGTTTCTTTCTTCATTTTTTTTCTTTTTTCTTTTCTAATTTTTCATCAAATTTCCTATCTTATTGCATTTTACATTCTTCTTCTTTCCTTCGTTTTTTATTTCCACAACAAGGTTGTCGAGTAGCCTAAGAGAGAAGTAAGGGGGGAAATTAAGTGATCTTGATTATTCACCCAATTTATGGTTGCTTTTATGCTTCGAACTTAAGTGAGAGTTTGGTGCCCTTGCACGTAGGTATGGTTAAATTACATAGAGGTGATAACTAAATTCTCGTCCATTAGGTTAGTTATAAGGTGAGAATTGAATTCCATCCCTAAAAATTCAATTTCAAGTAAATGTATGTGTAGTAACCACTAAATCCAACTCTAATAATTCCTATTCTATTTAAGTAATTTTTTTTTGTATATATACACACACATGGAAAGGGAGAGATAAACTAGAGAGAGAGAGACTATAACCAAAGTACTTTCTCATTGTATGAAACTCTTTCTAAAAGAATCCATTCTCTAATTTAATTATAATTTTTCTTGCTATCCAAGCCAAGCTCGCCCCTAACTCATATATTTATACAGTGTTAGTGGTGCTTAAGATGACTTAATTTGAGTTGAGATGACCTCACATACATCTCAAGCAACACTAAAGGTGAGAGAGGAGATATCACTTCATCTTAACCCATGCATCTCATATGATCTCCTCGCAAACAATCTCACTCCATCTAGAGCACCACTACATGTGAACAAATGAAATCATCATCCATTCAATCTATAAATTCATGGTCTTATTTTTTGGCCATTTTGTGTAAGTAGAGAGATAAACAGTGAGCCAAGTTATTGGTTCCTTTTTCTTTTCTTTTTTCATAAAAACTAGTAAGATGGCTTGTGACATTGCGCATGTACGAAAATAGGAGAGACTGAGAAAGTAAAAGTATGTTTTTGTAGAGAGAGGGAGGGAATTGATAACATGCATTGCAAGATCTATAGTTGGACAAATTTTATATGGAGCAAAGAAGAAGAAGAAGATGCATACGTTATGATGGTTGTGGTCAAACTTCATTTCATTACTATCTATCTATCTATCTATATATATATATATATATATATATATATAGAGAGAGAGAGAGAGAGAGAGAGAGAGAGAGAGAGAGAGAGAGAGAGAGAGAGTTTAGAAGTTATTTAGCTCTTGTATAGGTAGATAAAAAAAAAGTAACTATAAATAATATTTACTTAATAAGGTAGAATATTACTTTATGTAGGACTCTAAGAATCAATATTTTTATAATGTAAGAATCAATATTTTTATAATGTAAGAAATTTCAGCTGTGCAACTCCTTATAAGTAGGAAGGAGTTTGCTTAGGAATATAGTATCTACTATCTCTATTAGTTTGCCATGCAACACATTTGTCATTTATCTTTATCTTTCTTTGTAGAGTTTTTAAAGATTTTTTCTCTCTAATCTATACTATTTATTAAGAGAATTCCCCTCCTACTTTTAAGCTGAGTAAAGTTATGACGTTTCCTTACAAAAGTTTGACATAAATTGGGATTCTCCTGGATTACATTTCAAAATAAAAGATGATAGCAAGGTATACCAATAATAAATTGGTATAAAACTCTGCCATCAAAGTGTTATTTCTTATAATATACATAAAATATATTCCCAAGCAAACTCTATTATAGTAGACCTCACATCATTTTTTATTTTGAAAAGTAAAATAGGAGAATGAAACTTCATACTAAACTTTTTAGAGAAATTCATTTATTTAACTTCTCTTCAAAGTAGGAAAGATAATTTCTCCTAATAAATAATATAGTATATAGATGAATATATTCATTCTTCTTGGAATGAGATAAATGGAAAATGAAAAATAGAAAGCGGCTCTCTTTATTCCGTTGGAGGGAATAAAACCCCAAGGTAGCGTAGCTCGTAGCGGAAGAAGGGACATAAAAGGTAGTTAATAATGACAGGGGCAGCAACCCTTCTACCCCCTCCGACCTCCTCACGTTCCTTCTCTCGCCTCTCTCATTCACGGCCAAAAACCGGTAAGGTTTTGCTCTCTTTGTTTTCTGCCACTCTCCTTATCTTCTTATCTGCACAGAAGAGCTGTTCTTATCTGCACAGAAGATCTGCCAAAACCTACTTTTTCACTGATACCTTCTTACTACTGAATTCCAGTTTCTGTCTATTTCTTCAATTCATTGGGAATAGTAGAAGAAAACTGCCCATAAATGTTTTATTTTTTTTCTACTGAATAAACAGCCCATTGGTTCAGAAAATGGCTTTCTTTCTCTGCACTTTGCTATTTCATTGTCTCAACTACAGAATTCGTTTCTAGAGCTACTACAAGTCGGTCTTTGTGTTTTTCATTTATTTTATTTTTTATTTGGGTTTCCCGGTGCATGCTTGTTACTTAAATGCCACGCAGTACTTTTTCAAATTCGTTTAATGCGTTGCTTGTTGGTTGTGTAGCTTCCTGTCCTATATCGTTGTCTTACTCAAGAAATTGGTGCTAATGATACTGAGGTTTATATGATTTCGCCCAGGATTTTACTTTTTTGCCCTTTTGGGTGTTTCAGTAGTGCACTAAAAACTTGAATGCTGTGCTTTATGTTTAACAAAATACTGCAATTTGTATATTTTTAATTTCACAATATAAGATATTTGATGTGGATGCCAGAACAATGACAGGTGTCTGTTATTCTCTTTGCTTCCTCGTTAACTCTATGGAAGTATGAGTACTAGTTGAAGTAATTCAGTGTGGGTATTCTCAAACTAGACAGATTACTTGAGAGCAACAAGTAGGAGATTGGTCTCGTTGACAAAACCATCAGCTATGAGCAGCGAGGCCCCAACTACTGTTCCTCAGCCAGGAGGTGCAGTTGAAACTGTAAGTAATATTGCTTGCATTGATTAATTTACTCTTCTTATGTTTTCTATTTTGGTAGATTCAGTTGGCTTGATTCTCTTGAACTTATAACCTTAATTTCAAAATATTGTTGTATAACCATAAGGTGAAAGGCTCGAATCTCAATGTGGTTATTTGTGAGCCAGGTTTGCTGTTTAAAACCTTACAAGGTTCTAATTCACAAATCAATGGAAATGGTAAATGTTTCAAACATTCTGCAAATGTTTGGGAGAAGTTTGTGGAGAAGTTGGGATATAAGCATGATGTGGTTAGGAATTCAAATTATTTGTTTTGAATTGTAATTGGAAGTAAATCAATATGTGACATTTGCAAATATTATATTCATGATATTCATGTTTAGTTCAGTTAATTCGTGTTTAAATGTGGAACAGTTACAAGATTCTGGCTTTCTAAATTGGTCGGGACTATACATTTCTATTCAGGAGTTAAAAAATCTTCAACTATTGCAAATATTATATTCATGAAATTCATGTTTAGATCAGTTAATTTTTGTTTGAATGTGGAACGTTTACTAGATTCTGGCTTTTTAAATTAGTTGGGACTATAAATTTATATTCAGGAGTTCCAAAATCTTCAATTATTAGTTGAATTTTAACTATACTCAAATATAACTAGTATAACCATCAAGTAAAACAGAATACATATTGGTGACCGTCTACCAAGAGTACAGTATGTATTAGTAATTTAGTATGGCCTATCCTTCAATTGATGTTATTTGCTCTCTGCCCTGCATGTGATATTGGCATACCAATCATGTCTTTTTCTTCTGTACCTAGGACCTTACAGCTAAGATAGAAATATGCTTGACGCTTTTAATTATTGAAGAACTTAATTTAGAACACACCATGACTCTGATTGATGGTATAGGATGGAGATGGAATTGGAAGTGTTAAACAACAGCTTTCAACTTTGTTTAAAGCATCTCTTAGAGACACTTTTCCGGAGCTAGACGTTGAACCAATGATTGCTGCTTCGACAAAATTTGCTGATTATCAATGGTATTGTCTATTTTCCTCTCGTTTACTCCAGACAATAAGTTGCTTGATTGATATTTGAGCTTATTTAGCAAAAGGTGGATGTTCTTACCTTTGGCGTTGAATCTCTGTAGTTTCCAAAAGCTTCCGTTCTTGTCCTTCTTCTACTTTGGAATCATTTTTGGTGGTAATTCGTGGTTTGCTTTAGTTTAAAAGGAAAATCAGGATAAATTGATTTCTCTCTCATGTAGTAACAATGCGATGAGCCTGTGGTCCAAGATAAAAGGGAAAACAACTGACTTCAAGAATCCTAATTCCATTGGAGAGGTACTATTATCTTTCATCATGAACAAAGTTTCTGTTTTTTTCCTTCCATTGAAGCCTTTTTTCTTTTCCCAGCCAATGATTCCTGCTTTATTGAAATTTTCTGTTGAATCTTTTAGTATTGCCTTACTTTGAAATTCCAACACATTCTTTATTTCCTGATAATGGCAACCCTGTTACTTGTTTATACAAAAGTTTGCTTATGTTGTGGCAGAAATTTCTTTCTTCTGCAGGCCATAGTGAGAAATCTTGCTCCATCTGAAATCATAGAACCTCCTTCTGTTGCAAAAGCTGGATTTATCAATCTTGTTTTGTCAAACAAATGGACAGCCAAGGTGCTTGAAAAAGTTTGAGGTTTTAGAGAAGGAAAACCACTATCTTTCTTGTGTCAATCCATTCTTGCAGTATGTACTTTTTAACATGATAATGTTACTTAATGCAGCATATACAAAAGATGCTACTAAAAGGGATTGGAATCTGGGCACCGTTGCTCCCTGTCTCGAGGGCGGTGGTTGACTTTTCTTCTCCAAATATTGCGAAAGAGATGCATGTAGGCCATTTGAGATCGACAATCATTGGCGATACTCTTTCTCGCATGCTGGAGTACTCAAATGTTGAAGTTCTTCGTCGAAATCATGTTGGTGATTGGGGTACACAGGTAATGTACATAGTCAGAAATCTTTCTTGTTATGTTATGTGTAATGTACAATTATGTGTTTGCAACGATTTAAGTATGCAGTCTACAATGTCTTTTTGCGGCCATCTTATGTGATGTTTGTAGGTGTTCCTTTGATTACAATCTTAATGGCAATATCCTTCATCATTATATTATATGTGGTTGAGATTCTAACTTCCTTTGTATCATATTTCCATAAATATTCTCCTTCTGTCATCTTCTTTATCTGCATTTACTAGCACTTTATTCTTGTAATTCATTAATTGAACTTTTCTTCAGTACATAACTGACTGACAGGGCTGTGAATGGAGAGATAAAAAGAAACAGAGAGGAGTTTTAGTAGTGGTGACAGAGAATGCGGTTATTACGAGAAATTTTAAAAAAAGTTCATTCAGAAAGTCACAGAATTTTATTTAAATTTAATTGGAGAAAGTGGGAGAGAATTCATGTGAAATAGTTTTTTACTTGTTAATTAGCTGCATCTTTACTAATAACTTGATAACGTGTAGGATCTCAATTAGCTGTATCTTCATGTTCTCGAGGTCAATCTCTGACTGTTGCGTCCTATCTTTTTGATGTAGCCAGTTCCTATCCTGATGCATCACATTTGATCACATGTTCTGGTTTCATTTGGTAACCCTTTTGAAGTCTGGGGTTAGGAATCTCGTGCATTTGTGAATGATATCAAATAACAGTTATTCTACACAAGTGTCTCTACAAATCAACCCTTCCTTGACTTTTCTTATCTGCAGCTGTTATAATGGTCATCAAAGTCGACATTTGAAGCCCATCTAGTTGTCTATTGGTGATTGCAGCTATTTCTGTTCTGGGCAGTAGTAATTCCCTAGTGAGATGACAGGGCACATCATGTGGCTTATGTTGGGATTATCATCACCTTGTTGCTGCTCTTGTGATCTTTACATTAGTAGGCTGCAGATCGACATTGGAGCTTTAATGCTCAGGAAGCAGGAAATTGCTTAGCTGGCTTTGTTAGTCCAAGTATGATATACAGAAAAAACATGATCAGGCTTCAGAATTATGGAAAGCCACATTGACATAATTGCTCTGGTAGTTTTTTCATATTAATTTTTGAAAGGCAGGAATTTGAACTTTGCAATTTGTGCATACCTATGGTTAACTAGTGGCACCTGCCACAAAATTGATGGATATTAGCAATTCACTGTATGGTTTATCAATTACATTTAGGGTTAAACCCCAAAAGTCTACTGTGCACTCAGCATTATTGATCTTGTTAAACTAAAATGTATCCTCATTGTTCTAAATTCAGTATCAATAGATTGTCAAATTCAGGTAGCATTGCATCTTTGAAATAGTCAAGTAGATCATCTTCTGCATTTTTTAAGTTCTTTCATTGTCTGCATTTTTTTGTCTAAATATACAACTGGCTAAATAGAAGTTTGGCTACTTCCATTTGTCCTATCTAAACAGCTGATGAGAAAGAGCTTGCATTCCATTCTTGGATTCAGTTAGCTAAATCTGCATGTTTTCATGAGCTTTCTCTTTGTCAACATTTATTGAGATATTTCTGTTGCCCCCGTAGTGTTATTAACATCTCTGAACGTCCTAGTCTTCTCAGCAATGTGTATTCCTTTCCGTCTAACACTTTCAAACAGTGATCCCTCTATATGCTATGCAGTTTGGTATGCTGATCGAGTATCTCTTTGAGGAGTTCCCTAACTGGGAGGACACGTCTGAACAAGCTATAGGAGATCTCCAGGTGAGATAAGAGCCCAAGACAGCATATAAAGTTTCTCATTGGTTCATGTTGAGGCAGTTTCATTTGCTGATTCTTCTCTGCCAGTTCTTCCTGATTTTAAGAAAATGAGCAAACTCTCTTTCAAGTTTTACTACTTAGCTGTGTCATTATCACCTCATTAATATTTCTCGTTGGCAAATTTCATTAGTTGAAACTGAAATTTCTAGCATGTAGCAGCCCTAATTGCTCCTTAAATATTTTCTTTCTCTTTATAAAGTCTTTCTTCTGTTGTTCTACCTTTAACTTTATTAAATAATAAAAATTGGAAATAATATCGTATTTAAACTATGAAAATATGATTCTCTACCCTTTTTCATTCTGTCTGGATAACTATTCTAATACTAAGATTGCTGATGTTTTTCCAGGCATTTTATAAGGCATCAAAAAAGAAGTTTGATGAGGATCCTTCCTTTAAGGAAAGGGCACAACAAGCAGTGGTTCGGCTGCAGGTAGTGTTATGCACTTCAACTCTTATTGGTCTTTGCATCTGAGTATTAAACTGCAATTCTAGACATTATGGCTTGGTGGCAGCTATCTTAAACCTTTTTTTTCATCAATGTAACCAAAGTAATTCGTTTTTTTCCTCAACTCTTTTTCTTCATGACTTTTTTTAATCCTTTTTTTCTTTTCACTTGTTCAATGGCAGGGTGGGGAAGCCCAGTATCGCCTGGCATGGGCGCAGATATGTGAGATCAGCCGCAGGGAATTCGCTGAGGTCTATCAACGGCTTGGGGTTCATCTGGAGGAAAAGGTAATTTCTTATTGATGCACTCAACTTTCCCAGTATTAGGAGTTTAGTCTTCAGAATATTGAATCAGACATTTTATTTAGGATTTGTAAGGGATGGCCCCCATATTTGTCGTTGATGTTGCATGCTGTGTACTCATATCAGCAGTCAGTTCAAAGAGTTTTAGCGCTTTGGTGTGAATGGCAATTGCAACTTTGTGGTTCGTGGGCAACTTCCAGCAAAAAGAGGTGCCTACTTGAACATGAGAGCATTTCAAGTCTGCCTGATACAATGGAGTCTGTCTGACACCCAAACGGCATTTCTGGATGTAAAAGAGTGCAAAAGCACTCTTTCAGTGTCATACTCATTAGCTTGTGCAAAAGGTTGGGGGCCAAAATATATTTTGGCCAATAATTTGGTTAATGAAGATACTACTAACTTCTTGCCCACAATTCTCTCTCTCTGCTATTGTCTTGTTGTCAATGTTGGCTCCCCTTCTCTTACTTCTTCTCAAATTAATTGCTTAAACTTCTGATAGAATGGAAGATATGCTTGTTTAGTGTATTTGCTTTATTTCATTGTCTGTTTCTAGTTTAAAACTGTCAAGATGTCATAGAAATCATTGCAAAGAAGCAGCTAAAAAATTGCCGAGAAGGATAAAGAGTCGTAATCAAGCAGTGAGTATACAATATCTCACCACTCAGCTTGATGAAAATGCTTCATTTGTGAAATTCAACATTATATATACTAGAAACTGTTCATGCATAGAAGAAAAAGAGGGAGGGAAAGACACAGCAAAGGGGATGGAAGATAAGAGTAAGGAAATAGATGGCCGTAAATTGTGTAGTTTGAGATGAAATTGGGAATGGAAATTGAAAAGGCAGTGTTGGACTTCAAAAAGAAGCAAACATTTAGATCATGAAACAGTTCAAGTCCTTGTTTATAATCTTATTAGGATCTGTAAAAGGTAGGGTTTTCTTATTGTACAAAGTATGTATGCTCATAAGGAAATACAAGGATTTTTGCATACTATTTTCCCATCTATCCAAATGAGAAAATGGTAGGCAATTTTGCGACCATTTTTCCTTTTGAATCCATCCATGTATAAAATAGAGCAGGTGTAGCCTTTCCAAGCGACAGTCTCGGAGAACAAATTTTTTAATTGTTTTAGTAACTAAAGTAGACTAAGAATGTTGTACAACATGGTGCAGTACATAACCATGGCCAAAGTTTCCATTGTTTGAAAGAAAGAAACAGGCTCT
Organism: Warburgia ugandensis; assembly: GCA_035236585.1. NCBI lineage: Eukaryota > Viridiplantae > Streptophyta > Magnoliopsida > Canellales > Canellaceae > Warburgia > Warburgia ugandensis. Next base: position 16,725,583 of record CP141133.1, read on the forward strand.
ATCTCTCCTCTCTCTCAACAGTAGAAATATTCTGCATGGCATAGTTGATGTTTCGCCACTTGATCTTTTCTTCCCTAACGGACTATGTACATGGCTTCAGACTAGCATATTCAGCCGATGACCTCAAAAGGGTCACAGGAAAACAAAGCATATTGATTCTTCCACAATCTGTGGTTTCAACTTGGACTGGTATCTCTTTATTCCTATTTTTCTCTCCTGTTGCATGTGTTTATGTGGTGTGGTGCAAGAGGGTGTTGCACTATGTGGAGCCAAAAGTAGGCTTGGATTGCGTGCTGGTTCCACTTCTCCTCAGCTTATTTTCTAGTCTTCAATATCTTTATTTTCTTTCACTTTGTAGTTTCCAGGAACCATGATTACCTCAAGAGAAAGCAATCTCTTTGGTTTGGGAGGCATGGTGGTTCTTGCATGCAAAACTACAGAGCATATTAGAGAAGAAAAACTACTAGTAATCCTAGTTTCCATACTACAATTTTTTTTTCTTTCCTTGTCTTTCTTTATTTGATTGAATTTTTCCATGTAGTTGATGTTGATCATTGAAAAGGTAAAAGAAAAGACAGTCACAAATCTTTTCAAAACCCTCAAATCACACCTTCTACTCAATGGAGCATCAAGTAGGATTCTCTGATTACAAGGGGACTAGAAGTGTAGAAGGGATGGTCCAATTTCTTGCTAGAAACATGTTTGACGAATTGACATGCTTGGCAAAAGTTTGTTCTTGTAGGACCAACAAAACCTACGTCATCAATCCCTACAATCCCAAATATACCACCCATCTGGTGGGAGCATTATTGTTCCAAGTTTGTGGTCCAAGGAAATTCAATCATTTCATGTAGGATCCGTTTTTTTTTCAAAAATATATATGTGGTCCGCCCCTTCCACGGACCTCTCATACTTGGGAGTTTCGTGCATTGGGCTGCCCTTTTTTATATATAATATATATTTGGACCTGTTCTATGTTGTGGCTTTGATTCGTTATTTATAAATATCAATCTTTTTTTATCATAACAAGAAATGCACATATATCCACTTCCATACCAAGTCACAGTCCTATCACCCTAGAAAAAGAATCATTGTGTCAAAACCCTTGTCATCATTTGTGGTCTCCCGGTCTTTTTTTTGGTTTGGGGTGGGGTTGTTAATTGGGCCCTTAGAGGAAAATTGAAGTCTTTCAACTCAAATTGAATGCACTTATGGAAGTTCTTTTGTATGAAATGAAATCTTGGGTGCAAATAAATAATGAAAAGCAAACACACATAAGAACACAGACATTTATAGAGGTTCGGTCAGCCTATCCCTAGTCCTACATCCTCTCTCTCAAGAAAAAGTATCCTTGAGCTATTTGTTAGTTATAGTGAGAATTTACACCCTAAGTTTGAATCTATGCTTGGACACTTAAGATTGAGCTCATTATACTCAATCTTTGTACAAGGAACAAGCTTGTTCCTCAAATGCCGTCAAGGAACAATATCTATTCCATACAAATACAAGGAATTACCCCATTCCTGAAGAGAGGGCCCTCTTAGTAACAAGTAACATGAAGGATATACTTCTCTTTGAAATACAAATCAGTTAAGAAGAGAAGAGAAGAACACAATTACAACTTTTGATATGCTAATGAATTCCTCCAAGTGTTGGGTGTTTAAATAGCTTTAATTTTTCATGAACTTGCATTGCTGAGTTTCACACTTTGAACAGTTCTTCTATATAGCATGAATATCTCTTGTTGAATCTCAGAATGTAGAACTTGATTGCTTGTGAGATCACTTCATATGTCTTTTTTTCCTTCAGAAACACCTCTATATATAGTTGAACTTGAGAATATAGCTGTTGGAGATCCTTGAATTTGATTGGTTGATCAGCTAGCCCTTTTAGGATCACCTCCCATGAGCTCCATGGGGAAGCTTGAAAATGACTTAGAGAGAATAACTAACTTTTGAAATGAATTTAGTATGAAAATAAAGTTTGATAAATTAAACAATGGCTGCTTGATCTCAAATCATCAATTTTAAGATGAAATCAAGATTGTAGATGATAGATCTAAGTAATCCCCAAATCTTTGATCAAAATCTTATCATTTGGATAAAAAATATATCAAATGGTGAACCCACAATTCCAATGTTATGCTTTTGAATCATTAAAATAGCAAACAAAACAAGCTTCCAACGGTTACCAATAGTCGGCTGTCAACCATTATAGCCTTTTTACAAGACCTGAAATTCTCATGTCAAGGTCAATTGTTGACAGCAATTATTGTCAACTTGGTTGTTGATCATTCAACAGGGAATGATTGGCTGTTAAGTACAGCTGTCGATTGTTATGCCTAAAGATCAAACTTTATTTTGATTTTTCAATTTAAATAATTGATCTTTTTGGGAAATCTTTTGGCAGTTACTAATATAATAATAATCATTGGAACTTCCAATCGAATAGCTTGGAATTCATCTTGGATCATCAAAAACTTTATTTTTAATTGGAGATAAAGTAATAAACTCGATAAACTGCTTTGATCCTTGCTATAGATGCCAGATTTGTGATCTTTACTTGAAACTTTCCCTAATTTTGCAAGCTGATCTGTTTTAATCGTGTGAACAGCTAGATCACCAATGATGGTTTTGTTATCATCAAAACTTAGCAAAGAGAAATAAACTTAACAATCTCCACTTTTGATGATGACAAAAACTTTTGAAAAACAAAAACAAGTAAGAGAAGTAACAAAACAAAAACAAGTAATAGAAGTAACACACCTCCCCCTTATCATTCACATCTTATCTTCAAAATGTCTGTTGACATGGGGCTTCACCATTTCATTGTCTCATACATTCTAATTCCAAAATTTGGAAGCCATTTGGTCCTCGGCACTGAATTGTTCGTCATGTATCAAATTTGCTATTGGTCAAAGGTGCAACATGTCGTGGCTTTTTATTTGCTTGTCAAATTGTGTTGCAAGAGGGGAAGGTCTATGATCTTTTCTATGGCCATAAGTAGACTTCTTAGAAGATTTGGTGTAGACTTCTTCTTAGGAGATCTGGTATTCACTTCAATGACGAAAAATCTGAAAACTTGACAAAAAGAAGGACGAAATCAATGAAAATCAATGCTTAGGATTCAATGCAAGTTAGTCAATGATGTTTGGGTAAAGAAAAGTGAAGGACAAGATGCCCCTGCTAGAAATCAACATTTCAATATTTGGGATTGGGAAATGAAGATTCAAGTGAAGAAGACACCATCCCTCTTGATGAGGATGCTTCATCCTCAAATTGTGGTTGTAAATATCGTTACTTATCAGCAATATTTCGCCAATATCTCAATATTGGGTAGAAAACCAGTAGATTTAAACTCATTAATTGTATCCATTAAATCTCGTTTTTATGGTAAGATATTGACAATATATCGTGATATCGATGAAAATATCACAATATTATCAATATTTTGGTTTAATTTTTTTTTTTATATGAAATGACTAAAAAATTCACTTACTTTATATGTTTTATCTATGATTTAGGGTAGTAATATATGCAACCGTTGTTTTTCCTCATGAGCCCCTTAATAAATGGTTACAGATGGCTATAACTTCAGATGGGCCAATATTTTTGAAGATCTATATGTTTCCCTTGGGTTAGTTTAGACACGATCCAAAGTTTGCTGGCTTCAGTTGTGAAATGGGCGATGAAACATTCTATGGTTCATTTTTCAATCCAAGAAAACATCAGGTAGGATCATCTAGTGGATGCAAATTTAGAGTATGAGCCATCTAAGCAAAGGAAAACATTGTGAATAGTTCTGATCATCCAAACTTTAAGCCTAACTTGAAGTTGTAGCCTTCAAGTCATTTATTGGGGACTTAAGTAAATCTACTTTCAGAAAGAAAGAATTGGATTTTCTCTCATTGAGAACTCCAAAATTCTAGGTGAAGGAAGAAAGAGGGGTAGAAGATGAGCGTGCAGCCCTTTCAAAACCTTAATCTCTACTAATGAAGAGAAGATTGGCTAGATACATGTACTAATATTATTGATGATGACCTTACAACATATGTTAGAGCTAGCATCCACAAGCATAGGTTTGGAGGATGTGCTTCTCAAGCATGTGCAGAAGTGGAAGAGAATCATGCTTTCCTTTTGGAGCAATAATTAGATGATTATGATTGAAATATGAGTAGCCATAGGAAGAGGGAAAGAGAACATACGCTTGTCCATTATCTAGTTTTTGTCTGTCTTGTGACTATGAATGGTGACTTTCAATTTCTGCTACTTTGCCACTAGCGGATTATAAAATTGATGGTATTTTAATCATCTTCTTAACAAACTTGACTTCTTGTATTGATAATTGTATCTGATTTTTCAATATTTTTGAAGTTTTCTAATATTTTCAATCTTCTAATTTTTAAATGGGGAAAATGACACATTTGGGCTCTTTCGAACATTTTTTCCTTGATTTGCACTTGTTGACTAGTCACTTCCGGAATCGGTTTTTGTGTTGATTACCCATTTGCCCCTCTAATTTGTAATGGATGCTATGTTCAGTATCTGGTGAATAGCACTACATTTTGTATGTATTCATCGACTACAATTATTTTAGCCAAAGTGGATATGACATGCATAGACTTTAATTTTGAAATAGCCAAAGTGGGGCAAACTTGTTAATGAACCCAATCTTCATCTCGAATGTCCATCTTAATATGTCTTGGAACCATTCCTATATGCGAGATCTTGCATCTAAATATGGATAAAAAGCATTGTGGTAAAGTGAGAACGTACCAGTCATTCATTTGCATGATCAGACACGTCCCAATTAGCGGCCCAGTTTATGCAATCTAAGTCGTTCATTTGGCACAACTGTTGAGGCCCATGCGAATGAATTCCAAGTACGGGGAAGATTAATTAACGCCAATATGCTAGCACCATCAACTCCTAAAACTTGAAAAGAGGAATGCACCCTAAAGATGTGATCTAGCTACCCAACTGCTTGTGGTCCATTAATGTTTGATCAGATTCATTTCTCTTTTTCATGTATTTGTTAGATGCCGCCTTGATTAATAAAGTTTGCGATTTGGAATACTTCAGCATGTAAATTTGTGCTTAGAAATGGACAGCTTCAATACTACAATGACAAGCAATGTTTTGTAGGGGCTACAAACATCCCATCCAGGTATTTTTAATGTAGATGATATATCCACGTAGAACAAATGCGTGAACGATTTAGATCAAAGATAGATGGTATACAATGGTGAACATAGACCAAACCTCACATTAAGGTCGGCTTACCATTATTTCCAATCTTTATTGGAAATTGTGATTCATATCTCCTCACGATCTCTTGAAATTATGAGAAATCAAGAGTGGGATATGGTTCACCCAAATTCCCTGCAGGCCTTCATTTTGGGAACCAGTAGTTGTTTTGGATTCAAACCTACACGTCTTGGATACAACAACCGTGTAATCATGTACATACACGGTACAACATGATGTGTTTAGGACAACCTAGGTGGAGAGTTATGGTTCCAATGGTATTTACCTAAGCATTTTAGTTTACACTGTCCGAGACTTTGAGGCCCCATAAGATATCGGTTTGTTGAAGGAGTATGGTGTCAGTGGTTGAACACAAACCTATTTCAAAAATCAAAGTCTGTGCCTGTCACATTTACTTTGGCTAAATACTTGTGGTTGGCAAATCTATAAGTAATGTAGTGCGTTATCTACTGGAAACATAGTATTTGTTACATATTATAGTGACAAATGGGTAATCTTAACACAAAAATTCCATGGAAAATGATGTCCAAAACTGATTGTAGAAATGATTGGTTAACGAGTACAAATCAGAAAATAAAAAAAGTTGGGAAGAGCCTAAATGTATCTTTTTCCCATTTAATTATTATATAATGATTATTTTTTGGATAATCTGATTTTGGAAATAATGGGGAGCCTTGGCGCAACAGTTGAGTTGTCGTCATGTGACCTTGGGGTCACGGGTTCGAGGCGTGGAAATAGCCTCTTGCAAAAATGCAAAGTAAGGCTGCGTACTATGGACCCTTTGTGGTCTACCCCTTCCTTGGACAACACATAGGCGGGCACTGTGCACCGAGCTGCCCTTTTTTTAATTTGATGTTGGAAATGATATTGAGATCCAAATGAGATTGAAAGGGGGCAGCTTGGTGCATGAAGCTTCCTTGTATGTGAGTTCCGAGGAAGGGGTAGACCATAAAGGGTCTATAGTATGCAGCCTTATCTTGTAAGCAAGAGGGTGCTTCCATGCCTTGAGCATGTGACCTGCAAGTTACACGGTGACAACTCAACCATTGCGCCAAGGCTCCCCTTCATTAAGATTGAGAATGAGATTGAAATTGATATATTTGTTTCTGACACTAGACCAATATTGACATTGATAGAATATTTACAACCATGATTAAGATAGATCATTTTGCTATATTAATGGAAGATTCAAGCCAATATCACAAATCTAGCATCTATGGTAAGGATCAAAGAGTTTATTACTTTATTTGCAATGAAAAATCAAGCTCATGATGATCTAAGATGAATTTTAAGCTATTTGATTAGAATTTCTAGTGATTACAGGTCATTTGTATTGTATTAATAATTGTAAAAGATTCTTAGAAAGATCAATTGTTTAAATTGACAATCAAAATAATGTTTGATCTTTAGGCTTAATAGTTGACCACTATATTTAACTGCCAATCGTTGTCTGTTCAATGGCCAACATCTACCAATGTCAACTTCTGACTTTGACTTGAGAATTTCAAGTCTTGTAGAATGGTTGTAACAGTCAAACTTTGCGGTTGACAGCTGACTATTAGTGATTGTTGGAAGCTTGTTTTGTTTGTTGTTTCATTGATTCAACAGTCAATCATTGAAATTGAATGTTGACCATTAGATATTTTTTTTTATCCAAGTGATGAGTTTTTTATCTTATTTTAATCAATGACTTTGGGATTACTTAGATCTATCATCGACCATCTTGATTTTATCTTAAAATTGATGGGTTGAGACCAAGCAGCCATTGTTGAATTTTTGGACTTTGTTTTCACACTAAATTTGTTTCAAAAGTTACTTATTCTCTCTCTAACTCATTTTTAAGCCTCACCAATAGCTAGTTTGACAATGCAGCTCCCGGGAGCTGATCCTAAAATGGCTACTTGCTTAACCAGTCAAATTGAAAGATCTCCAAGAGCTATTTTGTCAAGTTCAACTTTATATAGAGGTGCTTTTGGATGAAAAAAATAAAAAAATAATATGAAGTGATCGTACAAGTAATCAAGTTCTACATTGTGCGATTCAACAAGAGTGAATCAAGCTAGATTGAAGATATGTTCAAAATGTGAAGCTTGACAATACAAGTTTGTTAAAAAATTCAAGCCTCCAACTTTCAAAGGAATTCAATTGCATATCAAAAGTTGTAATTGTGCCCTTTTCTCTTCTCCTTCCATTCTTATTTGACTTGCATTTCAAATAGAAAAATTTCCCTGTTATTTGTTATTAAGAGAGGTGTCTCTCTTGAGGAATGGGATAGTTCCTTGTATTTGTAAGAAACAGGTGTTGTTCCTTGACGGCATTTGAGGAACTGGGTTGTTCCTTGGGTGAATGTTGAGTATAGTAAGTGTTCAATTTTAAGTGTTTAAGCACAAGTTCAATCTTGGGGTGTAAATTCTCACTAGAATTAGTAGAATAGCTCAATAAAAGTTTTTTCTTGAGAGAGAGGAAGTAGGCGCTAGGGATAGGCTGGCTGAACCTCTATAAAGTTAACAAATCAATCATGTGCAAGGATCTCCAACAACTATATTCTCAAGATCAAAGGGTATGTGAATGTGTGCAATGGCGTAAGAGTGAATCTCAATTGTGAAGGTCATGAGTTCGAAACTGCTCAAGGGTGTGTGAGTCCACCATTTAAAAAAAAGAAAAAGAAAATCTCAAGATCAAGTATAATAAAGGTGTTTTTGGATGAAAAAAAAACATATGAAATGATCTTACAAGCAATCAAGTTCTATGCTATGAGATTCAACAAGAGAGAATCAGGCTATATTGAAGATATGTTCAAAGTGTGAAGCTTAACAATTCAAATTTTGAAAATTGAAGCTTCCAACTCTTGGAGGATTTCAATTGCATATCAAAAGTTGTAATTGTGAAGGGGAGCCTTGGCGCAACGGTAAAAGTTGTCATCATGTGACCTTGAGGTTACGGGTTCAAGGCGTGGAAACAGCCTCTTGCAAAATGCCAGGTAAGGCTGTGTACTTTAGGCCCTTGTGGTCCTCCCCTTCCCTGGACCCCGCATAGGCGGAAGCTTCGTGCACCGGGGCTGCCCTTTTTTGTTTATGGACCATGGAAATCCAATCATTTCATGTAGGATCAGTTTTTTTTGTGGGCCTGTTCTATGCTGTGGCACTGATCTTTACCAGAAATATCAATCTTGCGCATCATAACAAAAATGCACACATATCCACTTCCATGCCAAGTCATGTCCTGCCACCCTAGAGAAATAACAGTGTTTCAAAACCCTTGTCATCATTGACTTGTATCTGTGGACTGGGTGTTACCTTTGCTGAATGTTTTCATCATTGACTAGGTGTTACCTTGCCACTGCTCCACACTTAACACACCCTCTGAGTCTTGAAAAGTTGGGTGGGAAAAAAAATAAAAATATAACTAGGTTGCAATACTACTCAAAATGCTATGAATTGGAATATTATTTCGAGCTTGGTCTATAGTAACTGGAGTTAGGCTTTGGCTTGTCATCTTATGAGTTTATAGAGCATGGTTGTAAGTTCTTGTGTTTTTACATGTTTAAAACCTGCCTCTGTTTTTGTTATGCTTTTCTTGACTTGTTAGCCAAAGAAGTGCAGGATATTAGGATAGCTATCAGTTATGACGTTTTTGCTGTAGTTCACTCCAAAGTGCCATTAATATGGGAAGGTCCACTCTGTATGCCTCTTATGTCTATCTATATCTTTTATTGATTAGATTTCCATCTCGTAAAAAGGAATGTTCTCTGTTTTACCTGTTTATTTACCGGTGAGATTTTCTAGAGATAAGATGGATTGTTTCCTGAAAAGAAGTTGATGTCTATTTGGACCTTGCAAATTCTGACGTATACGGATTTTTGACCATGGTGTCTCTTATTTCATGATTCTTGTATATGAGATGTAGCTGATTCTCAAGAACAGTGCCATTATAACATTATTGCCATTTGCATGTTTTGCTAGGGGGAGAGCTTTTATAATCCATATATTCCTAGGGTCCTTGAGGAACTGACTAATAAAGGTCTAGTTGAGGAAAGTGAAGGTGCCCGCGTGATAGTTATTGAAGGGCAGCCAATCCCTTTAATAGTTGTTAAGAGGGATGGCGGGTTCAACTATGCTTCAACTGATCTAGCAGCTCTCTGGTCGGTATTTGCAATTTGATTCCTTCCTGGTAATATAACCAGGACTCTATCAAACAGTATTATCTGGACAATTTGCTTTTTGACAGTGATGCTTGCCATTTCCAGGTATCGTCTTAATGAAGAAAAAGCAGAATGGATAATATATGTAACCGATGTTGGTCAGTCGCAACATTTTGAAATGTTTTTCAGTGTAAGTATCACATGCCATCCTTGCTTATTCCTGTCCATTGATTAACTTTCTCATATTTGGACATCATCTTTTTCTTGTCTTTCTGATTGGTCATATGCTGCTTTTTGACCATTAGAACTGGGGAAAAAGTTTGATTAATAATCCGGATCGAAAGGTTAAATTCGTTATTCCAGGGACTGACAAGTCAGTTAAAATATCACTGGAAGCATCTTTTGTATAAGTTGGCATTAATTTATTAACCTCAAATGCAGGCAATGCTACGACCTTCAAAAAGTTGTAAATTGTTGCTGTCCCTGCTTTCTTGATGGATCATTGCTATACATGGTCATTAGGAAGATTCTATGGGGCTGTTTGCAACAGGAGCAAAAATAATGGATTAAGCTGTTCTGGAATAGTGAAAATTTTTCCCAGCTAATCCTTGATTCTTATTTCTGTTACAAACAGACCCTATTTGTTTAGTGCCCTTGATGCGAAACCTCTTTTTTATTCATTTAGGCCGCCAAGCGTGCTGGTTGGCTTCCTCAGGATGGTGCTTCATACCCAAAAACTAGCCATGTTGGGTTTGGTCTCGTTCTTGGATCGGATGGCAAACGCTTTAGGACCCGTAGCTCAGAAGTTGTTCGATTAGTTGATTTACTTGATGAAGCCAAGACTCGAAGTAAAACAGAACTCACTCAACGGCTTAAAAATAATGGTAGTAGCGACCGACCTTTTGATTTTGCTAGATTCATAGACTGACTATTGCATTCATTGTTATTTGAAACCTGGGGTTAATATCACTCTCTGAGATTTCTGCAACCATCTGAATCTTAGAAGAAGTCATTGAATATTCTGAAACTGGCATTTGAGTTGTTTCTATGAGGCCATTGAATGTTCTGTCTGCAATTGTTTCTTTGATCAGGTAAACTGGCAGAGTGGAGTGATGAGGAGTTAGAGCAAACTGCTGAGGCAGTGGGTTATGGAGCGGTTAAGTAAGCTTTCTATACTTGTAAATAGTGGGTTCATTTGAATGTGATGCTTTTGTTTTCCTCGTGAAACTTCATTAAATAACACCTTGAGAATTAATTTACCACCCAGAACAGAAATAAATAGGAAAGAGTATAGAACTCCTAGAATATTTCAAGTGCCTTAAACATATACAATGGAGTGGTTAGTATGGTGGTAGTTTGTATATCTCTACCGAATGGGAGGGAAATGATTCACAAAGTGTTGAACTTAGCGGGATTGTGCCTGCTATGAAAAGGAATACTGCCTGCCTGAATAAAATGTGAATAGGTAGTGGCCTTAAGTACATAGTAGTGTGGTTAATATGTGGCAGTTTTTGTATATCTAGTGAATGGAAGCATTCACAGTGTCAAACTTAGCTAGATTGCACCCATTATAAATGGGACACTGCCCTACTTAATAAGTTCTATAATATATAGGAGGTTGACAATTCATTTGCCAAGGAAATATATTGCCCTGGTCAATATGCCATTAATTCTTCAACAAAATATATTACCTTCTAATTGTAGGATTCAGAAACAATTGCTACTTGTCTGCCATAGAGTTGTGGTCTAAAATATGCATTAATCAGTTTTTATAGATGATTTTTGGGTTCTTTAAGCTTCTTTTGAAGATGTCATTTTGCCAACGTATAGGAGTTATTTCACTAGTAAAGTCCGAATGTGGATGGTTGCTTTTTTCTCCATTGCAGAAATAAATATGGAGCCATTTGAATTTTTTAAAATGTTTTAAAGCTATTTAGATGTTCAAATTATGGGTTGAGGCTTGGAAACAGCCTCTTGCAAAAATGCAAGGTAAGCTGCATACTTTAGACGCTTGTGGTCCACCCCTTCCCCAGAGCCTGCATACATGGGAGCTTAGTGTACTGGGCTGCCTCTTCCCCAGAGTCATGGACTGTGTTTGTTCGTGGAAGTATTTGGTTTCTTTGGGAATTTAGTCTCCGATCTATGTTAAATTGTTTATGTGGGAACTGCATTGTAGTCTCCGGTCTATGTTATTTGGTTTCTGTGGTTAACTGCATTTTAGTCTCCAATCTGTGTTGTTTGACCATGATTTGGACTTGTACAGGTATGCAGACCTTAAAAACAACAGACTGACTAATTACACATTCAGTTTTGATCAGATGCTCAATGACAAGGTGCGTTCATGTTTGCAGATTTGTTACTGTGTTATGAAGGTGTAACGAGGTTGCTCAAATACTTATTTTAGAGTGGCAGATTAACCTAACTATGCAGATTAATTAATTTATATTTAGTTACTTCAAGTTTTTCTTTATTTTTCATTTTTTTCATTTGAGGTTTCTGTTCCCAGTAGGAATGAATATGTTTTGCTTTTAGGTGGTTTGGTTTTTGAAATTATGTAAAACAACACTTTATTTTCTTAGTCAAGTTGTCTCTACCTGAGTGGTGTATACATCGATTTTCATTTTGAACTAATGCTACTTCCTTGTTTCTCATTTTAGCTATCACTTCAGATACTTTCTTAAATTGCCTCCTGTAATTGACAGGGAAATACTGCCGTTTACCTGCTGTATGCGCATGCTCGTATTTGTTCAATCATAAGGAGGTCTGGTAAAGATATAGAGGAGTTAAAGCAAGTAAGTTTGATATCTTTTCCTGCATCTCACATACTGAATTACATTGATGCTATTCTTTTATTATGCTGTCTGAGAATGTTCTACTTCTTGATTGGATTTTCACATACTATGGTCTTTCAGACTGGAGAAATTATCCTTGGTCATGTGGATGAGCAGGTTTTGGGACTTCACTTGATCCAATTTGCAGAGGTAGTAATTGAATTGGAGAAAATGTCCTCTGGTTTCTTTCATGCTCTATAATCTTACAGTTTTCATATTGAATGACAATCTGAATTACTTCTATTGTTTGAGATTTCGTGCATTTCTCTTACCATCATACTTCAATTGCAACATATTTACGTGGATGTTTATAGCCTCAACCAAAAATCTGTGTTTTCTATTTTACTTTCTGTTTGACATTTGCCATCGCATTTGGACACCCATACAAAGACACAGCCAAAGCCAAGTAACAAGTGTGCACACAAATACACTCATAGGCACACACACGCACACGCACACATAATATGTGTGTGTGTGTATAACGGTTCTAAGCTTGTTGGTCATCTGAAGATTCTGAACCATTTATTTGCTCGGTCCAGTCTTACATAGGCCATGGACCAAAAAATCTTCTTCATTGGAGGTTCCTATTTCTCTGCACTAAAAAATCATCACTCCGTAAATAACATTCTGCATATCTTGAAAAGATAAAGTTAGGGTCATTTTGTATGGGATTTTTGCAGCATGGCCACCACATAAAAACACTTAGTTCTGTGTATGCATTGCCTTGTATACACATATGTCTATGTAGATATGTATGTATATGCATTCTATGGACACATGTATGATGTTCGCTTGTGTATATCACTTAACACGCACACTAAAAGTAAAAGTACATTCACGGTCTAAGATAGGTTGCTAATCCCAACCATTCATCTTGTGGCCTACATCTGAGATAACCTATGTCCCAAACTTCTCTATTTTAATGTTTTACCCATAGTTCTAAAAATCATTAGTCGACTTGGAAATCTATGTTGAGTTATTTGACTCAGTAGCAAATCAAATCGTTACCGAGTCTACTTGCTGTAAGGTTAGAACACAGGACCTCTAAAACAATATTACTATGGCCTAACCAACTCAGGTATGCGTGTATATTAAAAATTATAAATATGACCCTAATTTGTAAAGTTTTATTTTAAATCTCTCTCCAGTATTTTTGAGTCACTCACAATAGTCTTTGAGTTGGCTTGACTCGCATCACTTTTGAGTGGAGTGGAGTTTTTGGGTTTTTAAACTATGGTCTTACCTCTTTGTTCTGTTGAGATATTTTGACCGATTCTTTTCGTTTTTGACTTTCTGTGAGAACCATTTTCTTTTACAAATACTAGTGGTAAGTATGGTCAATGAGATTGTTTTTGGTGCATGACCTACATAAAATCATCATCAAAGCCTTATCCCGATTAGGCATCAGTTACATGAATCTTGTTCCTCCATTCTCCTCTATCAAGGGTCATGCCTTATTTAATCCAAAATTTATTAAATCTTTTCTCACCATTTCTATCAATGTCCTTTTGGGGCTACCACTTGCCCTTTTAGAGCCTTCAACTTGGATGGACTCACTCCTAACCAATATTGTTTTCAATCTCCGTTGGATCTCTATATAAACCATCTAAAGTCTACCCTCCCTCATCTTCTTACCTATTGATGCTACTTCTAGGTTTCCTCATGTTTTAATTTCTAATTTTGTCCTTTCTTGGTTGTGCTCAAATCATAACCCAATGAGAAAAACTTTGGCATTTCAAGATTTAGTGTCCTGATACAACTCTACAACTGAAATTGCTGAAAACTACAACTAAAACATACATTTGAATCAGTTCAAGTAACCATGATTAAAGATAATGAAAATAAGGTGGAAGTTTTCCTTTCAAATGTTGTATTTGACAAGATTCGATGGCTTACCCTTTACACATTTATGCACAATTAAACATAAGTTTCTATTAGATAACAAATATTGATAAACCACTCAATCAAGCACACAAATGATAGGAATTTCACTCAAATCTAGGTTACCATCCAATTCATCAATTCATCTACATTTTATAAAAGAAAATAGAAAATTTCTCCAACAAGCAATCCATCAATCCATCCAACCAAACATATTCCATTACAAAAATATGGAATCATTTGAGACATGGACATTCAAAATTCAAGACTTCCCGTCACATACACTCCAAATTAGCCATTCTCCACTCCACTTACTGCCCAACATCTTAGAATCCCACCACCAGACCCCTAATAAATGTAATATACACTTGGAGTTCAGCACCCTTAGTATCTTCAAGTATCATCTGGATTCAACACACCCAGGAACATATGAAGTCATTCAGGTTCTCATAAGACAGTCGGACATTTGGACCCAATCCATGCCATTTAGGCATCAGGACTCAATCTGGGCTATTTAGGAAACCAATCTGCTCTCAGGAGTCTCAACATATACTCATGTCATAAATGAGGTACATGTAGTGCCATTACTATTATCACCATCACATCCATTTCCAACTATTGCTCATACCATCCATGAGACTTACATAGTATCACATTCATCCTCATAATCTCATAATGCAAGATAAACTTGGTATCAATGCAAATGTCATGTGTGTGTGTTCATTAACACATGTATCCCAACCATAATAACGTAAGTGCAGCAAAAAATACTTAGAGCTTTTGGATTTTCATTCATCTTATTTTCTAAAAATGTGAGCATTCACATAATGCGCTGAGTTTTCAACAAGGCTGATGCATTAAACAAAACATCGATATTATAACAGCATCACACAACACGAGAATAAATTCTTTAGCAATGATCATGGATGAGGTCATTCAACCATAACAAGATCATGGATAATACTGTCCAACTACATTTGAGATCATGGATAAGGATATCCAACTACAATAAGATCATAGATAATGCTATCCAACTCCAACAAGATCATGGACAAGACTATCCAACTACAATGAGATCATGCATAAGACTATCCAACTAGAATAAAAGCATGGACCAAGTTATCCCGCAAATAATAAAATCATGATCAAGCTATCTAACTACATTAGATCCCTTGCCACTAGTCCAATACCCTGCCATAAAAGACTTCCAACCAGGCCTTTCACATACAGCCAACCAGCACATACAATCCAACTATATCCTTATTCAGCCAATGTACTTCAATCTTTTCCCATCTGCATTTCACAACAACATCATCACAAGAAATGCAATAAGGATATGGCACAAGATGACTCTCTAGCCGCATAGTCCATAATCATTTGAAGAACATGTCCACATTCAGACCATTTCAATGATGAATCATACACTTAGTTGACTCAATTGAGTAACTATAAGAGAGCAAGAGAATAAAAGATATGCAAAGTGTACAATCACTTCTCACTTTTATACCTCATGACTCATACTTGTAAATATTCCAACCTCATTTTTACAATTTATTATTGTTGAGTATTATTTCCTACAATTCAGTTTTCTTTATAATTCAAAAGAATTACATGTTAGCACTCATTCACTTTGCGATCAGAAATTCAATTCATCAAAATAGCATCATACCTACTACAAACCAAATTTGAAATGCCATTGCGAACCTATAAGCATAATACTAGAAGAATTCACGGCACAAAATTACAATTTTTCAGTGCTGCCAAATCACATATCCCACCAACTAGGATAGAATGAAGTCTAGATAAATGTAGAAATATTGAGATATTAAAATCACTGAATTTGTAAATCTCTTTGATATAAATCACATGACTCTCACTCGGGCCTGGTCACTACGACCCCCTTTGTGGGGAGGCACCCCTTCTCCTGGGGCTATTTTGCTGAGTTCCTTAGAGAGAGTTGTCTCGCGCCCCTAGGTATTTACCTTATCAATTATCAAATCAATGATGGGTTCTATTTGGCACCTGAATCAAACTGAACAAAATATTTGTCAGGCTATTGTTCCCTCGAATCCATGGAGTAAATTGCAACTATTGATTGGTGAGAATCGCGGCTTGATTTGGATTTCGAATAGATTCATATATCCGTGATGATTTATGAATATCAAATTATCGAGATGACTATCTAACCCCAAGGAAATTCATTCATTGTTCTCATCACGAAATGTTCCGCAGGTACCTATATCAAATTTTTTTTTTGAATTCCAATAGTATCCATTCCTAGGAAGCAATGCATCATCATCATCATCATCATCAAGACCTTATCCCAATTAGGGGTCAGCCACATGAATCTTGTTCCTCCATCCCTCTCTATTAAGTACCATTGCTTCATTTAATCCCAAAGTTTTAAAATCTTTTTTCAGCATTGCTATCTACATTCATTTGGGCCTTCCTCTTGCCCTTTTAGAAACTTCTACTTGCATTGCTTCACTCTTTCTAACCGGTGCCATTTTGGGTCTCCTTTGGACATTTCCAAACCATATAAGTCTAATCTCCCTCATCTTGTTATCTATTTGTGCTACCCTTTAGTTTCCTCTAATATTTTCAACCCTAGTTCTATCCTTTCTTATCTTGCCATTCATCCATCTTAACATCCTCATTTCCCTACGCTTTATCCTATGAACATAATGTTCCTTAACTGCCCAGCACTCTGATCCCTAAAGCATGGCCGGCCTTAAGGCCATCCTATAGAATTTTCCTTTTAGTTTGAGTGGCACTTGCCGATCGCACAAAACTTAGATGCACATCTCCATTTGTTCCAACCCACTTGAATTCTCTGGGTAACCTCCCTCTCAATTTCTTCACTCTCATGAATCATTGATCCTAAATACTGAAAGTGGTCTTTTATGAGGACTTATTGGTTACCAACAGGATCTATGTGGGGAGTTCCCTCGTGCTGTCCTATAAAACTAGCCTCAAAATTAAAGGTTTTACCACAAGATAGAGTTGTCATCCATTCTACAAAATTCTCAACAAGTAACTGCAAGCAGTAACTCTCAAACAATTCATTCTGAAAGGAAATTAGAATAATTCTTTCCATGAAAGTGCAACCAAACCTGATCAGAATAATATCCCACACTATTATCATGTACAAAATTTGAATAACAAAATTAGCACTTGCTTAATTGAATGTTGAGCATAAGTTACCAATTATATAAATCAAACTCCATATCAAAACATGAACTATAAAAATTTCATACTATTCATGGCCAGTCTCAAAAAGTACCTAAATTTGAAAGTGGATGCCCAACTTTCAGGGTGCTAGGAAACAAATCTGAGCCATTGAAGTGTACCCTAAAGAATTTTTTTCTTTTTTTTACCCTTTTCACACATCTTCCTATGCTAATGTAACCAACTCATAAACGTCACACATTTTCTAAAAGAAACAGTTTCACATGACCAGCAAAAGCCATACCATTTCTTCTTCAAAACATCTTGCTGAAAGTTACTGTATGACAGGGAAAATCATTGCACGTTATGCAAAAAGTAGAGTATGGGTTTCAAGTCTTCCATTTATGTTGGTTTTGAGGATGCCATGCGGCAAAGACCAAAGCCGGGGCGGACCAGAAACCACGTCTTCGTGGTTAAGTGCCAATTGGAATGTAGTCTGTCTCTTTTGCGGAGGAGAAAACATTTATGACTTGTGATTTTTTGTTGACTTTTTGAGTATGAATTTTAGTCTTAGTTGAAAAAAAATTGAATCTTGGTTAAAATAGATCTTGATTGACTCAATTCTTGCTCATCTTGGCATGAATGATAAATTTTGGGTACTTGTGAGAAATACTTAGAGAGGGCTTCTTGTGATTTTGGCTAATTAGACAAATCCCTTCTTTTTGGATGAAGCATGGTATTTTAAAAGAAATGGCTTGGATTTACTAACTTTGGAAATGAGAGTTGTCGATTCTGAGATCCCTCCCGTAAAGGTCTTGTGGTGAATATAGAGGATACCCCTTGTGAATGAAAAGTGAACATGCTGAAACAATATCCATGCCTTTTTGATTCATAAGGTATGTTAATTTGGAGGACTAAATTCTCAAAAGGGGGAAGAAATGGCAAACCCACTTTAACATCTCAATTTTTTTTATTATCTCTTGCTAGTGGGCCACTCTCTTCACTTGATCGAATGACCCTTTCATCTCATGAAATCAAGGTGAAATGAAGTTTATATCAAATTATATGGAGCTTACTACCAAATGCTGAAAATTCTCTTGCCAATAGAAAAGAAATCATGATGAAATGTGGGGCTAGGATATGGTCGTCCAATAATTTTGGCTAGTACCAATTTCTATGGGCAATTTCATCTAAAAGAAAACATGAGAGAAAGTCATAAGAGGATACACCCAACAAAGAGAGTAAAAACCGATCCCATTGTTGGAGGCTGCCCTTAGAAGCATCTCCTCCTCATGATCGATCTCTTTCTTTCCCTTTGCAAAACCTTATCCAATCTTATGATCTAATCCTAATTTTCTTCTAAAATTCGTCAATGGAGCTGCAAATGGAAGATGAGCAGGATGTAGATGAAGTAAGAACAAGAAAAAGATGCTTGAAAGAGCAATCAATATCAAATCAGGTGAGCTTTTCTTGATTAAAGACTTAGATCCCAACAAAAACTCTGGGGATTTAGGATCTTTCATTTTCCGCTCTTAGGCTCTCAAATTTAGCTTTGAATGCCTTGAATTGCTGTTGGAGGTCTCTGAAATTATTTTTAAAAAAAAGCATGTATGTTCAGTTTCTTGGAGATATACTATTGGTCACTTTCAATTTACAATTAACAGCCTGCATGTTTGATTTTAGGAGAATTTTGTTTTGGGGATTTCATTCAAATTGTGCTCTCCTATTAGACATTTGATATCTAGCTGGAAATACCATGCAAGGTCAATTTTCTGAAGGGATTATGTGCTGATCGTGTATGACAGCAAAAAGACTACTATGCATGTTCAAGATTCAGCTGTTGGAAGCTCCTATTTTGTTTTCCTTTTTGGATTAGGGCTACCAGTCCTTGCATGGTCATTTTCTGATGATGGAGAGCTAGTATGTTCAGTTCTTTTGAGTTTAAATTGATGGTTATGATGGGTTGTAGGCATAATATATGCATATTCGATTGTTTAAAGTCTTGGAAGATCAGTCACGTTTAAATCTACTAAGAATACCTATGCAGGTATGATTCCTTGAGTTTTGGATAATGTTACTAAGATTTCATCTGTTCTGCAGAAAATGAGCATGCATGTTTTGATTTAAAGAGTTAGGCCTGCTGACTGTGTCTTGATCTAAAGATGATGGTCACTCATTTTGCTTTTTGCTTTTTGCTTTTTGAACCTTGAAACTGTTGCTCATGTCTGACCTGTGAAACAGCAGTCGTGCAGATTTGGTTTTGATATTTTGGGTGGATAGACTACCAATTTCAGATGGAATTGTTGGGAAATTTGGACAAATGTATCTTGAAAAATTGTTTAATTTGACAACAGAGATTTTAAAATTTTCTGAATTTTGGATTGTTTTCTGTCTTGATCTTGTGTCCATGGGCCTCAAGATTGGAAAAAAAATTTCGACTAAGTTTCCGTTGTTGTTGTAGCAAATCTTGTTTTCTCTTAAATTTGTAGAATGTTGTTAATTTGCAAGTTTAAGTTTTGACTTTTAAGTATTGTTTGGGTACAAAATGTATGCTTCAGTGAGTAGAACTTGGATGTACAAAATGTTTATAGGAGAACCCAGGTGGAGGTTTCTCAATGGTTCGTCAAATGGGGCATTAAAAAGGGCAGCTCCGTTGCACGAAGCTCCCGCATATGCGGGGTCAAATGGGCATTCTAGGGTGATTTAAATGTGATTGATCCTCCAAGACTTTAAATATTTGAATATGCATATATGTATGCCTACATCCTATCAGAACCAGTAATTCAAACTCAAAAGAACTAAACATACTAGCTTTCCATCCTCGGAAAACGACCATGCAAGGATCAGTAGCTCTAATTCAAAAAAGAAAATAAAATAGGAGCTTCCAACAATTGAATCTTGAACATGCATAATAGTTTTTCTCTTGTTCTACACGATCAGTAGGGAATCCCTACAGAAAATTGAACTTGCAAGGTATTTTAAGCTTGATACCAAACGTCCAATGAACATAGCATACTATAAATGAAATTCTTAAAGCAAAATGCTTCTAAAGTCAAATGTATAGGCTGTTTACTATAAATTGAATGTGACCAGCTGTATATCTTCAAGGAATTGAAGATACATACCCTTTTTTTTTTTCTTTTTTTTTTAAATTTCAGATATGTCTAGAAGGGCAGCCTTTGCGCAACGGTAAAAGCTGTCGTCATGTGACCATGAGGTCATGGGTTCAAGGCGTGGAAACAGCCTCTTGCAAAATGCAAGGTAAGACTGTGTACTTTAGGCCCTTGTGGTCTGCCCCTTCCCCAGACCCCGCATAGGCGGGAGCTTTGTGCATTGGGGCTTCCCTTTTTTTATATTTCTAGCAGCAACTCAAGGCATTGGAGAACCAAATTTGGGAGCTTAAGAGGAAAAATGAAAAATCATAAATCCCTAGACTATTTGTTGGGATCTAAGTCTTGGAGGTCATGAAAACCTCAAGTGATTTGTTCTCTGATTTCTCTTCCAAGCATCTTCTTCTTATTTTTCCTTCATTTATGTCCTGATCCTCTTCCCTTTGCAGCTTCATTGACAAATCCTAGGAGATAATTGGGTTTAGATTGTGAGGTAGGGTAGGTTTTGCAAGGGGAAAGGAACAGATCGATCATGGGAAGGAGAAGATGCTTACCAGGGCAGCCTCCAAGAAAGGGATCGGTATTACCTTTCTCTTTGTTGGGCGCCCTCTTAGGGCTTTCTCTCATGTTTTCTTTTGGATGAAATTGCCCTTGGAAGTTTCCACTAGTTGAAATTCTTGGATGACTATGTCTTGACCCTAATTTCATCATGATTTCTTTTCTAAACGTGAGAACTTAGAAATTGGTAGTAAGATTCATATAATTTGATATAAACTTCATTTCACCTTGATTTCATGAGATCAAAGGGTTATTCGATTAGGTGAAGAGGGTGGCTTCACCATCAAGAGACTTAAAAATTGAGATTTTAAAGTGGGTCTGACACTTAGGTTCTTTTTAAGGGTAAAAGAGTCTTTGTGTTGATTGGTTAAGTGACCCTTGTTAGGTCTGGATTCCTCGTTAACTATAAATGGTTGGTATTTCTCCATTGTAGTCAGTTTCGAAGAATGAATGAATAGAAATTGGCTGTGGCCTTTTATGGGGGCAGAGACATTTTCCTGATGGGACTTCAAGAATCATGCAATTCCATTGGTGTGACTTCGTTACTCCACTGATGGTGATGAAGTTAGTTGATGATGCTTCATGTACTTCCATTGGTGTGACTCCAGTGATGGTGATGAAGTTTGTTGATGAGACTTCAGAAATTATGTGATTCCGTTGGTGTGACTCCACTGATGGTGATGAACCTGGTTGATGCTACTTAACCTTGTGAGTTCACAACGAATAGGTGGGACTCCTGTGTTTATCCTTTGGTGTTGGAAGCTAGTTGATGATACTTCAACTTTTTTCTTCACAAATAAATGTGTGACTCCTAGTTCTTGTAGTTTATCCTTTGAATTTTAGTTTCTAGTCTGTGATCTTACTCTTTCTTTTTTTGGAAGTTCTCTATCATTCATTCTACATTATTCTCTCGGTCTGAGTGGTGACTGTTAAATCTGAGAATACGTGAAGATTCTTTCAGTTTTGTTGGATATTTTCTGTTCCTGAAATCTAAATCTTGCACTTCATCTTCTCTTTGCCTCTTGAACACAGGGTGTCCATTTTCCTGCTCTTGTATATTGAGTTACTACTATGAGCTGTTGCTTTTTTTATGGTTCTAAATGTTTTATCCATGTCATATCAGATCGTTGAGGAGGCATGCACCAATCTCTTCCCAAATATTTTGTGCGAGTACCTCTATAATCTGTCCGAAAAGTTTACATCATTTTATACCAACTGCCAGGTACGTCATTACTGCTAACTATTTTCATCCCCTGCATCTGCATTCCCATTGCATTTGAAGGATTGAATTTCTGTTGTTTGTTACTCATTATTTATTCATGTGATTGTATGATCTACTTATGGTTGCAATCTCTTTACTAATCTTGCTTCTTCCAATCAGACGTAATAAGGTGTAAGAATCCTCAAATTAGACTGGGACTTGAGACTTGATCTAATCTTAAAGTGCTCCCTCAATTTTCTTACCAATTTGAGCCAACGTGGCTGACTTTTTGTATTATTAAATTTTGAGTTTTTAGAGGCAAAGATGCTCCGAATGCAAAACGGTTAGGCTGTTCTCATCTTCCATTTGCATTGAATTGCGTGCTTGTAGAACCTACTTAAGCTGATTTTGGATGGTGGACTTGACAGGTTGTTGGATCTGCAGAAGAAACCAGCCGATTGTTGTTGTGTGAAGCGACGGCTGTTGTGATGAGGAAGTGTTTTTATCTTCTTGGAATTACCCCAGTATATAAAATATGAGTATACTAACGATTTTTCCCCCCGAGTTGAAGGGGTTTTCCAAATTCAATATATGTTGTTAGAACAAAATTAATCTCATTAACACAAAAAATATTTAGTTATCAGATTTTCCAGATACTTGAGATAAGCAGAAACTTTTGCAAACCCAATATCCATCAATCATGAATCTGGCCACCTTTTTATTCTTCATATTGCCCCTGGGAGGAACCGGAAGTGCCAATCAGCAGATATGCCAGATAACATTTAGCAACAAGTATGCAACATCATTTTGATTAGAGGATAATTTACCTGGTTTCTCCACGTTTAAGTGGGTTTTAGTGCCACTGGTGATTCAACGATGGTATTAGTGGGGCTTGTGTTGAAGGGAGCTGGCTTGAGATGAGATGATGACATGAGCTGGATTGAGATGACCCGCATTTGCCATGACATGAAATCAGATGTTTGAAAATTCAACTTAGCAGTGAGTTAAGATGAGATGATTTTCATCTCAAATACCACTAAGATATCATTTCACCTGAATCCAGCTCAAGTACCACTAATGGTGATATGACCCATCTCATCTCAGGCAACTCACTTCATCTCGAGCACCACTAACATCCTGTAAAAGATCTGTCAAGAGCGTCTGAAGGACTGGATAAAATGAAAGTGATTTATTCGTCTGGAACAAGGACCTAGTGGTGACCCACTGAATCAGCAGCCCCAAATCACTAATCAGATTGTTATTTCTTATTTTCGACTTGTATTTTCTAAAGGCCCCTGATATCTATACATCACTTTTCAATAGCTGCATGCCTATATCGTTCTTCAGCAAGTTAATCAACCTGGCCTACCTTTTGGAAGATCGGCTTGTTTGCTTCTAGATGAACACTGCATCAAAAGCTGATCAATGGGATGATTCTAGCTACTGTACGATTTGTATTTTTATACTTATTGCTTTAGTGTTTGGTAATTTAATACTGATTTACTTTTGATATTGTTATATACATTTTATTTTTCTGAGCAGTGAAGTTTTGGATAGCACCACTAATATAATTTCTGCTCTTTATTGGTTCCCGATTTCTTACTAAATGGATCATAAAATTGCAAGAAAGAGGCATTTATCGTCTTAGTTGCTAAGGCATGCAGGTGACACGCATGAGCATGTAATGTATGTACAATTTAACCCCACCAACCAGTAGGCCTTCATTGGGGCGACAATAGTCTGAACAGATCAATGCCATGCGTATAAATAACTGCAAGTCTACAGTAACTGTTCAAACAGGATAAATAGCATGGAACATAAAAGTGGTCATCAAGCTCGACTGGTCTCATTTGCCTTCGTTTGTCTTGGTTCTTGGTAGTTTGGTCTATTGGGGTACTGGTAGAGCCACATGAAGTTGATTTCATGGAGAAGTGAAGCTCATGTGTCGGATCTCAGGGCACATTTGGTAACACCTTACGGGATGATTCTCATGTTTGTGTCCCTTGCAATACTAGTAACCAAACTGCGCAGTGCGCCGAGCAAATATTGCATATTTTAAAAGGAATTATGTTATTTAATTTATTGAATGTGTAACACTGAATAATAGCAGTAGAGTTCTATCACTTGTCTACAATAACAGAATTAATGGCAAACGCTTGCAATAATTTGTTTCGGAATAAACATATAAAGTTATCCTGTCATTTGAAAGAATATAAAATATCAGTAATATATATATATATATATATATATATCATGGAATAACGAGCCAAAATTTCAAAATATCATTGAAATCATCACTATTGGATCTGGGTTAATATAAGCCAAGTGGCGTAATAGATAAGAAAATTCATATTATATGCAAAGCTCTTTGCAACATAAAGAAAGAATTAAATAAATATATTGGATAATCCAAAATTGGGCTCTGGTCATGTATATGTGGGGTGCATTTTGAAAATGGGTAATGTTCATGCAAAAGATGCAATCTTACTATGAGTGTTAGAATGATTCGAGGAGTGGTTGGAGATGCATTAACTGTAGTGGCATGGGACACTGATCCATTGATGGCATTCTTCATTCCTTGCTTTTGGATGTCTCCCTGCACATATGCATTAAGTCAATTCATGGGAAAGCTTTATCCTTGGATAGCAATCCTAGTACCAAAGTAACTCCAAGGGCCAAGTAGGGAATTCGAGTAGGAGGCTGAGATCGAGTTTAAGATTGGGTTATTCTGGAGACCCAAATCACACGATTATTGAACGTTGTGTCTTATGTAGGCCATCAATTGAGAAAAAACTTCATTAGATGATTCTAACAATTAATCACTCTATAAGAGAAAATGAGGGGTATATAAATTTCAAAAGATACACACACACACACACACATGATAGTTTAGCTACATGAGATGCGGCTTTGGGGTCCACACCACATACACCTAGTCGTGGCGATGCGGGTAATTTATTGAAGATACAAAAATGGGGTTTTGAAAGTCCTACCATGTTTATGCCTAAACTTGATGCCAAGCTGGGTACATGGAATTCTTAGTTGATTCTTGCCTAATTTAACTATTTCTGGTATGCACGGTCCCCACGTGCCCATGATCATGCCTTTCAAGAGGCAATTCTTATCTGATTACAGTTTTAGGATGGGGGTCCTTAACCCGTCACTAAGACTCAACACAGACATGAGGTTTGGTGTCCTTCTAGCTATAAGGCCTCCAATCCTTAGCTAGGCCTCCTAGAAAGCATAAAGTGCGTAAGGTAAATGTGATGCATGCTATGTAGGAGGTCAAAATGACTAGTGTAGAGTTATATTTCCTTCAAGATCTGCTAATCATTTTGGCAGAACATAATGCAGATGATGCATATATTAAAATTAAATAAAGAAATGAAAAAGGATAAGCAAGCTTTTAGATCAGTAGGGTTATGGACATGGGTCCTTAACCAGCCCTACCTTAGGAAAAGAAAAAAATAACAGACTTGAGAACTTAGAGGTCCACCAACTTCTAAAGATGAAGCTCGTGCCTCGACCACCAGATGAGAAGGGACTATGAGAGTTGCACTCACTTGGCCTATGAAAGTGGTCTCTACTAATCACGTAAGTGAAGCTTTCAGAAGAGCTTGTAAACCAATATATTAGAGGAAAGTTTAGCTGAGGAGTAAATTTATATGGAAAGTAGGACGCATCCTTACATTTCCTTACAACAAACTACAATGGTACGAATAAATTCAACAACAAAACACAAGTCAACCATGAATAGTCACGTTCACGTGTCTGAGGTTGCGTCTGTGATGCCGAGCAAGCCTAAGGCTCTTGAGGTTGGCAATTTGCTCCTTTCCTTTTCACATGTAAGAGTTCAAATGATTTCAATCTCTAATTTGAAGAAAATTACAGTGATTTATAGTTACAACTCTGATCACGGGCCAGCGGCCCTGTGCACACAGGGCATCTGTGGAACAACAAACTTATAGAGGATCAGATCTTTTTTTGGGCAATGCCAGATTTCTCCGTAAGTGCTAGGGTGCCATGGGAAGGTTCCATGGTGTTGGGTTCGAATCTAAGTGGTGGGTGAAGGGAAAGGAGCTCCAGGTAGTACTTCAGTAACGTCTAGAAAGGTGAGTCTTCTTTCCAAATGGCAAAGGTTTGTCCCTTTTCACTTAAGACTAGGAAAGGGGCTTAACAGTGTCTCGCAATTGGCTTTCAATGCAAACATCAGACAAGACGGTCTAAGGAAGCAGCTCTCCCATGGTCAACCAAAGTTCCCATCTAAAATCTCTCCCTTGAACAAAGATCACTCCTTTTATAGAGGAAAATAGTGATCACTCAGCTTATGGGTCCTCTAGGGTAATGTTTTCTCTTTTAATAGAAGGACATGCTATCTTTAATGCTCCATTAGGCTTTATGACATGTTTACAAGCCTTACTTGATGATGTGGCCTGAACCCACTTTATGATATAGATCACCTCATTAATGGGGCATTAAATGCATGTCTCCTTGGGGGTTACCTAGGGTGCATCTTTTTCTAAGCTAAGGTTTGCAACGTGGGCCGTGGCCCCCCTCTAGAAAGGTAAGATGTTACCCACTTTAGCCTATGTAATAAAATTCTAAATTTCATGCATCTTATAGGCCAGGATGTTTGAGGATAGGGCCATTGCACTGTACTACTGTGTTATGGTCCGTTTGCCAGCTGGCTTTATGTTCTTGGCGTATGGTTTGCTAAACGAGTTGGAATGTTCCTTATGCTTCCTTTTACAAGAATGTGGGTGTATAGAGGCAAAAACAGAAGCGACTACAAGTAAATATCTTTTATTTTTCCTTTTAAAAGAGTAAAATTTATTTATAGGGGAGACAGCCCTCCCATTGGCTGTATAAAAGATCAATTTGATCAAGAACAACTATGTTGAAGCAAAAAGCAATAAATAATATATATGTCATACATTGTTTGTGCCTAGGGAAACTCAAATAGAACAGAGATCTACTCCTCCAGCTAGATAATTAGATATGGAAGAAAATTGTTAACCACTTTTATGATGCTTAGGCTATTAACTATGTAAGATCTAGTATGAAGTTGACCAATTGCTGATTTTCATTGAAAAACACATAAGTTTCTATAGGAATTCAATGAAGATTTTTATTTATTTGTTTGTTTATTATTTTTAATGTGAGGTCTCTCTAAGATATGACCTTGAAGATGAGTTGTTAAAGTCGTCTATGGTTTTGGGCCCCTGCAAGTACTATTACTATGTGTAAATCCATATATTTATTTGGATTAGGACTGTTGATTTGCATGGATTTGCTATAGAGAGTAGTATATCCCAACAACTTCCCAATTATTGAGTTTGAGCATTAGATTAGCATCAAGGGGAGACATCTACCAAAGTTTAGGATCTTTTACAATTTCACGGTTTTTGCTTTTTTTAAAGGCATTTTTAGGATATTTTATGTTTTGGGGTTTTCTTTTAGATGCTTTATTTTGTGTTTTGCACCTTTTTAATGAGGGCTTTTCTTTAATCTTCCTTTCTTTCCTCTCTTCATTTTCTTATTTTTAATAGGATAATTTTTATTTGTGCCTTTTTAAAAGTGCTTTATTTATGTTTTTTCCTTTTTTAGGTTTCTTTTCTCTTTTGTTTACAGAATTTTTAGTGTTTGTTTCTAGGTTTTTTCTTTCTTTTATATTTTCTTTTGCATTGTTTTTTTAGTACATGTTATCTTTGTATACAAGTTGATGAAAGCAACACAAGAAAAATTCGATAACATAAGATTAATTTTTTGGCTGTGATAATTATCAACTTAGGTCTTTACATGACATGAATCTAACTCCTTGATCATACCTTATGAATGTGGGTTTAAGATTTACAAGCCTCGTGAATCTACCCTACATGTTTTTTTAAGTGTCAAAACCATTTAAATAGAAAAGGTTAAAAAAATCAATAAATCCAATGGTAGTAGGAATAGACAAGTTATATATCTCATATCCATTGACTTGAGGAGAAAAAAAAAAAGTATGACAACATGAGGCATGGAAGCAAGGTAGACAACTTATTAGGATTTGAAAGCAATTAAATATTTTTGAATGGACCCACATCTATACATTATGTATTTATCCATTATATGCAACCCAAAAATTAATGGCTTTTATTGATGGCCATCTGGGATCCATTAGCTTGCTTGTCTCTAATCTATGGGTGTCAAACATAGATTATTATTACCGGATGACAAACTAACAGTTCAAAAATTGAAGTTCATAAATAATGAGAGGTCAACTTACTTGACTAAGAAAAAGTTCTCTTGATACTTTGTACCTCAAACATGTCAGCTTATAGCGATTATAATGAAGATGAAGATTAGCATGCTGAAATCTAAAATATGAAGACAGTATACATCATACAATTATTTAGAAGGGACTTATGTTAAGGACAATACACCCAGCACATAATGACTATCATTTTAAATAATAAGAAATATTAGTAACTGAGTTTGATTTTTGGATTAGTATTGCACACAAAGATTTCTAAGGGAGCAATTGGGGTGGTAGCCCTAAAATTGCACACAGAGAGAGAGAGAGAGAGAGTTAAGTGAGTCTTTTGTTGAAAGAGAGACTAAGAAAGAATAAGTGAGAATAAGGAGATGAATCGGGTTTTTTTATATATGATTTTCCTAATGTTTTCTTTTAAATAGTAGGAAATGTTATCCATGATTGTCTCCTTAGTATTGGGCATCTTATGGAACCCATATCTCAATATCTATGAAGAGATTTAGAGATACATTATGTTGGAGTGTAGTCTTTAGAGATAGGCGGACTTCCTTAGATTAGAGGCCATCATTTGGAAACTTTTGTAGACATTTATCTTTTTTGTGGTAAGTAGGAATCATGGGGAGAGTAAGGTTGCCATTAATTCTTTTATTTTCTCTAGATTAAATAGTTGTTAAAAAAGGCAAATTTATAGACATGCCACATGGCCCTTACCTAGTAGCTAAACCCAAGGAGAGAGTAAAAAAATCTTCATTGATTATACTACAATATGGATGAGACTGGCTCAGTTTGTCCATGGCAAATGGGCCTTAGGTCTTTTACTTGATGAGTAAGTTGTATGTAGAAGTTCTTTGTTCACTACACAATTGAAATTTATTTACTAACGGTCCATTTGAATCCAACAACTAGCATGATATACTTGATAGACTAATTGGATCATTGGGAAAAATGTGCCCCACTTCTACTCATAGGCAAAGCCAGCATGGGGTTTGGGGGCACAATTGACCCTTAAAATTTTAAAAATCTTAAATAGTAAAGTCATTTCTTTAGTATGACCCCAATATTAGTTTCCTAGTTATTTATTTGCAACTAGGTGGGCCTAATAAAAGTGAAAAGAAAAACAGAGAGAGAGAGAGAGAGAGAGAGAGAGAGAGAGAGAGAGAGAGAGAGAGAGAGAGAGAGAGAGAGAGAGAGAGAGGGAGGGAGATAATTAGAAATTAAAAATCACTATATATTGACCAAGAAAAGAAAAACATAAAGACACCCTTTCTCTATTTCTCAAAGAAAATAGAGGAAAGAGAAAGGGTTCTTCTTTTCTTCTCTACATCTTTTCTAACAAAGAGGACAACAAAATTCAAATCCTATCAAATAGCATGAGAGCGCGCGCGCGTGCACACACACACACACACACACACACACACTCTCTCTCTCTCTCTCTCTCTAATTTTTTTTTCTTCTTACGAGGTATTCAAAAACCTTGTTTCTTTGTTTAGTCAATGAAAAATAACTTACAAATCTCATCTATTAGGTGATGGGGGAAGTGCAATATTCTGCTCTCTTTTTATTATGGTCCAAGTTTATTTGTTTATATTTTTTGGGTCCAAGCAGAGAATTACAAAGCAAATTACTCACACCCTTTCCTAATCTAGTCCTAAATCTAAACACTTGACAAAGAGTAAAAGTAGCGACTTGAGCTTGTGACCAAGTATTTTCAGAGGAGGTGCCAATTTGTTTAT
This sequence comes from Warburgia ugandensis, assembly GCA_035236585.1. Classification (NCBI taxonomy): domain Eukaryota; kingdom Viridiplantae; phylum Streptophyta; class Magnoliopsida; order Canellales; family Canellaceae; genus Warburgia; species Warburgia ugandensis. The sequence goes on from CP141133.1 coordinate 16,755,726, forward strand.
GACCAATTGTGCAAGACTTTTGATTGGTAAGTTAATTTGATTGTTGTTTTTTTCAGAATATTTGAGATTATGGTTTGTTAGATTTTCATCTATTTTTTTCTTGAAAGATCTTGAGATTAGGATTTTATGGTTCTTATTTTTATCAATTTAACAATCTTATCTACATACTAAATAACTATGTAGATTTTATTTGGTTCTATCGAGACGTTGAAATTCCATTCTATTAATTCTATTATGAGTTCATTTGTGTATTGAGTTTATTTAATTGATTATATTTGAATCAGTTGTGGATATATTTGTTATAAGGAAATCATGATTTAGAGCAACCTCCTCCTCTTTCTCTCCAAGAGAATGATAATCAAGAAAAGAATTGACATTGCCCAAAATATAATAGTCTAGAAATTAACTCAATATACCTTCCTTCAAATCCTAGGATTTGACCTTCAATTTTAGAGTATCATCCTAATAGTTTGGATGAAGTCAGAAGATCATATTTAGTTAAGAGTCCTACATTGCCCTGGGTCACAACTTTCCTAAAAAGAAAATATTAAACGATTATACTTAGAATATAATGATTTGATATGTCTTTGGTATAATAAATCTTGTGCCTAGATAGAGTAAAATGTTAAAGAAAATGCCACATTTTATTATCTTCTCACATGAGCTATTAGATATCTATGACTAAAGATGTTCTTTTGAGATTTCAAATTAGAAAAGAAAAGAAAGAGAGTTTTGAACAACTTGTAACTTTCAATAATGGCAAATAGTTTGCCCTTATGTGACCTTGAGGTCACGGGTCCAAGGCGTGGAAATAACCTCTTGCAAAAATACAAGGCAATGCTATGTACTATAAGCCCTTGTGGTCCGCCCCTTCCATGGACCCTGCATAAGTAGGAGCTTCATGCACCAAGGCTGCCCTTTGGTTTGCCCCTGTGTACATACATCTCTTGCTTCGCCCCGGAATTCTAATTAATCGACAATGGGTGACCTGAGCTGCTGTATCGAAATGACAAAACTAGCCTTCCTCGACATTCGCCCTACTTGAAACCCAAATCAAGTTGAAGATGAAGATGAAGATCTTCTCTGTCGTCCCTACAACTCGTCACTCTCTCTACACTTAAAATCTCCCTCACAAGAAGAAGAAGTAGAAGAAGAAAAGCAGGTGTATGAATACTTCCCCGCCTTTGTAATAGCCCGGGGGCCCACACATGTAACGATATTGTCCGCTTTGGCATATTGGTTGCCCATACAACTAGCCCACTGCACGGTTTTGTTCTTTCCCCTTTAGGAAAAAATCAGTCGTTGCAAAGAAAGTCCTCACCACTCTTATCAATAGCCTAGTTTCTTTTTCCTTAACGATGTGAGACTAACTCTTAAGGTCTCTTGCTTCATAACTGCCTACCCAGTGTCTTTTGGCTCACTCCTATTGTAATAACCCCAATTTTTGTAAATTGATTTGAGAAAATCAATGAAAGTTTAAAATTTCAAAAGACTCGGGCTGGAATATTAGCTCAAAAGCAAATATCTTTTCATAGAGATTAAATCATGAGTAGAAACTTAGAAATTAAGAATGTACATAAAAAATCAAATCAAATGACACTAATTTTGTTAAATTTTGAGTTAGAATGAAAAATCTCAAATTTTTACATAAAAGGGTAAAATGGTCATTTTTACCCATAACTAAGATTTAAAATTTAAATATTTGGAATGTACTCAAAAAAATCAAAAGGTACTTAAAAAATTGATTCCGGTGCCATTGAGTACACTAAAATCCGAGTTTGGATAAATAATATCCATTTTTCTCCATTTTTATGAACAAAAGGGCAAAACAATCTTTTCACATAAAAGTGGGGCCCACAAAGTAGGCCAATGTTCCAAAAGCAACAATAATTGAGCAATGCACTACTAGATTGCAGTGGAGGTGCAAACTCCACCCATAAATAAAATAATAAAAAGAAAGAAGGAGAGTTTTATGAAAAATTAATTTAAAATTCAAAAACTTGCTATAAATAATGATGAAAATTTCAAAAAAAATTTCACAACTTCACCACAAAATTTCCTAGACTCCCCTAGAAAATCAGAGCAAAATAGCTCCAGCATATTCCCCAATCTCTTTCTTTTTCCCTCTTTCTCTCTCCTCTCTCTAGAATAGTACTAGGAGCCCTAAGTTCAATTAGCCACTCTGTTCTAGATCAAATTTCACAAATCCCACTATTTATATTGTTCTAAATTCCCTAATCTACAAAACCCCTAAAGTAATTTCAAGATCTAATGGTTCAATAAACAAAAAAAGGCAAATCAAGATTTATTTGGTGTGTTATGATATACGGCAAGGAATTATTTATTTTGACATCAATTCTTCAATTTTGATAAATTAGATAGGAGGATATCATCCAATATTCAGTTTATATCATTCTTTATATTTTTAATTTCACTGGATTTGATTTTCTGTTAATGTTTCAAAAAATCAAGTTCTGGTGAAAAACCCTCTAGATCTGCATCATGGTGGGCTCAGATATAAATATCTAAGCCATCCAATAGATTCAGAAAGGTTTAAAACCCTTAGGTATGAAATAACAACCAATTTCGTGGAGATATGATGGCCCAATTTGAAGGAGAAAAGGGGGATGGTGATTTGATGGTCTGATCTAGATTTTCTTACCATTTATAGGTCACCACCCCGCTTCCACTTGTGGTCACTAGTAAAATAGAGCGAGATGACTGGTTCCACCGGTTCCACTTGTTTTGTCCTGTTCTAACGGCTAGATCAAATCTAGACCGTTAAAACGATTGTGAACTTCAAATTAGAAATTCAGAGTCATCTGAGCTCCAAATCATGAGAGGAAAGAAGCTATGAAAAGCTTATGATGTCTAATTTCATATGACATAATAAAATTTAGGAAATATTGCAAGAAAATTTTTGTTTAATGAAAATAAGATTCTTACTTCCATGATCTTGAAGATATGAGATGATCAGACCTTAAGAATCTAATTTATCTATGTTATAATGATAAAGATATGTGAAATTGAGGGTTTAATATGATAGATCTATGATAAATTAAGAAATCTACCCTTTATAGTAGAAGTAATCTAAAATTTGTAAAGGAACTTTCTTGCTCAATAAGATCAAGCATGATCAAATCCTATGGATGGGTTGGATCGAGTTAATAATGATGAGATCTAGTAAGACCATTGATCAGTTATGACAAAAACATGTGAAGATGATCTTTGAACTTATAATGAAGTAAAAACCATAGATCTAAGGAAAGGATTTAAGATCTAATGGTTGGATCATATTAAAAGCCTCTAATGATGTAAATTGATTAGTATGATTTTATTTAATTATTAGATTCATTTTAACTTTAATTTATTTCATGATTATAGGATCCATGCTAAGTTATTTCTTCATTTTGATGTAAATGATTTACATGTTATTAGATGGTTAGATTTAATCATCTTGGGGCCATGTTAGTACACATGATTTTCTTTAAATATCCTTAGGATAAGTAATATATGAATTAGGGCCATGTTAGTTTAATTTGAGTATGGACTATAATATGATTTCCATTTAAGATAGTAATGGAATTGTGATTTAAGCTCATGTTAGTTTAATTTGATTTCATTAATTAGGGATCATGATAGTAGTTACATAGTATTGCTATCCTTAGATTATTAAATTTATATTAGTTTTATACTTTGAAGTTTATGATTCATTATTGTCATATTTCTTAGTAGATTTAATTGATAATTAGTTATGATAAAGAGCATAAAACACGAAAAATGTAACCTAATAAGAAATTAGAGTTTCATGACATAAATAAGAAGGAATGACTTGACTTAGACTTAATTATTAAGGGCTATAGTTAGTAGGACAATATAAGGAATGGTTTACCATTTCCTTGGCCTAATTAGGAGAATAATACACATCCATGAATGAAATTTTATATGATCATGGATATTAATAAAAATCAAGTAGAGATAAATTAGGGTTTACGAGCTCATAGGAACTTTATGGAAGGTTGAGCTAAGGTCACTCTAGTGGACGTTGAACATTGTGGTTAAGGGGGTTATCTAATAGAGTCTCGCTCTTCCCTCACCTTCTGGTGACGTTTGTTAAGGTTTAAACGCCTCCTTATATGAGGATTGAAGTAACCACTTTTTGAACAGCCTGTAGCTGGTAAGCCTTAGTCAATTATAAATAAGAGGAGTTGTCTAGAATTAGGAGTGAATGAATTATCCTCAAACCAGTAATACTAATTGATTAAGAAATAAATAATAAGAACATAAAAGGTTAACAAATTAATTAAGATAATGATGATCAAACAAGAATCCAAGAGGAGATCTTGAATGACAAAAACAACGAAAGAAAAGAAATACAAATGTAGAGTAGATTAATATTAGGTGAATATACTTGTAATATAGATTTATTAGGTTAGAAGATCTGAACCCTTGATCATATGTGATTCAAGGAAGAAAGATTCAAATCATCCTACTTAAGGATGATCAAAAGACCATGTAGTATGTACCTTTGGATAGAAAGATGAAATTATATATATGATTTGACAGATATATGTTGATCAAGACTATGACAGACTTCAAGGAGTAAGAATACCCTATCGAGGTAAGAGGATTTTATGAATGCATCTATATGAAAGATACATGTTGAATACATGATCTTCTGTATAGAAATGTTGACATATATAATGTAAATACCTTGTGTTAAATCCTTATGATCCAACCAAATAATGAGAAAATAGATATGAAATGGTTAAGTGTAGAGTTGAAGAAAACCCTAAGTAAATAGGGAAGTAGAAGATATTCTAGCCCTAGATAAATAAACATATTGTCTAATAAGTATAAAAAATATTTTACATACGAGCATGGAGGCTTGTGGTTTTGTTTTAAACAGGCATAGGCCTGGGGATGCTATGCTAGGAGAGTTATGAGAGTTTGGCTACTTGCTCTCCGAAATTTGTTGATGATGAATTTCATGGTTAAGAAAGGTAGAAAGTCGGGTGGAACAATTATGGGAAGGCCGCCACTGTGACAACCATGATCCCCCTATACGGACATGGATTTTACATTTCCATTGAATATGGTATGAGTGGATTATTGAGTAGTTTTTCGGGCGCGATGTAGGGATTAGACTGCAAGCATGGTAGTCCTTTGATTTATTGTGCACTATGATGCATATGAGATGGGCATAGTGAGATGCCTTATATATGGCATAATGAAATGACAGGTAATTGTATATTACCAATATTCCCGGGAAAAAGGGAATCCCAGTATAGTAACTAGCTGATATACTGATCTCTTATAATTTAAAGAGTTGATCAACTTAGTTGGGAATGAGAATTGAATATTTTTACTATTTTGATGAATTTGTTCATATACATTATGTATAAGGATGTACATAAATGATAAAAAAAGGTTATAGAAATGAGATTGATCCATGATCATGTTTATGATGGAAATGAATAATGGGATTAATGAGTATTAGGATTATATTGTCAAATTATGTTACTTATTTAATCTCCTACCAAGCATAGCTTGCTGAGATATTATAAATGTTTGAATGTTTACAATATTTCAGACGCAGAGCAGGAGAGTTATGAGCTCAAGACTTGAGAAGACTTGAAAGAATAATCAATCAGGGTATATCCATTGAAGATATGTATTTTATTTGAGAGCATTAAATGTATTGAGAGTTTTTTATTGTATGTGAGCTTTAAAATTTGGATTATGTAATTTGGACAAGTATTGTAATGATATCAGGCTGTACTGTGAACCACTGGAATTTTATCTTATACAAAACTCTACTTATGTTATGAAGTAATGACTTGGGTTTTACAAAACAAGTTCTAAAGAAAAGAATTTCCGCTGCTTTGTTTTGCGAAATTTTTTTACTACTAAGGGCCCTGTCTTTGCTAAATGTATTACAAAATGTGTTATAAAAACTTGGGTTGTCACAGCCTTTCCTCCGTCTGTCACACATCCCCCACCTCTTCTCCCGCTCCTTTCTTCTAGCAGACGCAATGTCGCGCTCCGTCCCCTACACCATCTCTTTCTCATTCCATTTTCCCCTCACCTCAACAAATACTTACCTCTCTTTCTCAAATCGCACCCTTGCTCCTTCCTCCATTCATTTCTCCATCTTCTCTTCCGATCCTCCTGTTCTTCACCGCAAATTCTATGCCTTCAGTAGAGAATCCCACTCTATGGGAGTTTTTGGAGGCTTTTTTGCAAATTTTAGGGGGTTTAAGAAGACAAGAAGGCTTTTTTGCCACTCTGATTGATTTCTGCCTGCATTTTTTTTTTTTTTTTAAATTCCAATCGTACCCCCTGTTATTCCTTCTCTCTATGTGTGCATAACAAAATAGAGAACTTTGTTTTCTCTATTTAGTTGCATCTTTCAGCTAGTAATGGGAACACAAACTCCGCTAGGAAGACGAACAATCACCGACGACCATCGAAGAAGGATCACGAGCCATAGATTGTTGCCCATCAAACTTCGCGGCGCATGCCCCACCCACTCCCATTTCTAATGGCAAAACCCCACTCTCGCTCGGCCCTAATAAAGTTCAGCAGGAGGTAATCTCTCTACCTCTCTCTATCTCATTGTAGTTGTCCATGTCGCTCTGTTTGTAGCCTCTTTGTAACTCACGATGTCTGTAGCTCTCTCTGTGTAGTTCTCTATTTGTCTTTCTGTAGATTTATGTGTATTCTTTGATGGTATGCTTCAGAGAGAGAGCTGCTGTTATGGCAGTTAGAATCAGGTAAACTGAGAGCAAAATATGATCAGGTTTTAACGAAAAATTTTAATCAATGGAACTAGAAACGAAATGTGATCAGCCTCTTTGTAACTCACGATGTCTGTAGCTCTCTCTGTGTAGTTCTCTATTTGTCTTTCTGTAGATTTATGTGTATTCTTTGATGGTATGCTTCGTAGAGAGAGTCTTGTTATGGCAGTTAGAATCAGGTAAACTGAGAGCAAAATATGATCAGGTTTTAACGAAAAATTTTAATCAATGGAACTAGAAACGAAATGTAATCAAACCATTAGGTAAAGATGAGAAATCAACTCATAAGATTGTTAGATAAGAGTATCTGCTGCTTGTATTCATCAGAATATCAGGGAACAAAAAAGCCAATGAAGTTGTTGGATACTTTATAATTGGTAGGATTTAGGATTCATATATGTAAAGCTCATAGCTTGGGATAATTTTTGATATCCGAAGAAGATTTGATCTCTTTAGCATCTTATTCCCGTACCAGTTCAGGTGCTCTTGTTGTTTTTCAAACAGGAACTCTTACTTGCGCTTGATACCACTAGATCAATTTGTTTTATTTGACCATTTGTATTCCTCCTAACGCAATTCGTTTCATCTGGGAAGCTTTACTTCATTGTGGCTATAGATGAAGAAATAATTATAATTGTAACTCAATCAATACATAAGCTTAGTACTTTTTTCTGTGGGGAAAAGGATTCTATTATAATGTACCCATAGACTTCCTTGTTTTATTGAAAGCAAGAAAACTACATTACTGAGACTTAAACATCCTCTTGTGACAACTTACAAATGACACTAGGCGATGTGTAATCTACTTATGACATCTTCTAATGTCCATTTCCTCCTGAACTAATGCATAGGTTTCCCTTTGTAGGAGTGTGATTTGCATGCTAGAAAACATGAGAGGTACTGATTGTCATCCATTTCATCTGATCCATCTCTTTGGATTGGAGTGGATTCAAACACTTGATTATTGCTTCGAAGTGTCAACTGAATCTGTAAAGACAAGAAGTTCCTTAGCATTCTCAATCCATAATTGAATGCTCACCGTTCTGCAACATGGTTTATCTAGTCATGAATATAAACACTATAGGCTGCACGCGAATTTCTACTATAATTTCTAAAAACCAAGAAGGGGGTTTGTTTATTGTCATCACGATGGATATTTTTTCTTATGGATGGGCGAGAGAGAGAGAGAGAGAGAGAGAGAGAGAGAGAGAGAGAGAGAGAGAGAGAGAGAGAGAGAGAGAGAGAGAGAGAGAGAGAGAGAGAGAGAGAGAGAGAGAGAGAGAGAGAGAGAAGGTAGTGTGCCTGATACTAGCTCCAAATTTGAATTCAACTTTAGAAAGAAACACTTTAGTGGAAGCTAAGACTTACAAAAAATTTAGAGTCCCATAATAATAAACTAGAACAAGTGCTCTAGGTTTTGATACAGTGGCATGAAATTTTCATATGGCATTCTCAATAATTATTGAATGCAACAAGGTGTGATGTTAAAATGCTAAACTACATATAGAATCAGCCTTCAATTTAATTTGTTAGACACTATATATATTTATGTGAGTTTGCATTGTGTATTTGCATGCATAAAGCAATATCAGCCACAGCAGTGCATATGTGCTTGTCTAATATAGTGTACACAAAATCTTGAAAACAAACTTAGAGAGTGAAGATTGGGAATAGAGTTCTCAATGTTATATTATCAGCTAGAAAATCCTCCCCTTCAACTATGACTATGCCGCGACCAAAAGGTCTAGTACCAATTAAACAACAAGCCAGAGAGCATAAAAAAGTAAACAAGTGAAAATCTAGAATGATTAAAATAGGAGATCAAGCCATTTGCAACAAATGAAGATACTAGCAATATTTCAAGCAATTACATCTATTATATTTCAACGAGTGCAGAACAAATGAATGCACTGCCATGAGTGCCCATTATTTGACTCATTCTTTTGATATTCATGGTGAAGGGATGGATTTAATATTTAACCATCATCAAAATGAAATTGCCTAGAGCTTTGCTGCATGCTTCAAGAGCAACATGACCTAATGGATGCATTATGGTTTTGTCATTGAGAACTACCAAAAAATGTCCAAGTCACTTGGAAATTTTTTCACTATTAGGGAGGTTTGTTCCAAATTCTTACCCTCTGTTTGAGAGGCATCATTTTCTACAAATGCATCCATGACATACTAAAGGTCAAAACCTTAACTTTAACATGAGTTTAGACACCATATCTCCATGTAACTTTAGGAGAAGTGCTATCTTGCATCATTTTTACATTTGCTATATTTATTTATTTATTTATCATATTGCAGCTTGAGGATCATTCTTTGCCAGAGTGTAATTATAGTTTCTTGATACGATTTTAACTAGTAAAAGTTGTACAGGTAAAAAATGCATTCTACAGGTAGTTCTTCTAACATGAGAAGATGTTCTTGTGGATTTGAAGTTGTGGCTGCAAAATCAATGTTAGAAATAAATCCTGGCATGTATTACTATCGTTGTCCACCAAGGAGGTGTGGCTACTTTGCTTGGTATGAAGAATATCACTTATTATCTTCATCAACACATACCATCCAGGGCAATTGTTTTCATCAGGAGCGGGATCTTCATCATCAGGTGTAGGATCGTCATAATTTGGATAGGAATCTTGAATTGCATTTATTGAAGGCTGATCTTCAAGTGATAAAGATTACACTTATTATCAACATATGTCTGCATATTTTATCTCATGCACTTAAATGAATGTTTTTAGTGTGTTGTAATGGGATTATGATATGCTTGAGAACATTATCTGTAACAAAGTCGATGCATTCACTTTAAATGTGGGTGCTTTTGGGTCTTTAGCTCAAATGTGGTAGAGCAATTGAGAATTCATTCTCAAGAGGATGGTGGTTTAAATCCACCAAGATCCGATTGCTGTTTAAATATGACATGTGCATTTGTAAATTTTCAAGCCATAAACACAACTTATGAAAAGTTGAAATGCGCGTGTTTAATTTGCACAAGCCATAAATATGATTGTAATTCATTTTCATAAAAAAGATAGTTACAAAAGATCGTTAAAATACATTTCCCATTGACTTGCATAAAGAAAGATGTACATTAGAATATTCATATATATTCTGCCACTATTACAAAACTTCATAAGCACTTTTGTTATAATCATCTCATCATCATAACTTCATGGTGTTACATGTGGTAAACAACCTCCTGCAACCTTCATTTACCTGCAACATAGAATAGAAAAAATACAAAATGAGTCTTAATAATGTAATGTGGAAGACATAGGGGGCAAAAAAAAAGAAAAAAAGATAAGGAGCAACAAACATATTTACCTTTACTATGAAGAAAATCTTCCATCACCTCCTCTGCAGATGATACATCCGTTACTCCTAACTGGTTGTGCAGTCTCATATCCAGCTACATACATTGTCAGCAATAATTACAACATAATGAATTATAACTACATATGCAGCTTATCGATTATTGATTATACCTTGTAAAGGAGCCTTGCACGATCTTCAATTGTGTCCATATTGACCACATCTTGTACATTTTTTAGTTCCTCTATTTCCTTGATTGCTTCCACTACATTTGTCTTCACCTCGCTTTCTGTTCTTTTTCAGTTGACCAAGTGGTCTATGAGAATGAGGGAGTAGCGGCGGAGGTAGATCAATAACATGGCATATTGAAAGGTCTAGTATCCCCGATATAGGTGTACAATAGGCCTTCCTCAACATGCTAACAAGGAAATAAGGACTACAATAGTTGACAACACTCAACCTCAGGTTCCTTATGCAAATAAGGGCATGTATGCAAGGCATGCTAGATGCATCCCATCGACGCCACGTACATTTAAATTGGTTAATAGTTACTACATGTCTTGATGTTAGCTGCGAATTGTGCTCAGTAACTTCCCATTCAAAATAAGAAGATCTCAAAGGTGTGTGATTTCTTTCTTGTGTTACCAAACATTGTATTTTCTTCAAGACATATGACAACAAACCATCTTGCAACCCATCTACATCTTGCAACCTCTTACTAAAGAACACCATTTTTTGCAGAATATGTTTAAGCAACTGCACTATGGGAAGCTCCCTCGCACTTGCAATGAGAGTATTAAAAGATTTTGCTAATTTGTTGGTTAAAATGTCACACTTTGAATTAGTTTGGAAATGTGATCTCGACCAACAACTTGGAGGAATTGTGGATAGCCACTGATATGCCTCACTTGATGCTTCCTTAATTTGTCTCATAGTGTCAATAAAGTCTTCTCTTCTGTAAGCCTGTGCTGCTTGCTAGAATAATTGCTTGAAGTGTGTATAGGGTGGAGCTTATTGAAGTTTACATATAAATATCTAACACAAAAATGATGTTCAGAGTTGGGGAAAACATGGCTTACAGTATCCACTAATCCTTTTTGCCTGTCTAACATAAAAGTAACCTCATTAAAGTAATCTCCAAGAATGACATAAATATGCTAAAGGAACTAAGTCCAACTCTCCTTAGTCTCAGCTTCCACAATCGATATAGCAAAAGGAAAAAGTCCATTGTTCCCATCCAAGCCAATGGCACTTAAAAGTGTTCCTTTATACCTTCCTTTTAAGTGGCAACCGTCTAAACCTAGAAAAGGTCGACAACCATCAACAAATCCCACCCTTGAAGTGTGCAAGGATATAAATACCCTTTTGAAACAATATTGTTCTCCTTCTAATTGATATGTTGTTCTACTACCAGGATTAAACTGAAGGACTACATGATAGTAAACTGAAGGATTGCATGATAGTATCTTGGTATAATGGTGAAGGAAAACTCATGCGATCCTTGTATTTTGCTTAATGTCAACTCATGAGCACGCCAAACTTTATGATATTTAAAATTTAATCCATGCAATGATTGCAACTCTTTCAATAAAGTCGTAACTTACTTATCCATATCACGGTTCATAACATTATATACCCATTTTGAAAGCCATTTGGCAGATGGTGACTGGTTAGCACTGCTGCTCTTACAAGTATGCTGATCATTAATCTTCTTAACTTTGGAAGGTTACACTGTCACTTATTCTTGAACAATGAAACCTCCAAGTACATTCATTTGATCAGCATTCATCAATAACTCGCCTTTGATCAGACTTAACATTTTTGAGATTGTATGCAAACTTCACAGCGCAACACTGAATGGCAAGCCTATAGTCTTCAACATTGTCAAACACCATCTCTTCCTTGATAATAATCTCACTTTCATTGAAGTATATTTCATTACATGTATCATCACTCGATGACACGTAACCATAAGCTGAGTCACATCTTCCATGTCATCATCTTCTTCATCCTCAGGAAAATCTTCATATGGCACTATATTGGTTGGCATGTCCTCATCCACATCTTCTTTGCTAGTAAAATTGATGTTTTCATTACATGTTTATAGTTCTTCCTCTCCATGACATATCCAATCATCTAAAACATTCATTCCAATATTCTGTTGGCTTTCCTGTGTTATTTGCCCATCCAAAGTATTCCAAAATTCCATATTATTGTCTTCTTCCATCTACACATAAAACAAACAATAAACTATTAGCAAAAATCATTCAATAGTAGAGATAAGAAAGTGTACAAGAAGATGCCAAAATGTAGATAGCAACAAGCATTGTCAGTCCTAGTATAATAGGGATATAGGAAAGTAATAGCCATGTGAATTTCAATTTTAGACCTCCAACGACAATAAAGGCAACATCATTGAACTGAAAGGGCAAGCATCTAAAAGTAATCAGTTCAACTAGAACATAGTTCCTTTATCCAAAAATCCTTCCACTGCCACCACATTAAAGCAAAATGAAGAAGTTAAAAGAGAGGACAGAAATAATTCATATTGTATTGTAAAGAGATAAAAAAAAAAGTGTCTCAGGAGTGCTTTGTATTATCAAGGTATGCTTGGCAACGGAACTCTAAAATTTCTTTTTCGTTAGTGGACTATTGAGTTCAAACTATGCCCTTTAATTTCTATTATTGAGATTTTATTATGCAATCTTACTTCTTATTCGAGAACTAAATGTTTTACATCCATTGTTCTGTGATGGTTGAATATTTTAAAATTCAACTAAGGTATTGTGTGTTGGTGAAAGATCTGACGCTGAAGGTTGAGCCCAGATCTAATTCGTAAACAATGTAGTGGAAATTCTTTTCATTTAAATTCATTTTGAACAAAACCCAAGTCTCACTGGAAGAGACATAATACACATAGCCATTTCTTATAAAATAAATTTTTATTGAATACCAGGATTCATCCAGTGGTTCACTCATACACAACCCTGTGTTAGGTTACAACTTATTGTCCAAAATTACATAATCCAAACTTCAAACCTCACCTTACATTAAAAACACTCAATACAATACACTCTCAAATAAGGAAAAATTACATATCTTCAAATACATACTCTGATTTTCTTATTTTCTTCAAATCTTTTACTGTCTTACTCCTAGATTTTCAAGCTTTAATCCTTTTAGTCCTTTATGACCTTGAGCTTCTTTCCCTCCTTCTCTGTGCCTGAGGTATTGTAAATATGGAAACATGTACAATACCTCAACAAGCTATGCTTGGTAGGTGATACAAAAATATACTACTTCATTAATACAAGGATACTTACCTTAGTCATTAAGCCCTCCTGAGTCATCTCATACTCATATATAGAGGATATACATTATTTATGTAGTATATGACAAATTAGTTAATATATTAAAGAATACTCAAAACTTGTTCCTTCCCCTGGCTATACTTCCACTTAGGAGAGTAATACTTAGCCAATTCACATATAGGGGTTTTCATTCTAGGAACTCTTATAATAGCATATCACTATGCCATGGCATCATACTATGCCTATAATCTGTGCATCATAATGCAAAATACATTAGGACTACTATGCTCACAGTCTCAATCAAGTCTGGGCCTTGGGATAACTGTATAATCTTTCATTGATACCAACTGTGGAATAATCAATCCATGTCCTCATGGGGTGGACCATAGCTGTTACAGTGGGGCCTTCCCATTATTACCCCACCCAACATTTAGCCTCTTTTTGGGCATGGTATCCATCATATAAATTTCAAGAAGTGGGTGGCCAAACCCTCATGACTTCCCTAGCATAGCATCCCTAGTCTCTATCTCTGTGTAAATCAAAATTCACAAGTCTCCATACTTGTATAGAAAATACTTTGTACATATCAGATGATGTGTCTGTTTAACTAAGGCTGGAATATTTTCTACACCCTATTCTTAGGGTATCCTTAGTTTTCATATCTCAATACTTTCACCTCATTAGACTTGATCATTAGATTAAATCCAATGAATTAGATTATGAGGTTAGATCACTTTGTTGATCATTTGGTTAGATCCCATATCTTGGATCACTTTGTTTGATCATTTGGTTAAATCCCTTAATTTGATCATATGTTTTTGGATCACATGTTTGGATCTGTGTTTTGGATCACTTAGTTGGATCATATGTGTTGGATCACTTAGTTTGGATCATATGTGTTGGATCATGACTATGCTAAGGTACTAAGCGTAATTACATCATGAAGGTCTTATAATTACAGACTACGATCATGTATGTGTACACATGAATCCTTAATACATTCTTGTACATCCACCTACCTCAAAGTAGTATCTTGATTCATACATCTCCAGTGTATTCTTCCACAATGTCCATCATGGTCTAGATTCATCCATCTGTCAAACCATATGTATAAGGTTATTTTCTTATTCAAGTATGTATTCCTATAGATGATACCCTAATTTTCCTTGAATCAAATTTGATCAAGGGTTTGGGCTTCTCTATTTATGTTCTTCTACATATGCATACATACTATACAATACTACATTAGTATTTGTTTTTGATCATCGAAGATCCTATAGATCTTGTTTGATCATCCTTATCTTGATTTCCAATTTTTATCAAGATTAGATGATTTACTACATTTTATGCTCTCATTATTATTACTCAACCAATTAATGTTTTATTGGTTGATGGTAGCTTATTTCATTCTAAGTCTAGATTGCTCCTCTTATGTCAAATTGGCTAAGACTTACTAGTTAAATGGTTGAACACAAAGTGGCTACTTCAATCCTCATGTAAGGATGCATTTAAACATCACAAACGTCAACGGAAGGTGGGGGGAGAGCGTGGCTCTATTAGATAACCCCCTTAACCACTATGTCCATCATTCACTAGCTTGACCTTAACTCAACCTTGCATAAGGTTCCTATGAGCATTTAATCCTAAGTATTCTTTCTAATTGTTTTTAATTAAATCAATGAATTAAAATGTCATTCATGGAGATTTATTATTCTCCTAAGTTGGACCAAGGAATTTATATTCCTTATATTATCCTACTAACTATAGTCCTTACTATCATTACGTCCATGTCATACATTCCATGTGAATGTCCCTTCCTTCTAATTTCATTTAATTTCCATTTCAATGAAATTACAATTACTTAAGCATTGAAGTATAAATTTAAAGCATGAATAAACAATTAACTAAACACTTAAATAAATAATTCAACTAAAAAATGAAAGACAATTATCATAATGTTCAATAATTGAAATAGAAATCTAACATGTTATCATGATCCAAGGGTCTTAATTGATTCATATTTATTTTTCATCTCTTTAGGGTTTAGATCTTGATCCTTCATTTTATTTTAGATCCAACATATTATATTGATGTAATTTAATTATTTAGTCATGGATTTATCTCATCCATTGATTTGATCTTCCTTCATCTACCCGATCAAGGAGATCTTAGGTTACTTTGTACTATTTAAGGGCATAGATCTTGATCTAGCCCAAATCCACATCATCCATTCATTAAATCCCTATAATATTATCTCAAGATCAATATTAAAATACATCCATGCTGTCTAATCATCCTGGATCATCTTGATCTAGGAGATACTATTCATTTTTAGGGATTTTAGTAAGTCTTAAGGCTAGATCTCTTAAGATCTGCCTAATCAATACCATTTAATCTATTGATATTATTTACTATATTATAAAATCATCATCCAATAAGGTATTAGTGGTCTGATCATCCTAGATCTTGTAGATCAAGGATGTTAGTTACTTATCCACTTAATTACAGAAAATTAAATTAACTAAAATTAAAATTTTATAAGTTCATTCCCTTATAATTATCACAAGGAATCCATCACAACTTTCAGATCTCAATTTAGATGTCAATTGAGATCAGAATTGTGATTTTAAGATTTCAGCCCGTTTTAAGGGTTGAATTTCACCTTACTGGTTTGGATCGATTTTACTGATCTAGAGATATATAATTTCTACTGTGAATATGTTTCTTAAGGTTTTTGGATATTCTGAATACATCTATCGGTTCATATTTCAATTTTAGGGTCATCTTGGTCATGATCCAAGATCAATGGCATGAATGGTGCTAAATAGATTATGTAAATACTAATTAAAAACAAGATCTAATATGTTATATGATTTAATAACATAAATATGAATTGTATGAAGGTTTTGGATCTTAATTTGGTGATCTATTAAACTCAAAATTAAGTTTTTAAGACTTTAGCCCGTTTTAAGGGCTAAATTTCATCTTTAAGTTTTTTGATCAATTCCTTCATATCTATGTATAAAAATCCGACTGTAATCATGATCCTAAAGTTTTAGGGTGTCTTTGAAGACATACATCGGTTCAGATTTTCCTTTTAAAGACATCTGGTCCATGATCTAAGATCATGGGTACTGATTTTACTAAATAACTTATGTAAACACAAATTAAAACATGGATCTAATAATTGCAGTACATGGTAAACACTACAAGGGGTCCATATCATTTTTCTGATCCAAAATTAGAGCTATATCAAGCTTTGAATTGAATAATTATGATTTTCAGTTAACAGAATAGATAGCTCAGATCAAATCTGGGTTACAGGTATGGATCTCCCCCATCTAGTAAAACCAAGAATCCAGATTTCACATCCTAGGGTTTTTGGGCCCCAGGAATCCATCCATTGGCTCAGAAGTAACATCTGATCTGTGGATTGATGGGATCTCAACCCTCAGTGCGGAATCCATCGTCTCCAACAGATCAACGGCTGGGGAGCTCCCATCTTTGCCGAGAAACCAAACTAACCAACTGTAAATGAAATAGGGGTGCAAGTGCACCTACATGAAAGAAGATATTCTGGATCTATGCTGGAAAAACCAGAAAATCCACTCCTTATAATATAGGTTGCCGGAGCTTCCGTTTTTCGCTGATTTATCCACGGATACTCCACGGATTATGGTAAAATCAAATGGGTTTTGTATATCTTGATATTACCCAACTATCCAATAGTCAAGATTAGGTTTCAACGGTTGGAAATTAACGTATAGCTCAAAAACCGTAACAGGGTGAAAACCCTTCTGGTTGGGACGACATGTCTGTGGAAGCGCCCGTTATCCAGAGGAGGAATATTCCTCCGGGTGCTTTTGTGGACACTCTAACAGGGGGAATAAAATACAAGGAAAGGGAGGAGAAAAGAGGGAGAAGGAGGATGAATTTTGGTTTGAGATTTTGGCAGAATCTAGGGGACTTCGTGATGTATTTTTGGAATTTTTTTGGGAATTTTTTTTTATGTCTATTTATAGGGATTTTTAGTGTTTTTCATCATAACACCTAATTATTATGTTTTTTCCTTTTTAATATTTAATATTTATTTGATTCTCACTACCACCTCCTTCTCCACTAGCTAGTGGTAGTGGTTTGACCCATGATGGCATGTGGTCTGGTCATTGGATTCCATTTTGGGTCCTTTGCGGGCCCCATGTGGGCCCCACATATGTAAAAAGACCATTTTACCCTTTATGTATAAAATTTGGAGTTTACTCCTACGAACTCAGAATTGAGTGTTCTTAGTGGCATTGGACTCGTATTTTTGAGTACATTTTAAATTTAATGTCTTAGACCTTGGCTAGGATAAAATTACCATTTTACCCTTTTGCTCTTAAATGGAGAAAATAAAGGTTTTTCACTCCGAATTCAGAATGCATCGTGCTTACAGTCATTCTGAAGGGCTCATGAGATATGTTTTCACTTATGCATATCTTTATGCCTTATTTGTACTTCTATACGAAGTACGTTTTTGCTAAACCTAATATTCCAGCCTGATTTTTCCTTGAAATCTTCAATTTCACTATTATATTTTTATTATAAAAAAAATTAGGGGTGTTACAATTAGTATATGTGCCTGTGTGTGTGTGTGTGTGTGTCTATATATAAATGGCTTTGAGGATGATGTATGTATACATGTATGCATGTATGAAACTTTAAGCAATTAAGTAGCTTGAGCACGTGTTCAGGTTGAAAAGTGCCTAGTTTCATAATAAAAAAGGGGTTTAAGTCCGCTCTATTGCCAAAAAAGTAAAAAAGAGGAAACTTTTAGAAATAATTTTGTTTACTAGGTCTATATTAAATTTCATATAGTTCAGTGAAGTATTTTTGAGTTTATACATGTTGTTTGAAATATAGCCTTTTGAGCAATCAATGACATATCAATGAGATAAGCCAATTTATTATCATGCAAATTTTAGACATAGTGGATACAGGTTAGTGTGAGTATTCATGCTTCCTTATTTTTGGGACAAATTTATTTGTTTTCCCAGTTTCTATTTAAAGTGATCTACACTTTTCTTTGTTTTGTGCTTTTCAGTTCTTTCAGCAGTCTCAGGGATTAAAGTGAAAATATCAAAACTTCATGAGAGTAAGTACACCATTACTTGCACCTTTTCCTTATTCAACTTATTATATCCTGTTAGTTCTTTTTCTAGTTTCAGCTAACATGTTCATTGTTTTTTCTCATATTATGTTGTGGTGATTTCTTGTGTTATTTTAGTGGGATTATTCTCACTTCAACATCATGGAACACACATGGTTGCATTCATGTTTGCACGTATTGTCACTGCATGGTCGTTATGTACATTTGAAACTATGGTGCATTGAAGAAACATGAATTTGACATGGAAAATAGGGTCTTAGTGAAATGGAATTTGGCTTCAGGTCCAAGACTTGGCATGGTTCGTGTACCTGGAATTGGCCTTATTTACACTAATCTGGTGACAAGGGTTCCGACTATTTTTGGACACTTCGTGACAAACTTGTCTACTTTTCATCAGGTGCTAGTTTTTATTTGTATTAAATCTGTTCAAGTTCATTATGCTTGTGAAGGAGCAAGGTTCCTTATAAGAAGGATTGGGCCAAAAGAGTACCACATGTTCAGGTGTATAGTCAGGTATGGGTACATGGACCTCCAACAAGAAAACTATGATTTTGAGAATAGACTAGTATCAGCAACTATAGACTATGTAGAGATGGAAGAAGAGTCAGCAGTAAGATAAGAGACTGAAGCATCGGATATCATTGATGTTCCAGTCCCAATGTTAAGTTATCCTAACCATGAAGGCAATACATAGGCTTCATCACATATCCAACCAGCAAAAACTGAGGGTGAGCTTATGGAGACTTTTAGTCTCAGAAATGAGTCAATGGAGATAATGAAAGCCAGGGAATTAGGTGTGGCCTATATTCTTGGGCACTCACATGCCAAGGCAAAGAAATCATCATCCTTGCTCAAGAAGTTTGCCATAAATTTTGTCTACGATTTTCTTAGCAAAAATTGTAGAGAACCTAATGTGGTTTTGAATGTTCCTCGTACCTCTATATGTGGAAAAGAATTATACTGTAGATTCTATGTATTGCAAGCTAGAACATGGATTCCTCTAGTTTTTTTCAATGACAGAACCAATTCAATAATAATTCACCTACAAGCAGCAAATATTCTTATCTAACAATCTTATGAGTTGATTTCTCATCTTTACCTAATGGTTTAATTACATTTCATTTCTACTTCCATTGATTAAAAATTTTCCTTAAAACCTAATCATATTTTGCTCTCAATTTACCTGATTCTAACTACCGTTACCTGTAGCTCTCTCTTTGAAGCATACCATCGAATAGTACACATACACCTACAGAAAGACAAATAGAGAGCTACATAGAGAGAGCTACAGAGATTGCAAGCTACGAGAGGCTACAGAGAGAGCAACACAGACAGGTACAAAGAGATAGAGAGAGGTAGAGAGATTACTTCCTGCCGAACTTGATTAGGCCTGAGCGGGACAGAGAGATTACCTCCTACTGAACTTGATTAGGGTCGAGCAGGAGTGGGGATTTGCCAAGAGAAATGGGAGTGGGCGGGGCGTGCGTGGTTTGCCAGGGGTGCACCGTGAAGTTTGATGGGCAATGATCTATGGCTCGTAGTCGTTCGTTGACGGTCATTGGTGATCGGTCGTCTTCCTGGAGAAGTCTGTGTTCCCATTGCGAGTTGAAAGATGCAACCAAATAGAGACAACGAAGTTCTTTGTTTTGTTACGCATTCACAGAGAGAAGGAACAACATGAGGGGTACGATTGGAATTTTAAAAATATGACAAAAATGGAGCTGGAAATCAATCGGAGTGGCAAATCTACAAAGTTTTTAAAAACTTAATGGCAAATATGCAAAAACATAAAAATGTTAGGTTTTCCTGCAAAAATGCCATATAATAATGGCAAATTTGCAAAAAACCATAAAAATAAAGGCATATTTCTACGAAATAATCTTCTTGTAATAATGATAATAATAATTATTAATTTTATTCCTTTTGTAGTTGTTAGTTTGAGTTATTGAAATCAAAATTCGTCAATGATGGATTTTTGAATTCTCCAGGAGATTGTGTTTCATGCAAACAATGAAAAGGATGCGGGACAAAAAGAAAATTTTGTTTGTAATATTTACTCCTGGGAGCAAAAGCGAGAGGTTCTAATGTTTATTTATTGAGTGGATTAGGTGTTAATCGATGTTTGGTTTTCTGCAGTGTTTGATTTAACTGTTTTCAGTTTCAATTTGTTAATGGCTTGTTGGGGTATTGTGGCATCTATCAACAATGCCAATATATAGAAACAGTTTGCAATCTTGTTTGTTTTCATCAACATTTAACAATTGGGATTGCTTGACAATGTCTCAATGCATGTTTCAAATGGTCTTGTTCTCCCCTTCTTAGGAAGTCCAAAACAGAACTTGGAATCTTCCACTATCGTATAGTTGCTTGTTTTATCTCTGTGAAACATGGAGAAGGAGTTTTCTTCTTCTTCTTCTTCTTCCATTTTCTCTTCTTTTAATTTTTTGGAAGAACGATTAACTAAAGCTATGAAACTTGGAGAAGATTGAGAACAAAGTGATATTGGGGATTCATACTGTATTTGGTAGTTGTTTCTAGATGATCGTACATGAATCATGGTTTTATATGACCATACACCTTTTATTATTATTATTATTTTTTTATGTGTCATATTTTCATCTTTTACTACATTATTTGAGATGTGCTGTTGTGGACATGGTCTCTCAACTCAGGTCTTAGTTGGTCTAGTGTACTTCTCATCCTTCATCAATAGAAATGGTTACTTAAATACCAACAAACTATAGCCTTCATTTTGTTTGCTAGGGCTTGTTTTATGGAGATCCATGTGATCAACAAAAAATGATACCCTCAAGCTGGACTGTTGCTAGGCTAAAGAACCTCAACTATCACAATGCACCATAACTTATATTAGAAATAGTTTGCATTTTTTGGTCAACAAAAAAGCCAAGATGGTTTAATGCCATGATGCACTGTAGTCTCATAAATTGTTCCATTGATGATTAGAAGAGAGTTACTGATAGAGTCGTGCAAACATCCTGAAGCTTGGTGGTAGTTACGATACTATACATATCCTGGTATTTGATAAATTAGAAGAGTTAATGTTTGATGAATTCAAGAAGAAATTGTATAGTTGTAAGGATGGCTTGTGCATATGAAATTCAGCTCTTGTTGACTTGCATTGACACTTTCTGGAAAAATGTTCTTACAAAGGATTTGGTTGGAGTAATGAGGTTAAAATTGATAAAAAGTTTTTTTTTTTTTTTTTTTTTTTTTTCACATTGCTAATGATTTATACTATCACAAAGATGAACTTTTGCAAAAATTGTTTGTAACAAGTTATCAAATTATCTCATAGTTCCTATATTCCATCCTTTAATGTTGATGAGGCCAAAAGTTTTTTTTTATCAATGTGGATCAACATGGAGAAGTCTCGAGCTTGGTATGCTTTGCATCATGTGGAAACTAAAGTTGAACTAGTTTTAGTGAGAGGCGGGAAAGCAAATCCTTACTCTTCATATGCTAACAAACAACTGCTAGACGTGGATGAAGGAAAGAGGTGGAGGATCATTAGTCTTGTGTGAGTGGAGTTGCTCTTTATACTCAAGTCATTGTTTAGGGAAGTATCATATGCAAAGGATTTCTAAGTGTTGCATATCTAAGTTTGCCTTCCAATTTGAAATGATGCTTCAATTATTGTTCATTATTCCCTACAAATTGTTGAATAGAAAAAGAAATCTTAATTCATGGTGAGTGGTGTGTGGTTCTTGTTAAAGGGGGACAAGGTTATAATAGTTTTCTAAGAACTTTGATGAACTTCTATCAAGGAATTTGTTGGAAGAAAAGGAAAGCGATAAAGATGGTCGAGTGTTAAGTGTTCAATTTGGTCAAAATACCCCTAATTTAGCATTTAATTAGACCATCTAACTGAAAAGAAAGTGCAATTTTAAACTTGATTTTGATTTTAGATCTAATTCACCATTCAATTATTAATTTGTCAAAATTAACAATTAGACGATCGTTAGAGCTAATCAAAGGTATAATGTACTATTTAGATGAATCTAATTTGGTCTTTTATTTTGCAAATTAACTAGAAGAAGCTATGATGGCTGAGATCAAAAGTGAAGGGTGCAAATCACTCATCAAGGATTAATAGTGCAAATGGGATAGTTTCCTAAAAGGAGTTTTCAAGCTGAAAATAGCTCTCCATCATGGAACAAAGGAGGAAGGCATATTGAATTAGTAATTAGGAGGAACAAAAGAAGAAAGATGAAAAAAAGGAAAGCATCAAGAGGAAACTGTCACCAAACAACCCTTTATATTTCTCCGCAACATCTCTTCTTCTTCTCCTCCACTCCTATTTTGGTAAGACACCAAGGAGAAAACCTGTCAAACCCCCCTTCCTCTTCATTCTCCTTTCTCCTCCTCTCTCTATCTTTCTCTCTATCCTTTCTACGTTCTTCCCCACTCTTCTTTAACTACTTCCCTTGGCTGAACTGTAGGAGGAGGCAAACCACCATCCCCCCACTCTCTTCTTCCCTCTTCTCTCCACTCTCTCATCTTACTCCTCTCTTTCCTCCCCTTCTCCCCCACACTCCTTCTCTCATCTGCCAGCTTACTGTCATTCCTAGCCTTTCCTTGCACCTTCTCCTCTTACTTCTCCCTCTGCCCTCTCTCTGTTCCTCCCCCTTCTCTCCATCATTCACTACCCAATTTGTACCCTCCTTTCTTTGCTCCACTAGAAACCACTCCCCATCCATTCTCCTCTCCACTTCCATCTTCTCTCCCTCTCACTCTGTTTCTCTTCTCTCTCTTGTTCCTCCTCTCCCATCTCACTCTCATTCTTCTCTGTCTGCCTTCTTGTATCTCCAGCCAACCATAGGAGAGCTACAAAATGGCAACTCCCTTGTTCTCCCTTCTCTTTCTCTCCGTCACCTCTCTGCCCTGTCACACCTCTCCCACTTCACCACTCCACACTGGCAGGCACTGCCTGAATCTTATCCACCACTTACCAGAGACATGTGTTCTCCACCTCTACTTCATTGGCCCCTCTTCTCCAGTTCACCGCATCGGTCTGCCCAGGCACCAACCCCATCGGTTGGACTCCCTCTTTTCCCTCCTCTCTGATAGTATTGGCAGCCATTGTCTGCATCTCTGCCTCACTAGCTCATCATCTTTGTTGTCTCGTTCCCATTTCACATCACCAGTCGCTTGCTTCACTGCCCATATTGGTTGCCAAGCTCCACCAACGTCGTCAGTTTTTCAGCACTGGACGGCTTAAAGGAAGAAACCAGACATGAGTGTTCCTCTATAGTCCCTCTCCCACAATCTTCTTCCCTCCTCTTCTCCTTCCCCCTCCATCACCAGTTTCCTTTTCTTCTCCGTTGAGTTTTCCTTTTTCCTGTTTCTTCTTTTATTTTAATTAGATTTTTTTTTGTTTGAATTCCAATTTTGCCCTCTTTCTTTTTATTTTAATTACATCTGAATCCCATTTTAATTCCTTCTGTATCTTACTTACATTCTAGTTTTATTTTATCTATGTTCTGCTTATCCAGGAACTACCCAATCCAACCTGATCAATTAAGGCTTAACCTAATCAACGGATTAGCCTTAATAAAAAAGATTTCTCTGTTTCTTATTTGATTTGCAATTAATTTTTAAAAATCATCCTTAGGACATCCCTTATATTAATTAATTAATTTTTTTTATCTTTAATCTGAAATCCAAAAATTAATCTAAACCATCCCACACCCAAAATCACCATTTAGTCTAGATCTTTAAGATTTTGAGAAATATGATTAATCCAACTGCTAGATCATTAATAAAGGACATGCTGAAACATTTATGAAGGTTGATCGACTCCAAGGAGACCAGATTTAAAGAAATTGACAATGATTAAGCTAGGAAAGTATATTTTTCTTGTTATTTAATTCAATTTTCTTTATTCTAGAACTAAAAATTCTGTAAAATTTAGCAGTTAAATAGATTGGAACTTTGATTCCATTTTTAGTAATTTTTGTTATTTTTTTAATTAAATTTTATTTAAACTCCCATTTTTTAAGTCTAGTTTCCATGGGATCAACCCGTACTTGCATAAGCTACACTACAACAGCCCGTGCTCTTGCGGTAAAACAAATCAACATCGAGTCCTTAAATGCAATATGCATGATTTGGTCCATGATCTCATCCAACAAACTGTGGGCAGTGGATACTTTGTCAAGGGAATTGGGGAATAGAATAAGATGCCCTTATAGACTTGCCATGCATCACTAATTTGCAATGACAATGAAACATTCACTTCAATTAATAGTCTTAATAATTTAAATTTCTTAAAAATCATAGAGATCTTATATGAGTTATTCCAGTGCTTAAGATTCATTAGTGTCTTTCATTTGTGCTTGACTTGCCAACTTTATTTGGAAGCCTGAAACATTTAAAGTAGCACAGGTTGTACATACATTAAGCTGTGGATGTAGTATATTACAACAACGGTTGCATGTCCTTGTCCCCAACAATTATGCTATGGGTGATATGTGCTGAATTTATTGCTAAAACGAAGGGCGGTTCAACCAGTCTTTACGTGTGTGAAAAAGTTAAGGATTTTACTAGAGCAGTAAAAAGTACATGCAAGGCACTGCTATATTTTGCCCCACATTTTTTATTTTACTTTATTTTAGATAGGTTAAATGCCAAACATCTAGATTCTTTTATGAAACTCTCCAACTGCACTGAGCCTTTGGGCATAGTCTCCTCTACACTGAGTAGCACTACATAAGAGGGTATCTCCACCCACAAACGACAAATGATCTTTATCTCTTTCCTTCCTTTAAATCCTACTGTTGTTTTGCAAGCTGACATGCATTGAAGAACACTGGTTTTTGTCTGACTACTTTCGTTAAATTTGGTTAAACGTTGGTTGTCACATGAAGTAAAGAGTACCTGCTTGAAAGTTTCTTTTTTGTTGATCCTCATGGGTGAAAAGCTTCTTGACCTTGGGACAACCATCTCCAAATCTTATCTGTCCGATTCTTACCATCAGCGTAAAAGTGCTTAAAACATGAAGATACAACCTATAATTTGATAACTCGTTACACTGTTCACAACGAATTCTTTGTGATAGCATGGATCACTAGCAATGTGCTGAAGAAGAATGCTTCTATTGAGTTTGACCTCAATACTCCAACCAAATTCCTTATAATAACCTTTTCTCTGAAGTGCCACTGTCTTTTAACTGATGAGTGCTTGAAGCCTGAATGATCCTTACAAACTGATCTGCCTCCTCTTGAGATCATCAGGATTAATTGTTTCAGTTAATTTATTTATCTTTTTATTGTTCCATTTTCTGTTTTGGAATTTGGAATGCAAGTACCCATGAGCAGCATCGAATGGGGACCTCGACAAGGGAGGGTCCTTGCACATGCACAAGAAGGCAATTCTTTTGGTTTGTTGGAGACGGCTATATGCGTGGTATCCTGAATTACTAACAAACTTCTGGATTTTTTTTATAGCTCTTTTGGTAATTCTCTTTGGTCATCAAGGCAATCACTTATCAGACTGTACTGCATCATGAAACTAAACCATCTTAGTCTTTGAGCGACTGAAACATGCAAAAAATTTTGGTACTTCGGATTGTTGTGTTTCTTTGGCCAGAAGCAGTCCAACTTGAGTATAATTAGACTGATAAATAGTCCCAAAGAATGGCCCAGCCAATAGAACAAATGTTATAAGAATGGGGGAGTAACCATGCCTATTCGAGAAGGATGAGAAGCACACGAGACTAATTAATATATCTGTAAAGAAGCTTTAACTTGAAATCTCCGCTGCCAAAAGGATACCTCACACATTCAGTTCCCTTTATGCCAGAATAAGCCCACCCTTCTTTCTTTCCTTCTCCCTGTTTCTCGATCTTCTCTTCAAATTTTCACTTTCTTTGCTTGAGGCTTCATGCCAATGATAGAGAATCTCCCTAGTGGGAGTTTTTGGAGGTTTTTTTGCCAATCTGAGGGTGGTTAGGAAGACGAGGTGGCTGGTGCGGGGAAGAAGCTGGTACCAACATGAAGTAGTTGGAGCTTAGTGTTAGCATTTCTAATGAGGAGATGCCTGATGATCTTGAAATTCCTTCTAAGTTCCAATCAATAAGGTGATTAACCTTTTGCTTCATTTGGTGTTTGGTCATCCCTTTACTGATAATGACACCCATGCCATATAAATTTTACCTAGTAAAAATTGATATTTGCATCCTTTTATCGATTTAAAAAAAAAATTCTCCCTCAAAGTTTGTCCGGAATGGAATGCTGAATTGGCAGAAAACTGGACTATTCTGTTCCAGTAAGCAAAACGGATCGGTTACAGGAATGGAATTGACTACTATGATTAGCAGACCTAAATACATGCTGCTCAAAAGAAAAGAAAGTACAATAAGACAGATGGTAAATTTCATTGATAAGTGAAGCAAAAAGCCAAGGACCAGCAGCTTTCTTGTTACCTCAAGCAATTACCTTAGATGAATCTCCTTCCAACACTAAAGATGCTTCTAATTCGGTAAAAAACAGTCCCAACAGAACTAAAAAGAGCTCTAACTTCAGTCTCATTAGAACATTTGAGAGTGATCGGACCAAAAGAGGCACGAACAATAGAACCCCGATGATCACAAATAATGCCACCGACTCTCGCTTGTCCCAGGTTGCCAAAGGATGCACTACTGATGTTTCCACCTGATATAACCCTGTGGCTTGTTTGATGGTTTAGGGACACGATATTACCAATACTACTGACTATTTATCTTTCCAATTTCTGTGAATGTTCAATCAAAGTGTACCTTGCAAACATCTTCAACAGCCCAAGATTACTCTCAAACAGAACGAAATACTAGATTTTTTTGGATAAAATGTTCTTGTATTTCTTTCAACCCAAGAGTACCTAGCAAACATCTTGAGGGAGACAGCTCATGAGAGAAGGAAAAGGAAATATTGTGTTTCTTTTGGGTAAAAGATGTTCTTTGGTCCTTTCATTTGAAAGCATCCAGATGATGGAAAAAGGAACTGGGGAGCAAAGCATCCTTCTCGCCAAGGAGAGAGCAGTGGCAAGCTAAAGACACCAAAAGTTTTGGGGAAAACCCAAGCCAATTCAAAGAGGAGATATGATCCTGTGCCAAATAGAATGAGCGACCTGACAATGTATGAAAATTACACCTTCCATGAATTCTATCAACAGGACTAAAGGAGGACAAAGGAGATTGGTGAAACGAGAGCCCCGGGGGGGGGGGGAGAGATTAGGCACTCCATAACGGTGGGGAACGAAGACTTTCAAAGAGGATAGAAGAAAATGATGTTGGATTAGTCATCTTGGCTTTCCTCAATGTATATCAGCATAGTTATTGTTAGCACTCAATGAGATTTCTTGACAATGTTGTGGCATCTCAAATGATCATATTGTCCCCTTCTAAGAAAGTCCAGTTAAGTACTCATATGTTTATTGGAACTTTCCGCTATCATGTAGCTGTTTGTTTACCTCAATGAAAGATGGAGAACAATGTGATATTACAGCTAGTTTTGGCTTGATATTGTTAGCTGTCGGTGGGATTTCTTGACAATGTCGAGGTTTCAAATGATCATGTTCTTGGCTTCTAGTAACGTTCAGTCCAGTATTCACGTATTGATTGGAACTTTCTGCTATCGTATAGCCCTTGAGAACAATGTCATATTACAACTAGTTTTGGCTTGGTGTTGCACTTGATTTTACTTGACATACATGATTATGTTTTCTATGTTATATTTTCAGCTTCGACTGCGTGATTTGACTTAGTTGACATGGTCTTTGAGCCGAGGGAAACGGTTTTCTTCTTCTGTATGTTAACTAATTCATTTCTGTGTTATTCTCGTCTGTTTGATTAACATTCTTATCCCGCATACTGGTGCAGAGCACTGCTGAGATGCTTCGGTTAAATGTTCCAATGGAAATGAAGATAACATTTGATGCCCTGAAAGATTCAGATTATAAAACAAGAGACACTTCTGTTGATGATGTTGGTAAATTTGAAAAAGTAGAGCTTTCTATACTGCTTTGCAATGATGATTTTATTCAGAAGCTTAACAAAGAATGGAGAGATGTGGATGTTCTCTCCATGTCTCAACATATTCCCTGACTTGACCAATTTTAAGATCCTGATCTTTTGTTCTAAACAAACATATCTTAACTGATTGACTTTAAATGTTGATTATTGTTGTGCCAGATCTTTCACGGATCTGGCAACTAGGATCTCTGGATTTGACAATTACGCAATAGCACATAGAGATGAGAAGAATTTATGTGATTTGGCCTACATCAACAAGAGAGAAGAAAAAATACTATATGATCAGATTACAAAGGAGGAGGATCAAAATCAGATCCTCTCTCTCTCTCTCTCTCTCTCTCTCTCTCTCTCTCTCTCTCTCTCTCACACACACACACACACACACACACACACACACACACACACACAAGTGTCCTATATTTATAGGGCATATAGTGACTTAATTGTCAAATTTGATGGCGGTATAGTCTTCATTTACTAGCCGTCAGTGTTGAAATTCTTGAGTCATGGTGCGGTGCCAACCTTCTAAATGTCGGCTATCTTTATCACATGGGCATGGACTATAGCAGGTTCACCCCAACAATCTCTCCCTCCATGCCCATAGGAGGAGAATGTACTAAAAGACATTGCTACTTTGTTTTTTCCTCCCCCAAATTTCTCGTATAGCTTTGATCTAGCTCACTCTTCAATAGTCGTCTGCGCTTTCCATCGGTT
Organism: Warburgia ugandensis; assembly: GCA_035236585.1. Taxonomy (NCBI): domain Eukaryota; kingdom Viridiplantae; phylum Streptophyta; class Magnoliopsida; order Canellales; family Canellaceae; genus Warburgia; species Warburgia ugandensis. The sequence continues at coordinate 16,785,051 of CP141133.1, forward strand.
CCATCAACCGTCTGCGCGTATTTGCGACTTTTCCTTGAAGAGTTGTTGCTCCCCTTGCTCAATACTCACTACACCGAGTCTAAGTGCTAATCAATAATCGAGTGTACTATAAGCATCTAGAAGCTTGTCCACTTAGAAACCTGCCAGTGCATTGCACTCGCCCTCGTTAGTTGCTTATAAATATTACTCAGAGTGGTCACGTGCACTCGGAATGGTCACCGGGTTCGCTCGGAATGGTCACTGAGAACACTTAGAATAGCAGCCACCTTTCATAGAGTCATCTCACCACTATTTATCGAGCCATCTCACCATTGTTCACCGAGTCATCCAACTATTGTTCCCCAGTTAGCCCACTCACAGTAGTCACCGTGTTCACTTTCTGCACTTGTTCACCGATTCAACTTCTAGCTGTTACTAGACCACTCACCAGCTATCACCGAGTTAACTCACCATTTTCAGTTTTCCTGAATAAGGGTGTCATTATCAATTTCTTGGGGGTTCTTCTTTATTGCTATTATTGCAACTCATCTAATGTTGCAACTCTGCTATTGTTTGCACTCGTTCATATTGCAACTCTGTACTGTTGTGACTAGTATTGTTATAACTCTGCACTATTGTAACTCGTACCTGTTGAAACTCAGATTGCTGTAACTCAGTCTCCTGTAGCACCGACATTTTGGTCATGTAGCAATACTGTAGCAGACAATCATTATAGTATACTATAGCTGTAATCATTACATCCTGTAGCATCCCTGTAGTATCACTGTATCTGCTTGTAGCAATCACTGTATTAGCACTATACAAGTACTGTAGCACCGACAGAATAATCTTTTTTTTTTTTAATGTTTCTTTTGGCTGTTTTTCCACCAATAGCCTATCATTCATTTTTTTAATGTTATTGTCTTTACTTTCGATAGTGTTTTTTCCATTGACAAACCCTTTCAATGGCTTTTCCATTTGTAGAACTCAATTAAAAAATAAATAAATTTGGCTGTCAATTTCCACCGTGCTCAAGCACTCCATCTTCATTGTCCATGTCAACTCCTTCAATAACATTGGCTACTCCTTCATCACCATCTGGTGACTGCGATTCCTATCGTGGTTGATCTCCTCCTCACAGCCACTCAGTACCTCTTTTGCCACTTGCAATGGGTACAATTGTCAATGTCTCTTGATTCGCATCGCTCCAACAGCTCACCATAGATCTTGCTGGTGCAAACCCAGAACCACCATTTATATCTGGGTTGTTTACAATAACTCGCTCCTTCCTCACAGTAGTTAGATTCTTACATTGCCCTCTTGGATCAATGATGGATTTCTCGTTCTTCGAGGATTCATAGAAGCCAAGCGAGATCTAATCCAATAGACAGCTATTTTCTTTTCTCATCATCAGAACTCTCCTTTAGCTGTCATTTCTTCCTTATTTGCTGTTTTCTACTAGATTTTGTCGGGCACAACATTAGCTTTGAATGGTCATGCCCAAGGTGTCATTAGTTTTTTTTTTTATATACTAGCACAACTATCTTCATTGAGTGATCTTTCTGTCACCGACAATCATGTGACAAGCTTTCTTTCACTGTCGACTCTCTCTCAATGATATAGCACCTCTACCATCGTACTTGCAGCCACCATCCAACTTGCTTTTTTCATGACAGATCTATGGATTGCGCCTGTTCTGTTTGGTGTCAACTTTCTACCTCTTGCTCACTGACAATAGTTTGGCGTCAAGTTTTCTCCACTGGCAAACTGCATCTCCGCCTAGCTTGCCTAGTCCGCCCTTTGATTTGTGTTCAGATCAGTGATCTACATCTAGTGTGGGACAACAACTCTGTTCCACACAGGGTCTTCAATATCTGATATGTGTGATCAAACTGATTTAGCTAGGGGATTGGACCGTTGACAGGCCTGGTCTAGCCTTGAGGCTAAGCCTGTGTTTTATAATAGATCTAATCAGATCTACCTCTTTGCTTTCTTCCTTTGGCATTCCTCTGGGTTGATGTTAGATCTAGTTTTATTCGATCAACCTTGCTCTAATAACACTTTGTTGTGCTAGATCTTTCACGGATCTGGCAACCAGTATCTCTGGATCTGAGAATTACGCAATAGCACACATGCATAGAGATGAGAAGAATTTACGTGGTTAGGCCATCTCGGCCTACGATCAGATTACAAAGCAGGAGGAGAATCAAAACCAGATCCTCTCTCAATTCTAATCATACAAACACTACATCTCTCTCTCTCTCTCTCTCTCTCTCTCTCTCTCTCTCTCTCTCTCTCTCTCTCTCTCTCTCTCTCTCTCTCTCTCTCTCTCTCTCTCTCTCTCTCACACACACACACACAAGTATCCTGTATTTATAGGGTATACAGTGACTTGATTGTCAAATTTGATGGTTTACCGACCGTCACTGTTGAAATTCTTGAGTCATGATGCAGTGCCGACCTTCTAGATGTCGGCTATCTTTATCACATGGGCATAGACCATAGTCGGTCCACCCCAACAATTATGTGATATTCTTTTCTTGTTTTGATGAAGTTACTTTAATTTCACAACTCATGTTGGGGGATATTGTAATTTCCGTTGAGACAGCTGCTAGACAAGCATAGCAGAGAGGTCATACTCTTCTTGATGAGATACGCGTTCTCCTGTTTGGTCTATCTCTCTATTAAGTATTATTACATGCTGTTTTGTTAGTTAGTTCTTTTGCAGTATTTGTCATTTTGTTGGAATATAATCCATTGACTCAAAAATGTGCATCATTGTGCTCGTATGAGACTTTGCATCTTCTATAAACGCTATTTCTATCCAATTCGACACGTTCATTTTTTGTTGATCCAGTTGAACCTCGCAATGTCTTGCTCAAGTTGAAAATCTTCCATGATTTGAAGGATTATTATTTAACAATAATTTCCTATCAGTATTCTGTGACAAAGCTGTTAACATAAGTGACCGACAAGAGAAAGGTTGTAGAACTACAAAGGTCATCTAACTAATGTAGGAGTTAAGCGCCCATGTTTTATGGACCGATATACAAACACTTGCACAAACATAGGTCATATATGTACAACTCTAAAAAGCAAGGATGGTATCGGGGTGGGTCTAATTGGACCACCACCCCGCACACCTTAGGAAGGGCCCAGGTCAGTTAAAATTGTACTTCTAAAATGCCCTTGGATTTAATGATTAAGAATACGAAGGGCAGGGATAGAATTCCATTAGATATAGTTGTGACTACTCCACTCATTTCATATTTATTTTCATTTCCCTCCCCATTTAACCCATTATGTAGAGTTTACCCAGCCCTGCCCCATAAAATAGGTCTGGTGTTGTAATAAAATAGACCCCACGCATAAAGGGCAGCCCCAGTGCACGAAGCTTCCATGTATACAGGTCTAAAAAAGAGGCAGACCATAAAGATCAGTAGTACGCAACCTTATCTTATGTTTTGCAATAGACTATTTTTATTCGTTGAATCCGAGACCTCAAAGTCACCCCAACAACTCCACCGTTGCGCCGAACCCACCCATATGTGGCTTTAAAATCAGTCAACAGTCTTGGGGCAGGTAATTCGGGGTTGGGATAAACCGCTTGAAAACTTGGTGCAGGTTACATAGAAACCCGCCCCTTCCCAACTTGTTTCCATCCATACTAAAGAGGACATGTGTGCATGCGTCATGGCGACTGTCTGTTTTCTTAAGACATGCATACTCTGTTGGTCTCTGCTTCAATTAATTCAATTGACGTGCCTTTCTGCAGGTTCATGGTTTGCTTCACCCTTTGGGATTTGATCATGAGATTAGTGATGAGGCTGAAGCAGAAATGGAAAAGGAGGAGGAACTTATTTTGAAGAGGCTTGGCTGGAAAGGAAAGGGCTTAACTCAGTGTCCATATGATGCCGCAAATGATGGCAGTGTCCAACCTGAAACTCAAATGGTAATTCCACTAGACTCTCGTTTGACAATTATTACGTTCTTTATCTCCGCATGTGATGCAAGTCGGGGCCTGATAATTAAAATTACAGTTGCAACCAACAATTATCCATGTTTTTTAATTTATTTTGCTGAATGTTCATATTTAAATTAATATCTCTCTTGAAGATCATAAATCTCTGAGCCTCCTTGTTTCCTTTTTTCTTTTTGTTCTTGATTCATAAACCAATAACAAATATTTCTGTTCCATCTGGGTTTCACAAGAAATATTAGAGATTTCCGTAAGTGTGGAACATGAAGAATTAAGCTTGAATGAAGGTGATGTCTTTTTCTAACATAGGAGCCTCAATAAGAGGATTCTAACCAACCAAATACCTCAAATACCAAGGAAGGTACAAAATTCTGTAAAAAATAAACAATTCAGTCCCTTAATTAGGTCTTGATATCCTGGGAAGCTCAGATTATCATATAAAACAACTCAAGCTTGCAGATAAATTTTATACCTAGCATGTGGCAACAGTTCAATCAGCTGAAATCTCAGATGAATGTCAGTAAATCTGAGAAAAGAATCTCAGTAAGAAGTCAAGCAAGAATTTCCATGGATGCTGACATTGACACAGGAAGAAGAAGTTACAAGAGTATGCGCCTTTGATTTGGAGCGGGAAAGTGGGCAGAATGTTAGGTTATCAGGGTGGTCCTTCGATTTCTCATCATTGCTTACCAACTTATGGGTGTTGGTAATTATCTATGTTGGCATCATGCTAACTGGACCAATTTGTGTGCTCCTGCTTTTAATGTCTTTGAATAAGTTATGAAAACATAATTTTATTTTATAATAAATTCCAATATGAATATAGTCCTTCCCTTTTGGTGCATCTATTCTAGATTCAACTTGAGGTTTATAAAATGAACATGGCAGTCTGAGACTTTTTACAGGTGAACCTTTAAACAGTAGGATGAAAGAGGGCAGTCTACGCTTTTACAAACCAAAGTTCAGATGTATCTTCTGCGATATGGATTGTGAGTTGGGACAAATTTGTGTCATTGGTATTCTATTTGTGTTGAATGCTGAGTTTTGTTTGCCATGTTTATGTGAATACAAGGTACACCACTGAACAGCAAGAGCTTAGTTTCTTCAAGGACAGCAGATGCATTAAGAGAAGCCATGTCGGGGGAGTAAAATAGTGATTGCCACTGGAAACGTGAGTTTAGATGGCTCTTTCAGTGTGGAGCCATATAAGTCGTGCCACTTACTCATTTTCTAAGAACAGATATTGTCCTAAAGACCCTAATTTAAAACTATTTTCCAATTAGTTGTTGGGCACTGTGAAGGGAAAATATGAGATATGCATGGAAAGTGCTTCGCACAAGGAAGGTATCTCGCCGTGAGCCATTTGTTTCTGGTTATCATGTGTAGGGAGGAAAACCATCTTGACCTTGATGCTCTCTTCTTCGTCTTGCTAGTGCATCTCAGTTATGAAAGACAAAATAGTTTGAACTATCTGAGAATATATCCGAAGGTCCTAATTAATTATCAAACATGTGGCATGCAGGTGGCTTTCCCGTCCCTGATGCTTCAAATATGACTTAACGTAAAGTTTTCTAAAGGTTTAGATATTTCGGGAAATATCTTCAGAAGTTAACAATGGTGTATAAATCTTTTGGTATTTGTTACCTTAGTTAATTCAATAATTGGAATCTTCTGTTCAAAACAGGTTTAAGTTTTGATTTTTATTTAGTAAGAATGACGAAAGTTTCCATGAGAATACAAAATCAGTCATTTTGGTGGAAAGAATCAATAATTTTAGAATCACTTGAAAGGCACTTTCATCATCATCATCACAGCCTTATCCCAATTGAAAGGAACTTTTAAAAGAAAAGAAAAGAAAAAGAAAAAGAAAACAAAAGTTTACTGTTTATTGTTGTTAACAAGTATTGAGGGACTTGCAAGAAACTTTCTGCGAAGGTTTCAGCTTTGCCCACGTCATATTTCTGAATGATAGATTAGGAACTTATTACTGAAACTCCTTCCTAAGAAAGCTGAGAAGCTACATAAGCAGATGAAGAAAATGCTACGATAATGACTCATATCCCCACATCATTTTCTCGTTATGAATTTCATTTGTTATACTAGCTGGTGGCTTGTCATCAGAGAGCAGCTTTGCCAGGTCAATTTTATTTATCTGTGGAGACAGACCCGTCCTGCTGTCATAAATGCTTTGAAGGTGGTAGATTTGGCTGGAAAAGACGGTATTGTTTCTGAATTTTCACCAGGGGTCTTCTTACAGGTTTATTTGTGAAGCTCTTATCCTATGCTGTTCATATTTTAGAATGTCGGTCCATCCATAGTTTTATGATTGCAAGGTTACTGATATGCAAAATGTAGCATTTTGTTTGATTGTTTTGATGCTTAATTTGGTTTAATTGACATCTCTTGGCATTTGTATTATGTTCTGATTTAAAGAATAGCAACAATTGATTGATTACAAATGTTGAATTTCGTGGAAGTTTTACAACTACAGAAAATTCCAAAGTTCTTACATAAAATTCATTTTCTAATTGTTTGAATCTCTTGTATCCTTGGGTTGGTGTAATGCTTGCAACAGTGGCAACAGTGGTCTGGCTTGTGGCTTCTTGTATTTCCTCTCCTTCTTTCCCCCTTTTTCTAGAGTACATGTTACTATAGAAGTGCAATAGGAAAATTGTGATGAAGCTGAATTTTTTAATTCTATTTACTCGTTGAATGAATTCTAGTAGCAGTTATACTGAAATATGCAGGCAAAGGAAGTGGAAGTAAGCATGAACATCTAGTTGGATCAATCAGGGCAGCTTCATGTTGGCAAGTTTCCTTTGCCAAGTCAATCAATTCCCAAAACTATAGATGCAATTGCAACTGGATAATACAGGCACACTGGATTTTGGTTCTGTGGAACTAATGCATAGTAGATTGAAATGTGTTTAGTAAAATCTTTATATCTTGAACATGCACTAGGTCCATTTTTGGACATGAGAATAGAGTATAAGATGCTACATACTCCATAACCAGAGCTGAGGCCTTTAGCCTAGTGGCTTAAGAAGGAACTTCTCCTGTGGTCACAGATTTAAGGCTGCTGTGCTGTGTATGTTCAATGTTCAGAAAAATGAAAATGGAATAATTACTGGGTGTTCAGTGGGGACCACTCTGGATGTTGTTTCTGATATATCCATTTATGTCACATGCACATTGCATATGGGGGCTGACTGCAACAATCTTCACAATATTATTTTGGACTCGTTTCAGTTATTGGGCATGTCAAAAATGTAATTTGCAGGCTGGGTTGTTTGGTCTTTTAGTGCTTTGTTTCTGAATTGCAGTAACACCATTACCCATGCAATTTAAAGAAAACTTCCTGGGTCGAACATGGACCAACTTAGGAGACTCATAATATTTATCTATTACATTATACAATTTATATAAATTATACTCTAGATATTTATAACAAAAAGTCTCTAATATATAGCTCTATAGGTAGCTAGTAATGTGTTATATGGAAAAATGAAAAGTTGCCTCTCATGGAAAAGAAAATGGTTCTTTCTGTAAATGATGACGTTCTTTTGAAAAATGAAAATCCTATTAGATTTCTACTCGCTCTCCCCCCCCACCCCCCCCACACACACATCAATTGCCATAAAAATGTAGGGATTAAAAGTGCTTTAAACACATTACTATTTATGGAAACTTAAACACACACTCTCACTCACTCTCTCTACTTAAGAATGAAATTATTAATTACTATTTATCTAGAAAGAAACCCTCATTCTCTCTCGTCTGGCCTGAAATGGACGTGCCTATGCACTTGTGGATTATGAATTTTATTTATGGAAGTAACAACCCTATTTCTGCTTCTCCTCCATCCCAAAGTCCTAGCTCTACTGGCTCTGCATCTACAAGAAATCCTATCAAGTGTATTGACCTGGAAGACATGATTGGCTACACTATGGCATGACAAAAGCCATTCAAATGCTCCACCTTCTTAACAATACATCTTAATTATTCCAAGGACAAAACAAAAACGAAAGAAGAACAATCTTGTTTCTTGATGTTGCAAAGAAAATGAAAGGGCTTTCAATCAAAGACACAGGATGGAGCATAAGTGTGGTGCATCTGTAGAAGCTCAAGAGTGTAGACCTCCGATCTCCTCTTTCCCTTCTATTTACTCTTCCATACATATCCTGAAGCTGGTTCAACACTGAAAGCCTTTTACCCACGCTCCTAAACTCCAAAACCTTGACATTATTTACAGCTTGCGGTCCTCCTAATCCTCCCTTCTTTACAAGTAAATGGGCTATCCATTTTATATGCTCAACCCATGTAAAAGAGAGTTTTCAGTAGCCTGATCCTTATCTCTGTTTTTCTCTTGAATCTTTTGTGGTTCAATTTATGGTTTTTGCTCATGCAATTTGTGGATTTGGTTTAGGGTGACATTATCTACCATTTTATTGTTAAAATTCTGAGTAGCCTAATGCTTATTTCATCTTAACTTTGCTTCGTTGATTTGTTTCAAGGCCCCTTTCTCTAATGGTGTTATGAATCTTGAGCGAGATGGTTCCAGTTCCTGCTACTAGTGTTTATTCATGATGAAATTTTTTCTTAGGAAGCCACTGTTTTCATAGTTTATACAAGCAGAAGTTTATTTCTCTTCCTTATTCCCTTCTTTCTCAATATTTGATGCTATTCTCAGTTTTATTTTCTTTTCCTGTCTCTATTCCTGTCAGTTTTGAAATTCAGGTGCTTCCACATAAGTCCTGTCATGCTTGCTACTGAAATTTAGTTATTTCCTTCTGCGTGGACTTCTCCGTTATGAGTCTTGAGATATTTTGCTGTTGAGCTCTTTTTCAGTTGCCTATTTGAGCTTCCCTTGAATGCCTAAACCACAACTCGATGCTCTTGGATTTGGTTCGCACAAAAATCAGAGGAATATAGTGAATTAGATGACTTTGCTTCATGGTTTTAAATGAAGGATATTCTTGGAACAAGAATAGTGGCAGTTCTGCAATTAGAAAAGAGGACTTTTGTAAAAACCCAATACATTACCTAATATGCCACCATATATGGGCATTTTTGGTCCAATTCTAAATTTCTACTGACCTAAGGTCCAAGTATTATGCGGTAAGTTAAAGCCTCCCGTACACCTGCACACAACCATAATATGTCTGTTTAGGCCAAAATGTTTTACTTTGTAATTTGCTCTAGTAGGTTGACATCCTTATCAACATTGCGGCACGTCCGTAAGGCTTTTGATGATACGTTCAGAGCAAATTCAGAACGGACTTCTTCTACTAACAGTTGATCAATTTCATGATATTCTAAGATCTTTGAAAATCCTTGAAGATGTATGACGTGAAGTAATAGCTCCTTTGGTAGTAGCTAACAACAAAGAGAGCCTTCTCTTCGTGGTTTCATGAAATTTTATCATCTGTTACAAATTAGGGGGTCCCTCTCTTGAAATAAGTCATGGATATCATTCCCTGGTCATTATTTGGTAAGCTCAAGTGACCATCGGAGGTATTTTTTTAACTCTTTGTTCTAACAGGTACCAGCATAGACATGTATTTATTCTATCTATTTGACATGGACTGCTACCTAGTCAAATCCAGATGAGTCACACTATGAAGCATATTTTACATAATTCTCTAAATAATTTGATTTCTTTTTGTAGAGAAAGTCTAGACTTTTTAATGTTCCAAATAAAACTTTGAAAAATGCCGCACACAATCCAAAGTTCTTAACTGTCATAATAAATGCAAATTTACAGTATGAAGCACAAACTTCACGACTAAGTCGTCAAATTTGCATATGTTGTTAATAGCTAATTATCGGTCTAAATTTTTTCTAGAAAAATTTTCAAAATGGAAGTCTATTTTACATCCCTATCAGAATATTCGTTTTCTTTTTCATTCTCAAATTCTTTCTAGGCGTTCCCAAAATTTTCAAATGTTTGCCTTTACAATTTATTCCCAATGCAAGGTTTTGTAACTTTGCTAGAAAAGATCCCACTTGGTTTTGTTTCTTCAACTTGGTTCACCCATTCCTAACCAAGATCATAGAATAACAAGAATTTCCTCTTTTTCCCCTAGATCATGGCCGTAGGTGATGGAGAAAATGATGTTGAGATGCTGCAATTGGCTTCACTAGGGGTGATTCTAGGAAATGGAGTTGATAACGCAAAGGTTGTGGCTGATGTCATTGTTGCCAGCAACGATGAAGATGGTGTAACTGATGCTATATATCGATATGCATTCTGATTCAGACATCCGGTGGTGGATTTCATAGGACTGGTGCTGTCTCTCTTTTGTTAGTTGCTACTTGTCTTTGTGTTCTATCCAAGCTTTCTTCATTCTTTTCCATTGCTATTTATTGGTCAATTTATTATTGTGAGCCCAAAAAAAGGGCAAAGAAAGAGGAGAGAGAGGGAGAGGGTTGGAGGCGGAAACATTGTTTTATGAGTTGAAAGTTCCTTGGTGCTATTCAGTCTCAGGGCTCATTTTTTCTTCAAGATGGCTCTGTAACATTTCCTTCTTCTTTTTTTAATCAAATAAAAGAAAATAAAAGATTTGTTGGTGGAACAACTGCAAACTTGGAACTAAATTGTGGTATATTTTATATGGACTATTATCTTAATTATCAATTCACACATTTTTCAAGAAGTGGTTGCATTCGTTCACTAATCAAAACCTTATATATATTAGCCGTTTCAGGAGGCTTTGCCCAAAAATTTTCTCTCACTTGAGAATCCTAGCCTTTGATTATTGTGGGAAACTTTGTGGATGAAGTGGACCATTCTTGGTTCATTATCTACCTTTCGAAGCAAGAAATGAGATATGCAGGGTCAGAGTTTTGGGCATGGCTGAAAAATAGGCATCCAACGTTGTAAATCTCTGATGCTTGTGGGACAAAATGTAAAAGGTAGTCTTCTTTAAACTTGCTGATGCACGGATTATAGATTCTGGACGTTGAGTTTATTTTATAAGCAAGCAGGTGGGAAACCATTTTGGTATCCGTTATCCCGGTGCAAACAGAACATAATACGAGCAAGATTTTATGTGCAAACAGAACATAATACAAGCAAGATTTTATTCATATTATTGATTTCAGGATAATCTAACCAGACTTTTAGGATCGATTCAGTTACACACACACAAAAAAAGAAAAGGAGATTTATGTGGTTAGGCCAAAATCAACCCATATCCATAGGAGGAGGATTTTATTATCATTTAATCAAATTACATGGATCATGAGGAGGAGGCTCAGAGCCTCCTCCAACCCTCTTCTCTTTCTCTAAGTACAAACTCTCATATACTTTCATACATATCAAATCCTCATATATATGTATACATATATGTACGCACACACACATAGGATTTTCTTCACATGGGCCTCCTCCAACCCTGTTCTCTTTCTCTAAGTACAAACTCTCATATACTCTCATACATATCAAATCCTCATATATATGTATACATATATGTACGAACACACACATAGGATTTTCTTCACATGGATATGGATTAATCTTTATCTTAATTAATCCTTCCCTTTGTTCTGGTTGATCCTATCTTTGGTAGGTTTCGTCGACCACATACGGGTTCACCCCAATGCCTATTCCTACTGTGGTGGTTGGATCAACAACCACGGCCATTGGTTGATGATAATTTAGTTTCGTTTTCAGCAATTAGAGCCCTATCTCATGTTGTAAGTGAAAACGGAGACCATTTATCTGTAGTCTTGTTACCACTGAAAGGGAGTATGGCACTAAACGAGGACGGCAAAGTTCACCGTTTTCTGGGTGAGAGGTACAGTTCTGCGTTTCTCAACTTGTTTGTGAAGTAGATCCTAATGACCCGTGTCATAATTTCACTGTATCCATCCCAGAGATACTGTTCCGTTGTGTGTCATTGATCAGGAAGATCAATGGTGTCAAAAGAACTGTTATGTGATGGACTGACCCGTCTAACAGCTGGTACGCCATACCATCAACAAGAACTTCCACAATTCTGACTATGTTCATCAAGAAACCACCACAAATCACTGGATCAGAATTCATAGCATGCCAACAAAGTAGACCGTTTGGATAATTAGAAGAGAAGGCAGATTCTATTTTTTAGCCCCTCCATGCAACAGCTGTAGAAAGAAAGGTGTTCTCAAAGTAAGGGGTTCGGAGCTTTCATCAATAAAAATAAAGGCAGTCTGGTGCAGGAGGCTCTCACGTATGCGAGGTCAGGAAAAGGGTGGATGAGGGGTTATATTATGTGTTGCAGAATGGAAACTCTTATAACTGCTGTAGAGGATTATAGAAATTGCATTTTGCAAAGGTGTTTTGTTTCAATAAAAGTGAGTTCCCTTTATAGGCTTACAAACTCTTAATATTACTCATCCACATACACCACTAAACCCACTAACTCCATTACTCATTCATGTACACCACTAATTCCATTACTTATCCATGTACACCACTAACTCTATTAACTACTAACTACCCAATGACACGTCATCATTTTGAATCATTCTTCAATACTCCCTCTTGATTCAAAGTTGCAAACTTCAAGCAAAGCTCTAAAGTAGCAGAATTTCTCCTTCGATAAAGACTTCGTTAGTATGTCAGCTCACTGCTCGTGAGTGCTACAGTACTTCAAAGTTATCTCTTCCTTTGCAACCAAATCACGAATGAAATGGAAATGAATATCAATATGCTTCGTTCTGCTATGAAATGTTGGATTTTTCGTCATCAAGATTGTTGCTTTGTTGTCGCAGAATATCTCTGTTGCTTCGTCTTGCCCTTGTTCAAGTTCAGCTAACATTCTTCTTAACCAAATAGCTTGACATGCTGCTGAAGTTGCTGCAATATACTTAGCTTCTGACAATGATAATGCTGATGTGACTTGTTTCTTTGAGCTCCAAGTGATTACTCCTGATCCTAGAATAAACACATTTGCTGAAATGCTTAGCCTATCATCCAACGAACTTGCCCAATCGCTGTCTATGAACCCACATAATTTGAAATTGGAAACTTTAGAGTACCAAATTCCATACTCCATAGTTTCAACAATGTATCGCAGAACTCGCTTTGCTGCTCCAAAATGATCCTTTGAAGGATGTTGCATAAACATGAAAATAACACCAACAGAAAATGCAATATCGGGTCAAGTGTGGGTCAGATAAATTAAGCCTCTGGCTAAGCTCTTGAATCAGTTAGCATCAGCCATCTCTGCTCCATCTTCCTGCTGCAATTTCTCATTGATATTCATAGGTGTAGCTGTAGGCTTACAATTAAGCATACCAAATTTGTTGAGAAGATCCTTGGCATATTTTCTTTATGAGATAAAAATCCCACCTTCAGCTTGTTGGACTTCAAGGCCAAGAAAGAAATGCAATAAACCCATATCTGACATTTCGAACTCATTCGTCATATGTGACTTAAACTCAGCGACAAGAGATTGAGAGGAACTCGTATAAATGATATCATCAATGTAAAGACAAACAATGATGAAATTATTTTTACCTTTCTTTTCACATACAAGGTAGGCTCATTTGCACTTCTGATAAATCCATTTTGCTGAAAATAACCATCAATTTTGCTATACCATGCCCGAGGAGCTTGCTTCAATCCATATAACGCCTTCTTCAATTTGTACACCTTTTCTTCTTTGCCTACCTTTATGAAACCTTCTGGCTGCACTACATAGACCTTTTCTTGTAAATCTCCATTGAGGAATGCCGACTTGACATCAAATTGATAAACTGGCCACTGCAGTTGTGCAACCAATGCTAGAACAATCCTCACAATTTCAAAACGAGCTACTGGAGAAAAAAATTCTTCGAAATCAAGACCATGTTGCTGCCAATATCCTTTCACCACAAGCCGAGCCTTGTGCTTCTGTATGCTTCCATCTGCAACAAACTTTGTTTTGAACACCCACTTCAAACCAATCGCACTTTTGCCTTTCGGTAAGTCCATCATCTCCCATGTTGCATTCTTTTCAATTGCTGTCAATTCTTCTGCCATTGCTCTTTGTCATTTTTCTTTTTTTGTTGCTTCTTCATAATTCATAGGATCTGAAACCATAAAAGCAAATTGACAAGATGCATATATATCAGACAAAGATATAAACTTTCTTGGTGGCGTCTCGTCCGATGATCCTTCGTGGCTGGATGAAGAGTTGTAACTTTGAGGGGTCGATGGAGGACTTGTTGAAGGTGACGAAGTTGGTGATGCCATGGAGGATCCATCTGAGATTGCTACAGTCGGCTGTAAACTCTCATTTGGGGATTCTCTATTCACCAAAGGAACCTGTTCTTGCAGTTTTTTTTCATTGTTTTGCCAATCCCAACTTGAATGCTCATCAAATACTACATCTCTTCTTGTTAGAATTTTGTCATTAAGAGGGTTATATAATCTATATGCTTTGGATTGAGTACAATAACCAATAAAAATGCACTTTTCAGATTTTTCATCAAGTTTTTGACGGACTTGGGAATTTACCAAAGCATAAGAAATACAACAAAAAACTCTTAAATGACTTACAGATGGTTTCTTGCCACACCAAGCTTCAAATGGAGTTTTCTAAATGACAACCCTTGTTGAAGAGATATTCAATAAATAGACGGATGTTGATACTGCCTCCACCCAAAATTGATTTGGAAGCCCCTTTGTTTGTAACATACTTCTTGCCATCTTTACAACGGTTCGATTCTTCCTCTCGGGGACACCGTTTTGCTCTGGAGTGTAAGGAACTTTCAACTCCCTATGAATGCCATTATCTTCACAAAAAAGCTTGAACTCCTTAGACAAGAATTCTCCACCTCTATCAGTGCGAAGGACTTTGATGCACATTCCACTTTGCTTTTCCACCTTGGCTTTGAAGAGCCTAAACTTTTCAAAAGTTTCTGACTTGCTTTCGAGAAAATAAACCCAACTCATGCGACTATAATTATCAGTAAATAGCAAGAAATAACGACTCCCACCAAGAGACTTAGTTTGCATAGGCCCGCATAAATAAGCATGAATTAATTCAAGACATTTTGAGGCTCTCCAAGCCTTCCCAATAGGAAATGACATTCGGGTTTGTTTCCCATAAACGCACCCTTCACATAAATCAATGGAGCCAATTTTTGGTAGCCCAAGAACCATACCTCTATGATTTAGCAAAGACAAACCTTTGATGTTGAGATGCCCATATCGCAAATGCCATAGCTTTGAGTCATCTTTTCCACCAACAGCAAGAACAAAACTTCCCATATTCGAGACTTCTAACGAGAACATTTTACTTTGAGTCATCTTGATCTTGATCATTTCTTGACCTGGTTGCTTGTCTTTGATAACACAGGCACTAGCATCAAACAATATGGAATATCCACTAGCCATTAGTTGCCAAACACTCAATAAATTGTATCCTAAATCAGGTACAAATTGAACATTATGTACAAACTTGAGTTTACCATGGCTAGTTTCAATACCCACCGTACCTTTGCCTTCAACTTGTATTTCCTTGCCATTTCCCAGCTTCACCTTCATCTTTTGTGCTTCATCAAGTTCTTGAAATATGGATTTCGTGCCAGTCATGTGATTCGAACAACCACTATCTACAAACCACAAATCACCTGCTTTATGGTTAGTATGAAAATGAGCCATAAAGAGCTTACTATCTCCTTCATTCTCCAATGCTTCATTCTCTGCTGCAAATTTGGCTCTCTGATCTTTATACCAACAATCTGCCTTTATGTGGCCATATCCTTTGCAATGATAACATTGAACTCCATTCTTGGTGCTTGTTTGCTCTTTGGACTGTCTTTGTCCTTCAAATCTTCCTCTGCCTCTTCCGTAACCACGACCACGACCGCAAAATCCTCCTCTTCCACGGCCTCGTCTTGCTGAATGATCACCTTCTCCAAATTTGGTGGCTGCCTCCTTCACCTGAAATGCCTTTTCTTCGTTCTTGTCCAGTGATCTATTAATCCTTGACTCATGAGCTTGAAGAGACCCCATCAGTTCATCAAATGAAAAAACTGACAAATCATTTGATTCTTCTATAGCAGCTACTACATGATCAAATTTTTGAGTTAAACTTCTAAGTACCTTTTCAACAATAGTTTGGTCGGTAATCTTCTCGCCATAGGACCACATTTGACTGATTAGTGCTGTTGCTCTTGACAAAAAATCAACAATCGATTATCCATTCTTCATCATCAAGGTCTCAAAATCATACCGGAGTGATTGCAATCTCACCACAAGGACCTTCAAATCGCCTTGAAACTCCTTCTGCAAAATAGACCACGCCTACTTTGACGTCGTTGCCGCTGCGATCCATAAAAAGACGCTATCATGGACTGCCTGTTGAATGATCACCAACGCCTTGGAATCATTCTTCCTGTTCTCTCGCAACCTGCTTTTGTTGTCGAGATCTGCATACCCGTGTTCCACCAAGTCCCAAAGGTCTTGAGATCTGAGTAGAGTCTTCATACGAATGCTCCAGGATTCATAGCCTTCTCCTTTGAAGATGGGAATGAGTGGTTGTGCTGCACCCATTGTATTGCCGTTGCTTTCCATCACTGTCTCTCTTTGTGTTTCACTCAACTCACGTGTTTACACTCGACTCACTTTCTCAAGGTGTGCTCTGATACCACAATGTTGCAGAATAGAAACTCTTATAACTACTGCAGAGGATTATAGAAATTGCATTTTGCAAAGGTGTTTTGTTTCAATAAAAGTGAGTTGCCTTTATAGGCTTACAAACTCTTAATATTACTCATCCACATACACCACCAAACCCACTAACTCCATTACTCATCCATGTACACCACTAATTCCATTACTTATCCATGTACACCACTAACTCTATTAGCCACTAACTACCTTATGACACGTCATCATTTTGAATCATTCTTCAATATAATGCAACCTTATATTGTATTTTTGCAATAATCTTAGGTAACACAGCGACACCTCAATATTTTTGCACAAGGCTGTTTTCATGCCTCAAACCTGTGATCTTAAGTAAGACAGCAACAATTCAACTGTTGCACTAAGGCTGGCCTTCTGGAAGTTTTATCTATCAGGTCTGTTAAAATGGCATTGGGAAGAACTCCTACATCCTAACATCCAACTACAAAGTGAAGTACAAAGAACCTTGAAAATACGGAGGCTGCTTTTACCCACCCGTCTTTGATCGTACTTTTTCTTTGGTTGCATGGCAAACTGAAAACTGACATAATCTATCATCCATTAACATTCGTTCTTTTTTGTAGCGCTCTCGTAATCTTCTTTACATTGAAAACAGACAACCAGCGAGTTAGAGATAGCAGGCAAGATCTGCAGCCAATGCACTTTCCTGTTTTATTTCCACTGCACAGTGAAAATTCAATAAAATGGAAACACTATGTACAAGTATGTGCCACTGAGTCTGTGGGGAGTACGTATCCAGATGCAGTCTCTTGACCATCCTGTCGATATCGCATTTCATGTACATATGGGATCTAAGAACCCAGTTATCTCTTGACTCTCAATTGATATGCTCAAATATATAATGACAAACAAACATCATTAGTTTCAGCTCCCATCCATTTTGCATGCGAAGGGTTTTCTAATGGAATTATGAATTCTTCTGCATAGGAATGGGAGGTCTACCACCTAGAAAGCTACTTTTTTTAGCTAACAAAGATGAACAGGAACTTCTTGTGGCCTTTTTTGATATGGTTCTCGTGCAAGTTCTAGGCGTATATGATTTGTGGCTGTCCAATCCTGCTGCATAGCTCTTACACGACTTCATTTTCTTGTTGTAACAAAAGTCCTTTTTTGCAAGATCCTCTATGCTTCTCACGTTGGATAGAGAGGTAAAAGATTGTGATTTCCCTTGAAAGTGTTTGGAAAGTCCTCTTCTGCAAGAAGAAAACCATCAGTTAGTTTATGCTTTAGTACATAACGTCTTTGATAAAAAAATGCACAGTTTTTCTACAGAAGCAAAACCTGCAGTCCAGTACTAAATACATGGATGTCTTTGGTACATGAAAGTATTTTGCAATAAGAGCACAGATTGCTATTCTAATGGTGAGATCATTTGGGGAAAAAGTAGTTACATAGGTCGAAAATGGACTTTCAGGAAATGCAAAAAACTATTGAGCTTAACTGTACAAGTTCATGCGTAAGGATAGGATGGAATACTGAAAGCTTATTCTTAATCCCTGAGGGAATTTTAGGAATAAGGTTATGTATATGTAACACCCCGGATTTTTAAGACAATTTTTTTTTTATTTTTATAATGACATTTTAAGTAAGAGCATTTGGGATCCCATAAAAAAAAAGATTTATTTAACATTTTACTAAACCTATCTTAAAACTCCGGGTGTTAATTTTTCCTTTCTCAAAATGGCGTACATGTAATTTAAACATAAATAAATAATCTGCGTATAAATCAACGTCAAATAAATAGGCGCCTTTATTTTAAATCAAATAAACGTCCAAAAGACAATAATAATATGGCCCAGGGTCTATCCATCATAACATCCCATATAAATGTCCAATATATGTCCAAAGATCTAAATCACATCCAAATATAAAGTATGCAGTCCATAATAAAATTCAAATGATAATCCACTCTAATGACTCACATTACTGTCTAAAACTATAGAGAAACTAGTTTTCAGCAGCTCTCAAGGTTTATCAACCGCTTTTCCTTTCCTGGTGTCGCGCTCGAGATCTAAGGCATTGCAAAACAAAGCAATGCCTCAGCAAACTATCGCTTGTGTAGGTACATAGACAATTAATGTAATAAATGCAAGAAATAATGGACAGCATTGATGAAAAGTCTAACATTTATGGAAATAGTGATATCATAATGCCATGTTCAAATAAATGCCAATTTATTCCAAATGCTAAAACATGAAGTTCACTGAGTTAAAACATGACATGAATCAATAACATGGAGCATACAACAAGAATAAGGGCACCCTAAGGTAATGGGTCCCACCACATCGCACTAACATCCTTGATCAGGAGTACACATAGTCAACCTCTGAGTGTCGTCACACCTAGACATATCATCCATAACCATGCTCATCATACATGCACACATAATAAGAATATGGGCCATCATGCTGCAGTGGCAACCCTCCATGGGTATCAACCACCGCCGCTTCTCCGTCGACACCATAACGAGACTTAACGTCCCGTCCCCATGGAAAGGCTCGCACCAGAGTGTGGACTATCCATGTTACCAAACCCCTACCGAATGCCATCTATGGGGCAAGTGTCTATCATATCACAAACTCATCACATCATAATCTCTAAGGTGCGGCTCGGCCCTATCCTCCTAAGATGACGCCCACCGGCGAGAAAGCACCCGTCATCAAATATAAAACACGGAATCATATGTGATATGCTAAAACTCAAGAGCACTTATAGCTTGAAATCCCCAAGACATGCCCTCATCCCTGGTTAGCTCTATAAAAGGACCACTACTAAGCCTCTATACTCATTTCTATGTAAATCCATGCATTTTCTATATATATAATAAGAAATAAATCTCTAATTAAGATAACTAATTAACATCATGCTTGTAAAAGCAGCTTAAATAAGTTTATTCAAGAAAAGAATTCAATTTGGAATAATCATCCCGTACACAATGTCGCATGAAATCCATGGTAAATAAAAATCGCAACTTAAAACATAATCACACATGATGCTATGGTTTAAAATCAAGGCAAAACATTAGTTGTCGTCACCTACCTCAAGTGAGATCACTACTGCTAATAACTCCCTTTAATCGGGTATATTCAAGCGCACCGTACATGTCACATCACTATTTTAAAATTTTTCTAAATAAAAAGTGGTCATTTCTAAGTTTTTAAGTTAAAACTAGGTCCGTCGTCAATACTTGGCCACAACGCCTCTTCCTGGGATCGTGATTTGGACCTCTCTAGCTCCCAAAAATCAAGTTTTAGTGAAAACTACGCTAAAAATGTGGCTGCCGACCACCATAAGGTGGTTTAAACCGGCGGCACCCTTTTTCCGCCACCGATGTACACGGCGTACGAAGACGCACGGCATGACGGACGCCGCACAGACGCGCGCCGTGCTTTTTCTAAGACCGTGTCACGGCCGCCAGACGCGCAGGTTCCGCTCCCGGGGCCCCACAGCCGCCAATCGCAGGGCGCTCCGCGCGCACGCGTGCGACGCCGACGCCGTCCCTCAGGCGTCCCGCCGTGCGTCATGGGGCGCCGACGCCGCGTTGACGACGCCGAGAAGACGACCGGATTCCTGGCTGCCCGCTGAGCTACAAAGTCTGCTTTGCGTGATTTTTGCGCCATTTTCTTCACTCTCTAGAATCCATTTATGCCCTCCTTTTGCACTAATTTTTCCAAAAACCATGGCTTTTAAATGATTTTTCCCAAGTTCCTAAAATCATCCCTAGGTACCGGTTTTTGAGTTTTCTCGAGAATTCCACCGTTGGATCACTCCCAAATTTAAAGGGTATGCTCTTGTCTTGTGCACTAGTTGACGGCACGATTTTCAAACTGACAAGGTTTGATCCATGAAATCACACTCCAACAAGAAGCGCATTACTGTGTTCCTAAAAATCTGATTTTTTTCCAAAATTTTTAAACGTTTTCCTAATTAATTTCCTAATTAATAAATACAGAAAAACATAGGTTTTGAGGCTTACCTTCACTGGCCGGGAGTTGCTCGTGCTGCCGGTTCCACTCGCCGTAAAAATGAAATCTTTTCAAGCTGTGGTTCTCACAGAATCGAGAAAACGCTCAAAGTGGAGCGTTTTGGCTCCTAGAGGAGCATAGATATAGGGTTTTAGAGTCTTGACGCCTCTTTCCACGTCTCTCCGGCGATTTTTCCGGCACTGGTAGAGACGTGTGGAAGACGGGGGTGCCAGTATCAATTTGGACCCCTGTCTAATACGTCTCTATCAAATGACCAAATTGCCTTGCCAAATTCAGAATAAAATACTTGCTAATTCCCAACATGTCAAAAAATGATATTATCACAGGCGCAGGCATTTCAGGACTGAATCAAAATGTGCGTGCATTATGTTTTGGTGATAAATGGCACAATGGTGGGCGCCTGACCTCCAAGCTAACTCGATCAGAAATTCTCTACATATAATAGTGGAAGCAGTCTGGGAATAATGATAAGGGGGCAATTTTATTTTATTTTTTTATTTTTACTTTTAAGAAAAAATGAGGCATTTTGGAAAGAAATGGTAGAAATACTTCCATGTAGAGGCTAGCTACCATGAACCGATATTGTTTGCATTCCCTAGCGCTAAATGTATGACTGCAACAATCGGATGCTCATTGAACAATCTATTACTTTCGTCATGCCCGTTCCTTTGGGGTATCAATCTTGGTCCACTGTTTTCTATACGTCGCGTTTTAATTGATGTCCATGACAATCTTAACTCTTGCAGGTCCAAATTCTCTGTACGTCAATCTCTTATCAAGAAACAGATGGTTTAAATACTCTGTGAAATTTGCAATCTACCCATGAGGATAGCATCTGGCTCAATCAGATGCAACACCAGGGGCATTTTGTAGAAGTTAAAAGGGAAATTTTAGAATAAATCCTAGAAGTAGTACTCAAGAAACTAGCTAGTTACAACGTGAAGACACGAAGGTGGTGTTTGGAAGTTGGAACGGGCTCCGATCTGGGGCCCGAATTGTCTACCCACAGTGATCTTATCCCTTGCTGCCCTGCTCACAGTCCTAAAAGGCAGACAGCATTCATCTGTGAAAACACAGCCCAAGTTAATTTCTAGCACCACTTTGCCTCATCAATGTTTCAGGGTTATTAATATATAGCTGAGATATTATCAATATCCAAGGATAATTTTATCCATGACTTGCCCCGTGCAGAACCACCTTAGAAGCACTTCGATTTTGTCTAAATTTACATTTTACCTACATACAGATTTCTACGACTAATTTCTATACATATATAACATGGACTCATTCTAAAGGGGCAGTTCTCAGAAAAAGATTTCTATGATTTCAGTTTTACGTCCATTGTCAAATTCCTTTACATCATTAATACTTACTTGATAGGGAGTTGGGCCATGAGGTCAGATAATTCGAACAGAGGCCCTTCAGAAACTAGTTCAAGTGACGACGGCGACGACGACGACGACGAAGGTGGCGAATGTGAAGTCGCATCTTCTGTCAATTCCGACGAAGATGATTCCACCGAAGCACTTGAATTTTCAGACCATGAGCGAGAATCGCACCCACCATCACCATCGCCGTCCACAGTCCCAACATCACATAACACATCATTGGTGGTAGATGAAACGTGCATCGTCGACGAGAACCCGCGAAACATTTTCTCTGCAACTTCACTGCTACCAACAGTGCAATTCTCTGTCTGAGAAGGAAGCTCAAGCTATGGAGCCGGTTTTCTTAACCCAAAGACAATGAAGCTTGAGAGGGGTGGGTTGTAGACATGAAGATGGATAGCTATCGGTTGATAACATGGTGGAACATGCTCGCCATAGTAGTATATTGGTATGCAGATTGATAAAGGATATATTATTAATATGATGTGTGGATGGAGGGACGGTGGCAAACACAAGGAGATTAGTTAGAGGAGCATAAAGTGGAAATGGAGCTTCTTTAGGCTTTAGGCAAGTACTTTTCTATTGTTTTTAGAAACTTTTTTTTACTTAATTTTTTTTTAGATTCGGCATTATCTTGTTTTTGTTTGAATGTATTGCTGCCCATCGTGCAAGGAAAGGAGATAAGGCCCTCGGCCTTGAGCTCATCCATATCCTACTCACTACCTTTTTGCCCTTAAAGCCCACTTCCCTTTTTTAAATTCAAAGGAATCCACGGTAAGGAAATAGGCTTGGTTTTGGGAAGGCATATGCATGCATCCACAAGGCCAAGCAATTCTGGCCATTCTCACCAAATTTGGAGGGGAGGCGCTAAGAATTTTGTCTCCCAGCTTCTGAATTTCATAGTCAAAGTAGTTCAACCAATTAGTTAATTTCCCTTTATGGAAACACTTGCCTAAATTTTGTGTATAATCTAAACCCACCATCTCTAGCGTCCAATTTTCTATATTTGTGTGCCTTTTGATTGAAACCAGTCATTTGGTAGATCGTCCATCCAGATGGCTGATAACCTTAAAAAAGGTTCACTGGTTGGATAATTCTAGCTATTGGATTGTTAATCGTTTTATCTGATTTTAGCTAAAATTGTAAGAAAAATGGTCATTGATCAAAGTCACTAGATGGATTTGTAGGCATTAGATTAACGCATCGAAGTGGGTGATACACTAAATTACATCATAATGCATCATCATACTAATAAATAATAATATAATTAAAATCTAACACAAAGGTATTATTAAGTGCATGAAATGAAATGGGGAGAAAGGTGTAGGGGACAGGGACTGGCCTGTCCTAACCACGGTGGGGCCCATTTTGAGTCATGAAAAGGGTGGAAGGTCTGGATAGATAAGGGAGTCCACGCAGCAACAGGTCATATGTGGTTGATTGGCACTCAAACTTCCACCACGCCTTGCAAACCGTCCTTATCTTTTAAATTTCCGTGACAGAGACACAGTCGCATGGGGAGCAACGCCACCGGAATCGCGTCCCCACGGAGAGAATGACCGTAGACTCAGTCTTCCTGCTTCGGAATTTCTATATGTATGGTTTCCTCGCCTGACCATACAGAAAGGGGCAAGTTATACCGAAGGCTAAAAGTCAAGCGGGACCTGCTTGTTGTCCCAAAATGTTTTTTATAAGCATGCGACTCCATGACCAAACACATTAATCTGGCAGCGTGCACGTTGGATCAGGAGTATGCAAAAGTAAGTGAAATGTACTGCAAGACAACACCCCTCAACCATCACCCTTACTATTTAAAATTCTTTTCAACACACTCTCCAACAGCTAATTGACAAATGGATCCCCTCAAATTACTAGCGAGGCTGCCGTGGGTCTTTTTTCCATCATTTTTTTTTGTCAAAATAGTCTATGGAACTGAATCATGAGGCTCAAGTAGATCCTGCAAAGGATTCTAATTTCAAAGAAGGATCACTGTTTCTGTAGCTTTTATAATAAATTCAAAGGCCCATTTAGTTTTTAGCTTTTGTCTACGCCTTTAACTGTAAGTTTAAAGACCCATTTGATTTCGTAATCTACTGCTTTGCTCTAATCATTCTTTTAAAGGCATAATCTTTCATATCAGGTAGCTAAGATTAGAGTAAGTTGCAGACAAGAAAACCCATTTCACTATCTACTACTATTATCTTTTCCTATACTTATCTTCCATTTTCTACTGTTTCAAATGAAAACCCACTTTCCAAAACCTCTTTCATCTTCGAGTACAGTAAGTAGATTTGAAGAAAACTGCATTAGTTAGCTTAAAATAGAGGTAAGTTGCCAAAGCATGTTCCCTTAACAAGCCACAATTTATTCTAAAATTTCTGAAATAGAGTGGATTTGATGAAACCCAAATTAAGACTTTGATTTCTTGGTGGTCCAAATTACTCCAATGCAAAGCAGAAAAGACTTGAAAGCCCTAATTTGAAGTTCTTTAAGGATCTGGTCTTGTCTAATTATGCATTTGTAGGGTTTAGCAAAGAGGCAAAAGTGGTGGGAAAGAGAATAAGATGGGTCCCATTTAGGCTCCACAAGTCAGCTTCGTTGACCGCTTGGATAAAAAAATGATGGAAGGACCATATTGTAATCTCATTGAGAGTTTGAAGGGTTAAATTTGTCTAGGTAATATTTGGGTGGAAGGGGGAGCTTGGGTTGACAAATGGGTGTAGTCGAGGGGGTTTCCCAAAAGGTTATCTGCCACTTGATGATTCTAAGCCTTTACTTTGTGGATGGTTCCTTGATAATAGATACTTTTCCTATTTTTAGTTGCCAATTTAGAGGTTCAAAATTAAAGGCTTAAAATTACAAATGGGTTTGAACTTGGTATATGGCTTTCCATAGAGCCTACCAAATAAATTGTCTGGATGATTGAAATAGGATAGCCTAACTTATCCTTTGCCTAAACATATGTCATGTCCCTTTTGCAACAAACTAATCTTCCATTCTTTAATATGGATTCAGTTGTATATATAAGAACTGCTACTTGGGTCACTGAGGATAGGTTTCTGTTATCTTTTGGTATCATATGGTGTGATATACCATTTTAAAATAAGTATTGGGTCCTAGCAAAATATTCTGGCCCAATCAAAGATCTACTGTTAATTTTAATTTTGTTCGATCTTAACCTCATATCACAGTGATAAACCTTAGTCTTACTAAAAGATTAAGTACTTTATATCTTATGTTTCAAATATATGAAAGGCCTTGTTAATCTACCCTTATTGTAACCCAAGCTTTTCCTAAAAGCACAATCTTCTTCTTCGCATACAGGTGGCTCTAATGAAAGAGAGTAGAACTAAAATGATTTTCTTCACAACTTAAAGAGCTAGAAAAAAGAGCACCAAGAGGAACTTCTGTCACTTAGATGGGGCACCTCCTATAGAATTAGTGTTTTATGGGCTAAGTTTTTCTCTAAGAAAACTCATTTAACACTGCATGCCTTCTTAATTAATGTCTCAGATAAAATAAGAAACTACTTTGTTCTTTCTTATTCCTTTGGCTTTCTAATTATTTTTATAGAAAGTTTAGATGTGATCTTATAGGTTTTCTAGTTGTAGATAATCTCTTTCTTACAAAACATGTCTTAGAGGGTCGTACCGTACTTAACCACTTTTGTAGCTTTATTCAATCTTTTGACTAACTTGTTACATAAACCACTAGCTTGTTAAAAGGGGTGCCCCACATGTGTGCCCTACTGTAAAACAATATGAAAGGCATAAATAATATAATCAAGTTATTCACCATCAACTATATTACATGGTCTCACCAATTATAAAATTACAATCTTAACCCTATGTTATTATCTTATTACATTTTGAGTCTACCAAATTGCCTCTTAGATTTTCACATTCACTTATGTATCTTTAAAGACATTTATGATTATAATAAACTGGATGTTCAAACATAAAAACTTATGTAAGCCTCACCATTTAGTATTGGCTTAATTATATCAATTTATTAAACTCACTTTATCAAATACCATGCATGATTTTTTAAGTACATTCTATGATAGCTCTTACCTAAATATCTTTATCATAAGAGTATGAGTTATGTATTATCTCATACCCTCGGTGAGTCCATATATACTACAAAGCTATAGGTAGAATATATAGTTAGATTCTACCTCTAGATATTTTATTAATAAATAATGGACCCATTTTAAGGTATAGACATCTCAAGTCTATGAGCATAAATGGTTTTGTTGTATCTAAAACATTCCTTCGATTACATCTACTAAATGTTCTAACAAGTTAAGATCATTTCATATCTACATATATGCTTTTATACATCTTTTACATGCCTTGAGTCTCTATTCAAATGATTGAGAAAAATTATTTCTGATCTTATTGACAGCATCACATTTAATAGGTGTTCATGGGGTCAAGTCCTTGTTCATATAGTATCTAATATTAGGCTTATAGATAAGCAGTATGAATGGATTTTTATTTTTGATAAATGGAAGAGGTTAGTGAATAACATTAAGATGATAGTGCCAAACTTAGGACTTGTGTTATGCAATTACATGCAAACTTCAAAAATTATGGCTTCCCTAGAAAGAGTTTAAAGAGCTTCTGTAGTATGTAACTATAACATCCAATGTAGCAATCTTCAATTATGTAATGATGAACTAGGAAAAGACAATGAAAATCTTGCGAAATAGTTATCTAATAAGTCCCTCCTTTAGTGGTCTATTAGGAAAGAAAGAAGCAAAATTTATCATATCTCTCCTTGAAGGCATTAGAACCCAGTTACGACACAATTCTATGATAAAAGATACAACAAAGAATAGTGCAAATGGGGATATGTACCAAAATTGTGGGAGTCATAGAAAAGAACAATAAGTGAAGCTTATATTTGTCAATAGGCATGGTCTGGATTATT
The DNA here is from genome assembly GCA_035236585.1 of Warburgia ugandensis. Lineage (NCBI taxonomy): Eukaryota > Viridiplantae > Streptophyta > Magnoliopsida > Canellales > Canellaceae > Warburgia > Warburgia ugandensis. Next base: position 16,812,003 of record CP141133.1, read on the forward strand.
CTAAGTTAGATGCACATGATGGCCAATACAATGAGAATTTGCCTCATTAGACATAATCTTGTAGGAGGTGGACTTGATTAGCATTCCTTGCCCTCATGCAACTGTTTGTATATGATTTCAAAGGGAAGAACCTAGGAGTTATGCTCTCATTGTACAAGAGAGAGACATACATAGAGAGCTATGAACTGTAATAGCTCCAATAAATTTGAGAATATGTGGCTTGATAGAACCATGGGCCCAGTTGTACCACCAATAAACAAAAAGAATAGGAGAAAGAAGAAAGGTGAAGAGAACCTACATAAATTGGCAAAGAGGCAAAGCAGATTGAAATGTAGTGTATACCATAACGAGAGTAACAACAGGTGAGTTTACCTATCTAAGCCCTAGTGGGAGCCAAAGACCCAATCCCAACCTTAAAGCAATAATGGTAAAATGCAATGTAATATTCCAAAATTTTGTACCATTTAACGATCAATAAGATCCAGTTTGAATTTTTATTCATTCATAAAATTGTACAAAATTTTTGGGATATTACATACAAGCCACGACATCAGGTGCACTAGGTACATTGACTTAAGAAGAAGAAGAAGAAAAAAAAAAAAAAAAAGCATGAGGAAGAGCGATAATAGACACACATATATTGTTTATTCAAGCATATTGGGTAGTTGTCCTATAATTGGTTTTGGTGATAAGTCATGACTTGTCTATGGCCTTCAAAGTTGCCTTTGAAATACAAGCCACACCAACAATAAGAAATGAGTCGACAAATGCAATAAATAGAAGCAAAAGGACCCTTCGGATGACCCAATGACAATCTTAGATTAGCCAACTTTCAGGCACATCACCTTCTACAAGCTAGTTAGAATAATTGCTAGTGCATTGATTCATCACTTTGGAAGTTTACTGACTATAAATTTTGGAAATATATTAATTCTAGGAAGTGTAATTGCTACAAATTAGAGTATTTGGACTATTTTTGTTTTGCATGTAGCTATGTGAACTACTAAAATCAAAGGCCTTTATTTTTTGTCACTATGCCAATGGCTCGTAGTGCCATGTATAATGGATGGCCTTTTCTGTTTCTTTCTATATGATGGCTGGCCTTGTATGATTCCATTTCATGTAGCTTAGATTAAGACTTGAATGATGCCTTGTTACATGTTCCAAAATCCCTAGGTCGTACTTTGATCTGATAGTGTTTCGGTAGCCTTTCAATGGCTTCTTGAACCTTCTCAAACATAACTATTTTGGTATGGTTAGTGTTTTAGGTAGTAACTAGAGTCTATGATATCTTTGGTAATTAGGATGTTAAGATGTGAACTAATTTTTTATTGAAGCGAGTGATGTCAACTGGAGTGTGGGATGGCATTTGCTATATTCTTTTTCCATCTTCTTAGACTTTACACAATCACACAAGAAATGTCATTTAGAATAATTATAACAAAATAAAGAGATTCACTTAAATGTAACACTAGCAATAATTTACAATACTGTGAAATCTATTACAAAAGCTTAATTAAGAACTTCCTATTAATATAGTGACTACAACTACCTTAAAATTAGTGACTACAACTTCACTTTCTTCCTAATTACTTTACAGATGTACTGACTAACTACAATTACTTTAAACCCACTGAACATTTGCAAGATGTTACAACCACCTTATCAGACACACTAGATAGACAAAACTTCATTTCAAACTAGTTCCAGTAGCTTTCTTCAGAAGACTTCTCATTAGAACATGTAAGTAAGAATATGATCCAACTCGCATAAAACCAACCCAGATCTTCTTTTTCCATTTTTTGCTATGGCCTACTCCCATTTCCATTTGGTCCAATCTACTTAACAGCCTAGGAACGATATCCTCTGATCGAGGGCACATGAGGGGGATCCATCTATATAAAGAAATTTCATCCATTTCTCTGCAATTTTATAAACATACATGAGTTCTATCCTAACTATTGAACTAAAACCTAGAAATTAAAAGCTTTTTAGAGTTTACAAAAAGACAAACCAAAAACTTACATTATTCCCGAAGAATCTCCTTCTTATGTTATTACTGGTACAGGCATTCACTACATTAGCCTGCACATGCATTTGCCATATGGGAATTTCATCTCTTCGATTTCTCAGAAATCTTACCTAAAAGTTGCTTGGGAGTCTTCAATTATGCTATCCCTTTATAAATTTCCTCTTCCAATTTGTAATTTTGGATTCTAGATTGGAGAGTTGGAGTGACATCTATTCAGCTATGCTCCAAAGTAGCTCAAATCCAAGGTATACAATGCCAAAACACATGTAATTATTATTGGACAGAATTTCAAAAAAAAAAAATCCTCAAGTATCCATTTTGCCCTCGCTAATAGGTAAGAAAACCATATGAATGGCACGTGACACAGCTTGCCAAAGGAAAATTAATGACAGGTGATCGAATGACTTTTGCTGGGACAGTTTTGCAAGTTTGGGCCTTTTTGTGGGCAATTTAAAGGACATGCGCTCCAATAGGACATATTGACAACTATAGGTACTAAAGTGAAAATTTTTCCTTTTATTATTATGATAATAACTCATGCATTTAATATGCTATTAGTGATGCTTGACATGAGATTAGATGGACCATATCAATGTTACTGGTGCTTTACCTAAGTTGAGATAAGCTGATAACTTCTAATCATCTCATTATTAGCGATGCTTGAGATAAGTTGAGATAAAACCATCTCATCCCAAGTCACTATAAGTGATGCTTGAGATGAGAAATCTCAACCTAGCTCACTATTAGTGGATATCACTTATATCTCAGACCATCGAAAGTCTTTTTTCATCCTAAAATCTACCCCACCCATGTATTTTGCTTGACATGGAGATGAGCCATATCATATCATCCATATCTCCAACTCATCTCAATCCATCTTCTCCAACTCATCTTGGCCCAGCCCAAGTGATATTTCTATTTTTCTCACTTCATCTTATGCCAAATATGGGTCATCTCGATGTAGCTCAAATAATTCAAGTCAACATACCTCATCTCAAGCACCAGTCATGCCATGTGAAGTAGAATATCACATGTCAACAGAGTTTGTGTTCGTTTTTGGAAAAACTGCTCTTGGTCATCTTGTATTTTTAAGAGTAAAGTTTAGTAATGCTCAATAAGATAACAAGGGATGTTAGGTTTCAATGAAATGGATGTATTATTAGCCACGTCTGCTTGATTATCCTGAAAATCGCGATAGATCCAAGTAAGATATGTGCATTCCCTTTTTCTAGTTCTTATAAAAAAAATTTCAAGTAGGTGGCTTCTAGCATATAGGGGCTGGATTTATCATAAGAAAACTCCATAGATCAAAATTCAAGAACTTAAAGAGTAATTTATCCTATGGGTTAGTCATTCAAACAAGAGTTCTACTACTAGGAAGCTGGAAAATAACTTTTAAAAGGATGCAACTAAGATAAGCCTTAGATTTCGGTCATCCGAACCATTTATCATGTTCAGTCTGCCCTGCTTAGGCTGTAAACCAAAAATCATTCCCATCAAACGCTTTTAGATACTAGCTTTTTTTTAGTTAAAAATTTCAATGAACGTGACTTAAAAACAAAAAGGCATGACTAAAATCATCCAATAGTTATAAAATTCTGAGGCCAGCCAATCCAATCTCTCCCCTAGAATATGCATGTAGACATGCATCTTATCTCTTACGAGTTGTTCTTTAAAGAAGAAAAACTAGTAAAGGTGCCCAATTGATAATAACTAATGCATTTACCATTTTACAATTGGTTTGTCTGTCGCTTTAGATATCTATGGATAAGCTATTCTATAGATATCCTATTACCCAAAATTGTGACAGATTATGAATAACTTGCAATGAAAAGGTTATCCCTCGTACAGGCCGATCGTGAAATTTTCATCCATTAATGACTAAAATCCTCCCTTAATATTCAGTCAAAGATGGAATTTCTATACATAAACAAGACTTTCTTGTGTGGACGTGCGCAATAGACGAGTCTCTAATGACTAGTTTGATAGACCAAACTCAAGTCTACGTGCTGCCTGGGGCGTGTTTCATATAGACCTTTCTATGTATCCAATAGAGGCCTTGCTTAAACTAAAATTGCCAAGATGAAATGACCATTTTAATCATATTCTTTGACTACTTGCTTTCAGTGCTTTTCTACTGTTTCTAGCTAGGTTGTTTGGGTGTTTAAGTGACTGCTTGAGACTGTCTTTACATAAAAAATGAAAGAACAGTTGGTTGATCTGATTGTTTTTCTTTTAAATCCAATTCACCAAATAATTTGATTTCTTTTAAATCCAATTCACCAAATAATTTGATCCACGGACACCATTGCAGGGCACAAAGAGAAAAGTCATTTTCTACAAAATAAAAAAGACATCTGATAGAATCGTAACCATAAAATACTACCCTAAACGAAATGCATACATTTGTCTATCAATGAGGGTAAAAGAACAATTAAAACTGTCTGTTAGATGTTCATCTAATGCCATATTTGTAGATTTAAGCTATTTATCATGTTTGGAATAACTTAAATAAGTTAGAAATTAAATTTCCGACAATTGAATGGTCTATGCATCAGAAATCAAGACTATTCAATTCCATTTAATATTTCAAAGACTCAGAATAAGTGGGTAGGATTGTAAAATTGTGATGATTTCTCATGGGTCTCCTAATTTCTACACCTTATAGATGATGAACAGATTAGATCTTCCATATATTGCTTCATGGGTAGTGTTGTACTCTGCATCCTTAAGAGTGTCCACTAAGACTCAACAATAATAAGGGCTTTCTCACCTTTAACAGTTTTACTGATTTGGTGAATGAGGAAATCAAAATCCACATACAGAGATTCTCCATGGAAAATGTTTTCAGCGTAAGACAATTTTTTAAAACGTAAAAGAATTGAGAATTTCGTCAGAGACTTCCTCTCCTTTTCAGTGGAAATCAATTTCTGTTCATTTCCTGCAAATGCAGCCAATTATCGCTACCCAAACTTAATCAAACATTCAACAGCCATCTAATATCGAGACAACAAAGAATAATTTTTTTAGAGAAAATCAAAAGGAAACGAAAAATAGGCGTGTGATCTTCATCGGAAGAACAACCACCGGCGGTTCTGAAAAAGGAGAAGTCGGATGGAATAGAAAAAGGATTTGGAATGCGCGGAAGGTGATTGTCGGGATTCAAAGTAGAGATGAAGCCCAACTGCCCACCTTCCCCAAATACATGTTGCAGGAAATACTTTCGGCAAGAAATGCACAGCAAATAGCACAACACCGATACACACAATTCCTGCTTTGCCTTGCCTTTCTTCTTCAAAAACAATCAAATTCTATCAAAGTTTTTGTTAGAAACCACAAGAAACAAGGTCAACAAAAAAAAGGAAAGGCTGAAAGAGAGAGATCAACCTGACAGCTAGCAGATTGCAGCAAAGAGGAAGAAGGGCTGCTAGGGATCGGCCTTGGCAAGAGTGAGAAGTTTGGGGAGATATATATAAAGTTTCAGACCAAAGATTAGGGTTTGTGGCTTGGAGAATAACGTTATGTCCATGCGGGGCTCATTCTTGCAATGATCCGAGCCGTTCAGTGCAGGAATGAATCAAGTATTAAAATTGATCACCATCAGATGATCCTCAGCCTTTGATTTGTAAAGAGTTGGTTGATAAATTTGGGATTTGGTATTTTTATATTGTGCCATCAGTTCGAAGCGCATACATATGAATCTATAATGATTTGGATTGTTGAAAGATTTCTTCCAAACATGACGCTGAAAAGCACAGAACCAAGATAGGCCTCAGATGTGAGCGAACTGAACCGTTCATCATGGTTGATTTGTCCTGTTTAGGTTGCTTATCAAAGTTCATTCCCAATGAAGGCTTTTAGAAACTAGAATTTTCTTTTGGGTCCAAAATTTCAAATGATATAATTTTAAACCAAAGAAAGACATGCTAAAATCCTTCAAGGGTTATCCAAATTTGATAGCTAACCAATCTAATACAAAAACAAAAAACAAAAAAAGCATGACGAATGGATTTGATCACCCAAATGAGAATCCCAGCTAGATAGCGTCCAAAAATCATTTTTCTTGTTGAAAAGAATGAGCCTTAGTTTAACCGTTTTTCAACTCATACATATTTTAGTCTCCAGAATGGGCAACCATTATATAACGGTTAAGGACCGATGACCGAACGTTCTGAACTGGATAAAAGTACAACGTGATGATTCACAGCATTTATCTGGTGTCGCAGGAAATCCTCCATTAATATCTAATTCTAATATTTGATTTGTGAAGGGTATTATATGGATGTAGGATTGTCCAATGGTGACATGGGTTCTAAGTTGTGACTAACAACCTTCCCTTAATATCTGATTCTCAGCTTTGATTTGTGGATGGTATTTTATGGATGTAGAATTGTCCACTGGTGATATGGGTTCAAGTTATGCTACAGGAAACTCAATCAAACCTACTCTTATGAATTGAAATTTCATAATCTAGATTTTTTTGCTTTTAAGAGCTAAGAATTGTAAAACAAACTATCTATTATCCTAACTCTTGAATATACTTGAAGTCTTCCGATTAAGAGGAAAGTTGTTAGAAAATAGTTAGCTTGCACAAATTGAATTCTTTTAAGCTAGCTCAAAGCCATGCTACCAATGCCACTTCTTAAAGATAATTGATGCCTCCCAAATATACAAAGGATCTCACCAGCTCTATTCCAAATTATAACCAATCTAGACAATCTTTTGTTTCACTAATTTGCAATATTACTCTAAGGTCATTACTTTAGTTTGTAATTTATAGTTGCCTTTATAAAACTAAAAGATCCAAAATAGTATATCTCAAAATATCTTGAGTTTGGCACAACGGTAGAATTATTGTCGTGTGACTTTGAGGTCATGGGTTCAAGGCATGAAAATAGCCTCTTATAAAAAATGCAAACTAAGGCTGCATACTATAGACCCTTATGGTCTACCCCTTCCCTAGACCCACATACATGGAAGCTTCGTGCATCGGGCTGCCCTTTTTTATTTCAATCTAATTTCTCTTTTTCTTTATTTTTCAAAAGTACGGTGATTTGGAAAATGAAGTCATATCTCTTTTTTTATTCCTTTTTTTTTTTTTTTTCCTTGCAACAAATCTCCATTAGATAAGTACCTTTATATCTCAAAAGCATGATGAACTAGAAAATACAACGAATATCTCTTAGGGTCATCAATAACTATTATGAATGAATTTTCACTTTTGATAAATAGAAGGGCTGGTGAATAGTGTTGAGATGATAGTGCCAAACTCAAAGCACAAGACCTTTGTTATGCATTTACATGCAAACGTCAAAGATTATAACTTCCCTAGAAAGAGTTTAAACAGCTACAACATCCAGTGTAGCATCAATGAGAATGTAGTGAAAAGGCTCTTTGATAACCCCACCTTTCACTAGTCTAAGAATCATTTTGATACTCTGCTCAAATGCGACATATTGCTATGTGAGACCTTCAACAATGTTATTTAGAAAGAAAGAAGCAAACCTCCCTTCTCTCTCCTTGAAGGCATCACAAACTTGGTTGGACAATTCTATGATAAAAGAGATAAAAGCAAGGAATAGGTGACAAGGGAGATAAGTGCTAGAATTGTGGAAATCTTAACGAAGAACAAGAAGGCAAGTGGAGCTTACATTCCATAGCAAGCACAGTACGTGTTGTTCTAAGTTAGATGCACATGGAGGCGTAATACAATGCGAATTTTCCTCAATAAACTTGCTCTTATTGGAGGTGTGACTTGAGTGGTGTACCTTGCCCTGAAGTAGTTGCTTATATCTGGTTTAAAAGGGACGACCATAAGAGTTATGTCTCTCAATGGTACAAGAGAGAAAGAGCTATAAACCTATTATAACACCAATAAACTCTAAGAATATGTGGCCTCACAGTGGCATGGGCCCAGTCCTACCACCATTGTATAAGAAGTAGCTTCATAGACCAAAAAGGATAGGAGAAAAGAAGAGAGGAAAAAAGAACACACAAAAACTAGCAAGGAGGGAAAAGAGCATGGAATGCAATATATGTTAATAATGAGGGTCACAACAAGAGAGTTTAATTATCTAAGCCTCCATAGGAGCTAGAGAATCCCAACATGAAAATGACAATGGTGAATAAAACAATTGTCAAAGCAAGACTAGTGAAATATAAGCCAAAACATCAAGTAAACTAGGTACACCAAGACAATAAAAAGGGGTGCAAGTGTATGTTTTGTTTATTCAAGTGCATTGTGTAGTTTGTCCAAGAATTGGTTTTGGCCACACTGTCATTCTCGGCATGGCTGGATTTTTTCAACGCCAAAGCCTCCTCTCTCTCTCTCTCTCTCTCTCTCTCTCTCTCTCTCTCTCTCTCTCTCTCTCTCTCTCTCTCTCTCTCTCTCTCTCTCTCTCTCTCTCTCTCTCTCTCTCTCTCTCTCTCTCTCGGGTTTCCTCTTTCGTAGGGCTTGGGAAACAGACGTTAAGTCTGTTTGAGTTTTCGTTCAAGTGGGGGCTGCCATTATCAAATGTGGCCCCCTCCACTAAATTACTTAAATTATTTGTTTTCTTTTCTTTTTTTCCTTTTATATGTTAAACACTAATCATTGTGTTTTTTCCTCATCATTCCACTCATCTCAAGTTTAGTCAGTGTGTATGATTGTTACATGTCCTCACCTCGCTATTAGTGGACCCATATTCCAACAAGTGGGGCTCACTAGTAAAATTATCAAATTACCTTTTGTAAGAAAAACAGTGATTTATTCGTCCAAACTCCGATTTCAGCAAACTTAGTGTCTTTGAAATCATTTTTTCAAGTACAATCCAAATATGGATGTCTCAACACTTGATTTGATGTCTACAAAATTTTCACTTATAAAACTTTAAAAATTAGAAATTTCAATATTCTCTTTTCATCCCAACTTAAGATAATTCAAAATTTTACTTAAATTCATTTTTAAAAATTAGGGATGTTAGAGATGCCTTGTTACAGGTTCTTAATTTCCTAGGTTGTACTTTGATCTAATTGTATTTTAGTTGCCTTTAAATGGCTTCTTAAAGGTTCTCAAATATAATTATTTTCGTCTGCAAAATATTTTGCTTTGATTAGACAATGTTTTAGGCAACAACTGTTGAAAGAGAATAATTTTCTTCATAAAGTTTATTTATTTATTTATTAAGAATACAAGATAATGTTTATATAATCTATACAGGAATCTATTCTATGAAGGAATTAAAAGCTATACACTATTCTAGCCTAGGATCTTGGGTACTCCACAATTAATGAAAACAAGGTGTAACTAGGTGATCCCTATAATTACTCTAAATCTTCTATTGACAACTCACACTAACACTCCCTCTCAAGTTGGAGTATAGATATCTCCAATGCCCAACTTGTCCAATGAGTTATAGTACATTTAACTAGAGACAACCTTTACAAGTATATTCTCTAATTGATCTTCTCACTTCACAAATGAAAACTAAACAATTTGGGCCTCAAGTTTTTGCTCAATAAAATGTCAATCCACTTCAACATGTTATGTATGATCATGTTGAGCTGGATTGTGTGCAATCTCTATAACAACTTTATTATCACAAAACAGATTCATTGAAGAATCAAAAGAGTATCCAATTTCTTCCAATAACCTCTTTAACCAAAGAAGTTCGCAAAGTCCTTTAGCCATGTCTTGAAACTCAGCCTCTGCATTCGATAGTGTAACCACCTTCTGCTTTTTACTCCTTCAAGTGACTAAACTACCTCCCAAGAAAGTGAAATAACCCAATGTAGATTTTCTATTGGTAGCACTGTGATGACCCAGAATTTTGACCCCTTTTTTTCTTGAAAACTAAATACTAAAATTATATATTTTTATCTAAAATTTGGCAGAGTTTTCTCTGTTTTTTGGACTTTAGCATTTAACTCATGCTTTATGGAAATACCTGATAGCATTCATAAGAATTAATATAATATAAGGATTTAAAGATTTTCTTTCTTTTAGAACCGTATACTAGTCATAGCCCCAAACACTCTCATTAGTCAAAATCTACCAACTATTAAGTACAACAATGTATCTTTAATAACAACCAGACAACTCTTTATTTCAATTAGAAAGTAAATGGTGTCACACCCTTTGCTAGTTTTAAAGATCTCTTCAATCAGTTGCCTTTTTCTCCTTGTTAGAACTTCCACCTGAAATCGTTGGTTGTAAGGGGGTGTGTACGACGACTCACAATGGGAATTTACAAGGTTAGATAAAACCATGTCAATCAAGATCGATATCTATTCAATATAATTTATAAGATATAAGATTTTCATATTAACTCCATCAGTATCCATATACATCAAATCACCTAGAATAGAATTGTGAAGTATAACTTAATACATCTCAAGACGTTGTTCATAAAATTCAATAAATCTCTAATGACATAGAGATTTTATTAAAACAATTCAGCAACATTATTCACAATCTATCGAAACATCAACTATCAAAGTTGATCACTAATATTCCAGGATATCTTGACATGTGTGAACAGGTCTCACATAAAAATAAATAAATTTAAAACATAATACCCATCGGCAAGCTGCGACTATGCTATGTATCAGAATTGTGCCCAGACACAACAGCCACTACACCGCCTTCATGGGAAGGAACAGATCAATACAAGATGGAGTTTATCCCATGTCCTCACCCTTAAATCATATATTGGTATCTATATCAAAAGAAACATAGCTAGCATGAGTGTCTAACTGACTACTCACCCAGTGTAAAACAATTCTTCAAAGTCTAACTGACAACTCTAGTTATTTCTAATATTTATATGTATACCTAACTGATTATTCCATAGATCTAGTTACGTATTTAAACATAACAATAAAATTCTAATATATAATCGTTAAAACATTTCCGAATACAACACCTTTCTCAAGAAATCATTCGTATCATAAAAAAAATTTTACAAAATCAAAATTATAAGGTTCATTCAAAATCTTTTATTTCTTTAAAACCATTACTACATTATATATGGAATTCAAAGATTCTCATCATTAAATTACAAATAAACTAAGATATGTTATATATATGTAATAAATTTTATTGTTAACATTTTCAACTAATGTATACTAGCACTCTCTGCACCCTTGTTCTCTTATTTATTTAGTATTCATACTTAAGATGGTTATATATAACAACATTCAGAGTAATAGACTATATTTTAAATTAACAATTTCGTAAGGATCATAAGTTCTAGTTTTATAAATTTTTGTGTTATGTAAATCTATAGTATCGATGACGTCTATTCTTCAAGATAAATAGTTTATAGTTAATAAAAGTAAACGGAATATAGTTACTAGTCTGATCCTTTAGCTTAAGGTTTAGTAGTTAAGATCCAAACTTTGTGTCATCTCTTTTTAGGAAATTTTGACTCTATACTAGTATAGTACTTGTACGGAGTCATTAAATGTTGAGAAGACACTAGTGAATAGCAGATCTACTCTTAAATAAAATTTATAAAAGTTTAATCACTGAATTAAAAAGTCTAACAACAATTTTGTTTGTTCTGTGATTGATCTTTCCAATGCATTACTAAATGCTAAGAAAGATGTCTAATAATGAACCTTAGTAATAGCCTCCATCATATGGAGTTACTTTTCTTGGACAGTTTGATAAAATAGTCTCATAAGCTAGTTAGTATAGAAAGTTTCTAACTTTCTATATATCAATATAGGATTTTATTTGGAGACTGCTAGTGCCATATATTAACTTCTGCTGTCAGAAATCTAGTGATTCTTGCAAATTAATTTAATTAAATCACATCATAGTTTACATATTTGAATTATCATAATTAAATGCATAAAACTATGTATATACAATCTAAAGTTTATTGATTTAGAACTACAGTAGAAGAGGCCAATTGCTTCAAAATTTTACATTCTTTACAAGACTAGATCATATAATAAAAAGAAAACAATGACTAATACATAAACTGTTGTCCAATTCAATAGATAAATACAAGTTTCATTTATACAGGATTTTGTTAGTTAATTTCTTATACAATATCAAAGTCATAGCAGAGCGCGTACTATAGTACTAAATCAATCCTTAACTTTGAAATATATATAGATTTTTCTACTAAAATTAGTAAAACCTATGCTTAAAATAGATTTGGAATCATCAATTTCTGTTAGCTAAACATCAAACTTAAATAGTATAAATCTAATAAACTATCTATCATATAACAGAGAACAATAACATATAGACAGTTATTAAATAATTCTCTCAACATTACCATTTTTCATTGAAGGTTTCAAGCATGATTCAGTAAAAAAATCTAAAGTGAATTAATTTTAGAATCAAATCAGTTTATATATGTAGATATAAATCAATTTATCATAGTCTAAAGTACATAACTGTTCATATATATGTAGTTTACTAATTGAGAATTTTTATTTTTATTTTCTCGATTGTTATTTGGAAGTTCCATGATAATAGCTTGCTAAAACACAAAATATAATTCAAAATTTTTAAACTAACCATTCCAGTAAAAGAAACTTTGTAATTTATTTTAATCATATGGTTTCTATTAGAAATTTCTCTATATCAGATCTACATGATTCTAAAATCTAAGTTACTACTTCTACTAAAATTCAAAATGTATTTCAACTACAAAATCACTGTTTGCAAACTTCAAAATAACAAATGGTCAGCATACAAAACATTATTTATAGATTTAAACCTACTGATTTTTAGCAAAAAAAATCAAAATTAATTTCAGTTGCATAGTTTTTTATTTAAAATTTTAGAATAACAGATTATTATTATACAAAACATGATTCAGAGATTTAAACTAAAGATTTTCAGTAACAAACAAAGTTAACTATAACAATACGGTTATCGATTCTAAAATAAAAAAACATAAAAAATAAACAAGAGGGTTAAACCTAAACAAGTAAAATCCCACTTTTCCCCTTACCTATAAACGATATTTCCTTTTTCCCTCTTCAAGTTTCTTTTCTAGGGCTTCCATGGAAAAGCCCTAGTTCTCCTTCTATTCTTATGTCCTACATTTTCTTCTTCTTCTTTGGTTCTTCACAAAGAAAACCCAAAATCTCGCCTCTCTTCCCTGTGTTTTCGACAGAAAAGAAAACCCTTCTTCCTCTGCTGTTTTCCTCTTCTAGGCTTTAATGCAAAAAGCCCTAATATCTTCTTCTTCTTCTTCTTCTTCTTCTTCTTCTTCTTCTTCTTCTCTTTTATGTTTTTTTCTTTCTTTCGGGTGTTTAATGCAGAAATGAAATAAGGAAGACTTCCTTATTTCATTTTAGTTTTTAACCCTTTTCTTTTACACATTTGTAACTTATTATTTATTACTTAGTTTAATGAGTTTTCTAATCTCAATCATCAGATTGTTTTTAGTTTCGACATCTTTTATTTTGAGCCATTGGATCACTAAAGGCTCAAATTTATAACTGTTTATTTATTACTCCTTTTGTCTATAATTGTCAGATTATCATCTAATGTTAGTTATTTGTAACAGTTTTCTAATTAATTTACTCTCCCATTTCCCTCACATGGGATGTGTATAGTATTATGTGGGTTTCCATATTTGGATGTCCACATGGCAGAATTTGGTAATAACTAAATAATTAATTAATATAATAAAATTAACTAACATAAAAACGTAATTTCTTCTTTAAAATGGTCAGGGAGGTGACTTGAAGTCCAAACCTCACTTTGACAAGCTGTACTTAGGACTGCTTAGCTACACTTAGCTTAGGTCATCAACTCTTGCTAGATTAAAACTTTTTATTAGTAATATTCTAACTATACATAATTTATTTAATAAGTTAAAATTAAAAAATTTGTTTAGGTTTATTTCAACTCACTTTTATGCCATAATAATAAATAATTGACTTTAAAATTTTGCATAATTTATAATTATAATGTTTCTTTATTTCTCAAAAATGTGGGCCATTACAAGTACTCCTTACCCAGTCCGTGTCCGTATAGTCATTGATTTTTAAGATGATTTTTTTTTTTTTTTTTTTTAACATCAATCCTTTCCCTGGAGAAGACTTTAGGACTGTAGAATCCTGTTATTTTTTTCACAAGTGCACAAGCTATTGTGGTATAGCTAATGCAAGTACTGGTTGATCTCACAGGGACGCGCTTTAAGAATTTGGAGTTTTTAATAAAAATTAATTACTTAAAAATTAAAATTAATTGACAAAAATTAACAGAAACAGAAATTAGACTTCATATACAATTTATCAATGAGAATTATCGAAGTTCAAATCAAGAAGAAAGAGAATTAACTAAAGAAATAAGAAAATTCCACTTCCCTAGACTGATTATTGTAATTTCTTTAGATCTGGACTTATAAACTTTGATCAGACTCCATCAGCATCTTTCTGGTACTCCTGATTGATGATCCATCGGATAGATTAGGCAGATTTTAGAAATTCTAAGAGATCTAGCCCAGATAAGAATTTTCTAAATTGGACAATTTAGATCACATTTTGGAGTTCAAATTAAAGATCAGAGATGTTACTTACACTAATGGATTCCTTGGAATGATATCCTAAAATTAATTGATAATCTGATCTAAAACAGAAGATGAACTAATGTTAACCTATTAGTTTAAGTTAAATCATTGATTCGGTTATGTTTAAATCAACCAAAATCTAATTTATGGAATTATCTGAGAACAGCATAAAACCTGGATAAGCAAAACATGAATAGGAAAAAAGATGAAATAGACTAAAAGACAAAGAAGGATGCAAATGGGATTTTAATTTTTATGCCAAGGGCATTTTTGGAATTTTTTGGTTTTAAACTAAAACCAGTAAAAACCTGACGAGGAAGAAAACCGACAAAGGAGATGGAGGCCGATGACGATGGAGGAGAAGATAGGGGAAGAAAGGAAAAGTTGTGGGAAAACCTGTGTCGACTTTTCTCCAGTGAAGACTCCAAGCTGGGTAGACGCCTGTGCTGGTGCATCTGGTTAAGGCGGTGTGGAAAGGACTGAGTAGCCGACTGGTGGTGGACTAGGTCGGTCTATGTTGCCGAGCTAGGCGTGATGATGGAGCATAGGCGGTGATCATGCTAGGCGTAGCCGGTAAAGATGCAAGAAAACGGAGACCTTTTGCAGAACTTCCTACTCCTGGTGTGGTGAAACTGGGCAGAGGGGCTGGTGCGTTAGAGTTGGTGCGATTGCCTAGTATCGGTCCAGAGGAGAGAGTGGTGAAGGGCTGGTTCTCTTGAACCAGGAAATTGAGAGAAAGAAAGAGATAAGAAGGGGAGATGATGCGAGAGAGCAGGGAGAGATAGATAAAGTGGGTTAGGAATGACGCGGGGTGGAGGAGTAGATGTGACTGGTGAAGTAGATGGAGACTGGGCTGTGGTGTGGTAATAGGATTGGGGAATAAAGATGGAGGCTGACTGGTGGAAGAACTAGGTAGACGACCCGGTACTGGTTGGTGCGCGTCGGTCTGTCTCTTCGGGTGGACAACAGTTTGGGTTGAGCTATAGGTAGAAAGGGAAAGCTGTTTGATGCGGTGGACTAGAGAGAAGAAGAGGGCAGAGATAAGGGAGACGTGGGAAAAGCTGGGCAAGAAGAATTGGGGGAAAAGGATTGGATGAAGGCTGCCCTCCCACAGTTCAGCCAAGAGTGGAGAAGAACATGAGAGAGGGAGACTGGGAGTGAAAGAAGATTGCAGTGCACAGAATTTAGAATCCAAAGACAGAAGTAGGAAAAAAATATATATATATATATATATATATATATTGGCAACAATAGAGACAAGGAAAAACTAAAAGGAAAAACCAACCCGAAACTCCCAAAACTCAAAAATGTCAAAACTTTTTTTCAAAACTCCCACAATTCCCCATTCTTATAGATTTCCTCCCTCTTATCTTATCTCTCGCTCTCTCCTTTAAGAGTTAGTTTTTTATTAGAAAACTTCTCCTTCTTCCAAATTAGGACTCTTCTTCTATTAAGAAACCTTCAAATTCTTCTTTGTTAGAGATCTAGTCCATTCATTGCTCTCTTGACTCATCTACAATGTTGAAATTCACTCTGTTTCTTTTGGTTGATATACATCGTTGAATATCTATCCGAGCAATCCAACCATCTTTTAGTTGATCTGCAAGACTAAAGACTAGATTAAAGTCATCTAAACCGTACATTAAGCATCCAATTGGCTCAAATGATCATCTGACCTTAATTTTGACAATTTACGATTAGATGAGCAATTTGAGTTAATATCCATATTTTGTCTAAAAATTGTCAAATTGATAAGTTAGATGGTCTAATTAAATCCTAAACTATGGGTCTTTCGGCCAAAATTACATACTTAACAAATCCAAAGCACTACTTTCATATGGTCTTCACGAGGACTGAATTGACTCACCAAACTCACCGCATAAGCACTATCTGGTCGTGTATGGGAAAGGTAGATCAATTTTCCCACAAGACACTGATACCTTTCCCTGTTTGTAGGTAATTCATTCACGTTCTCTTCCAATCCATCATTCTAAACTATTGGTGTATCAACAAGCTTACACTCAAGCATTCTTGTTTTAGATATTAAATCAAGTACATATATCATTTGTGATAGGAATATATCATGACTTGATGGAGCTACTTCAATACCCAAAAAATATTTCAATCCCCAAGATTCTTCATTTCAAATTCAGTTGCCAAATGCTTTTGTAAACTATACATTGCTTCCTTGTCATTTCCTGTAATTATCATATCATCGATGTAAATTATTAGAGCTGTTGCCTTCCCTTGTTAATGCTTTAAGAATAGAGTATAATCCAAATTGCTCTGTTTAACACACTTCCTCATAGCCAAGCTAAATAGACTA
Organism: Warburgia ugandensis; assembly: GCA_035236585.1. Lineage (NCBI taxonomy): Eukaryota > Viridiplantae > Streptophyta > Magnoliopsida > Canellales > Canellaceae > Warburgia > Warburgia ugandensis. The sequence goes on from CP141133.1 coordinate 16,828,885, forward strand.
AATTAGGCTTTAAGTGATTGTTTCGTCCCATATAATGCCTTCTACAGCTTACTGTTAAGTGTTTAATTTTGGCCATAAGACCCCTAATTTAGCATTTAATTCGAACATCTAACTCATTGATTTGGTAATTTTTGGATAAAATATAAAATACAGCTCAAATTGACCATCCAACCATAAATTGTCAAAATTAACAGTCAAATGATCAATTGAACTAATCGGATGCTTAATGTACAGTTTAGATGACTCTAATCTAGTCTTTGGTCATGCAGATCAACTAAAAGACGGTTGGATTGCTTAGATTGATGTTCAACAGTGCAGACCGATCAAAAGAGGAATGAGTGGATCAGATTAAATTTCGACAATGTAGATCATCTTGAAGATCAATCAGGCAAGAGTTTCCTAAAGGAAGAAGAGTTCTAATAAGGAGAGGACTATGGATGAAATTTTGGAAAGAAGAGAAAGTTTCCTAATATGAAACTAACTCCTCAAGATAAGGAAAGAGGGGAAGGCGAATTAAAAGAAGGGGAAAATTATATAAAGAAGGAATTTGGGGAGAGAAGTTTTTAGTGTTGCTTCTAATTTTCTCTGCTTTCCATTCTCTTGTTCATCATAGTGTCTTCTTGCATTCATAGTTTTTCTTTTATGTTTTCTACCTTTTCTCTCTAGCTTTTCTTTCACGCATCACCAGTTTATTTGTTCTCTTGTTTTTTGTTTTTTTTGTTTCTAGCACGGACATCCCCAATCTTCCATTGCACTAGGCGTAGTTTTCCTCTGCCAGGCTCCCTTGATTCCCATCATCTTCACTAGCCAAGGTTGTTACCTGCTCCAACTGCATCAGGTCAGCACAGCACCGTCATCTCTCCAGCGGGTCCTGCTCCCACCGCACCTGGGCACCTTTCCACCCAGGCCAACACCATCATCAGCTTGTCCACTATCTACGGCAGTCATCCCCCATCTTCTCTGGCAAAGCCATCTCCATCGAGTTTTTCTATTTTACGGAAGTTTTGGGGAAAATTCCATTTTTGCCCTTATGATAATAATTTTATTTACATTGATGTTTGGTCACTATTACTGTCTGCATTTTGTTTTATTTTGATTATGTTATCTGCATTTTACTTTGTTCTGTTTTAATCAATGGATTACCTAATCTGAACTGCATTATGCACTTTTAATCAAATGAACAATTATGATTAAATAATAGTATCTCTTTAGTTTCTCATCTGTATGATGTCTAATTTTCCATAAAATTTCAAGAATTGTTGTTAGGAAACTTCTTAGTTTATTTGCTACCTTTGATCTTCAATATGATATTCATAAATCAGATCTAAGCCATTAAAATTATAAATCATTAATTACTTTAGATCTATAAATTTTTAAAGAATCTGACCAATTAAACCCTTGGATCTTCAATCAGAGACATTAAAAGGAGATTTATAAGGATGGATCGAAGTTTCTAATGTCAAAAGTGAAGAAATTGGTAGTGATAAGGCTAAGGAAAATAGAATTTTCTTGTTTCTTAGTTTAATTTCTATCTTTTTGAGTTAGTTTTTGCAATTTCTAGTAGTTTCCATTAATAAAACTAGATCTAAATTCTTGTTTCTCTGATATTTAATTTTTTGTCATTTAATTTGAATTTTAAGACAATTGAATTTTATTAAAACTCCAAAATCATTAAAGCGTGTTCCTTTGGGATCAACCCATACTTGCATTAGCTATACCACAATAGCCCGTGCACTTGCGGAAAACAACAACACTTGTATACATCTCTAGTCTATGATGAAGTAGTAAAGCTAGGTGGAATGTCCATGAACACTTCTTCCTTAAGGTCCCCATGGAGGAAAGCATTTTTTTTATCAAACTGATGCAACAACTAGTCTGAGTTTGTAGAGAGAGAGAGAGAGAGAGAGAGAGAGAGAGAGAGAGAGAGAGAGAGAGAGAGAGAGAGAGAGAGAGAGAGAGAGAGAGAGAGAGCAGTATTCAGCTTTTCCATGCATGGAAAAGTCTCTTGATAGTCTATACCATATGTTGGGTGTATCCTTTCACCACAAGTCTTGCCTTATAGCTTTTTATTGACCCGTCTTCCTTGTGTTCGATGGAGAACACCCATCTACATCCTACTGTTTTCTTTCCTCTTGGCAGTGGCATAAGTATCCACATATCATTTCTATGCAATGCCTTCACCTATTCAGTTATTGCTTGAATCTATTTGGGGTCATTTAAGGCTTCTTGCATTGTACTAGGAACAAATAGTTTGTGCACAAAAGTTGGAAGAGGTTCTGATAACCTCTAAGTTGAGATGCAATTGGCAATTGGGTATTTCCACCTCCTTTCTTAGTAGTTATGTGGGTACCTATTGGGTGACTTCCTATGGTTATGCCTAAAAGGTAATTTATAGGCAACAGAGTCATCTATGATATTTCTAAGAGAAGAGTTTAAAGATTGTACCTCAAGAGTATTCTTAGGAGATTGATCGTCTAGCACTAAAGGGTGAGAGGTGGACTGCTCACTCTTAGTTTCATCATCCTCAGTTTCTTCTCTCTGTTCAGTTATTATTATCATTGGTTCTTTTGGCTGAATCCCAACTAGAACACGTTGAGCTTCATTATTCTCATTCATATTGTCCTTCTGATAGCTTTCCATGCTAGATGTCAATATATCTTCAAAGGCTGGCCACTTTTCCTAGTTCTCGTCTTCACTTAATATCTTCCCCTAAAGAGAAGAATGGGTAACTTGTTTTGGAAAAAAAAGTTTTAGATTCAAGGAAAGTGACATCCATGGTAGTATAGAGGTGCTTGCTAATAGGATCTTAACATCAATACCCATTCTTAGGTGTTGCATACCCTAAAAAGATCAATGAACAACATATGGATCAAGTTTTGTTCACTGATTTTTGTGAAGGTGAACATAAGCAACACATCCAAATACTCATGGTGGAAGCATTAAAATAGAGGGCAATGGTACATGATGAGCAAGGACTTGAAGTAGAGTTTTAAAGGTCAAGACTCAGGATGGCATTCGACTTAGCAGTAAATGGCAGTAACAACTGCATCAGTACAATAGTGTTGGGGTACATGAGTTGCGGTTAAGAGTGCTCAAACCGTTTCAAGAATATGCATGTTCTTACATTCCGCAATACCATTCTATTGTGGTGTTTGAGAACAAGTAGTCTTATGATGAAGACCATGTGCCAGGAAATATTCTTGAAACTCATTATTGACATATTCTCCACCATTATTTGATCGAAGAATTTGAAGTTTGGTAGAAAATTACGTCCTTTCATCCTATGAAAGGATTAAAAAGTTCCAAACACATCATGTTTATTTCTTATCAGATAAAACCAAGTCATATGTGTACAATCATCTACAAAGGTCACAAACCATATAACTTTCAAAGAATTGTAAATGGGAGCAGGACCCCAAACATCGGAATGGATTAAAGTAAATGGTGTCTCACATTTCTTCAATCTTGTTGGGTAAGACACATGATGATTCTTAGCATGAATACATGCTTCACACCTAAAATCTAACTCATGCAAACTGAAAAATAGGTTTGGAAATAAATGGTTCAAATAATCAAATGATGGATGCCCCAACCGACGATGCCACAACCAGATTTGTCATTCTTTGACAATAGTTTGATGCATAGTATTTTCTTTGACAGGACTGAAATCATCTATGTAATACAGTTCCCCTTTTTTGGTACCACGAGCAATAATCTCCTTAGTAAGAATATCCTGAGACAAATAAAAACTATGGTAGATCAATGCACAACAATCCAGTTCCTCAGTAGCTTGACCTACATACAACAATTTACTTGAAAGACATGGAACGAATAAAGTATTTGCTAACGAAAAAGAAGGCGAAGAAGCAAATTGTCCAGCCCTTGTAACTAGATATGCGACTCCGTTGCATTGGCAATGCACGTTCGTTTTGGTTGGGTGGGCTTGACAAAATCTTGTGGGTCAAATGTCATGTGGTCGGTTGCCCTTGAATCAATAATCCATCCATGATGACTTTCTTGGTTAGGGCAAAACAAAGCACAACCATTGTTACCTAAATCACTAAGAGTCATAGGTTTATTTGTAAAAGTGAGAGGATCCTCATGTGGTATAAGGGATACTTGATTTCCAGTGCTCATGAAAGCTGCTTGACCAAGTTTCTCACTTGCACTAGCATCACTACTTTACCTTAAGTTCATGCCACCACTCTGGATATACATGTAGTTTGAAACAACTTTCTCGAGTATGTTTCATATTCCCTCAATGTCTGCAACCTCCCCCTATGTCTGTGATTTCATCTTTATTGTCATGATCGGCTTCTCACCAGACAATAGCTGAAGTGAAGGCTTCTGTTGTGAATTATGTCCCCCTTTAGAGAGCATAACGGCACTGGATGTGGTATCCCCCCTTATCATCATAGCCTGCCTTAGATCTTTTCTGCCAACATGTGCATAAGCCTATTCTACTGTAAGGAAATGGCTTCATTTGAAGTACATCTCCTCGAATTTTGTCAAGACGACCATCTAGGAAAGTATAAACTCTATCCTCTTGAAAAATAGATTTATATTTCTTTATATCATTTTTACATTTCATCAAATTTGGGTGACAAAAATAGATTTCTTTCCATAGGCCTTGAAGGTTGTTGTAGTATGTTTCAATAGATCTCCCTCCTTGCTTAAGCCTCATCACTTGTCTCTTGAGACCATAAACTTGTGAGGTATTATTGCCATCAAAATAGGTCGTGGAGAGATTATCTCATACCTCCTTCGCCATTGAAAATCTAATGAAGTTGCAGATCAAACTTGAATCCATAGAATTAATCAATCATCCTTTCATTGTAGCATTTTCAGTACTCCATTTTCTGAAATTATGATTTGTCACTTGGGGCTGTGGAACATCCCCATTTATATATTCCAACTTGTCTTTGCCTAAGATATACATCTCAATAATCTAAGACCATAGTGTGTAGTTGGTGCCATCCAACTTGAAGCCAATCTATGTTACAGATTCATGAGTCTATGTTTAAATATGTGTTTGAGTTTGGTTCAACACTTGTGTCATTCTTGATGTTAGATTTGCAAGGATTGAATTCTCTCCTTGATCCTTGGGGTTGCTCTATCATGGTAATGGGGTATTTTTCATTGTTCACGAGCTCTCTGATCTTTCTTTCCTTCCTTTTTGCTATTTTTCTAGAAAATTCTATAGATCCTAGAATCTCTGCTCTGATACCATATTGAAAGAGAATAATTTTCTTCATTTAGTATTTTTTTCTACAGAATAAAAGAGGATGTTTATATAATTTGTACAAAAATTTATTATGGGAAGGCATTATAGCTATAAACCATTCTAGCCTAAGATCTTAGGTGATCCACAATTAGTGGAAACAAGGTGTAACTAGGTGATCCCTATAATCACTCCACACAATCTTCTATTACCAACTCACGCTAACATCAATTGGAGTGTATGATGGCAATTGAATTAACTGCCTTCAGTTTGAATAGGGAGTTAAAATGTGAGCTAAGTGCCTTTTTGTCATTTGTGATTGAAGTGAGTGAAGACAACTGAAGTGTATCCATGGCATTTGTTATTTTTTTGCTATCTTTTTAGACTTTATAGTCACACAGGGAAGTAGAAGGGGAGCCTTGGCGCAATGGTAGAGTTGTCATTGTGTGACCTAAGATCATGGGTTCGAGATGTGAAAGCAGCTTCTTACAAATATTTAAGGTAAGGCTATTTACTATAGACCCTTGTGGTCTCCCCTTCCCTAGACTTGCATATGCGAGAGCTTCATGCACCAAGCTGCCCCTTTTCAATCATATAAGGAAGCACATTTAGAAGAATTACAACAATAAAGAGACCCACTTAAATGTAATAGTAACCATAATTTACAATACTGTGAAATCAATTGCAAAGTTGAACTAAGACTTTCTTACTTACTACAACACTACTTTCTTCCTAGTTTCTTCACAGATGAAGTGACTAACTACATCTACCTTAAATCCACTGACTATGTCCAAGAACATACAACCATCCCATCAAACACATCAAATAGCCAAAACCCTATTTCAAATGAGTTCCAGTAATTTCTTTTTTTTGGAAGATTTTTTCTCATTAAAACATGCAAGTAAGAACACAATCTAGCTTAATATAGGACCAAGTTAGAGCATCTTCTACTGCATTTTGCTATGATCCAATTCATTTTTCATTTGGTCCGATCTGCTTAAAAGCCTTGAATGATATTCTTTGATTGAGGACACATTGGGAGTTCCATCCACATAAAGAAGTTGCACTCATTATCGTGCACTTGTAAAGATAGAGAATTATAATCCTCAATTGTGGAATTAAAATTCAAAAATCAAAGGCATTTCAAAGTCTACAACAAGGCAATATTGAAACTTAAATTGTTCCTACACATGAAGAATCTCCTTCTTGTATTGCCATCGATGCATGAATTTTGTACATTAGCTTGTGCAGTGCAATTGCAACATGGGAACTCTATTGTTCGATTTCTTCAAAAACTTGCCTAAACCTGTTTGGGAGTCTTCAATTACACTATATCTTCAACTTTCCTCTTCCATTTTGTAATTTTAGTGTACAAACTGGGGAGTTGCAATGACATTTATTCAATTAGGACTCCAAAATAACCCCAAATCAAAAGGTAGACAACGACTTAAAAACACATGTGATGATGGTTGGGCGAGATTTCTTTCCTTTTTTTTCTTTTTTTTTTAAGTCGAATGCTTATTTTGCTCTCAATAACGGGTAAGAAAACCACATGACATGACTTTCCTAAGAAAAATTAATAGTTTAAAAACAAAGACCCTCATGGGATTAACTGATAACTAAACAGTACTAAAGTGAAAATCTTTCCTTTTTCCTGAGTGTTAATAAGAACAGGTGCATTTAACAAGCTGTTAGTGGTGCTCAAGATGAGATTAGATGAGCCATATCATTGTTAGTGGTGCTTGAGCTAAGTTGAGATGAAGTAATCTCCACATATCATTATTAGTGGTGCTTGAGATGAGATAAAAAGAACATCTCAACCCACATCATTGTTAGCGGTGCTTGAGATGAGATGAGAAACTCAACCCAGCTCATTGTTAGTGCTTGTATATCACCTCTATTTCAAACCATCTCATCTCATTCTTAATATATAAGAAAGTCATTTCTTCTTGTCCTAAAATCCAACCCCATGGCCATATTTTGCTTGAGATGGAGATGAGCAATATCATGTCACCAAAATCCTCCAACTCATCTCAATCCATCTCCACCAACTCATCTCAACCTAGCATATGTGATATTTCTAGTCTTCTCATTTTATCTCATGCCAAATCTAGGTCATTTCAACCTAGGTCAAATAATGTCTCATTAGATCTCATCTCATCTCTTCTCATCTCATCTAAAGTCATTTCACATCATCTCAACCACCACCCACGCCATGCAATGTAGAACATCACATATTATTACAGTTTGTGTTAGTTTTTGGAATAAAGGCTTGAGCGTAAAGTTTATTGCATGTTTAGGAAATTCGATTTGATTGTTTTCATTGTACTGTAAAATATTCTAGAATACAGTAAAAATAATTAAATCCAATTTTCCAAATATGCTCTCATTAATGTTTTATAACATAACAACGTAATGACATAGATGTTTAATTATTAGCCAATTGTGATCGACTATCGTAGAAATTGCTGCTTCCCCAAGCACCTCGATGGATTTGGATTTCAGGGCCTTCAATGATATTTTCCAAGAGAAAATATGTGCATTTCCTTTCTTTATGTATAAAACCACTCAATTCTTGTTCTTATAAAAAAGGAAAAAAGAAGAAGAAGAAGAAAAACCACTTCATATGGGTGGCTACTGGTACAAGGGCTAGGTTTATCATTGTTCTTTAAAGAAGAAAAACTAGCAAATATGTAATAGTTCAATTTGGTCCACATATAATAAATATCCATCAAGAAAATGATAATGCATTTACCATTTTACAATTGGATTGTATCATGCTAGCTATCCATGGGCAGCTATTCTATAGATACCCTATCCTTGCTAATGCTTGTCCCAAAATAGCAATAGAATGTTAACAACTTACAAGGAAAAGGTTATCATTTGCTGTTTCTTGTCCCAAAATAGCAATGTAATATTAGTAAGAAATGCTTATCCATGAATGACTAACATAATTGCTTAATATTCCTCACATGATCTCATCCCACTCCTAGCAGACATTTCATCCGTAAGATTTTTTTATTTTTTTAACAAAAATGGAATTACTCATGCATTTATCACAACATCTTACAAGAAATAGTCACGAATTAGCTGCACAATCCACATGAGAATCTGTATATGTATCTATTTTACATTCAAAGTGAAGGGGGCATACAATCTACATAAAAATGGCCAGCTGAACTTCCATCTGCTTTCCCATTGCCGCCCACCAAGCTGCCAGGATGCTGGAAATTCTGCAAGTAGGCAAACACCTAACCCACCATTCCCGGCCCAAAAAACTGAGATACAGGCCGAACCAACAGCCCAAAAACCTGCATTTGATTATGGCACACATCGGCATGCATCTGCTTCTCATGTTCAATCTGCATTCCCGCCATCCTCTCCCTCCACTCCATCTCATCGTCTTCCCTCTTCTCCTCCATCTTCATCTGCCGCCATGTGTCCTCGTCGAATTCCCTCTACATGGGCAACCTTCTCTCGAATTCCCTCCTAGCCCACATCCTCTGCAGCTCTTCCCATTCAAACTTTCTCGCACTTGCCCACTCCTCCCTCTCCTTTCTCCTCTCCTCCCTCTGAACTTCCCTCTCCTCTTCCTACTCTCCTCTATCGTCCCTACCTCCTCATCTCTATCAAACTCCCTCTTCCTCTCCTCCCTCCTCACTCCCACCTCCCTCAACTCCACCAGCTGTGGACCCATCAACGCCAATTTCCCATCCTTCTTCAATCTCTTTGCCATTTCACCTTCCCCAAAATCGCCGTCTAACTCACCATCTTCTCCATCCAAATCATCATAATCAATTCCAACACACATACCCGAAAAATCATTACCATCCCCAACGCCCCCAAAAACCCTATCTTCATCCTCATTATTTTCATCGTCAAATTGGGGTCTTTAATCTCCAGCTCTATATCTCCAAAAACCTCTTTGTATTTAAGAAATTCACCCAATGACTCTCACCATCTTTCCAATTAAACCGATCATAAAAAATACTGATCTTCTTCTTGACTCCTAGATACTGTTGACGCATGTTTTGGACCTTAATTGAAACATCACGCCATGACCAACAAAAAGGGAAATTTACAGGGTCTTGGAGATGGTGAATAGAGTTCACATTATCTGAAATGGGTCCGAATTTCTTCTCTCTAGATTTGAACTTGGCGATTGTTGCAGATTGGAGTCGTTCTGAGTATTTGTTGATGAGGTTTCTTCTTCCTCTTCTATCCGTTTCTTACGCTTCATCATTTTTAGAACTAGGAATTTGAAGGTCACATTTGGGGCTTCATTTCATCCGTAGGATTAAGGCTTATAATGAGGTTAGGATAATTAGATGAATGGGAGAGCAATAGATGTGTCTTTACTGCCTAGAGTGTGTTTGATATAGAAATTTTTACTTGGCATCGATTCTATGTTCTATCCAATTGACTGACTATAAGGTCTTCTGACTGTCCGATACATGTAGATACTTCGTATTCCCACCGTGAGAGGCGGTCTTCTCGTCTGCCTGCTCCAAGTCTTCACTGAAACCAAAATTGCGACCTGTAACATGGGTCCTGTCAGTTGACAATTGGAAACGAGCATTTTAATCCTTTTTCTCTTTTAGTAATAGTTTTCAGTTTTTAGGTAGTTACAGGTGTTTCTTCTGCCTCTTAGTGACTGTATTTACAGGAAAAAAATAAAATAAAATTTAGTTGCTCTGATCATTTTTCTTTAAATGTGACTACTAGAAGAGACAATCAAAACAACTTGTTAGTGGACACATGACAGACGTTCATCAAGTGTCATATTGAAAATAGTATTAGTCGTTGGACACTACTAAGCAAGGCACGTGTTTTTCTTTTCTTTTCTTTTTTTTTTACAAGAGAAGAATTACAAAGCAAATCATTACACTTTCCTCAATCTAATCCTGGCCAAAGGAAAAAGTGGCAACTTGCGACCAAGAATATTAAGCAAGGCACTTTCCTAATGAGTAGGACACTTTTGGAGGCATACCGCAAATTATGTATGTAGATCCAGATCAAGAAATTTGCATGCCACCAGCTGCTAACACAAATGACTTTGGGCTATAATTAAGTACCCTCCATGTTGATGTGCTCTTAATTAGCCCCATCTGATTTGAGTATTTACATTAGATTGACAATTAAAAGTCACCCGGAATAGGTAAGTTTCGCCTGCATGGGATGCTCAAAATTTAGACAAATAATATGAGCAGAGCTGCAAAAGTGACAAGGGAATGCCCGATTCACGTTTAGATCATGCACCACCACAAAATGCCTCTTGCAACTTCATGCCTATCTCCTAGTTGCCGGTCATCTACACGAGGCACTAGCTGCCACCAAGCTCATTGAATCTTAAGCTAAGATGGATCGTATTGAATATGTCAGATGGGTCTTTGATACCTTCTCAAAAGCAGATTCTGTATGTGGGTTGTCTTAATAAAAAAAAACCATGTTTCAAATATGGCTTTCATAGACCATTTTCCTTTACCATGAAATGCAGCATCAGCACCTTCCATCTGTTCTTAAGCCTGTTCAAGCTCTTTTTTATGTTGATATTTGCACAAGGGTCCACGGAAGAATAATTAGAAGTGGATTTGATATTGATTGTGTTGTTGAAACCGCACTGCTTCGTATGTAAGGAGAAACAGGCGGTAGTATCTGACAGAATGCCTGCAAGAGATGTGATTTCATGGAGTACGGTTAGTACGAGTTAGAAAAGAAATGGTCCAGCTGAAGGTCTGGAGATACTCCTGTGATTTTGGAAGGAATTGAACCTGATTCTGTGATGATGATTGCTGTAGTTAGGCTTGTGTTGACTTGGACATTCTAAAACAAGCAAAGTCGATTCATGGTTATCTGGTGAGAATTGGGACTAACGTTTATGGGTCATTGACAAATTCTATTGTCGCTATGTACAGTAAATGTGTCGGCCAATTAGGACTGATTTATGATTGTCATGTAAAGCGTCTTCTGCCTTGAGATTGATTTACGCCAAGATCACCATTTTTGGGTCTTTGTCAATTTCAAAACATAAAACACTTTCAAGTTTCAACCGAGAATTCCTTTTAATTCTCCCTGGAAATCAATCTCTGTCATTTCCTGGCAACCAAACAGGTAGAGAGAAAAAGGAAGCCAAGACCAAAGTACATCAATCCATCATCACCTGAAGAGCAACCGCCGGTTCTGAAAAACTAGAAATCAGATAAAACAGAAAAAAGATTTGGAATGCAGCGAAGATGATTGTCGGGATTCAAAGGAGAGATGAAGCCCAACTGCCCACCTCGCCAAATACACTTATAGTACAAATCGACACATATAGTTCCATTCAGAAGTATAAGAATCAAGGTAAACAAATGGAACAGTTTAAAGAGAAAGATTTACCTGACAGCTAACAGATTGCACCAAAGAGGAAGGACGGCTGCTAGGAGCTTGGCGAGAATGAGAAGCTTGTGGGCTATGTTTAGAGTTCTAGACCAAAGATTGGGTTTTATGGCTTGCAGAATAATATTATGTGCATAGGGGATCCATTCTTGCAATGACCTAGCTATACAATGAGTCACGCATAAAACTGAATCACCATGAAATGATTCTAAGCCTTTGATTTCTAGAGTGTTGGTTAATTAATTTAGTCTTTGGCATTTTTTATCTCCTGCCCGTCCCTTTCAAGGCTCATCCACGGTGGAGCACACCACTGCATAGTTGGAAAAAATGGGCCCTAGTTCACCCTTTTTCAGCTCATACAAATTTCTATTGCAGGTAACTCATTCACAGCTAACCCCATGAACTGAAAAGTCACAATCCAGTTGCTATGATAGGTCGACCTATCTGGCAATGGATGGTCTAGATCTTTGAAAACAGTGGGCCCACTCAAAATTCTTGGGTTTTCCAGAAAGTTTATTGGTTGGTTAAAATAATTTGTCACATACTTGCATTACAAGGCCTGTGACCAAGGTTCTCAGGCTTTGAGGGAAGCTTGCTTAGTTCATGAATGTAGCATGAGGGATTTACACCCATGTTCTTGAATATGTGGAACAAGGCCTAATTCCAGAAGGTCTAATATGTAGAGAATTCTTTGTAAATATCTAGATTTTCTGTAGAAGTCTGAAATACTTTAAGAGAATAGTAGATTAGTTTAGAAAAAGGAAGAGAGTTCTAGAAGATAATCTCGGCCGTTGATATTCTAATGCATAGAATAATCCTGGCTTTCAATTGAGGAGGTGGATGGAGGTGAGCAAGTATAATTAGGGGATAGCTACTCACTTCTAACCAACTCTGACCGACTCATTGTAGACTACCAAAAGGAGTAATAATAGGCTCTCTTTAATTTAGTCTCTTCTTGAGTTCTCTCATTGCTCTAGTGGGTAAGTGAGTGTAGCCCTGACAAGTGAGAGTGGGGGAATGGAAGGTTGACTTATGTTGTTACAAAAAGGAGTTGCTAACAAATGCAATACGGGTTGAGTATGGGGAAATTGCAACCCCGTGACAGTTGGTATCAAAGCCTAGGTTAAGCAAAGTTTGGAGAGAGGTTCGAGTTGGGAGCTACTTTGGGGATTGTATGAACCTTGTGATAGCGTCATGGCAAGTGAGTCTTGAGTGACCACATGCCTATAGAGATTCAACAAAAGACTAGGAGGGAGAAGTTCAGTAATTTATCAAGGAAGTTGGCTTTGGATGCTTGTCTTACTGCGTTGAATAAACAGTTTGGTAAGTTAGAGTAAACCTTGTCCAACTGTTTGGCGAACTATACTTCCTTTGTGGACACCTTGCATAATCTTAAGGCTGCATGTAAAGCAAGGTCGAGATGTTTAAGTATATGGATGCCAAACCACAGAGAAGGTGAAGTGCATGTTTAATCACCTTAAGAAAATGAAAGGCGAGATAGTTGAACTACTTGAGGAAGTAGCTATCTAAAGGATGTGAAGAATCGATTAGCCCTATTGGAGAAGGCTGTAGCTAGTGGGGGAAGACCTAGACCAAAAGAGTTTGCTCCTAAAGTCAGGATCCCCTAACCTACCAGCTACAAGGGAACTTCTGATGCCAAGGACTTGGAGAATTTAATATGGCTGATGGAGCAATACTTTAAAGCTGGTAAGATTTTTGAGGAGGCTATGAAGGTGGATGTAGCCATGATGTATCTCGTCAATGACGTGATGCTATGGTAGAAACGAAGGTATGGTGATGTAACTGATGGTCATTGCACCATAGCCATTTGAGAAGACTTTAAGAAAAAAATCAAAACCCAAATCTTCCAAAGAAATGTGGAGTACTTGGCCTGAAAGAATCTGAAATAGCTAAAGCATATGGGATCTATCTATGAATATATAAACAAATTCATGGCCTTGCTCTAGAACATCTCTAATATGATAGAGAAAGACAAGTTGTTCTTCTTTATGGATGAGTTGCAACCTTAAGTGGAACAATAGTTGCGAAGGATGGGAGTGCAAAACCTAACCACTACACTCTTATCTAAAGAGAAATTGGTGGAGGTCAACAAGAGAGCTAAAGGTACAAGCGAAGAGAAGAGGGGTAAAGAAAACCAAGGCAACAATGAGGAAGACAAACTTAAGAGTCATAAGGAAGGCCATCATGACTCAAAAGGTAAAGGTTCATCCCTCATTGCTCTAGCTGTTTCAAATATGATGGGGATCATCAAGCAGTTGATTGTCCAAAGAAGAATACCCTAAATGCCTTAGTGGTTGAAAAGGAAAACCACAAGGAAAGAGATGAGGATGACGAGAAGCCTAAGATGGGGGCAATTGGACTCTTCAATACCATGATGGGTTAGGCATCAAGGACCAAACCTATTGCCCAAACAGGGAAGAGTTTGATGTATATGGACGTGTGTCTTGATGGCAAAGGCACATGAGCTATGGTAGAGACAGAAATCACTCACAACTTTCACAACATTATCTCATAAGAGGAGGCTAAGAGGTTAGATCTCAAGCTAAGGGAGGATGAGAGTAGCATAAAAGTGGTAAACTCTAAGGCTAAGCTAGTATTTGGAGTTGCCAAAGACATACCCATCATGGTTGGAGAGTGGTAAGGCACTATTAACCTGACTGTAGTGCCTATGAGTGACTACGAGGTTATCCTTAGAATGGATTTCCTCACTTTGACTAGGATCATCCCTATGTCAAATCTCATAATTTTGAGCTTCCTTGATGAGAAGACCCCCTGGTGTTGGTGTATAGAAGAACACAAGGGAAGATGCTATCGGTGATGCAACTAATAGGGGAATCTACAACAAGTGTGGAGTCAACACAGCTAGGCCTATGTCATCTAGGTGCCATCAGGATACTAAGGTCTAAAGAACCTCAGGAGGAATCTGTGATCAACAAAGGTGTTGACACAACTATTGGCACAAAAGATAGTGTGCCGCAATAGGGGAACTTCAAGGGAAACAAGACCAAGCAGAGACATGCAGGAAGCCGCTAGTAGTTGCCGTACTAATATGCAAGAAGTACAACAGCAAAGAGTAGTAGCGCTGTGCCACAAGAGGCGTGACAACTCACAATTATGCAAGGGTGCACATGGAGGCAAAGAGGCTTACAACATAAAAAGGATAAGGAAAGTCCCCGCAGAGCATAAGAGTAGCTGAATGCCAAGGTGCAAGGAGACAAACAAGATGGAATGTCTCAAGAGGACCATAAGACAACATAGGTTGAGCGAGGCACACAAACACTGCTCGTGCAAGAGGACAAAACCCACGACACCAATAGAGACATGTCAATGAGGGTGTCGACATTATTAGGTGGGAGAATGTCACAGACTTACGTTGCAAGGCCCGTGACCAAGCCTGAAGGCTCTAAGGTAGGCATGCTTAACTCATGGAGTGGAGGGACTTAGACCCGTGTTCCTAGATCTATGGAACAAGACTTGGTTTTTAGAGAATTCCTTGTAAATATCTTGATCTTCTATAAATGTCTATAATACTTAAGAGATTGGTACATTAGTCTAAAAGGAGTATGAGAGTTTCACAAGATGATCTAGACCGTTGACGTACTAACACACAAGATAATCCTAGCCATCCATTGAGGAGGTCGATAAGAATGAGCAAGTATAAATAAGAGATAGGTCCTCATTTGTAACCAATTCCCACCAACTCATTGTAGACTACCAAAAAAAGTAATAACAAGTTCTCTTTGAGTTAGTCTCTTTTTAAGTTCTCTTATTGCTCTAGTGGGTGAGTGTGTAGGCCTAACAAATGAGAGTGTAAGAGTGGAAGGTTAATTTTTGAAGTTGCAAAAAGGAGTTGCACACAAGTTTAGCAAGGAAAAATTACAACCCTGTGACAAATTGGACCCTTTTCCCTTTACTAGGTTTGTTGGGCACTGTTTTTTTCACTTTTTTAAACAGGTAGATAGCACATCGTATCGGTCTTTATTTATATACTTCATTTCTAATCTATATTCTCAAGACACTTCCAACTATATTCTCGAGACACTCCCAAACTTGCAGACATACCATTTCTTACATTTCTTAAAAGAATGCAATGCACTACCTAGAACCCATAACCTACTTGCAAAGAAGCGCCTCAGCCTAACCACTGGGCTGCATTGGGCACTATCTATTGCTCGAAGATTTGGGAGCCAACATGGTTTTTGAACCAAGCCGTTCATACTCTAGGCCTGGTCAACGTCTTGTGTATGCAATTCCAAAATCTTCCTCGGTGATTCGTTTGGGTTTTTCTGCAACTTCAGATCCTCCGTCCCTGAGCCAGTAGGGTAGGATCGTCTCTTCGCCAGAAGAGAAAAGATCATCTGGCAGAATCTTCGACCCCCGAAGTTCTAGGCTCTACA
The DNA here is from genome assembly GCA_035236585.1 of Warburgia ugandensis. Lineage (NCBI taxonomy): Eukaryota > Viridiplantae > Streptophyta > Magnoliopsida > Canellales > Canellaceae > Warburgia > Warburgia ugandensis. The sequence continues at coordinate 16,844,902 of CP141133.1, forward strand.
TGGACATTTGGATGCATGAACCACGTTGATTTACACTTGGTGGCACTAAGAATCTGGCATCTTGCTAGTTTGTGCTAATAGGCAGCAGGAAGCTATGCAAGCGAAGTTTCGGCTGCAAAAAATGGGCATTCGGCTTATGCAGACATGGACAGATTCAAAGAGAAGCCATTTTGCGTTGAAGCACTCTAGCATTGTCATTGGTTGGCTATCTAACCCGTTGGAATTTCCTTCAGCTTCAGCTTCTGGAGAGAGTTTGGTGACATTATGGTCTTATGTGAATACAACTGGTCTCAATCATGTTTAAATTTGCAACTGGAATTTCTTCTCACTATGGTTCCATGAAATTCATTTTCTCCAGGAAATTGTGTCCGTAGATGTACATCTGAAGGCATGATAATAGCCAAATCATTAACTCCACAAATTTAATCATATTCCAGAAACTTTTTATTATGTATTAGAGATGATATCACTATTACACAATCATTACAAAATACAAATTATCGAGGAAAATTTACAGGAGCATCTAAACTGTTCACCAGAATTCCGAGATCAATGTCTTTGTTCTCAAATTTTTGGATGAACGGATGACTCTGCAACCAACCAGGAAGATCTATCAGGCAATCCAAAAATGTAAATAAATAATAATAATATGAAAGGAAAACCAAAAGAACTAATACTAACCAGAAGATCCAATGAGGACATTCTGTCTCGAGGATCCTTTTGAATGCTGCAAAAGACGGAATAACAGAATTAGTTTCTTCCTCTGTGTTCTTATCTTGTTTAGATAGAACCACATGATTAATTCATGTGCGGCTATTATAAGATGCTAGCATAACACAAGTAGTCGTTATAAAAAAAAAAAAAAGCATCAAGCACAGTTGTATAGAGGTAAGGTGTCTTTGGTACACAAGAAAGACAAATTTTGAGACTTTTCTACAGCAAAATGAGTGAAATATCAGAATAAAACTAATGATGCCATCTTAGCCAAGGCTTATTACAATCTTCTGAATTTATAAATAACGAATGCAGTTCAGACACAGTTCTCTCTGGCCTATCTCTAGATGACGGCCAAATCAATTGGTTTTGCTAGAGAAGAAGTTGCAGCACTCACCACTACTTCACCAGTAAAGGCACGTGCTCATACATGTGGGTGTGGGTGTGTGTGTGTGTGTGTGAGAGAGAGAGAGAGAGAGAGAGAGAGAGAGAGAGAGAGAGAGAGAGAGTGTGCTTGTGTGAGAGAGAGAGAGTGTGTGTGTGTACGTTGTGCCTATCAGTATATAGATTGCTTCCATTCATAAACTCCTGTAATCTACAGTCATCTCATTCTATAGGTTGATGCAATCGATTAACTTTTTTCTCATGCTGCTAAACCACCATGCTCAAGTGAATCGGCTCTTCAGCATCACTTGTTAGCAGAGACAAACTATCGTCCATGTAGGTATGCCTATTATTCTCTAGATTGCAGCCATTCATAACTCCTGTAATCTATGGATACTTTGTCATTGTTCCTCCCCCTCTTTACTCTTCCTGCTGAAGAACCCTTCTGGTGTAATCTTCAGAAGTTCCATCACCGAAAATTGATGATACATTTTCCTGGGATCAAGATGTGGGGGAAAATTGCACATAAACTTGGCTATGCCTAAATTCTCTCTACTTTGCACCAAAAACTCACTCTAGAAGTATTCTTGACTACTTGATGTGGCTGGGAACTCTATAATGATGGCTTTATAAAGTTCTAACAATCTCCAGTAATTTCAACAAGGTTCCCCACGGTGGAGATGGGCAGCCCCAGTGCACGAAGCTCCTGCCTATGTGGGGTCTGGGGAAGGGGCAGACCACAAGGGCCTATAGTAGGCAGCCTTACCTTACATTTTGCAAGAGGCTGATTCCACGCCTTGAACCCGTGGCCTCAAGGTCACATGACGACAACTTTTACCGTTGTGCCAAGGCTCCCCTTCCCCATGGTGGAGATGGATGACCCAAAATTCCAATTACCAAAACCATTGAATGAAAGTGGTCGTGATGATTAAGATGCTGAGAAGAAGAAAGAGAAAGATGGAGATACCAAAAACAAGTGGAAAAAACTAAAATACACTCCTACAACATTGCTTGAAGAAGAATATTATGATCGAAATGATTTAGAAAGAAAAATGTCTACAACGGACACGTTGGAATCCTTCAATAAGTATAACAGAATCTCTCATCTAACCAAACTCCTAACTCCTAAGTTTTACTAGTCTACTTCAACCACTACTTCAAGAGAAAGGCACATAGAAAGCTAAAACATACAATCATAACCTCAAGAAACTCAGATATAAAGTTTGTAAAAGCTGACTCCCATAAAGACCCTAGTAAAACACTGTCAGTACTAAGACCACAAACTTAAACCTCTCTACGGTTGTCAGATCTAATCAGACCAGAAACAGTCACAAAAGAGGTCCTGAAAAGGTTCTTAGGGTTCTCACTTTTGCTATCCCTAACACAGTGGCGCCTAAGGAAAAGGTTAAAAGGAAAATTCCCAGCTGGATCAGGGTCACCCAGTGAGCAATGTCAATGCTTATCTTAATAAGACTTGGATGAAAGGGGAATTCTTTTCCACTTCCTAAAGAAATTTTGGGCAGAGAAACCTCCAAATTTGTTTTATATAAACTTTTAGTACCTTGCAAGAAAGTTAATCTCCATAACAAGATTATTAACAGATGTTGACCAATCTTTAGAAATTTTTTCGTTTTATCAGAAACCCATACCAATCCTAACCAGATCAGACAACCATAAATCATACCCCATGTTCACAAGTGGCAAATGTAACATCCCCCAGTGAGGAAACTTAAGATCATGCTTAACTCTAACTAGTTGATGGGTTAGTTGTTTAGTTTCTGGGGTATTATGGCTCATCTGATAGGACCCAATTTTGCCACAAATGAGTTTTGACTTATATCAGATTTATTGGCCAAAGAATCATATTTTTCGTATTCTATTGTTTTACAAAACGAAAATATATGCAGATAAATCCTTAAAAATGACTGAGAAGAAGCAATGCACTGATCGGACAAACACCTCAGGTCTCTTCAAATGTTAATTATACTTCATCCTCCTGTCAACAGAAAGTGAATTGGCTTCGTATTCTTTAGTATATGGAAGTGAAGAAAGTTGACTCAGACAGTATCCAACGAACTCAAAACCATGCAAAGCTTTTATGTCAAATGGGCAGAGGCCATTCTACTGTATAAGAGCAAATCAGGGATTTTCTTCTGCCTGCTTTCTTCGAAACATGATATATGTTTATCTTATCCTGCCTAGAATTGCTTTTTGGCAGAAATATGGATTCAATAGACAATTGGCAATTCGTAGATACTATTCCACTCCATTGCAAGGAGTCTCTACCTTAGGCAGCACTGCAGAGAAAGGCATCTTAAAGAAGGAGCCAGTAGAAGTCCATAGAAATGTATGAATCTCAATACTGTGAAAGATAAGCAACATTAATATTTCAAAAAGCAGATGCCGACCAATAAGTTGCCATGAATAAAGGAGTTGACTAGGTATTCTGTGCTTCAACTAATTCACATGGATAGCAAACATTGTTGGTTGATCCAGTATGGAGGAACTCAGATGGAGATGAGAACTTGACCAATATAAAACCCAAGTTAAAGCAGATCTCAGTCAAACTCTTTCTTAATTCATTTTAGGAAGTTTCACTTTGACGAGCAAAGAAGAGCCATAGAAAGGTCTCCGTTGTATTTGCAAGACAGTCTTTAATATTGAAACTGAAGTAATTCCTCTCGGCTGTGGCATCATTTATTGTTTATTTCCTTTTCTAGGTTTTGGAGAAAACTTGAATCTTCTTATTTCCTTTTACCCTTCTGTGTAATATTTTGTGCCAAAGTGTTAAATCCATCCAGTTGAACCACTATGCAGTAAACAATTGCCATGGCAATGCCAACAAACAATGGAGAGAGCTAAGTCATCATTAGTACTGGATATATGATATTTCTGCATCTTCCCTGAGTACTTTCATGGATTATTGGTACAAGCACCATCGACCGCAAGTCAAATAAGTAAGTAATCTTTCTTCCATTGGCATACACTAAATCATCTCACACCACAATGAGAGATGAAACTTCTTTTCACTTCTTCCACTAGATCCTACATGTATTTTTCTTCACTGGGTAGTTTATCTCTCGCTAATTTCTTATTGTTTCTAGCATCCATAAGAAATTGCTATCTACCTTGCAAATTCACCGACCCAAATGATTGCTACCCATTTTGAAGTGGCCTATGCTTGTGAAAGACTTAAACTCAAAGAGAATCTAACAGAAGGTCTTGTAAAAGCTTAGGTTTCTTCTTCATCTCATAAGATGCTTTCTCTATCAGCGCATTGATATTGGTTGCAGCCTTTACATTGCACCATGTTGGTAGTTTGTGGAGCCTTCTTTTGCACCCTCATAAATCTTCTTCTTTTTATATGATCAACTAATTTTCAGAAAATCTGTGAAATCATTACTAGACCATGCTTCAAAATTATTAGCTGACTTGTTGCAATACTACAAAACTTAAGTGTGCTCTGTCCATCTTCTCAGGAAGCATAAATAATAACGAGTTTATCCATCAATATAATCATTTTACTTGTTAGCTGAAGCTAATTCAATGTGATGTTTTGGCTTCTTCCTGTGATTTATCATAACCAGTATCGGACCATAAAAGCCAGGGAATTGAAGAATCTGGTTTCTCTATGTGAATTCAGAGTGGAGCACCTCCACAATCTTCCAAACATCATATCAGTTACAAATTAGTCAAAATTCACAATGTGCATCCGGCATCCCCAAGAGAAATCGGCTTGGTTCCATGAAGATATCACCATTCCTATCCTTATTCAGCACTTTTCTTCTTCTAAATATTGACTAAACTAGGTTGTCGCCATTTTAGCATCCATATGTAACCACTGCTTGATGTTGCAGACATCATTCTTTGGTTCATTTGATACCATGATCGTCACTATCACCCAATCAGAACCAATGTACACACGTAACCCCCCACTCAGCCCCCTTCTCCCACCTCTTGCACACAGGCACCACTGATCTTACATATACACCTGAAATCAAATGTCTTTTCTACATTAACATGGCAGTATCCTGGTGGGAGATTTTTGAATCTATTACTTCTAGCGATAACCAAAAATCAGGACCACAAAATAAGGATGTTCAGTCCACATTAAAGTTTTACTTAATGTAGTAACCTTCAACCAATTGCAAGAGGCAGCAAATGGTATATGATTGAATTATATGATGATGAATAATAAGATCAGGAAAAAGAAATGGTCTTCACTGAGAATAGAAAGGAATGCAGAAGTCAGAAGCACCTAGTTAAAAAAGAGGAAATATAAAAACGAAGCATAACAGGTACAGCTAAACATACCAGGCTGATATGAATGAACAGAACTCTGGTGAGAATTGATCAGATGGAGCGGAAGGTGGTGGTTGGTCCACGATAGTCTCCAAGAGTTCATAGAAACTCAGCCAACCTTCTTCTTGCTCAGGTGGTATATAAGGAAAGCGGCCTATGGCACACTCAAGTATGACCATACCTAAACTCCAAATATCACTACTGTAATCATAGGTGCTTCCGCTAATTCGTTCAGGCTGGGCAGGAGAATATGGTTACTGTTAATACGTTGGTCATCTTCAAATTGTTTAATGATTAACTAACATCAGAAGTAGCAAGAAAAGCAACTAGACCAAGCAATTAGCATGAACATAAAGTTTATTAGTTTACATACCGACATATAGTTGTAGGTACCAACAAATGTATCCCTTTGACCCATGGAACTAGCCAGCATTGCACTCACTCCAAAATCTGTAATTTTCACTTCCCCTTTCCGATTGACCAGCAAGTTAGATGGCTTTATATCTCTGTGAATTACGTGTCTTTCATGGTGCAAGTATACAAGGCCCTTTAAAACCTGAAAGCCAGGAAAGAGAAAAACAATGTCACATTTCACTGTAGCAATGATTTCACATGTAAAATCTGGAATCTGAAGATAGAATGATATATACCTGCTTACAAACAACTGCAAGATATGGTTCAAGTATTGTCTTCACTTGTTTTATAATGTCTGCTAGAGATCCACGGTCCATGTATTCCAAAACAAGTGAAATGACACCATTGTGGTAGAAAGAGTGATAGCAAATGACAACATGCGGGCACTGTGATGCTTGATTTATTTTGAGCTCTTGTACTATTTGCTTACGAACTGTTTCTTGAATGTTCATCTGGATAACCTGCACACATTATCCTGTCAATTCCTCCACATCTAGAACAGCTTGGACCTCGATCAAAACTTTAGTAGCTCAAGAACCATTAATTTTGTCAACCACCTGCGAGTGATTAAGGCACCTACTGCCATCCATCTCTTTTTTAAATAATTCAGTATAAGAATGAATAATGCTGTTCAACAACACTTTATAGTTATTTTCCTTCAGAGATTTGACATTCTCCATAATAGTATGGTTATTTATATGATTTTTCTCTGTCCAGTGATTGAATTTGTACTTTCTAAACTTCCAATTTACGCAAGAGAATATTAGGAATAATTCTTCATTAAGAACATTGGTGATTGCAGACCCTGCAGATCTAGATAAATCTTCTTTTTCTTTTTCTTTTTTTCTTTTACTTCACCTTGATTGAGTGAGAGATGGTAGAAGCATGCAACACAGATCAAAGTTCTAATTCTCAATTGCTTGCATTCAGAATAATTAACAGTCTTATACGGTTGTTCGCTTGTGCTAGGAGGGTAAGGCAATGTACAAACGTGACACTTAATTTTTATTTCAATGATCAAGTGATAGACATTAATCAAATGACTACAGGGCCCAGTACACTGCTGGCACCATAGTTGCCAAAGCTATAAGGAAAATAGGTTTAAACACATAAAGCAAAATGATACAAACAAAGTTCATGAAAAAGTTGACCCAGTGAATCCTATTCAAGAAAAGCTCATGAACAACTGATATACAAAAGTAAGGAATAGGTGTGGAACGCCATTTCTCCGTCAGTGATAAGCCTTAAAGAGCACTACTTGCCACAAAATTGAACCAATTACTATAATTTACTAATATTTTTAGTGAGCTTTATAATAGTTATGGCTAAAGGTTTTTGGTTCAGAATAGAGTAAAGAAAACATGAATGGTCACCAGCAACATGTAAAAACTAGTGAAGTAGAAACTGTGGAACAAGAAGAAAAAGTACGAACGGTGGATGGCTTTTCTAGTTACAACAGCAACAACAAATTGCCTGACTTCTTCAAAATTAAATCCTTTTGCCCATGACTGCTGTGGTCCAGGACCAAGTGTTTCCTGCAATTCCACTATGGCCCACGTGAATTGTCATGGTAATCCAGGTATGGCCGCTCTGACTACCCCAAATTTGCCAATGCCCGTGCTCTTCAGTTACAATGTAAAACAGTTCAAGTTGTTTTGAAGTGCTCTAAAAATAGAAAATAGGGTCTATGTTGATCTAATGATTGGAATACATCCTAAACAATAGCCAAGATTAATCTAGATTTACACTATCTAGGAAGTTTTTGATGGGGTAAATGAACACTTACTAATTTCTCATTGATCCTACTTTGATCATGGTTTAGTCAAATCTATGTAACTTTGATTCCATTGGCCATTGTTTATGAAGATGTACAGAATTGTTTGTGGCTTACCATCAACATCCAGAACAGGAGAAGCGACATTGTGGAGAAGCAAGGTCCCACTTTGTCAATTTTAGAAATTTTGAAAGAAAATAAATGACAGAATCAGAAGGGAAAAACAATGTTTCCTAGCTAATACTGCAATCATGATGTGATAGCAGATGCATGTATCAAGTTAATTTAGATGATTGTGAAGATTGTAAAACTGATCTTTAGGAATATGTAGTAATATCCTTTCTTTTCATTTCTCTAATACTAGTACACCATGAAAAAGCATATCTAACAATAGAGCAAACTATAAACTAAGGCCAGTCATTCCTTATGTATGTGCTAGCTTTCCTAGTAATAACAGCCATTAGCTATCTTGATAAAATATAAGGGGAGCCTTGGCACAATAGTAGAGTTATCATCGTGTGACCTAAAGGTCATGGGTTCAAGGCGTGGAAACAACCTCTTATAAAAATGCAAGGTAAGGCTGCGTACTATAGACCCTTTGTGGTCCGCCCTTCCCCGGACCCTACATGCATGGAAGCTTCGTGCACCGGGCTGCCCAAAGCTATCTTGATAAATAGCAGGACTAAAAACAAGAGGAAAATGGAATAATTCCTATGGAAGAGAAAGATGACTTTGCATGCATGCATGTTTGAAACTTCCTAGTGTGTTTAATTCTTAAGAATTAAATCAGAATTAAGCGTAACAGAAACAATGCGGTACCTTAAGTGCAAATAATGTTCCAACCCATTTATGGCGAACAAGTTGAACAACACCACCACTTCCCTTCCCGATAACTTTACAGGTCTCAAGGTCTTCCAAAGAGAATTGTAAATCAATCTCTTTAGCATCTGATGGCTGCAGACGAAATCAATAAAAGCAAACACAGTGAGAAATTTCAGCAGAAACTTGATAACTGCAAACCAGACATTATGAAAAGTATTCCCTTCTGAACTTCCTAATTTACTTCTTACTTTCATGACGGTATCATATGCATTGAGAAATAATCTGCTTACTCAGAGTAATCAACCATTTGATGTGGAAAAAATCAATTCATTTTGTGTTTATTAAAGAGAAACCATAATTGGTAATATTAAACAACAACAATATTTCCTATCAGAAAATAGAAAAACAGCAGCAATGTCCATTCTAGTCACCTTTAAAAAGAAAAAGGGAAATGAAGCGCAGAAGAATGGGATGTAGATCTATTTTCATTTTTTTTGTATTTCTTTCTTTTTTCCTTGTCTCCATTTTAAGTCTAATGCTAACTCCATATTTCCTGACCAGCAGGTAACCAAGTAGAGAGCATGACTAAAGCAGAAGACAAGAATAGTGCAGAAATAGATGGAATTATCGCAAAATAACTAGACTCCACTTCATAGACAGTGAGCATATTAAGTTTGCATTGACTTCAGTATGACCATGTGTTGTATGATGCAAGGACCAGTTAATTCCTTTCTTGAAATTCCTGGAGCCGTGCAACCGATTGATTGGCAGAGGCCACTCACACCAAACAAATTGATGATTATCATGTCTAGGATATTGCTTTCCAAGGCAGCTACTCACCCCCTAATGAGTAACTCCTTACTTTGATTACCGCATCTTCCTGGTAACTGGTTCAAATGTATTGATGCATCAAAGAGGCCACTTCAGTTTTAGCCCTTAGTCATTTGATTCTTTTAATTTAACATTTGTACTATATTTGGAATGAAGCCAGGAGGTAATACCATTATACAATAATCCACAAAGAAACTCTACATAATAAAGAACCTGATGTCGAACCTGTTATGCGGCACCATGTTGAATAGGCAGTCCTACATTTAACCTCCGGTTAGTATTTCAAACACACACGACCATTTCCATCTATTTTTTAGTCATCAACATGATTTAAATCCCAACTGAAAATGGTATGACGAGACAAACTACCATAACAGAATTCCATACTACTTCGAGGAAACAAATTGTTCGATACCAAGTGGCAAATCTTGAGATAGACAAAAGATCTGCCAATGCAATCAAAACAAATCCAATCAACGAATTGGACAAGAAGAAAGTAGAGATCTTGATTCAACTTACACGACTTTCCTTCTCTTCGGAAATCAAGCGCAAACCTTTCTGATTTAAAAGCAGATCACCGTCCTGGAAAGTGCCGCTTGCAGTTCTGAAATCACAAAAACCGTGAACAATTGTCTACATGCTGAAGAAAGAAGAGTCCGTAAATTACAACTGGAAAGACAAACCGAGCAAGAAACGATAACAAGCAACGAAATCGGGTTGGATCTCATTGGAATTACTTACAGGAAATTGGTTATGGGAGTTTCTTGAGCAGGAACAGAGAGCTTGAGCTGCTTCAATGGCTTCGTGCTCTTCATGATCTTCCTGAGGTCCTTCAAGGGTTTCTGGTTTTTGGGGTCTGAGAGAGAGAGAGAGAGAGAGAGAGAGAGAGAGAGAGAATTAAAGGGGGAAACAACAAAGGGACGATGTTCGTGTCTGTCCAAGTGGGGCAGTCGTCGCTGCGGAGAAAATTCAAATGACGCAAGGCCGTCAAATGATTAAATATTGAATGTCTAAATTGCCTCTGCCGCAGAAAGTTCCTAGAATTTCGGGACTGTAGTGGGCCGTACCCCCTATTTCAGCTCCTAGCAGTCCTTTTTTACACTGTCCGCACTGTCTGGGCAGCTGTTTTTCGTTTTTTGGTGCCATGCACAGCCTCAAACCCTAATCATCCAGAGACTTTTCATTCATGTGCCTTTTTTTATTTTTATTCTGCATATTTTCACTTGAAAAATATTACCGAAATAAAGTAGAAATCCACTCCTTTCAATCACACTTACCATTTTCTATTTTGGGAATGTCCACCAATTTTTTATATTAAACCTTCTTCGCGTGGATGGGCCATTATTATGGAAAAACTATATACTCTAGAATGTCCTTCGTTTTTTTAATAATTACTTTAGAAGATATTGAAGAGGAGCTTTGGCATGATAGTAAAGTTGTCATTGTGTAAACCTGAGATAACAAGTTTAAGGCACCAAAACAATATCTTACAATGCAAGATAAAACTATCTACTATTAACTTTTTGTGGTCTCACATATGCAGGAGCTCCATGCATTGGACTGCCTTTTTTATTGCTTTATAAGATCTTTTTATTAATTATTCTAAGTTGTGTTGACTACTGTAAGTGTATAGCCATCCATTGAGAACTCAATATAACTTAGTAAAACAACGGTAGGATCAACCACATACCATAAAACCCCAAACGGGTGTGCAACTCTCACTTCCTTTTCATCTTTTGTGCTAAGCAATTCTATAGATCCGCTATGCAGCTAAAATTGAAACCATCTAATAAATTATAGGCATTTGATTCCTTGGCTCCAACACTGATGGTCGAAAAAGAAAAAAATAACAATTTATATTCATCAAAAAATTTACCATATATCAAAGGATAATCATCAAATGATGGATAACTTTTGCATATCGGTCACCTACTCACCTAGTGCTTCTTTACGAGACAAAATGGTTTGAATATATGAAATTATGTGTCCTACGTGTACTTTGGGCTACTAATATTTTCTATATGAAAATGTAGCTATTAGGAGTGAGTAACATCTAGTAGAAAATGTTATTGGTATATGACCTACTAAAGATACTTTAGAATATTGACATTCACATCACCAAAATTCGGGGGCAAAATGAAAACAAAAAAAACTTTTTAATCTTTTTTCAAACAAATCCTCAAATTAGAACTTTTATTGAATTATTTGATTTTTTTTTTCAATAATATCACACACCGTTAAAGCAATTAACTCCATTAATTTATTTCCTATTGTGGCATGTATACATGGGCATTGCCTTGCTAACATTTCATCTAAAATATGGTGAACAAGGATTTATGGTTAAATTGTAGTTACTCCTTGCACCTAGTAAATCAATAAAGTGTCGAGCCCTATGTAACACCCCTGGTTTTAACAACAATATAATAATAAATTATAAAAATAATCAGGATCCATGTTTTAAAAACTTTGATTTTTAAAGTGACCAAAAATAAAAACTCAACTAAAAGCACTTCTTTCAAAATCCGAGAAGTCATACAACCACAAAACTACGGATTTAACGGTGAAATAAAATGTCATTTCTATAAAAAATTCTGCAGTCTCCTCTGCATTTTGGACCATTGTACATGACAAGTGCAATAAAAAATAACATGATAAACATAATATAAGACATGACATATAGAAGACTTAGTCTTTACACCCATCAACACAATCAAATATTATTTTCAATAAAATATATACTCCAACAATGGATAAGAAAATCAAGTCATGATAAAATACCCAGGGACCCTCCATACAGCAATCACATCCAACATGAATTCATATTCTTACATCTAGGTCACATTGCAATTTATATTAAAATACAGTCCATAAATAATAACTAAAGTGAGATCCTGAACAAACCGTATTATCTTTAAAATGTCTTCAATGCTTCACTGAGAACCATTATCGCTTTTGCTTACTCTATCAACACATCCACCTATTGCAACTCTCTATATCTGAGGCATTGCAAACAAAGCAATGCCTCAGCAAGCTATGCTTGTGTAGGTGATTAACATTCAATAATAAATATGATAAAATCATATAGTGCGAAGTATCAAGGTCACAGTAAATCTCATAGGATAAAACATGTACAGGCACGTCAAATAGTGAGACGCCCATGCTAAATAACATATGAAAATTATAAATCTGGACAAATCGATATCAAGTCAAACCATCACAACATGCAAGGCATGAGATAAATACGTGGATATACATCCATGAAATAATGAAAATCTGTGTCCATAGAATAATGTAATGCATGTCAAAAATCAATATAACATCTTGCATAGTTAAGCCCTATGAGTGTCTCAACTACACTCATGGCGACGTGGGCCTGACTCTTGATACTTTTCGCTTTCACCCTTTCACCTACGACGGGGCACTCAAGCACTCACAGAAGGACACATTCCAATCCCACTTTTACCCATTCACCCTCACGGGCACTCAGGCACTCATGCGAGGGGGGGGATGCATCCCATCACAACCTCAATTATTCCAATCGATAAAGCATAGAAACTCTAATGAGTAACCATCTCCATAAGATCCAATCCAAGACAATGGTAGTGCAATATCAGTCATATAGTGAAATATAGGGTTAAATCATGTAAATCAAGATATTGTAATATCAACCATGTATAATAAAGGAATTTTCATGAAAACATGATAATGCATAAACTCATGCTTCGAAGTTCCAAAATAATATGTCATGATCCATGAAATCATGCAAAACTCTCATGTAAAATAAGCTCAATCGGTACGATCAAAGCCCATGATAAAGTATAGTCCATCACATGTAAAACATGGTTATTCGTAAAATCAAATGTCATGCCTTCAACAAGAAGTAGGGAACACCTTTATGCAAACATAGTAAGATGCAAAACACATGCCTCAAGAACTTTGGACAACAGGTCATGATCAATGAAATCACAGAGAAATTCCAAATGAAATCACCTACCTTAGACAACGTACTACTCGTATGTACCTCCTAGTTTAGTCGAACCCATCTCTAACGCGATCCACCAAAATTCCATCACCTGGATACATCTCACATCCAGTCATACTTATAATCCACTTTATCTAACTTGGATTCTCAATTATACATTATTATGCTTTTGTCTTTCAATACATCGCATATAAGACATTCCAATGATTCCCAACTATGGAATCCCAAGGTAGGGCCAACCTTAATTGGCTAATAATTTGAATCATACTTAATAGGGCCCACTCATAATCATTTAGTCATTCTTTTTAATTATATCATTTCATATTCTAGAGGTACTAAGCTCAGATCACACTAATCTTAGGAAATTTATTATTTAAATCAACTAACCTGGCATTACTATATGGATATCATACTCAATCATATCTAATTAAAATCAAATCACTCCATCAAATGATTAAGAAAGTAATCTTACCTTGAACAAGTCAATCTAAATAATATCCAGCTATCTACTGGGTCGGATCATCCACGGATTGCTTCAACTTTGCCCAATCATCAGATCTCCATGCTGATCTCATCAATGATCCTCACCTGATCACCCTAGATCACATAATAATTTAGTAATTCTAATTAATTAATCCAATTAAAAATTCTAAACAGTTCAGATCATAAATTTGGATCCAATTTCATACATGGATCTTCGATTGATCTCAACCGTAAATCCATATTAGCTAAATCATCTCCATAAATGCTTTAGACTTAACATTCTTATATAAATATGTGGTCTACCTTTCATGAGGATCACTACAGACTACTTGGATCAGAAAAAAAAAAAAAAAAAAAAAAAACGAAGTCAGATCATCACAAATTAGATGATCTGACCTCCGATCAAAGGTCTGGTCAAATTGACAGTTAGATCTTCCCTAATAAAAAATGGGAAGATGGGTTTTGTTCCACACATCATGAGGATTGCTAGGGTACTTTCAAATATCTGAGAATAGCCATAGATTGGTCAGAATCGTGAGTCAAAAATCAAGGGTTTATTAGGGCATGCCGGGTCCACCCGGTTCCCTAAAACAAGTCAAGGAAAAGGGGAAACTGGTGGCCGGTAGGGCTAGCAGGCTATTCACGCCTGAGGCCGGTGGCAAGGGGAAGAACAAGGGAGAGGGTTATGGCTCACCGACCCTCCCATGGCTAGCTGAGCCGATGACGGAAAAAGAGACAAGATAGGGAGAGGGTTTTCAGGTGTGTGGCCACCGACTACCGATTCGGTCGCCTCCCAAACCTGATGAGGAAGAGAAGCAGGGGAAGATGGGAGTTTGCTCACCGCCGAAATAACCCAATCTGGGTTTCCCGCCTAAGGAGAACCCCAATCTGGGCTTCCATTCACACTAAAAAAAGGAAGGGAAGAAGGAGGTCACCAACCACGGGAGATTTGCCCAAGCAAGGGGGCTGATCGAGGGCTCCCTATGTTGCCAATGACAACTCGATTAGGGTTCCAAGAAGAGAGATCAGGCACTGGAACCTGATCTGGAGGCCTACACATGGGAGCCAGGGAACGAGCAAAGAAATCGGAGAGGGAAGGGAAGATGGGATGGGGGAAGAGGAGGGTTTTGGGTCGCCAGGTGTAATGCCTCAAATTTTGGAGATATTTTGTAAAAGTGGTTAATTTTAAAAATTAATATATATTTTAGATGTTTAATATTAATAAAAATATGAAATAAAGGAATTTGTGAGAAAAATTAGTACCATTAGATTCTACATTCAAAATGGAATCCAACATCTCAAAGAATGCTAAAAACAGAGTTCATATAACAAAGTTATGGCCTTTTGAAGATAGAGGGCATTTTTGTAAAATATAATTAAAACAGAAACGACCTGAAAACATAGGGGGCCGTTTTACTAACGGCACCCCCAGGTCATCTTCCTCCTCCAACCACAGCCTTTCTAGCACTGCCTTTGTAAGGCGGCAACAATGGGGGCACCGCCTTTGGGCAACACCACCTTCGCGAGGCTATAAAGCCCACGTTCCCCTCCTCCCTAGTCATCCTCTTGTCCTCATTCTCCTCTTCTTCTCCGGCTTCGTCATCTAGGGTTCCCTGGTAGGCACAGAGGAAACCACACCCATAGGAGACCTTGGTTTCACTCCTCGAGCTGGCCCAAGTAAGCCCCTCTTCCTTCTCTCTTTAATTTCCCTCTCTTCCAGACCAAATCCATGCCAGATCTGGTCTTTCCTGGCCAAAAACCCCTAGAAAAGTCGAGTCTGGTTCAAAATCGTCAAACCAAGCATCCCGAGGATGCACAGGCATGATGTGAGCCTGTGATGCGTCCCCTGGGGCGAGCATCGCGCCTCGCAAGCGTGCGGTAAACTTTTGGCTCATCCAGGACGCACAGGGTGTCCTGGGCCCCAAGACACGGTCCGCTTGCGCCAAAGACGCATCCATGGGACGCTGATTGGGATGCGCTATAGGGCATTGCTTGGGCATGCACCCGCATGTGACAGAAATCGCGGCTCGACCGAGATGCGCACGCGTCCTGGGAACTGTGATGCGTAGGCCCTAAATGGGCGATCTGATTCGTCTGTGACTTTGTGACCCTAAAAATGCAATTCCAGGAGCTGTAGGACTCCGATTGACGATCTAAAAGAATCGTTGTGTCCGTATTAACGATGCGGGCCTAATTAGACTATAAAAATTAGGATCAGAGGACTATTTTATATGATTAGAGCCCAAAAACTCTAGAGATCCATAAGATCAAAGATGATCAAACTTCATAATGGATTCGTTGGGTCTATTAGAGTCTAAATTCCCTATATTAACCTTTGAATTATAGATCTGACTACCCACGTCAAATGTAAACCCATTCGAAGCATCAAGACAAACGATCTGACCAAAAAGGCAGATCTAGCCGTTAATCTAAAGATTTACGTAGTGATCTATAAATGGATAGAAAATGATATTTGAATCCTTGTTATTCATAAATATCCAGGGTTTTACAAGGAGATTCAGGTTCGTGAAGTGAAGAATGCGATTCAAGAAACATTGAGGTAAGTAGTTTGATACTACTAAGTTTTTAAATGCATCTTAAACTCTGACTTACCTTTATTACCATTTTTAGTGTGATTTTGAGATATGATGTTCTTATACGAGTATGCAGAGCACTTGAAATTATTACAATATTTAGCATGCACTTTGAGATGTGATGTCCGTATACAGGCATGCCGAATTGTCTTCATGTTTTATAGCTTTGAATGTGAAATTAGCATGAACTAATTTTATGCATTGCTCGCATGATTGAAAAGAGATGCATAAATTGCCTTATTTCAATGAGTGAGATTGAGGATTGCCATGTCATATAAATCATCTCATAATACCAACACATGATGCATAACCTTGAGGGTTACCAAAAGATGCTGGAGTGCTCAAAAGATGCTAGTGAGGCAGTGTGAGGGACCCAAAGAGGACGTTACTTTTATATTTTTCGGGCTGATGAGCCTGGTGGGCACTATGTTAAGTAGGTAGATCGCCGAAGAAGGCAACCTACGGTAGGAACAAACCTTGAGTTCCAAGCGGGCAGATCGCCGAATGAGGCAGCCTGTAGTGGGAACAAAACATGGAATTCCAAATGGGTAGATCGCCAAATGAGGCAGCCTACACTGGGGACAAAACCCTTGAGTTCCAAGTGGGCAGATCGCCGAAGGAGGCACCCTGCCAAGGACCATAGTGACCCTATGATTTCAGTGTGATTGATATGCATATAGCATTGAGATGGTCGTATACGAGTACTCGTGACCAATTGGCATGACGTGTATGCCGAGAGATTCATGTGCATGATACTAACATCTGTTAGAATGATGACTATTTTAAGAATTTCATGATTATTATATTTTACTCGTTGGCTTGATATATTACCGAGATAATATTACTTGGATCTATTGCTTTCTACCTTATAATTTTAGTCATATTTAGATGACGTGATTTGCATACGGATTCCATGAGTGAAATAATGAGCTCACGTTTTATGCATAAATATGCATGTTTATACAAAATGGAATAACTAATGTTTTACATGGAAAAGCTCTTTGCATTATGCATGTTGCTTGCCGTGTTTTCAAAATAGTAGTATCAAATCACCTACTGGGTATGAAAAATACTCACTCAAATCTATTATTTTCCAGATTATCTCCACAGAAGGATAGAACAAGTATAAGGAAAAGTTAGTACTACGATCAAGTAAAGCAAGAAGGGACAAGCATGAATGTAAGTCAACACTCTACCGTTTGGACATGTATCTGTACTTATTTACAATTGAGCTGTGAGTTGTGACTGGATAGACCTGGGAATCCATTTATGATTTTCAAAATTTTCAAAACTACTTTGTTGTGAAAGCAAATGACACTCGGGGTTTTCAAAATGAATTTAAAACAAAAGATTTTTTGTTACATTGCATTGATCTTTTAAAAGTGTTTTCAAATAGGGATTGATCTCGCCCTAGGAATTAGTTATTGCATTTAAAAATGCATGTGAAAACCCGAGTCGTCATACCAGGTTTTCCGGCAATCCCCTCTTCTTTCCCTTTTTAGCAGTGCGATGCAAGGGAGGGGCATGCGATGCGTGGCCTCATTGTCCCATCGCATGTGTCAGTCCACTGGAGGGTGTCAATATCAAATTTTGAACCCTCTAAATTAATAAAACTTTTGGGTTTTTCTACCCCGATCTTCGTTTCATGCAAAATTAGTGTCGTTGCAATCATATCGACGTGTACGTT
The DNA here is from genome assembly GCA_035236585.1 of Warburgia ugandensis. Taxonomy (NCBI): domain Eukaryota; kingdom Viridiplantae; phylum Streptophyta; class Magnoliopsida; order Canellales; family Canellaceae; genus Warburgia; species Warburgia ugandensis. Next base: position 16,862,889 of record CP141133.1, read on the forward strand.
CAAAATTTGATATTCTCAAGTCCAAATTTTAAGCCCATAAAGAGGTCATTTTTATAAACTTAATTTTTATGGAATTTAGTTTGAATTCCTTATCCCCATTAAAATCATAATTTAAAATCATGGAAAATGACTTAAATTTTAGAGTAGTTACACCCTACTATCCACATCATTCAATAAAAATAAGAATAAAATGACTCCATTTGTCTGGGAATTATATGATACACTCGATCTCATCACGATTACACTGTAGGCATACAAAAAAAGAAAAAGAATGGCGGGCCCACTTTTTGCATTTATTTCTTAGATCCAAATTGTTAATTGAATCTGTCTCATCTTAGATGACTTAATACAAAATGTCACATGCATGGATGCATCTAGGCATTCACTTTTGGGCATTTTAAGCTGAAAAATTAGATGATGTCGTGTGCTTTAGTCCTCTTCTATGTTATACCAACTAACTTTTGTCTTCAAAATGTTCAATAATTAGAGCCTAGATATGCCAATACATGTGAGATTTTGTACCTATGCCATATGATATGAGGAGACTCTAATGGATGGCTTGGCTCATGGAAAGAAATACAAAAAGTGGGCCCAAACACACTTTTTTATGTCTATGATGCAATCATGATAATACCTGTTGCATTATATAATTTACTCTCTCTCTCTCTCTCTCCCAAAATATGTTGCAGCAACTAAGTTACCAACTAAGGACTATGTGACCCTCTAAGACATATAAGTATGTCTCATGTTTGAGATGATCCAAGTCGTTTATCCTTTAATCTTGGTCTTGCATAGGCCATCCTGAGATCATTCTGTTTTGTTTATTCAAAATGTGCCATCCTTCTACAATAGGAAAATTTAAGGCTCTAGCATCCAATGGATGGATTTCTGAGGCATAACTTTATATACCACAAGATCTAGAAGATGACCAGATTAGATGACACAATGTTGTATATTTTGATGGAAGGGGAGTGAGTGAGTCTTACCACATTTTCACTTATTTATTAATCTTCCTATTCAAAATCCAACACAACACTTCAAAAGCCCACTTGCAAACATCAAGATTCTCTAGTTTGGGCAAAAACCCAACTAGTTCCTATAGAGAAATTATGTAGTTCCAAAACTCTCAAATCAAGGAAAATTCTTTAAATAAGGCCTCATCTTGTGGGCAAATTTAAGAAAATAGCACTAACTTGTTGAGATTTTAGATAAAGGCCCAGACCTAACAGAGGCTTTCAATCCTGACATCTATGTTAAGTTTCTTAAATAATTTCTTGTTGCGAGCATGTCATGCCCACGTGGCAAGTTGGCATGCCAATTGGGCCTAAAAAACTTTATAAAAAAAAAAAAAAAAAAAAAAAAGAATGAATGAAAGAAATATAGGTCAATATTGTCCACAGATAAATACTTCTTATTCCCCATTTTCCCCTCTTTTCTCAAGAAGAACAAGGACAAAAAAATCATAAATCTTGGCAAACCCTTGATTTTTCAATACCAAGGCCAATAAGCTAAGTTGCTCAAACAATCTGGCTATTTGATTTCATTTTTTGTACATCATAGTTAACCAGACAAAGGCAACAAAATGGTTTGCTCCAAAGAAGATGAAGCTCCAAGGTTGATGTGTCCTAAGGGTTGTAGGAGATTTAGACTATTCAAGTCACGTATGAGAAAATTTCCAGAAAAGGAGTTTTCTAAGTGCCTAGACTAGAAGGTGAGTTCTATTGTGGATTTTCAAATGACGGATGAAGTTGGAGCCTAACTAGCAAGACATGCTACTGGAGCACAAGTTCAAAAATGGATATTTGGCAGTATAGGATGTGGAGGAGGAGAAGCTAGTGCTACAAATACATAGCAACAATTTTAGTAGAGCACCCTATTTTAGCCTACATTTTAAGGGAAGGATGGGTGGCATTGCTAATGAATAGAATCATTAGTTTTTTGTTTTTTGTGATATTTTTGCTATTATTGTCATGGTTGTTGTCAGGTAATTGTATTGATGAAATATGATTCTGGTTTGTGTTTTGGAGTAGAAAATTGCTTTATCTTGAGGTAGTCTTTGTACCCCTTTTGAGGCTTATGTTGTAGCTAAATTCACAATGAATAAATTAGAGCTCTTCTAATTTCTTTGTTATGTCTAACAACTGACGAAAATTGTTTGTATGAACTAACTTTTTTTTACATCATTTTGTTGTTTACTCTTCAAGGCTAGAATTTTCTATAATGGTTGAAATATGTGAAAAAGAAGAGAGAGCCCCTTATTCAATTTTCCCAATATTTGATTAAGAACACTAACACAACACTTGTATTATCAACTGAATTTAAAGAACAAGATGCTTCACCTATCTCTAAATGTAATAATAATAATAATAATAATCTAATTCAGGTTCTATGACTTCTTAGTTGATAGTAAGAGTCCCCTCTAAAATGGTCAACAGAAATTGGAGCATGTTTGCCCATCTCAGTCTCTGAAGTAGTTCCTCCAACAAGTACTCCACCTACACCTCCTATAGTTAACCCAACAACAACAATTGGTTTGATAGTAAGTAACATAGAACTGCAATTGGTAGATAATATTGTTCTATAGCTAAAAGAAAACATAACCTACAAGGATGAGTTAAAGCTTATGTAATATTATCTTAGCTCCAACAAGCTACTTGTATTTAAGTTTCCATGAAGAGTACTCCACAAATCAAGTGTCTCTCTTGCATTAGGCATGGATATTAAAGAGCTTCATCTCTCTACCTATAATATTCTTATATAATTATGCTTTTTGTACAACATGATACCCTGTATATTGTGACTTTTTATTTATACTTCCATCAAATCTACACTTGCTAATGGAGACTTCAAATGCAAAGCTAGAAGTCCTATGATTAACTAGCAATCACATCATTTTTTTAATATGCACTAATTCTTGGTTGTTTGATTTTAGCAAAAGAAATTCTTATAATTTTTGCTATTTCTGTACAATACGAAAATCTCATCAAAGAAATAACTTCATTTAGAAGAAGAAAACAAAGAAAAGTCAGATCATAAAGGGATATATAAACAAGTATGGGACCTCCACATTGAAAAGATGCAAGCAGATCAATAATTTTGAATAGCGCAACATGCTTCCTAATGGAGTTCTTATTGTAGTGGAGGTCCAATCTAGGATGGCTTTCTTGCTGCTATTTTTTTTGTGTGTGGTCCCAAGAGGGGGTCATTTGGGCCCTTTGAAAAACTTTGCAGAATAAAGAACTTAAGAGCTTTGAATGCTAAGTTTCTCATAATCAAGTTTGTATGATATGTAACTAAAACAAACTTGAGAAGGGGTGTGTTTAAAGATGTAATGAAGGTAAGTGCACTTGAAATGGTTAGATGTAAGTAGTAAATGAAGGAGTAATCAACTACACAAGAATCTTATAAAGGTTTAGTCAGACTATGCGGTACTTACTTCCTCTCTCAAGGAATCCCTTTCCTTGAGACTTCCAAGTAATAACCAATGAAAAGTTTACAACCCAAGACTTACGTTTACTTGGTTGTAAAACAATTGGGGATACCACTCAATCAAAGCCAAGGAACAAACCCATTCCTCATCAAGAGAACACTCTCTTAAGATAACTTGACAAACTCAAGTCAAAAAAGAAGAATGAAAAACTTGTATGAATTGAAGATTAAGAACAAAAATAGTACAGGTGTGATTTATAACTCTACCAAGATGAAATTTGGAAGAATTCCTTCACACAAGTTATTGAGAATGAATTTGGCAACTTGAATCTTGATGCTTAAGCACTATGAAATTGCATTCAATCCTCCAAAGATGATTTTCAATGGAGCTCAACCTTGTGTTGATTTATGAAATGAAGAACTAGAGTGTACCTTGATTTCTTACTAGTTTCTTTATTGCTTTCCACTTGAATTGCTTGGTATGTATAGATTATTATCATAGATCAATTGTAGATAATCTTAAGTCACTCTTCTAATGTTCTTCAAGCTTAAATCCCTATTATGATAGGCTAGATTGCATTTAAAACAAAAATTAGCCATTGAACAACAATTGCTAACTTTTCAATAGTTATTTGAAAACTGAAAATCTTATGATCTGCTAATCTAATTGATGATCATCTTCATTCATCTTGTATCAATGAGTATTTAATGTACCTATAATATTTGAGCTCAATCCATAATAAGATGAGAAAGATAAAAAAGATTTACTTACAAACTTTTAGTGCAGTCTGTCAATACTGGGCAATTGACAAATGAGATTTACCCATTGACTGGCAGTAGGCATTTATTACCACTTTTGTCCATCGAAGATAAACTTATTCTTTGATAAATAAAATATAGAATCATTCAAATGGCAAGTTAATTTGCTACGTGGGCTTAACATGCTAGCAAGAAGAAACATTGTTTAAGAACTTAATGACTAAAGCCAGGACTAAAAAGCTCTCTTAAGTATGGGCCTTTATCTAAAAGCTTGACAAGTGTGTGCTTTTTCTAAAATTTGGAGACAAGTTGATGCCTTTTTTGAAGATTTTTTCCTCAATCAACAGCAGCGCCCAACAACTATAAAAATCCTTTTAAACTTTTATTTGACACAGTGGGCATGCAATTTATCAAAAGCAGCTTTTATAGTAGACATACTGAGTTAGAAAGAGATCAATGTAGAGTTTTAGATCAAAGTTTAGATTTTGGAGGTTTACAAACTAATGGGTTATAGGTTTTTACACAGGTTGACTAGAGGGATTAGGGTTTTGCAGTTAGAGAATTATAAGATGGAGATGAAGGTTTTGATTTTGCAATGGTAAGAGAAAGATGAATAAGCTCATTAGAAGGAGATTTGGGTGTAGGCCTTGGCATTTTTTCTTGTAATTTAGGAGTAAGATTTGGGGGAAATAATATTTGTAGTGTGAAGACATTAAAGGGGATGAGTGGCAAGCCAGTGAATTTGTTGGAAGGAGATATTTTGGCAAAAAAATTAGGAATTCTAAATTTAAAGGTGTAGGTCTATGAGATGCAGATTTGGGGTTCACAATACACACCTTATTTGCAGATGTATATTTTCTCTACTAAAGATACAAAGAGGAAGCTTTGTAGTCCCCCATCTCTTTTGCCTTAATTAGATGCTAGTTTGGGCTCATGAGATCTTCATTTAATTTTAAACCTTATTTAATTGTTCCTGGTTGATAGTGATATGGTCGTACCTCCTATCCATGGTCATACACTCTTTGAGGCTATTTTTAACCAGTTATCATTTTAAGAAGGTGGGGACCAAGTACTCTGACTTAAGTAAAGCAGAAGGTTTAGTGATCCTTTAGGCCACAAGGCCTTAGGTCCTTAACTAGGTGTGACGACCCGGGTTTTCTCATGCAATTTTAAATGCAATATCTAATTCCTAAGGCGGGATGCATCCCTATTTGAAAACCATTTTATAAAAACCATGAAATGCAGCAGAAAATCTTTAGTTTTAAACTCATTTTTGAAAACCCCGAGTGTCATTTGCCTTCACAACAACCAAAGTAGTTTTTGAAAAATTTTAGAAATCATAAATGTTTTTCCCCAGGTCTATCTAGTCACAGCATATAGTCCAACTGTAAATAAATACAAATTCATGTCCAAAGGGTTGAGAGTTTACTTACATGTATAATTGTCTCCTTTTGATTTTTCTTGTTCATAGCACTAACATAGGCGTCCTCTACTCGTGGATGGAACTATCCTGAAAAATGTTAAGGATAAGGTGAGTATATACTATACTCAGTAGGAGTCTATCACTACTAGTTTTGCAATGCATGCTATGTTTAAAATCATATGCTCTTAAAAACATGTGCATGTTCAAACAATCACGTTCAATATCGATATTAAAAACCACTGTCGAATTGAAATATTGACGACTTAAAGAATAGCATAATCCAAGTCGAAAGTATCATATATCATAAACATAATGATATGCATAAGATGCTCACTGAATCCAACTCATCGATATATGGTATGGTCGACCAATCTCATGTCATGCCATATGCAATGTAAGTAAATCCACGAAACCATAGGGCCCAAACTATTCCCATGACCTCGCCGCCATATGGTCTCCGGGTACCTGAGGACACAACGTCATAGCCTTCACGGGGCATATGACACATCGACCTAGTGCCGTGACACCAGTGGTAGCCCCCTATAACACATGCAGTCGACGTAGGGACATGCCCTTTTTGGGCGTGGTACCCATTCCACCTAGTAGTGGTAGAGGCTGGGTGGCCAACCCAGACCCCTTGGCATAGCGCCCACAAGCTTACTAGCCCAAATCATGTAAGATCAAACAAGCAAAAAAACCTCTTTTTCAAACCTGTCCTCTTTGGGTCCCTCACAACTGCTTGGCTCTCACAACTGCCTACCCAGCGTCTTTTGGGCACTCCAGCGTCTTTTGGTAACCCTCAAGGACATGCAATTTTGCAAAAACTCAATGCTCACAAATCATGCAATATATGCAATTATTTGCAAAACATGTCTATGCATAATGTATTTATCATATGCATGCTGAATTCATTTATATGCTAAACAAGTCATAAAATAAGTCATGCTAAACAAGTCATATATGTATACTTGAAACATGCAGTCTCAAAATAATCATGGCTCTTTTAAAAGTCTAGTAGCGATAGAGCACCTACCTCAAAGTCTCCTGGAGTCGCGTCCTTTATCACTTTAACCCGTCCCTGGGTCTCATTTATAAACTCCTGGGTATGAATGGCTACAAGGAGTCCTTATTAATTTCATTCTATTTAGACATTAGATCGCTAAATTTGCCTATTGGGTCCATGGTCCTTGCCTAATTCATTCGTCGGGCTAGATCCTATGGTGTGGATCTACTTTCCCATAGTTAAACTCTGTAATTTATCCTCTAATCCTAACTTTAAAGTCTCATTAGGCCCGCGTGCCCCCAGTTCCCAGGACACCCGTGTATCCTGGTTGAACTGCGACCGCCTTACATGCTTGCGCGCCCAAAGGCCGTGCCAGGGACCTCATTTCGCACGCGCACATGCATGCTCAAGTGACGTGCTATGACGCCCATCATCACATGGACACACCTTGTAGCATGGCGCGTCTCAGCTCCCAGGGCACCCCGTGCACCCTGGTCGAGCCAGGACCCGTGCCCCATGTTGCGCGCACACCCGAAGGCCGCACCTGGGACAATGTACGCACTGTCGTACATGCATGCCCAAGTAGCGCGTTTCAGCACGCATCCCAGTCAACGTCCTACAAATGCGTCTTCGACGCAGGCAGGCAGCATCTTGGTGCCCAGGACGCCCCGCGCATCTTGGAGGAGTCAAAATCCTGCCGCAGGCCTGCGTGCGCGCGATGCTGGCCCCCAGGGGATGCGTCACTTGTGTGCATCACGGGGTGCGTCCCGTGGCAACTGGTCTTGGATGGGTTTTAGAGGAAACCCGTCTTCTCCGGTTTCCACAGCGTCTCCCTAGCCGGAAAACACCTAGATTCGGCGTGGATCTGGGCAGGGAAGAAGCAAAATCAAATAGGAAGGGGTGGGGGGCTTACCTGGGTGGTCTGGGAGAGTACCCATCGCCGATGGGTGCGCCTATTCTTCACCCTGAAGCTCTTGCTCACCGAAAACCGTGAAGAAGGGGAAAAACCCCAATGCCCAGATCGGAACAGAGAAGAGAGGGGAAATGGGGAGACAGGAACGGCATGGATGGCCTGACTTTGGCCTGGCCATTGCGGGAAAATGCAGAAGAGACGGGTTTCCGACTTTGCCGGAAACCCCAGTCTCAAACGGCTGGAAAAATGCCGAAAAACTTGTGTTTTTGGAGAGGGGGAGATGGGGTTTTTATAGCCCTGCTTATGGCGATGCCGCCCTTGGCGGTGGCAGAATCCTCTAGAAAAATAGGGATCGAGGGTTTCTGGAGGGGTCTAGAGGTTGAAGACGATAGGGGGTGCCGTTATCAAAACGGCCCCATGCGTTTTTCATTTTTTTCGTTTTTCTGTTTAAATTTCAGAAATACCCCTATCTTTAAACGGCTGTAACTTCTTTATACAAACTCTGTTTTGGGTGATTTTTGAGGCATTGGATTCCATTTTTCGAGTAGAATCTAATGGTACTAAGTTTCCTCACAAATTTCTTCGTTTACTATTTTAAATAAAGTAAAACATGTAACTCAATTTATTTCCTATAGAATGTTCAATTTTCGTTAAAAATAGTGTAAATTGCTCGGGCATTACACTAAGCCTCTGAGAAGAAATATAAAAATGAAAATTTTAAACATAACACATAGGCAATTAAAGCATCTAGTAACTGTGGGAGGTTAAGTTACCAACACCATTGGAATAAACACTTGAAAAAGTATGATGCATATGCTGCAGATACAAGTCTTTAAATAAGGCAAATATAAAAAGGTAGGAGGTTTTAAAAGACCAAGGGTGTAAGGCCTTTGATACTTAACTAGGCTCACCTTGAAGAAAAGGAAGAATGATAAGATAGAGCACCTAGAGGTCCACTCATAGATTAGTTTTTGTGCTTCAATTATCGAGTGGAAACGAAATGCAAGAGTTATAGCTATTCAACCCACAAAATAGTCCCTATTACTCTGATGGTATATTGATGGCTTTGTGGAATAAATTTTAAGAAGGCATCATAAAAGAATACACTAAGGTGAAGTTAATTGTACAAAAACATGATTAAACAGAAAGTAGGATGTACCCTTATACTTTTCTTACAAAGACAATGTCGAAGTGTAAACAAAATCAACAAAGAAGCATATATATGCCATGGGTAGTCACTACTGCTTATTATCAGAGGTTGCTTATATACACTAGGTAAGGCCAAGACCCCTAGGGCCTTCTACTCATTCTTCCTCTTTTTTACATGACTCATAGTCACGCACATATCTAACCACTTTGAATGAATATAAATGTATGGAAGAAGGAACTGGAGATGAAGAAAATGAAGCTTACATGATCTAAGACATGATATATAAAGTTTGAGGAGATTCACGATTTCTAACTTAGGAAAAGCTACAATTGCTTTACAATTACAATTCTAAGGATAGTGACTGTTTTCTATTTTACACCATCAATTACAACCAAAAGAGGTTTAATAAAGGACCTAGAGGTAGTAATTAGATATGAGTTTTGGTGCATAGCCCATCTAAATAATGTTGAATTAGCTAAATAGTTTGGGTTTTTAAAACATACACTAAAAAGTGGGCTTGCAATTCATTTTACTTCCACTCAACAAGGAATCACAAATCCAAGTGTGACTTGCATGTGGATTAATCTACACTGTTCACCATGTCAAGAATGGCGTAGATGGGCTATGTACCAAATTTCTTTCCAATTAGATAATTTACCCCATGTTTTTTAAGTTGAAAATCACAGTCATAGTTTATTCTATTTTTCTCAAGTTAAAAATTACAACAACAAAAAATAGGATTACGTATTTAATGGGCATCAAATTTGGTACTAAACCTATTTAAGTCATTCTCGACAAGGTGAATAAATTAGATCTATAGAAAAAGACAAGTTAGAAGTAAGTAAAGTACAACTTGGATTTATCATCCCACTCGCTAGTCATACACTCCCTAATACTCCCAAGAAGCATCATATAATTTAGGGAGAAAAGGATTGCAATAAAGTGGGTCAAACAGGAGCTATGCATTGATTTGCACCTCCTTTGGGCAGAACAGGGCAAGAAATTAATGCTTGGAATCTACAACGAAGTAGAAGAGTGCAACCCGAGGTGGATCAATAGTGGAAGGAAAACTAGCGAATTGACCCACTACCTGCATTTTGTAATATAATTACATACAGATATCTTTTATACCAGAAATGCCCATGTGTTATTAATTATTTATTTAAAAATAAGGCATTATTAACAATTCCATTTTAGACATATAAAAAGGGTTTAGAAAACCCTATCTCTTTCTTTCTTTCTTTTTGTTCAAGAGTTGAGGAACAAAGAGGGAGGCTCTTTCTTTCATCAATTTTTCCTAGCCACTACAGGCCCCAAGCTCCTCATCGCTTACAATGGAGCAAGGGATATTAGTGATCCATGATGGAGTGGGTCAAGGCAGGCATGTTACTAATCCGTGGTGGCCAAAGTAGCCCAAGTGAAAACCCATCCTTCTTCATTCCATTGTCATCCTTAGAGAGAGAGAGAGAGAGAGAGAGAGAGAGAGAGAGAGAGAGAGAGAGAGAGAGAGAGAGAGAGAGAGAGAGAGAGAGAGAGAGAGAGAGTCGTGGAATTGAAGATGTAGGTAATTTAGGTAGCTTTGTTCCCTTTACTAAAAATAGTGAGATCTCTCAAATGATAATAGGTATGCATCTTTAGATAAAGATAGTAGGGCTGGTAAAATGGATAAGTGAAATTGAATACAATTTGATCTACACACACACGCACACACACACACACACACACACACACACACACACACACACACACACATGGATTGCAGTTTTTGGTTCATGCAAGTCATGGATAAAAAAACCCCAATTTGTATCTAGTTCAAGTGTGGATCACAAGCTTGTAGATTATTCTACTTATCCTGCATAAGCCATGTAGAACTATAGATATTAACCTTCTTTTAAAAGATATAAATGGTTAATCTTGTTTAGAATGCCTTGAATAGGTTATATTCTAAAATTTAAAAGCATATTCTTATAGTTTAAGTTATAAAAGTTAAAAATATGAGCGGCTGATTTTTTATTTTTTAGAGAAACAAAATAAGTGGTTAGGATCATTCAAATGCAATGATTTTTTATGAGCCACCAATTTTGAGGATGTTGAACAAGATTAATGGTTTAAATCATTCAAAAGAAGTCGACATCCATAGTTTATATCATTTTGAAAATTAATTTTACAAAATGCCCTTAAAAGCATATGTCCATGGATATATTCATGCATATTACATATTCCAAATTTGATTTGATCCATTTTTATCCATTGATAAAATTCATCCAACCTATATCTACAAATTTTAAATGGGCAAATGGATATTTGTGAATTTTTGTCTCTTTTGTTGGCTCTAAGAGGGAGCATATGGATCTTAGTTTCCAATGTCTCATGTGCCAAATCACCTTCTTTCTCCAAGAATTGTAATAAATAGTCAAATTTGTAGCTTCTGGTTTTCTTACCTCAGTGACTATAATTCGAGGCTATGCATCAGTGTGTGTTTGTCTCTAGCTCTCAATAACAATAAACAAATCATATCAATTCTCAAAACTACAAAACCTCATGAGATATGACTATAAGTTTGAAAATTTAATTCAAAGATAAGAGTATTTGTGTCATTTAATGTTATATGTACATATATATATATTAAAATTTGAATTATAGCCTTCAAAAAAGCACATGTGATCCACTTTCATTAATGATTTTAATAGCGCATTAAAAATGGATTTTATTATTGTTATTATTATTATTTTGTGGTGGGGGGGGGGGGGGGGGGGGCGCGCATGATAAATTCAATGAAACAATGACATTTGTGTCTTTGATTTGAAACATAAGATGGGGTATTCAAGTGAACTTTCTCAAACCAAATAACACATAATCAATGTAGCAAAGTGAGAAATTTCTTGATCTGAGCTTGTTAAGATAAATCCTAAAAAGTCCCCTAATCTTGCTTACTTTCATTTTGCTTGAGTTGAAAACAAACATTATACAGTTTCATTGTCATTTTCGATTCATGTCATGTTGGGGTTGCCATAGTTTTTAAAAAGCTGAAGATGATTTTCATTAAAATCATCTTCAGCTTCACCTTTGCCGGCTGGCTACCTGACGCAAGGGTAGCCATATTTTAAGAAGATGAAGATAATTTTCATTTCTTCCTTACGAACTAATATACAAATGCATATTTATTTTTAAGAAAGAAATAATAGAATCATCTTCAACTTCCCCCTTGCCGGCTGGCTACCTGACACAAGGGTTGTCATCTTTTAAGAAGCTGGAGCTGATTTTCATTTCTTCCTCACAAACCAATATATAAATGCATATTCATTTGTAAGAAAGAAATTATAGAATCATCTTCAACTCTTTTCTAATGAGGAAATCAATCCCTATTTTAAAAAAAAATGTTTGTAAAAATAGTGCAGCAAAAGAATATTTTATTTTCAAAAACACCGAGTTTCATTTCTTTTCCAAACAAACAAGGGATTTATAGTGAAATGAATCATTCATTTCTACCAAAATCTAACAGAGCTTCCTTTGTTTTTCAGACATTGCGCATTTTACGCGTGCAATGTGATGAACTTGATAAAGCATATTTTTCAAAATAAACAACTAGAGAGTTAGTATTTTTTCCAATCACAATTTAAATAACATAAAACTCATCCATCCTAGACTTGTCAAGTCACAGCCATAATTATAAATGAATAACCATATTCCAAATAACTGGAAGTCATGCCTTAATTTTTACATAACCAACAAGAATAAGTATGATTCAAACTTAAAGAGTTCTCACATTTTCAATATATATATATATATATATATATTCTTGGATCCTTTCCTTCTTACTTCTTACAATTACATTATTTCCTTTCATTTCTACTTATCTTTACTGTTATGGTAGGTTGAGTATACGACATACTAAGTGGATAATTCAAATGCTATAAAATTACAACAATGGCATACACATATATGATTTCAAAAAGGTTTTTCTTATTAATAAATCCACACGGTTTTCTTACACAAGTTGAAGCATGCAATGCATCCATATGCATTTGTATCTCTATTCACAATAGAGTACAATCAAAATACTTGAGAATTCAAATAATCATAATGTATATTAAATCTTAAAACTAGAATAGATTAAACCACAATTGCCAACCAACATCAATCCATCATGCACATCGCTACCTTAGTAAGTACATCTACTAATTGCTCGTGAGTACTCATCTATGAGACCATCCTGGTTCACCTAGAACCATAACTCATCCCTAATGAAGATATCATATAACTCTCTTAGAGTCAAATTAGAAATCTAATGGCACTCCTATGCTAACGACCAATGCCTTGAGTTATGTACTCTTCAATATCCTAGAGAGATTTCAACCGCCACCTCATGAGAACTATGGCTTGTCCAGAAAAGGGTTCTTGTGAACTCCTATAATCGTCTTCACCACCAATTTGGCTAGAAGGCCAACACATACACATACCCCTCACATAGCCTAAAAATGTTTGGGTATTAATATACCCTATCCATATAATATCAAACCCCATCCAATGACATTTAAAAGTTTGTTTCAAGTTATAAATCATGCAACCAATTCATTATTCAACCCAGTTCTATATAATAAATTTTTGAAAATATTTTTCTTTTCAATTGAATGACACACTTAGTGTTCCTTTCCAAAACCACATCCTCACCCTTTTTATCAAGCATTCGTGATTTAAAATACTACTATAATTTATTAACCTTTACAATTTAAAACATAAGATTGCATGTCACAAAATATACATAGTACATTTTAAAAAGATTCCATTTTCAAACTAGGTGTTTTGAGTTCAAAACTCACATGTATCGAAATCCACACAATTCAATTTAGTAACCATAGCATCCTTTAAAATAAATACCCGCAGATATTCTAGAGGTAGCATTTGCATAAATACATGTATATTCAACTGCATGCAACCAGAAATCATGTAATCATTTTATAACTATTTTGCAACATGATAAAATAGTTTTTCACAATTTACAAGTTTTATAAATTCATTTGAAACTCAGTGATACCGAATTACCTACCTCTTATGGTAAGTTAATATATTCCTACAAAACTTTCCCTTGGCTTTTGCCATAGACTCACTTTTAAGTCAATCCAGCTTTTTTAATACACACAAGTATGTATGTATGTATGTATGTATGTATGTATGTATGTATGTATGTATGTATGTATGTATGTATACTTTTTCATCCCCATACTCATTGAGTTTTAATCAAATCATGATCTAATGGTTTAGATTATCCCCTGGAGCATAGAACCGTTAGATTTTAAGAATTCATCCTAGATCAACCTTTAAATTTTATAATCTCAACTAGTCAGGCTACTAATCAAGTTCCTACTAATCAAGTTCTTCCAGCCATGGATCATTGATTAGACATCCTTCAAGTTCTAGATCATCTGATCTAAGCCATTGATTATCAATCAATGGCTAGATAACTTATTCACATTTCAATTTAATGATCTATGTCATTTTAGACAACTAGTTTTGTTAACCAGCAATCTCAAACACTGATTAACAACTAGATTTGCATTTTGAATAGTTAGATTAAAATTGAAAGTGAGTGGTGAAGATCCTCTGACTCAATGATGCTTTTTGACATTCAACATCAGCCTTAAAAAGTATTTTTGGGTCAGATCATAGTTGGAATATGTATCATTGTTCCTCCAATAATCTAATGTCAAGATCTCTTTGGTTTGAAGGGAAACATAAGGTTTTTAATCAAAATGATGCAAAGATCAAAGTGAATGGGACTAATCATTGATTTGGATTTGATTGTTTACCTCTCTCTCTCTCTCTCTCTCTCTCTCTCTCTCTCTCTCTCTCTCTCTCTCTCTCTCTCTCTCTCTCTCTCTCTCTCTCTTCATTTTATGTCATAGTCACTGGACAATTTTTTACCAAAATCTCAGGTAAAACTTCACTGAATCAATGATTATCTTTGGGTATTTCGTTCATTTGGTGATAGTGTTTATGATGAACAACTTGGATTTGTTGATCCTTGGCATCATTTTCTTTGTCTAATCTTGTCTCTAATGGTAATCTTCCTTTTAGCTCGTTGCCAACGTTAATGAGGAGAGAGGGTGTGGGTGTTTTGATTTTTCCATCTCTCTCTCTCTCTCTCTCTCTCTCTCTCTCTCTCTCTCTCTCTCTCTCTCTCTCTCTCTCTCTCTCTCTCTCTCTCTCTCTCTCTCTCTCTCTCTCTCTCTCATTTTTAGGTTTTGAGTTTAAGTTATATAGGGGGTGTGATTAGCAAGATTGTCCCCTCCCTTAATTTTATAATTAATCAAAATGATAATGTTTCCCTCTATTAAAGGAGCATAATTTTGATTTAAAACATACTTATATCCATATATAATCATATTTGACTAACCTTTGCATCGAATTTTGTAACTATGGCCTACATAGTAAAATGACCAAAATTCCCTTACAATGTCATTATTAATTTTGCACCCTTTATTTGTGGTATTCGTATTTTCTCATCCGAACTCCGATTTCAACATTCTTAATAACATTGGAATCTTTTCTCTCTCTTTTTGAGTAATTCCAAAATTTGGAGTTTCAACACTTAGTTTGATGTTTATAGAATTTTAATTTTCTCAAAGCTCAAAATATTGTTTTTATGACATCTCATTTTATTCCATTAAAAATTGATAATAATAAAAATGACATAGTGGAACTAAAAAATTAGAGGTATTATATAGGGTTATTTTATTGATAGATGAGATTTTCAATGCATGTGCTATCTAAATTGTGCTTAACATTGGATCCAAAGGGCCCCTCTTGGATTTCAAGCTTTCATACCCATTTGTTAATAGAAATGTCTCTCTCTCTCTCTCTCTCTCTCTCTCTCTCTCTCTCTCTCTCTCTCTCTCTCTCTCTCTCTCTCACCTTTTACAAATAAGGCCATTGTGAGTGTAGACACCCTTATTTTTGCCACCATTAAATGTCAACCAACATCAAAGAAAATATGAAAAACATTTCAATCCACCCCACAGCCCATACAGTAAAGATAGAGAAATTAATGGTCTAACTGGACCATAGCACAGTAGCATGGGGTAGAAGCCCCATACATGCTGACGCTCGAATCATCCAAGGACTTCACTCCTTTATCACAAGGACCAAAAGCAGCCACATTTTTACTTTTAAAAGAAGGCCATATAGTAGTCCCTAACACTTTGCTTCTTATAAACCAATAAAAGATACTCCTAAGTAGCTTGTAGTGGGACATATATGATTCATGCATTAATGGCCACCTTCATCCTTGCATGATGATGTCATTCCAATCATGTAATAAAAAAAGAAGAGGCGTCTCAAGGTTGACCAAGGAAATTGAAGTAAAAAGAAAGCTATACTAGTGGGCCCATGTTTGACAGCCTGGGTTTTTCTATAATATTTTTATATGTTTGTTTTTGAAAAGTGGGGCACCGAGTTTGGAAGAGAAGGTTGGAAATTAGGCAGTGGAAAACATTTTCTTTAAAATACTATTTCAAAAACCCACAGTGTCATCCCACATACTACAATTAGTTAATTACCATAATTATATATGTAAAGGTATAGGTGGAGATAAGATAAAAATTTATCTTTCAGTCAATATTAAAAGAAAAGACTAAGATAGAATCTCATCCACACACATGCAGATCCTGTATAGTTTACATAAGATGTCTAGAATTCACTACTTTTCAAAATAAGTACATATCTAACAAGGTTTGTTACAAAGAAAAATGCCCCAAAATCACATGAGTGTACCATGGAGTCTATAATGATGTTGTCGAATCTCTCGTACATCATCTTCCTATTGTTGATTGTCTGGTTCTAAGATATTGTAGCATTCAAACATTTACAATATCTTAGCAAGCATTACTTGATAGGGGATATAAGATGCACATGATAAAGTTGTCATGAAAATGCAATTATCAAGTTTTTTATGCACAATTAATGTGTCATGTATACTCATTTCCAAATATGCTAATAAAGGTTGAATTCAATCTCAAGATAAAACAATCATCAATATCATTAAATATCTTAAATATGTGAAGCTAGTGAATAACTCCGCCAATGTCAGTCCTAAGCTCAGATGAAAAAGGAGGGTCTTACGTCAGGTGACAGCCGACAAGGGAGAAGTTGAAGATGCTTTTGTTATTTCTTTCTTACAAATGAATATGCATTTATATATTAGTTTGTGAGGAAGAAATGAAAACCATCTCCAGCTTCTTAAAATATGGCAACCCTTGCGTCAAGTGCTTGCCGACAAGGGTGAAGCTGAAGATGATTTTGTTATTTCTTTTCTGCTTGCAAATGAATATGCATTTGTATATTAGTTTGTAAGGAAAAAATGAAAATAATCTTCACCTTCTTAAAACTATGGCAACCCTAACATGACATAAATTGAAAACTAACATTACATCGAGCTAGGGCATTCCTCATAAGCAACGCGCTGCATCGGATCCTGGGTGCAATGAAAAATAGGCAAGGGTTGCTAGGGCATTCTCCCAGAAGCGACACGTTACATCGAATCCTGGGTGTAGTGAAAAATGGGCAAGGGTTGCTAAAGCATCCCCTCGGAAGCGACGTGTTGCTTCAGAACCCAAGTGCAGTGAAAAGTGGACATGGGTTCATGCCATGGAGGTCTAGAAAGACGATAGTAAATAGCATATCTCCAAAGCATAAGATTTGTATCACCACATGGAATATAGGGACAGTGACAGGTAAGAGTTTGAAGTTAGTAGGCGCGATGAAATGTAGGAGAGTCAACATCGCTTGTATCCAAGAAACCAAGTGGAAAGGGGCTAAAGCTAGAGAAATAGATGGGTATAAATTATGGTATGTAAGAAAGGATAATAACAGAAATGGCATAGGAATAATAGTAGATTAGGAATTAAAAGATAAAGTTGTGGACATTAAAAGAATCAGTGATAGAATTATAATAATAAAACTTGTTTTAGGAGAGCATATTATAAATGTTATAAGTGCATACGCACCACAAGTAGGTTACAAGATATAACCAAGAGATAGTTTTGGGAAGATATGGAGGGAGTCATGCAAGAAATTCTCACCACTAAGGGGATAATTATAGGAGCAGACTTAAATGGTCATGTAGGAAAAGAAAAGGAAGGATATGATAGAATACACGAAGGGTATGGTATAGGTCAACGAAATGAGATGGAGGAGAATATCCTCGATTTTGCTTTGTCATATAACCTGGCCATTGTAAATACACTCTTTAAGAAGAGGGATGAACACTTAATAACCTTTAAAAGTAGACTTCATAAAAGCCAAATCGACTTTTCTCTACTTAGGAATAATGAACGATCTATGTGTAAGGATTGTAAGGTGATACCCAGTGAGAGTTTAACCTCACAACATAGGTTAATGGTTATGGATATCCATATCAAAAGATGAAAGAAATGAAATGAACTTAATACGTACCCAAAAATTAAGTGGTGGAACTTAAAAGGAAAGAAAATAACCTTATTAACAAATAAGTTGATGGTAGAAGGAAATTGGAACTATGAAACAAAAGTAAATACCATGTAGATTAATATTGCTGAGTCCATTAAGAAAGTGGCAAGAGATGTCTTAGGAGTATCTAAAGGTAAAAGGCAATTAGTAAAGGAAATATGGTGGTGAAGTGAAACAGTGCAAAAAGTTATTAAAGAAAAATGGATGTGTTTTAAAGCATGATAGAAGACTAGAAATAATGAAAACTATGAACAATATAAGAATGCTAAAAATGTTGCTAAGAGAATAGTAAGTGAGGCTAAACTTAAAGCATATGATGAGCTCTATAATAAACTAAGAACAAGAGAAGGTGAGAAAGATGTGTTAAAACTTGCAAAAGTAAGAAAACAGAAGGATAAGGACTTAGATCATGTTAAGTGCATTAGAAGTGATGATCAAAAAGTATTACTTAAAGATGATGACATCAAACAAAGGTGAGACACATACTTTAAAAAATTGCTAAATGACAATGGCTCTAAAAATATAGGGATTGAAAATACTATAAATCTAAATAACATTAGATATTATAGATATGAACGTAGGATTAGAATACCTGAAGTGCAAGAGGCCTTGAAAAAGATGAAATCAGGAAAGGCCATGGGACCCGATGGTATACCAATAGAGGTTTGGAAGCATATGGGAGATATTAAGGTAGTTTGGTTGACCAAGTTGTTTAACAAGATTATAAAATTAAAGAAAATGCCTGATGAGTGGAGGAAAAGCTCTATTGTACCAATCTATATAGCATTATACTAGGCTCTCATTAATCAACAAGGAGTAGATTTTTGCCATCCAAGAAAGAGTCGCATCTTTGATGGAATCATAGAAAAGACCACAAACCACTTATTCTCTGCTCAAATCCGACCTAGGCCCCCTCAAACCTATTGAGAACCAGTGGAAGTAATAATCACACTCAAAGGATAACTTGGTCCATTGGAATGGCTATGAGTTTGTAAACACCTTGTATTGCATGGGAAACTGCCCCATGCTAAAGTTGTAACTTTGGAAGTTGTAAACTTTCTCTAGAATTAAAGTTTACAACCATTTTAATCATTGTTTACCTATATCAAAATATGTAAATACATATATCCTATACTCCTATGACCCATTCACCAATACTTTTGATTCGCATCATATCCTTTGTTGTTAAAGTGATAACAAGATATCTAAAGAAGAAAATTGAGTAGATCATTGTAGGGGAACTCAACCTCATCAACACCATATGGGCATTCTTGGCAATGAGCAAAGTAATTGTCCATGTCAAATATATGTTTCTTTGTCAGCATTATTTCACTTTATTATCATTATTGTAAGAAAGGTACAATGATATATCTTACCTTTTGGTAGATATATTGTTCGTACAATCAACTTCTCATCTAGAGTAACTACAAATAATTTCTTTGTTTCCTCCCAAAACTTCACTAACTTGACCATCCAAGCAAGGACCATTTTTCATTGGTAGGGTAAGTGCAACTTTATAATACTTTCCCACTAAGTAACCAAAGTATAGGTCTAATCTCTAGAATGTGTAGATCACTAAGTGCTCAAGTTGGTCATTTTTTCATTTTTAAGGCAGGCCTGGTTAAGGACTCTTGGCCACGAGCTGGCTAGTCCCCTAAGCCTACCCACCTTTTTTATTAATTCTTTATTTAAACTTTAGTATTGCATCATTTGGATCATGCCTTGAGGAAAATAAGTTGTCCTTGGAGGTAACATAATCTCACACACTTACTAGTCGTCCTACACCCTACATCATGTGCATCATGTTTCGCATTTGTTTTAAGAGACCTGGTTAAGGACCAGAGGCCTTATGGCCTAAAGGACTTCCTCTTTTGTTAAGCCGAGGCACTTGGCTAAGGACTCCACCTTTGTAGAGAATTGGCTAAATAAGATTCACCTTTAAAAAGTGCTTGTCCCTAAGAGCATGGGGCAATTGGACCATGCAAGCTAAAAACCATAAAACAAAGCTTAGAATTAGTAGGGAACCTTGGGTGCCTGGACTAGAGTCCATTATGAGTAATAGATTCAAGTTTCAACTATAAAACCCCAATTTGAATATTCAACAGAGCATTCATATCGCAGTGTATAGGTGCATGAGTTGTGAACCTCAAATTCACATTCCATGTACCTACAATGAGCAAGTTAATTTCCTTCTTTTCCTAACTTCTCAAAGAAAAGACAAACAACTTAATGTGGTTCTTAGTTGAGATTTCATTTATGGATGATATATTAATAATAAAAAGGAAGAAAGATGAGAATTTTTTCCTAAAATCCTCACCAATAATAACAATGTTTGTCTATAAGTCTTTCCAAGTTAAGAATTGCTAAATATGGATGTCTTTTACTATCTTATGTGCATATAAATATTGGCCTACAGCATGCACAATCCAAAAATATTTGAAGATGGAATTGGTAGAGTAGAGGAGAGGATACTAGATAAAACCTATAAGTGGATGCAAGAGTCCACCTTGTGCCTATAAGTTTATGCTTTCGCAAATGGCTTATGTTAATTTTGATTCTATTGGATTTTACCCAAAATGGTGTTTTTTATAAGCTCATTTATCAATCTTAAACCCTTATTGCATTTCGCATTTATTATATGTGACTCTCTTTCATCATTCTTTTCCATAACAATGCTCTAGTTATTGTAAAGGTTGTGTTATAATGGGCCTCCTGATCAATTATGAAGACATTAAGATAATATATATGAAACGCAAATACCCAATTTATTGTAATCTTCTCATGTTCATCCCACCAATTGTTGGCCCCCTCCAAAGTATAAGTATATAGTTACATCTCATACGTAATATATAGTCACTCTAATGTTTCGAGGATAGTGATATTTGATGAGCAAAAGGTATTTACTAATCCTAGAAATGTCTTCAAGTAGATAATTCTAGCATTGAGCCTACCAATTTTTTAAATGATCAGTTAGACTCAAGAGAAATGTTCTTGTGTCCAGCTTACAACTAAAAAAGGACTAGGATGGGCTAATAGGGCCGAATAGGAGCATTTACGCCATGAAAGGGGCCTGGATATGTCGAAGTCGTCTAGTTTATTTGATGGCAAACATCATGACACCTCTCTTTAATGGGAGGTTTGAGGTATTGATGAGTGGATTTTCAAATTAGGATAGGCTCTAGGTAGTTTGCTTATGAATCTTTACTGTAAAAAAAAATAAAAAGAAAAAGGAAAAAGAAGAAAGGACATTTCTAAAAAGAAGTAAAAAGGATGCACTTCTATGTTTTTTCTTGGTGGAGGCAAGAGTCATAAGTAAATTACCTAGAGCCTATCCTAATTCCTAATTCTAATTTAAATAATATTTAAAGAAAATATAAGTAGAGGTGCCTGGATGTCTGCCACCACCTATGTTAGACCACTTTTGGCAGGACACACTTATACGTTAAAGGGTGCTTTGCAAGTATTGAATCTCTAGTTGAAGTTGTTGTCGTGTGACCTTGAGGTCACAGGCTCAAGGCGTGGAAATAGCCTCTTGCAAAATGCAAGGTAAGGCTGTGTACTTTAGGCCTTTGTGGTCCGCCCCTTCCCCAGACCTCGCATAGGCAGGAGCTTTGTGCATGTATGCATACGGTAGGTGTACAAGTCAAAGGACTTGGATGCATTGCCAATCACTTAGATCCTGACCTAGTAAAAGTACTAAACCATTTATCTCAGAGGAATCCTAACTGCGACCAAAGGATAATTACTATGCCCAAGGCATTTTGTGAAGAGGCCCTCTTTGCTATGATTTTGAGTGCATCTTTAAGCAGTCCCCAATTTTTAATGTTATATTAACTAGTCCCTATATTCCCTTGTATATTTGTAAATAGCCTTTCTCCCTTGTTTTTTACAGGATTAATTTGAAGATTTTTTTTTCTTATTAAAATGAAATGAACAATAGCGTTTGAAGAAAAACGATATTTGCAGAGCTTCTGCATCCCCTATGGTGGGTTGGAATGCTAGGAGTTGGATTTGCAAGGATTGAGGACAGTTTCTGAAAATGGGCATACAGATAAATCTATTTCAACAAATATAACAATGCAAGCTCCCAAACCCATAGAAAAAGTTCTACAAAGAGAAAAGAAGCTTGAAATTGAAAACACATTTATGAAGTGAAGAAACAGGCTGTATCATGAACAAGTAGAGAGCTACCACCAAAAAACCATATCAACTATCAGATATAAGAAACTAAGCATTTGCAATTTATGCTTCCAAGAATTCCTCCAGAAACCAATGATGGCAAAATTTGCAACAAGCCCCCTACAGTTTCAAGTAAAACAATCAGCCTCAGAAAAAGTGAAACAATTGTGCAAACATTCACCAAAATATAAGGCTGCATATACATAGTTGAAGTCGGAACAAAACCAGCTGCAAGAACCATTGAATGGCCAACCTTCAAGAATCAAATTACCCAGAATTTCCAACAAACTCATGTTAAAAATTGATCATAATTGAATTAAGAAAAGGAGAAACCACCTACAACTTGTAACCATTTGGGAAGCTTAATTAAATGGTCGACTCCTGTATCAATTTTTCCTAAAATACTTGAATGAAATTGGTCAATTGTAAGCATAGCAAGTGCAGTAAATAGAAGCAAAGATCGAAGAGAAGAGAAACATCCCTCATAACATGTCATCTCGTTAGCTAAAATGCCCAAAGTGCACAAGCTTGGTTGTCAATTTCGTTTTAGAGACTGCTATCGATCCTTCTCCTACAATTAAAACAAGTTAAGAGGGTGATTCTCCTCTAATTGAAACTCTCATAATTTTTTTACATATCATTAATGATTTGGACCACTAAACAAGTTGTTGTCATGTGACCTTGAAGTCACGGGTTCAAGATGCAGAAACAGCCTCTTGCAAAAATGCAAGTAAGGCTGCATACTACAGACCCTCATAGTCCTCCTGCACCGGGCTGCCCTCTTTTTATCATCGAACAACTGCCCTTGGAAGTATATGCCCATCCATCACAAGGAAACCTATGTTACCATCCAGACGACAACATGGCTAAGTAGTTTTAAAGCTTTAAAAACCGTACTTAATTCTCAACAGCATCTTCCCCTCCCTCTCTCACGTTCGCATCCATGATGACTTTATTAACTAGAATCTGATTTTGTACAAATCTGGTTTGAACTTGTTTAGTATTCAACTGATTTGAAACGAATTTGGTATATGAAGCTAAGTCTTAACAGAAGTGGCACTACAGGGGTGCTTGGGTTCTTCACTACTTAGCCTTAACAGAAGTAGAAACAGGAAATTATGTGTTAAAAAAAAGAATAGGGTCCGAATAAGCTCCTCGAGTTTTCTGATGAAGCGAAAGGAGAAATGAGGATAATCGATGAACGCATCATTCCGTCTCTAGTTTTCCTGCATATTCTCTTTTCTTTTTCCCTAACTCAAACGTCAACCACAGTCTTAAGTCAGAAAAGTGCAGGGTTTTAGTGCTTTTACCCTTGTTTGGGGGCAGAAGGGGAGCCTTGGTGCAGTGGTAAAGTTGTCCTTGTGTGACCATGAGGTCTCGGGTTTAACCCATGGAAACAGCTTCTTGCAAAATACAAGGTAAGACTGCATACTATTAACCTTTGTGATCTGCCCCTTTCCCAGACCCTGCACATGCAGGAGCTTTGTACAGCAGGACTGCCCTTTATCCTTGTTTAGAGGCAGCGTTCCAGATATTGTCAATGGCGCCGGGTTGGCCTAGGCCAAAAAGAGGGTTCGGAAATAGTTTTCAAGCAGCAATTGATCCACCTATGTTGTAACCTCACTAGCTGAGTGAAGGATGATGCCATATTGACTCGGATCCTCGTCTAGATGAAGCAATATCCAAGTCGGGATCAACTAAAACTGGCTCTACAGTAAGAGGCTAAACTTTTGGTTTTAGGCCTACCACTTCAAGTGTCATATCAAGCCATTTCCCATGCGGTACCACAGAGGATTCTTAGTGTTCAAATTAATTTGCAAATCGATATTCAAACCTAACATCTTCTGTTGGGGAGAGAGAATGTAGTTGGACTTGTATATGTAAAACCAGAGAATGTAACCCGGGCATTGAAATGATGGGCCACGTGATATAATCTACACGCTTGATCACCCCCATAATGTAACATCTTTCCAATGTTATCATTCAAATTTCAGGAGCAGAATTTGAAGAAGCATTGATACGCATCAATGAAAGATTTATATTGGTCGAAGAAGCCCATCCTTGTTTTTCACATTGGTTAGAGTTTGGACAAGCGAAATTGTACCCAGTTGAGACGAGCCACCAAGACTGCTGGCCCCCTTTGGCAGGGATTAGATTTAGAAAAAGTGACTGGCCACTCTCTAATAAACTGAACGTCGTGATGGTAAATTTGTCGTCATGTGACCCATTGCGCCCGAAAGTGTGGGAAGAATATAACCCCTTCTGATTCAAAGCATGGAAAAATAACCTCTTACAAAAAATACAAGAGAAGACTATATACTATAGACCCTCGTGATCCCTTCATCCCTTCTATTTCCCACAGAACAAAGCCGTGAGCCACTATTGACAGCTTACATTGATTTGTTAAGGGCAGTCTCCAGACAGAGAGAAGGACCCAGCAAAAATAGGCGTATGCCTCTTTAAGTGGATAATACACGGTATTCTTTAGTAAAAGGTAAAAGAATAGTTCACTCTATGCCTACCACAAGGCTATGTTAAATTTTCAGTATGTTAAAAAAGGCAGCCCCCATGTATGCAGGGTCCGGGAAAGGGGCAGACCAAAAGGGTCTATAGTGGACAGCCTTATTTTGTATTTTTACAAGAGGCTGTTTTCATGCCTTGAACCCATGACCACAAGGACACACGATGCCAATTTTTAAAATGCAGCATCTACATTGTACAAATCATCCTATGGACGAGATCCTTTTTATAGTCAATGTGGGACTATTTATTTATTGAAGGGGAGCCTTGGCCCAATGGTAAAAGTTGTCATCGTGTGACCTTGAGGTCACGGGTTCAAGGCATGGAAACAGCCTCTTGCAAAATGCAAGGTAAGGCTGCCTATTGTAAGCCTTTATGGTCCACCCCTTCCCAGAACCCAACATAGGCGAGAGCTTCCTACACCGAGGCTGCCCTTTATATTCTAAACGAGAACCTCTTCTCTCCTCTCTCACATTTCTCTTCAAGGAAAATAGCACACGAACCTTTTATGTGCTGGCAGTACTATTAGAAGCCAAAGGACTTGTATCTGCCGCTAGCAGTTCCTATTAGCCCAGACCTAAACCATCTATCCATAGCTAGTGGCATTTAGTGGTGCAGCTGTCCAGGCATCCGAAGTGTTCATCTATTACATCCTGGTAATCAGTACTAACAAATAGGAGAGTTGGGTTGTTTGATATTTGAGATTACTGGACTACAACGGATGAACGATAGAGATCACCAAACATCAGGCCATCTAGCCTGCAAGTCTACTTTCACTATGCTCATGTAAATTTAGCAACACCGCGTAACCTCTTATAACCTTTCTTTCAGCTTCATTTCCTTTCCTATAATTTTACCCTCTTTCTTGTTCTTCTAGTGACTGCAGAACGAAGCAATTTACAACTAGGATAGATGATCTAGTCCAATTACTTATTTATTTATTTTTCTCAATGATGATGCTCAAGTCCAATTAGATTGTTGGATTAATAGGCCGTCAAGAAAATTACAATGGTGGATGTGTTTCATTTCATTCCTAATCTACTTATCCCCACCTAATGCATTGGGTGATCTAGTTCTTCGTTGATTCAAATCACTTTCTTTGAAAAATAAAATAAAAGCATTTAGGATTGAGTGTTTGAGATTAAGAAGGAGAGAGGAGGTAAAGAATGACGGAAAGAGAAGTGGACTGTGGACTCACTTTTTGGCTTTTTTTTTCATAGCTTTGAGATGCTAATCTAATTCGACCTTGTTCAGATGGTCTAAGTATCAATTATCATATCAAACATAGATCTTAGGGTTTTCAAATGTAGATGTCTTTTGATTGTAAAATGGATGGGTTTTGGCTAATAATAATATAAAAAAAAAAACCTTCTTTGCTAAAAACCATCCATTTTACAATCACCTGATTTTGATTACCCTAGAGATCTCCATTTCATATGAGATATGGTACATATGCCATCTTAACAAAGCTGAATTAGATCAACAATCTTAGATTTATAAATGAAAATTTAAAAAGTGGACTCGTGCTCAACTTTTCTTTTCATGCCTCTACACTACTATGAAAGCACATAATAATCTCTGTCCCCTCTCTCTATGTGTGTGTCCATTGAAAAAATGCATGCTCAGCTTGTTGCTTATATTTTTTCAATAATCTAAAACATTCATCTACTTCATGTCATCTTAGATGTCCTACACATAAAAAATCTCATCTATTAGATATCCCTAAGACCGTGCTTGTCCGACCCTTTGATGTTGTTAAATGGATGGGGAAATGCATAAAAATCATCCATTTCACAACATCAAAAAGTCAACAAGCATTGTCTTAGGGATATCTAATAGATGAGATTTTTTTTCATACATAGGGCATCTAAGATAGCTAGAATAAGATGAATGGCTTAGATCATTGAAAATGTAAAAGCAATGTACCTAACATTCATTCTTTTTCATGAAAAGCCTAGAGAGAGAGAGAGAGAGAGAATTTAGGGATAAAGTAAAAAAAATTTAGCATGTCATAAGTTTGTGTTGCTGAGAGCGAGAATTTGGGGACAACCCAAGTCTTTTTAGCCATTCAAGTTGCTGCTTTTCCCTTTGGTCAGAGAATATATTTAAGAGAGTAGATGAGTAGAAGTGGCTTAGTGATTTGCTTCGTAATTCTTTGCTTGTAATATTACTAACAAGAAGATTAACGGCCCATTTATTCAACCTATAGAACAAGATAAAAATAAGGTAAACAAACATGGTGGAAAGGAAAAGTCACTTGGAAGCATGGCTCTAACGGATGGTACCAAAGGTTGCCTCTGCAGTATCATCTCATGAATAGTGTGCGGACCCAACAATAACACTATTGTTTCGATTGCAAAAGGCTCAATTGGCAGAATAGGCGCCTCTCCTGTGCTATGCTAAGTCGTGGATTGAGATAGCGCATCTCCATCAGATTAGCATGGCTGATGGCATACTGAGCTTATGAGTGTGCGTCCGTGTGCGCACGCAATGTTAGCTCTTTGCCTGTGCCCAAAGAAAAATGTCCTTTAATTTCTCTAAAATGGTTAGAGCCCCAATTTCTCCAATCGGTCTATTACAGAGAACTACGGGCACCAATTTAGATTTCTCATATGGTGGATGCCCATAATATATCACACAAATCATAAGCAGACAACGTGGCCTATCCCTTCATTTTTAAGTGATTCATCCTGTTCATCGGTTTCATCCTTTTTAAAGAAGAAAAGGAACCATATAGGAAGTCTTATAGAGACCATAGTCACAGAAGTCATCGAATAATTAAATTTCCTTTCAAAAAGTTCTCTCAATTTATTCTACAATATTTTGGAAGCACTCAAGCTGTTTAAATTCAATTAAATTTATCTCATTAAATATAAATTTATCATATAAATGTGCCCAAAGAACTCAGCATCTGCCCTGAAATAGACCTTGTTGTAAGCCCTAGTTGCCGTTTTCTCCTTTAGCCAGCTATTGTATTTAGGAGAATGTGTGATTGATTTACTTTGTACTTCTTCACTTGTAACTCGAACAAAAAGAACCCACAACATTCTTTAATAATTTGTTAAATTATTAAATATTGCTTATTAATCTAGTCTAAAATATTCAAGTTCAAAACTAAGTTTACATCATAATTATGTTTTATTACCGGAACTCTTAGCCAAACTGTTTTTTTGGTATATTTCCTGAAATTCCTGTGCCTTTTTATTCCCGAATAGAATTGTGTGGCTATGAGACATTAGAATGCAGTCTAAATTCATTGGACGAGTACTTGGCACGCACCATCTAAGAGGGGCCAGTAGAGAATTGTGCAAGACAATAATTTGCTTGTTTCATACTTCCCTTCCTCAAAATGCCTACACCAGCCATTTGCCTGTTTTTAACATCTATATTACCTCAAGTTTTTTGTTACCAATGTGCACAGGATGATTATTTTTGAGTAAACCAACTGATTACCGTTTGATAGAAAACAGGACACCAACTGAGACTTAAGCGTGAGGATTTCCAACTCATACACAGCACCAAATATGTCCAAAAGCAGAAGACTGAGAAGACAGGGTATGAACTTGAGAAGGAAAACGATAGAAGACTACAAGTCCAAACATTCCCAAGGCCATTACAGATAAGTAACAAAGGAAAAAGATAGACGCCTACAAGTCCAAGCACTCCCAAGGCCATTACAGAAAAGTTACAGCTTGCTTGCACCATTTATTGAAACTAGAGCGGTCCTCAAGCTGTTCACTTGGAGTGCGTACGCCTACGTTTCAAGCATCAAACCCATCAAGTTGTTTTCTCTAAAGTCCCGATACTGTTTCTCCTTGCGCATTCTAAGATGGTCTTATCAGCAGTAATGAAGTAAGCGGCAATAGAAACTGCACACAGGAACAGGAAAGTATAAATAGTTAAACTAGGTTCCTTAAACTAGCACCATGTGTCAAATACTAAACACTATAAACATAAAGACAATGCACAACTAGGATGGAAAATAAGTGCAAACTTTCATGTGCAATGAATCAGGGCTTTATTTCTTCATCCGTAATTCAGAAAGAAAACCATCATGGCATTTCGAGATGTCTGAGAACAACCCCGTCGGGTCTATGTTATAGGATAAGTCAACTGGACTTTTTATACTCAAATATCAGTTTCTGAGCTGACGGCCAGCTCACAACATAGGACCACCAGTAGCTTGTTAAGAGCACAGAATGGAGTCAACACCAGACAACAATTACCAACATAATGATTCAAGCTTCCCAAAGATTGATCAACCAAACATAAAAATTGTTCAATGATGCCTCTACATTATAGCCTGAACACTAGCATCAATCAGCTACAAAGAGCATCTTGCTATCTACCCCTTTGTAGCACAAAATGAGAGTGGAATAAGAACAGGGGAACTGGTTTTAAACAAAGCATTACTTCTGAGTCATCTCAATATATAGTAACGAATGATTTTAGAGTGCATAAAAAATAGTAATATGTAATGTGCTGAAACTACTTCTAAGCTGATAAGTACGCAAACGAGGTGTTAACAAGATCCTCAAAAAGTAGGCATACTTTGATGTACCAATAAGGTGGGTACTGTCAATCATTCTTTATAGTAGGCTCCATGATAGTGTTGTCACCAAAAGCAAAGAAAAAGAAGGTGAAAAGTATTCTTGCCAAAACATCATATTGATAATGAAACCTGCCTTACAAACCCATAGCATGCAAGCAGTGTCTTCCCAGTCACTTCAGATCTCTCGGGTCCCTGATTCTTTCTATCATAGCTTGGCAAACGGACCCCCCTCACCAGCTTTTACCAATCTTACTACCTAAGACATTATTGCCATCCATGAGACAGAGAGAGATGCAGAGAGAGAACCATATATATTTGTATTTTCTAACTCAAAGATGACACTGATAAATGAAGATCAAGTGACTGAGAGCACAGAAGCATATGTGACAAAACATTCTTGCCAATATCCATGCAAAACCTAGATGGATTGGTGTGACTAGAAGACATTTTTCAGTTTGCAACACACCGTCAAACTAGTACCTCCACCTCCAGGACCCTTTTTCAAGGGAAAAAAAATGTCAATTCACCTTTGCAGATGAAGGTGGTTTCTCCTTTGATTCTTCCCAAGATCAATTCTCCATGGAAGTGAGTTGAAGTTGAAAGGCCATGGATGAGAATAGTCCAACACCGAATAACTATTCTTACTTTCAGATCCTGTTTGACCAAGTCAGATCATAGGTGGAGTAATAGGATACTGGATAGTTGACTGGTGTCTAAAAGTTTGACATACAGTGCCTGTTGCCCATTTCACGATTATGCCTACATCCAAGAAGATCCTCCACTATTATTGTCACAATTCCATCAATGATCTTGGAAATGTTAATCATCACCTCACACACTGGTCAGACATATGCAGAAGGAAACTCTCTTCCAACATGACCCAGCTATTTGCACCTCAACCACGGGAGTTAAGACTCAGTGAGTGTGACCATGCATCTCATTTGAAATTAGCTACCCAACCCACCAACAATAACATCTCATTGTACCAGCTTCAACAGAAGTTCTATGTAGTTCCATAGGAAAGTTAGAGTTTCAGCAATTACTACAGCAGAAACATATACACACCAGAGGAGGATCTGATTGAAGATGCAGGACACTGAAGAATAAAAAACAACTTCAAAAGCCAACCTTGGAAGTTCACATCTTTTCCTCAATTTTTTGGTTCAAAAAGTTATATATATCTATATATATCTATATATATATATATATAGACAATTATTGTAAAGCCTTTAGTTTGATTGGTCTAGAAATAGAAAATTGTATTTGACAGCAATCTAAACAAAACAGCTGGTGAAAATCAAACTCCCCACAACTGGAAATAAGAATGATGAGAGCAAGGCCAACCAAATCCAATAGATGTGGTCCTAAAAAGACTTCTCCTACCTGAACTTGGTCTACAAATGGAAATGGTATTTGCTGCTTTTTAAAGAAAAAAAATTGGTAAGGCTCCTTAAAGTTGGAAATACGGATTATGAAATATTTCTACTGCTTTACATGCTCAAACATGACACCCAGTTTCGCATCCAAGATTTTGTAGTTATAAGTTGATAATGAAGTAACTTTTTGTTCTTATATCACAAAATAATCATGACAAGGATTTCTAATATGTGGATGTGGAATTTCAAAATCAGATATCGCAATTTTTGACTAATTTAAAATAGTAGAAATAGATGCATCTAATATTGGATTTGGAGGAATACTTAAACAGAAAAATAAAACCCAAAGAAGAGTTGGTAAGACATTATTTGAGAAAGTGGAATTAAACACAAGTAAATACTCTACTATGATGACCATC
Source organism: Warburgia ugandensis (assembly GCA_035236585.1). Lineage (NCBI taxonomy): Eukaryota > Viridiplantae > Streptophyta > Magnoliopsida > Canellales > Canellaceae > Warburgia > Warburgia ugandensis. The sequence goes on from CP141133.1 coordinate 16,894,095, forward strand.
AAACAAGAAATGCTTTCTATCTTAAAATGTATAAATAAATTTCAAGACAATTTGTTTAATCAAAGATTTAATTTAAAAATTGAATGTACTGTAGCCAAGCAAATAATAGAAAAGGATGTGAAAAATCTTGTTTCAAGGTAAAGGAAAAATAATCCAAAATAGGGAAAATTCCTTCCCTCGCATGGAGTAAGACCTCTAGCAAAAAATAAGGCACATATTCAACCTTCGCATTTCAAAGAGGCCCTCAAAACAGAATTTTTTTTTTGTCAGAATAATATTTCTGATGATGTTTTTTATTCGAACTCTTCTCAACTTAAGGAGAGGTATCTGAAAATGCAGATATATCCTGCCTTCTCTAAGAAACAGAGGCTTGTAATGGAAACTCTACTTAAGAGTACTAGAACTGTTGAAAGTGATCATCTCAATAGTACGGATGGGGCATTGTTAATAATAGTAAATGTATTATTAGAAAAATTTTCATGCCAAAAAAAAAAGAAAAAGGATTGAATCTGTCTCAGCCAAGAATAATTACACTTGGCAATAATCAATTTGCCAGCAATTGTTGGGAATCTGTCTAGGCAATGACAATTGGTCTTTTAATAGATAATCCAAAACAGAAGCACTATTGGCTTCTAAAAATTGATCCTCAGTTAAAGGATAGGGAATTTCCCTATTGGTTTTGCAAATGGTGGCAAATTTGGACCAGATTTTAAAATTTTGCCAGACAATTTAAAAGAGCAATATACTCCTTGAGTCAATACTAATTCAGAGATCAATAGAATTCCCAAAAAAAGTACTTAATAAAAGGACAATGCAAATTCTTATTTTCTATGACCTATAACATTCCATGGATTTAGAAGTGGGCTTTAGACATTCAGCAACATGAATTGCTTAATATTCAGAAATTACAGGGAAACTGAATTAGTCAAACAACAGATGATTCAAGAAAAATTCCATGGCCTTAGAAAGTCAATCACAACCAGTTGAATTATCCTTAATTGATTAGACAAAATTACCCACGAGCAGATGAAGCTGAAACACTGCCCCAATGTATGGATTATATAAAAATTAAATATTTTCAGCTTTTAAACTGCATCCTAATATAGGGACTAAGTCATCAAAATCAGAAACAATATCTCAAGCAACTTCTTCCAAATTCCCAAGAAGAAGAAATGTGTCAGCAGATTTTCAAGGCAGCCAATGGAAAGATAATACACCACCATTTGAAGATATTTGGGGACAGAGCAATAGGATTCCTAATGGAAGAACTTCAAAAGCGTCAGCAGCTAGTTAGCCACAGGTAAATTTTTCCCAGGGTCATCAAGTCAGTAAGGACAAAAGCAAGAGTGACAGCCACTGCCCTTGAAAGAAATGCATGAAAGCCACTGCCAAAAAGACAATGAAGTGTAAAGCTGATATGGAAAGATTCCCTAGTACACGAACACGTGAAAGAAGAGTGGAATCCAAATAATTGACAATGTCAACATAAAGTAGATGTGAATGTTTTCTGGCCAACAAATAAGTATAGGACAAATAGCTTTATAGATAAGGATGTTATCTCCCCAAAATCTATAAATAGGGGATAGTTGTATGTTTAAGGTATCGCCTGATAGTTTGCATTTTTTTTCAGTCTTCTATAGCAAGGTCCCTTAGCTATTCCCTCATGTATTTCAGTTTTATCAATAAGAATAGAAGGTTTCATCCTAGTTCTACTCTCTTATGATAGTGTAGACCATTTCTACTCTCTCTAAGTTCCTTTCCTTTTAATGGTTATTTAATAGAACCAATGTTTTTATCAGTTACTTCAGGTAATCAGGCATTAAGACACCCATGAGGTACCCAAGGAAGCTATCATTCAATGAGCATCAGTAACATTGGTACTTATAAGAATACAATTCAGCAAAAAAAAAATTATTTATTTTATTTACAGTTACTCAACCAGGTTCCATGAGTCTTGCATATCTCTGTGCACATCGGTCGTTCCTTCCTTGGACACTGCAGTTGCCCCAGTAGAATATAGATTGTCACAACAGGATAATTACCATAACTAGGTGCAAGTGCACATTCTGGCAGTAAGTACTACTAGGAGATCAGTCATTGCCGATTATAACAATTATTGAAACCTAGTGATATGTGGACATGGGCATGCTTACACAGATATGGGATGTCTGAAATAGCAACCCTAGTTAGGAATGGAGATACATCTGGACTCACTGTGTGTGTTACCATATTGTCAAAGAAACTATCAAATTCATCACATCATGTACAAAAGTGTAGAAATGAATGGAACAAAAGAACTTCAATGCACAAGGAAAGATGTAGTCTACGACTCTAAACACAAACAAATTGACAATTGCAGATAACATTAAACTAAAATGATAAAAGGAATCCTGCAGCTTAGAACTAAAAAGAAATGACCAAGTAGCAGACAAGTATAGAATTGAAATGTAGAACAAAGCATGCAGGCCCAACGCTAAAAGGATTTGCAGACAATATAAAAGGGACATCCGAAGAGAAACATGCAGACTAAGCACTAAAAAGGAATAGCAAAACTATAGACAATATGGGGCTGTTTGCAACAGGAATAAGAATAATGCATTATGCTGTTTTGGAATATTTACAAAAGAAAAGTTTTACTATTCCAGAACAGCTTTATTCATAATTTTTATTCACATCATAAACAGCCCCATTAAGAAGAAAGGTCACATTTGCAGTTCTGCAAATAATACAGAAGCAACGAAAGATTAAACACAGAAAAAGGAGACCTGCAGACACTTCTAAGAGAAATGTGCAACCTACTTTAATAGGTCAAGATATAAAGAGAGAGAAGTTAACTTAGAAATTTACCGGTAAAGTAAACAGCTACAATAAATGTTAAAATGACAATACCAAAGGAACTGAAGAACAGAAAATAATGATGATGATGATGATGCAGAATTGTAGATAGTGCAAACTCTTAGAGACAAAAATAATACCAAAATAGAAATGGATTAGAGAGAGATGGGGTAAGGGGGGAGTTACTGGGAAGGAAGACTGCACTTACAACAAATCATTTTGAGGCCTTTGTTCTTCAAATCTTCACTAAGAGTAGAAATAAAAGTCTTCTCAAGGATAAGTGTCTTCCCACACGAAAACATTAAGAAACTTGCTCAAGACGTAATTGAACAACCCATGCATGTTTCTATTCCATTTTCAAAGAGAAAATCAAATATCCAAAACTTCAAAAAAAAAGCACCAAGTCCACTTACCAAAGCCTGCAGCTTAGTAACGTAACAGAGACGGGAAAAAATAATCGAGGATAAAATCACTGTTTTCAGCCTTAAACAAGCCTTCAATCCTTAAGACTTTAAGCCTTGAACCACAAGGACATGAGATACTCTCTCTAACTTAAATGAAATATCAAAGAAAACTGACTTTTGCTATCTTGTAGCATACATATATAAGCAATAGAAACCTATGTGTTTCAAATATATTAACTAGGAAACATACCTTAGGTATGAAACACATTCCATAAACAAAATAAGAAGCTAAGAAAATTAGAAACTAGGATTCTTGTGGGCTAATCTATCTAGCTTTAGAATTTCTCTTGCTACACTACATCACTTAGTTTAACAAAAGTCCAGATTTACTTCAAAATATTCATGCAATGCAAGCTGGCTAGGATCATGGTCAGAAACAAGATAAAACTGGGGAAACCCAACAAACAAAGTGATATAGAACTTGCAAGAAGATTCATTCCATGATAATTGACATGGACTTGGAAGACCAATCAACACTCAAGAATGCCTAAAAGAGCCACCATCAAAGGAATAAAAACATTAATTCCTAATGCTGGAGACTAAAGCAGCCATGTACCAAGACTACTTGTAGATGCCCCGCTAAGAAAAGCAATCACAACCCAGATAAATCAGCTTGATCATTCATTGAAACAATTCAAACTGTTTTGTCAAGCCACACATTTCTGTTGATGAAAGAATAGGAAGTGCAGTAATTTCAAGCCTCCAATCAAATGGGAAAACAGTACAGTTAGTGACCCTATATAATCTAGAACTTTCATGAGAGAAAGTTCACAGCGAACTCACTCCATGAACAACTCCCTCTACAATATTGCCAATCTATCATTCATGTTTCTTATTCACAGAAAAAATTCTTGCATAAAATCAAAACTTTTATCTATTCCCCTCTTCCTTTAAAATAACAAATAACAATTTATATTAAAAGATTGAGCAGATGGTCTAGCAAAACAAAAATCAGCATAAAAATATGGGTACTTGTCATGATCATTGAATTACTCAATTCCAGTTGGGCAGGAATATTACCAATTGGACATCATTTTAACTTGTCTCCCCAGGATAACCCATGAACCATTAAAATTTAGTCCAAGGGGCACAGATGTAAGCTCTATTTCTCAGTGACTCTTCTTAGGGTATAATCATTATAAGCTGACAACATCTTGAGGTAAAATTTTTAATGAACTGTAACAAATATCTGCCAAATGGAGTATGCTAGAAATTTCAATTTACAAGGCTATGAAACTGAGTGATGTACATGCTCTACAACAAACTTGTTACACTTCAGAAACTTAAGATTAAGAAAACAGAATTTTCTACCCAGATGTCACAACCTTAGTTCCTAATGAAAAGCAATGCCAACAGAAAAGGAAAAAAGGCAATGACAACAGGGATATAATTCTGTTTTTAGGTAATCAGAATGTATTCATATCAGGTTCAATAAAACTGCCATAAGAAAATGCAAGCTACAACTTTGTATTTATAAATAAAACATTGGTAGAATAAATGAGAAACACCATCTTCAGTTTGCTCATTTAAGATTCAAAAATACCTCCAGATATGATGAGAGCTTGAGCAGTATAATTGAGGTTGGCCTTGGCCCATGGAATAACACGAACACCAATCAACTGAAAGAAAAACAACATTATTAAAAAATATGCAGCATGTTATACAAAGTGATGATCCCTAAAGCTGCTGATGCATTGAGAATGATCAATAACCTAGACAGAATATGAGATTCTTAAAGGCATAGCTGCATTATACTAGCAATTTTCAAGCTACATAATGCAAATCAGTTAATAAGAAGTCAAGGAAAAACAACTCATCTAATGTCCCCCAGAAGAACAAACAAATTTCCTTCCACAAGGTTCCCATCTAGCTTGTCTATCACCAGATTCCATATTAGGTGATTTAATAAGACTGAGGCAAAGGCCAAGATATGCAATAAGTAAATTCTTCCTCCTCATTCTAAGATAAATGCATCATATCGTATGAGATTGGACTCTTCCACTTATTTTTACCACCCACTATTTCCGACCATGCAAGTGCCATTCATAGGCTTTACACAACCTCCTCACTATAATTTAGTGATATAACATAATCATCTGAAAATTGAATATAGGAAATGTTGGGAGATCTTCAACCACCTTAAACCCTTGAAAGACACCTTGATTAGAGACTCTTGTTATCAATTGACATAAAACTCCATGTCCATTATAAAACGAAAAGGAAATGGCATCTAAAGAGCAACTGAAAATCACCAAAATTGTTCTCTTAGTTCTACATCATGTGGTTATATGCCATTCCACATTTAATAAATTAATGGACATTGATCTTGATAATTTATTCACCTTTTCTACGATGTAAGATGCAATAATTGTTTTAAATTTGAGGTTGAGAGTTATCTTAGAACAAACATTAAAAGTCCAGGTCCACAGAGGACTCAATACATGGCCTTAAAAGTATTAAAATTTCTGATTCTTTTTCTTTTACTCTCATGTCTCTGCATTACTGTGCTAGTCCAAGGCAAAGTTCACAACATTCCTAGAATACTTTGTGACTCTTAAGCATTATATGACAAGGATCTTTGAGTAAAAAACAGCTAAAGATGTTATAGATGTTAAACAACCGGATAATTGATGGCCGTGATTTTGAACTCAAGATACTTTTAAAGAAGACATTGATGCCTTTCAAGAAGAGATCTACAAATCTTTAAAGCTTCTTCCATTCTCTTAGAGCATTTGAAGCTCATTCTATTTTATTTGTTTTGGCATCGAAAACCTGGGACAGATTAAGATAGAGCAAGATCGTCCTTGTGCAGGAGTTGGTACTTGCTGGGATGGGCTTAGACACATGAATGACACTGGTGATCTATGCGGTGAAACTGAACTACTGAAAAGAAAAACAAGGAGAAGGGATGACACACACAACCAAGAGCCAGAAATGGTATCTGGCAATGGAATAACCACCTAAATCTCTGATCTTTTTGTTCATTGATAATGAACAAACTGTCAATGAATATTACCATAGAAAAAAAGGCAGGCCGGTGCACGAACTCCCACGTATGTGGGGTCCAGGAAAGGGGCAGACCACAATGGGTCTACCTTACCTTGCATTTTTGCAAGAGACTGTTTCTAAGCCTCAAATATATGACCTCAAGGTCACACAACGACAACTCTACCTTTGTACCAAGGCTCCCCTTCTGAACATTACCATAATCAACAGAATTTATTTCCATAAATCACAGTTATGGTTATTAAGACTGATTTATCCTTTACTTTTATGTACCAATGTTAATGGCAGATGCTAAGTTCAAACCACTTTTAGCAGATATAAGAAATCTCCAGATAGATTCCTCTCACGCTCTCTTTCCTAAGATTCGTCTTGAAGTCTTTCATCAAGGGACATGGCACTTGTGTCTGTTCAAGATATGGCAGATCTTACAGCCACTCAGCTGAGTTAACAGTTTCCTGGAGATATTGAAGCCAGAGACCTAAAATTTCAGATGACTCTACTAGCTTCAAGAAGCAAAACTTTGCTGCTCTAGGAGTTCCAGCCGTTCTGGATAATTCGGTTCGTCCAAAATCCAAATTCTGCCGGGTGTGCCAAAGTGAAAATGGGTGCACATTCAAGTGAAAAGCCCAATAGAAAACGGGTGAAAAATCCAATTTTCACTCTCAATCCTCACTTCTTGAGGCTCATCTAATAATAATATGACACTGGACTACACCACAGAGAATCCAATTCCAAGTGACTGTAAGAACACACCCATTGGAATCTGAGCACCCAACATTCAATTCCTCACTTAAGAATCAGATTCCAAGCGAACAAACCCATTATACGGTAACTAGCGCGATTACTGAAGCCACCCAATTCATGATTCTGAAGCAAAATCATGCTTAGAAACTTCAAACAGTCATAATCAAGAAGCATTACTATCTATATTCCATAAAATAAACAGATTCAACAAAGCAAGAAGTGTACCGTAGGTACGGCCGTAGCAACACAGGCAACTGCAGCCGCCTTAACGCCCGCACGAACACCCTCTGCCCACCAAACACCAAAAAATGTCAAGAAAATACGAAAAGGAGAAAAGATCACGAACTCGATGCCACCGTTCATCATCTCCTGTGCAGCAAATGAATCAGAAAAATCGAAACTCGACACTGTCTAATTAAACGAAAATTCTGATTTCTGTTACCCTGGGTACAGTGTTTGGCATTGAGACGTTTCTGCTCCTCAGAAGGAGACGCAATCAAGATTGATTTCCTCCTGCTGGCCCAAACATCTCTCATTTCCGACGGAATTCCCATTTTCTGCTTAACTGTTTCCCAAGAATTTCTTCAGATTTGGGATTTCTTGCACCCTTCAGATCCGTGCAACCTTTTTATGTCCCGACAGCGAAACGAGATCCAGTAACCCGCTTTCATGCTTGAAGAGATAATGCGCACGGAGCGTAGAGTGCGCAAATAGTCCGTCGAGGAGACCGGGCTTATCTTAGAGAAGAAAGATTTACATTAGCCGAACCATATGGTTGGCGACATGGTCCCACATTCACATCACATTAAAGATTATAGATGCTTAATCCTCCATCGATAGTGGCGATTACGATCAAACATGAAGATGATTTGAGGACGTGGCGTTTGGCTCTGCTAATTTTGGGACCGGCATGCCATTTACCATGCTTAAATTCATGTGTCCGTTAACGAGCGTGATATGCGTACAACGCATAGGGGTACAATTTAGAGGTTTGTGGTGGTCTTGTTTATCAGGTTGTAATGAGACGGTCTTTTAATAAATGCAGATTGTTGCTGAGGCGACTGGTGGCCGCCAGCTATGACTCTGGGTCAAGGTTATTATTTCGAGGTCGAAGTTGATATTTGCACCCCTTCTTTAAGATTTAATTAATGGAAGTGCTTTTATGCGGCGGACGAAAACTCCAAGAGTTTTATTTTATTTTTTAGAAAAAAGTTCGACTCGCGAGCACCCATGCACAGCCTGTGAAAGATTCCTTCGATAATTTTGGTTTGCTGGCAACGAGGAGAAATTAGGTGAGTCTTTACATTTATTAGATAATCCTATCTCTTTATTTCTTTAAGATAATAAATTGATTTTCAACATTTCTGAGCAATAGATTAATTTTAGGTTCTTAATAGAGCAGTTCATGATTTGAACGGAATGAAGACAATCAGCTTACTGTCTGCCTCTCGTATAGTTTATATTGGTAGTGGAAAGGTTTTATATAAAATATAAGAGAATACAGAGTTAGCAAACCCCTCTCATATTTTATAGGCAAACAATTTTCTAGAAATTGTAAATATTTGAGGATTTTTCTATTTAGAATTTATATTTTGGGTATGACTGTTTAGACCTTTTGATTGAGTTCATTTAAGGTTGCCCTATAATTATGGTTGTAGTAGCTTACCTTGACTTTAAAGTACATTTGGACCCAATATAGAGATGACCCAAATCGTTCATTTGCTTGGCCCATTTATCATCTCCACCTCATCTCTATTGTTTGAAAAATATGAGCTGGTTTTTTGTAAAACCTACTCTATATTGTTGAGTTATCTCACATTATAGTTGTAGCAGCTCCTACTTTAGAATTACACTTGGACCGAGTAGGAAGATAATATAAATCATTCATGTATTGACCCCATTTATAAGCATTACCTATTGCAAGCGTATGAGATAATAAGTATAATATAGATATAGTGGCTCTTTCATTTCTCCTTAAGTTATGCATGGATACTGCTTTTTTCAACAAAAAAAGAAAAAAGAAAATTATTGTTTTGAAGTCCAATATCCAAACACACCCCACAAATTGTAGCTACTGAAAATGTTACTTCTCCCTTTTGAATTCAAAGTGGGTATATGAAAAAAAATGAAAAAAAGTTTTATAAAAAATCAGAAATAACCCGTGTTTTAAAATGCAATTTTACCAAGTATTCATTAAAACCCTTATGATCTATCCCTTTACCGAACCCCACATATGTGTGAGCTTCATGTGCACTGAGGCTACTCCTTTTTTATTCATTAAAAAAAATAATCATAGAAATAGAATCCAAAATCAAACTTTTATTTGGCATATGGAGGAAATTCAGGATTCATAAGAATTGGAGGAACCATAAGGAATTTGGAAGGTAAGGGTATCACTGATTTTGCTAGGGCAATAGGGTAAGTTGAAGTTTGTGATTTGAGAGGTGTTTTTCTTTTAGTTTTAGAGAGGCCAGACTCCCCCACGTTGTGAAGGGATGTGCTTAACTTGTTAGGTTGAGGAATAGTAATTCATCATTCCTTTGAAGATTCTTGGACTAGATAGATAATAGGTTGTGTTTAGATTCTTATCAAGTAGTGTTTTCTCATGCTTAACAGGTTGCTAACTCAGATGATGATTCTCCTACAATAGAGGGGATGGATCATCCTTCTAAAGAGTGGCAATAACTTAATCAGTATCTTCTTCTTTTTGTATTTTATTCTATGTAGAATGGGATTGGAAATACATTTTTCTTTTTATCAAAGTTAGATAATATGATGTGATTCCTCCCATGGGGATATCAGGGATGCTTCAAATAGTTATTATGATTAGCTCAACTAACAGCAAGGCATCATCAAATTAATTATTGAAAAAATAAGGGAAAATTGTAAAAAAAATCCCCATACATTTCAAAATTTTCAAACATATATTGAACTAGATATCACACCAAATTCCACCCTGTACTTAACACTTTCTCAAACGTATCCAAATCTTACTTAACCCATTGATGGTGTTAACAGAAGTCCATCATGGACATCTGAGTCATTGTTTGACCTCCCAGCTAGATGCTGAAAGTTTGACATGGTAGTTGTAATATCCTTAATTTTTGGTATAAATTAAGAATTTGTTAAAAAAATTAAATTAAAAATTTATAGATGGAAAATTTTCCTAAAAACTTAAAAATTTGAAAGTGCTTGTCGATAGGATTCCAACGCCACAAAAAATGCAAAAAACGGAGCTCAAACGAGGGAGTTAGGAGCCGTTGAAGTTATAGGGGTATTTTAGTCATTTGGCAGAGACGTATAATACAGGGGCCCAAATTGATAATAACACCCCCGTCTTCTACACGCCTCTACCGGATCCAACAAAATCACTGGAGAAACTAGCTGAAAGAGGCGTGAAGGGAAGAGTTTCTCTTCCCCTTGGACTCATGACTAATGTTTTTATAAGCATGATGTTAATTAATTATGCTCAAATAGATATTTATTTCTTATTATATATTGAAAATGCATGAATTTACATGGAAATAAGAATAGAGGCTTATTAGCTAATCCTTTTATAGGCTAAGCCCAGGATGAGAGGCATGTCTTGGGGATTTTGAGCTATGAGTGCTCTTCAATTTTAGCATATAAATATGATTTTCGTGTTTTATATTTGATGACGGGTGCTCTCGCCCTGTCGGCATCATGCTAGGAGGGATAGGGCCGGCCACCCACCCTCCGAGATTGTGATGTGATGATATTGTGATATGATAGACACCTGCTCATAGATGACATTCAGTAGCGGTTTGGTAACATGGATAGTCCACACTACTGGTCTGAGCCTTTCCATGGGGACAGACGCTAAGTCTCCCGTTATGGTGTTGACGGAGAGAGGCGATGGTTGATACCCATGGAGGGTTGCTACTACAGCATGATGGCCTATATTCTTATTATATGTACATGTATGATGAGCATGGTTATGGATGGTATGCTTGGGTGTGACGACACTCAGAGGTTGGCTATGAGTACTCCTGATCAGTGATATTAGTGCGATGATGTGGGACCCATTACCTTAGGGTGCCCTTATTCTTGTTGTATGCTCATTTATATTGATTCATGTCATGTTTTAACTCCGTGAATTGCATGTTTTAGCATATGGAATAAATTGGCATTTTTTTGGACATGACTTATGATATTACTATTTTCATAAATGATAGACTTTTTATCAGTACTGTTAACTATTTCTTTCATTTATTACATTAATTGTCTATGTACCTACACAAGCGATAGCTTGTTGAAACATTGCTTTGTTTTGCAATCCCTTAGATCTCGGCGCGATAACAGGAAAGGCAAGGCTGTTGAGAAACCGTGAGAGTTGCGGAAGATCCTTTTTCCTAGAATTTTAGACAATAATGTGAGTCAATGACAAAATTATCATTTGAATTTAATTATGGACTGTATACTTTATATTTTGGATTTGATTGAGATATTTAGACATATGTTGGACATTTATATGGATGTTATGATGGATAGACTCTGGGCCATATTATTATTGTATTTTGGATATTTATTTGATTCATAATAAAGGCGTTGATTCATTTGACATTGATTGATACAAGTATTGTTTTAAATCTATTATCATAAAAATTTATTTATGTTTTAAATTATATATATGCAATTTTGAGAAAGGAAAACTAACACCTAGAGTTTTAAGAGATGTTTTAGTAAAATGATAAATAAAACTTTTCTCATGGGATCCCAAATGCTCTTATTAAAAATGCTATTATTATTATATATAAAAAATGTCTTAAAAAATCCGGGGTGTTACAGTAGTTGATGTAATTTACACTTCATTTTAGGAAAATAGAAAAAAGTGAAAAAAGAAATAAATATATTTGAAAATCGTGTGAAAACCCCCTTCTACCAAAAACTAGGGTTAGTAGAAACTAACATATTTGGGTTCCAAAATCAGAGCCAGATGTGAAAAATGACAGTCATGATTGTATATGCAACCTTCCGAAACCAATCCTAACCTCCATCTTCTATCTTTTACCCAACACAGAAGTAGCTTAGACCTCCCTCTTCTCCAAGAAATGATGATATTTCTAGAATTCAATGCCCAAATTTTACCATGATCGAATGATTCTAACATCTGAAAGATGTACATTTAATCAGTAATTCTACAGTGTTCTTTAAAAAGTGTTTCTAACCATCCATGTCTAAGTGAGTGGAAGTATAGTTTTCATATTCGTAACTCATCTAATTTATACTATTTTAGAACTATTGTCATCCAAAATTCAGAGAAATTAGATGAACAAGTTTGATCAACCATATAAAAGTGGGTTAGTGTAGGGCAAGCTCCCATTAATCACAATGGATAGTAGCATTCCTCACACTAGGAAAATAGGGTGGATTTTTTTTTATTTTTTATTTTAAGGCAAAACCTACTCAAAATGTGGTCTGAGTAAAGGATTCTTTTTTGCAAAAAATAAAATACATGGAGTTAGTCAATCGTGATTTCACCCAATTTCACTTGATTGGGTGAGTTTGATTGATTTCTGAATTATCAAGCTAGATCATTGTCAGCGCAACCTACACTAGGTTGTTTTTCATAAAACTCTTGCCAGCTTGTTAGTAGTACATCAAGAGATTCATCTATTATCTTGACTCTTGTGAACTTATTGTTAATCCATCTTGTTCGCTGGCAAGAGTTTCATTAAACTTGGCATAGCTCATTATTAGTGAAGGAAATCTCATGTTAGCTTGATTTGAGAAGAAGTTTGGATTGAGGTATATTCCTAGCATAAACTGAACACACTTTTAGATAATAAAAAAAAAGAAGAAAGTTGTTTTTCACCCGAGTTTGCAAGAGTTTGAGAAAATGGTTGTTGTGTGTTGTTTTGTGTGAAAAGGTACATTCTAGCAAGCATTTTCCTATAATAATAAATAAAAAAATGAAGTTGAGACAAAACAAAACTAACCATTTAAAAGTAAGTTGATTGTAAGGTCAATGTCAACTATATTTACTTTTTCTAGTTAATCCTCTCCTTGCCTATGACAAAGCTATTTTCTTTTCTTTTCATTTTCTGCTTTTTAATGCCGAAAAGGATAACAAAGCAGACTATCTACTAACTAAATTGATTTGAAATCTCTGCGACAAGGGCATTGAGAAGAGTCACCCCAAACCTTTGACCAAGCATAACGAGGCCAGGCACCGTGTTTTCTGTGAGCAGCTGAGCTACACGACCATTGGTGTATAACAAAACTTCAATGCAACTAGTCTCACACATATTCTCAAAACTTAGTCCAAGCCTCGTAAAGCTAACGTAGGGAAAGATGTTTGCGATATGGTTATAAGTTTCGAGATGGCCAGAGTTAATGCCATAGTATTTTGAAAGGGAATGTTGCTATGGAGCGCGATACAAGTCGTCGTCGTATAGTGCTCCACGTTTGCATGATAGGCCCCAACTTTGATCAATCATATTCATTCATCTGATTTTTTTTACTTTGGATGACTATACTGCTACGGACGAACTCGGATCATAAAAATATGTACTTTTCATCTAATAACATGGACGTTCGAAAACCAAAAAGGGACAGTCCCGTGCATGAAGCTCCTGCATATGCGGTCCGAGGAATGGACGTTTCGAAAACCCTGCTTAAATAATGGTCCACAATCAACAAGTTATAAGCACAGTTACTCCACAGGTTTTACTAACCAAATGTGGAATCTATCATGTACGATTGGAGCACTAAGCAGAAACTTGGTGTTTGGGAAGATCAAACTAGATACATATGCTATTCATGGAAAAATGCTGGACGATTGATTTCATAAGAGATCGCGCATTGATCTCCATATCTGAGCCTTCACGGAACATTGGTTCAGACAAGCTGAGAAGGCAGAAAAGAATTAGAATCCAAGATCATGTGTCGCTCATACGCCAAAAGTCCGCAAAGCCAAGAAAAGAACAAGGAAATTTAGACCCAGGCCATGTGTCCTTTAGGTTCTGAAAATAATCTTTCAAAATCCGGAAGCTCTTACCATTGCAAGGGAACGACCAATGGTGTATCTTGTGAATCCTCATTTTTCGGAATCTATTCGGCTACTCCTGCATGCTTCACCAGGTGTAGAAAAGGCCAGAAAGAGAGATGAAACCATTTCTCCAATTCCCTACTTAAACTCATCCTGAGTACGGGGTCAACACCTTTGGCTCACCATTGAATATTACCCTGGTAAGCATTTACTCCCCATGGTTTCGTTGAATTGACACTGAACTTCAGTTATTTCTCATGCAAAGTTGCGTCTTAATTTTAATTTTTCCTTCTTACTCATGTTATAGATTGAAGGGGAGCCTTAATGCAACGGTGTTGCTGTTGTGGTGTGATCTTAAGGTCACGGGTTCAAGGCATGGAAACAATCTTTTGGAAAATGCAAGATAAAATTGCGTACTATTGACCCTTGTAGTCCGCCCCTTCGTGGGACCCTGCATACACAAGAGCTTCGTGCAGGGCTGTCCTTTACTCTTGTTATAGATTAATTAAGTCATTAAATGCATGAATTGGCAAGACGTTAACTTCTCCAATGCTTCTTTTGGATACCTCTTTGTTGTTTATTCATTGCGTTAAGATGTTCAAAAGTTCATATCATCACAACTTTTCCATTTGAGATAAACAGAAGATTAGGACAGCATATTAATCATGTATAATATACAAAGAGTGGAAGTGGTGGTGGACCTAAAAATGCATTAAACCAACCTAAGGTTTTTATTAATGAGAAAGAAATGGAATACTAACATCTCTAATCATGCATGCAGGAAAGATAGGTTACTTGCAAGATCGACAAAATAAAGGCCCTCATTTTTTATGACAATAATGTGAACCGTAGGATTCATAAGGCTCCTCACCAATTTCGGGATCGAAACCATGGAGGAAGAAAATGGCCAAGAGGCTGTCATTCTTTGTGGTACTGGTGCACATTTTGACCTCATAATTATAGACAAAGATATGCCCGTGATGGATGGCCCTAAGGTAAGCCACTGTACTTAATCAATGAAAGTCATTTCGGCCATGACAAGCTTTCTTTCTTAGTAGAAAAATAGTAATCCTGCAAAGATACCTGTCACTGATACAAAAAAAAACCAGGGCAAAGTTGTTGCTTCACCTGAGCAAGCCTACTACTCATAGTTGTCAATTCTGTTTAGTAGCCATTTGTTTTTATTAGGGAAATGAAATTTTTGGTGCTACTTGATTTAGGAGCAGAATTATTTAAGGGCAAAAAATATCATCATTATTAAAGCCTTATCTTGATTAGGGGTTGACTATATAAATCTTATTCCTCCGTTGGCCTTGTCGAGTGTCATTGTTTCGTTAAGTTTAAGAATGTTTAAGTACGTATGTATTTGAATTAAATTGATCTATGTCTGTATTGTAACTTTTATTAGTAGGAATCTTTTTGTATTATTTGGATATTATGATTCCGCGGGCGACAAAGCTCATGAGGTCGATGGGTGTTCGCTCTAAGATCATTGGAGTGAGTGGATACTCGCGTGAATGGGAGAAGCAAGAGTTTATGAATGCTGGCATTGATGAATACCATGTGAAACCGATGACTTGGGTTAAGCTCATCCCCCTTTTGGAGGAAATTGACAACAACCATTAGAAGGTGAGCACCAGCGGAATATCGATCGGCACCCGTAGCTGCTGCTGCTGCTATTACTATCAGATCTTTTGATCTTCGTCAATGCAGTGGACTGCTTCTTATAGAACAACACAAATCTTTTGAATAAATGAAAGCCCTTACATCTAGATGCCTTATAAGTTGTTTTACTTTCTTTTGACTGAGTAAAATTTTGAGCAGTACATGGGCTACCTATACAAGTTTCTAGCCTTTCTCTAAACACGTAAGGTAGGTAGTCATTATGCCATACATTTCAACTTTTTCTTTGCCATGTGATATATAATTCTTAACACGCAACTTCTCTAAAGAGTCCGATTACCAAGCTAAGGCACTTTCTCCATTGAGTAGAAGTATACTCTTTTGGCCTACATAGAGAGATTTATTTTGCAGATTCATAACAATAAATTCGCATCAATATTCATAGATGAACTACATGGCTTTGATCTCATGCCAAGGGATATTTCACAAGCACAGTATAATTCACCAAAAACCTATGGTTCACATTTTCATGTCTATGTGTTGAGTTTGTCATTATCTGCCAGAATAATTGATTGGGTTCCAATGTGATATACGTGTGGTGTACTTCATCCTTGATCAAGTGCACTTCTTAAAAGAACTTTTCTTCTTTAAACTATCACTTCCCTTAGATATTAATGGACAAATGAGAATGGGTGGAGATTTGCAAAGTAAACTATGCTTGTATGTTATGTATTTAGGTTTGTTAGGGCCCAAATGGTGATTCAACTTCATGTCCTAGGTCCTCTCCAAGGTAGGAAGGCCCATATCACCTCAAGATTTTCTCACAAAGTATATTCAAAACTGATGTATGAAGATGTGAAACATGGATCTCTCTCTCTCTGGACTCTTTTTTATCTTTTAGAAGCCGTATATATATTTTTTCTTTTGCTATGAGTGAAGAATTAAAAAATATATGACTCACACACTCTTCTAAATCCAATCCCTAGCCAAAGGAAAAGCCACTACTCCAAACCAAATGGTATTCTAGGAGAGATGCTAAGTTATATCCAAAAAGAGACTTTCCCATGGTATATACAAAAAGTATAATACAAAGATAGTATAAAAAAACTAAAAGTAATTTATTTTCTATTTGGTAGATAAAAGAATTAAGAACCAAACTATCTATAATATGTTGTCTTAAGTCATAAACTCTATTTGAAATCTCTCCAACAAGGAAGAAAATGTCCCTTAATCCTTGGACCATGTAACTTTGTTGTTTCTAACCAATTGCACTAGATGACATTTAGCTAAAAATTATAAGTATATGACATGGAAGAAACGACATACTAAATTTGTTACTTAAGTTATCACATCCTATTAAGAATGAAAGGAAGAAGACCTTAACCCCCTATTTTTTGGAAAAGATTAGATAAGATCGATCTTTCATCTTATCTATAAACACCTTCCCTTACTAGAAGATCCATAGCTTCATTGGTGGGATGCAAACCATAATTGAAAAGGAAGTTTGCTTTTGACTGAGGTCTCCACTCGCTTCCCATATGTGCTACAATAGCTCTGTTGGATAAAAAACAAATACTAGACACAAAATGACAACCTTAGAATTGCCTTCTATACAAATCAATCTTGTATATGTGAGAAAGAACCTAAAATTTTAGAAATCTGTAAAGGACCAACAACTCTACTTCTATAGATTCTTTGATGCCCATGGAAGCAAAGAACTCCATCCCCTTTCCAAAGCTTGAGTTTCTCATATTCACACAAATCCTTGATGGGGCTTAATTTCCTTCACAAGATCCATCAAGATTAATTCATATTAACCAATAGAGGTGGTACTTTATGAGGTTACTTTAGCTCTTTCGTGCCAAAAATATCCACAAAAGACTTCCACCCGTTATGAATGTCACACGAGAGCTGGCAATGATCTATATAACTTATTGAACACTATGGTAAGGCTAGCTATAATATAATGGGGCCCTTGATTTCCTTGATTCAACTTCATGTCCTAGGTCCTCTCCAAGGTAGTTAGACCTTGAAGATCTCCTCATGGCCATCTTTAGTTGCAACATGATGACAAAATTACTTTTGTATAGTTGCCATTGATTTTGCAACTTCAAAAATTAATAGGGTACTATCTCCTATGATGAGATGTAATGATCCAAACATTTTATGCTCTTTTTAAATTTGGAAATTAATATATAGAATTAACTATATTAAATGTTCTATTTTAATTAAAATATGAAACAAAGGAATTAATGAGAAAATTTAGTACCATTAGATTCTACACTTAAAATGGAATCCAACACCTCAAAAAATGCCGAAAACGGAGTTCGTATAACTAAGTTATGACCTTTTAAAGATGAGGGGTATTTTTGTAAAGTGTATTTAAAACAAAATGACCCAAAAACACAAGGGGCCGTTTTACTAACGGCACCCCCAGGTCGTCTTCCTCCTCCAGCCACCGACTTTCCAGCATCGCCTCTGCAAGGTGGCACTGGAAGAAATGGCAGCACCGCCATTAGGCAACACCACCTTCGCAAGCAATAAAAGCTCTTTACCCATCTCCCTCCAGGCATCCCTTCTTCTTCTCCATCTCCGGCTATCAAGTTACGGTTTTCGGCAAAACCGAAAAACCCTTCTCCAGACCTCCTCTGCGACTTCTAACCATTCCCCTCTCTCTGTTCTTCCCCTGTTTCCCCCTTCTTCCTCTAGTCTCGCCAGACATTTGGGTTTTCCTCTTCTGCGTATTTTTCGGTGAGCTGGGGTTTCATAATGGAGAAAGGGCGCACCTCAGGCGATGGACACCTTCCTAGATCCCCCTAGGTAAGCCTCACTCCTCTCTCATTTCCTCTCTTTTTCGGCCCAGATCCATGTCAGATCTGGTGGGTTCCGGCCGAAAATCACTGATTTTCTGTGGAAGGAAACCAGACGGGTGAAAATCGTCCATAGTAATGCGTGCCAGGGGTGCGGGAGTCCCAAGCGTGCACGGGCATCCCAGGGGTGCATGGACGTGACACGCGCTCGTGCCGAGCTCTCTGGGGCAACAGTCACAAGTGTGCTGTGTGCGGATAGATGCCTTACTCGACCGAGACACACGAGCATCCCAGGAACTAGGACGTGCGAGCAACCCTGCCTAAGATGCGTCCACGCGACGCACTTCTTGGATGAGCACTATGGCGCATCGCCCGGGCGTGCGCACGCATGCGATGCTGATGTAGTTCGATCGAGACGCATGGGCTTCCTGAGAACCGTGACGCACAGGGTCCACGTAGATGAATCTGGTTCGTCTGTAAGTTTGCGACACTAAAAACCTAATTAAGGAGGCAATAGAACTCTGATTGACGATCCAAAAGAGCCATTGTGTTCATATCGACAACGCGGACCTAATGAGACTATAAAAGTTAGGATCAAAGTATAGCCCAAAAACTATAGAAATCTCATAGATCAACCATGTCAAAGATGATCAAATCTTATGAATTGATCCCTTAAGGGTGTTAGGGGATTTATAGCTCAGGATCAACCCTAGATTACATGTATTCATCCCTAAATAGGGTCTAACCATTGACTAATAGATTCATACATAAGATCTAGCCTAAAAAAGTATTAAGTAAGGACCTATAGATCCTAAAAGGCAGATCTAGCCGTCTAAGTAATGATTCATAAAGGTTGGAAAATAATATTTGAATCCTTGTTGTTAATTGATATTCAAGATTTCACAAAGGTAACTTAGGATCAAATAATGAAGAGCGTGATTCCAAGAACATCGAGGTAGGTAGTCTAATACTACTAAGTTTTTAAATACATCTTAAACTCTAATTTTCCTTTATTACTATTTTTAACATGCTTTTTGAGATGTAATGTTTTTATACAAGCATGCGGAATTGTCTTCATGTTTTATGGCTTTAAATGCGATAGTAGCATGAACTGATTTTATGCACAGCCCGCATGATTGAAAATAAATGCATAAATTACATGATTCCGATGATTGAGGATTGCCATATCATATAAAACATCTCATAATACCATCATATGATGCATAACCTTGAGGGTTGCCAAAAGATGCTGGAGTGCCCAAAAGACGCTGGTTAGGCAGTTGTGAGGGCTAGGCCTTGTGAGGGACCCAAAGCGGACATTATATTTTTCGGGCGGATGAGCCTGGTGGGCACTATGCTGAGAGGTTGTACAGGGTTGGCTCCCGGCCTCTACCACCACATGTGGATGGTATCACTGCCAGAATGGCATTGTCCATTCCCTGACTGCTGTGGTAAACAGGGACGACCATTGGAGGTGTTCACGGCACCCTTTCGAGGACATATCCATAGTCACCGTGGAAGGCTATTGTAACACCCCGGATTTTTAAGACAATTTTTATTTTTATTTTTTTATAATAATGGCATTTTAAATAAGAGCATTTGGGATCCCATAAGAAAAGATTTATTCAACATTTTACTAAACCTATCTTAAAAACTCCGGGTGTTAGTTTTCCTTTCCCAAAATGACGTACATGTAATTTAAACATAAATAAATAATCCGCGTATAAATTAACATCAAATAAATAGGCGCCTTTATTTTAAATCAAATAAACGTCCAAAAGACAATAATAATATGGTCCAGGGTCTATCCATCATAACATCCCATATAAATGTCCAACATATGACCAAACATCTAAATCACATCCAAATATAAAGTATGCAGTCCATAATAAAATCCAAATGATAATCCTGTTTAATGACTCACATCACTGTCTAACACTATAGAAAAATGGTCTTTAGCAGCTCTCACGGCTTCTCAACAGCCTTGCCTTTCCTGTTATCACGCTCGAGATCTAAGGCATTGCAAAACAAAGCAATGCCTCAAAGAAGCTATCGCTTGTGTAGGTACATAGACAATTAATGTAATAAATGAAAGAAATAATGAACAACACTGATAAAAAGTCTAACACTTATGAAAATAGTGATATCATAATGTCATGTTCAAATAAATGCCAATTTATTCCATATGCTAAAACATGCAATCATAGAGTTAAAACATGACATGAATCAATAAAATGGAGCATACAACAAGAATAAGGGCACCCTAAGGTAATGGGTCCCACCACATCGCACTAACATCCCTGATCGTATACACATAGTCAACCTCTCGAGTGTCGTCACACCCTGTGCATACCATCCATAACCATGCTCATCGGAACATGCACACATAACGAAATATGGGCCATCATGCTGCAGTGGCAACCCTCCATGGGTATCAACCACCGCGCTCCGTCGACACCCATAACGGAGACTTAGCGTCTCTCCCCATGGAAAGGCTCGAGCCGGTAGTGTGGACTATCCATGTTACCAAACCCCTACCGAATGCCATCTATGGGCAGGTGTCTATCATATCACAAACTCATCACATCATAATCTCGGAAGGTGGGTGGCGGCCCTATCCCTCCTAAGATGATTTCCACCGGGCGAGAGCACCCGTCATCAAATATAAAACAAGGAAATCATATGTATATGCTAAAACTCAAGAGTACTTATAGCTTGCAATCCCCAAGACATGCCCCTCATCCTGGGGTTAGCCTATAAAAGGACCAAATTTAATAAGCCTCTATTCTCATTTCCATGTAAATCCATGCATTTTCTATATATACAATAAGAAATAAATCTCTAATTAAGCATAACTAATTAACATCATACTTGTAAAAGCATTTTAAATAAGTTTATTCAGTAAAAGATTTCAATTTGGAATAACCATCCTGTACGCAATGTTGCATGAAATCCACGGTAAATAATAATTGCATTTTAAAACACAATCACACATGATGCTATGTTTAAACATGGTTTAAAAATCAAGGCAAAACATTAGTTGTCGTCACCTACCTCAGTGTGAGGCAACTAGCTTGCTAATAACTCCCTTTAATTGGTATGTTCAAGTGCACATGTACATGTCACATCACTATTTTAAAATTTTTCTAAATAAAAAGTGGTCATTTCTAAGTTTTTAAGTTAAAACTAGGTCCGCGTCGTCAATACGGTCACAACGCCTCTTCCGGATCGTGATTTGGACCTCTCTAGCTCCCAAAAATCAAGTTTTAGTGAAAACTACCCTCAAATGGGGCCTGCCGGACCACCATAAGGTGGTTTAAACCGGCGGCACCCTTTTCCGCCGGTTTACACCAGCGTACACTGGCACACGAAGACGCACGCCGACGCAGACGCCGAACGGAATGCGCGCCGTGCGTCTTCGGCACCGTGACGCACGCGCGTCACGGTCGCCAGGACGCGCCACGTCCCGGTCCCACCGCGATAGCCAACTGGTGCGTTCCCGCACGCGCGAGGCGCCGCGCACCTGTGCGACGACGACGTCATGTGACGTCCTCAGTGCGTCTCCGAGTGCGTCTTGGCGTCAGCGCCAGGGCGCCGACGCCGTTGACGACGCCGGAGAAGACGACCGACTCGGTCGCCTCGGCGAACTCTGCGAGCTCCGTTTTGCGTGATTTTTGCTCCATTTTCTTCAGAATTCTCTCTAGAATTCATTTATGCCCTCCTTTTGCACTAATTTTTCCAAAAACCGTGGTTTTTAAACGATTTTTCCCAAGTTCCTAAAATCATCCCTAGGTACTGGTTTTTGGGTTTTCTGGAGAAATCCACCGTTGGATCACTCCCAAATTTAAAGGGTATGCTCTTGGGTCTCTTGTGCACTAGTTGGACGGTACGATTTTCAAACGAACTAGGTTTGATCCGTGAAATCACGCTCCAACAGTAGCGTGCACAAAGTTCCTAAAAATCTAATTTTTCCTAATTTTTAAACGTTTTCCTAATTGTTTTTTCTATTTAATAAATACGAAAAACATAGGTTTTGAGGCTTACCTTGCACCTGGCTGGAGTTGCTCGTGTTGCCGGGGCTCCACTCGCCGGAAAATTCAAGTTTTGCAGGGCTAGGGTTTTGCGTAGCCTTCAGGGAAAACGCTCAAAGTGGAGCGTTTTGGCTCCTAGAGGAGCATAGATATAGGGTTTTAGAGTCTTGGGGAAGAGAAACTCTTCCCCACACGTCTCTTCCCACGTCTCTCCGGCGATTTCGCTGGACTGGTAGAGACGTGTGTAGACAGGGGTGCCGTTATCAATTTGGACCCCTGTGTAACACGTTTCTGTCAAAAGACCAATTTGCCCTTACAACTTTGACGGTTCATAACTCCCTCGTTTGAGCTTCGTTTTTCGCGTTCTTGGTGGCGTTGGATTCGTATCGACGAGCACTTTCTAATTCTTATATTTTCAGGAAAAAATTTCATCCATAAATTTTTATTTTTATTTATTTAATAATTTCCTATTTTATCTTAAAAATTAAGGATATTACAGCTATGGTTGGTGGTCTCAAGATACCGGAGACACACGATTCTAGCTGTGTGCTGATCATGAGCATAGTTGGCCATATGATTTCAGTTTTATCGATACGCATATAGCATTGAGATTGTTGTAAACAAGTACTCGTGACCAGCCGACGTGATGTGTCCGTCAAGAGACCCATGTGCATGATACTTATAGTGATGCCATCATCTGCTTTGAATGATGACTATTTTAAGATTTTTTATGATTATTGTATTTGACTCATTGGCTTGATGTGTTTGTCGAGGTCTTCTTACATGGATTTATTGAATTTTACTCTATGTTTTAGGTCATCATTATATCGTAGAATACTAGATTTTGGTAAAGGATCCCATAGTTGAATTTTCATCACTAAGCTTACGTTTTGTAAGCATGTGTGTTCACTTAAAAAGGAATCACTGATGTTTTATATAACAATGCACCTTGACTTATGCATGTTGCCTATCGTATTTTCAAAATAGTAGTATCAGACCACCTACTGAGTATAAGAAATACTCACCCTAATATACTATTTTTACAGGCTGGCTCCACACAAAATTAGAAGAAGTATCAGAAAATGTTAGTGTTACGATCAAGTGAATGAAGAGAAGACAAGCATGAATGTAAGTAAACACGCTACCTTTTGGACATGTATCTGTACTTATTACAGTTGGGCTTTGAGCTGTGACTGGCTAGACTTGGGAAGACATTTATGATTTTCGTAATCTTTAAAACTACTTTATTCATCTCGAAAGCAAATGACACTGGGGGTATGTTGATTGTTTAACCGCAAGTGCACGGGCTATTGTAGTGTAGCTTATGCAAGTACGGGTCGATCCCACGAGGACTTGATTTAAAATGATGAAGTTTTCAATAAAATTCAATTAATAAGACAACCAAAACAAAGAATATAGCAAAATTCAACTAACAATAAAATAAAATCCATATTTATTCAATTGTTGCAATGTTAACAATTATTTATTCCAAAAACACAGAAATTGCAACAAAATAAGCAGTCATGGATAAGCCTGTCCTAGATTGCACTGTCCCTAGATAATCAAAATGTGAATAAAACAAAACCATAATAGCATAGGGACACAGATGTAAATAAAGTGAGGACACAGTTGGAATTAGTCTGAGGACATAGATGGAATTTTAGATAAAGGACCCAGATGGAATTACTTTGAGGATACATTGGGAATTTTTGAGATCTGCCAAGGGTAGATTTGTACTTTTCTGGGGTTTCTGGTTTTTAACGAAAAAACTAGGAAAACACATAGGGAAGAAGAGGAGAAAACCGTAGGAGGGAAGAAGGAAGAAGGGAAGAGGAAGGAGGAAGGAGGAGAAGGAAAGGGACAGAAGAAAGGTGGGGAGAAGATGGGTTGGGAGTTGGGTTTTCTCTCCCAAGGCCGTGCCACTCGAAGAAGAAGAGGGAAAAGTGGGCACGCACTCCGGATCAGACTGGCGATGAGAAAAATGCCAGATCTGGAAGAGGAGGAAAAGGGAATCAGAGGAGAGAGAAGAAAGGGGAATAAGAGGAAGAAGGAGAAGATGGGGAGAAACTCTCCCGTGGCCGGCCAAAAAACGGGAGAAGGATCTGAGCTGTGGATAGTGCTCGTGCGGCGTTTGGCAATGCCACCGGTGAAAGCTGGATGGTGCGAGTGCGTAGCAAAGGAAGACGGGACTTGGGTTTTGCCGGAAGACAGGTAAGAAATGGAAAACGCAAGAGAGAGAGAGAGAGAGAGAGAGAGAGAGAGAGAGAGAGAGAGAGAGAGAGAGAGAGAGAGAGAGAGAGAAGAAGAAGAAGAAGAAGAAGAAGAAGAAGAAGAAGAAGAAGAAGAAGAAGAAGAAGAAGAAGAAGAAGATGCCGCCAGGCCTTCTAGGTGTGTCACGCACCTATGGCCGGCCAAGAGAAGAGTTGAAGAGAGAAGGATGAGAAGAGGAGAGGTAAGGGTGATAGGGAACGGACAGGATGAAGGGTGAGAGAAGAAAAGAAAAAGAGAAATGGAGAAGAAGAAAGAGGAAGGAGGGGGAAGGATGAGTGGAGAACTAGCCTAGCCTCCCTAGAGGAGGGGAAAAAACGTCCTTGGGGAGTGGAGAAGGGGAGTATAAGAAGAGGGAGAGAGAAACGTGAAAGAGAGGGAGATAAGAGAGGGAGAAAAAGAGATAGAAGAGAAAGAGAAAGAGAAAAGAGAGGAAAGGGATAAGAGAAAAGAGAGATAAGAAAGAGGGAAAAGAGAGATAAGAGAGAGAATGGGATCCACTAGAAGTCTAGACTTGCTAGAACTTTGCAAGTTTTCAACTTTGTCCTGTCCTAGGACTCTTCAAATTCCATCTGATTTCCTTGAAACTTCATCATCTTCATCTGATATCTTTGATTCGATCTGGAGCGTCCACGCCTGAGTCGATTAATCTGCAATACACAGGACCCAATTAGAATCATCTGAACCATTCATTAGCTTTAATAATCATCTAACCACTAAATTTTACAATTCAATGGTTGTATGGCCAATTAAAGCTAAAATAAAATATTTTATGTAAAATCTTAAAATTAATGGTCTAGATGCTTTAATTAAATATTAAATTAGGAGTATTTTGACTAAAATTAAACACTTAATAGGGTATTCAGAAATGAATTTAAAATAAAAGATTTTTGACTGCATTGCATTGTTTTCTAAAAATGTTTTCAAATAGGGATCGATCCCGCCCTAGGAATTAGTTATTGCATTTAAAAATGCATATGAAAACTCAGGTCGTCACATGAGATTTTTGTGGTAATATATCTAGGCTAAGATTACTAAAATAGGATCCACTTGAATGAATAATTTGTAGAGTTTTGATAAATGTTGATGCTCAAAAGCATGTGAAGATAGTGCCACACAAATCACATCATAAGAGGTACCCTTTTATATTCCTAATACTTCACCATAAAAATAAAAATAAAAGAAGAATGGTCCTCTCTCTCTCTCTCTCTCTCTCTCTCTCTCTCTCTCTCTCTCTCTCTCTCTCTCTCTCTCTCTCTCTCTCTCTCTCTTATGAATTATTATATAATTTTTTCTTTTGGTACAAGCAAAGAATTACATATCAAATCATTCATGTACTCTCCCAAATCTAATCCCTAACAAAATGGGAAAGTGTAACTCGAACCTGTCAATCTATTATCAAGTGTATTCAGGGGTGATACTAAATTGTCTGTGAAAAGAGCCTTCCCTAAGGATATATTAAAATTATAATACAAGAAAGTATAAAAAAGGAAAATTAGTTTTTTCAGTAGAATGAAGAACTAAGAACAGATATCTATAAGCCTAAATATGATTAGAATCTCCTAACAAGGGGGAAAGTGCCACCTCAAACTTCCACCATGAGTAATGAGGAGAGAAACCTTATTGTTTGTAGTCAACTTTGCTTGATAGCATTTGGCTAAAGATTAAAAGTATATTACATGGAAAAAAAGAAAAGAAAAAGGATTGAAGCTGTTACTTGAGCTAACTCTTCCCATTATGAATGAAAGGAAGATGCCCTTAACCTCCTACTATTTAGAGAGCTTAGACAAAATCAATCTTTCATGTTGTCTATCAAGATCTTCTTGCACTCAAATATCTTTAGTCTCAGTAACAAAATGCCGAGAATGATTGGAAAAGAATTTTGCCTTTGAGTGTGCTCTCCAATATGTGTCAGAATCTCTATGGTGGATCAAAATCATGTGTGATGCAAATTGATCTATTTGAGAAAGAACGTAGAATTTGTAGATTTGTAACAACTTTACTTCTACATATTTTTTTTGTACCCACAAAAGTAGAGAACTTCACCATTTGAGATATTGCATTCCTCACATTTCTACAAATCCCTAATAGGCATGGATTTCCTTGGCTAGATCCATTAAATTTAATTTCACTTGACCATTAAGGCTAGTCGCCATTGATGCCTCTTCACTTCATTTGTGTCAAAAATGTACTCAAAAGACTTCAACCCTCTATCAATGTGTGCCTCAGAGTATAGGCAAAACTCGTTATAGTTGGTTGCCTTAGACACCACCATCATTCTAAATATGCTATTAAGTGATAGAGGAGAAGCTCCACTCGCTCCAAAGAATCTTCAGTTTCTTTCTAACCAAATGTGCCAAAGGAGAGCTAGCAAGGATCTATGGACCATATTGAATAATATAGTATGGCTAGCTATAAGCACAAGTAGGGCACTATTTCCATTATGGCTAGGGAGCTCATAACAAACAAATACTTGGATATAATGCACAAGTTATCATGTGGCAGGTTTAACTTTAGCTCAAACTCGCGCAATTGGATGAGCAGATATCTCAAGTTAGCTCACTTCTCCATTCTCTTAAATAGTTCTCCCAAAGGATTTTTTTAAAACTCTTGTAAGGTGATGCAAGGAGATCCAATCTCTCCTTTTTTATACTTCCTAGTCTTTTGTCACACCCATGTCCTAAGATTAGGATAAAAAGCTAATTGACTCATTGATTAACTAAAAAATTGTGAAACATGGCAAGTAAGGTTGGATTGAGTAGTGGGCTCCACAAGTGTCAA
This sequence comes from Warburgia ugandensis, assembly GCA_035236585.1. Taxonomy (NCBI): domain Eukaryota; kingdom Viridiplantae; phylum Streptophyta; class Magnoliopsida; order Canellales; family Canellaceae; genus Warburgia; species Warburgia ugandensis. Next base: position 16,921,669 of record CP141133.1, read on the forward strand.
GGTCTCTATCGAGCTTGAATTTAGGTAAATTGAAAACCATAACCTTGTTAAATTATGTATCCTATTGGGAATTTAATGATTTGAAACTCCACTTTAGATTCATGAAATTTTTTGAGCAATTTTGCTTTAAAATGAAAATTTTATCCTAAATTAAGTAATTATAAAAGAAATTTAAAATATTAAAATTTGATGATGAAAATTCTATTATTGGATTGTACTCGATGAGATCTTTCTAATGGCATTAAGAACATGTGAAACAGAGACCAGAACCCAAAAATTCAAAATTTTTACGAATGCAAAGAGAGGGTTGAAATTGATAATGGAACCCCCCCTTTAGATAAAAGTTGGTGACAAAGTGAGTCATGGGGAAGCGAGTCACCACATGGGAGCCAAACTCACCACATGGACTTAGCTCCCTCCACGCATCTGTAACAGGAAAAAATTGAAGAAAGCCATTACCTGACGGCTTTCTGCCGGTACTTCTCTTTTTCCCCCCATGGTTTATTTCTCTTTGAGTCTCCTATCTTCCTTCAGTGAGAGGAAATTCGATGCCAGCATTGACAAGGACAACAATGGCATCTTGTCACTCTCTCTCACAACCCCACTTCACTCGTGATGGTATCTCCTTCCATTTGGAATAGCTTGATAGACATAGGTAGGCCATCTAACCCTCTGCTCTCTCTTTTATTCATTTCTCTCCCTCTCCTTTCCCTCCCAGTTGTTCCCAACAACTATTCACTATTACTATCACCATTTTCTAGTGACATGAATGGTGAAACATATGAGGAAATCAAGTGTTGAAAAACACAATTAATGGAATGGCATTCTACTGATAATCCAAACCATTCATCTTGTTCTTTAGGTGATTCTAAGTGAAACTTCTTTGGTTTCACGAAGATGCATCAAGTAGTGACATTGAAAATTGAGAAAAATAGTAAATCTGGTAATTTAAAAATGCAAATAAAATGCGACCAAAAATCCAAGATTTTAGTAGGATTTATAGAGAAAAACTAGATCAAACTCTAATTCATGAAAATCCAAACATATCTGTGTAAAATAGTGTAGTTTCCATACTATGCACATCGCCAGTTGATTTGAGATTTGGTTTTGACATGGATTTTTCTATAGTGAGCTGATAGGCTTAGATGTCTATTTGGCATGGGTTTGCTTATGATGAGCTGATATGCTCTGATATGGATTTGACACAGATTTGTCTATGATGAGCTAATATGCTCTGATTTGATATGACATAGATTTGCTTGGTATTGAATTGAAAAGTGGTTCAATTGTTTTATCATTTTATCATTGATTTATGCATATTAACAGCATGAATTATCCTTTCATAGATACCTTATGATTTTACATGCACTGATGTTGTACATGGGTGAGATTCTATTATGCTAATTGTGATACACATCATCATCATCATTTATTTTTATTTACCTTGGCATGGATTTTGTCTACTTATTGATTTGATATATTACTATATGGATATTACTCCTTATGATGTAATCTTGGGGATGGATTTCTTGCCCAAGTATCATACTATTATTGATTGTAGTAAAAAAAGGGTTACTTTTGTCTTGCCTAGTAGAGTTCATTTTTATATCTGTACCAAAGAGGATTATAGATGCCCACAAATCCATGTTGGCTACAAATGCCAAGAAGACTATAGTAGGTGGATGGCGATCATGGTGGGTCGTGATGATGTTGATGCAAGTATTGAATCCATTCCAGTAGTAAGGAAATTTGTAAATATTTTTCCTAATGAATTACTGGGCTTACCTATAAGGAGGGAAGTTTTTCTATTTAGCTTTATCTTAGTGTTTCTCTAATTTTAGTTGCTTCACATCGAATGGCACACAGGTTATGTATTGATTACCAACAATTGATTAAGGTGATGATCAAGAACAAATACCCATTGCCAAGGATTGCTGATATGTTTAATTAGTTGAGGGGATCTACGTGTTTTTCCAAGATTGACTTCGATTTGAATACCATTTGATACATGTAAGGGACAAAGATATCCTTAAGATGACATTTAGGAATCGATATGGTCATTTCAAGTTTGTAGTGATACCTTTTGGGTTGACAAATGCTCCAACGGCATTTATGAGTATGATGAATTGAATCTTCCCCCCTTATTTGGATCAAGTCGTTGTTGTGTTTGTGGACGATGTGTTGATATACTCGAGATCTAAGGAGAAGCATGAACAACATTTGTCTATTGCATTGTAGTTATTGAAGGGACACCAGGTGTATGCAAAATTTATCAAATGAGAGTTTTGGCCTATAAAGGTAAATTTACTTAGTCATGTAGTTTCTAGTAATGGAATTTTAGTCAACTTGTCAAAGATTGAGTGGGGCTGAGTTGGGAAATTCCAAGGAGTATGACTAAGAACAAGAATTTCCTTGGGTTAGCATATTATTAAAAGAGGCTTGTGAAGGACTTTTCATGCATTACAACATCCATGATAAGGCTTATATAAAAAGGGCGTGGTATTTGAATGTTACAATTCATGTGAGCAGTTATTTCAGTAGCTAAGAGATGATTGGTGTCGGCACTTGTGCTTATCATTCCTGAGCAAGGTGTGATGCCTCGCACTTAGGACTAGGATGTGTTCTGATGCAAGAAGGAAGCTCAGTGACATATGATCCTTCTCAATTGAAGCCAAATGAGAAGAAATACCCCACTCATGACTTAGAGCTGACAGTAGTGATGTTTACATTAAACCTTTAGAAACATTATTTGTGTGGTGAAAGGTTTGTTATCTTCATTGACCACAAAAGTTTGAAGTACATCTTTACTTAGAAAGATTTAAATCTGAGGTAGATTAGATGGGTTGAATATTTGGAGAACTTTGATTTCACACTTTAGTATCACCCAGGAAAGGCAAATATTATTGCAGATGCACTGAGTCAAAAGTCTAGAGGTTTGATGGCAGGACTTCGAGGTTTCAAATGGAAGGCACATGAGTCATTGACTAAGTATGACTTGCATGTTGACTCATTTGAAATTTGTGCATTTTTATGTCAAATGATTACCCAACCTTCTATACTATAAGAAGTCTTGCAAGCTCAGATAGATGATGAGGCATCTAAGAGTATTAGAGTCTGACTAAAAGATGGTGAGAGCATCGAGCATTAAACCGTGAACTCTTCTAGTGTGTTATGGTATTTGAGTAGACTTTTGGTACCACCAGTTGATAAGGTCAGGAGAGAATTATTGAGTGAAGCACACGAGTCTAAAATTTTAATACATCCTAGTAGCACAAAGATGTATCATGACCTCATGAGACACTTTTGGTGGAAAGGCATGAAGAAGGACATTGCTGAGTTTGTTGTTCGATGTTTGACATGTCAACAGGTTAAAACATAACATCAGAAATCTAAGGGATTACTATAACTTCTACCAAAGGCAGAATGGAAGTGGGAGTACATTACCATGGATTTTGTGGTAGGTCTTCCGCGTAGCAGGCAAGGTTGGAATAGCATATAGGCAATTGTTGATAGATTGACCAAGTCAATGCACGTCCTGCCAGTTAAGGTTACTGATTCACTCGAGACATTGAGTCAACTATACATACTTGAGATTGTAAGATTACATGGAGTACCAGTATCCATCGTGTCAAATAGAGATTCAAGGTTTACTTCCTAATTCTAGAACAGGTTGGAGAAGTTGCTTATTGTTTGGCCTTGCCTCCATAGTTATCACAGATTCACAATGTTTTTCACATGTCAATGTTGAGGAAGTATGAGTTAGACCCTTCTCATGTTCTTGACTAGACAAATTTGTCATTCAAGATGATGTTTCATATGGGGAAAAATTAATACAAGTAGTTGATCAAAGGGAACAAGTTTTACGCTGAAAAGTGATACCACTTGTAAAAGTAGTGTGGCAACATCATGGAGTAGAAGAAGCCACAAGGGAACTCGAGTTAGAGATCCAACAAAGGTAACTAGAACTATTTGACTAAGGTATTTCCTTAAATTTCAAGGACAAATTTTTTCTTTTAAAGAGGAAAGTGTTGTCACGCCCGTGTCCTCAAATTAGGATAAAAAGGTAATTGACTGATTGATTCTTTAAAAAATTATGAAATAAAGCAAGTAAGGTTGGATTGAGTAGTAGGCCCTACATAAGCCAAGGTCTCGATCAGGCTCGAAATTAGGTAAATTGAAAATCTTAACCTTGTTGAATTATGTATCCTACTAGGAATTTAATGATTTGAAAATCCACTTTAGATTCATGAAAATTTTTGAGCAATGTTGCTTTAAAATGAAACATTTATCGTAAATCAAGTAATTATAAGAGAAATTTAAAAATAAATTAAAAATATTGAAATTTGATGATAAAAAGTCAATTATTGGATTGTGCTCAATGAGATCTTTCCAACGACACTAAGAAAGTGTGAAACGGAGATCGTGACCAAAAATTCAAAATTTTTACTAATGCAAAGAGGGGGTCAAAACTAATAATGGCACCCCCTTTAGATACTATTAGTGACACAATGAGTCACAAGGAAGTGAGTCATCACGGGGGACTCAAACTCATCGTGTGGACTCAGCTCCCTCCATGCATCTGTAACAAGAAATAATAGGAGAAAGCCATCACCCGAAGACTTTCCCCCAGCACTTATCTTTTTCCCCCACAGTTTATTTCTTTATGATTCTCTTATCTTCCTCTAGAGAGAGGAAATTCGATGCTGTGACTTAAAAGGACAACAATGACATCTCCTCACTCTCTCGCAACCCCATTGCACCCTCGATGGTATCTCCTCCCATTTGGAATAGCTCGATTAACACAGGTAGGCAATCCAACCCTTTGCTCTCTCTTTTATTCGTTTCTCTCCCTCTCCTTTCCCTCCCAATTGTTCCCAACAACTATTCACTATTACTGTCACCATTTTCCAGTGTGAGGAACGGTGAAACAAATGAGGAAACCGATTGTTGAAAAACATAGCCAATGAAACGACATTGGCTTGATAATCGAAACCGTTCATCTTGTTCTTTAGGTGATTCTAAGTGAAACCCCTTTGGTTTCATGAAGATCCTCAAGTAACAAAGTAGAAAATTGAGAAAAACAGTAAATCTAGTAACTTTAAAAATGCAGATAAAATATGGCCAAAAACCCAAGATTCTAGTAGAATTTGCAAACAAAAACTAGATCAAACTCTAATTCATGAAAATCCAAACATATTTGTGTAAATTAGTGTAGTTTCCATACTATGTATATTGTCGGCAATGACTGGAATCCGGTCACCTTCTTTGGTGACGATGACTTTTTTCGATGAAACCCTAAAAAATTGGAAAAAATGAAAAATTTGGGATTTAAATAAATCACATGATCTTTTCATCTGTGAAGGCGAATCATTGATCAGTAATCAATTAATCATTGAATTTTTAGTCAAAAACTTGATAGTGCATAGGGAAAAATAGAGATCTTAGTATTCGACTATTAAGAACACAAATGGAAGGTAGATCTGTGAAAAATGTGACTTCAATTTTACATCAATAATGAATTGTGATAGAAATGATAGACCAATTCTGGACTTGTTGATGGAAGATTCGATTTTGCTATCCAAAACTTAATAGGTGATGATTGAAAGTTAGGATATGCGATCAGACCATGGATTATGGTTAAAATCATTGAATTGCTAAATAACGTACCTTAAATGATGGGAATTGAAACTTCTAGAGGAACATGCTTGATCTAAGTAGATAGAGACCAATTGGTGTCTTGATCATAAATCTAGATATTAGAGGTTATATCAATGAATTATAAATAGAGATCTTAAAGTAATTATAGTAACTTACATAGAATTATGAAATTCACTTGGAACTGTTATGCTCAATTCAAGTTTTGAATACGACTTGAATGACATTGATAATTGAATTATTAATTTATCGTGAGCACAGGTAAGGACCCTAAACCCTTCTTTATCCTTAAATTCTTGTTGATCTGTTCACTTTGTAAATAATACTATAGATGCATAGAATATATATATATATTATCATATTAACTGAATGGATAATATGAATTCCAATTACATGTGAAAATTGTTGTGTGATATTCTGATTAATCATACTTAACTGTTATAATGATGTTATTATGATAAAATGTGTCAATCCTAAGATTGCAAGCCCTGAGAGCTACATGGTAAAATATGATGACACCTTCTAAGATGATAAACCCTGAGGGAAAGGGCTACCTGAATGATTACAACTAAGGTGAAGATGCACAAGATGGTAAATTCTAAGGATTGAATTATTGGTTATTAAGCCTCCTAAGATGGTAAATCCTAAGGGAAAGGGCTACCTAGTTCTTTGGAATCACGGTGGAGTCGCCAAGATGGTAAATCCTGAAGGATGAGCTGTCAGGTATTGAGTCTCCCAAGATGGTAAACCCTGAGGAAAAGGGCTATCTGGTCTTTTGGGATCACAGTGGAGTCATCCAAGATGGTAAACCTTAGGGATGAGTTTGCAGACTTGAGTTTCCCAAGCTAATAAACATTGAGGGAAAGGGCTGCCTGGTTGATTGCGACTATGGTGGAAGCACCCAAGATAGTAAATCCTAAGGAAACCTAACATTAGAGTCTCCCAAGTGGTAAACCCTGAAGGAAAGGGCTACCTGGTTCTTTGGAATCATGGTGGAGCCGCTTAAGATGATAAATCCCGAGGGTCTGGTTGCTTTTTGTATGATACTCATAGTGGGCCTCCCAAGATGGTAAACTTTGAGAGAGATGACTACTTGATCAGTGAGATGATGCCATATTTTCTATTCATTGTTGTGGAAATAATCAAATGAAATACATTTCTCTATGGTTTTATCTAAATGCTATGCTTATGGTCTTATGGTTTGAATTTGGAATAAGCTACAATTTTGGTTAGATGTCTATATGCTATATGTAATATTACATGTTCATGACTTTGTTACCTATATGTTGAAATGGAAATGAATGTCTTATGATTTGACATGAATGTGGAGTGGATATTGTTAAGTGTTCAATTTTGGCCAAAATACCCTTAATCTTGCATCTAATTAGATTATCTAAGCAATTAATTTTGAGATTTTATATAAAATTTTGCATTTTAATCTAATTGGTCATCCAACCATTGAATTGCAAAATTTAATGGTCAGATGATCATTAGAGATAATCAGAATAGTAATAAACGGTTTAGATGACTCTAATTTGGTCTTATGTGTTGTAGATCAATCAAATCAAATTTAAATGACCTAGATCAACTTAGATGAATTAGATCAAGATGAGGAAGCTTCTTGAAAAAAGAAGAAATTGAAAATCATTAGGAAACATAGACAGATAAGGAAGAAGAAGAAGAGGAGTTTGAATCAAAATCAAACTCCTCTAGAATATCTATACAAAGAGAGCAATTTGAAGAATAAGAAATTTTTGGCAAGGTGGGAGGCTAGTGATCTCTCCCTCTTCTCTTACTCTCTCCTTCCCTCTCTCTCCCCTGTCTCCCTCTTCTCCTTTGTTTCCCTTTCCCTTTCCCGCTCACTCCCTCTTTCCCCTTTTCCCCCCATCTCACTCTACCCTTCTCCCTCTCGATTCCCTTCTCTGTCTCACTCTCTTCTTCTCTCTTCTCACTCTCCCTCTCTTCACTCGTACCAATCCCTCTTCTCTTCTCTTCTTTTTCTTTTTCTTTCTACTCTTCTACCTCTCCTCTCAGCTATCTTTATCTCTCTTACTCTCCCTCAACTTCTCACCCGTCACATTCTTTTTGTTTCCCATCATTTGTTTTCCATTCTTCCTCTCTTTATTATCTCTTTCTATCTCTCTGCACTGCAACCTAGTCTAGAGGAAGAAGAAGATTTACACACCATCAAAGCCCACCCCCCTTTACCTGTCTGCCTAGCACCACGTAGATGCTCTCTCTCTCTCTCTCTCTCTCTCTCCCCAAAATTCATCGGATAGTAGCCCCTGTCATGGCCGGTGAATCCCTTCTCTTCCCATTCACCACATAGGTAGTTAGCACCGACGTGCAGCACCGTGAGGTGCCGAAATCCGTTTCCCCTATTTTCTCCTCTCTCCCCCATTTCTCTATAGTTGCACCCTCTCTAACCACCACTGGCCACTACTCGGCATTCTCTCTCTCTATTATAGCTCAAACCAACCAGCCTCTTTTTTTTTCTCAACCAGCGATATTGGCATTCTCCTCATCTTCCTAGTCGCTAGCTGCTCTCATTCTCTCTGTCTGCCCACTACCCCTCTTCACTAGAGAAAACTTAATCCTAGTTTTCTCCTATTTTTCCCTAAGTTTTTTCCCAAATCCCTTCTTCCCGTCCTCTTCTTCCTCGTTGGGTTTTTGAATTCTGGTTCGTTTAAATCTATTTTTTTTTCTCAAATTCCAATTCTACCCTTAGATCTTTAATTCAAATTACATTTACATCATGTTTAGCCTTTTCCAATTCTATCTTGTATTTATTTTGCTTATCCAAGGACAGGGCAATCCAAGAGTGTTTATTTAGTTTCATTTTTGGGATTTTTTTTTTTTTGGAATTGAAAATTTAAGTAATTTGCATCATTTAAATAGATTTGAATTCTTATTTTACTGTTAGTTTAATTCTTTTATTTCTTTTAATTTTTGGATATTTAAATTTTATATAAACTCCATCTTTTTAAGTCAAGTCCCTATGGGATCAACCGGTACTTGCATCAGCTATACTACAATAGGCCATGCACTTACCATAAAACAATCAACACATGGGTTTATTTGCATGCTATGATTATGGTTTTAAAGTTTGAATTTAGAATAAATTGTATTTCTATTCTGACACTAAATATTATATCTAATAATACATGCCAATTACTTTATTGATCACTGGTTGAAAATGGAATTGAATGTTTCGCGGTTGGATATGAATGTTTAGTTGAGCTAAGCTCAACAAGAATGGTAGGATATGCATGCGTTTAGTTCTTTTTCCTTACTAGGCTTTGCAACTCATCTTATTACTTTTTAGATACTAATCAAGCTGATAAGGGAAAGGCTCTTGATAGAAATGAATGAAACCTAACTGAGTGATGATGTTACATTTTGTACTATGTAGTTATGTTGGTGATGAGTATAAGTTGTGTTCCATTATCTGATGAGTGGCACTATGTATCTATTTCTAATATTCTGTATATTTTTAACTTGATGGGAGTGTATGGGATTTTGCTCGAACTTCAAGTTACAAATTATGTATTGTTGTAAATTATTATGGCGAATGGTGTGAAGATGGAGTCTCCTTTAGACATTTTAAACCATTATACTGTCTATTAGGTGAATCACATTGTATGTGTTAAATGCATAAGTCCAAAAAACAAGGGATTCTAAGTGGTTAAAAATTCTATTATCTAAATTGTGACTTGTACAGGACGAGCATTTAGCTCTTTCAATACTTCCACTATAAAAAATATAAAAAAATCCACTTAGGCTTTGCTTGAACCAATCGTTATTGTTTGATTATGTTAAATCATGGCCTCGGGGATTGGGGTCGTGACATTGTTGAAGTTTTCAATTAGATGATGGATAAAATGGCTGCCTCTAGTATATGTAGAAGCGTCAATGTCTCAGATTCATATTTGATTCTCTCTCACTTGCAATACACTAAAGAAACTATGTTGATTGGTGAATACAGTGAAAATGAAGTAAGCAATTTTCAAGGCTTTTCTTAAGGCTTTTGAACTCTCTAAATGCCAAAAGAATGAATCTAAAAAAATTTAGAAATTTATTAGATAAATTTGGATGAAAATGAGCTTAAGCAAATGGCTAATCCAGGATTGTAAGATGATCAACTTCCCATGCTGCTATATTGGACTGCCTTTATCCATTGGGACACCAAATGCCAAGTTATGAACTCTTTTCAAAGGCTCAATAACTAACTTACATGTTTACCACATGTCTTTATTTCAATACATGACTTAAAAATCAAATGGAGAAAATTCAAACGGAGTTTCCATGGGAAGGATGTGAAGAGAAAATAAAGTACTATTGAGGATATCAATGGTACAACATCTACCTATGTATAGTAATAGTATCATGTGAGATTTTGTGATTCTTGCTAGTGTCATTGTGAATCCACTATTGTGTCACTATCATTGTATTAGATGCTTGGCATGAGATGAGAGAGAGATAGAGAGAGAAACCAACTCTTTTTTTCTTTTTTTCTTGCTTATTGCTTCTTTTATATTTGCTCTTCATGGCTGATAATAGTTCCACATCAAGCACTATCAACTCTTTTGAACCTTCATAAATGTCCAATGTCAATATTGTTAAACTTGATCATTTGTTGCATGGAGATCTCAAGTAGAGCCTCTCCTAGGCTACGTAGATGAATAATTTCCCTGTCCCTTCCAATGGCTTGCTTACCCCACCTTTGATAAGAATATCGCAGCTCAACCCAATCCAGATTTCAAACCATTTATCTATATCATAGATCAAAATGCAAAGTTCAAGATCAAAACTAAGCAGTCGCTTGATTGTATCTAAAATTTTAAGACATGCAATTCATATCTTCAAAATCGTAAATCTAAATATTTGGTTAAAAACGTATGATTCGTCAATTATACTTGATTTCAAAATCATGCAATCTAAAAACTATACTTTGAGGTTAAACCATATACCAATAGTTAAGATTAAAACCTTAGATCATCATACGGTCCTATAGTCATTTAGCTAGATCCAAAACGTATGAATCTTTTACTTAAATTAGAAAACACATAGGCCATTCAAAAACCTGTGATTCATCTACTTAGACTAAACATATAAGTTCCCTAACTAACTCCAAGATATGTAGTTCATTAGATCATGCATAAATTAAAACTATATATACTAGGATTTAGAGATTTAACGTGAAATATAGGAATCATATATGTAGAGATAGAAAACGATGTACTATAGGCTAAGATCTAGAGGCAAAATGTGCACTATAGAATAGCATTCAATTTAAACGATGTACTATAAGAGTAAAATGATTGAGTAGCTGTTGAGGAAACAAATAACAAGAAGATTGCACCATGAAATGCAATTAGCCCCCACTGCAGTCGGGAAGCTAAGTACTTGTGGGTTTCCTCCTGGAATCCCTGAGCTAACCTACCTGACCTGAGAAAGAAGACTTTTTCATTCTTCTGATGGGACATTGAGCATGAAAGAAATCGGGGGTTGGGAGATGGATCCCTAGTGGGGAGTTTATGGGTAAGAGGGAAAGCATCATGTACTCTGGTCCACATCTTTGGGCCCATGTATTGAAGAAGGACCTATCTTTGATCATTCCCTGTTTTGAATTGTGAGGCTGAGTCATTGTCCACCTGAGTGAGTTCTTTTAAGCATGTCTTTAGGTCTGCTAATAATAGCTGATGATCTTTACTGAGGGAGGAGCTTGGGTTGTGTAGTCATATGTGGGGCAATTTCTGCTGCAAGAGTAGTTGGCTTTGGCGTTGCATCTGTTCTTTAATATATTTGCCTTAATAAAAAAGAAAAAGAAAACCTGTTTGAGTGGATCCTGTACCACAATCATAGCCCATACCCTTTGTGTGCTGAAATCCGGCACAAATAGATCTAATAATTGCAGGAACTAGGGATTCTAACTTGAGTGAATGTTTCTTCGGAACATCTTGGATAATTGTTCTGTTTCTTGTGTGACCTAGAGGAATGACACTATCCAATGGGACAGGAGGCGAAGTTGCCGTACATTGCCCTGTTTTTACTTGGTTGGCCCCACCTTTGGTTGATCAGATATGTTCACCTAATTTCACTGCTCTGGATGACCTTTAGCCCTAAAACAGTGTGAATTGGATGAATCTGAAGTCTAAAAAGATGTGCTTTGTATCACAGGGCGTGGATGATCAGAATCAGTGTTTAAGGAATGGTCCACTGTCACCGTGTAAAATCTACAGTTTTTGGACGTTAGAATCATCCAGTTGATAGTGTGATGTTTTGGGTTACAAGATATCAGAAGTCGGGCAAATAAAATGAATGAGTCTAATCAACCAATGGAGGGACCCACCATGTAAAAGTAGGTGCTGTAGGGAAACTTCCCGTTTTGTTGTGCCAGATGGCATCATTGCTATCTCGGCAACCCTTCATTAGAGCTTCAAAATCCAAAACCAGAGTTAGAAACTAGAACATTTGAAGCTATATTTTTCGTCATTGAGGTGCATGCTACTTTTTGAGGCATAAAATAATAAAATGTTAATGAATTTGTCGACATAGATTTGTAGAAGATCTGAATCAGATACTTGAGCACAAAATTATCATGTTTAGAAGGTTGTGATCTTTGGACTTGACTTGGATTTTGCTCTCGGTCCAGCTAAGTTTATGTAGGCAGTGTGACAGAGACATGGTTGGCTGGAATTTTGCCATAGTGGGAAAGAACCTTGGTATTGGTTGCAGGGCAGTAGACTATATGGAAAGCATTATGTTGGTTTCATAAATTGACATATGAAACAGTTAATAGTCTGTGAGCTTGACAAGGAAAGCAGGGACTGGGATTTCTGGGGTTAATTTATGAAGTTCATGTGGGTGTTAGAGAGATTGGCAAAGGTTAGAATTGAATTATTTTGTTGCAGATGAGGCGGAACTCCTGCAAGGCAACTAATAGCTAGTCTATTATTACCATGTTTGGGCAGGAGAAACCTCTCAATGGACATGAGTTGTATAATCTATGAATTTGAGACGGAACTGGTCCCAGACACTTATTTCATCCGTGTATCCGAGTCTGAAGTGGTCCCGAACAACAAGGATTGATGCAACAAACATTTTCTATCTACTTAGACTAGGCTCTTGCTGATCTGTTGTTGCTCATCTCTCTATCTGATTATAGTGAAGAAGAGGGTTTATTAGGTGCAATAGTGTTACATGAAATCTGATTCTCCCCTGCCATTGCTAGCTTTGTGGACATATTAAAGCCCATAAATGCATATTGTATATGATGAGTGTTTGTATTTGTGGTGTAGACATTCTTTTGTGCCTTTCTGCCTGCATGGAGCCATTAGCACATACACACAGTATATCTGGCAAGATTGAATAGTAGCATTTTAGTTGCTTGTGTTTTCAATTTTTCATTCTGCATGCATCAAAAGTTTTTTACTTGTGGAATTTGGTGAAGAAACTCAGTTAATAAAGTTTTGCTGAAAATTGCACTATAACAAATTTACTTCATTTCAGTTCAATTTTCGCAAGAAACTTCATGTTGGTTTTTGTTGAATGTCTCTTGTTTGGAGTTGCTTTACAAGTCCTGCTGACTATTGTTGTTTTACCTTCTTTCAGATTCTATAATTCTCTCCCACCTGTGAGCAAGGCTTACTGGACCCTCTGTGTGTTGACTACCACATCATATCACCTGGGATTATGTAATCCTGCAAGTATTGCTTTACTGTACCGTCAAATATTTTCACATTTTCAGGTTCATATTTCCGTCTTTAAAGAGTCTGAATTTTCTTGTTGGTTACTGTTAATTACCATCTGAGCTACTGCTTTAAGCATTGAACTTTCTTCGAAGGTGTTGCGTAAATCTTTGGTTCATAATATAGGCACATGGTACTTCAGTTTCCATTTTGTTGATCCTGCTGCAGGTAAAGCATGCTAACTTGCATTAGTGCATTAGGTTATTGGGATTGGATGATATGGGTTACTCAGTTTTTCCTTTCCCTCCCCATCCCTTTTTCCTTTTTCTGATACAGTGCTCATTTTATACCTATTAAATAGAAATTGTGACATGGGTTAAATTTGTACAAGGTTTATACCTGGAAATGCCTCCTCTTTTCCACGTGTTTCCCTGGAAGACTGGCTTCAATTGTTCAATAGTCCGCCTGTGTATTTTACTGGCACAGTTATTGCATGATGTACGTTAATCTGGACTAGTGAACTTTCTCAGAAGCGCTAACTCAGAAACATCTAAATGGCAAGTCTGATTGGCCATAAGTATCTATTGGCCTTAAACTTTAAGATTTCGTGAAAGATAAGATGATTTTATATGACATGAAACTTTCTTCTTAGTTTTATTTTGTTATGAGCGTCCCTACCTTTATCTGTTCTATTTACAATCTCACACTTGCGCTAATTTGGTATTAGTTTCACTGAAACAAGTACAAGAAAATAGAGTCTGAGGCAAACTTCCAAAATTAAATTCTACCTCCTAGTTCTGAGGGGGTTTTTACTTTTCTCTCAGTTGAATCTTCACGTTTCTTTTTCTTTGATTTTTTTTTTGGGGGGGTTTGATTTATATTTACTTTTGTAAGTTAACTCTGTGATAGACTCTTTTGACAGGTTAGCATATTACGCTGTCTCTGGATTTCAGTTATTGGCAATCTTTTTGTTAAACTGGTCCCCAATAACACTCATCACAATTGACTATTATGTTAATTAATGGAGATATTCCTTCTGGTAATAATTATCTGTGATTGCTTCTTCGTACATGATTTACTGAAAGCAGCACGAAAAAAACCAATACACTGAATACTCCGTTATGGGTGGTGGAGACACCCCCATGAAACCATTCTTTTGTGATGGAACTTGTTTGGATGCAGGTCTCTGAGAAATTCATTATATAGATTGTTCATAGCCCCATTACAGAACCCACACACATTATATATATATATATATATACAGAGAGAGAGAGAGAGAGAGAGAGAGAGAGAGAGAGAGAGAGAGAGAGAGATGAGGATTAAATATGATATCTTGGAAAGTTTGACCTCATAACATCAGTCCTTATCACTTTTCATAGTATCTAGCCTGAAAACTGTGTTTCCTTTCTTGGCATTGGCTTTTCTTTTGGTTTCTATCTACATATGTCAAGTTTCTTGTGTTGGTCATCGCTAGGTATAGAGGTTGTTGATGTTTTCCACAAGTACACGGGCTACTGCAGTATAGCTATGCAAATATGGGTCGAACCCATAGGGACTTGCTTTAATTGGAGTTTTTAATAAAATTTAATCAATTGAAAAAATTATTAACCGAAAAATTCAGACTTCATATTTAGTTTAGTAATGAAATTCCAGAAGTCTACTTTCAGGAAGAACAGAAAAATAATTAACAAAACCTAATTTAAAACTAAAACAAGAAAAATTAAGAAATCCTAATTCCCTAGCTTAATTACTGTTCACTTTCTTCACTTCGGGTTTCCAAAATTTTGATCAACCTCTATCATTATACTCAACATGTCATGGATTAGTTATTTGATAGAGGAATTTGTCAGATTATTCAAACATTGAGAGATCTAATCAAATGAATGAAATTAAGATTCAACGGCTTAAATCTATTTTTTGAATTCAAAATGAAGATCAAGAATGGTAATTACACTAGAATCTATCCTAAGAACATACCATAAAATTTAATTAAACTTATGAATTAAAATAAACAATAACTCAAGCATTTTCATCATTAACCCAGAACCGTTAATTAAAGTACCCAGTAATAAAATACACAGAACATGGATTACTCAAACCAGGAATAAGATAAACCAGGAATAAGGACATCAAATGTAAATTCAAATATCCACGCAGGGTTAAAATTGGAATTTTATCTAAAACTTCCCAAAAACTCCCGTAAACAACAAAATCCACGGAGAAGAGGATGGAGGAAGCCGGAGACGATGACGCCTGGGCCGGTGGTGATCTGGCCATAGTACATTTAGGCTAGACTCGCCTGACTTGCTCCTGGCCTGGGGAGGCTCTTCCGGTGAGAGAAAAACGATGCCCCTTTTGGGCGTCGTCTTGTTCTGACTTGGAGATAAGAGGGAGAGAGAGGGACCTGGGCAATGAAGAATTCAAGAAGCAATGGCCGGTGATCAGATGGGAAGAGGGAGACGGGAGAGATGAAGAGAAGTAAGAGTGGGGGAGAGAATACGAGTGAAATGGAAGATGCAATTGGGTTGATAAAAAATGACGCCTTTAGTCTGTAACAGAGCCGGCTCTTGCCTGGCTTCTGGATGTAGTCTGGAGTCGTGAGAGAGAGACACGGGGATGTGATAGGCAGAGAAAGGAGAGTTGTGAACGTGGTGTGTAAGAAAAGAAGAAAGCATACCTTATGCGGGAAAAGGAGATAGCTATGGAAAGAAAAAAATCAGAACTAGAAAAACAAAAAGATAAAGGAGGGAGAGAGCCGTGAGTCACAAATGGGAGCCCTCCTCACGGTTTTAAAGAAGGGGTTTAAGAAAAGAAGGGAGAAAAATGCGAAAGTGGGAATGAGAAGAGAAAGATGGAGGGGAAAAGGAAGGTGGTGAGAAGAAAACGAGAGAATAGAATAGAAGAAGAGAGGAAGTGGTAGGACGTGAGGGAGTAGGAAAGGAAAGAAAGAATAAGAAAAGAAAAAGAGAAGAATAAGGAGGGAAAGAGGAGAAAGGGAAAGAGGAAAGAGAGTGGGAGAGAGAGAGAGTTTTGCTTGCCTCCTTTAAGTTCTCTTTTTTGGAAATTTATTCAAAATTTAAAGTTGCAATTCCTTTTTTTTCATGATTCCAAATTAAGCTCCCTTGTCTTTTAGGAAACTATCCCAACCATCTCCATGGGTGATCTGGTCCATCCAATTTTTTTCAAGATGATCTGCATTGTTAACTTTTAATTACTTTTGGAATGGTAATTGAAATGATGTCAACTTTTGATTGAAAACTATTCCAAAAGAGCAATTAAGGATTTTTTTTTTATAAAGTGAACCTGCCATGGCTGTATACTCTTCCCGTTCATTTTTCGCCAATTGTGTGGTTGACATCATTTCAATTGCCATTCCAAAAGTAATTATTATTTTTGGCATTAAAAGATATTTTCGATTGGAAACTATTTCAAAAGAGCAATTAAGGATTCTTTTTAAGTGAACCTGCCATAGCTGTTTCCTCTTCCCGTTCATTTTTCGCCAATTGCCACAACATAAGCATTCTTCTTAGCAATAGTTATAGCAGAAGGATGATTAAGCATTTGGCATTATAATACACATAAAAAGGCAGCCCTTTTGTAAAAAGCTCCTGCCTATGAAGGGTCCGAGGAAGGGATGGGCCACAAAGGTCTCGCAGCCTTATCTTACCTTTTTGCCTCTTTGCAAGAAGCTGTTTTCATACCTTGAACCCGTGACCTTCAAGCCACATAATGACAACCTTACGATTGTGCCAAGGTTCACTACGTACTCATACCTTATATTATATAAGGTCATCCTTTCTCTTTACAATTGCCAACCCAGAACCCGTTTCATACGCTTGCTTCAAACTCGTGCTTCCCAGACAACTAGGGTTGTCAACCTGCTTATTTTTCACCATCAGTTACTACTTTGTGCTCTTGCAGCACTCGTGATTTTCTGAACTAAATCTCAAATGTTATTTCCCAGTCGTTGGAGCCTTTTATTGACAAAGTACCCATTTATCTTATGCAAACATGTTCCTGATTGTGCATGAAGCAATTTTAGTAAGGAGTTTCAAGTATAAAGTACAGGTGACATTTGATTGTCAGGAAAAAGTTTTTAACTGTATACCAATTTTTTCTGCAAAGATCCTAACTTCTTTTACAGACACAAGCTCGTGGCTCGGTGGGGCGTAGGCATCTTCAGTGATGTTTTGAGCATGAGCTGCGAAATTAAAAGTTTTTCAGACTAGCTTATAATTGTCTCTCTCTCTCTCTACATATATATATTGCATCCGGTATCATCACAGATTGCACCATAGGCAGACTCAAAAGTAGATGATGGTTGCACTTATTTTTTTTTCAAATTTCCTGATCCAAATTAGTCAGTGGATGGACTTCGCAGGTTCGTTGTTGACCAAGTGCCACATGTATTGAATATCTATAAAATATCTATAGGTCCTTCATTTTTTAATCTTTTTAAGTAAAAAAAATAGCCAGTACAACAAACAAAAGCACTACGCAAGGAATATCATCTACTTTTTGGCTTTAAAATGTCAAAAAATCAAGGACCGTGAGATTTGGTACGAGGAATCTGAGGTAAGGCAAATCTGATCAGAGAACACCGAGAAAAAGTAGGCCAGCCGTCTACTTTTAGTACGCATACGATGCAACCGTGATGCATCATATAATTTATCCACGCCCACATGTGGTAAGATGGAGTACGTGTTAATATGAAAACAATGAAATTAACAAGAAAACTATGCCACTGACTAGCCTTAGAGACCTAACCGATGGTGTGGTTTAGATGGATGGTGTCAGTCAATGGTGAAAGGCAGTATAAAGTACTTTGTAGGCCTCATTGTCATACTATGGAGTGATGCCCCACAGTGTATTCTACCTCCCGAGTAGTTACTTGGTGGCTCCGGAAGGGTCCAAAAATATACACTTATGGTTGAAGCGACAATCTAGCAGATTTCCACACCATCTATCTTTCTGAAGTTGGCCAAAAGTTTCATCCATTGTATGGTTCTGGGCTTTGTTTTACCAAATTGTAAGATTGAAGGAAAACAGTTCTGCTTCAATTTTACAAAGTCAAAACAGCACAGAAGAAAACAAAGGATAAATCATGTAGTCGGTTATCAGCCGAGCTCCCTTGCGAGGGTTTGTAAGCTGAATGGGGGCATTAAAGTGGCGTGAATGACTGGTCTAACCTTGTGAAAAGGGTGGGAGGCGCTAACTTCGGGCTTGCCGGTTTCAAGTTGGGAGTTGGGCTATTGCAGCCATTGTTTTGGGCAAAGGTTTGAACGTTATGGTCCGTAGAGCGGAAGGCAAAGCACGAAGCTGGCTTCATAGAGTGAGAATTTGCCACTCTCAATGGTGAAAGCACAACCAGCCGGTGTTGCTACTTCACAACAATCCTTCGGGGGCGGACTCAACCGAACCACCGCTTTTGATAGTTCGAAAAAAATAAAAATAAAAATAAAACAGAAGGTAAAATCTTCCAATAACTGATGGGTGAGATGTTTCTTTTCATGACATACATGGATAAAGCCATGAAGATGAATAGTTTGGTTAATCGGAATGTAGGCCCTGCTTATAATTGTATTGGTCCCTACTCACACTCGTGTAGTTGTGCACTTGGATGTGGTGGGATCATTTGGTCCAACTAATCTTGTAGAGATTATGAATCAAAAGTAGTAATCTGACTTACTATTTTCCGTAATTTAATCTGTGTGGTCGTCCATCATATACGATGGTTCATGAATCAAAATGCAAGTCACCAGCAACTCAAAACAATAGTTACAAATTTTGAATTTGGGAAAAGTCTGCAAGGCAAAAATTATGCACCTCTACTACCAGGGAGTGTTTAAGATGATCCTTTTGTCTGTTTTTCTGTCAAATTTGAATACAGAAATGACATCTGGGTCCGAAGTGGGACCATTCTTCTTCTCATATTATCTCAAATGGTAAAAGGACCCTTATTGTGGTATTCAATTATCAAAATACAACCCTCTCTCTCTCTCTCTCTCTCTCTCTCTCTCTCTCTCTCTCTCTCTCTCTCTCTCTCTCTCTCTCTCTCTCTCTCTCTCTTTATATATATATATATATATATAGAAGATAACTTCGTCTAAGACAAATATCTCTCTCCTGTGAATTTTCGGCAGGAAAATGGTGAAACCAATCTCTCAAATACTTCAATTCCATAGTAAGAAATTTATGGTAAGAAACTTATCTTCTCTTTTATCTCAAATTCAGAAAAAGTTTATGGGTTTTTCTAGTAACAGAAGAATCAAAATGAATTTTCATGATCGTTCATAGATTCAAGGCTTGTTATCTTGTATTTGTTCATCCCTTGCTTCGATGCCCCGTTTCCTTTGGATGAACTGAAAGAGAAGCATTTACTTAGAACAAATCACACCCTTGGTTTGTCATGGTCTTTGGTGAAGTTGTCAAAAATAGCCTTACCACAACCATTGGTTTGTAATGGTCTATGTATCGATCACCATTCTTTGACTTGCAAAGAGAATACAATTGTTACAAGTGATGGATTTCCATTTATTTGTTGTTAGGATAATGAACGTCCTTTCCATTTGATCAAGAACAATTGTTTACAATGATTTTTAAGGTTATGGAGAGATTGCAGAGGAAAAGAAATGAATTTTGGCGATGGTTTCTGATGAAAATGGCTAGAGAAATATCTCATTCCAAGCTTCCATCCCTGCTCCAATCGTTGAGGTTAAGCTCAAATACGGTTCTAACCAACACAAAATTCATATTAGTTCTGAAGCTACTTGTGGTAAATTTCATTTTCTCATCTTAGAACCATGGATTTTTCTATAAATGAGGACTGAATTGGAGTGGTGAAAATATAATACTCAAACCAACCTATGGTATACCTTTCTTGATTTTGGCATCTTTCCAGCATCATCTATCAATTTCCAAGAAGCAATAGATGCAGATCCCTGCAAAAGCATGGCAACCTCCGTAGTTCAAATGGAACCATAAATTCGCAACCAAAATGGTAGCACTATTAAAAAAAGAGATCAAAGTTTTGGGTGTGGAGAAGTTTTGGTTGCTTCAGTTTTGAAGAAGATGGGTCCTACTACAGACCCACTTCTTAGTTCTATCTTCGAATTTGACAAGAAGACAAGAAGAAGAACTACATTGAACGCTCCTTGGTTGTTGGGGTACATAAATTTCACCAATTTTTTGTTGGGGTTTAGTCTATCATGGGAGGTAGTTAGGGGATCTAATGCTACTTGTCCCTTGATTTTATAATGAAATTTACATGTAATTCGACAAATTAGTCATAAAATTTGTTTTAATTACATATATTCATGTTTAATTTAATAACTTGCAGCCAATAAAAAATATACAATAAAATTTTAATTATTTGGAAAAAGTTAGGATATAAAAAAGTATGAACATTTCAATTATTCAAAAATCTCTATAGCTATGCTTAAAACCTTTGACTTTTGGAAATGAGCGATGTTGAACTCAAAATCAACAATTCATCAAAACTTTGATACCAATTGTGATCCCAAGAGGGAGGTGAATTGGGCCTTAAAACAAACTTAAGGAGTTTTTAGCTTAAAAACCCTAAACCAAAGTTGAGCTAAAAACCATAAGCGTTTGATCTAAAAAACTTATCCAAGAAAATACAACAAATAAATAAAAAGTGAGTTGAGAGATGCAAAGAGATTGAGTTGTGAACACTAAAAAGCTTTACACAACAATTTAATCAAACACTTAGATGATGAAACGATGAGTTGAAATGATTGAGAACTTTTGCATAAAAGAGTCAGACATGCATTTTAACAAAAACTTGGTAAATACATAAAAAAAATATTAAAAGTCAAGAAAAAGTGTAAGATAATCAAATCATGAACAATCTAAGCAACAAAGTAAAGAATACAATGTAAAAGAAAGCCACCAATGACACCTACTTCCTCTCTCTCAAAGATTCCTTGAATCTCTTAAGGTTATCCCCAGACTAGATTTTCACTAATCCTTGTGAGATTCTACACCAGAATTTGATATACTTGATGAACACTCTAGATTACAACTCTTAATACTTCAATCTCAATACAATCAAATTTCCTAGAGAAAATACCTATTTAGTTAAACAAAAATAAGAAAGAAACAAACATCCCTTCTTGAAGATATAGAACACAATTAAAAAAATAAGAGGAGATAAAATACAATTGATAGGAAGAATTAGCTTGTAGAGCTTAAATGTAGATAGGAACTTGAGAGGTTAATCTTGTGTGTAGATGATCTCCTTAAAATAACTTCTTTCTTCACCTTCGATCCTCACAATTTTTTTCTATTTATGTTTGAATTATCAAATATGACTATTGGAGAGCTTTCTTCATTGATTGGATGGTAATATAGCTATTGGAGACTTCTAAGCTTTGATTAGATCTTCAAAGAGCTTTCTAATCTTTGATTGGAGAAGAAATGGATGTAGATAAGACTTTGATTTCATTGTGGGCATTTTCAAACTGAATTTTATGATCAATAGAAAAGGCCCATGAAAAACTTGTTTGTAAAATTCAAATTTCAAAACATTTTTCATATCTTTTGAAATATGAGGGAGTTGACTTTTTTTCAATTACTTGAAAATCTTAGGAGGTAGTCCAACTTGCAAAGTGCTTAGTTCATTTTCCAAAATTGAGAGTTGACTCCCATTGTGGGCATTGACTCTTTTTGAAAGACAACCCATTGGGGGGGTAAACTCCCACTTTGAGAGTCAACTCTTACAGTGACAAAAACTTCTCCACCTTTCAATGGTCATGTCTTGATCATATGATGTCTGTTTTGAGTGATCTTTAGTGTCTTGGAAGTGTCTTTAACTACTTTATGCAATGAACATTGAAAATATCAAGAAATTAAATGAAACATTTAAAAGAAATTTTAAATCTTCAAAGTGATGACAAAATCCTTCTTACACAGGAAAATCTTCAAGTAATGAAATGTATATTTTTTAAACACTTGAAAACTTTTCAAATGGTATTCCTAGCCTCATGAAATCTTGAATTCTTCAATGAATGACATGTGTCTTCTCAATTAAATAAAATTTTCAATAATAATCACATGAATCCTCTTGAATGCTTGAGAACATATGAGATGTCTCAAGACATAACTTGTTGTGATCTATATACCCTTACACACTCGAGCAAACATGTTAGATAATAATACAAAGATTTTGTGT
This sequence comes from Warburgia ugandensis, assembly GCA_035236585.1. Taxonomy (NCBI): domain Eukaryota; kingdom Viridiplantae; phylum Streptophyta; class Magnoliopsida; order Canellales; family Canellaceae; genus Warburgia; species Warburgia ugandensis. Next base: position 16,944,208 of record CP141133.1, read on the forward strand.
TCATCAAAATAAAAATGAAATTGACTCAACAATTTCTTTCTTTTTTATTATGGCAAACCTTGAAAAGAAAGTTAGAAAAAGATTAATAACAATGTAAACGAACTTTTTTCAAAAAGAAAATTACCCCTTTTTATTATAAACAAAAGTTTAAAAAGGATGGAGTACACAAAGATACTACAAATATGATAAATAATGAGAGAGAGAGAGAGAGAGAGAGAGAGAGAGAGGGAGAGAGAGAGAGAGAGAGAGAGAGAGAGAGAGAGAAATAAAGTATTTTTTTCATTAATAGAAACATTCCATTCCATTCATTAGAGAGAGAAAGACAAGAATCAAGTAAACTGTAAAGAATCATTCATAGTATCATTTAAATAGATTAAACAATAAGCTCAATTAATAGACATGAAATGAAGAGACCTGTTCCTCCAAAACCAAAAATATACTTGAATACTCATCTATGATTGAATATACATGAGTAATTCTTATGGAGCAATGATGCTCCCCCTAACTGATAAATATCATGAAAGATGTTCATTCAATCATACACATGATATAGAAGTTAAGAACGTAATAAATGAAAGTGTAACTTCGAATTATCAAAACAAAGTCATTTGGCTCATGAAGCATTCTTCAAAGACACAAATATCTAATAATAATTATCATATTTCAAAGACAAATATCAAGATACATGTGTCAAGACAACAAGCCAATATAAAAATCATTCCAACAAAATAGAAAAGAATAGGCTTGTAGGCAAAAGTAATCATGTTTCATGAAATAAAATCAATCAAGGCATGACAACATGAACAAACACTAACACAAAGATAATAGCAAAAACTCCCCCTATGAGTATGCATCATTACAAACATCTAGTCTTTTCAAATAAAGTTCTTTCTCTATATTTAAAAGATCTTTAAGATTAATTTATCCACGCATTCAATTAAATATGAAATTCTTATTCAATCATGGAAATGATGATACCAATTGAAGATAAATATGTAAATGGAAAAGTAGGGCATAATGCTAATGAAATCGCATGGATAAAGCATAAGTAACATTTGGTGCTCAAACTCATAACTTGGGCCAGAGAGTTAATGCAAATGATAGAACCTTTAACTATTCTTATTTGCTTGAGTTTGGGTCTAGAAGATACATATGAATAGTAATTAGAAGAAGAAGGCTTGGTATTTAACTTTCTTGCAAATCTTTGAGTATTGAGATTCATACCTTATCGAAATTGAAGAATTTTCTTTTCACTAATGAGTTCCTCCAAGGAGGTTTTCAATCCTCATGCTTCTTTTCTAAATAGATAAATATTATTTTTCCTTTCTCAAATTCTTATTTTCAATATTTAGACCATCTAAAGAATGGCTCAAAGAATCATATTCAAGCTTCAAAGAATCATTTTCATCAATAATATGCTTCAAGATATCTTACTTATCACTATCATACTTCAAAAACTCGTTTTGCTATTTTAGTGCATCCACTTTACTATTAGACTTGAAACATGCTTTTTACAATGTTTATTTTTCAACGCAAGCTTTCATCAAATACCTCATTTTCTATGGCCACTAAACAAAAATTATCCACCTCATCACTATCATTTAGGCATGAAGAGCTATCATCTTCATCAATCTAGGTGGGTGCCAATGCTTTCTTCTTTGGCTTATTTTTCTTTAAAAGTGGGCAGCCTGGCTTAATGTGGCCAGTTGCTTGCATTTGTAGCACACTATATGATCTTTATTTCACATGTTCCTCATTTGCTTTGAGTCTTGCCAAATCTTATCAATTAGATATTCCAGTGCTAATAGAGAATTTAGATGAACAAACTCATCTTCTAATTTTCTACCAAATTATTTAAAAGTATGGAAGACTTCTCCTATCATGATATCTTTTTTAAGTCTATTAAGCATACACACTTAATAGGAGAGGAAGGAGCCCAATTTTTCTCACTATTTACCTAATTTTGGAATGCCATAAATGACAAACATCTTAGATCTTCTGAGAAAAGGCAAAAAAGGGAGCATATACTTCTATAAGATTCTTTAAAATTGTTACTATGTGATAATAATAAGCTTTTGTTGATGAATGTAAATGCCTTTTGGCCTTTTTAAGTGTCTTTTCAAAGGGCAAAAATCAGACGACTAGGATTACAAGATGGATTGTGACTTTGTTTAGGGCTCATTCAAGAGATTGGCCTAGAGTATAAAGGGTTTGCATCATTGACAAAAGTAGACCCTACTTGTATCTTTGCCTACTTATATTTTACATCCACATGAATCATGTAGGAACTCCAAGGCCAAATTAAGTAATGGAGATTTGATGTAGATGTGTGCCATTCTTGTGTGACTATAAGAATATTTTGATCTAATGTCTACCATGTAGATGATCATAACACAAGTTATGGTGTTGATCATCAAATAAATTACAATCAAATGATCTCATGAGTTTCACACATATTGTGCATGCATTTGCTTTGAAATTTCCCTAATTTGAATGATTTATCTGGTTTTATACTGAGGCTTGGGCCCATTCACTCCATGGCTTAATAGTCCAAATTGTGTCATCAGTATAATAGACATGCCTTATTGTCATTCCATAACTCATTTAGCAATACTTACACTAATCATCCTGTCCAAATTAATTTGGTGTTAATGCTTCTAAATAAAGATAAAAATTGTCAAGCTTAAGTAGGACATTTGACATGAGAACCATACGAAAGACAATCTTACATTAGGATCTTTCTAACAACTACATGGAGCATGCCATTTGTTTTTGTTTGGATTTTGTATATTCAATAAGGTTGAAACTTCTAGGAAAAAACTTTGAATTGGAGGGCCATCCTTTCAGTAAACTAACTATACCTGAAATTGAAATAGGCGAACTCAGTGTATTCGAATTCAAAATAGAACAACCAACCTATCATCTCAAAACTAAGGCATATGAAGACTTTAGAATAGACCAATAAGGTTGACAGCATGAATAAAGGGGAAGCTCTTTACAACTTCATCATGAACTAAATCTGCAATCTTAAGGCCTCAAGAAGGATAAGGTGAAAATGAGGGTAGTCATTTTCTCCTAGTGCTTCTTGTGAATGAAGTGGTGGGTACTCATTCTTCTTAGTTTGCATAGTTGATCAATCCAATCTCTCTTCCTTGTGGTAAGTAGATTCAAATAAAACTCTTCCTTTGATGGTGGTCAGCGTATTAGCTAATAGAGAGCTTCCTTATGGTATACTCTTTTCATTGGTTGAGTAACTCTTGCTTCCTTCATCTATAATAATAGTAGTAAGGAAAGCATAAATGAGATTATAAAACTTATCAGGGGCACCAATTTGATTGCTTATACAGACCTTGACTGCTACAAATCAAGTCTTATATGCTTTAAAGATGAGTAATATGGAGCACCTTGGCTAGAAGTGAGGAGTGAAAAAGCAAGCACAAGCAATAGAAAGTCTCGTCTCTCAAGAAAACTTCTAAAAAATGTTGAGATCATGCCTGTCTATTGGAGCAAATTAGGTGATTAGGCCAAAGGTTGCTCCCTTTCCTCTTGCTTCACTTTCCCTAATATGAACTATCGAGTCATCAAAGCCTTTATGAAATAGCATTGCCCTTATTCATAAGGGTGCACTATGCTACCTAGAAGGTTTGAAGGAGAATTATTATAAGCTTTGAATGGAAGCCTTGGTAAATACTAAGAATTAGCTTTAACTATCCTAACGTAGTGAATCCCATAATGATTATAACATGCAGAAGACTACTTACCCTAGGAGCAAGATGAGTGATACATCTGATAAGCACCATTGAAGCACACAGTCAAAGATGGACCTGGAGTAATTGTAAGACCCTCCTACCCAGTAGGCAAACTAAACTACTTTCTAATCCAAAAGAATGGATGAGGAGGTTTTTGCCTTGCAATAAAGCCTGAATGAGCAGCTAAAATGGGAAACTCTATCCTAAATTAATTTATAATTTTTGCAAATTCAAGAAAGCAATATATTTCTTAAAACAAGCCCACTTGGTTAGGAGGCAGGGTTCAACAAATTTAGCAAAGCTTTTTAAGATGAAGGTTTTCTAAGAAATACATATGATTATTCTTTCTTCAAGTTCCTCCTCAGCTCACCCTAGTCATCTTAATGGTTTTAGACCAAGTCATAAAGTAGTTATACTAGGACATTTGGCTTATTGGATGTAATAGCCTTCAGTGATGTCAAAGTCAATCATGATGCTACAAAAATTGGTTTCCAATTGGAAGCAAACACACCCACCGTAGGTTGCAAGCAAAATCAAAGGGTGTGTTGTGTGTCAGGCAAGATACTGGGAAAGGAAATTGGTAGGTATATTTTTGAGCTTTTCCTGGAGTATTCTCAGCATCAAATTGCCACATAAACAATTGATATGACCTAGATGAGGACCTTCCCTAGAAAGGAATAGTAGTCAAAAGTCATGTGCTTGTGTTAGTGCCCCAAAAATTCTTGCATTTCTCACCATATGAGATGTAATGCCATAACTTTATATTATACTTTTACTTTTTATTGGTGTTGTTGGGAAATCTATATAGATAGGATCACATACAATCACCTTATGATGGAGGATCCCATACTCCAATATCCACTTTGACTCATGCTATGTGCGGATAGGGTTCATACACCCCTTGATGATAATATAGTCATTGTTGGTGAAAATATGACTAAGCAATATAAGGGTGTGATGTCCCAACTCAAAGAAAATATATAATCAAACCCCCAATCCACTGTTGCTAGTAGCTTTGACTTTACGACATTGGGCAGGTGTCAAAATCTATACATCGTGTTACCACTTAGTAGTTCATTGATTTTAATAAACAATTGCTACCCACCGGTATGTGCCCCTTTCCTAGTCAAAAGAGGAGAGCACATGTGAAGTAGTGGGCTACCCATGTATCAAAACCCTAAGAAGCATAAGAATCAAGAGCTTCAGTGTCTTTGAAATTTGAAGATGAATCCATATCTAAAACTCATGAATGAGATGTTTGGATACATGATCACAATGCCATTCCCTCCTATGAAAGGGCTCATACCTCCCTCCCACCCCCCAAGAGAAGCAAATTATTCACTAACACATTATCCTAATTCCTAAATTAATATTGAAAAATCTTTCCAAAAAATGGGAAACTGCCACCCTAAACATACAGCCAAGCTATCAAAAAATTTTGGTGGAGATGGTGAAAATTGGAGTAAGAGAACCAAGTAAGTATGGCTTGATAAGTGAGAGAGATCCACTATTGGCTATGTTGAAGTAATCATAATCATATATTGAAGGGGAGCCTTGGTGCAATGTAAAGTTGTTGTTATGTGACCTTGAGGTCATAGGTTCAAGATATGGAAACATCATCTTGCAAAAATGCAAGGTAAGGTTGCGTACTATAGACCCTTGTGGCCTGCCTCTTCCGTGGACCTTGCATAAGTGGGAGCTTAGTGCACCAAACTTCCTTATCTATTGATGACGTAGATAGGCTTGGGTCTATAAATTAGTAGAGTCCTTATTTGTAAAGCATCCAAGAGTTTTAAAAGTTTTCACAAGCCTAAAATCAGCACCTCAAGCCCTACCCAAAGAGCTAGTAGACCAACTATGCACACCACCTTAATGCCGCTCAAAGAGTTGTTAGAGTTCTTAAGATAAATTGATATAATTTCTTTTGAACACTTGACTATGCCTCTTCTTATAGAGCCTTGGTTTTCTAGGTGGGAGAGATAAGGATAGAAGGTGGGCTAGGCTTATTTAGGGCGAATGTTAGAACATAGCACGAGAGAGAGAGAGAGAGAGAGAGAGAGAGAGAGAGAGAGAGAGAGAGAGAGAGAGAGAGAGAGAGAGAGAGAGAGAGAGAGAGAGAGAGAGAGAGAGAGAGAGAGAGAGAGAGAGAGAGAGAGAGAGAGAGAGAGAGAGAGAGCTTTGCACGGTTGCAAGGTACACAATTGTAATGACCTTTAGAACTTACATGCATTGTTAGTATTCCTGGAGACGTAAATGCAATCCAAATACAAAAATTAAGCGCAAGAGGTTGCAATCCCTTCAAGAGTTAGGCCCATGTCAAAGTTCACAAACTTATATGATTCCTAGCTTATTAAGAAATAATATAGTTGGATACCAAAACTCAACTCATTTGGTTAGGTGTCTCAAAATAATAAGCAACCATAAAAGCATAACTCTAAGTTTCAAACTTTCTTCTTTCTTTTTTTTGTTGAACACATGCACCAAGTAGTCTTCACCCGTGACCTATCACAGAAGAGGCTTCTTCTTGTACCATTTTGTAAGAAGTCCTTTGTTCATCTTAGTTTTAAAAATGTTGCAACATTCTTCCTCTCCATTGTTATCTTTCCTCTTCTGTTGACTCTGCAAAATTAGGAAAACAAAGACATGGGTAGATGAACTTAACCCTTCATTTTTAGTTTTGAGGATTTTCATATCACAATGCCATATGGTTGATTAGATATGGATATTGGGTTATTGCTAGTATTCACTTGGACAACTTATAATGTTTATCTGTTCAATTAGTGCTTAGATAAAATGATTTGATAAGTAATAGGTTTTTCTTCCCAGGACCATATTTCTTTGAGTATACCTCCATTCCTAAAAGGAAGGAAGGAAGAACAACTATCATTGTTTGGTGTCCAAAATATTATTGGAGTGGAAATGTGGATGGAAGCATTGATGCGTAGTTGATTCATTGTAAAGAATGAGGCTAAGACCACTTTCATGTGATGTGGGGGCATTCCCACCATTGAAAATTTAAGCAAGAGGGAAAGAAATAATGAAAAGTTCTATGGGCCCTTTTCACCATTGCTTTTATTAATTCTCCCTTCTATGCACAATTCATTTGTTACTCTCCCTACTATATTGGTACCTATATACCTAATTTCTTTGTGTGTTGTCATTGTCATGTTTATACTACCTCATTTAAGCACTAAGGGCTACTATCAAAGCCAAAAGTTCATTATAGGATTAAACACTCCATTCAATGATCCATCACATAAAAGTGGACTTTCTATGCTTTGACATTCCAACAATCAAGAGTTGGTTGATTTTATAGATATCTTCTATGTTGAAGAGATCATGAAGGTATTCTATCAAGAAATGATACTTGTACTCTATTGTTTCCTAAATTTAACATTCTTTATTTGATTTTCAGTTATTCTAGTTAGCTAGGATTTATGTTGGAATTCCTGGAGAAACTATTGATATGTGCATTGAGTTATCTATGGTTAATGATGTCCTTTGCTACTAATTTGTAACACCCTGGGGTGTAACAGCCTAAGGGCCCACACCCTGCAACGATATTGTCTGTGCCGGAGTGTCCATACACCCCGCAAAGTTTTGTTCTTCCCCAGTTGCCCAGGGAAAAGGCCTCGTTACAAGGGAAGTCCTCATCACTCTTATCAAGAGCCCAGTAACTTTTCCCCTAGCGATGTGGGACTAACTCTCAGTCTCTCACCTTGCCTAGAAGCCTGCCAGCCCTCTTGGCCCGCCCTCATCGGCCAAGGCTTCACAACCTCTCCCCCTTAGGGGACACGAGTCCCCGCGTGTCTTACCACACGCGAGTGCCCATGTGCGGCTAGCCACCCATACCGGGTCGGGGTCTGGCTCTGATACCACTTGTAACAGCCCGAGGGCCCACACCCTGCAACGATATTGTCTGTGCCGGAGTGCCCATACACCCCGCACGGTTTTGTTCTTCTCCAGTTGCCCAGGGAAAAGGCCTCGTTACAAGGGAAGTCCTCATCACTCTTATCAAGAGCCCAGTAACTTTCCCCCTAGCGATGTGGGACTAACTCTCAGTCTCTCACCTTGCCTAGAAGCCTGCCAGCCCTCTTGGCCCGCCCTCATCGGCCAAGGCTTCACATGGGGTTCCAATAGTCAGAATATTGTCCTCTTTGGGATGCCCATACACCCCTCATGGTTTTGTTTTTCCTTGGTTTCTTAGGAAAAATGCATTGTGACGGTTAGAGTTCCCCGAACTCTTATAAACAACCTAGTTTTCTCTCCCTAGGTGATGTGGGACTAACTCTTTGTCCTTCACCCCAGCATAGAAGCCTACCAGCCTTCTCTTGGCCTGCCGAGGACTTCACATCTTCCCCCTCAGGGAACACACATCCCTGCGTAATAACCATGACCAGGCACCCGTGTGCGGCTAACCACCACACCACGAGGGGAACTGGCTCTGATACTAACTATGACGACCCTGATTTTTTACCCTAATTTTTTTAATACTAAAATCATACATTTTTGTTTAAAATTCGATAGAGTTTCCTTTGTTTTTCAAACTTTAGCATTTAAAGCATGTGATGTGAAAATACCTGATAGCATTCATAAGATTTAATATAATATAAGGATTTAAAGATTTCCTTTCTTTCAGAATCATATACTAATTGTCACAGCCCCGTCGGGCCCCCAGCAATGATATTGTCCCGTGCGCACGGGCACGGGTTTTGGTCCTTCCCCCGCATCCAGGGGAAAACGCGTCATTGCTGTGAAGGGAGAGAACCCCCCTTATAACTAGGCCCATCACCCCCCCTAGCCGATGTGGGACTAACTCTCCTGTGTCCCGCCCTCAGACCACTGATACCATTTCTCATAGCCCCGTCGGGCCCCCAGCAATGATATTGTCCTGTGCACACGCGCACGGGTTTTGGTCCTTCCCCCGCGTCCAGGGAAAACGCGTCATTCCATTTAAGGACGATATTGTCCGCTCTGGGGCTCCCCTCAGAGTATCTTGGGCTATTGCTCAGAGTATCTTGGCCCGAAGCCTCAACCCATCTTGCGCACCCTCAACCCATCTTGGTTCCACCCTCACGGATTTGTTCCCTATGCACAGCGGAAGCAGGCTCAGGACGCGTCATTGCTGTGAAGGGAGAGAACCCCCCTTATAACCAGGCCCATCACCCCCCCTAGCCGATGTGGGACTAACTCTCCTGCGTCCCGCCCTCAGACCATCTTGGGTCCCCTCACAAGGCCAACCCTCAGGCCATCTTGGCACGGTAGCCATCTCTCGCCTACGGGACACACGCCCCCGTGTGTCACCACACGAGCGACGGTGCGGCTAGCCACCCACCCTCGGGGTCGGGGTTTGGCTCTGATACCATTTGTCACAGCCCCGTCGGGCCCCCAGCAATGATATTGTCCCGTGCGCACGCGCACGGGTTTTGGTCCTTCCCCCGCGTCCAGGGAAAAATGCGTCATTCCATTTAAGGACGATATTGTCCGCTCTAAGGCTCCCCTCAGAGTATCTTGGGCTATTGCTCAAAGTATCTTGGCCCGAAGCCTCAACCCATCTTGCGCACCCTCAACCCATCTTGGTTCCACCCTCCCACATCGGCTAGGGGGGTGATGGGCCTGGTTATAAGGGGGGTTCTCTCCCTTCACAGCAATGACGCGTTTTCCCCTAGACGCGAGGGAAGGACCAAAACCTGTGCGCGTGCGCACGGGACAATATCATTGCTGGGGCCCGACGAGGCTGTGACACTAATCACAGCTCCAAACACACTCGTTAGTTAAAATCTACCATTTGTAACACCCCGAGGTTTCAACAGTCACAATATTGTCCGCTTTGGGGCACCCATACACCCCTCATAGTTTTGTTCTTCTAGGGTTTCTCAAAAAAGATGTGTTGTGACGGTTAGAGTTCTCCAAACTCTTATAAACAACTCAGTTTCCTCTCCCCAAGTGATGGGGGATTAACTCTCTGTCCTTCACCCCAGCCTAGAAGCCTGCCAGCCTTCTCTTGGCCTGCTCAAGACTTCACATAATTACAATCTTCAACCATAAACAATCATAGGTTTTAGGATTATTTCTATATGAGTATCATTATACATGCATACTCTTGAATGTCAAAAGAAATCCATGCACTACTTTTTATGCTTGGTAGAATTGTGTTCTCTTAAATATAAGCCATTCATCATCTTTAAAATGGGTTTGATTGGTTAATAATTGTTTAATTTCATATAAAAAGTACCCAATTAGTATCATATATGTTATAACTTATAATGTCAAAATAGGGTTTTTGGCCAAAAATTATAATACATGCATTTCTAACCTAATGATTCAAAAGCTTGTTATTTTGCAAGGACAAAGTCTAATCCACATTAAGTATGTGAATCATCATAATTTTTAGATTTTAATTAGGTTTTTTTAGTCTTTTATAAGATGTGAGAAGATAATCCAATGACCTATATTGTGCTTCGAGGTTGAGCTAAGTGGTTAGCTTGTTGAGGGAGCACACCCCTGCCCAGGGGTGTGGGGGCGGAGCCAAAGGTGAATCAAATGATCCATACCAAAAAGTCATGCATTTTCACCACTTTTGGATGGGTGCTATTCAAGCCACTTAGTCATTAAAGTCATGAAAAAGGGTGATAAGCCACATAAGCTACTCAAACCTTGAAGCCAACAATGGAAGCCGCTTAAGCTACAAAGGAATTAGCCATCAAAGTGAGTCATCAAGCTAAGGAGTAGTGCCACATGGATCCACGCAATTGGAACATCAATTCAAGCAACTTTTCTATGTTAAAAGTGTGATTTTTAAGGGATCTTGAGAGATTAATGAAAAAGTTAAGATGATCATGCATTAAGGGAGCCATTCAGAGAGAAAATCCCACTTTCCTAATCCACCATTCTCTCTAGGGTTCCATGTTTTAACTTAGGGAGGAAGCCACCTTCCTAGAAGAGGATGTCCCCCCTTGCTTTGTTGGCAAATTCAAGTGGTTTTCTAATTATGAAACCCCTAAATCTAAGTCCATTCAAAGCACATCAAAATCCTAAGTTTTTCCTTAAATTTTATCTGCTTTTTCTCTCTTCATTCCACCCTCAATCACCATCCAATTAGAAGGGAGAAAGCTCCACTTATCTAACAAGGAAAAAGACTCCCCCTTTCAAATTAGGAAACTAGCTCACCTACCTCTCTTTCTTACCTCACCATGCTTACCTCACTTTCACCTAACCTTCCTCATTCAAAACCCTAGTTCTAGATCTACTTTCCTCCTTGATTCAGCCTTACCTAAGTTAGAAACCAAAGCATCTATAAATCTACCATGGTTCCACATTTTTTTCTAAGTAAAGGCAGGTGAGACACCTTGAAATCAAGCTCTTTTTTAGTGTTATTTGCTTCTGCACTTTGGGACTTCTTTGATGGTTTTATTCCTTTATATTTCTAGTTATTTGTCTCATTAATTTCTCTCCAATTCAGGTTAGTAGTTTGCTTGCTTTAGTTTTGTTTTCATTACTTTAGTTTCGCTTGTTTTGCTTTCTAGTTTTGCACCTTTCTTTCCATCTAGCTTTCTCTTTATTTTTTATCCCAATTCCACTAATTTTTCTTTGTTATTCCCCTAAGATTCAAGTTAGTTATTCTCTCATAGTGACAGTTAGATAAGAGCTAACTTAGAACCTTGAATTCCTCCCTTGAAATACATTTCTTTTTTTTTTTTTTGTTAGCCCTTAGTTTTGGGTCCATTTTTCCATAGTTAGTTCATCCATTTAACCTTCTTTTGTTTTGAATTCCTTTCTAGGTTTTCTTTGCATGTCATCATAATTTAAATTAGGATCATTATATTAAATTGTTGGCATTTTTTAGATAGGATTTTATGCTTAGGAATTGGATGCAATTTTCAGATTTTGAACATGTATTATGCGCTCAGTTTTGGGTGTAATTTACTGTTGATTCAGTAAAGTTCTTTGAGCTTTCTTATTATGAAATAGTTTTTCCATCAAATTAATTTAGATCTAGGTTGTTATATTGCATAAAAGTTATGGTTTCAATTGCTTCCTTATGCTTGATTTGTTTGATGTTCTTAAGTAGTTGAAATCTGAAAATTTTCTCCCCTTAATGTTGTGCTTTCTTTCTAGCCATCTAAACGCCTTATTTGCTTGAATCCTTAGGAAACCATTTAGCCTTCATTAATTCTTTTACAACAATAGTTCACTTTAAATCTATCAATTATGGTCACTTTGCACCATAGAACCATGAGTACAATCCGCGGATCATGCACATGGTACTAGGTCACCTTCCTTTTTGCTTAGTTTAATTGCATAATCTTGTTTTGGAAATAGTTAATTCATTGTTTTCATCCTAGTTTAGATTTATAAAGTTTTATTTTTGAATTTTAGAAATTTTTATTTTTAAGAAGTTTTAGTTTAGAAAAGTGTTAGATTAGGAAAGTTTCCTTTTTAGTAGTTTCCTTAAGTTAAATTACTTAGTTTGATTCATTATAAATTAGCATTAGTTTCCTTTAGTTGCTTGCATGTTAGTTAGATAAGTTTCTATTTTAATTTCTTAGCTTGAATTTTAGAAGGTTTCTTTTAATTCTAGTTTCTAATTGCATGCGTGTTTTCTTCTTAGTTTTTCTTTTTAAATTTCCTAGTTTAATTATATCCCTATCTCTTTGGCTGAAGTTAAATGATCTAAATAAAATCCAATTTGTTGGCAATCTATGAGATTCCTTATAGGATTGACCTGGCTTGCATGAAAATACTACATTGATTCATGCACTTGTGAGTAATTTTAAAGCTACACCAGGGTTTTGGCACCATTGCTAGGGAATCACAACAGATTTGTAGTTGAACCTTTATTTAGATTGCTTATCTTTAGTCAACGTCTTAGGTTCCATTATATTAGGATTTTTGCATTGCATTTGCATATCTTATTAATGCTTCATAAATTGAACCATCTTACTTATTTTGTGCAAGAGAAATTTGACAAAGGAGTAGCGGGATCATATGGGCCAAAGCTTCATCAAATTTGATTACTTTCTTAGGTTAGGTTTTTCTTTTTGAGTGAACTTGGAGTGAGGCCCCATTGTAGTTGCATTTAGTTTAATTTACATATTTGTTGGTAGTGTAATTATTATAGTTTATGGCCATTCATCTTAATTGCTGCATCTTATTTGGGGTTGTTGCACTAGAGAGCACATATCTAACCCTTGGGTGGATAGCATATAGGTTGCAGTAGTTTACGTTCTTATATTTGCAATACAAGTTTACTGCTTTATGGTGAATTGAACATAATGTTAGTAAAGGCCCCACAAGAACCCTTATAAGATAAGAACTGGATTTTATCACCAAATCCTTGGCCCACCGAGGTAATCAAATCAATTCCTTGTATGTTTGTAATCCAAATCTTGAAAGCTTAATTTAAAATCAAGTAGCAACAGACTTAGGGTTTTGAGCTTGTAGGAAACTTTTAAAAGGAGGAGATCTATTTTCGCTCCACTGGCTTCTAAGCATCGTGGTTATAGTGGGTATCCAAATTCCAAGTAATTTTTCCATGCCTTTCATTGATGGTTGTTGAGATCTAAACACCTCTTTCCATGAGCATTGTATTAACCATTTTTATTAATGTTTTCAAAGGCCCAAAACAAGTACTAAGAACCATTCTGATGCATTGATTTCTAATGGTTACCTATTTTTTATACATAGAATATGATGAATAGCTTAGATCTACTAAAAAAATCATGACATATTAAAAAAGAAGGGTGTACTTCTTACTCTAAGAGCATGACTCTTTGCATGTTTAAATAATTTTCTTCTTATTTTAGGGCCGGTAAGAATAGTTAATTAAGGTACAAGATTATCTTTGCAGGTAAGTTTATCCTTTATCATTCCTAGCTATAGAACACAGAGAAAATTGTTAGTAGACTTAAAATGTTGGGTATTTCTTCTTAAATAATTATACCTATGTTTCCAAGCCACAATAACAGGGATTGAATCACTATAGTTGATTTAATCCAAATCAGTTATCCCTTTACCAAACAATTTCAAAATCTTCACAATATCAAACAAAGAAATATCAGAACAAGGTGTACATATATCATTTTTTCTAACTATTATTAGAAACAAAAAAATTAACCTAAAAAAGGACTAAATCAATTTCTTTCCTTTTAACATCTTACAAATTAGATAATAAAAAATTTTTTAACATTTCAAAGTACATCATTATGATGGAAAATGCCAACTTCTTATAATTTTTATTTTATGTTTTGTCAAAGTCGGTTGATTCATATATGAAGAAACTTGAGAATAATAAGATTAGAGTGCATGATTGATGCTCTTTGTTGCTATAACAAAATGAAACTTGCAAATGCTTGAAAATCTTTAATCAAGTCACTTCAATGTGAAGGTGAAGTGCTATATATGATCCACACAGCTCCTTTAAAAAAGCTCCTTTAAAAAAGGCAATGATTCTCAAAATATTTGTCAAAAACTTGCTTCCTCATGTTAGTTATCCTGTCAAATAGAATGTAGAATTAGGAAATTCTACTTTGTTTTATTTAAACCCAAACAATCCCCCCACTATATGTATATGCGTGACAATTGAGATATTCGTCCTCAAATGCAATTATGATGACCTAGGTTTTCATATGATATTTTAAATGCAAAACTAATTCCTAATGTGGGATTAATCCTTACTTGAAAACAAATTTGTAAAAACAATGTAGTAGAAGAATCTTTTCTTTTATATTCATTTTGGAAAACTTGAGTGCCATTTACTTTAAAGAAAACAAAATAACTGAAATTTCTTTTCTAATCATGAAACTAAAACAAAAATAAATGCATCCCAAATCTAACCAATCGTAACTCATAGTCCAACTGTAACAACTACATGTACATGTTCAAAAAAGATAAGTCATATACTTACTTTGCTTATATAGTCTGTTATGATATTGTCTTCATCCAGATTCACATCCACCTTGAATTGCTTTGCCTCAAGTCAAATTCTTCTAAGTCTTGAGATATTATAAGCAAATTTACAATATCTTAGCAAGCTTGTGCTTGTGCAGGTAGTTTCACATTTATTATAACAAAATTTAAAATTCAATTAAACAATATTTCAAATTATTTTTCATGTAGTTCTAAATATTCGAATAATCAAATTAGAGATAGGAAATATAATTTGAAACCACATGTTAATCTCAGTATTCAATTTCATGTTAAAATTATTTCGAATAATATCAACATAAAACATGCACGAATTTAAATATATAAGTTGATTATTTTCTGCAAGTTGATCAACCTTCATAAATTCTTCTATTAGGTCTCGAATTAAAGATTTAATGGCTGAATTATGCAGATCTTTCAAAAATCTAATGATATGGACTATGGAAAGAATTTGATATTTGAACGACTTAGTTTTCTTTTTTAGATCGCCCATAACATTCTTTGATGTGTCATGCACTAGATCTTGTTCATGGATTTTCTTTAAAAAAAAAAATTAACCAAACTAAAGGTGCAAAATTTGACCAAAGTTCTAGGATGTTGATTGACTTGATCTGACTATATGGATCTAATATACCACTTATAAAACAAAGAATATAACCTAATTAGTATTATACAATATTTGATTTTACACATATTTAGCTCAGATCATCATCTAACCTTGAAAATTTACCAAATTAAGGTTAGATTATAAAATTTTCAAATGATATTTTTTCATATAATTTTCTAAATAATACATTCATAATATATCAAAAGTCATGCTAAGTGAGGGTAATTTATAAAATAATAGACTCTTAATGGTATATTTTTAAATGATTGAATCTTCATGGTAATTTCACATAAATCATAATATAAAATATCATAAAATCACTTATTTGCATAACTTTTAAACTATGTGAAAGATCCACCATCTAACTTGATAAATCAAATGCCATAAGATTCTCAAAATATTAAAGTAGTAATAGTTTAAAATGTGAATGTCAACAAGCCCAAACCGACAATATCATCATGTACACCTATGCACCCCGGCAATACATCAGCTGGTTACTCATGAATACTCATCTAAAGACTGTCAACAATCTCATCATACACAGTATCACAAAATAGAAATCTTATAGAATATTATGCTCATGACCAGTTCATTGAATTGTGTGTCTTCAGTACCTCAAGACTAGCCACCATAACCTCCATGGTGACTGTGGATATATCTCGAAAAAGGTACCATGAATACCTCCAGTGGTTGTTCCCCTACCACAATTATTGAGAAGAATAGGTGCCTCTTTGGGCATGCATACCTACCACCTTTGGTGATTAGAGGCTAGGAGGCCAAACCTATAAAACCTCTTAGCATAGTGCCTAAAAGGCTCATTAGCCTGAACAAACATATATCTTGATCCAAATGTCACTGATCATATATCATATATCGCATTAAAAATCATGCATTTCTGTAACTCATCTCAAAGCATGGGATTTATAAAATTTCAAGAATCATCATTTTCTTTTTCAAAACATACAACTGCATGTAATAGAATGGGTAATATCATTTCCATTTTCAAGAAAAAAGTATTCATCATCGGTATGAAGGTACACACACACACACACACACACACACACACACACACACACACACACACACATATATATATATCGCATGTCTCATTTGCAAGTATTGCATTCTTTAAGAGCTAGAACAATGCAACATGACAAGATATTAGTTTTATGATAGTCAAGTAGTCTCAAATCGAAAGCATGATATTCAAATGCTCGATATGATTTGATTATTTAAAATCTACATATTTTAGTAAAGCCAATGATATGCTTAAAATCTCTATGGCAAATAGATGTTAAAACTATGTACCTCAAACACGACTATCCCAATCCTCGGAATGCTCAATAGACTTAGTTCATAGCAGTCAGCATCTATGTCAATACATGTACATCACAATGTTATTTATCTTATTTACGATTTCTTAATTATGACTTATTTAGTCTTTGATCACCATTAATATTGTGATCCTGCCTTTATCACATTCTGATCATATGTATTCCTCTTTATTTTGGTCATAATATTAAATCTTGGCCTTTGATTAAAGATCGGCAATTTTAGATCATTTTATTATCCTCAATTCCTATTAATATTTAACTTACAAATAGTATATTTCATATCTCAATGTTTGATCTATTCATCTAACGATCAGATCAATAGTTTTCAATCTTTGTTGCTACCTATTTTCTAATCCAAAGTCATTGGAGTGATGAAACCATTAGATTCACTATAATGAATAGTTCAAATAGCCTAATTACTCTTTTTCTGGTCCAATCCATCTTAATCACACCTATTGTCTAGGTTTTCTACAATTTAGTATATTATAAGTACAAATAAAATTCAATTAATTTAAATAAGTTTTGGTAGTGATCTTACCTCTAATCACAAAAATCCAAATATGATGCAGTGTCTGAGGTGGTTTGATCGATTCTCATTGCCTCTAATCAAGTTGATCAAGGTTGTACCAAATATCCGTCATTAGATGAGTGCCTGATCTAATAATTTAGGCACTTGACCATTAATAAACTATCAAACTATGGATAAAGGGCCAAATATGTCATTATTTTAGGGTTTTGATGATTGATCTATGGTTATATTAGGGTGTTATATCATTAATCTATGGTCGGATCAATGTGTGGGTCCATATCAATAATAGATCAAATGCTCTAATATTCAATCTATGGTCAGATCTACTTTGAAGCTACAATTGATCACAAATCTAGGTCCTAAGCCGCTGATCAAAGGTTGGATTATCTTAAAGGGATAGATAGATCGCTAAGCATCTAGTGCTTGATCAATGGTTGGATCATGATAAAAAAAGTCAAATTGATTGTAATTTGGGTTCTAGTGATAGATTAATAGTTGGATCATGTGGTCGTTTCATGGATTTGATCACAGATCCGATATTTGGTGAGAGATCAAGGGCTAAATGATAATGGATGGTCAGATCTATCATAGATCAACACAATCTTGATCGTGCATTGCTATCAACTTTAGATCACCATTAAATCTTCATTGATGGTCAAGTTGATTGATGGGTTTTGTGCGGATCTTGTGGATTGCACCATGTGCTCTCAAATCGAGATCACATTCAATTTGGTCTATTAGATGATCCCTAATCCAAGATCTAACAATTCCATCACATAGCTTGGGTTGAAAATCCCTAAATCCAAGTTTTTTATCTAAAAATTCCAAGTCATCGGAGGTGATAGATGGTTGCCAGCGTTGACTACTGTCATCGAAGAAGGTGAAAGGTTTAGCCATTGCTGGTGATGATTTTTACTTCAAAATATGATTTCCTTTAAAGGGTTTGTAGATTGGGCACTCACTTATGTGTTTGTCAAGTTTGGAGATATTTTATGTTCGTTTGATGCCAAAAAAAGTGAATTTTCCCATTGGACTGTTGCCAAAAATCCAAAGTTGTCAGAATTGGAATCTCAATCCAATCACCAGTGAAAACTATCCGATCAGGGAATAACCAAAGGGATTTTGATCCTCTTCACAGGGGATCCAATAGTGGTGTCCGATCTCCCATCCGCCATCGTATGGATGTTAGACATTGAAAATCAATGGTAATTGAAGGTGATTGTTACTATGAAAAATGGTAGGTGGGAGTGGGATGGGAGGAAAATGGAAAAGAGAGAAGAGGTAAGCAAGGAAGTGGAGAGCAAGGAAGAACTAGTGTAGATGTTGATGCAGGTGTGGGTTGTCATGGACTTGCATTGCATGGCCCATGACCAAGGCCTACATGCTTCAAGGAAGGCATGTTTAGCTTGTGAATGTGGCTTGAGGGACTTAAGCCCGTGTTCCTAGATCTGTGGAACAAGGCCTAGTTTCTAGAGAATTCCTTGTAAATATCTTAGATATTCTGTAGTAGTCTAGAATACTATAAGAGAATGGTAGAATAGTCTAGAAAGAGTAGGAGGGTTTTAGAAGCTGATATGGACCGTTGATGTACATACACATGGAATAATCCTGGACATCCATTGAGGAGGTGGATGGGGGTGAGCATGTATAAATAGGGGTTAGCTCTTCATTTGTAACTCAAACAACTCATTATAGATTACTCAACTGAGGAATAGTAAGTTCTCTTTGAGTTAGTCTCTTCTTGAGTTCTCTCATTGCTCTAGTAGGTGAGTGACTGGAGCCTTAGCAAGTGCGAGTGAGAGTGAAAGATTAACTTGCACTTCGCAAAAGGAGTTACACACAAGTGGTGCACTAGTTTAGTATAGGTAAAACTATGACCCCATGACAGGGTGATCTTAACACCAGCATCAGGTGTGACGTTGGTGTGTATAGCTTGTGCCACCAGTGAGAATCGCAGGAGTGTTAACACATGGGAGGCATGTTGTCATTGGTTTTCGCAAGTGCACAGGCTATTGTGGTATAGCTAATGTAAGTACGGGTCGATCCCATAGGGACTCGCTTTAAGAATTTGGAGTTTTAATAAAATTTAATTATTTAAAAATTAAAATTAAAATACCAAAATTAATAGAAAGAGAAATCAGACTTCAAATGTCTTTAATCAATGAAATTACAGATGCATAATCCAAAGAAAATGAAATTTTAATTAAAAAATAAGAAAATTCCACTTCCCTAGACTGATTATCTTCAAATTCTATAAATCTAATCTCCTAAATCATGATCAGCCTTCATCAACATATTTCTAGAACTTTTTATTAATGATCCACTGGAGAGATAGGCAGATTCTAAAAATTCTAAGAGAATTGGGCTAGATAAGAAATTAGAGAATTAATGTCTAGATCTGAGTTCAGATTCTCAGATTAAAGATTATTACTGATAAACAAGCCATAGGAAGCCCTAAAAACAAGATCTGAAATTTGATTAAAATTTGGATGTGAAAAAGATGAGAAATTGAAGTGTCCCTGTTGGTTGAAGCTAAACCATTGATTCGATTATGCTTAAATCAACCAAAATCTGATTTTTAAAATTATTTGAGAATAGGGTAAAACCTGGATAAGCAAAACATGAATAGGGAAAAAGACAAAACAGAATAAAAGACAAAGAAGGATTCAAATAAAATTATAAATTTTAAGGGTATTTTTGAAACTTTCCTGGAATTTTAGTTTTAAACAAAAAATTATAGAGGAGCCCGACAGGGAAGATGATGGTGATGGAGGGAGAGAATGGAAGAGGAGATGGGGGAGAAGGGAAGAGGAGAAGAGACGAAACCTGGATCGGGTTTCCATATCTATGTCATCTAATATTGGTAGATGGCTGGTGAAGCTTGGCAGACAAGGAGGCCTGGGATTGATCGCTAGTGGATGGTTACCTTGTGGTGCACACCGGTGGCTATGATTGGAGAGGAGTGGTGATGGGCAGGTGAAGATGACACGATGGTAGTGGACCATGGAAAATAGGGGAATCTGACTGGGCTGAAGATGGAGATGATGCGATTCCGAGCTAATGCGGTGTGACGACCCGGGTTTTCTCATGCATTTTTAAACACAATATCTAATTTCCTAAGGCGGGATGCATCCCTATTTGAAAACCATTTTATAAAAACCATGCAATGCAGAGGAAAACCTTTTAGTTTTAAACTCATTTTGAAAACCCCGAGTGTCATTTGCTTTCACAACAACCAAGGTAGTTTTTGAAAAGCTTTAGAAATCATAAGTGTTTTTCCCCAGATCTATCTAGTCACAGCACACAGCCCAACTGTAATTAAATACAAATACATGTCCAAAGGGTAGAGAGTTTACTTACATATATATAATTGTCTCCTTTTTAATTCACTTGCTCGTAGCACTAATATCTCCTGAGGCGTCTTCTATTTATGAGTGGAACTATCCTGAAAAATGTTAAGGATAGGGTGAGTATATACTATACTCAGTAGGAGTCTATCACTACTAGTTTTGCAATGCATGCTATGTTTAAAATCATATGCTCTTAAAACATGTGCATGTTCGAACAATCATGGTCAATGTCGATACTAAAAACCACTGTCAAATCGAAATACTGAAGACTTCAAGAATAGCATAATCCAAGTCGAAAGTATCATATATCATAAACATAATGATATGCATAAGATGCTCCAACGTCTTTTGGTAACCCTCAAGGACATGCAATTTTTGCAAGAACTTAATGCTCACAAATCATGCAATGTATGCAATAATTTGCAAAACATATCTATGCATAATGTATATGCAATTATTTACAAAATATGTCTATGCATAAAGCATTTATCACATGCATGCTAAATTAAGTCATGCTAAATAGGTCATATACTTAAAACATGTATTCGCAAAACAATCATAGTTCTTTTAAAAGAATCTAGTAGCGATAGAGCACCTACCTGGCTAGGTCGCACTAACCCCTTTGTCCTCGTACGCTCCTGAACATGGTTTGGGGAATCAAGGTTAGTTTGGCCTATCTTTTATGGGTTTTAGAGTGGTTGGTATTATTACTCAGGCATTAGGGGCCCATTCCTATGCCTATGGGTGTCCTAAGGTCCTAATTGAGCCTTGGCATCCTCAATTTTCTAAAGGTCTAGCGGTCACGCGCCACCATCCTATTCTAAGGGTCATGCCCACCTTTGATTGAGCCTTAATCAAGGATTTTATAGTTTAGGTGTGTCCACGTCGTCGACATGGACACAACGCCTTTTGCGGCGCCTCAATCGGAGCTCTAGATCTCAAGTTATAAGCTTTTTAGTATCACACGTACATAAGGACCTTAAGAGTGAAAAGACGGAATGCTAGCGCACTGTGCGTCAGTGGCATGAGCCCTAGCTTCCTTAAGAAATGGAAAAATCCAGGATTGCTAGCGCGCTGCGCGTCTGCGGCATGCGCCTCAGCTTCTCTTCGAACGCGGTTGACGTGTTCTGTGCGGTAAGGAGTGTTCCGCTTATTGGGGTACTGGGGCGTCCTCAGGACACCCTGGTTCGACCCTGTCAAACCAGTGCGGCCCAGGGAACATCCCTAGGTCCTTGGTGACTCTCCAGGGCTCTATTTTGCATGATTTTTCATGCAAAAACTTAGGGAAACTGAGCCTAGGACTACTGTGAAGACGAGTTTTGAGGGATCTTGGGCATACTTGGCTCGTTGCTGGGTTTTTCTCCTCTTTTCCCCTCTTGGTTGCTTCTCCAAAATGGGTTTTCCTCAAGCTTTTGGGTTGCCATTAGAGGCACCCAAGAGCTCTATTTATAAAGCTATAAGAGGGTTCTGGAGGGAGCTCTCACCGCCCTTGAATGGCAGTGGAGAAACCTCTAGAATCGCTGTGATTTCTCCTCCAATCACCGACGTTCTAGAACCCTCTAGGAGGTTGAAGATGAAGGGTGCCCGTATCAAAACGGGCCCCTGTGTTTTACAGGCTAAATTCGTTTTTTTAGTAAAAATTACATTTTTGCCCCTGAACTTCAAAGGGTCATAACTTGCTCATTTTAACTCCGTTTTGGGTGATTTTGGTCTTGTTGGATTCCTTTTTCTGAGACACACCTAATGGTACCATTTTTTGGACCAAATTTATGGGTTCAGTCAAGGTGACCAAAATACCCTTATTTCCAAAAAGTGAACCTTTCATTGATAACTTGGGATTTTAATGTTACAAAATTGGAGTCATTACATGCAGTGCCGGCTCTTGAGAGACGAAGACTTGGGCTGTTCAAGACTGGTGGAAAATAGATGGCTTGTGCGGTAGAGAGAGGTGATGGAATGGGTGGCCATGCTAGTGCATGGAAGACGATGGAGGTGAAGAACGGGAGAGCTGAGTGGTGATGGACTAGTGAAGATGGATTGAACAGAGGAGGGATTTGAATGGGGAAGAAGGTGACGAGAAGGCTAGACATTGGTGGAAGTTGGGGCAAACGACCAATGGGAAGTGACGGGTAGTGGGAAATAAGGATTAGATGATGAACTAACTGAACACAGGGAAGGTGGTGCATGGATAGAATGTCGATGACTAGGGCTAAGAAGTTCGATCATGATAAATAGGGGAAGTCAGTGCAGTTGGGTAAAGAGTGTGGACTGGAGAGAAGAGAAGTGAGGGGCGTAACAAGGAAAAGAAGAAGAAACAGTAAGAAGAAGAGACCAAAGAAAAAGAGTGAGAAGAAGGGCAATGTCAAGCTAGGTTCTGGGTGACGGTGAAAGCAGAAGTTGAAAAAATTATGCATGGAGCAAAATAGAAACGGAAGAGATGGAGATTGAGGGAAGGCTAGAATATGGCAAAAACTGAGAAACCAAAGATAGACGATGAATCAAAGGCCTCGAAAAGCCAAAAGAATTGATGATTAAAGTGTAAGGCAAGCAAAGGAAGACAAACCAAAAACTAAAACTTCCAAAACCTCTTCCAATACTCCCACGATTCCCTCTTTATAACTTTTCCTCCTTCTAATTCTTCTCTCCCCTATTTCCTTATCTTCTAAGAATTAGTTTCTTACTAGGAAACTTTCTCTTCTTCCAAATTAGGATTTGTTCTTCTATGAAGAAACCTTCAAATTCTGCTTTGTTAGAGATCTGGTTCATTCATTGCTCTCTTGACTCATCTACACCATTGAAATTCACTCTGATCCATCCATGCCTCTTTTGATCTTCATCGTTGAATATCAATCTAAATTATCCAACCCTCTTTTAGTTGATTTGCAAGATCAAAGACTAGATTAGAGTCATCTAAATCATATATTAAGCATCCGATTAGCTTAAATGATCATCTTACCATTAATTTTGACAATTTACAGTTGGATGGTCAATTTGAGCTAAATTTCATATTTTCTCTGAAAATCATCAAATTGATGAGTTAGATGATCTAATGAAATGCTAAATTAGGGGTAATTTGGCCAAAATTAAACACTTATCACATGTCACAGGGGGCCTCGTTGTAAAAAACTACCCTTCATTTTAGGCACTCTTACATTTTAAAATATATTAATGGGATCTATTGAAAAATTATTAAAATGCCCTATTATTAAAAATCATGTAACTTTCTCATTCAAACTCATAAAAAGCTCATTTATTGAAACTTCAAAATTAAAAATTCTATTTTATCCTTTTTATTAATAAAAATACATAAATAAGCTTTTAAAAGTTAAGATTATTGCATCCTTGCCCCCTTGAAAATACTTTCTATGTCATTTCTTGTATAATTATGCATATGTCTCTGCTACTTGATCATCAATTTAAAATTTTAATTTTCCATGTAAATGATTTTACAACAATTGTTCCACCCAACAAATCTTATTTGTTCCTTCATTCTATTTTAAATCTTGTAACTCTTTTAATTGATTTGGTCCTCAAGAAATCATGATTTCTAACTTTAATGTTTGATGCATTTTTATTATATATGTATATATTACATTTGTTGACGCTATAATCTTCACTGTATTCGAATTCTATCTTTCACTTTTCACATGAGACTCCATTCATATACTAGATTGTGTCTCAACATTATCTATTTTTATCTAAAGTGTTTTCAATGATGAATGTTATCACCGCATTTGCAGTGAGTGCTTTACCTCATTACCAATTTGCCTATATCAAGCTACTTCTTTCTACCTCTCAATAAGCATGTTTTTCTCTTTTTTTGTTCTATATCAGCACATTCTTCAATCATAACTCTATTCAAGGATTATCAACCCATCTTATTGTAATGAGAATATATGTTGTCTCATAGTAGAAACAATGTTTCTAATGAGTTATAGTTTCAATGATTTATTTCATCATTTTCTAAAGATTTTTCAATTAGATAAGCATCCTATGATAAGAAATTTATTTATTGGTTTGTTCATTCATTTATTTTTAAGGTAAAACTAGTTTTTAGAGTTTAGTTCCTTATTGAACATAATTATTTCATGATAATTTTGGAAATTCTTTAAAATACATTATCTATCCTTAGTTTTAACACTCTATGGCTTTCAAAATCTACTTTATTCACTTGTTTTACCTCCTCTACATCCTTTACCAATAAAAATAACTAACTTCATCTTGTTTAATCTTTCAATTTGACTAGTTCATTTCTTAGTTTGGCAAAATAATTCAAGATCCTTAATATCTGATGTAGACTTGATATATTCAACTATTCAATGTACACCAAATATGATGACTTACATTTTATGTTTCCTCGAGATAAAATCCTTCTTCTTCATACACTTAGATTGATCTCTTCACTTAATTTGTCATACTTAACAGACACCCATCAACACTTTTGGTCAACAGATATTATGAATCGAATACTTCTAAATAATGTTAATCTTCTTCAATAACAACATATAAATCCTCAAATGTCAGTATTTTCATTAAATCTTAATAATATTTTAAGAAATCCCTTGAACTTATTATATTACCTTCACATTGCACTTCTCTATCTTCTGAGAATATATCAAAATCCTTGATCAGTTTATCTTAATAATTCAAATACTTCTATTTAAAGTAGCTTTAAAATCTTCTAATATTAATACTTTCATCAAATCCTTATATCATCACCATAATTCAACTGATTATATACATTGACATTGTTCATGCTTATATCCTAATTATCTTACCTACATAAAATCTCATTTACTAAATTATTTTCTTTTTTATTCTATCATACTCAGGTTGTTAATGTAATATAGCAATTTCTTCTAGCAAAGTTCCATGTGATTGTTAAGTGTTTAATTTCGTTCAAAATACCCCCAATTTAGCATTCAATTAGGCCATCTAACTAATTAATTTTGTAATTTAGATAAAATATGAATTTTAGCTCCAATTGACCATCCAACAATTGATTTGCTAAATTTAACAGTCATATGATCATCAGAGCTAATCAGAGATGTAATGTATGGTTTAGATGGCTCTAATATGGTCTTTTATTTTGTAGATTAACCAGATTGTGGCTTAGATAGCTCAGATTAAATTTAATGGTGGTATGTCAAACCTCAAAAGGCACATGGGCAATTGATTAAGGAGGAATGTTAAATAGGAATGAAAAGATATAAAATTTGGTGAGTTTCCAAAGGTGGAGAATGCTAAACCGTAAAGGAAAGCAATTTAAAAGAAAGTAGGATAGGGGTGACAACAGAATTGGAAGGTGGAGATAGTTTATAAGAGGAAGAAGGCAATGTAAGAACACATCTTGACTATACTAGGCAAACCGCACCTCCCCTCTTTCTACCACCATCTCCTCTTCTTCACCGCACTCTCCCCCTTCCTATTCTCTTTCTCTCTACTCCTCTCTTCCCATCTCTACCGCACCACCTCCCAGCTTTCCCTCTATTAGAGAACCTTCACCATCTCTGCCTCTCTCATTCTCCCTCTGCTCCACTTCCCTTGTTCTTTCTCTCTTTCCCTTCTTTCTTTCCCCCACTGACCCTCCCCCAGCTCCGCTCCTTCCTCTGCCACATGCCTGCCCCAGATCGACAACTCCTGTTCTTTCCTTCCCTCTCCCATGTTCCTTCTTCACCACACCCTCAAGACACCCAGTAGAGCTCCTGCCTGCTGCTTCCACCACCTCTTTGCCCAGCTCATCCTTCTCTCTCTATCCCCTCTATTCTTTTCTTCTCTCTGTCACACCAGCACCACCATGTCCCAACACCAACTCCCTCATCACTAACCAAATCTCTTTCTCTGCTCTCTTATTCTCTTTATCACCAGCTTATCTTTGCTGGCAGACTCCCACAAGCTCAAACACAGAAAACCAAATTTGGGTTTTCCCTATTTTCTCCTCAATTCACCGGCCTCTCCTTCTCATCCCCCAGCTTCATCTTATTCTCCAACCTCTGACAAGTTTCCTGATTTCATAAAAAACTAGTGTTTTTCTTTAATTCCATTTCTACCCTTTGGTCTTTAATTAAAATTCTAATTCCATCCTCTTGTCTTATTCCAATTTTTCTTTATCATTGTTCTGCTTATCCTGAAATTGTATAGTCTAGATTAGATTTGATTAAGGTTACCCTAATCAACAGTTAGCCTTAACAAATATGATGTCTCTATTTCAAGGTCTATTTTACATTTAGAATTTCAATAAATCTTCAGATTTTGTTTTTCATCTCTTAGCTTATCCAGCATCTCTGATCTCTAATCTGAAATCCAAAAATTAATCTAAGCTGTCCAAAATTGAAAATAATTATTTAGCCAAATCATCAAAATTTTGGGGAATGTAAGCAATCAAGCCGTTGGATCTCTAATCAAAAGTATTAGTGAGAGATTTATGAAGGCCGATCAACTTTTATGATATCATATTTGAAGAAATTGGCTATGATCAAGCTAGGGAAGTAGATTTTATGTTTTTTTTAGTTTTTTCCATCTTTTTGAATTTGAAATTTTGCAATTTTTATCAATTAAATAGATTTGAATTTTTATTTCACTGTTAGTTAATTTTTATTTATTTTTGGATAATTAAATTTTATTTAAACTCCATCTTTTCAAGTCGAGTCCCCGTAGGATCGACCTGTACTTACATAAGCTGCACTACAATAGCCCATGCACTTGTGGTAAAACAAGTAATAGTAATTCATCGAGGATTGAGCTGAGTTCTCTAGGATTATCAGTTTAATAGATCTAGTGTATGTCATAATTGCAACCAGGGACACCCTAATCTTATACTTTCATTCCTTACTCTTCTAATCATATTAATCTCATAGGATTACTTCTTTTTATACATCTTGGCAAGGGTTAATAGTTTCATTGTTTACTTAACTGCTTATGACTTTTTGAACCCTAAGTAATTTAAACTTGATTTTGATAGGGTTTGCATCTTTCAATGCCTAAGTATTTGTTAAATCCAACTATTTTTTTGCTAAATTAGTTTTGATGTATCTCTTTCTCATTCAATACCATTTCCTATACTAGTCATCTTTATAACTCATTTTAGACAATTTGTTCTTAATTATTCTAATTGTTTATGACTTTTGGACATACAGGACTAGTTGTGAAAGGATAGACCTAGGCTTTGAGCCCAATTGTGATGACCTAGATTTTCATATGCCCTTTTAAATGCAAAACTAATTGCTAATGAGGGATCAATCCCTATTTGAAAACAAATTTGTAAAAATAATACAATAGAAGAATCTTTTCTTTTAAATTCATTTTGAAAACCACAAGTGCCATTTACTTCCAAGAAAACAAAATAACTAGAATTTTTTTCTAATTATAAAACTAAGACAAAAATAAATACATCCTAGATCTTGCTAATCACAGCTCACAGTCCAATTGTAATAACTGCATATACTTGTCTAAAAAAGATAAGTCATATACTTACATTGTTTATATAGTCTATTATGCTATTGTCCTCATCCAAATTCACATCCACCTTGAATTGCTTTGCCACATGTCAAATTCTTCAAAGTCCTGAGGTATTGTAAACAAATTTATAATATCTCAGCAAGCTTACCCTTGTGTAGGTAGTTTTACATCTACTATACCAAATTTTGAAATATAATTTTAAACAATTTTTCAAATCATTTTTCATGCAGTTCTAAAGATTAGACTAATCAAATCAGAGACAGGAAACATAATTTGAAACCACATGTCAATCTCAGTATACAATTTCATGCTAAAACATTTCAAATTATATCAACATAAAACATGCACGAATTTAAATGTATATTTTCAAATGATCGAATCCTCATGGTAATTTCACATAAATCATAACATATAATATATCATAAAATCACACATATGCATAACTTTTAAACTATGTGAAAAATCTATCATCTAACTTGATAAATCAAATGCCATAAGATATTCAAAATATTAAAGTAGCAATTAGTTAAACTACAACATCGGTAATCCTAAACTGATAATATCATCATGTGCATGTATATACTCTAGCGAACACATCAGCCAGTTGGTTATGAGTACTCATACAAAGACCATCAAAAATCTCATCATACATAGAATTAAAAAGCAAAAATCTCATGGACAATTATGCTCATGACCAGCCCACTGAATCGCATGTCTCCTGTATCTAGAGGCTAGCTACCACAACCTCCATGGTCATTGTGGATATGTCTCGAGAAAGGTGCTATGAACACCTCTAGTGGTCATTTCCCTACCACAATAGTTGAGAAGAATAGGTTCCTCTTTAGGCATGTACACATACCACCTTTGGTGATTAGAGGTTAGGAGGCCAAACCTATACAACCTCTTGGCACAGTACCCACCAAGTTCATTAGCCTGAATAAACATATATCTTTATCCAAATGTCATTAAATCATATAATATACATTTTAAAAAAACCATGCATTTTTTTAACTCATCTCAAAGCATGGGATTTATGAAATTTCAAGAATCATCATTTCTTTCAAAACATACAACTACATGTAATAGAATGGATAATATCATTTTTATTTTTAAGATAAAAGTATGTATCATGGTACGAAGGTACATATATATCACTTATCTCATTTGCAAATATTGCATTCTTTAAAAGCTAAAATAATGCAACATGACAATATATCAATTTTATGATAATCAAATAGTCTCAAATCCAAAGCATGATAATCAAATGCTCAGTATGATTTGATTATTCAAAATCTTCATATTTTAGTAAAGCTAATAACATGCTCAAAATTCCAATGGCTAATAGACTTTAAAACAACCTACCTCGAACATGACTATTCAATCCTTGGAATGCTTAATAGGCTTAGTTCATACCAACCAACATCTCTGTCAACACATGTACACAATGTCATTTTTCTTACTTAAAATTTCTTAATTGTGACTTATTTAGTCTTTGATCACCATTAACATGGTGATCCTACCTTTACCGCTTTCTGATCATAGGCATTCCTCATTATTTGATAACAAATCTTGGCCTTTGATTAAATATTGAATGTCCATATCATCTAATTGTCCTCAATTCCTATTAATCTTTGACTTATATGTATTCTATTTCATATCTCAATGTTTGATCTATTGATCTAATGGCCAAATTAAATTTTGATAAGTCAGATCAATAGTTTTCAATCATTTTTGCTTCATATTTTCTAATCCAAAGTCATCAGAGGGATGAAACCATTAGATTCACTCTAATTAATAGTTTAAATAGCCTAATTACTCTTCATGGGGTCCAATCCATCTTAATCACACCTATTTTCTAAGTTTTCTACAATTTATTAAGCATAATATAAGTACAAATAAAATTCAATTAATTTAAATAAGTTTTGGTAGTGGTCTTACCTCTAATTGCAAAAATTCAAGTGTGATGCAGTGTTTAAGGTGGTCTGATTGATTCTCATTTCCTCTGATCAAGTTGATCAAGGTTGTACCAAATCTTTGTTTATAGATCAATGCTAGATCTTACAATTTAAGCACCTGACCATTAATTAACAGTCAAATTATGGAAAAAGGGCCATATATATCATTATTTTAGGTTTTTGGCAATGAATCTATAGTTAGATTAGGGTGAATACTCAAATCAATCATGAATTATAGTGTTGTATGCCTAATCTATGGTGGAATCAATGTGTGGTGTCAGATCAATCACATATTGGATGCTCTGATGTTCAATCTATGGCCAAATCTACTTTGAAGCTTCAATTGATCACAAATCTAGGTCTTAAGCATCTGATCAAAGGTTGGATTATCTTGAAGGGGTAGATCAATAGCAGATCTAAGCATTTGTGGCAGACCAATGATTGCATCATGATAAAAAGTTAGATTGGTCGTAGTTTGGATTCTAGTAATTGATGAATAGTTGGATCATGTGATGGGTTCGTAGATTTGATCATGGATCTGATATTTGGGGTGAGATCCAGGGCTAGATGATAATGGATGGTTAGATCGGTTATAAATTAGCAGAATCTTGATCCTACATTGCTATCAGCTTTAAATCACCATTAAATTTTCATTGATGGTGAAATTGATTGATGGATTTTCTACAGAACCTGTAGATTGTACCTCGTGCTCTCATATTGAGATTACATCCAATTTGGACTATCAGATGATCTTTGATCAAAGATCTAACAATTTCATCACGCAGATCAAATCAAAAAACCCTAAATATGTGTTTTTAGCTAAAAATTCCAAGCCATCAGAGGTGACCAATGATCATTGGCATTGACTAATCATCACCAGAGAAGGAGACCGACAAAGTCGCCGTGGGTGGTGATTTTACTTCAAAATATGTTTTCCTTTAAAGGGTTTGCAGATTGGGTACTTACTTATGCTCCTGACAAGTTTGGAGTTGTTTCATGTTCATTTGATGTTGGGAAGAGTGGATTTTTCCATTGAACTATAGCAAAAACAAAACTAGAGTTGCTGAATTTGGAATCTCAATTAGATTACCAGTCAAAACTATCATGTTAGGGAATAAACAGTGGTTTTGATCCTCTTTTCATCGGGGATCTAACAGGGTTGTCCGATATTCGATCCACCATTGTTTGGATGTTTGACATTGAAAATCAATGGTATCTGAACCGTTGTTGTGAAAAATGGTAGGAGAGAGAGTAGTGTAGCACGGTTGACTTGGCTTCTCGCCAATTGTTGGAGAGAGAGAGAGAGAGAGAGAGAGAGAGAGAGAGAGAGAGAGAGAGAGAGAGAGAGAGAGAGAGAGAGAGAGAGAGAGAGAGAGAGAGAGAGAGAGAGAGAAATCGATGGGCTAGCATTGGGCATTGTTGGCTTGGCTAAGGTAACTATGGAAGAGGGGAGGAAGGGAGAACTGGGGTAGGTGCAAGTGCCCTTAATGCTGGTAGTAGGCATGATAGTGGCATGCACCGCCTGCCACCGGCTGTGTTGCCAGTGCGAGTCACAGGAGTGGCAACACGTGGGAGGCATGTCATAGAGGGTGTTATTATAAAAAATAATCCCTCCATGTGAGTCACTTTTTCGTTTTAAAATATATTAATGGAGTCTATTTAAAAATTATTAAAATGCCCCTATTATTAAAAATGATGTAACTTTCTCATCCAAACTCTGTTTTCAACGTTCTTAGTGTCGTCGAATTCATTTTTTTGAGTACAATCAAATTATTAAGTTTACAATACTTTATTTGGCTTATATAAAAATCTAATTTATTGAAACTTCAAAAAAAAAAAAATCTATTTTATCCTTTCTTCACAATAGCAATGTATATGTATCAAGACACTTCAAATTGTGGGTATCAATGACAATTCAACCATCCAACTATTTATCCATTTGCTTGGTTTTTTTTATCCTCTAATTCCAAAAATAATGAATTCATTTTCTTTTTCAGTTATAGAACCTAATGTCCTTGTTCATACTTATGTAATTTACCCTTTAAAGGCTACTATAAATTTGTCAATATCACTATAAAAAAAAGTGGAGATAAATTCTTTATTTCTCATGATTTTCCTACTCATGGATGTTGGAATTGGATTGGTAGAGTGTGATTGGTATGATTTAGGGTGATGGCCACCAAACATGGAAACCCTACTGCATGTGCATATGCATGCTACATGTACAATAAAGATGAATAGGACCACATAAACAAAGCTCATCTATACTATAATAGAAGCTCCTTATTAGCTTTTAGTTAGATAATCAAATATGCATGTTTTGATGCATGTCCTATAATAGATTATGATCCTCCCAGACCAAATTAGTAGGTCTAAAAAAAGATTGTACTCTCTATTTCCTTTCTAACTACCTTACTCCACCACCCTCTTCACATCATTTCCTCACATTTCTCCCCCATCCCACTCATGTTTCACCTTTTTGTTGCTCATTATCTCCCGTCATCTGTTAATGCACATCCTGATTTACTAGTATATTCAATGCAATGAAAGAATCATTGAAAATACCCATGTTGGTTCCACTTGATGTCTTCATCTCATCTCCCTAAGACCATGTGATAAAGTTTATTTTTGGAGAACACCCTCATTTTATTTAACAATATTTTTGTTTAGATATATAACACCTCCATTTCATGATAGAATACATAAAGGAAAGCTCCATGTTGCATTTAAAGGGGGAAAGGATGTGTAACCTATCAATTTAGGAATTTCATGAAACCCACATCCTTATTTTCTTTTAGCTACCATATATTCTCCTTTTATACTATTGAAATCCAAATCTTTTGAATAGAAGGAAAGCAATGACTAGAAAAAAGAATTGACACCACCCACTTCCTCAATGGAGAGTCACATTGAAATATTGGAGAAAAACAAGAGAATGATTCATGATCAAAATTCATGCTAAGAATCTCTAGCAAATAGCTTGGCTGAAGAAAATGCTATGAAAAAGGAAAAAGAAGCAGCTACTCAAAAGAAAAAAAGATGATTCATCAAATAAATGAAGACTTAGAAGAAGTGATCAAAACTTTGAAAGCCTCCAATTTTAAAAGAAGAATTTGACTTGACAACAAAGGACCCTAAATTCATATGTCAATCAGATTACTACCTTGTAAACTCCTAGAGTGGGATGCATTTCCATATAGAAAGAAACATTGTGACTAATGCATTAGCTAAAGAGGCTGCCACAACTCAAAATTCGAATAATTGGATTTTTTTTCTTTTTAGCTGAAAAACTCACATAAGATATCAAATCACAAGGTTTTATTTTAAAGGTTTTACAATGTGATGTGTAGATTTAGGAAGTCTAAAGATAGTTGTGTAGAGTTTTTGTTTTAAATAAATCAGAGAGTCTATTGTGTTACGCATACTAGTAGACTTCATTTTTGCACAAAGGAACTTTTATTTATTAGATTTAAAGAATGTGAAATTTTTTCAGTTAGTTGGCACTTTTTAATTTTAACTGGAGACATCAAAAGGTGGATAAATTTTTCAAAAGTTTTCAGTTATTCAAAATTTTTGCAACTATGATTATAAAGAGAGAGAGAGATGATATGCTAAATCCCTTCAATCATTCTACTTCTATATGCAGATACTAATGATTTGCAATTCAAAAGAAAGTGTCAACTATTTCATTTAGGATTGTTAAATAGAGAAGAGTGTTAATATTAAATAAGTATATATATATATATATTGTCTCTATGAACTATATCGTCAATTAGTTCAAAGGAAAATCTCAAGGGAGAAAAAGAAATGACATTCCTTTAAGAGTTCATAATCATGAACCTCTCATAAAACTATATCTAAATGTGGGGAGTGGCCTCCATCAGCTTTATCGCATGGTGATGGCACATATATCAATTATCAGGATCACCAAATTGTATTTCTTTCTTGAATGATAAAAGAATAGTGGTCAATTACCAAATAGTACCACTTATTTTTCTAATTTTCCCTTTTCCCTTTTTCCTTTTGATTAGCGAGTTGACTTGAGCTAAGCATCATCTAATTAGGACAAATGCTCAACCTTCACGTTGCGTATTTGTTTACCTTATGTCCATCAATATGTTGTTTTGGTTTTGCCTACGAAAAGAAAAAAATTATGCTTTGATGGTGCTCGTCTAGACAGTTCAAGAATCAAACTAGTTGACGCAGGGATTGTCCAAGTTGAGTTGTGTTGTCAGCTACCTATTGGACCAGCTATTTGCCTTCTTTTTGGGATTAAACAAAGATCTTTATAAGAAAAATGCCTACGATGAGTTAATCCTAATTTATATGAGAATTGCTATCTAGACTGAGCTTCTAGAACTGGCTTTGTGAACTCATCTCTGGCGCTCATCTTTGAGTAGTCTGATCAATTCATTTTCTTTGCCCTCTCTTATTAGGTCATCAACAAAAACTCATGCTTATTGGATGCTTCTAACTAGACATAACTAGTAACTAGAAGCAACCAATAGACACTAATTTTTAAAAATAGCCTATCTAAAGGTAAAGGAAATAAAATGGTTAGATCGTTCAAAAGCTTGATCTAAATAGAGGAGTCATAAAGTCAGTCTTAAAGCTTAGTTGGATACTATGAGTTATCTAATTTTATAATCCGCAGAGGAGAAAAGTGTCAACCTCGAACCTACGACCAAGCCTAGCCAAGGAGATCAGCTATTTTTTGTAATGTCTAGAAACATGTAGAACTTGCACTTATATTCATGGATTAAAGCCAAATGACTCAAGACTACTTAATATACAATTCAACAATAATATAAATAGCTTGTATAATATAAAAGATCAACATTTGCCAAGGAATGGAGTTACATTTTTAGACTCTGTAACAAGGAGTCACCATCTTGGATTACACACAAATATAAGGTTGAGAACTAGGAAATAAAACATGCATACTGATTGCTTTTTTCATAATTGTTTAAAATAATACAAAATTTTAAAAATCTAAATATTGTGAAAATTATTAGTTAGTGCGTGGACAAGTGGAGGGCTTGGATGCTCCACAAGTTTGCTGTGCGTAAACCCAAGGGAATATACAGTCAAAACATCTCAGTCATCGAAATAAGGTACCCAAAAGACAACCAAGTAGTATAAATAAATAACATAAATAAAGCAAATAAATAATAAAAATTGTGATATTCTGTTCAACTATTTTTGTTATCTTTTCGATCTACAGGTTGCTAAAATTTTGGAAAATTGGTTTCTTGAGGACAAGGATGGGATTTAGAATCAGTTGATTATGAGCTTGTTGCTAATTGACCTTCTTTTTGTAGGAAATGACCAATAATATCCCTACGTTTGAAGAACTCTTTCCTTTGCATTATGAAATGACTAAATAACCTTGTTTGGGAAGGTGAAATCATACAGACAACGCTCTCCACCCTTCTAAGGAAAGGTGAAATGATGAAATAACAACAAACCTTGTGTGACCATATCCTTGTAAGAGTAGGTGAAATCATGAAGTGGGACATATCCAATTGACCAAAATACTCATCTAGTGAGCTAAAAGGAAAACCAATGAACATCTCATTTTAGTGGTAAACACTTGATTCAATGTCAAAAGAGGCTCTCCAGCCTCACTCATCTAATTATTTAAGAGTGTGCCATTCATCCCATTGTGAGGTATGATGGTGAGACCCAGTGAACTTACTAGTAAAAGTTGAAAAAGCTTAGGCATTTGTTTCTCTGTGGATGAGAGCAACTAAGACTTAAGAATCCAAAAATTAGCAATTATGATAAAGTCTAATTATGAAATTTAGGGTAAATTTTGTTTTGTTACTTCCTCTAATTGGAGATTTGTAAATTTCACCTTTTAGCTAGATCATCTATTCATTTATTAGAATCAAAATAGAAAGAAAGAAGAAAACAAAATCCTTTATTGAATCATTGGAAAAGAGATAATCTTTTCATGACGAACTCTCTTTCCTCATTTGGATGCAGTTTAGTTGTAATTAAGTTCTTAAACATTCCCAAGGGGCATTTTATGAAATGGGGTTAAATAGGCGGTTGGAGTGGAATTCTTTATAGACACATACACAGACCGCATCCTATTTATTCCTTTTCCCTTCGGTGCGCTGCATATCGAGCACTCTCTCTCTCTCTCTCTCTCTCTCTCTCTCTCTCCCCTATTCGAAGAAGAAATCCTCTCTTTCACTCGCAAAACAAATCCGGAGACTAAAAGCAATCAAAGGCAAAGATGTCGTGGCAAACATACGTCGACGATCATCTGATGTGTGACATCGAAGGCAATCGGCTTGCAGCCGCTGCCATTATTGGTCTTGATGGAAGCGTCTGGGCGCAGAGTGCTACCTTCCCTCAGGTTCGATTTTGTCTGGATCAGATTTCTTTAATGGGTTCAATGGATTATAAAAGATCTGTTGAGAATATATCTGGGTTTTTGTTTTTGTTTTGATTGTTTAAGTAGGTTTGGATTATCTGACGAGAGACTTCAAATAGATTTTGTGCTTTTTCTTCTTAAATCTGCTTGGTAGTTGATGATTTCGTTGGATCTAATATGGTAATGACTGAAGACCCATTTCGTTGTGTTTGATCTTTATATTTTGCTGCGTGTGGGTTCTTCTCTTTTTCTTGGTTCCGTATGAGGTGATCTAATCCGATGTGGGGTTATTGTTTTAATTTCATGTCAAGTAAATATTTCGGATCTAGGTTTACATTTATTTTGGGTTGAGATTCGAATCTGGCGTATAAAATGGATTTGTGGTAATATCCAACGATTGATAGAGGCTAGCTGATCGATGATAACCCAATGCAAATGATTGTGGTCGCTAGGGAGATTTAGTATATTAATCATGTTTTCCGTCATTATTTTGGAAGGTTATGAGATATTTTTGTGTTGTTATTTGGTATACTCCTAACCCATTTTGTTAATCTTGTACAGGGTTTAAGATTAAGTTTTCGATGCGATCTTGAATTGTCTACTGATGCAACTTGAGACTGCAACTAGATTGGCGGGGCTTTAGGAGAATTTTTGTGTATTTGTCTGGTTTTATATAGTTGGATCTATGAGAATTTCCAGGTCTAGCTTTTACTTTCCTGACACGTCATCGAGGCAAACTGCTGAAGTGTTGGGGAATGATATATTGATCTGGTTATATTTTGTTGCAGCTTCATCTGGATTACAAATTTTTTATGCTTGACAGTGTATTTGCACTTTGGACATTAATTTGATGGGGAGTAAATGACTTTTAAATTTTTTTTTTTTTGAGGTTTTCTCAGATGTTTGCATAGTAATTGTCCCTAAGAACTAACTTCTTTCTCGTTCTGGATTTAAAAAATTTCTTAATAAATTGGTGCGCTGGGACATACTAAACGTCTCCCTGATTCTAGTCGAGGAATGTTTAGGGGTTGAAAGAAAAGCATGTGTTCTGGCTATATTTATTTAGGCCATTATCAGAGTGTTTATTGTTATTGCAAATTACTGCTATTTGTTTACTTCAAATTGTGATTTTTGAATATTCGTTGAATGTGTGTTGGCAAAAGAGATGCATGTAGCAACTAGATCGCATGTAGCTTGTGGGTAGCAGTTGAATGTGCAGTTATCTATTTATATCTATCTTGTTCTGTCTCTATTTATACGTAGTTATGTGCTGTTCCTTTGAGATGCTTATGCATTGCTTCCTTTTTGTGCATGGGTTTCATTCTTTTTGCTGATTCGCCTTCATTATTTCTATATCAATTTATAGTTTAAGCCTGAGGAGATAAATGGCATTGTTAACGACTTCAACGAACCTGGAACTCTTGCACCAACTGGTTTATACCTGGGTGGCACAAAGTATATGGTTATCCAAGGCGAGCCAGGAGCTGTCATTCGAGGGAAGAAGGTGATGAGCGTGCATCCTATTTTTTTCTTCAAGTCTTAAATATCTAGTTGCTCTTCCCTGTCTAACTCTAATCGACCGTGTCTTAAAAAAATATTGCTATTGTCCCAGTCAAACTCTAATCATCGTCATCAAGACCTTATCCCAATTAGAGGTTGGCCCCAGTCAAACTCTAATGGACTTGCAATTGTTCCAGCTCTAATTGTTATGAACAGTAGCAAGCTGGTTACACTTGCAAACCTCTTAAATATCTAGTTGCTGTTCCCTGTCTAACTCTAATTGACTGTCTTAAAAATATTGCTATTGTTCCCAGTCAAACTCAAATGGACTTGCAATTGTTCCAACTCTAATTGTTATGAACAGTAGCAAACTGGGTACACTTGCAAACATCTTAAATATCTAGTTGCTGTTCCCTGTCTAACTCTAATCTATTGTCTTAAAAATATTGATATTGTTCCGAGTCAAACTCTAATGGACTTGCAATTTTTCCAACTCTAATTGTTATGAACAGTAGCAAGCTGGGTACACTTGCGAACATCTTAAATATCTAGTTGCTGTTCCCTGTCAAACTCTAATCTACCGTGTCTTAAAAATATTGCTATTGTTCCCAGTCAAACTCTAATGGACTCGCAATTTTTTCAACTCTAATTGTTGTGACCAGTAGCAAGCTGGGGTACACTTGCAAACATTTTAACTTGACTCTAAAATCAGCGATTAAATGTCTGTTGTACATCAAGTGATTAAATAGCCTGCTTCAGCGTAAGTGGTTAGGGCATGGAGAAGTCCACGCCTTATAAGTTCATACTCCAGTGTAGAAAATAAAATGCACAGCTGCTGAAAGAACACAGGAATACGATTGTTCTTTGGACTTGTGGTTTCTGTGTTCCCTTTGGAGCATTGCTGGTTTGGGTTCATTTGTTTATAGATTTCAACCCGAGCATCTAAAGACTTACACATACTAATTGTCAAAGAGCATAGGATGGTTGTTCATCCGACTTATTATTTTGTATTTAACTACCTGTAATTTCCATTTACTAAAAGAAAAACTTCAAAAGTAATTTTCAGTTGTTGAATTACAACAACTTGCTCATAGCTTTCAATAGCTACGTTTTCCATGCAAGTTATGAATTTCTTTCACTTGAGTTTGGTTTGACACGTCTCTTGTTTCTAGGGCTCTGGTGGAATTACTGTGAAGAAAACCAACCAGGCAATGCTTATTGGCATCTATGATGAGCCATTGACTCCAGGCCAGTGCAACATGGTTGTGGAGAGGCTTGGTGATTATCTCATTGATCAGGGTCTTTAGATTGGGTATGTGATTTTGTGGTTGTTTTCATTTTTCTTTGTTGGATTGTGACATGAGCTTGCATCGACTTGGCAATGGACTGGCTGCAGTTAATAATGTATTTGAGGTCATAGGGGACTCTGTGTGAGTACAAGGTATTCGATAGTTACTTGTAAGGTGGATGATCCTTTTTCAATTAAATGTTTTTATCTATGAATTCTCCTGTGGAATGGATTATGATTTTCAAGTGAATATACCTATCTATAAGGAGTTTTGGGTTTCTAATTTATCTGTACATTGTCTCTCTACGGGCTGTTATTGTGTGTATGAGCGATGACTAAGTCTTGTTATGTAATGGATAAAGTTTGGCTGCACAGTTTAAACTTGTGTCAATTTGTAGGATGAACATTTAGAGCTGAATCAGGTTCAAATATTACCTGATTTTCTGTGTAAATCAGTACTAATTTACTGTCTTTATAATTTAGATTTTCTTAAGAACAGTTTAACATACTTAGCTGTTCAATTTTAAGCAATGATAACAATCTTGGTTAGCTTTTCATAAATAAGTTGGGCCTTTGTGGACCAGCCATGGGATTTAATCATTAGTAACTGTTTGAGTTTTTCTGCAAGTGCACAATAAGTAGTTGTAATATTATGCAAGGTCAAATTCACAGAGTATATTGTGTGAAATTAAAGCATCAAAGTTAATCTAGGCTAATTATCCTAAAACTAATGTAAAATTAAAGAGACAAGTCATCGTTCAATTTAATGGTTGAGATTGAATGGATTTTTAATTTAACTTAAATTGTTAGGATTAAAGATATTTATCTTAAACTAGATTCACGTCATATTTATATTCTTTTATAACTCAAGAATCGACTTGAAATTACAATTACCATCTCAAAAAATATTTCTTAGAAAGTTTAATTTAGAACTTTTTAGACATTAAGAATTTAGATAATTAATCAAATTCTAAGCATTATATATAAAATATAACTATAATAGATTAAAAATTAATTCTAGCATTTCAGTATGATAAGTAATAACACAAAATTAAAGAATTATATTAATGATGAAATTATCTATTTTAAATTAAATTAATTTTTTAAATTAATTTCTTAAGACAACTAGAACATTGAAAATTTCATAAATGGCGTTTTTAACCTAAAAATAAGATCACCTTAATCTTAGGCAAAAGAAAATTAGCTTAATATGATTCTTAAATTTATTCTTAAATTTATGAAAATTTGACTAAAAAATTTAAAAATAACTTTCTAACTACACTCAAACATAAGCTAAAAATAAGATCTAACAATCTAAAATAAAACGTAGAATATACCATAAAAGAGAACCAAAATCTTAGACAAAATAAATTTTATTTTTATTTTACTTTAATATCTAAAAATTATTAAATTAATTAAAATTTGTGATCACCCATAACATTATCTGATGTGTCAAGTATCAGATTCTAACTACAAAATTTCAAGCGATTGTTATAAAAAATAACAAAAAAATCAACATGAGATTTGAACAATTTGAATCTACCTGAATTTAAATCTGAATCCTTAATATTATATTAACAATGGATTCCTTGAACAATTTCAATGTAAATTGAGAATGACAGTAGCAATCGGCCGACTATAAAACACAGTTACTTTTCACACAAACAGTAACATGGTTCTAACTTTGAGTTCTGCGTTTGATGCCTTCTTGATTGCAAATTAGAAATATGAAAAATGGGTATTCTTATCCTTGATATCTTCTATCTAACAAAACAAATTTTACTGATTTTCGTCAAGTATCAAAATGGGAATTGACACGCGAAATAACCCTGTTCGCCATCTTGCATGCACTATTCTTCTGCTTCCTTTTTCCTTGTTTTTCCTTTGAAATTTGAATCCTTTTTTACTCTATCTTTGAGCTGATACTTTATGAATAAGAGATCGATTGTTTTGCACTTTTTAGTAGTTTTCTCCTCTAATTTCTCTTTCTTTCCAAGCAATCCTAAACCAAATTGAGTTTCTAAGTTTTGCTTGGTTTTCAACTTAGGAAACTGTTTTATACTAGAAAACTACCGCTTTCCTACCCGTGAATGCATGTCTTTTTCCTCTAAATTTTCACTTTTCTTTTCTCTCTCTCCATGCCATGTAAGACAAATGAGATACTTATGCAACTGATGGTTCATCATCGCCATTCATATTGTGGGCCATAATATTCAAATATGTTAATACTAAATAAATCTTTTTTTGGACAATCAAGGCCATCTATTAGTTAAGATTTATTTATCAGTATCTCTCCAACAATATTTTACCCCTTTGATCTTTCATTTCCTATAGAATTATCTTTATTCAATTAAAGATGTCCAACAAAGTCTTTTAATCTTGTCCCAGAAATGAAAATTTTAAATGAAAGCCTCTTTACAATATTGGAGCATTTCCTCAAAAGTAGTGTGTTGCATCAAAACCTAAGTGCAGTAGAAAGTGTGTATGGGTTCCTAGGCAGTTCGAAAAGTGCACGGGTAAATAGGTTAGGTTAGGAGAATAATATTTATATCATCATATGAAATATAGTCATATTGATAATAAGAGTCTAGAGTTAGTAGATATGATAAAATGTAGGAGAATTAACATCGCTTGTATCCAAGAAATCAAGTAAAAATGGGTTAAAACTAGAAAATAGATGGATATAAGCTTTAGTACATAGAAAAGGATAATAATAGAAATAACATAGAGATGATAGTAGATAAAAAATTAAAGGATAAAGTTGTAGACTTTAAAATAACCAATAATAGAATTATACTAATAGAACTTGTTAAAGGAGAGAAGATCGTAAATGTAATAAGTGCATAT
This sequence comes from Warburgia ugandensis, assembly GCA_035236585.1. NCBI lineage: Eukaryota > Viridiplantae > Streptophyta > Magnoliopsida > Canellales > Canellaceae > Warburgia > Warburgia ugandensis. The sequence goes on from CP141133.1 coordinate 16,986,136, forward strand.
GCAACATAATTAGGGTTAGAAGATAGAATCAAGAGACGGTTTTAGGAAGATATGAAAGGAGTAATGCAAGAAATTCCCAACACAGAAGGAATATTTGTAGGAGCATACTTTAATGGTTATGTAGGAAAAGAAAAGGAAGGATATGATGGGGTACATAGAGGGTATGGTTTGGAGAAAGAAATGAGATGGTGAGTTATCATTGATTTTGCTTTAGTATACAACCTAATTATAGCAAATGCATACTTTAAGAAGAGGGAAGAACATTTACTAACCTTTAAAAGTGAAGCATATAAAAGCTAATTAGATTTTTTTTTTTTTTACTTAAAAATATCAAAAGTGTGTAAGGATTGCAAGGTGATACCCAATAAGAGTATAACCTCACAACATGTGTTAATGGTTATAGATATCTATATTAAAATATGGAAGAAAGGAAAAGAACTTAATAGGTGTTCAAAAACTAAATGGTAGAACTTAAAAGGAGGGAAGATGGTATCATTTACAAACAAGTTAATGGGCGAAGGAAACTGAAACAATGAAATAAAATAAACCCCATGTAGACTAATATGACCGAGTCCTTTAAAAAATGGCAAAAGATATCCTAGGAGTTTCTTAAGGTAAAAGGCAATAACTACATAAACTTGGTGGTGCCAAAAGATATCCTATATAAAGGTAAAAGGCAATCACCAAGGAAACTTGGTGGTGGTAAAAGATATCCTAGCAGTATCAAAAAGGTAAAGGCAATCAGGGAAGGAAACTTGGTGGTAAAGTGAAGAAGAGCAAAAAGTTATTATAGATAAACGGGGTATGTTTTAAAGCATGATAGAGGACTAAAAATAACGAAAACTTTAAGTAATATAAGAATGCTAAAAAAGTTGTTGAGAGAGTAGTAAGGCTAAACTTAATGCATATGATGATTTCTATAATATATTAGGATCAAGAAAAGGAGAGAAATATGTGTTTAAACTTGCAAAAGTAAGATAATAGAAGAGTAAAGACCTTGACCAGGTTAAGTGTATTAGAAGTGTTGACCAAAGGGTACTAATCAAAGATGATGAGATCAAACAAAGGTGAGATATTTAATTTAAAAAATTATTAAATGGCAATTATCCTAAGAATATGGGGGTTGAAAGTATTGTAAACTTAATAATATTGGATATTATGGATACAAATATAGGATTAGAATACCTAAAGTGATAGAGGCTTTGAAAAAGATGAAATCAAGAAAGACCATTGGACCCAATGGTAACCAATAGAGGTTTGGAAGTATATATGAGGCACTGGAATAGTTTGGTTGACAAAGTTGTTTAATAAGATTGTAAAATTAGAGAAAATGTCGGATGAATGGCGGAAGAGATCTATTGTACTAATTTATAAGAATAAATGAGACATATAGGGTTGCACTAATTATCGACAGATCAAACTTATGAGCTATATCATGAAACTTTTGTAAAGAGTAATTGAGAAGAGGTTATGGCATGAGAAAAATGTATTGGAGAGCTAGTTTGGTTTTATACCTAGAAGGTCTACCTTGAAAGTTATCTTTCTGTTTAGACAATTGATAGAGAAATATAAGGAAATGATGAATGACCTTCATATGGTCTTTATTGACTTACTAAAAGTTATGATAGGGTTCCTAGAGAGTTAATATGATGGGTTTTGGGCGAGAAAGGATTTTCATAGAAGTATATAGATATAATGAAAGATATGTATAAGGGAGCGATTACAAACGTTAGGACCGCTAACTAATAGTGATGATTTTTCTATCACTATAGGATTTCACCAAGGATTGACTTTGAGCTTGTACCTTTTCATGCTGGTTAAGTTAACAAAACATTTGCACAAGGAGATTCCACGGTGCATGTTATTTGCAGATTATGTATTTTTGATTAATAAGATAAGGGAGAGAGTAAACATAAAGTTAGAGTTATAGAGACATGCATTAGAATACAAAGGATATAAAATTAGTCAAACTAAATTACAATATATGGAATACAATTGTAGCCAAGAAGTCCTAAAAGAACACTTTCAATACTTGGATTGATAATTCATAAGAGCAGAGAGATTGACAGGGAGGTTAACCAGAGAATCCAAGAGGGTTGGAACAAATGCAGATGTGCCTCTAAAGTTTTGTGTGATCGATGAGTGCTAATCAAATTGAAAGAAAAATTCTACAAGATAGTTGTAAGTTTGTTATGCTCCATGGATCAAAGTTTTGGAAAATCAAGGAACAACATGTACATAAAATGAGAGTCGCCAAGCAAATGTTGAGATGGATGAGTGGCAAAAAAAGAAAAGGTATAACTAGAAATAATAGTATTAGAGGAAACTTAGGAGTAGCACCAATAGGTAACAAGATGAGAAAGATTAGATTTAAATGGTATGGAGACCTTTTTTGGCTCTTGTTAGGAGTGAGGCGATCTAAGTCAAAGGTGCTAAAAGGGCAAGGTGAAAGCCCAAAATATGTGGATAGAAGTGGTGAGAAACGATCTAAAGACTTTGAGACTTAAATGAAGCCATGACATTTAATAGAGGGGAATAGAGGAACAAGATTCATCTGACCGACCCCTAATTGGGATAAGGTCTTGATGATGATGACCGCCAGTTCTGACAATTAGAAGAGAGCGAAGATAAACTTGTAATTTTGATATTTTTTTCCTTCTTAAAATGACCTCAATGCTTCTGGAGCAAGGGTAAATTTGTTATTCTCTCTCTCTCTCTCTCTCTCTCTCTCTCTCTCTCTCTCTCTCTCTCTCTCTCTCTCTTTTATTTTTCTTAGATGACCTTAATTGTAAGGAGTTCGAAGAAGATTTGGGTTTCTCCTGTTCTGCATATTTGTTCCCTCCATTTTCCCATTTACAACCAGCTTAAAAAAATCTCACTTGAAACCCTAGTCTTCCTCAAAATCTAATATAAAAAACATAAATCTAGGTTCCTAAATCATCCCAAAATGCCTACAAAACCCAAACATACCTCAAAATCTAAAGCATTAAGATCCGAATCCCCAACCTTATCAATGTTCGACGAAGAAAATTTTCAAATCCTTAACGAAGCAATTTCCCTCACGAGAAAATCATTCTATCCTCTTTGCAATAACCTCAACTTGCAACCATGGGTGAAGACAACATGAATTCACGGGTAGGAATTGCCTCCCATGTAATTTCAAAATTTCAAATAACTTTCACACTTTCGAATAGTGTTATATACGCCCCTTGTGTTTTTCTCATGAGCCCTTCTTTCATTTGTGAAGATATGAACCATTCAAAATGCTGCCCGTGACTTGGATGGGTGATGTTCCAAAATTCTCTTCCATTAGAAGTTGCTAGCAACTCTTGCTTTAAGTTTGTAAAATGGACATTAAATTTTTTTATCATCCATTTTATAACTCAAAAAAACAATAGCTAGAATCCTCCAATTGATAAGAATTTTGGAAAGTGACCAAGTCAAAGGCAACGTTGTGAATGGTTTAGATCTTTACAAATTGGAGCCAACATAGAATTATAGTCTTTCTTAATCATTTAATTGGGGGTTCATGAAGAAAAACAAGTGTTGCATATATCACTACCCCTTAGGTTCTGATATATACATCCCCTTTTCCAAGTATTCCATGCATTTATACACTCTTAAGTGTTAAAGAAGTCCACGTCCTACTTTTCCATACATGATTTCCTTTTCATTTTCTTGGTAGATGTAAGCCCTTCATCATGATTTCCATACCCAAAATAGTTAACTTATAAGAAATTAGAATGATCCTAATAACCTGTTCTTAATCTTTAAAAAAATTAATAAAAATAGATGGTCGCTATTTTCTACTCATGATGCAGGTTAAAAGCATCCAATGAATATGAAATTTGATTGGTAAACTATACAAACCATTGTAAACAAGATGAATGGTTTAGATTTTTCAAAGTAAAGTTTCACCAAGTACAAAAACCATGGTGTGGATTTCTTCTCATGCTCAAGAGTATTAATTGCCTACGAGGATTCTTTCATTTACTGCTAAGATTGAAATTTTGAAATTGATGTTAAAGGAGTTTGAAACTTTGAACATTAAAGCATTATTTTTTTATTTTACTTTTTCTTGTAAACAAAATGCATTATCCGCTTCTAACAATGACTTTTAAAACAAGTCCTTGTTAGGATTTGTATATTGATTTTTCTTGCTTAGACACTAGGCTATAACGGTGGATTTTTGTATCTTTTGCCTTGAATTAGGTTCACAAAAACTGCTATTGTGAACTGCGGGTTTGTTATTGCAAACAGTTACAACGAAACTATGTCTGTTGGAGGAAAATTGAAGCTTGTACAACCTTGCTCACCATTCTATGGCCCCCTAGACACAAAATCCTGGATCTGTCTCCTCTTGCAACCCCTGAAACCTTGGATTTGCACCAGGCCATCGAAGAAATTGAAGCATACTGTTGCAACGGAAAAAGAGAGTCGTGAAAATTTTGATTGAGGGAGTTTTGATATTGGCACCGCTAGGGGATGCAATAAGGACAATGGATTTTAAGATGAATTTTGGGTAATTTTCACATTCTATTGAATCTAGGCTGTTAGAAAAAAGATTGGATTTGGGATTTGAGGTTTGGAAAGTTATGACTACTTTTAGCCAGGAACACGAGGGAATGTGTTGATCAGCTTGTGCTAGGAAATGAGTGGAGTGGAAAATTCAAATGGGGCTGAATTTTCTGCCAGGAATGAATTTTCAAAATGACAAGTTTACCCCACTCCAAAAGCCTCCGATTATCGGTTCCGGCGGTGAGAGGCAACATAAATTCAGAAAAAAAAACAAAGAAGAAAAAACGTCCACCTGGAGATAAAAAGAAGGTTGAGGTCTACTTAAAGACAAGCCCAAAACCTTGGGGAATACTGAAGGACACTACACCTTGTAAGAAACACCATTTTTGCATCAGTACAGGCTTTGGATTTGTCAAGTACTCAGCTGCAAATAAGTGGCTTTGACGCATACAATGGATACAGAGGAAAAGCATTCCAGATAAGTTGCCAACATTGGTTGGCAGCTAAATGAAGATAGAAGTTGCATGGTTGGATGCTATGCAGGTCTCACTGTACTTGTACAAGCAACATTGAGAAGAGGAAATTTTCGTTTTTGCAAGCGTCCATGATCAGTTGCCAAAGTTGGTTGGTGGCTGAAAGTGGACTGAAATTGCACTGTTGGACATCGTACCTAGTTACCTGTGTGTTTCAGGGATTAGAATCTAGTTTAGCAGTTGATTGTGCTTGTTTATATAATCTTATTATAGTTGTAAGCCTAGCACGCATGCTCTTTTGGGCTGTTTAACATGCGGATATCAAACAGCGGGGGAGTTGGTCCATGGACAGTCCAATCTTTATTCCTTGCTGCATAAATTATGGATAAAACTTGTCAAACATAGATCGGAGAAATGAACCTAAATCCCTGTGTTATCTTATATCCTTTTGTTCACGAGAATGCTAAACAGAAACTTGGAGGAATGCTAAATTAAATCGCTAGTAAGCACTCGAACTTTGTTCCTGATGGTTCCACCTATAGATGATCTATGCATTTCATCTAATTGCTTCGGCTTTAGATGTATCCTAGTCCAAAACAATTAGATGAATTGGGTAGATTATCTATAAGAGGATCCCAGTATGCAAAAAGTTGGAGAGCTTTGACTCTAGCACTTTGGTTTAGCATTCCTCGCAGAGCCATACATGGATTGAATAAATAAACTGAATGCGGGCTTCCTTGTATAATTTTGTTGGAGGACATATAAGGGCGGCAATTGGCTGCGAATTCCATATTGCTTTTTCATGATGGAACTCTACATTTGTTGATCTGCAATGCACACTTAAAGCCACCAGCCCTGACGTGCCGTCCCCAGCCCAGCCCTCCATGCTGAGACAACCTTTGCTTGTCAAAAGGAAAAAATGAAAAACTTCTATACTAGAATCATCCAATCAGATGCTGGAGCAATTAGATGAATAACTTAGATCGTCTAATCGTGGGGCGCCTCTTTTGTGATCCACGGACGGTCTTATATGGAGGTTTATTTAGCATTGAAATGTTTATGAAAAGAAAATACATAAGCAAAAACACTGCAGCATGACACCAACATTTTGAGGCTATAAAGGGCTTGAGAAAATGTCATTGAGAAATCTAAAGTACCGAGTCAATGGAATGGATTCGTCATAAAGGGAGGACCCATATGGTTTTGACCCAAAGCGATCATTGAAGGTTCTAACTACGGGCCTAAGATGGTTGCTGTTGAAATTAAGAGGCAAAGGAATGCGAGAAGGCTAGGCTGAACTCATTGGCTGTGAGAGCATGTTGGGCCTACTTGGAGAATGGCTAAAGGAAATCAATTAATTACTTGGGACTTGAAAGGTCTGGACTGGGTATGACAATTTTGGGCTGGTAGGCTTAATTGGACAGGGATAGACATGATAGGTCTAGGCTGGGATGGTGGGCTTAACTAGGCTGGGTATGGCATGGTTGGGCTAGTGGGCTTAATTGGCAGGGTTGGCCTGATAGTCTTAATTGGGTTAGGCAATGCATGAAGGGCTGGGCTGGAGGGCTTATCGAATTGGGCTGCCCATGGCAGGTTTGTGCTTGTACCAGTCGGGGCTCTAATAGTGCTATATTGTCCGTTTTGGCTGAAGCCGGACAGTTTTAAAACTCTCAATACCATTAGAGATACTTGAAACCTTATAACTAGCCTAGACTTCTTCTTCTTAGGCAATGCGAGACTAAACTCTAAGATCACCCAAAGCCTGACATCTTGTAGCTCGACATCCTCCCTTTAGTACTGCCCACAAAGATCACTCTTTAGGCTGTCTCTTCACCCTAGGAAGACTATGCTAGAGACATCAAGAGAATGATATAAAAGGTATAATAGGCTTGCAATATAGGTGATAATTTTATGAACTGATGTAATACTCTAATGTATTATGACTTTGGTTGTTGGACATGTGGATATGTGAATTGGATATGAAGGCTATGTGGCTGTGACTGGATTGGTTCTAGTCTTGAACTTCCCTTTTAATTCAGTTAAAACTTGATTTTTATATACATTAAATGTTATATGTTCATGTGAATGGGCAGAGATGGAGTCTCCTTTATTATTATTTGACTTAAACTGTGTTTATTAGGGATATCACATTCTCATGCATAAAATGCATATATCCAAGAAATAGAGGAGACTCTGCCAAATTTTCAATAGAAATGTAGCGCTCATTTCTCTAAAAATCTTTATTTTTACAAAAGAAAAATGACACGAGATTTTTAAAAGTTTTCTCATGTAAATTTTTTTTTGCTGTTTGTTTTCTAAATAGTTTTACAAACTTGGGGCCCCACAAATGTAAAAGATTTGCAAAAAGTGTCATAAAAACCCAGGATATCACAATGTTGGGCTAGTTGGCTTAACTAGGCTGTGGTGGGCTTGGCAGGGTTGGGTTGACATAGGAGGTTTGGATTGGTGGGCTTAAGTGGGCTGGGGATGGCAAGTCTAGGTTGGGCAGGGCATCGTATGGTAGGCTGGGCATGGTAGGATGGGGTTGGTAAGATTAATTGGGTTGGGCAACAAGGGATGGTAGGGCTGGGATGGGCTGGTGAACTAAATGGGGAGTGTGGGCATGATAGGTCTGGGCTAGGCTGGGTTGGTAGCTTACTAGGCTGGCCTAGTGGGTTAACTAGGTAGGGCAAGCATGGCAAGGCTGGGCTGGGCAGGCATAGTAGGGCTAGGTTGGTCTGAGGGATGGTAGGTTGGGTTGGTGGGCTTAACTGGGTTGGGCATGGTAGGTCGAGGCTAATGGGTTTAACTGGGCATGGCTTGAATCAACAAATGTAGAGTTTTATGATGAACAAACTATATGGAATTCACAGCACATCGCCGCTCTTATATGGAGTATATGTTAGCATTCTCCTCAATAAAATTATACAAGGAAGCCTGCATTTAATTTATGTATTCCCATGTGTGGTTAGCCTGATATTAGTTTACGAGGAATGCTAGACCAAAGCACTCCAACTTTTTGCATAATGGTGTCCTCTTATAGATAATCTATCCAATTCATCTAATTGTTTTGGCTTTTGATGTCTCTTAGTTCAAAAGTCATGCAGATTGACATGTTATAATATTGTAGTTTTTGTTTATGAATATAGATTGTTGTTTGCAAAGTTTCTATCTATCCATAAGAAGAACTTGTGGATGTTAGAATCATCCAATCTGCATATTTTTGGAATAGGATAATATCTAAAGCCTTGGTGCAACGGTAGAGTTATTGTCATGTGACCTTGAGGTCACAAGTTTGAGGCATGAAAAGAGCTTCTAGCAAAAATGCAAGGTAAGACTATGTACTATAGATCCTTGTGGTTTACCCTTTCTCTGAACCCTGTATAGGTGGGAGCTTCGTGCATTAGGATACCCTTTTGTAGTTTATTAATAGGGAGAAAAGAGCCCTCTCTATGGCAGTGCAACTACGAGCGAAACAATCAAGAGAAGTACATAGATTCAAAATAACTTACAAATCTTAAGTGATGGTAAAATTGACTCCCTCCTTAGCTAGATCATCTGCTAGCTAACTCATTCGTTGATCCAGGGGTACAAATGAAAGACACATTAGCATTACTAAGCATCATCTTGATTCTATCAATTACATGCCAAAACCTCCACGGGGGATTAGAAGAATTGTTGAGCCAGGATGCTATATTAGATGAGTCTCCTTCTGTGATTAGAGGAACCCATTTAATTTTGTTCCAAAGTTCAATGCCCTTGAGGATGGCCTTCAGTCCAGCATCAATCAAATCACCCTGGTCGCATCATCCAACAAAACAAATAATTACATTGCTCAAGTGATTTCTATGTCCCCCACCAGTTTCTGATAGCTAGGATTCCCTTGGAATGAATTGTCAAAGTTAAGCTTGAATCCCCCTAAGTGGTTTCCATATTGATTTTGGCTTGCACTTGTAATTCCTACATTATGTAATCTCGATCCATTTAAGCGCAATTTCTATTTGTGTGAACTGTCTTAATTATGGCAAAACCAGAGCCCATTGAGTGGTTGTTTTGAATACCTTTTCTTCCAAGTGGGTTGAAGGAGATCTACCTTTGAAACAAACTTTATTCATCTCAAACCAAATAGTCCAAAGTGCTTCCATAAAGGATCGTCTCCAGAGAATGAAACAATTCCTTTTCAACTTGGGATAGAACCAATGAGAGATCAGTTTATCAAAACAATCAAGTAGAGCACAATAGAGCCCAAACTTCTCAAAAATAGGGTTCCAAATTCAGAAAGTAAACTAGCATATGAGGATTAAGTGGTCCCTATCTACCAATTGTTCCTTACAAAGGTAACACCTAGATGGGCCATACCATCCTCGTGAAACACGATTAATGAAAGTGAGAATTTTGTCTCTAAAAAGAGTCTAGGTAAAAAATGCTATCTAGGGCGGAATAAATGGTTGCTAAATGAACTTTGCACAACTCCATTCCTACGACCAATTGATAAGTAATTCATATGCCAACCTAACAAAGAAGACCCTATTAGGACTAGGAGTCTTAAGTAAAAAATCACACTTGGTGTGGTTAGTGGCACACAACATGCTTTTGCTCATGTTCAAGTCACCAACTTGATCATGCCCATGTGGGATATTTGGGGCTTGGCAGAAAGTGATTGTTACGGCTTAGCTTATAGCAACTTCCTTTAGAATTTTCCTTGAATTCAACTACCTTTTTGCTAGCCTCTATAAATTGTTATGGTACCTTAAAATAAGGCATGATTCAACTTCTAATTAATTTTATTGCTCCTAGCTAGGAGCACACCTGGATCAATGAGCCAAGGTATTATTGATATTTACTTTCAAATATTGTTCTTTTCTAGTGCTTTGATTGAATAGTGGTTAGATGATTTAATAGGGATCTATTTTGATCTAAAGGTCTACTTGATAAGGTGTCAAGAAGATGAACACTTTTAATTGTCTATGATTAGACATATATATATATATATATATATGGAGTCCTCTTAGAGGTTTATTTCTTAAGATACTATAAATATAAAATAGAAAGAAATACATATTTAAATCTCTTGATAAAATCATGATTAGAGATACTTAGTTGAATTTTCATATTGTGCATGTTAATAGAATAATCTAGACATACAGTAATATAGACTTATATATATATATATATATATATATATAAGATAGATAGATGACTTAAATAATTTAAAAGTACTATGAGTAGTTTTGATGCCTATTTGAGAAAGAAATGATATAAAGATATTTTAGGAAAGATTAGAGATTTTAGAGATGCACCATGTGACATAAGGAAAAATAAGAAAGACTAAAGGACAAATAGGAACTAAATTAGGAGACAAAAATCATGATAAGAGAGGCATTTGATGATAAGTAAATTTGTGTGTGTGTGTGTGTGTGTGTGTGTGTGTGTGTGTGTGTGTGTGTGTGTGTGTGTGTGTGTGTGTGTGTGTGTGTGTGTGATAGATATTAACACCTGGCTAGGAAAAAAGAGGGTGTATGTGAATCCTTTAGCATACCATTCATTCAACTAATAATACGAGATAAAAATAAAAGTAACTAAAAAGGTTGACATGACAAAAGAAAAAATGGGGTTCAAGTACTCAAAGAAAAACATATAACATAAAAATACAAGTACTTAAAAACCTATTTGATATCCATAGACAAATTTATCATTTCTTTCTATAAGCAATATATAATAGTTTGTCTCTCTGTGAAGACCACCATTATTGGAACCGAATAAGAGAAAGAAAAGATGACAAGAATAATTTCTCATTTTCTTCCTAAAACTAAGATGGAATTGGCCAACAAAATGGCATTTCAATTTACAAGAACTAGAAAATACCACCATTTCAATACATTTTACTAAAATAGAAGATAAGTGAAGAAATATGCTCAAAACATTTATACTACAAAAAAAGAAAGAAAAATCCTGACCAAGAACCATGACATCCTATAATGGGCTTGTATCTAAGAGAGAAAAATCTCGAAATCTAAAAGTTTATATTTAAACCAAAATAATAACTATAACTCAAAGCCATAATATCCTAAAAGAAGGGGGTTTGAATTTGACAAAAAGGAAGTCCAAAATCTAGAATCTCTGGTGGATAATATGTCCTTCAAAACATCAACACCCTAATTGAAGCCATTATGTCCCATAAGAAGCAGGCCCCATTCGATGAAAAGTAACTCACAAAATCTAATTACTTGGGTACACAACATGTCCTTCAAAACTTCAAACTTTGTCATCTAGCTCTTAATCTCTTCTAAAAGCCAAGATAGTGAAGAAGGAAAAATAAGGATAAGCATAGTTGCTTGTTAGTGCTCAAATGAAGAAGATAAGTTCGTTTGGAGGGGAGACCAAAGAATTTGGGGTTTCCTTTGGGTTTTAAAGAGAGGATACTTTAGAATTTAATGGTAGATTTAAAATTAAATGAATGAGTTCGGTAGCATTCCACACTGAAAAAGTGTGAAAAGAGCCCGCATCACTTGTTGGGCTTCACCCCATTCTTTTTTTAGTGATCCAACCCAGTTATCAGATTTGCATCTCCTTGAGATGGACCGATACAAAAAATCTAATTAGATGGAAACCTCTCTAGCGGGTCCCTTCAATTGAAATATGGACGGTATTAAGAATAAATGCAATACCATCTACATTTCATGGGCAGAAACTACTTGAGATGTTTGTTGCATGAGAAGAGGGGTTCTAAATGCAATAAATGGGTTGGATAGCTCAGAAAATTAAGAGGTAGGCCCCAACTAGTAGTGTGGACTTCTTCCACCCTTTTCGAAGTTGGACTATTATTGAAACTCTTACAAAATTTATTCCTAAAGCCAAAATTCCATGATATATTTACATAAATAAGGGTACTGTTAGTTAAAAGAAAATTTGCTAACATGATAACCTACAATACCATGCATTATATATTGTCAATCCTCGAACACACGTGCATACACACACACAAACTAGATGTTTGCCTCTTGAAAGAAGGGGGAAGGCTTTTTTTGTTTAGTAGGATAGTTTTGGTTGGCTCTTTTAGTAGACAGTGAGCGAGTTCACAAACAAATGAATGAGTGAGATTGCTTGTGAGTGAATATATGAACAAGAAAATTTATCTAGTTTAAGTGATACTTTTACCCCTTTTGTTCTCCTTTTGAATAATAATATGAGGAGACCATTGACTTGTTAAATTATGAGTAAAATAAAAAAGGATTATCTTTCAAAGAAAAGATTATTTAGAGAGGAAATATTCAATTATAATTATAATTAAATTAGATAGGAATTCCATGTAACCTAAAGAGAAAGGGTCTATACAGTAAATTCTTTAAGGGCCCATTTATCCAACTAATGATAAAACTTTAAAAAATACCTGCATGATGCAAGGAAAATCATGATGAAAGTGATCAAAGAAAAACATCATTAGCTTCATATATAAAATTTGGTCCTTAACCCATCTAAGTCATTCCCAATACAGTGAATGACTGAGATCAACAAAAGAGGCAAATAAAGGGCACTTGGTGTAAGATAAATTTCTCTAGATAGATATGGATAATATGAAGAAGACAGAGAAAGAAATTAGGAATGTTTTGCAAATTGGTTAGAAAGCTAAAGAATGAGGAAAGAAAGATTAAAGTAAAAAATAGGACAGTTTAGAGAAAAAAAGAAGAGAAAAGTACATAATGCCTTTTAAAGTGTCCACTAATTTAATTAATAGAATACCATATTATAATATGAGGAGAATATTGAATTGTTAGAATTAGAAATAAAAGAAGAAGAGTTATAGAGAGAGAGAGAGAGAGAGAGAGAGAGAGAGAGAGAGAGAGAGAGAGAGAGAGAGAGAGAGAGAGAGAGAGAGAGAGAGAGAGAGATCTTAGGGGTTAATAGCAAAAGAAGCATAGTTTTAAAACTTGCAAGTCAAATTGAAAAACTCATTCATGTTACTTGACTCATAGCAAATTGAGTCCACTAGTTGCATATAAAATAGGCTACATTTATGGTGAGACTTAAACTCAAGATCCCTGTAACTGCTAACCAACTACAGCAGCTTGGACTTCAACACATAAAGTGAAAATTTTACAAATAACTAAAAACAAAATAAAATATTATTAAAAATCTCACTCAGTATTTTTGAGTCACCTATGAGTTGCTTCGGATTAACTCACCTTACTTTTGAGTCGGTCAAGTTTTTGACTTTTAACCTATGAGAGGAAATATAAATTAGAATTATAGATAGAAATGCCATGAGGCTCAAAGAGAAAGGTTCTTTGAAAAAAATTATGTAGGGGTTCATTCCCCCAACTAATGACATAAGGTAAAAATAAAATAATTAAAAATAAATAATGCCCATATAGCACAAAGAAAAAATAGGATTTAAATACCAAAAACATCATTAACTCAAATTACAATAGATGAAAACTTTCTAATCAAGTCTTTGATCAGATGGTTAGATGATCGAAGGAAGGTGGAACCGGCTATAAGATATTAGTGGCCATATAAGTGTGGCTGACACGTTCTAGGTGCACGAATGCCTCTGTCTGGCACAAGCTATAAAGGACGCGATGAGTTAGACTGATAATAACTAAGGATAATTATACTTAATGGCTCACCTCAAGATTCATGCAATATTTCCACCGGTAAAACCAACGCAAGTGTTTCCGCTCTCCAACCCTTTTCATGCTTCAAGTATTAAAAAGTGATTTGAGAAGACTTCAGTGTCCGCTTATATTGACTTCTTTTATGAACCCATAATCTGCTCATTTAATCACGATTATTACACATTAAACCCGTCACAGATAGGGCTTTATGAAGACGAATAACAGGTTATTTCTGTCAAACTACATTAGCTAGAGAATCCGATTAATTCAGAACGCTCATAAAATATTATGAATAGACAGTGGCATTCATTTGTCGTTCAACTGACCACCCCAAGGGCCCTCTTATGCATAGAAATCTCCTTCTTTCATATGTTCGGGTATAAGTATCCTGTGTCATCTCTTCTTCTATCCAGAAGTTTAAAGTTTGCCTAGTCTGAGACTCTGTGATTTACACTTTAGAGCAGCATGGAGGGGAAAAAGGATAGGGTTTTGATCATAGGGGCAACTGGGTATCTAGGACGAAGGCTAGTGAAGGCAAGCATTTCACTGGGGCATCCGACGTTCGTTCTTTACCGGCCGGAAATTGCGTCCGACGCTGAAAAAGTCCAAATGCTAATTGGATTCAAAATGCAGGGCGCCACTCTACTTCAAGTAGAAAATGCTCCACATATTTCTTGTACATATTTGTGAAAATATTAATTTTCTTTTATAAGTAAAGCTAGAACTAGAGCTCCTACATACTTGATGCATTTGGTTCTGGCAAGCGAACATGCATGATGGTTGAATGCCCTCGCGTTTGACATGTAGATAGCCTGATCAGGGATATTAACCACCCATCTGCTTGGCCGTCAAGCAAAACTAACACGCACCAGGCAGACATCTTAAATAGATGGTTAAAGAGAAGCAACATAGAGGAGAAGACAGATCGAGCCAGCTCTTCTGCTTTATGAATTCTCTTTGCAGGCAACTAGGGTCATCCAATAAAATTCTTAATCTTTCACTCAAATGACTGATTGTGTGTGGAATCACTGCTCGTGGATAACTAAATCCATGTATTGCTACCCTCATTCCTTTCAGATTCTCATGTCTTTGGATTTGTACAGGGTTCGTTTGAAGAGCATGGGAGCTTGGTGTCTGCTTTGAAGCAAGTGGACGTGGTGGTCTCAGCAGTTGCAGGGAACCACTTGAGACACGCCATACTTGAACAGCTCAAGCTTATCGAAGCCATCAAAGAAGTAGGAACAATCAAGGTATGCATATCAGGGATCCTGCCACTTTCCGCTGGGGGTGTATCCTCCTAGAATTAGCGGTGCTCGAGCACTGGCCTTTATATGCACTTTCCTGATTTTTCTGAAATCAGAAGAGTATTAAATACTCGCCCGTTTATTGAAATGACAAAAATATCCTCACACGAATGCTGGTGGTGCTTCCTTCCTTGCAGAGGTTCCTACCATCTGAATTTGGGATGGATGTAGATCGTATGGAGAATGCAATTCCCCCGGGAGATTACGTTTTCGCTGACAAGCGTGTCATCCGACGTGCAATAGAGAAGGCTAACATCCCCTATACCTATGTGTCGGCCAACTGTTGTGCCGGTTACTTTCTTGCCGCACTAGCTCAGGTGGGCCACTTCATGCCACCGATAGAAGAGGCTGTAATCTATGGCAATGGCGATAAGAAATGTAAGTTATGCCTACTTTTGGGTGCTAAATGGAAGGGAAAATGATCCATGGAGTGCAGATTCTCTGTGGGGTGCTTCAGCCATTTACCCTAATATAAGCTCTACTCTTAGGATAATTAAGCATGTCTCATTAAACATATATGTTCTATCTATGTGACAGGCATTTGGGTGGACGAGGATGACATGGCAACGTATGCCATGTTATCCGTCGATGATCCGCGGACCTTGAACAAGACCATCTTTCTCCGTCCACGTGAGAACATCTTAAGCCAGATGGAAGTGGTGCAGATCTGGGAGAAACTGATGGGGAAAGAACTGAAGAAGACTTTCC
Source organism: Warburgia ugandensis (assembly GCA_035236585.1). Lineage (NCBI taxonomy): Eukaryota > Viridiplantae > Streptophyta > Magnoliopsida > Canellales > Canellaceae > Warburgia > Warburgia ugandensis. The sequence goes on from CP141133.1 coordinate 17,001,754, forward strand.
TTTCACAGGATGAATGGCTGGGCACCATGAATAGTACGTAAATGAAACTTGGGTTATTTGTATTGGATGAATGAGCTCTAACTTTGCTTTTTTTATCAGAGTTCCCACCACCTTTGCAAATAGGAGTGGCCCACTTATACCAGATCTTCTACCATGGCGACTTGGAGTTCGAAGTGGAGGGTCCACATGGTGCGGACAGTCATGATCTGTACCCTAATTACAAATATGTAACAGCTGAAGAATACCTTAAGCGTTTTGCCTAAACCCTAATTGTGAAAAATAAGGTGGCCCAATTGAATAAGCGGCCCTAATACCATTTGTAATAGTTGAATATTCCACAATAATGATATTGTCCACTTCGATTGCCCATATAACCTCACGGTTTTGTTCCTTCAATATGGGAAAGGGCCTTGTTGCTAAGAGAGTTCTCCAAACTCTTATAAAGCTGTAATGACTCCAATCTTGTAATATTGAAATTCCAAGTTTAGCAATGAAAAGTGCAGTTTTTAAAGAAAAGGGCATTTTAGTCATTTCACCATTCACCTTGACTGAACCCAGAAATTTGGTCCAAAAAGTGGTTCCATTAGATGCGTCTCGAAAAAGGGAATCCAACGAGACCAAAATCACCCAAAACGGAGTTAAAATGAGCAAGATATGGCCCTTTGAAGTTTAGGGGTAAAATTGTAAATTTCACAAAAACGACTTACCTTGAAAAACATAGGTGCCCGTTTTGATACGGGCACCCCGTCGTCTTCAACCTCTAGAGGGTTCTAGAACGGCGGTGATTTGGGGAGAAATCACCGCCATTCTGGAGGTTTCTCCACCGCCATTCAAAGGCGATGAGAGCCCCCTCCAGAACCCTCTCTTAGCTCTATAAATAGAGCTCTTGGGTGCCTCTAATAGCAGCTCAAAACCTTGGAGAAAACCAGTCGTGAAACAGTGACCTAGAGGGGAAAACGAGGAGAAAAACCCAGCAACGAGCCAGGTACGTCCGAGATCGCTGAAAACCCATCTCCCCCATAGTTCCAAGGTCAATTCCCCTAAGTTTTTGCATGAAAAACGATGCAAAACGAAGCCCAGGAGAGCCACCAAGGACCCTGGGACGTCCCTAGGGCCGCATTGGTTTGACAGGGTCGAACTAGGGTGACCTGAGGATGACCCAGGTCTCTAATGAGCGGGGCGATCCAATAGGAACGTCCCACGTCGACCTGCGTCGACCTCCGTTTGAAAAACCAAACGGGCGTGTCCAGGGACGCGCCCGCTAAAGAGAAAGACGGGCGGAGCGTACCGCGTGTCTGCAGACGCGCAGCACGCTAGTGCGCGGGGACTTTTGGTTTGTTAAGGAAGCCAGGGCGCATGACGCTGACGCGCAGCGCCCTAGCATTCCGTCTTTTAATTCTTAAGGGTCTTGTGTACATACAACACTAAAACGCTTATAACTTGAGATCTAGAGCTCCGATTGAGGCGCCGCAAAAGGTGTTGTGTCCGTGTCGACGACGCGGACACATCCAAACTATAAAATCCCTGATCAATGCCCAATCAAAGGAGGGCATGACCCTTAGAATAGGATGGTGGCGCGTGGCCACTAGAACTTTGGAAAACTGAGGATACCAAGGCCCAATTAGGACCTTAGGACACCCATAGGCATAGGGATGGACCCCTAATGCCTAAGTAATAAGACCCAACTACTCTAAACCCATAAAAGATAGGCTAAACTAACCTTGAGTCCCCAAACCATGTTCAAGAGCGTACGAGGACAAAAGGGTTAACGCGACCTAGCCATGTAGGTGCTCTATCACTATTAGATTCTTTTAAAAGAACTATTATTATTTTGAGAACATATGTTTTAAATATATGACTTGATTTGCATGACTTAATTCAGCATGCATGATAAATGCTTTGTACATAGCCATGTTTTGAAATGATTGCATATACATTATGCACATATATGGGTTGCAAACAAGTGCATACATTGCATGATTTAAGTATTTGCAAAGATTGCATGTCCTTGAGGGTTGCCAAAAGACGTTGGAGTGCCGAGGGCCAGGCAATTGTGAGGGACCCAAAGAGGACAAGTTTTAACAAGAGGCTTTGGCTTCTTTAATCTTATGTGATTTGGGCAAGTAAGCCCGTGGGTGCTATGCCGAGGGGTCTGGGTTGGCCACCTGGCCTCTACCACTAATAGGTGGATGGGTACCATGCCCAAAAAGAGGCAAGTCCCTACGTCGACTACATGTGGTACAGGGGGCTACCACTGGTGTCACGGCACTGGGTTGACGTGTCATAGGCCCCGTGGAGGCTATGACTGAGTGTCCTCAGGTACCCGGGGACCACACGGTGAGGAGGTCGTGGGCATAGTGGACCCTATGGTTTGATGACTTATGTGCATTGCATATGGCATAATACGAGGTTGGTCGACCATACCATACTAAAGATCCATGAGTTGGACTCCATGAAGCATCTATTGCATATCATAATGTCATCATATATATATGATACTTTCAATTTTGGATTATGTGATCTTTTAAGTCATGAGTATTTCAATTTGATCATGGATTCTTATACTGATATTGAACTCGAGTATTCAAATATAAGCATGTTTTGAATGAGCATATGATTTTAAAACATCTCATGCATTTATAAAACTAGTAGTGATAGGCTCCTACTGAGTATATTATATACTCACCCAATCCTCAACATTTTTCAGATACTAAGCGAATACTTAAGGGCAAGGAACGTTTGTACTAAGAGACACAGACTAAGTACAAGTAAGTAAACCCCTATCTTATCTTTCAATGTTACTTGATTGTAGTTACTCTCTAATAGCTGGGGCTGTGACTAACACTTTCTTGGGAATAATATTGATTTAAACTTTGCCATGGCTAAATAAATTGAGAATGTGTTTGGACACTCAGGGTTTTTATGAAAGGTTGTTTTCCAAACAAAAAAGATTTTTATGCATTTCGTATTTATAAAACAAGAGATCTCGCCTGTTTATCAAAATTGCATCTTATAAAAACCCGGGTTGTGACAAAATCGCTCAGTTCTCTCTCCCCAGGCGATGTGGGACTAACTCTCAATATCTCACTCATCCTATGATTCATCCCTTAAGGCTTCACCTCTTTCCCTCTTAGAGAACACGCATCCATGCGTGATAGCCATAACCAGGTGCCCACGTGCGGCAAGCTATCACATCACGAGGGAAATTGGCTCTGATACCATTTGTAACAGCAGGGGGTCCTGCAGCAACGATATTGTCCGCTTTGGCGGCCCATACAACATCACGGTTTTGTTCCTCCCTTATGGGAAAGTGCCTCATTGCTAGAGAGTTCCCTGAAATTTTATAAACCGCCTAATCCCCTCTACTCAAACGATGTGGGACTAACTCTTAGTACCTCATTTGTCTTGAGATTTATCCCTCAAGGCTTCACCTCTTCCCCTCTTAGGGAACATGTGTCCCTATGTGATAGCCATGATCATGCGCCTACGTGCGGCTAGCCACCACATCACGAGGAAAATCGGCTTTGATACCATTTGTAATAGTCATAGGTTCCAAAATAACGATATTGTTTGCTTTGGCTGCCCATATAGACTCACAGTTTTGTTCCTCCCTTATAGGAAAATGCCTCGTTTCTAAGACAGTTCCTCGAACTCTTATAAACCACCGAATTCCCTATCCCTAGGCAATGTGGGACTAACTTTTAGTACCTCAACCATCCTACTGTTAATAAGAGTTTGGGAAACTCTGTTAGCAACAAGGCATTTTCTCGTAAGGGAGGAACAAAACTGTGAGGCTGTAGGGCCACTAAAGCAGACAATATCATTGATGTGGGACCCCCGGCTACTACAAATGGTTTTAGAGTCGATTTTTCTCGTGATGTGGTGGCTATCTGCACATAGGCGCCTAATCATGGCTATCACATAGGGACGCGTGTTCCTTAAGGGGGAAAGTAGTGAAGCCTTGAGGGATGAATCCTATAGCGGGTGAGGTACTGAGAGTTAGTCCTACATCGCTTGGAAAGAGGAAATTGGGAGGTTTGTAAGAGTTCGGGAACTCTCTTAGTAACTAGGCCTTTTCCTGTAAGAGAATAACAAAATCATGAGGTTGTATGGGCAGCCAAAACAGACAATATCATTGATGTGGGACCCCCTGCTATTACAAATAGTATTAGAGCCAATTTTCCTCGTGATGTGGTGGCTAACTGCATGCGGCCATCTGGTTGTGGCTATCAAGTAGGGATGCATGTTCCCTATGGGGAAGAGGTGAAGTCTTGAGGGATGAATCCCAGGACAAGTGAGGTAACAAGAGTTAGTCTCACATAGCCTGGGGAGAGGGAACTGGGCAGTTTATAAGAGTTCAGGGAACTCTCTTACCAATGAGGCCTTTTCCCATAAGAGAGGAACAAAACTATGAGTTGGTATGGGCAGCTAAAGTGGACAATATCATTGTTGTGGGACCCTCGACTGTTACAAATGGTATTAAAGCTTGGTTCCCCTCTTGATGTGGTGCCTAACACCATGTGAGCACCTAGTCATTGCTATCATGCGGGGATGCATGTTCCTTAAGGGGGGAAGGGGTGAAGCTTTGAGGGATGAATCCCAGGACCATTGAGGTACTGAGAGTTAGTCCCACATCGCCTGGGGAGAGGGAACTGAGTGGTGTATAAGAGTTTGAAAAACTTTCCTAGAAACAAGGCCTTTTCCCGTAAGGGAGGAACAAAATTGTGAGGCTATATATACAACCAAAGTGGACAATATCGTTGCTATGAGACCCTCGGCTGTTACAAATGGTATCAGAGCCAATTTTCCTCCTGATGTAGTGGTTAGCAGCATATGGCGTCTGGTCGTGACTATCACGCAAGGACGCGTGTTCCCTAAGGGGGAAAGAAGTGAAGCCTTGAGGGATGAATCCCAGGACAAGTGAGGTACTGAGAGCTAATCCCACATTTCCTAGGGAGAGGGAATTGGGAAGTTTATAAGAGTTTGTGGAACTCTCTTAGCAACTAGGCCTTTTCCCGTAAGGGAGGAACGAAACCATGAGGCTGCATGGGTAGCCAAAGAAGACAATACCGTTGCTGTGGGACCCCTGGTAGTTATATTTTGGGACCTGAATTTTGCATCAGAGGTGGTCTTGAAATGCTTCAAAAGGTATAGAAAGTGTGGACTTCTTGACTGCATCATGTTAGAATTTTATGTTGTCCATAATATTTTAATTCAAAATCTAATGGTATGTGGTAAGTGACCATGACAATTATCCTTGATGGAAGGATAACTGCTATTAAACATTTATATAAAGGGTCCCTAATTCAAAGCAGTTTTAATGGATAGTCTATTTTGCCATCATTGTGTACTGCTTCTAAATTAGAAGATCTCCTTAAAAAGCTGCTTCAGATCTACTGCTAATAGCTGAAGGTAAGTTCCCATTTATTTAATTCTACTTTCACTTATTTCTAATTTAATGTAAACATTCGTGTTTGATTTACATGTGGTATCAGAGCCATAATTTGCTTTGCCTAGTAGTTTTATGTTAATTTAGTGTCTGATTACGTGATGGAAACTAAACTGATGAAATTAGAGATTAATAATAGGCAAATCTAGAAGGCAAACTTACATTGCATTCATAGTCATTATGAATCAAATAGCCGATTTTCTATCAATGTCGTAGTTCTCTTTGAATTTGCATAAGTGTCTATATGGATTTTGATCTACTGCACAAACGGTCAGGATTTCAACGAATTTCTTCTAGAGATTTTTGTTGTTGCCATGAAATCTCTAACTCATGAGTCTGATCTTTGTCAGAGACAATGATCTCCTTTATCAATAGCAGATCTATGTTGGGAAAGGGAGAATAGAGACAGACTTGAAATAAGATGAGAATTAGGAATTTGGGTTTTGATTTTTCCCAAAGGAGATAAGAGGCGTGTACAAAGTTTTTGGGTTGAAAGGTCAGATCTTGTTGTGATGAGCATGCCCGAGACCCCAAGCAAACCGACAAGCTGTGTTGGTGGCATTCCCTGTCTAGAACTTTAGATTTGCCAGAGAAATGTAGCAAAGGGAAGATCACTCGTTCATTACCCCAGGAGGCATACAATATTGGCAGCGTTAGAAATGGTTGGCCACCAGCGGTACCCTCTCCCTTGTTTTCTCTTTGCGAATCAGGCCGGCCACACTGCTGCACCACTTCTCCCCTTCTCCTTGCTTGATCGGCACAACCAACTAACATCTGGCTGGTCGAATTATTTTTCTTGTTGCTTTTCATCTTTCGACGAGATTTGGTTAGATAGCTAGGAAACCCCACTTGAAACTTCCCCATTTCTTTCCTGGAGGGTGCAGTCAATAGTCACGGTTGCATGATCCGACAGGCTACACTTGATCTTCTCTCTATCCCTTTCTATTTTTTCAGCATAGTAGACAAAGCAGACGACTGTGTTGGATTTGGTGTGGCTACTAATATCTGTTCTTTTCCCTTTGGTGAAGCCTAGCAAGAAACTAAAAAACCGTGGAATCCTCATTCGTAAATTCTTCTATTTTTCTTCTCACAAGCGTAGCCAATTGGCAATATCCCTAGATATGGCCGGCCGCACTCAATCCTCTCGATCGTCGGTGGGTTTTGTGAGAAGAAGGCTTAGGGTTTTGGGAAGGTGGGAGGGTTTTTGTTGGTGGAGAGAGAGAGAGAGAGAGAGGAGAGAGAGAGAGAGAGAGAGAGAGAGAGAGAGAGAGAGAGAGAGAGAGGAGAGAGAGAGAGAGAGAGAGAAGTATATGTAGGTACGTGTGTGTGTACATACATAAATACATATATGAATTAAAAACGTAATTGGGGAAAAAAGAGAAGGGAATTTTATGGCAAGATGGTATATGATTTATAAATTTCCTTAAATATTTAAATACATCAACAATTGGCCCAATTATCTTGGATTGTTCGTGTGGAAAATTAGATGTTTAAATTAACTGGTTGTTAATTTAGAAATATTTTCTAAATTAGTCAATAATTAAAGTTCATTTTAAAGACATTATTAACATCATAATTTTTATTTTTATTTTTTATTTTTATTTTTATGGTATGCTTATATGAAAATGTCTTAATTTAATTAAGGTTTACTAATGTCATGTGATCAATATGTATTTAATATTTAAGGAATACCCACAACATCTTTAAATATGAAAATATATATTAAGTATATAATTACAAATGTCGATAACATTAGGTTTTAAATGACATCAATTTCTATTAAGCATGTTGATATAAGAATTTTACCTAACAAGAAAATTATTATATTATTATAATTAATTAGGATGAAATAGTAAAATTAATTTTTATTTCTTAATTAGCTTACAAACATTGAGAAATATTTATAATTTACTAGTTTTATCATAAATGTAAGTGAATCAATTTTGTATTAAAATCTTTGCCCACAGGTAGGTTTTAATGACATGGTGATTCATATTTATTTGATTTGACTTGCATTAGTAAGCTTATAATTATATTTGATAGTTTATGTCTTATAATTATTTGTAAGCATAGTTATTTATTTATTTGCTGTTATTCAATCTTGATATTGTATGATGAAAAATTTAAAGTTCCTTACTTAAGTGGTGACAACCATAAAGTTTGGGAGGAGAAAATTCTTCTTCCTTTAAGGCGCATAGATCTTGACTATATTCTTTGAAAGGAAGAGCCTCCTGAAATTACAAAAACTAGCACCGACTAGCACCTTAATGAATAACTTGTCATCGATGAGACTCACCGGCATTAAAGGAGTGCATGAGCACATTATAAAGATGAGGGACAATCGCTTAGCTAAAGTTGTTACATATTGAGATTTCGAAGTCTTTTTAGTGCACTTTATCTTAAACTCCCTCCCTTCTTAATATGGACCGTTCAAAATTTCATACAACACACATAAAGAAAAATGGTCAATTAATGAACTTTTGACCATGTGTGTTGAAGAAGAAGAGAGATTAGTTCAAGAGATGGGTGAAAGTGCATATATGACGATTTATAAATGGGACAAAAGGCAAGCCAACAAAAGAAAAGGGAAAGACAAAGCTATAACCCATACTGACAAATTGGAGGCTATTAGGTATTTCTTTTATAAAAATAAGGGACACATGAGGAAAGATTGCCCTAAAAGGAAGGCTTGGTTAGAAAGAAAGGTAATATCAAATCTTTTGTATGTTACGAATATAATATAGTGGATGTTTCACATACTACATGGTAGATTAATTCTGGATCTACAATCCATATTTGTAATACCATGCATGATTTTTAAACCAAAGGAGACCGATGGAAAGTGAACGGAGCATCTATGTAGGAAATTGGAGGTGTTCACTTATAAAGTTGTGAGGACATATAGACTAGTTTTGCAAACTAGTTTTTTACTTGATTTAGAATGAATTGTTTTATTCTTAATTTTTCTAAAAATTTAATTTCTATATCAAAATTATGCCATTGGGATTTTCATTTTATTTCCATGAATCTTATTTCAATTAATATAAAAAATTCAATGATTGTTGGACATGGTACAATGGATGATGGTTTATTCAAAATTTATTTAAATAATTATGTCTCCAATGAAGTAATGGTTGTGCATGGTAACGATAGTATTAAGCATAACGCTATGAATGAGAAATCCTCTATTTTTTGTGGCACTAGAGATTGGAACATATCTCCATTAATAAAATCAAATGATGGAGTTCTTAAGACTTTTGATTTTACAAATTTTGATTCATGTGTGTACTGCATTAAAGAAAAATAGACCAACAAATCAAAAAAAGGGTCCTAAGAGGAGTTCTGACATATTAGAGATTATATATACTAATATTTGTTGTCTTGAGATGAACTTAGATGGTTAGAAATATTTCATTACCTTTATAGATGACTACTCATGATTTATGTATCTCTACTTGCTTTATAATAAAAGCGAAGCGTTGAATGCTTTTAAAATATATAAAACATATGTAGAGAAACAATGTGAAAAGCAAATTAAAATCATGAGATCTGATAAAGGTGGTGAATATTATGATAGGTACGCAGGGACTGGATAAGTACTTGGTCCATTTGCTAAGTTTCTTTAAGAGCAAAGTATTGTAGCTCAAAACACTTTGCCTGGATCACTAGATCAAAATAGTTTAGTCGAAAGAAGAAACATAACTTTAATAGACATGGTGAGGAGTATGCTTAGTAACTCCAACCTTCCTTTTTCATTATAGAATAAAGCTCTAAAAACAGCAATGCATATATTAAATCGAGTTTCAACTAAGGCTATTTTCAAAATGTCATTTGAATTATGGAAAGTTTGGTAACTGAGTTTAAGACATATATGCCTTTGGGATTGTCTAACTGAAGTTAGAATTTACAATTCATATGAAAAGAAGTTGGACGCAAGGACCACTAGTGCATATTTTATTGAATATGCTGAAAAGTCTAAGGGATATATGTTTTATTGTCCATTCCATAATAATAGAATTGTAGAATCAATAAATGCTAAATTTCTTTAGGATGATATGGTTAATGGGAGTTATCAACTTCAAAACTCAGTTTTTGAGAAAAAATTTGTTTTTGATCCAACTTCCACATCAAGTAGCAGAGTGTTTATAATTAATGACACCCATCAAAATATGATGGATATTGGACAACTAATTGTTGAAATTGTAGGTCAGGCTGATAATGTCTTGGTAGATCCCATTGATCATCAACCACAACAAGTTGATGATCAAGAGCCTCCACAAGAGGCTGATGATGTACCATCGAGGAGATCTTCTAAAGTAGGAAAGTCAGCATTTCTACTGATTACATTACCTATGTACAAGAATCTAACTATGATATAAGTGCTGAAAATAACCCTGAGACCATTTCATAAGCAATGAATGGTAGTAAATCTAAGTTGTGGTATGATGCTATAAAACATGAGATGAATTCTATGATAGATAAAAATAAATACTGCCCATATAGCACAAAGAAAAAATAGGGTTTAAATACCAAAAAACATCATTAACTCAACTTACAATCGGTGAAAACTTTCTAATCAAGTCTTTGATCAGATGGTTAGATGATCGAAGGAAGGTGGAATCGGCTATAAGATATTAGTGGCCATGTAAGTGTGGCTGACACGTTCTAGGTGCACGACTGCCTCTGTCTGGCACAAGCTATAAAGGACGCGATGAGTTAGACTGATAATAACTAAGGATAATTATACTTAATGGCTCACCTCAAGATTCATGCAATATTTCCACCGGTAAAACCAACGCAAGTGTTTCCGCTCTCCAACCCTTTTCATGCTTCAAGTATTAAAAAGTGATTTGAGAAGACTTCAGTGTCCGCCTATATTGACTTCTTTTATGAACCCATAATCTGCTCATTTAATCACGATTATTACACATTAAACCCGTCACAGATAGTGCTTTATGAAGACGAATAACAGGTTATTTCTATCAAACTACATTAGCTAGAGAATCCGATTAATTCAGAAAGCTCATAAAATATTATGAATAGACAGTGGCATTCATTTGTCGTTCAACTGACCACCCCAAGGGCCCTCTTATGCATAGAAATCTCCTTCTTTCATATGTTCGGGTATAAGTATCCTGTGTCATCTCTTCTTCTATCCAGAAGTTTAAAGTTTGCCTAGTCTGAGACTCTGTGATTTACACTTTAGAGCAGCATGGAGGGGAAAAAGGATAGGGTTTTGATCATAGGGGCAACTGGGTATCTAGGACGAAGGCTAGTGAAGGCAAGCATTTCACTGGGGCATCCGACGTTCGTTCTTTACCGGCCGGAAATTGCGTCCGACGCTGAAAAAGTCCAAATGCTAATTGGATTCAAAATGCAGGGCGCCACTCTACTTCAAGTAGAAAATGCTCCACATATTTCTTGTACATATTTGTGAAAATATTAATTTTCTTTTATAAGTAAAGCTAGAACTAGAGCTCCTACATACTTGATGCATTTGGTTCTGGCAAGCGAACATGCATGATGGTTGAATGCCCTCGCGTTTGACATGTAGATAGCCTGATCAGGGATATTAACCACCCATCTGCTTGGCCGTCAAGCAAAACTAACACGCACCAGGCAGACATCTTAAATAGATGGTTAAAGAGAAGCAACATAGAGGAGAAGACAGATCGAGCCAGCTCTTCTGCTTTATGAATTCTCTTTGCAGGCAACTAGGGTCATCCAATAAAATTCTTAATCTTTCACTCAAATGACTGATTGTGTGTGGAATCACTGCTCGTGGATAACTAAATCCATGTATTGCTACCCTCATTCCTTTCAGATTCTCATGTCTTTGGATTTGTACAGGGTTCGTTTGAAGAGCATGGGAGCTTGGTGTCTGCTTTGAAGCAAGTGGACGTGGTGGTCTCAGCAGTTGCAGGGAACCACTTGAGACACGCCATACTTGAACAGCTCAAGCTTATCGAAGCCATCAAAGAAGTAGGAACAATCAAGGTATGCATATCAGGGATCCTGCCACTTTCCGCTGGGGGTGTATCCTCCTAGAATTAGCGGTGCTCGAGCACTGGCCTTTATATGCACTTTCCTGATTTTTCTGAAATCAGAAGAGTATTAAATACTCGCCCGTTTATTGAAATGACAGAAATATCCTCACACGAATGCTGGTGGTGGTTCCTTCCTTGCAGAGGTTCCTACCATCTGAATTTGGGATGGATGTAGATCGTATGGAGAATGCAATTCCCCCGGGAGATTACGTTTTCGCTGACAAGCGTGTCATCCGACGTGCAATAGAGAAGGCTAACATCCCCTATACCTATGTGTCGGCCAACTGTTGTGCCGGTTACTTTCTTGCCGCACTAGCTCAGGTGGGCCACTTCATGCCACCGATAGAAGAGGCTGTAATCTATGGCAATGGCGATAAGAAATGTAAGTTATGCCTACTTTTGGGTGCTAAATGGAAGGGAAAATGATCCATGGAGTGCAGATTCTCTGTGGGGTGCTTCAGCCATTTACCCTAATATAAGCTCTACTCTTAGGATAATTAAGCATGTCTCATTAAACATATATGTTCTATCTATGTGACAGGCATTTGGGTGGACGAGGATGACATGGCAACGTATGCCATGTTATCCGTCGATGATCCGCGGACCTTGAACAAGACCATCTTTCTCCGTCCACGTGAGAACATCTTAAGCCAGATGGAAGTGGTGCAGATCTGGGAGAAACTGATGGGGAAAGAACTGAAGAAGACTTTCCTTTCACAGGATGAATGGCTGGGCACCATGAATAGTACGTAAATGAAACTTGGGTTATTTGTATTGGATGAATGAGCTCTAACTTTGCTTTTTTTATCAGAGTTCCCACCACCTTTGCAAATAGGAGTGGCCCACTTATACCAGATCTTCTACCATGGCGACTTGGAGTTCGAAGTGGAGGGTCCACATGGTGCGGACAGTCATGATCTGTACCCTAATTACAAATATGTAACAGCTGAAGAATACCTTAAGCGTTTTGCCTAAACCCTGATTGTGAAAAATAAGGTGGCCCAGTTGTGTTTTTTTTTTTTTTTTGAAGAGTCCCAGTTGATCATTTGCTCACCATGTAATAAAAGAAATTCATGGGCCTGGAATAGAGTTCCGTAAGCAGAGATGGAAAGTCTTGCCTGACATACCCAAAAGTAAGAGTTTAATCAATTAGCAGCCAAAGGCAGAGAAGTGTATGCACTTTTTTATTCCATGTTCTGTCTTTTGTTCTTGTTGCACTTACCAAAAGTTCTTCACAGCAGCCTATCACAAAAAATAAAAATAAAAATGGGTTTCTTCGCAGCTCCCTATCAAAGATACAAGGGAAACGCAGAGAATACAGAACTTTTTATTTTTTATTTTTTCAAAGATACCTGAACTTTAAATCACTGCAATTGCACTCCCTACACTCAGCACCCATTTTCAATCATATCCAAATTTCTCCCAACAGTTAACAGTATTAATAGAAGTCCTCCATGGACAGGTGACTTGTCCTTTTATTTGCCAGGTGGGCGTTCTCAATCATATCGTGAGAAAACTCTAACCCAGTTGGACTGTAAAATAAAAAAGCCTTTAAACCAACATATTTCTGTTGCTAATCTGAGTCGAGGGGTGGATAGGGAAAATCAAAGGTCAAAGATCGTCGGAGTGTTTGGGTGCTTATTTTGCTACTAAGTTAACGATTGAGATGGGTTGTTGGTTGATAAAAGGGTATATCCATGAAAGAAATGTAATAGACTGACTTTCAGTGAAGCCCAACACCACCATCTTCAACATTGCTATGACTGGGTGTCTTCTATCTGGACCACTTGGAAAGCCGAGCAACTTCTTGAATTGATGCCTCAAGTTGGAGTAAAGCCTGAGGCAACTTTGTGATCATAGTGGTGCATATATAATAGAAACGCGCGTGGAGAAGAAATGAAGTAACTCAACTGATGTACTAAAGCAAATGGTCAAAGTGATTTCCAGTTTATATAGAGAAGAAATCAAGAAACTCAGGTGATGTACTAAAGGAAATGGTCAGAGCAATTTCTAGTTTACATAGTTCTAATTGTTCATTGTCAAGCCATTTGAATTCTGTGTAACAGCAGGGGGTCTCAAAGCAACGATATTATCCGCTTTGGTTGCCCATACAACCCCACAATTTTGATGTCACCCATCCTGGGATTCATCTCTCAAGGTTTTATCTCTTCCCCTCTTAGGAAACACGTGTCCCCATGTGATGGCCACGACCAGGCACACGCATGTGGCTAGCCACCACATCACGAGGAAAACCGGCCCTAATACCATTTGTAATAGTTGAAGATTCTACAACAATGATATTGTCCACTTCGATTGCCCATACAACCTCACAGTTTTGTTCCTTCAATATGGTAAAGGACCTTATTGCTAAGAGAGTTCCCCAAACCCTTATAAAATGCCCAGTTCTCTCTCCCCAGGCGATGTGAGGCTAACTTTAGTATCTCACCCTTCCTGTGATTCATCCCTCAAGGCTTCGCCTCTTCCCCTCTTAAGGAACACGCGTCCATGTGTGATAGCTACAACCAGGCGCCCACGTGCGGCTAGCTATCACATTGCGAGGGAAACTAGCTCTGATACCGTTTGTAACAGTCGAGGGTCCTGCAACAACGATATTTTCTGCTTTGGCTGCCCATACAACATCACGGTTTTGTTCCTCCCTTATGGGAAAGTGCCTCATTGCTAGAGAGTTCCCCGAAATTTTATAAACCGCCTAGTTCGCCCTCCTCAAACAATGTGGGACTAACTCACAGTACCTCATTTGTCCTGAGATTTATCCTTTAAGGCTTCACCTCTTCCCCCCCTTAGGGAACTTGTGTCCCCATGTGATAGCCACGATTAGGCGCCTATGTGCGGTTAGCCACCACATCATGAGGGAAATCGGCTCTGATACCATTTGTAATAATTGGAGGTCCCAAAACAACGATATTATTTGATTTGGCTACCCATATAGACTCACAGTTTTGTTCCTCCCTTACAGGAAAATGCCTCGTTCCTAGGAGAGTTCCCTGAACTCTTATAAACCATCCAGTTCCCTATCCCCAGGCAATGTGGGACTAACTTTTAGTACCTCACTCCAGCGGTTTATAAGAGTTTGGAAACTCTCTTGGCAACAAGGCCTTTTCTTATCAGGTAAGAACAAAACTGTGAGGCTGTAGGGCCACTAAAGTGGACAATATCGTTGATGTGGGACCCCTGGCTATTACAAATGGTTTTAGAGTCAGTTTTCCTTGTGATGTGGTGGCTAGCTACACTGTAATGACTCAAAAATTTTAAGCTATTTTTATATCACTTTATCAATTACATGTTTGTCATTTACTAAATTGTTATAGATTATTTATTTTAGAAATTAATATATATATATATAGGTGGATAAATGTTCTATTTTAATTAAAATATGAAACTAAAGAATCTATGAGAAATACCTACATAATTAGATTCTACGCTTGAAATGGAATCCAACGCCTCAAAGAATGCTGAAAATGGAGTTCGTATGACCAAGTTAGGGGTTGTTGAAGATGGAGGGTAATTTGGTAAATGTTATTTAGAAACAAGACAATTGGAAAACGCAAGGGGTCGTTTTGATAACGACACCCCCTCCATTGTCGTCTTCTTCCTCCAGCCAATCGGCACACAGAACTGCCATTGTAGTGCAACGCTGAAAAAATGGCAGCACCGCCATGTGACAACACTGTCTTCTTCCCTTTATAAATCCCCTCCACCCCCTCTTCCAAAATCGCGTTTTCTTTTCCTCAAATCGCTCCCAAGAACGTTCTAGCAACAAGGGTTTGCAGCCACATTCAAGGCCTTCATCGCACAGCATCGAGGGCTCCCTAGGTACGATCCTCCTCCCCACTCTACTCCTCTCTTTTCCCCTAGATCTCGACTGGATCTGGTCTCACCGGGTGGCAGATTGCCGATGAAACCAGTACTGGTGGATCTGCCTCAGATCCACCACTTGGGCAGTTCGGATGCGAGATCTGAGCCCCCAATGCATTCGTGGGACCCCAAAACCCTTGAAAACCTAGGACAGTCCGGGCATCGAGACATCCTGGGGGTTGATCTGGGGTTGGACGGTCCAGATCAGGCCTCCCCATCCCAGTCAACCATGATGTGCGCCAAAGACGCCCCCATGTGACGCCGTTCGGGACGCACTCCCTAGAGTGTCATTCGGGCGTGTGCACGCATGCGAGCATAGTCTCAATTCTATTGGAACGCTCACGTGTCCTGGGAACCATGACCCGCGGCCCTACATGGACCAATTTGGTTCGCCCGTTGATGCACGACACAAAAAATGCAATTAAGGAGACTATATAACTCCGATCGACGATCCGAAAGAACTGTTGCATTCGTAATTATGACACAAATCTACTTATACAATAAAATTTAGGATCATTGGACTATTTCATGTGATTATATCCTAAAAACCATAAAAATCTCATAGATCTACAAGATCAAAGATGATCAATTCTCATAGATTGATCCATTAGGTATGTTAGGAGATCAATATACCTAGATCAAACCTAAATCATATAGATCAACCATTCGAAACCCATGAATCAGAGATCTATAGCCACAGTATATATCTAGTCATTGATCTGTGAATATACTTGATAACGTATAAAGAATAGGAAATAATACTTGAATTCGTATGTCCAAATAACATCCAGGACTTCACTAAGGTACTCTAGGACTCGCATGGAAGAGGGACGCGAGTTAAGTGATGACATCGAGGTAGGTAGTCTAATACTGCTAAGTTTTCAACTGTATCTCCAAACTCAAATTGATTTATTTAACCCTGATGACTGTGTTTAGTATGCTTTTTGTGATATAATATTCTCATAATGAGTGTGCAGATTTTTCTTATGATCTTGCATGCAATTGCTTGCATATTTGGTAAATAGTCTTTATATAAACACTGCATACAAGTTCTGGAACTAGTTGCATAAATTGCACGATTTGTGATGATTGAGATTTGGAATATATGCATATTTATATGCATTGCTCGCATGTTTTGAAACGCATTGCATAGATTGCATGATTTATGATGATTGAGATTGGATTAAGTATAGATGCTTTTGGGCTATTGAGCTTGGTGGACACTATGCTGAGAGGTTGTTATGTACGGGGTTGGCCTCCTGGCCTCAAAAAGTGGATGGTATCGCTGCTAAAATGACATTGTCCCTTCCTCAATTGCTGTGATAAACAGGGACGACCACTGGAGGTGTTCATAGCACCCTTTCGGGGACATATCCATAGTGGCCGTGGAGGGCTATGGTGGGTGGTCTCTAGATACCGGAGACACACAATTCCAGATGTGTGATGATCGTGAGCATAGTTGGCCCTATGATTTCAGTTTTATCGATATGCATATAGCATTGAGATGGTCATAAGCGAGTACTCGTGACCAGTAGGTTTGATGTGTTTACCGACCCATTAGCTTGAGTTCCAAGTGGGCAGATCGCCGAATGAAGTAGCCTGCAGTAGGAACAAAACTAAAAGACCATGTGCATGATATCTATAGGGATGTTATCATCTCCTTTGAATGATTACTATTTTAATAGTTTCATGATTATTATATTTGACTCGTTGGTTTGATGTGTTTGTCGAGATCTTCTTACATGGGCTGATCGATTACTACTTTATGATTTTAGTCATATTTATACTATTGCATACTAGATTTCAGTAAAGTAGTCCATAGTTATATCGTTGATTTTTGAATTTCGATAAAAGCTTCCATGGTTGATAATGTGTAAATGAGAGTATGGTTTTATACATGTTTACACAAAAAGGAAATTGCACGATGTTTTACATGGAAAGCCTCTTTTGAAACCATGCATGTTGCATGCCGTGTTTTCAAAATAGTGGTATCAGATCACCTACTGAGTATGAGGAATACTCACCCAAATATATTATTTTTACAGATTAGCTCCACACAGGATTAGAAGAAGCATCAGAAAATGTTAGTGCTACGATCAAGTGAATAAAGAGAAGACAAGTATAAATGTAAGTATATGATCAATCCTTTGGACATGTATATGTAATTACTACATTTGGGCTGCGAGCTATGACTGGATAGATCTAGGAAGATATTTATGATTACCGTAATTTTCAAAGCTACTTTGTTCTTTTTGAAAGAAAATGATACTCGGGGTTTTCAAAATGAATTTAAAAATAAAATATTTTTTCGTTGATTACATTGTTTTTATAAAATTGTTTTCAAATAAGGATTGATTCCGCATTAGGAATTAGTTTTGCATTTAAAAATGCATGTGAAAACCCGGGTCGTCACATGCACCCAGGCACCTGGTCGTGGCAATCACGTAAGGACGCATGTTCCTTAAGGGGGGAAGTGGTGAAGCCTTGAAGGATAAATCCTAGGACGGGTGAGGTACTGAGAGTTAGTTCCACATCACTTGGAAAGAGGGAACTAGGAGGTTTGTAAGAGTTCGGGGACTTTCTTAGTCAACTCTGATTTGGGCATTTTTAATGTCATCCAATAGCTTAGATCGAGCTAATCAAGGGATGATCAAGCCCTAGAACTTAGACAATTATATAATCGAAGGCATAAATTAATAGAGCTAATGACCAAATTATGTATATCCATCCTAGAATTTGATCTACACCACTGATCTGACCAAGGATTTTAGGATTGATCGATTAAAGAGTGATCAGACCATTAAGACTTGAATAAGAGTAAAAATTAGATGATTTAGATCAAAAGCTTGATAAGAGGATCATGAGACAAATTGATTTATAAATTGACACAAATAAAGAGTAAAATTTATAATAGAGTATATAGGGGAAAATGAATATGTGGAATATTACTGTGGTACTGACATTTACATCAAAGCGCCCAGTTTGAGAGGATTATGCACCAGATTTGGCGACTTCCCTCATTGAGATAGGTGATGACATTTAATATTGCATTTTTTTTCTAAAATCTTGGCATCTTAATTGATTGGGATGGTTGTAGCATGGATTCTTTTACATGTGCTCTGTAAATTTTAATTTATTATGCTATCATTGACATAAGATTTTGATAGCATATTGATGAGATTTTATGATCAATCATTCTTATTGGGTTTTGATACTTGTGGATCTTGTGTACTTGTTATTGATGCATTGTAAATATCTTTTTTTATTACATCATTGAGATTGGATGATTTTTATGGTATTTGGGTTTTATGGCTGGTGCTTTCACTTGGTGGATCACATGTTAGGAGGGGTTTAGGGCCAGCCACCCGCCCTATAAAATTATGGGATGATAGACACTTGCCGTAGATGGCAAACTCGGTAACGGTTGATATCATGGGTAGTCCACACTATTAGTCTGGTCCCACCCATGTGGACGAACAATGAGTCTCCCATTATGGTGTCAACAAGGAGTAGCAGTCGGTAGACCCATGAGCATAGTTACCACTATAGCATAATGTTCCATACTCTTGTTTTGTGTGTATGCATGATGAGCATTAATATATCATTTTGAGCCTAAGTGCGATGACATCCAGAGGATTGGTCTGAGCACTCATGATCTATTGTATGAGTGTATAGGACACTCATGTGACCCACGTATCTTGGGTACCCCACCTATTGACATTATGCTCATTTGAAATTTTATCAGATCAAGCTTTGCATCAATGAGATCCATGTTTTATTGTACATGATATTTTGTTCCTCATATTCACATGAGTTATGACATTTGAATTATATGGGTATTGTGATTTACACTCATATCAGATCTTGTTATTTTGGTTATTCTTTTTATGCCATAATTTCATTACATTAAATGTCTATATAACTACACAAGCAATAACTTGATGAGGCATTGCTTTGTTTTGCAATGCCTTAGATACTGAGCATGATAGCAGGAAAGGCAAAAGCGTGGAAGGACAGTGATAATCGTGGGGACCGTCATTATCTCTTAATGATAGATAGTATGATGTAAGTGGCTGCACAGACTTCATTTTAGGTTCATATCTATGGGCTATACGTATAAATGATTAAGTTTGTTTATGATACATATATAATTGTGGATATGTTACTAAGTATGGTAGAATGTTATGATGGATAGACCCTAGGTCATGTTATTATATTTTCTTAACACTGGTTGTTTAAAATGAAGGTGCTTTTGGTTTTGACATTGGATTTGGTCCTAATTATCTTGCAATATATATTGTTCTTACCATGTTTTAGTTATGCTTTTGGGAATGGTATAACACCAGGGGTTTTTAACAGAATGTTTTGATATAATTAATAAATAATTTTCTTTTTGGCATCAGGGATCTCGATTATATTTGTTATTACTATTTTATTATTATATATAAAAAATCTTAGAAAAACTTGAGGTGTTACAAAGTATATTCCTCGGTTGCCCCTATCATGTGGATGAAACCTTGTCTTTAAGCCCATTGTCATGAGATCCATTCAATCTGCAAGTTCACCCTCTGTTTTTACCAACATGTCAAGTACGGTACTGGTCAAGCTTTCACAAACATTCTTCTAAATGTGCATGACATCAAGCACATGCCACATGTGTTAGGATTTTCAATATACAAGTTCAAAGAATATTGACTTCTTCTTCCAACAACTTTTAGAGTTGCTTTCATTTGAACCAAAGTTGCCTTCTTCTTCTTTCCCCCCATGATACATTAAGGTTCTCAACTTTTTCCAATACTTGTCATCCACTCAACCTCTTTGGAGGTGTCCCAATCTCCACACTACCATCAAAATTTTTCTTTTTAAAATGGTATAGATGGTTTCTATGCAACCATCTTCTGTGGCCTAGGAATGTCATCTTCCTACAATGTTGAAGTCGTGTGGTACAAGTTTGGTCACTACAAATAGGACATGCATTGTATCCCTTCACTGTGTATCTGGCTAAATTACCGTATGCTGGAAAGTTGCTTGTTGTCCATAGTAGCATAGCCTTAAGGGTGAATGTCTCTTTCTTGGATGCATCATAAGCTTTAACCCTTACTTCCTACAATGTCCTAAGGTCATTGATCAACAGAGCCAAGTATATGTCGATGTCATTCCCAGGTTGCTTGGGACCCGATATTAACATTGTTAACATCATAAACTTTCTCTTCATATACAACAACAGTGAAAGGTTATAATAAAATGTTATAACAAGCCAAAAACTATACATACTACTCATAGAACCATGAGGATTAATCCCATCTATAGATATTACAAGTCGTAGGTTCTTGGGTTCATCTCCAAAATCAGGCCACATGAAGTCTACAAGCTTCCACACAAGGCTATCTGCTAGATGGCTCAAATATTTATCAACCACTCTCTCCTCGGCATGCCATACTAGTTTCTTCGCTGTTTTTTTAATAAGAAGTATTCTTTGAAATCATAGAATAAGGGAAAAATACCGTAGGACCTTTTGCAGGAACATCTTTCACTTGCCTATCACTTGAATTCTTTCTCATCTTCCATCTTGAATGTCCACAAATTGGACATATAATTTTGTCATTGTGCTTCTTTTTGTACAAGATGCAGTCATTAGGACATGCATGTATCTTTTCATACTTTAAGCCTAGTGTAGCTAAGGTTTATTTTGCCTCCCATATCAACCTAACCAATTTGTTCTCCTTGGGCACTAGTTTACCAATGAATTTCAACAATTATGTAAAACCATTATTTGAAATACTAAATCCTAACTTCACATTGTAAATTTCTACCACTGTAGATAACTAGGTATAATCTGTACACTCACATACATTGGCTCATCGGCTTCCTCCAATGTGGTTTGAAATTGTACTGGGACGTCTTGAAAGTCATTATATACATCTCAAAACCTAGGTTGTAATATCCTTAATTTTTAAGATAAAAATAGGAAATTATTAAATAAATTAAAATAAAAATTTATGGATGAAATTCTTTCCTGAAAACATAATAATTAGAAAGTGCTCGTCGATAAGAATCCAACGCCACCAAGAGCATAAACGAGCTCAAACGAGGGAGTTATGGCCGAGTCAAAGTTGGAAGGGCAATTTGGTCATTTGGTAGAGACGTATTAGACAGGGGTCCAAATTGATGCGGCACCCAGTCTTCCACACGTCTCTACCAGTGCCGGAAAAATCGCCGGAGAGATGTGGAAAGAGGCGTGTGGGGAAGAGTTTCTCTTCCCCAAGACTCTAAAACCCTATATCTATGCTCCTGCAGGAGCCAAACGCTCCACTTTGAGCGTTTTCCGCGAATGCTACGCAAAACCCTGACACGCAAAATCTGAAGTTTCCGGCGAGTGGAGCCCCGGCAACATGAGCAAACCCGACCAGGCACAAGGTAAGCCTCAAATCCATGTTTTTTCTGTATTTATTAATTAGAAAATTAATTAGGAAAGTATTTAAAAATTAGGAAAAAAATCAGATTTTTGGGGGCTTTGTGCACGCTACTGTTGGAGCGTGATTTCACGGATCAAAACTTGTCCGTTTGAAAATCGCACCGCACAAGAGACCCAAGAGTATACCCTTTAAATTTGGGAGTGATCCAACGGTGGATTTCTCCAGAAAACCCAAAAACCAGTACCTATGGAGGTTTTTAGGAACTTGGGAAAAATCATTTAAAAACCATGGTTTTTGAGAAAATTAGTGCAAAAGGAGGGCATAAATGGATTCTAGAGAGAATTCTGAAGAAAATGGCGCAAAAATCACGCAAAACGGAGCCAGAGCTCACGGGAGGCGACCGGAATCCGGTCGTCTTCTCCGGCCGTCGTCAACGCGTCCGGCGCACGAGCCAAGACGCACTCGAGAGACGCACAGACGACGGCGTCACATGGCGTGCCGTCGCCTGCACGCGTGCGCGGCGCCGCGCGCGTGCGTTGGTTGGCTGTCGCGGTGGGACCGGGACGCGGCGCGTCCTGGCGACCGTGACGCAGATGCCGCGCGTCTTCGTGCGCCCGTATACGTCGGTATAAACCGGCGGAAAAGGGTGCCGCCGGTTTAAACCACCTTATGGTGGTCCCGTGCGGGAGCCCCATTTGAGGGTAGTTTTCACAAAAACTTGATTTTTGGGAGCTAGTAGAGGTCCAAATCACGATCCGGAAGGGCGTTGTGGACCAGAGTATTGTGACCACGGACCTAGTTTTAACTTAAAAACTTAGAAATGACCACTTTTTATTTAGAAAAATTTTAAAATAGTGATGTGACATGTACATGTGCACTTGAATATACTAATTAAAGGGAGTTATTAGCAAGCTAGTGATCTCACCTTTGAGGTAGGTGACGACAACTAATGTTTTGCCTTGATTTTAAACCATGTTTAAACATAGCATCATGTGTGATTGTGTTTTAAATTGCGATTTTTATTTACCATGGATTTCATGCGACATTGCGTACAGGATGGTTATTCCAAATTGAATTCTTTTACTGAATAAACTTATTTAAAATGCTTTTACAAGCATGATGTTAATTAGTTATGCTTAATTAGAGATTTATTTCTTATTATATATATAGAAAATGCATGGATTTACATGGAAATGAGTATAGAGGCTTAGTAGTGGTCCTTTATATAGGCTAACCCAGGATGAGGGGGCATGTCTTGGGGATTTCAAGCTATAAGTGCTCTTGAGTTTTAACATATACATATGATTTACGTGTTTTATATTTGATGGCGGGTGCTCTCGCCGTGGGCGTCATCTTGGGAGGGATAGGCGAGCCACACCCACCTTCCGAGATTATGATGTGATGAGTTTGTGATATGATAGACACTGCCCATAGATGGCATTCGGTAGGGGTTTGGTAACATGGATAGTCCACACTGCCTGCGAGCCTTTCCATGGGGACGGGACGTTAAGTCTCTCGTTACGGTGTCGACGGGAGCGGCGGTGGTTGATACCCCATGGAGGGTTGCCACTGCGGCATGATGGCACATATTCTTATTATGTGTGCATGTATGATGAGCATGGTTATTGATGATATGCAGGTGTGACGACACTCGAGAGGTTGACTACGTGTACTCCCGATCGGGGATGTTAAGTGCGATGTGATGGGACCCATTACCTTAGGGTGCCCTTATTCTGGATGTATGCTCCATTTTATTGATTCATGTCATGTTTTAACTCCGTGAATTTCATGTTTTAGCATATGGAATAAATTGGCATTTATTGAACATGGCATTATGATATCACTATCTTCATAAATGTTAGATTTTTCATCAGTATTGTTCATTATTTCTTGCATTTATTACATTAATTGTCTATGTACCTACACAAGCGATAGCTTGCTGAGGCATTGCTTTGTTTTGCAATGCCTTAGATCTCGAGCGCGATAACAGGAAAGGCAAGGTTGTTGAGAAACTGTGAGAGCCGTGAAGACTAGTTTCCCTATAGTTTTAGACAGTAATGTGAGTCATTAGAGTGGATTATCATTTGGATTTTTATTATGGACTGCATATTTTATATTGGGATGTGATTTAGATCTTTGGACATATGTTGGACATTTATGTGGGATGTTATGATGGATAGACCCTGGGCCATATTATTATTGTCTTTTGAACGTTTATTTGATTTAAAATAAAGGCGCCTATTTATTTGACGTTGATTTATACGCGGATTATTTATTTATGTTTAAATTACATGTACGCCATTTTGTGAAAGGAAAATTAACACCCGGAGTTTTTAAGATAGGTTTAGTAAAATGTTAAATAAATCTTTTCTCATGGGATCCCAAATGCTCTTATTTAAAATGCCATTATTATAAAAAAAAAAAATTGTCTTAAAAAAATCCGGGGTGTTACATAGGTGCAGCTATTTTACTATCTTCACCACTTCCTAGAGTGGTTTCTTTTTCATATACACATTCAGCAGTTGTTGAGGGCCTATGAGATATTTCCTCTCCATGCGACATCCAAGGGCGATAGCTTTCATCAACTCCATTGAATCACAAATGTTCTTTTATCTCACCAACATTAACTTTTTTTAGGTTTTCACATCTCAAGCATGGACATTGCATTCGATTACAGTTACTACCTCCCCCAAGTACAAACTCAATGAACTCTTCTATTCCCTCCTCATATTCCCTTGATTATCTTTCCAAATGCATCTAAGCATATTTGTCCATTTTGTCCAAAAGTGCGAAGACTTTCTACACATGAAAAGATTAACAATATGGATTAGGCATTTAACTAAGTACTTGGTGTGTACATAAAATGTACATAGTTAGCATATATATATATATATAATTTTAATACATATTAGAGGAGTCAACATTCAAGTCTAGGATTGGAAAAAGTAAGAATGAGGCAAAAACATGACTAATCCATACGCATAAATGTTCACACTGATCCATACATATATATGAATATATTACACAAATGTAAGAGTAAAAAAAGAAAAGGAATTTTATAGCCATAAACATCAAATAAAGTAAACATATGACAAAGTACAAGAATGAATACTACCCAACCGATATCAACTGAGGAAATACAAGTTTAGGACAAAGTGCATGTAAATCCAACCCAATGTTTGAGTTTTCATCGAAGAAGCCGATAGTCAATTGAACTTCAACTTATAAGACATGAAAAATATAAGACCGTTTTTAAAAAGTGTCTTATATTTTTAATAATATAAGATGGTTTAAACATAACCATCTATTAAACATTTTATATAAGTCGGTTCTGGAAAACCGTCTTATATTATTAACATAGTATAAAATGATTTTTGTTAACCATTAATATAAGACGGTTTTAAAAGAACCATCTTATATAAATTTATATAAGATGGTTATATTGGAACTGTCTTATATTATTACAATATATAAGACTATTTCTCATAACCGTCTTTTATAAATTTTATATAGCACGGTTGTGTTAAAATCATCTTATAAAGCCCAAATTTTAGTAGTAATTGTAAAACATGAAAGGTAATACTTGTTTGTAAAGACATTACCACCATGATTCATGTAATTCATTTCTTTATTTGAATATAAAGTAATTTTAACTAGTATGTTAAGATTTATGAATTTATTAAGTTACAAATGTTTGGAACAATTGGGAGTATAAAACTAGAGGGTAACATGAGGACTTGTATGTTTATTAAAAAATTAAAGAATTTTAAGAAAAGTGGTGGAATGATGCTCTAAATCTATAATCACCCTTTGAGCCCCACTGGTCTACTTCACGCTGGATCAGATAATACTATTTATGTTCATATTTTGTTGCACTTGTGGGTGTCCACCCATTTAGTAGTAGACAAGAATACTAGACACAATCAAATCTCTTAAACCATATAACCTTTGGTCGATTTGCATGTAGTCAATAGTGGAGCTATCTCAACACTTCAAGTTGTGAAAGACAACAATTGAAGTCTTAAGCATTGAATATGGTGGGGACTGTTCGAACGTATACCCCCGCTATGACAAATTGTGACATCCACTCTCCCACTTGGGGAGATGATTGAACAGTTCTCCTCCGAAGTGCAATGGAGGCAACTGCCCTAGGCCATCGACCTTCTTGATCACTGATCAACCCCTTCCAAGTAAGTTGTTTAATAAAAAATGACATCTTTAGTCTAGCGCGAAGAGGAATTTTTTTATGTGAAAGGACTTCTAAAGTCACTTGACTCACCACTTCAAAAGCCTAAACTTTTAAAGTCATTTATTTCTAAAAGACTTTTATACATGGAAACCTCCTTCCCTTCTTTGTCACTAGCTGTTGTCGTACTAATTCCCTCTACCAGAACACCAACCCGTTGATTACTTTACTAAAGTATTACCTTGTATGTTTTAAATTGCTATCTATATCTACATCGTTGGCTTCATGCTGATTAAATAATCTTGCCTATTTGATCAAGCCTTGAATGTGAAGATTTAATGTTTAACTTTTCTTTGAGATGCAATTTTGTGATGATATAATTCTCAACTTTGTTGATGGATCTCTATTTTCCATGTAAAACAGACCCTGTTATTTGTAGTAGCCACTCGTACTTTGCATTTAATCAACATCTTGAGTTCCCAATGTAGAAGACATCCAATTTTCACCAATACTAATGGTTAGGTTCATCATGAAATATATGGTATATGTAGGCATAAATGCAAGCGTTGTTGATGAGGTTGTAGATGCATTAGCTAACTATACCTTTAATAACCATAGTAATCTTACTTGGTTTGATAATTGATAATCATCTGGATTTTATTTGCAAACAGTTATGCGATGATGCTAATGGCACATATGTGGAACAACTAATGTGGACTCGTTTTCCTAGTTTAATGCTACTACTAATACTAATACTAATACTGGTTTTAAATGTTGCAAAGGGTACATCATAGCCTATTTTGTGTTATTCGAACCAATCCCATGATGAATGCTCCTCAAATAGGATAGCTTGAAAAACATTTACCATCAAATAATTAATCCTAACCATAGAATATTCACCTTCAATTGGAATTACCTTGGTCCATTTAATTTATGCTCCTTGGTAAGTAAACGGTCAGGATCATCCTTTAAAGAAGTGAGACTCACACACCTTAGCGTACTTTGGTGCTTTTGCGTTTATCTATAATGACCGAACGAGAATTACCAAAAACATTTGGAGGAAAGAAATTGTTGCCGACTTCTATGATGACCTAAGTACCCCATATTTGTGTTATTAAAGGCTTCAAATGTCTGTGATTGATCTAGCATTTTCATAATCAAGGTCGTTAAACTTTTGAGCCCTTTCTAGCTTCGAGGTGTCACTTTTTTCCTTGGTGGGAGATTTCATGGATTTAAGAATGGAGATAGCATGTTATTAAGGTTGTGCCTTCTCCATTGTTGTGGAGATCCAACATATATTTATGAGTATAGATAATGTGCTTCTTTTTTTTTTAAAGCAAAGAGTTATCAAGCAAACTATCTAGAAACATATCCTAAGTACTAGTATTTTATAGTGTAGGGCCCACATACATTGCATTTGAATAGGTGACAATTATTGTAGGACTCCATTTCTAGGCCCCTTAAAGTAGAACGTATAGGTTATTACAAGTTGCCTATGACAATAGGCTTACTTATTTGCATGCATTTTATAGTATATCGCCTAAATACATTGCATTTGAGCATGTGACAACTAATGTGGGCATCTAAATTTCTAGGCCCCTCAATGTGAAATGTATGGGTTATTATAGGTTACCCAAGAGTGTAGTCCCACTTATTTGACAGCGTTTTATAGTACCCACATGCATTCCCACTTATTTGACAGTGTTTTATAGTGTGGTACCCACATACATTGCATTTGAATAGGTGACCACTAATATGTGCCTCTCAATTTCTAAGCCCCTTAATGTGGAATGTACTGGTTATAACAAGTTTTCCATGACTACGGGTCCACTTATTTATCAGCATTTTATAGCATGAGGCCCACATACATTGCATTTGAATAGGTGATAATAGACGTGTGCCTCTCAATTTATAGGCCCCTTACTGTGGTATGCACATATTATTATAGTTTGCCTATGACACTTGTGCTCACCTATTTGCATGCGTTTTCTAGTGTGGGGTCAACATACATTGCATTTAAATAAGTGATAACTAATGTGAGTCGCTCAATTTCTAAACTTCTTAATATAGAATGTAAATGTTGGTCATGACTGTGGACCCACTTAATTTATTAGTGTTTCATAGTGTAATGCCTACACACATGACATTTGAACATGTGATAATTAATGTGGGCAATTTCTAGGCTCCTTAATATGGAATGTGGTGTTATTACATGTTGTCTATAACTATAGGCCCACTTATTTATTAATTTTTAGAACCCTGGAGCCCATATGCACTCCATTTGAACATGTGACAACTTGTGGGCTTCTCGATTTATGGGCCTCTTCTTGTGAAATGTATAGGCTACTACAAGTTGCCTCTAACAGTGATTGCACTTATTTATTAATGTTTTATAGTATGGGGCCCACATATAATGCATCTAAACATGTTACAACTAATGTGGGCCTATCGATTTTTAGGACCCTTAACATGGAATGTACATGTTGCCCAAGGTTGTGGGCCCACTTATGTATTAGTGTTTTATTTTGTGGGGCCTACATACATTGCATTTGAGCAGGTGACAACTAATGTAGGCCTCTCAATTTTTAGATCTCTTAATGTGAAATGTACCCATGATTGTGGGCTGACTTATTTATTAGTTGGGCTAAAATTGCAATAGTGGAGCCTTCATTGCAGACTGACTAGTTAAGCAAGCTAGCAAACATTGTCTTAGGGTCATTTTTTATAACAAAATAGCGAGGCAAATGAGAGTTTTCCATGCACTACTACACATGAGGCTTTTAAAGTCAGTATAAAGTAGTCGCTATTTCGACTACCGACTTTGTAAATATTTTACAGGTCATTTAGAAAAAAACAACTTTAAAAGTCTATACTTAAGAAGTCATTTAATAGAAAAATGACTTCTTTAGTCTAGTGTGAAGAGAAAATTTTATGTAGTAAAGGACTTTTAAAGTCATTTGAATCAAATAAATTTGAAAGTGAGGACTTTTGAAGTTGTTTAGAAAAAATCAACTTTATAATTCTTAACTTTTGAAGTCATTTATAACAAAACGACTTTAAAAGTTTTAGACTTTTAAAGTTGTTTCTCACATAAATTTTTTTATTCGTGCCAAACTAAAGAAGTCGTTTTTCTATTAAACGACTTCTTAAGTGTAGACTTTTAAATTCGTTTGAATCAAATGACTTTAAAAGCTTTCACTTTTAAAGTCATTATTTTAAGCGACTTTAAAGTCATTGTTTTTTTCGACTATCTTCATCTATACATAAACTGAAGCTCATATATATATATATATATATATATATGTTGATTTTCGTTGTGAGTGGACCAAATCTTAACTGTGAATTGGAATTATATATATATATATATATATCTTCTTAGTTAATATCGATTTTTGAGTCTTGGGTAGTATCTCTTTTATTGGTCTCATATTATGTGTGTGTGTGTGTGTGTGTGTGTGTGTGTGTGTGTGTGTGTGTGTGTGTGTGTGTGTGTGTGTGTGTGTTTGAAGAATTTTTGCATGGTACCTAGGCCTTTTGCATATTCTTGTATTTATTATGTAAATAATGCATGATTTAACACTAATTTGTGAGAAACATTATTTGTTGTCATATTAATTAGTAAATTTAAAGTAATGAAAAAAATGAGTTTGGGAAGGACTTTTAAGTCGTTTTCTAATAAATGACTTCAAAGTTTCAACCTTTTAAGTCGTTTTCTAAAAATGACTTTAAGAGTCCTTCTTCATCCATAAAAGCCGAAGTCATCTCATTTTTTCATGTATACCTTATTCACGTTCTTCATCTTATGGGTGGCATGATGGCCTCCTCCTTTGGTCCTTGTGCCTTTCTCTATCCTCCTTCCCTTCTTGCTTTTTATTTTGAATATTTTGATTGTTTGTGGTATGAAAAACACTGTAAGTAAATCAAAACCTCTTTTTTATCATGCATGACTTTTTTGTTACCAACTCTCCCTGTTTAGATCAAGTTTGTTTTGTCACTATATATGATAGTGTTAAGAAGTGTGTTAGATCATTGTGATTTCAACAAAAATCATATAATTTCATTGTAGGCAACAACTACTTCTCTTTCTAACCCTCTCGATTAGAGAAAGGGAGAACATTATAATTTGGGGTTCTCATCCAAAATTAAGGTTTGATGAAACAGAAATAGTACCATCAAGTTGGCTGAGGAAGTTGTAGCTTAAAGCTTTACCCTCTCTCCCCCTAAAGTAGTTTTAGCTGAAACTGGGGGGAGGGGGCTCAGATTTAGATAAAATTATTTTAAATTAACTCTTTGATTACGTTCTTGTATTAATAAGATCTAATAAAATGTAATACTTTATATATGTAATAAAAGGATGATAAATGAGAAGTAATCCATATTTTGATTTCTTTATTTATGTGTTTGTTTATATATGTGTGTGCAAAGAATGCATGAATCAATGTTGCCTATGATAAAAAATTAGTTTCATCATGTATTTATGTAAGATATTATTAAGTACTAATATAAAATATAATTTGAAGTGAAAAAATATTGGTTTATAAAGTCGTTGCAAAAAAACAACTTTAAAGACTATGACTTATAAAGTCATTTACTGTAAATGAATTTAAAAGTCAGTGACTTTTAAAGTTGTTTTTTTATAAATTACTTTGAAATTTCTACTCTGAATTGTGGCCATCCTCAACCAAATCCCAACTGTGAATTGGAACATATTTGCAGTTGATATTGATTTTTAAGTGTTGGTTAATATTTCTTTGTTTGTCTCATATATATATATATATATGCATGTTTGAAGAATTTTTGCATGGTTATGGTTAGAAACTTTTCTTTTTAAAATTAGATTTCTTTTTGAATATATCTTTCATATTTTTCTTTTTTTTCATTGTTAATTAAAAATTTTCACATATATGCATGCATTTAATTTAATTATTTTAAATACTTATAATTCTTGTATGCCTAGTGTTTGGTAAAATGTCTAATCTAATCTTTTCATGTCTAACAAGTCTCCACACATAGATTTGCTTCAATTTCTTGAGATAATGGATAAATATGCTTGGTTGACTACAACAAGAACATTAAAAGAATACAAGGAGAAAACAAAAAATTTCATAGAGTTCGTACTTAAGGTAGGTGGTGATCATAATCGCATACATTGTCCATACTCGAAATGTGGAAACTTGAAAAATGTAACTGTAGGGGTGTATAACCAAACATTATATTGCAAAGGAAGTAGTGAAGTTTTGCATAGAGTACTTATCAAGAGTGGATTTGATTGGAATGCTAAGAAAAAACAATCAGTTGCATTTCATGATCCCAAGGTTAGTGATTCAACTGTCCATCTCACTTTGAACAAGGAGAGAAGCAAAACTCCTTTGGTTCCACCATGATCAGAGCAGGGACAATGTTGGATCAGAGAAGACAGTATGCATAGGGAACTGTCATTAGAAAAATTAATGAACTGCACCTTCTCTGAAGATGATTGTGGGTGAAAACTTGCGTTACAAGTAAGATCCATGAAAATCCAACTTTGGATTTGCACTTTTAGCTAGATTCGTATGTTTCATACTATGCTTAAGTTTTTATGATGATTAGACCATTGATCTCTTAATCCAACCATCCATTTCTCAAACCATGATTAGAAATAGTTAAATACCTACCTGATATAGCTTGGATTTGACTAAGATTGTCTATCTAAGCTTGAAATCGATGGGCAATCTCAGTAGTTGTTGTGGAAATAGTACTAATGATGCTTGATCAATAATCAGATCCTACTAGTAAGTTCCTCGACCCAAAATTGGTATGGAATGGAGCAAGAAATTTCTAATCCAATAATGAAATAAATAAGACAATCTTGGTCATCTAATTTGTCATAATTAAAACAGTAACCTTATAATGCCTGATCCATGATCTGAACAGTGGATGGTAAGAAAAGTATGGATTTGACCACCAACAGTGATCAACCATCATTACACTAATCATGATGTAACATATCTGATTTTTAAATAGCAAGTTAGAAAAATTTTGAATTATGTAAAACTAGATTGAAAAAGAGAATATTGAAAATTTTAATTTTTGGACTTCTAGAAAATGAAAATTTTACTGACATCAAATCAAGTGTGAAAACCTTAATATTGGGATTGTGCTAAAAAAAAAAGATTTCAAAGACACTAAGTTTGTTAAAATCAAAATTTGAAAAAAGGGCAATTTGGTAATTTTACTATGGGCCCCACTTGCTGAAATTTGATATTTGAGTAGCATTCATATGTTTTTTACTGTAATTATGATGTACAAAATAGTAAAAAAATTATAATTGTAATTTTAAAATTTTAATAAAAGAAAGTATTAAATAATTAAAATGAGAGGGCCATTTTGATAATGGCAATCCCACTTAAATGAAGCATAGAACAGACCTCGATATGTTCTCAAACCCAACAGAGAGAGTGAAAACCCCATAGGGAGAGAAGAAAGGAGAGAAGAAAGAGGAGAAGAAAATGAGAAAGAAGAAGAATGGAGAGGAAGAGAGGAAGGAAAAAGTGGGGAGGAAGACAGGCCATCAAAGAGGGATTATCATGCCGAAGAAGATTAGGGAGTGGGCTTCTACTGCCAGAGTTGTAGGTCATCGCCGAAGATGAGACTGACTTGAATCACTAATCCAAGCCAATCGTCTAACTCAACGCATAAGCACCAATCAAAACCCCATGGTATTGGAGCAATTTGTGCCCTTCTCAACTGCATATAGAAGAGGAAATCAATGAATGACAATGCTCAAAGGGTTTCACTATAAATCAGGGTCAATCCAACTCATTTCAAATAGAAAGAAGCAGGGAAACACACCGTAGAAGCAAGATCTACAAAACCCTATCCTTAATTTGAGAGTTTTAGTTAGATCTGTACTATTTCATGCTAAATTTAGATTTTTAGGATGATCCAACTATCCATTTCTCAATCCAAGCTTAGAAATAAGTAAATACATACAGATATATCTTGAATCTAATAGAGATTATCGATCTAGGCTAGAAACTGATAAGACAATCTTAAATGTCCTATCAATTACTGTGAAAATAGTACTTAGTGATGCTTGATTGATGATTAGATGTTACCAAGAAGTTCCTTGACCCAAAATTTATATAGAATGGATCAAATTCACTGATTTAGAGGTCAAACAGATCAAACGATCTAGATCGTTTGATCTGTCACTATTTAAATGGCGACTTTATGATGGTTGATTGATGATCAAACATCATAAATGAGTTCTAGAATAGTGGTTTAACTAGTATATGACAAAAAATTGAAAGATTATATGGAAATTGATCGAAAGATCTTGGCCATCCGATCAAATAGTAAAGGAATAGGGACCTGGCAATGTCTGATAGGTGATTTGATGCCACCATTATATACCCTGACCTTTATTTAGTAAAGTTAATCTGAACATTTTAAGATCAAGGCATGAGAAAAATACAAACAATGGTGACCATAACCTAGTTAACTAAACAATACAAATCCCAAGGAATAGTGACCTAAAGGTAACCTCATGAGGAGAACTAACAAATGGCTTTACGCTCTTAAGCTAAAGGCATTACATGCTAAAGAAAATGAGGGAAGCAATATTATACCTAAGGAAATATAAACCCAAATAGAATGCACGTTACACTTGGCCTAGACTAGAGTATAAGCATCAACCTATCTACTTAAAACTCCCAAAACTAATAAATAGGTGGCCATATTACATACTTGATCACTTTGATAAGAATGACTTATAACGCGCTTCTAGAAATGGGCATGAACAAGATGCAACAAGACATACATGCAAGTTTACTAATGAATGCTTTAAGATGTATCTCTTGATTGTCGAATGATAGTAGTTGCTTACATAAAGTTAAATTGTTTCAGTCATGTTTATATGAGTGCAAAATAAATGTGTACATATGTGTGCTATGTGATGGCTAAAATCGTGCAAGCTAACATTGCTTTACTTATGTCTTGAGTAAGCAGGAATGTGTGGTGGAATGTGAATGATTATTGCAATGGGTAATGCTCATTGTAAATTGTGATGATGCTTGTATGAATCGTACATAAACAATGGCTCTTTTATTCTGCTTTGAACTTTAGAATTAATTGAGACTTATCATTTCCTATGATGGCTAGAATCATGCAAGTTTTAATTGCATGTTTTATTTGTATTGTTAGTCCATATTTAGAGGTTGCTCTTCATTGATAAGTTTAATTGCATGCTATGTTAGGTTTAGGTTTCATTACTTAAAGTTGTTGTATTTTCAAAATAGTTTAGTTAATTTTTAGGTTTAGTTTTAGGAAAGTTTAATTTTAAAAATATCTATACTTAGAAATTTTATATTTTCATGCATATTTTATCTTATTTGCATTCAGTTTGTTTGCCACGTATGCCATGTCGGTTTGTTTTCTTTAAATGGATTACATAACCTCTTTTTATCTTATTGTTCTAATACAATTATGTTCTTGTTTGTAGTAAAGATAGAATAAGAAGAATATCTAAATGAAGAATATGAAAAAAACGAAGAGGACAAACAAGAGGCCAACATGAGTATTACTGGGAAGAGAAAGGACAGAGGGCAAATAACAACGGAAAAGGTTATCAAGAGAAAGTCAAAGGAAATTAACGAAACTATCCAATACAATAGTATGTGTGTTAAGAGTCCATTATTCTATAAATTACCCTCATTTAGCATGAATCTTGATATATTTTTATGATATTATTTATAAATTTATATGAAAAAATATCATTTGAAAATTTTATAATCTAACCTTATTTTGGTAAATTTTCAAGGTTAGATGATGGTCTAAGGCAAGTATGTGTAAAATGAAATATTGTATAATGCTAATTAAGTTATTTGTTTATTTGTAGGTGGTAGATCAAGATCCATATAGTTAGATCAAGCTGATAAATATCCTAGATCTCTGATCAAGCTTAGATTAAAATGGATGACTTAGATCAATCCAGATTATCTAGATCAAAATCAAGGACTCCAGTTCAATCCTCAAGCATTAAATCCAAACCATGAGCGTACGAAAATTGAGAATGCTAATGATTTTATTTTTAATGACGAAAAGTGAAAGGATGAAGAGAGAGGAAATAGTTTCCTAATAGGAAATTAAGTTAAAATTAGGAAATTCAGTTGATTTAGAATTCTTTGGAAAAAATGAAAGAGAATGGAATAGTAAATTATTAAAAATTAAATTCAAATCAACTTCTCGTCATCTATAAATACTAGATCAAAGATGGAGTGAAAAAAAAAAAAAAAAAGCTTGAAAATTTGGAGAAAAATGGAGGTTGAAAAAGATGAATAATGCACGTGTAGGCTGGTAAATAGGGTGCTTTGCATGTTAGTTTTTGCTTTAATACTTGACAAAAATATTTGAAATTTAGTTCATTGGATATAAGACATCAAGGAAAAGAAGGTCCAGGTATTTGATTTTCAACTTTCATTCCAAATATTGTAACTTGAATTGATTAAAGTTAGCTACTTGCTATTATTTGAATGAACAGTAACTGTGAGTTATGGAAAGTTTTGAATCTTTAGGTGCATTTTCAATTTTTCTTAGTGCACAATCACTATATTTCCTCAATTTCAGTACTTATTACTATTTTTTTTTTCTAAAAAATTAGAAAAAGAAGAATTTAAGGAGGATCTCAATTAGGATAGCCAAAATTTTTATTTTGAGTGAATTGTAGTGAGGACACATTGTATTTTTTATTAATCGTAATTCATTTAAAAGGGGTTGTAATAATGTAGGTTAAGGGTGGACCATCTTAAGCTAGAAGGGGAGTTGGAATGTAAATGGTCTCACCCTTGTACGAGAATACTTTATCTAAAACCACTGTGAACAAAGCTAACTCCTTAAAATACTTAGATTAGGGTTTGCATATTTAGAATATTTTTACATTATTTGGTAGTATAATTGCATATAGATACCGTACTTTATATTTGTTGTATTTTAGGGTTTGCATTAGTTAATTATTTTTAATTGCATTTTAAGGCATGTTTATCACTTTAAAGTGATTTATATGTTGGTCAAACTGCCATGAAGAATGAAATTAATTGGTAAGGGCACCTGATCCCACAAGATCAAGGGTGGATCTCATCATCACCTTTTGGCCTACCTAGGATAATCACCATAAATACATAACCCAACCTACCAAATTAATTTAAAATAAATTAGAAGAGACTTATAGAGGCCATCAATTACTCATAGGATCCTCTTGGAAGGAGGCAACCGATTGCCACTCCAGTTGCCCCTCTCTAATTGACTCCGCTAGTATTTAAATGATTAGCTTTGCCAGCACATTCTATGACTCAGACTACCTACGGCTAGCCGAGGAGGGTGTGAAGCAGTTGTTTAGGTGAGGATCTAACTAGTAAGTAGTGGGGAAAGTTTGAAAGAGAGGAGTGGTAGATTAGGTTAATCTAAAAGACCCCCCCCAAAAGACACACACACAAATTCAAGAAAATCAAAACATTTTAGCTTGTTAACCTTAGGGATTGTTTGATTATGTCCTTTGTTTGTGCATCATTTAAGATATTAGGTTGCATCATTTAGTTTAGTTTTCTTAAAAGAACAAAAAGAAAAACTGCATGATCAGTTGCATTCAATGAATAATCTAAACACTGATCAAAGGACTAATCTACACCCCAACATTAATATAGATGATATTTCCCCATGGAGGAACAATCTACTCTTTAATGATGATGAACTACTTCTCATCTTGGATAATGATGATGTTTCCTCATGGACGAATAATCCTCTTTTTGATACTGATGATCCTCCACCTCTTTTTAATAATAATATACATCCATGGAAGAATCATTTTTACCACATGGAAATAGAAGAAGGAAATATAACAAGGAATGGGACCAACTTAGAACACATGGCATAACCAAAATCCTCGTAGGAGAACATTAAGAGACTATTTACATCCTAATTATACCATCATAACTTCATGTCTAAATTTACTAGTATGATTAAATTAAAGGTGGAAGTAATTCAATTAGTTTCTAAATTTTATGGGTTGGAAAGTGAGAGTCCTTACCTGCATTTAAAAGAATTGGATGAAGTGTGCATGACCCAACATACATAAAACATCAAATTAAACATGATAAGACTCAAACAATTTTCTTTTTCTTTAAAGGAAACAGGTAAGATGTGGTTTCATTCACTGCCAACAGGTTCCATATGAACTTGGAAAGAAATAGCTAGGAAGTTCTTTCATATACATAAGATAAATACACTCTATTGAAATATAATAAATTTTATTCAAAAGGATAAAGAAACTTTCTACCAATGCTGAGAAAGATTCAAGGAATTATTGTTAACTTGTCCACATCATGGATACGAATCTTGGCGTATCATTCGCTTCTTTTAGGAAGGACTTAATTTTGATATGCACCAATTTGTTGAAATGATGTGCAATGGAAATTTCTTAAATAAACAATCAAATGAGACGTAAGAGTATTTGAAATGGCTGGTAGAGAGTGCACAAATTCAGTCTAATTTGGAAAAAGTAGGTTACCCAAATAGGCCTAAGTCTACCACCAAATCTGCTAGGAGAGGAATATATGCTGTGTCTAAAAAATATGATATGAATACTAAAATAACATCCCTAGCAAGAACAATTGAGGCCATGGAAATGGGGAGATATTTGTGAAAGTAATACACACCCCACTCAGGAATGTCCCATCGTTACTGCATTTCAGATGTGCTTCATGAATAGGCATATTCTTATGAGCGACCATTTTTCTCATCTTCGGAGACATATAATTCCAACTGGAGTAATCATTCTACTTTCAATTGGAGAAATGGATATAGAGCTAATGTCTCACAAAAGGCCCAATACCAACCATATCACCAAAAATAAGGACCACCTGCTCCTAGACCTTAGGTGAAAGTGGAGGATAATTTTCATCAATTCATGCAATACAAAGAGAAGAAATTTAGTCAAATTAAAGCCCAATTAAAAGAGAACGCAAAATTCATAATTAAATTGAAGGATATGATGTCTCAAATGTTGTAGACCATTGATAAAGGGCAATGTCCTATCCCAAAAAATGAAAAACATGATGGTATGGATGAGGTAGGGGAGATTAATTCATCATTTATAAACATGCAATGAATAAATGCAATTACTATTCTTCATAGTAGTAAAATAATTGTGAAATTTGGTCTTAAAAAGGTTGAGATAGTACCAAAACCTATTAGAAAAAGAGATAAATTTGCTGATAACGAAAATGTCCCACCCCCTAAGCTATATGACATCCTTGCTCAATTTCCACAAAGGCTGCATCAAGCTCCCACAATTGTGTCTAATCATGAGAAGCAGCCTAGGGACATATTTGGTACCTTGTCCTGTGATAAAATTCCAAATTCAAAATTGCAAGATGAATTAACTCACCTTTCCTTTTCAAAGGCCTGTCCAACTAATTTCATTATGGGCACCAGGGAAGTTTCAAACTCTGTGAATTTTTTCCTTTGAAAATTTTCCATCTGTAATAATAATGTACTAATGTTTTTTTTTAAACTTTCCTTTTCTACATCTCCCATTTCATCATTTCTTAATGCATTATCAGCAACCTACTTTTTAAACATTGAGGAAAATGTTTAAGTTAGGTTTAGGGATGTACAATTCACTTTTCTTATATTTTTATTTGAGTTAGAAAGTGTTTCATATGAATTATTTTGAGATTTAATAGTCAGGTTTGTTAATTTTATGTAATAATCTTGAAAGGTACTGTTGTGTAGTTTGGTGAATAGCCTATGTTTGTGATTGAATATCTTAATTTATGTTATCTTGATTTGAAATCTAACCATACAATTGAAGTTATTGATATCAAATTATGCCAAGTTTCATTAAAAAACTCTATCAGAAAGAAGAGAAATTAGTGGCCAAAGTTAGTGAAATCTCCATGGATTCTGACTGTTTGTGGATTATAAACAGAGACTGGATTAATCCTAGATTGTGAACAAGGATAAGATAATTGTTTAGTTAGTGTTAGATGCGTGACCACGCATAACTACCTTAGTTACCTTCTTTTTTTCTAGTAACACTCTCTCACATGCAGATGTAGTAAGAGGTGTTGCTTTGGTATTTTAATTTGAAAAAATTAAGAAAATCCATGAATAGGATTTGGTGCGTAACACGTTAGAGAATGTTATGTGTGATCTTAATTTTTGATCAATTAAAATTTTAAGTTGAGTCCCCATGGGATCGACCTATACTTGCATAAGATGTGCTATAATAGCCTGGGCACTTATGGAAAACAATCAACAAGGGGGCAAGAGATAGGTGAGAATGTAGCCTCTTATAACAATTTTCACTGCTCCACAATAAGAAGCATGGTGCCTATCATAATTGATGATTAGAGACTTGTGCCATCCTCAACAAAAGATTCAATATGGGAAATGTTGAAGGTAGGTAAATATTAATAACATGTATTTTGTAATTTGCAACATACCTTATTTTCAAATATAGTAATTTGTTGTGTAGTTTGTAGATTGCCTTTGATGTACTTGAGCAAAAGATGTGTGCTTTACAAGGAGCTAGTGAGCAATAGATAAAATGGAAGAACTATCTTGTTTGCAATTACATAGCTCCATATGTCAACGATTTGTTGAGGATTTACCCAATGTCTGCAATTTATTCCGATGTCATTGACTGGGACATGTGGAATGCATTTGTACAGAACCACACATCCATTGAATTTAAGGTATGTGTGATAAAGATATTTCATTTAATTAATTACATATAACATCTAATTATTACACTTCATTACGTATGTACAAATGTGTAAGCAAAGAGTACAAGAGGAAGAAAGTTAAACGAAACTAATATGCAACAACCACTATCCAGGTTGGGCTGTCTTATTCAAAAGAGTGCAAAGTAAGCATCCATGACAATTTATTCCTTCCAAATTAATGCTATTATAGTTATATATATTTTGTTCTATAATTATAGTCTCTTGCTTGATAGCAAAAAAAAGCTGGGACTACAGAACCCATTGATGGCTATTTTCTCTTGAAGATGGCGCATTCAATGGGCCGTATTGGCCAAACATTCTTAGATGAAACAACTACAGATATTGCTTCTCGCATTATAAGTGGTTCCTCCTATTTATTAATTTTATAAGTTAATTAGATGAAATGATCCTGT
The DNA here is from genome assembly GCA_035236585.1 of Warburgia ugandensis. Classification (NCBI taxonomy): domain Eukaryota; kingdom Viridiplantae; phylum Streptophyta; class Magnoliopsida; order Canellales; family Canellaceae; genus Warburgia; species Warburgia ugandensis. The sequence continues at coordinate 17,041,904 of CP141133.1, forward strand.
CTTTGTAATTAAATTTTGTAGGACATTCTTACCCAAGAAAGTACAAGTACAGGAACTCTAAGCAATACTATTGCTAATGATAACATCTTGTGTAGGGTTATGGGCAATAAGACGGACCTCCCTAAGTGAGTTAGGGGCATGGGTGTGGTATTGTTCTTTCTAAATTCTTTGGTAAAAGTTTACCTAGAGTTCAAGATCAGGGGGCCTATAGTGAGTTGGTTGAGAAAATAAAAATAGATATATTTGGCCACTTGCATGAAGGAGGTTTAATGATAGTTTCTCAATTCTTTATACCTCCATCAAATGTTAGTTGTAATTCTCCAACTAAAGAAGTTCATGAAGGACAATAGCTAGCCTTGGAAAAATAAATTCCATCCAATGAGGTGCGCGTGCATGCACGCACACACAGAGACAAAACTAAAAAGTTTCGTTGTCCTTCTATAACAATTATCTATCTCAACCTCTCTATTATATATCTAATTTGCAAGCAGGTCAATGCCTATTGGCCCTGGATTCCTATCAAAACATCATGGTAGTTGGTTCATGCTATGAGCATCAATCAATTGTTCACCATATACTAAGAGAGTGTCCATTATCATAGATTTGGATGCTAATGCCAGCCTATCACTCCCTTGAAAAATAAAAACTATTATAACCATGGAGTAGACAATTGCATATCAGGTCACCTGGAGGCACTAGTCATTCTCATAGAGTCCACAGTATGGATCTTATCATACTACCTTCCTCATCAATAATTTTTAGCTAGAGAGCTCAATTTAATTGTTTATTAACTTTATACAGTTAATCAGTAACAACATGCACCATTGAGGTTTTTTTCCATCATAAATTAAGTCCTCTTCATTGACTAATATTATTTAGATATTTTTTTTTACATCTTTTACAATAGCTGTCTAAGGATCATGTGGAAGTCCCACCTAACATGCCTAGATCCTTAGGGTTAATCAACATTCTCATCAACGAAGATAGGGCAATCAACCCCGTATAAATCAAGGAAGGTGTGATTGCTGATGACATTGTTGAAGTACTGCTTATGGCAAAGGATGTATTATGAGTTGGCCTATGGGATCAACTCGAGCACCATTACATTGTCTCCTACATGGGGTATATGCAAATATTTGCTTATAAAATATTTGACATTACATGTTATATTTGCATGGTATAGGTAAAAATTATTTCTTTTATGGAGCTTCTTGAATGATTCAACTAGCCTTCTTGAGATTGAGGATATACATTACTAATTCCTTGACCTCAGCATCATTTATGAAGCTGCAAAGCAATGTCCGGCAGAGAGGCTTGTTAATGATATTTTACTAGGTTTCTTTCGATGCTGTAAGGGATAGGGCTTAATGATTCCCTACAATAGTAGGTAAGTTTTAATTTTCTTATATTCTTGCTAACTTATTATATACTTAGGGATTGCCAACTTTAAGTACAATTCATATGACTATTTATATAAGGCATATTGGATGAGCTCATTTTGGATGTGCACGGGGGGTACGCTTTCTTCTTTTACTCTTGTGAATCGCACAACTGTCCCATCCTCGTAAAAATTATAAATAAGTAATCTTTTATTCTTTTCATGTCTTATATGTAGACAAATAATTTGTTATTCATTTATAATGCATTTGAAATTTAAATTTGTAAAACATGGGTAACATGGGCTTCTATGACCGAGACTATACAACTATCGAAACTCACTTGGAAGAATGTCAAGGTATAGAAAATAGTTAATTACTCTATTTTACGACTAACTAAACTTATAATATTACAAATGATATTTATGGATTCTTTTTGCTGTCCTTGTTGCACGATGCCCTAAATAATAGTCAGATGAGGAGTGTGGGTACTATGTGCTGAGATACATGAGGACTCTAATATTCGATGGTGTTGGTGTCTTCTAGTTAAGAAAGGTAAGACACTTTCTACTTTTCATAATCTTATATTTTTTCACATTTTTTTATGGATCTAGCTAAAAAAATTTGACCTGAATTAAATATGTTGTATTACAAGCTGCTATGCCTTCTAAGTGGACAAACAAGAAGAGTTACTCCAAAGGGAACCTCAAAAAAATACAAAGCGATGAATGAGTGGAAACTTGGAGTGAGAGAGTAAATGAGGATGAAGTAAATTTTGAGCTTCTAAATGAAGTGAATATGGGGGGTGGTTTCCATTATATTCATTGAATATGAAAAAATACCTACAATTTCGTTCTACTATTATATTTCTATTATAATTGCTTCTTCATCTTTTCCTTAGGCCACTTCCTCTGTCATGACTATCTCTTTTATATGATTCTCCATTCTGGTGTTCTTGAGACGATGACATATTTGTTTTTTTAATTAAATTTAGCTTAAATTGAAGAGCACTTTCAACAGATTTTTCAGAGTGCCTTAACAACCTCTGCTAATGAGTTTGTAATGATGCTATAACTCTTGAAAACTTAAATTAGAGATTTCTTTTATTTCTTCAATAACTAAGACCATGGAATCATATTTTTCTTGCAAACTAATCAAAATATTTTTCTTGCAAACTAATCAAAATATTTTTCACAACTTTCTTATATGTTATAACTTCACCATATATCCTCATTTGATTTATTACTTCAATATTTTAGAAAATATTCTTTTAGAGTTTTAGATTCTTTCATCTAAATATTCTTTAACTTGCTTCCAAGAGCTTGTAGTGTAATCATTCTCACATTTGTGCTTACTTGAAACTGCTCCATGCTTCCTTAGCCTTTGAAGTTCTTATGATTCTTAGAAATAAATTATTTGAAATTTTTTGCTAAATGAAGAATAAGGCTTTTGCATCTCTCTTTTTGGATCCTTCAAAGCTTCTCTTTGAATATTTGTAAGAGTTGTTGATTGTTTAGGTTTCACATAGCCAATTTCCATCAAATCCCATAAATCTTATGATAGAAAGAGACTTTTCATCTTCATACTCCAAAAGTCATAATTTTCTTCAAAGAATATAAGAATAAAAGGCGGTTGAATGCCCAAACCTTGATTATTTGTCTGGCCATTGTATTTTGATACTATAGTGATGAATTGTTTTCACCGACCTTCAAGTTTAGCCATTAATGTCATGATTTATTTTTGCCCCACCTTCTTCATACCCAACCAATCTTATTGAACATGCTATGTTACCAATTGCTAGTTTTTATAATGTTTAGAAAACAAATATGAAGAGGAGAACAGTAAATGTGTTCTTTTAGTTTTCATTATTATTTTTTGAATATATATATATATATATATATATTAAGCTATGAATGAGTGGAACTTGGAATGTGGGAGTAAATAAGTATGGATGAAGTGAATACGAGAGTTGGTTTTCATTATATTCATTGAATTGCATCACTTTTATGGAATGATGAATGAGGAGAACTTAGAGTGTAAAAGTAAATGCAAATGTGTATATTCTTACAAACAAAGTAAATGTGGATGTTGTAGTGAATGCATATATTGTGGTTTCTTTTATGAAGTATTTTCAAGATAGATGTGGATGGATAACGATGAATTTGCATGTTTTGTACCCAATGTGAAAGTTAAATTATGTTTGTTTTTCATATGTATAAATATTGTAAGAAAATTATATCAGGTGCTACATTGAATGTAGAAATATAGGTAGTGATTGCACTATAATAAAAAAAGTGACTTTTGAAACTTTAAAAGTTATCGATTTTCGAAGTCGACACAATAGAAGTCTTTTTTTCATTAACTTCTATTAGCATTTTTTACCTACTTTAAAAGCCAATTGTGTAGTAGTGATGTCTCCCTTAGTAGACTTTTCTCTCGTGAAGAAAAGTGAATGATAGGTTTTGCAAATATAGTTGTTTCTTTTGAAAAAAATCACTAAATAGCCAACAAACAACTAGAAATGATCAAGATTTGACCAAAAGCCAACAAGAACAAAAAAAGAAAAAGAACAAAAAAAAAGAACAAAAGAAAATAAATGACTATAATCGAGGGGATTTTTATATGGGTGGTCAAATCAAATTCCACGATTGATAAACACATCTCATTGAAAAATATTTATTTTATTGATATTGTTTGGGTGAACCATCCATAGATTATTTCACCCCAAAAAATAAGAAAAAAAAAAAAAAAAAACTACTTCAGAGAATGCCATTGTGGATGCAATCGACTCACCATTTACTCCAAGATCTTGTTCACACAATGATATACATACACACACATACACACACACACACACACACCCCTAAAACAAGTTAATCTTATGTCTATTTTTAACATTTCCAAAGGAACTAAAGTGTGTAAGTATAGTGTAAGAATGAGCCTCAATCAATAGGTACACTCAAGACAGTGTGTGCGGGTGGCTGGAGTATTTAGCTAACAATGTTATTTCCCTTTTTTTAAAAGAAAAAATTTGATCTAAAGAACTTACAACCAAATGTAAACTATGGAATGTGCCCATTTTCCTGTGAGTACATGATAGACTTCTAGTTACAATGTCACATTCTCAAAAGAGGGAACTTCCAGCCAAGCATAAACTATGAAGGCACCTATTTGTTGCAAGCAAATGCTAGGCGGCTTTTCTTTACAATGCCACATTTAATTTAGGATTTTTACCAATAAATCTGGAGCAATGCTGTTGTAAAGGGGCTTAAAATATATAATTAGTTGTGTAGTCGATCCCTTTCACATGAAAGGAGCCACCTTTCGATGATTTGACATGTTGAACTGATCACTCTAGTTTTAGATATCTCACACATAAAAACCACGAAGAATTAACTTAGACCACTGTAGAAATTAACCTTCTAACTGCATATTTTCTATGATCAAAAGTATAATTATTGTAGATACTAGAATTATTGAGTATACATTTTGGAAAATTAGACATCCACAATTGAAGTAATTGAGTAAATTGGTCATTATCATTAGAAGGTGGCCCTAGCATGCAAGCAGTGGGCAACTGAACCACTATGGTCCATATCATCACACTTTAGTGCAACATACCCCATAAGAAAAAAATATGAATGAGTTGTGTAAGGACACTGCGATGGAAAAATCCTTAATCAAGTCAATGGGTGCCACTTGACTAAACGGCAAGACCTACTGAATTGAGGCGTATGATAATTTGTAGTGCTTGGTGGTCTGCTTAGGTAGCCTTCTATCTACGTCTTCTTAGCATATCTCTTTCTTGTAAGTCTCTATATTTCTGCCAAGCATTGAGAACCATGATGCATGCAAACAGTTTAACTTTAAAAATGAATGTCTAAATAAGTCTATAAACAAGAGGAATTTTATAATACGATGTGACCACATTAAGTTGTCTTCTCGGTTGGAAATTTAAGCATCAATTGGGAACTTCTTTTTTCTAATTCTCATTCTAAGAGCCAAAATGAGCAATTATAGAATGATTATTGTTTTCTCCTATATTTTTACATAAAGTTGTTTGGGTATATAGCTACCGGAAATCATTCTCATTCTATTCAAAATAAGGAAGCTCCTTGGATAACCTCTTTTTTTTTTTTTTTCTTGTGGATTATAGTCCTAGTAAACTATTCAAAGGAAAAGGCAGACATATGAATAAGGTCATCACATCTCTCGCATATGCAATAGTATAATACTTCTCAACTTAGATGACCAAACATATAAACTCACTTCAATGATGATAAAGTGCAAACACATAGATCGACTTTAATTAAGACAAAATCCACTACAATTAATTAAAATTAACTTTAGACATATAATCATTTTAAACATAAGTATAATACAATCAAGATATAAGGCAAATCAATAATAACTAAAATAATCTCAAGTCTACTAGACAAGATACCCCATTGCACCTATAAATGCCAGCCCTTGAGTTTACCTAAAAATATCAATTAGTTGAGAGGTGTTAGGTATATAATATTGATGAAATAGAGTAAACAAGAAAAGCTACATCCAATAGCAAGTCAAAGTATACATCAATTAGAATCATACACTTTTTTGTAAAAGGTGTTATTTTCTTCTATGCTATTATGTAGCTATAAAATGTACATAAAACAACCTACCTTACAAAAAGGGAAAATGACAAACAATCATAAGTCCAAAAATAAAGGATTGGTACAAAGTCCGAAATAAAAGAATTAGTACAAACAAACATTCAAACAATCGTAAGTCCAAAGCATCTCTAATTCAAAATCAAAGAAATAATTCAATATTTTTTTGAATGATGTGATATATTAATCAAGGATTAGTACATAGGGAGAATGAAACATGTATCATTTAATTAGCGATGTCTTGAATTTACTGTGGCCATGTATGAATAGCAAACAGGTTTCAAGTGTGATCTTGGAAGATAATCTCCTTTAGTTTCACGGTTAAGTCAATAGTTTTAAGGAGGCTATTATCAACCAAAAACAAAAGGGGGATTCTTCTTGCCCAAAAATCCTCCAATAGAGAATACTATCCCTAAAGACTAAAATTTTTGGGACATGAACTATATGCAAATAGAATCCTTCCTTTTAAAAATATTCTATGATAGTTTGGCTTGAAAAGCCATAATCATTATTATAAGGCTTTAGAGGACTAACCCGATTGACAAATATCTATCCATGCAACTAAACTATTTCTTTCTTCACCTTCCCCACTTGTTCACACAAAATTTTGTTGCAATGATTCACATTTGGCCAGAAAAACCATTGGGAGTTTGAAACAAGAGAATTCATAATTTGGCATTGTCACGACCCGGGTTTTTATATGATGCAATTTTGATAAAAAGGCTAGATCTCTTGTTTTATAAGTATGAAATGCATGAAAATCTTTTTCATTTTGGAAAACAATCTTTCATAAAAACCCTGAGTGTCAAAACACATTCTCAAATTATCTAGCCATGGCTAAGTTTTTAACATTATTCCCAAGAAAGTGTTAGTCACAGCCCCAGCTACTAGAGAGTAACTACAATCAAGTATCATTGAAAGATAAGGTAGGGGTTTACTTACTTGCACTTAGTCTGGGTGTCTTCTATCACAAGCGTTCCTTGCTCTTAAGTATTTACTTGGTGTCTGAAAAATGTTGAGAATTAGGTGAGTATATACTATACTCAGTAGGAGCCTATCACTACTAGTTTTATAATGCATGAGATATTTTAAAATCATATGTTCTTTCAAAATATGTGCATGTCTAAATACTCAAGCTCAATATCAATATAAGAATCCGTTATCAAACTGAAATACTAATGACTTAAAGGATTACATAATCCAAAATTGAAAGTATCATATACATATATATATGATAACATTATGATATGCATCAGATGCTTCATGGAATCCAACTCATGGATCTCTAGTATGGTATAGTCAACCAACCTCATATCATGCCATATGCAATGCACATAAATCATCAAACCATAAGGTTCAAACTATGCCCACGACCTCCTCACCGTGTGGTCCCCGGGTACCTGAGGACACTCGGTCATAGCCTCCACGGGGCCTATGACACATCGACCCAGTGCCGTGACACTAGTGGTAGCCCCCTGTACCACATGCAGTCGACGTAAGGACGTTGCCTCTTTTTGGGCGTGGTACCTATCCACCTAATAGTGGTAGAGGCTAGGTGACCAACCCAGACCCCTCAGCATATCACCCACGGGCTTACTAGCCCAAATCACATAAGATCAAATAAGCCAAAACCTCTTTTCAAAACCTGTCCTCTTTGGGTCCCTCACAACTGCCTGGCCCTCGACACTCCAGCGTCTTTTGGCAACCCTCAAGGACATGCAATCTTTGCAAGAACTTAATGCTCATAGATCATGCAATGTATGCAATAGTTTGCAAAACATATCTATGCATAATGTATATACAAAACATGGTTTGGAGAATCAAGGTCAGTTTGGCCTATCTTTTATGGGTTTTAGAGTAATTGGTCTTATTACTTAGGCATTAGGGGTCCATCCCTATGCCTATGGGTGTCCTAAGGTCCTAATTGGGCCTTGGTATCCTCAGTTTTTCAAAGGTCTAGCAGCCACGCGCCACTATCCTATTCTAAGGGTCATGATCACCTTTGATTGAACCTTGATCAGGGATTTTATAATTTGAATATGTTCGCATCATCGACACGGACACAACACCTTTTGCGGCACCTCAATCGGAGCTCTAGATCTCAAGTTATAAGAGTTTTAGTGTCTCACATACATAAAGGTTTCAAGAATGAAAAGACGGAATGCTAGGGCGCTGCGCGTCTACGTCGTGCGCCCCGGCTTCCCTAAGGAACGAGAAAACCCAGTACCGCTAGTGCGCTGGTCGTCTGCGGCGTGTGCCTCAACGGGCGTGTCTGCAGACGCGCCAGGTTTTCCTGCCCGACTGTCTCTTTTGTGGGCACGTCTTCGGACGCGCCCATTTGGTTTCTCAAAATGCGGTCAACGTGTGTAATGACCCCAATTTTTGTAATATTAAAATCCCATGAAAAGTTCAATTTTGAAGAAAAGGGCATTTTGGTCATTTCACTAGTCGCCTTGACTGAACCCAAAAAATTGGTCCTAGAAATGGTACCATTATATGCGTCTCGGAAAAAGGAATCCAACAAGACCAAAATCATCCAAAACGGAGTTAAAATGAGCAAGTTATGGCCCTTTGAAGATCAGGGGCAAAACTGTAATTTTCACAAAAACGGATTTAACTGCAAAACACAGGGGCCCATTTTGATACGGGCACCCTTCATCTTCCACCTCCTAGAGAGTTCTAGAACGGCGGTAATTGGAGGAGAAATCACTGCCATTCTGGAGGTTTCTCCACCGCCATTCAAAGGCGGTGAGAGCCCCCTCCAGAACCCTCTCTTAGCTCTATAAATAGAGCTCTTGGGTGCTTCTAATGACAGCCCAAAACATTGGAGAAAACCCATCGTGGAGCAGTAACCTAGAGGAGAAAACGTGGAGAGAAAACCAGCCACGAAGCAGGTATGCCCAAAAACTCCCCAAACCCATCTCACCCATAGTCCTAGGCTCAGTTTCCCTAGGTTTTTGCATGAAAATCCATGGGGAATAGGCTTCTAGGGAGCCATCAAGGACCCTGGGACGTCCCCAGGGCCGCACTGGTTCCTCAGGGATGAACCAGGGCATCCCAAGGACGCCCCGGTCCCCCAACGACGGAAACGCCCAATTCGGACGAGACACGTCAAACGCGTCTGAGAGGAAACCAACGGGCGTGTCCGTAGACGCGCCCGCTAAAGAGGCAGACGGACGGAGCGTACCGCGCGTCTGCAGACGTGCCCGCTGAGGCGCATGCCGCAGACACACAGCGCGCTAGCAAGGCATCGTCTTTTGGTTACTTAAGGAAGCTAGGGCGCACATCGCAGACGCGCAGCGCCCTAGCATTCCGTCTTTTTGTCTTTAAGACTCTTTGTACATACGACACTAAAACGCTTATAACTTGAGATCTAGAGCTCCGATTGAGGCGCCGCAAAAGGCGTTGTGTCCGTGTCGATGACGCGGACACACCTATAAAATCCCTGATCAAGGACCAATAAAAGGTGAGCATGACCCTTAGAATAAGATGGTGGGGCGTGGCCATTAGAACGTTGGAAAACTAAGGATACCAAGGCCCAATTAGGACCTTAGGACACCCATAGGCATAGGGATGAACGCCTAATGCCTAAGTAATAAGACCAATTACTCTAAAACCCATAAAAGATAGGTCAAACTAACCTTGATTCCCCAAACCATGATCAAGAGCGTCCGAGGACAAAAGGGTTAGCGCGACCTAGCCAGGTAGGTGCTCTATCATTATTAGATTCTTTTAAAAGAACTATTATTGTTTTGAGAACATATGTTTTAAATATATGACTTGATTTGCATGACTTAATTCAGCATGCATGATAAATGCTTTGTACATAGCCATGTTTTGTAAATGATTGCATATACATTATGCATATATGTGTTTTGCAAACAAGTGCATACATTGCATAATTTAAGTACTTGCAAAGATTGCATATCCTTGAGGGTTGCCGAAAGACGCTGGAGTGTCGAGGGCCAGGCAGTTGTGAGGAACCCAAAGAGGACAATTTTTAAAAAGAGGTTTTGGCTTATTAAATCTTATGTGATTTGGGCAAGTAAGCCCGTGGGAGCTATGCCGAGGGGTCTGGGTTGGCCACCCGGCCTCTACCACTAATAGGTGGATGGGTACCACACCCAAAAAGAGGCAAGTCCCTACGTCGACTGCATGTGGTATAGGGGGCTACCACTGGTGTCACGGCACTGGGTCGACGTGTCCTAGGCCCCGAGGAGGCTATGACTGAGTGTCCTCAGGTACCCGGGGACCACACGGCGAGGAGGTCGTGGGCATAGTGGACCCTATGGTTTGATGATTTATGTGCATTGCATATGGCATGATATGAGGTTGGTCGACCATACCATACTAGAGATCCATGAGTTGGATTCCATGAAGCATTTTATGCATATCATGATGTTATGATATATATGTATATGATACTTTCAATTTTGGATTATATGATCCTTTAAGTCGTTAGTATTTCAGTTTGAAAATGGATTTTGATGTCGATATCGAACTTGAGAATTCAGACATGCACATGTTTTGGAAAGAGCATATGATTTTAAAACATCGCATGCATTATAAAAACTAGTAGTGATAGACTCCTACTGAGTATAGTATATACTCACCCTATCCTTAACATTTTTCAGGATAGTTCAACTCGTAAATAGAAGACGTCTCAGGAGATATTAGTGCTACGAGCAAGTGAATCAAAAAAGAAGAAAGTTATACATGTAAGTAAACTCTCAACCCTTTGGACATGAAGTTGTATTTAATTATAGTTAGGCTGTGTCTTTGGACTGAAAGACACAGGAAAAATATTTATGATTTCTGAAGTTTTTTCAAAAACTACTTTGGTTGTAGTGAAAGCAAATGACACTCGGGGTTTTAAAAAAAAAAAGAGTTTAAAACTAAGGGTTTTCCGCTGCATTGCATGGTTTTTATAGAATGGTTTTCAAATAGGGATGCATCCCACCTTAGGAAATTAGGTATTGCATTTAAAAATGCATGAGAAAACTCGGGTCGTCACAACGTGGGACGTTCCGACTGGAACTTCCTGTTCGTTGGGGAACCGGGGCATCCTCAGGACACCCTGGTTCGACCCTGTCGAACCAGTGCGGCCCAGGGGACGTCCCTGGTTCCTTGGTGGCTCTCCAGGGCTCCATTTTGCATGGTTTTTCATGCAAAAACCTAGGAAAATTGATCCTAGATCTACTGTGAAGATGGGTTTTGAGGGATCTTGGGCATACCTGGCTCGTTGCTGGGTTTTTCTCCTTGTTTCCCCTCTAGGTCACTGCTCCTCAACGGGTTTTCTTCAACGTTTTGGGCTGCCATTAGAGGTGCCCAAGAGCTCTATTTATAGAGCTATGAGAGGGTTCTGGAGGGGGCTCTCACCGCCTTTGAATGGCGGTGGAGAAACCTCCAGAATGGCGGTGATATCTCCTCCAATCACCGCCGTTCTAGAACCCTCTAGAGGTTGAAGATGAAGGGTGCCCGTATCAAAACAGGCCCTTGTGTTTTTGCAGGGTAAATTCGTTTTTTTTAATAAAATTACATTTTTGCCCCTGAACTTAAAGGGCCATAACTTGCTCATTTTAACTCCGTTTTGGGTGATTTTGGTCTCGTTGGATTCCTTTTTCCGAGACGCACCTAATGGTACCATTTTCAGGACCAAATTTCTGAGTTCAGTCAAGGTGAATAGTGAAATGACTAGAATGCCCTTATCTTCAAAAATTGATCTTTTCATTGCTTAACTTGGAATTTCAATATTACAAAATTGGAGTCATTACATTCTTACCCCCTTAGGAAAATTTTGCCCCCGAAATTCTACTATATATACAATCAAAAGATCTCGGGGTACTTTTCTCACATTTTTAACTCTAGTTCCCAAGTCTCTTCTTCCATGTGCGCATTTCTCCACAAAACTTTGACTAAGGGTATGTCCTTGTTCTGCAGCTTCTTATTCCTACGATCCTGGATCTCAACTGGTCTCGTTTCTATCTTGAGATCCTCCGTCAACTCTATGGGTACCTGGTTGATGACATGAACAGGGTCAGGCACGTACCTCCTTAGCATAGATACATGAAATACGTTATGCACTTTAGATAGCTGAGGGGGTAGTGCGATCCTGTAGGCCACTTTTCCCACTTTCTCCAGGATTTCGAAAGGTCCTATGTAACGCGGACTAAGCTTGCCTTTGATACCGAACCTCATAACTCCTTTAGTGGGAGATATCTTTAGGAAAATGTGCTCTCCTATGTCGAATTCTGTAATATCCTTAATTTTTAAGATAAAAATAGGAAATTATTAAATAAATAAAAATAAAAATTTATGGATGAAATTATTTCCTGAAAACATAATAATTAGAAAGTGCTCGTTGATACGAATCCAACGCCACCAAGAACGCGAGAAACGGAGCTCAAACGAGGGAGTTATGAGCCGTCAAAGTTGTAAGGGCAAAATGGTCTTTGACGTAAACGTGTTACACAGGGTCCAAATTGATAACGGCACTCCTCGCCTACCCACGTCCCTACCAGTCCGGCGAAATCGCCGGAGAGACGTGGGAAGAGACGTGTGGGGAAGAGTTTCTCTTCCCCAAGACTCTAAAACCCTATATCTATGCTCCTCTAGGAGCCAAAACGCTCCACTTTGAGCGTTTTCCATGAATGCTACGCAAAACCCTAGATCTGTAAAAACTTGAATTTTCCGGCGAGTAGAGCCCCGGCAACACGAGCAACTCCGGCCAGGTGCAAGGTAAGCCTCAAAACCTATGTTTTTCTGTATTTATTAATTAGGAAATTAATTAGGAAAACGTTTAAAAATTTTGGAAAAAAATCAGATTTTTAGGAACTTTGTGCACGCTACTGTCGGAGCGTGATTTCACGGATCAAACCTAGTCTGTTTGAAAATCTCACCGTCCAACTAGTGAACAAGAGACCCAAGAGCATACCCTTTAAATTTGGGAGTGATCCAACGGTGGAATTTCCCAGAAAACTCAAAAACAGTACCTAGGGAGGTTTTTAGGAACTTGGGAAAAATCATTTAAAAACCATGGTTTTTGAGAAAATTAGTGCAAAAGGAGGGCATAAATGGATTCTAGAGAGAATTCTGAAGAAAATGGCGCAAAAATCACGCAAAACGGAGCTCAGTAGTTCGCCGGAGGCGACCGGAACCGGTCGTCTTCCCCGGCCGTCCAACGGCGTCGCGCCCCCGCGCTGACGCCAGGACGCACTCCATGACGCCCGAGGGACGACGTCACATGACGTCGTCGTCGCACGCGTGCGCGGCGCCGCGCGCGTGCGGGACGGCCTCGGTGGGCTGTCGCGGTGGGGCCGGGACGCCGTGCGTCTTCATGCGCCCGTGTACGCCGGTGTAAACCGGCGGAAAAGAGGCGCCGCCGGTTTAAACCACCTTATGGTGGTCCGGCAGGCCCCATTTTAGCGTAGTTTTCACTAAAACTTGATTTTTGGGAGCTAGAGAGGTCCAAATCACGATCCGGAAGAGGCGTTGTGACCGTATTGACGACGCGGACCTAGTTTTAACTTAAAAACTTAGAAATGACCACTTTTTATTTAGAAAAAATTTTAAAATAGTGATGTGACATGTACAGGTACACTTGAATATACCAATTAAAGGGAGTTATTGGCAAGCTAGTGATCTCACACTGAGGTAGGTGACGACAACTAATGTTTTTCTTTGATTTTAAACCATGTTTTAAACATAGCATCATGTGTGATTGTGTTTTAAAGTGCGATTTTTATTTACCATGGATTTCATGCGACATTGCGTACAGATGGTTATTCCAAATTGAATTTTTACCGAATAAACTTATTTAAACTGCTTTTACAAGCATGATGTTAATTAGTTATGCTTAATTAGAGATTTATTTCTTATTATATATATAGAAAATGCATGGATTTACATGGAAATGAGTATAGAGGCTTAGTAATTTGTCCTTTTTATAAAGCAACCTCAGGATGAGGGGCATGTCTTGGGGATTTCAAGCTATAAGTGCTCTTGAGTTTTAGCATATACATATGATTTCCGTGTTTTATATTTGATGACGGTGTTCTCGCCCTAAGGCCATGCTGAGGGATGTGGCCGCCACCCACCTTCCGAGATTATGATGTGATGAGTTTGTGATATGATAGACACCGCCCATAGATGGCATTTGGTAGGGGTTTGGTAACATGGATAAATTCACACTACCGGTCCGAGCCTTTCCATGGGGACAGACGTTAAGTCTCCCGTTACGGTGTCGACGGGAGCTTCGCGGTGGTTGATACCCATGGAGGGTTGCCACCGCAAGATGATGGCACACATATTCTTGTTATGTGTGCATGTATGATGAGCATGGTTATAGATGGTATGCCTGGGTGTGACGACACTCAGTGGTTGACTATGTGTACTCCTGATCAGGGATGTTAGTGCGATGTGGTGGGACCCATTACCTTAGGGTGCCCTTATTCTTGTTGTATGCTCCATGTTATTGATTCATGTCATGTTTTAACTCCGTGAATTTCATGTTTTAGCATATGGAATAAATTGGCATTTATTGAACATGGCATTATGATATCACTATCTTCATAAATGTTAGATTTTTCATCAGTATTGTTCATTATTTCTTGCATTTATTACATTAATTGTCTATGTACCTACACAAGCAATAGTTGTCGAGGCATTGCTTTGTTTTGCAATGCCTTAGATCTCGAGTGCGATAACAGAAAGGCAAGGTCATGTTGAGAAGCCGTGAGAGTCCGCCGAAGACCATTTTTCTATAGTATTAGACAGTGATGTGAGTCATTAAACATGATTATCATTTGGATTTTTATTATGGACTGCATATTTTATATTGGGATGTGATTTATATCTTTGGACATATGTGGACATTTATGTGGGATGTTATGATGGATAGACCCTGGGCCATATTATTATTCTCTTTTGGACGTTTATTTGATTTAAAATAAAGGCGCCTATTTATTTGACGTTGATTTCTACGCGGATCATTTATTTATGTTTAAATTACATGTACGTCATTTTGAGAAAGGAAAAGTTAACACCCGGAGTTTTAAGATAGGTTTAGTAAAATGTTAAATAAATCTTTTCTCATGGGATCCCAAATGCTCTTATTTAAATTGTCAAAAAAAAAAAAATTGTCTTAAAAATCGGGGGTGTTACAAATTCCAATGGTCTCCTCCTTCGATCAGCATAGCTCTTTTGGCGGCTTTGAGCCGTGAGGAGGCATCTTCTTATGAGTTTGACCTTCTCGGCACATTGCTCTACCAGCTCGGACTGGAGCACCCTGGACTCTCCAACTTCACTCCAACTAGTGGGTGATCGACAGGGTCTCCCATAAAGCGCCTCGTATGGAGCCATGCCCATGCTTGATTGAAAGCTATTGTTGTACGCAAACTCGACTAGCGATAGGTTTTCATCCCAGCTTTGCTTCCAATCAAGGGCACAAGTTCACAACATATCTTCGACTATCTGGATTGTGCGCTCTGACTGTCCATCGGTCTGTGGATGGAAGGCTGTGCTATAGTTCAAGGAAGATCCTAAGGATTTTTGGACAGACTTCCAGAGTTGCGAAGTGAAGCGGCTATCCCTATCTGAAGTGATACTAAGGGGTATACCATGTAGACTTACTATCTCTTTCATGTATAGCTGGGATAGGCTATCAGTGGATTGGGTATGACATATAGGAAGGAAATGGGCTGTCTTAGTTAATCTATCAACAATTACCCAGATCATGTCATGACCTTAGAGGTCCTGGGTAGCCCTATGATGAAGTCCATTGTAATATGGTCCCATTTCCATTCGGGTAACTCAAGGGGTTGTAACAATCCCGCAGGTCTTTGATGTTCAACCTTTACTTGTTGACATGTTAAACACTTTGCCACAAATTCCCCTATGTCTCTTTTCATACCATCCCACCAATATTGTTTCTTTAAGTCTTGATACATCTTAGTCCCTCCTGGGTGTATAGTATATATAGACCGATGAGCCTCTTTTAAGATTTCTTGTCTTAACTCTTCATTAGCCGGTACCACTAACCTTCCTTGCATGTAAACGCTACCATCTTCCCTTTTTGTAAACCCTGGTTTTCCTATGAAAGCTTGTATATCCGGATCTCCTTCTTGTTCTTGTTTAACTTTTTCATTAACAGCCGACTTTATTGTTAGACCTGCCATAATGATCTTGTGCTTACTTATGTCTGGTTTCCATGTGATTACTTCTTGTAATAGCTTCCATCTCTTAATTAATAAACTTGCACACATCCCTTAGGTTTTTCTGCTTAATGCATCAGCTACCACATTAGCTTTTCCAGGGTGATAATGAATGGAGAAGTCATAGTCTTTTAAGTATTCCATCCATCTTCTTTGTCGCATGTTTAAGTCTTGTTGGGAAAAGATATATTTAAGACTCTTGTGATCTGTAAAAACTTCAAACTTTTCCCCATATAAATAATGTCTCCAAATTCGCAAGGCAAAGACTATGGCCGCTAATTCTAAGTCATGGGTCGGGTAATTGACTTCATGCTTCTTGAGTTGTCGAGAAGCATAAGCGATTACCTTCCCATGTTGTATAAGTACGCAGCCTAGTCCTTGTTGCGAGGCATCGCTGTATATCTCAAATCCGCCACTTCCTGAAGGTAAGGTAAGGATAGGTGTTGATTGTTTTACCGCAAGTGCACGGGCTATTGTAGGGTAGCTTATGCAAGTACGGGTCGATCCCACGAGGACTTGATTTAAAATGATGGAGTTTCAATAAAATCTAATTATTTAAAATTAAAAATAAATCACTCAAAATTATTGAAATTATTAAAATGAGAATCAATGTTCAGATCTAATAAACTTCTCAACAATACAGAATTTCCAGTTCTTAAAGAAAACAAACAAAATCAAATAATGAGAAAAAACTACTTCCCTAGATCAATTTTCATCAAAATATTCACTTCTGGTCTTCTAAAAGCTGATCCTCCTTTACAAATATCTTCAATCCATTCTTGATTAGCGATCCACTGGTCGGATTTGTCAGATTCCTTAAAATGGTCAAGATCTGGGCTAAATTGTGATTTCAAGATTTGGACGGCTCAGATTGATTTTTGAATTTCAGATCTAAGATCAGAAGTGTTGGTTATGTCTAGGGAAGTCCTAAGAATGAACCTGTAAAATTAATTTGAAATCAGAGAAGAAACGAAGGAGAAATGGAGGATTTTGTTTTGATTAAGGTTAAACCGTTGAGAGGTTAGGCCTTGATTGATCTGTCTCAGATTGGACAGTTCCTGGATAACATAATGAAGATAAATTAAAACTAGAACAGAAGCAGGATAAAGAGGGAATTAAAGAAAAGGACTGAAATGGAATTAAAATAAAGTGTGATGGGTAAAACTAGAATTTAACCAGTTTTTTGTTTTAAACCAAAAACTCAAAACGGAAATCCAATGGGGATGGGAGAGGAAGCTGGAGATGGGGGAAAGAAGAGGAAATGGATGGAAGAAGAGGAGGAGGAGATGGGAAAGAATAGAGAAAACTCGGATCGGGTTTCCATATCCAGGCCGTCTGGTACCGATGGTGGTGGAAGAAGGGTGATTGGAGAAGGGCCAGTGGAAGTAGATGGTGATGACTGTACGTGGCTTTGCAACATTGGCCTAAGAGAAAGGACAGTAGAGGGGGAGGAGCGAGTGAGAGAGGGATTGGTCTGAGAAGGAGGCTAGCCTGTGCGCAGAGAGATCTAAGAAAGGAAGAGAGCAGAGGGGTATGCCGTCCGGTGTTTGGAAGCTGAGGTGGAGCCGTCGGTTAACAAACTATGTCGGTGACTGGAATGGGCTGGTGACTCAGGAGATGCTTGCCTTGGGGGAGCTGGATCTCAGTGAAAAAAAAAAATGACGCCCCTTCTGGGCGTCGGATGAAGAGGGCCGGCTCGTCCGATGAGGAAGACGATGCCTTTGGTCTGGGCATCGTCTGGTTCTCTGGGCGGTGAAGCTTGGAAGCAAACGATATGGGTGGCCTGGGTTGTGGAAACGATGGGGAGCAGAGGAAGTAGAGGTTACGGGAGAGATGGTGCAGAGGAGAAAGGAGAGTGGATTGAACTATGAAGCAAAGGAGAGTGACTGAGAAGGGGAGCAGGGAAAGAATAGGTGCATGATGCAGGAGAGGAAGAGAGAGACCAGGGGTTTACTGTGGTAGATGAAAGAGGTGAGGGAATTGACAATGAACAGAGGAAACTAGGGGAAATGACTCACGGTGCTGGAAATATGGGCAGTACTGGGTAAGTGAGAAGAGAAAGCTAAGAGATAGGTGGGGGTCGGATTTGAGCGTGAAGCGGAGGGAAAGAGAGCCTGGGATGAGAAGAGAGAAAGAGGAGGAGAAGGGAGCAGTGGGTATGGTTGGGAAAGAGAGTAGAGGAAGAAGGAGAGAAGGAGAAGGAGAAGTAGAAGATGGGTACGTGAGAATGAGGAAAGGAAAAAGAAAAGGAAAGAAGGAAAAAGAAAGAAAAAGGAAAGAAGGAAAAAGGAAAAAGGAAAAGGAAAGAAAGAAAAGAGAAAAAGGAAGGGAAAAAGGAAAAGGAAAAAGAAAGAAAAGAGAAAAGGAAGGAAAAAGAAAGAAAAGAAAAGGAAGGAAAGAAGGAAAGAAGGAAAAAGGAAAAGGAAAAGGAAAAAAAGAAAAAGAAAAGGAAAGAAAGAAGCGGGGGAAAGGGTTTCCTTTTTCTCCATGATTCTAAATTTAGCTCCATTGTCTTCTAGGAAACTATCATATCCATCTTCATGGGTGATCTAGTCCATCCATTGCCCTTTAAGATGATCTGCACCGTTATCTTTTAATCACAGCCATCCGTGCGTTCTTTGGTTGATCTGCAAAAGAATAAACTAAATTAGACTCATCTGAACCGTACATTAGTCATCTAATGATCATCTGACCATTGATTTTGACAAATTAAGGTTTAAATGGTCAATTGGATTTATATTCAAAATCAAGCTAAGTTTTGTAAAATTGAATGGTTAGATGATCTAATTGAATGCTAAATTAGGGAAATTTTGACCAAAATTAAACACTTAACAACAGGTGCTGTAGTTAAACTTCTTTTTAGTTCCTGGAAGCTTTCCTCACATTTACCAGTCCATTCAAATCTTGTGTCTTTCCTGGTTAGCTTAGTTAGAGGTAAAACAATTTGTGAAAAACCCTCGATGAATCTCCTGTAATATCCGACAAGTCCTAAGAAGCTTCTTATTTCTGTCACCGTCTTAGGTCTTTCCCGATTAATGCGATTCAACCTTAGTGGGGTCAACTGCTATGCCATCTTGAGAAATAATGTGTCCTAGGAAATTAACCTTTTCCAGCCAAAACTCACACTTACTGAATTTTGCATATAACTTGTGTGCTTGTAGGGTGCTTAATGTTATCCTTAGATGTTCCTTATGGTCTTCAGGAGTTTCAGAATATATTAATATATCATCCACAAACACTATGATGAATTTATCTAAGTACTCCTTGAACACCCTATTCATGAGGTCCATAAACGCGGCTGGAGCATTAGTTAAACCAAAGGACATTACTCTGAATTCATAATGGCCGTATCGAGTCCTGAAGGCTGTCTTAGGAATATCTTCTTCTCTAACTCGAAGTTGATGGTACCCGGATCGTAGATCAATCTTAGAGAAGACTCTGGCTAACTGAAGTTGATCGAAAAGATCGTCAATTCGGGGAAGAGGGTACTTATTTTTAATGGTGACCCTATTCAGCATCCGATAGTCTACGCACAATCTCATGGAGCCATCCTTTTTCTTAACAAAAAGGACTGCAGCTCCCCACAGAGATACGCTAGGTCTTATGAACCCTTTGTCAAGTAGTTCCTGTAACTGGGTCTTCAGTTCTCTTAGTTCTGCAGGAGCCATTCAGTAAGGAGCTTTGGAAATGGGGGAAGTACTGGGTATAAGGTCAATGATAAACTCAATTTCCCTTGGTGGAGGTAGACCTGGTAAGTCCTCAGGGAATACATCAAGAAATTCTTGGACTACCTCGACATCCTCTAGCTTTGGTTGGGGATTCTCGACGGATTCAATGTTGGCTAAGAAGAAGGGGCATCCTTGAGCAATGTGCTTAACTGCTTTCATGGCAGAAATAACACACGCTCCAGAATAATCCTTTCTTCCTTGGAGGGTGAAAGTGTTTCCATTAGGTAGGGTAAAAGTGACATGTTTCTAGCGGCAATCAACAAAGGCCTGATGAAAGGCTAGCCAATCCATACCTAAGATGATGTCGAAGTCAGTCATATCTAAGTGAATGAGATTGGCATGTAGCAAATGATCCTTAGTCAAAATGGGGACATCCTGGAGATAAGAATAGGTGGGAAGTGCCTGGCCTACAGGAGTCATGACTTCTAGAGTGAAGTCTAGGTCCTCTGGTAAAATGTCCAAGGATGATGCAAATTCCCGGGATATGAAAGAATGAGTGGAGCCTGTATCAAATAGAACTTTAGCAGGTGTATCATAGATAGAAAGAATACCTTCAACGACTGCATTTGAAGCTTGGGCTTGACTGGAAGTGAGGGCAAAGACACGTCCTTGGCTTTTTGAAACTTGATCTTCTTTACGCTCTTGTACTTTCCTTTTTGGACAGTTACTAGAAAAATGTCCTAATTCTCCACAACTATAGCAAGTGATGTTGAAAGTGGGACATGGTTTGCCTGGATGATTTCTGTTACACCTAGGGCATGCCTTCCAGTCTGGTCTTCTTCCTTTGTTTTCAAACGGCTTCTTGAAAGGTGGCCTAGGTCCAGATGACTGAAATGGTCTCTTTCCTTTATTTCTCATGGTGTTGATGTTCTTAGTTTCTCTTATTGCCTGGTTCCTTTGATAATCTTTTTCGTATAGGGAGGCCATCTCTACGACTTTAGCTACTGTGGTAGGTTGGAAACCTAGAACTCTGTTCCTGAGTCCTGGGTTGAGTCCATCTACAAATCTTTATGCCACATCTTCCTCATCAGCACAAGCACTCGGTGCAAATCTTCAGAGGCTGATGAATCTACTTTCATACTGTTGGACAGTCATATTTCCTTGTTCTAAGTCCATAAATTCTTTTTCCTTCTGTTTCCTTACATGTTTAGGATAATATTTGTCGTTAAAGACCTTTTTAAACTCTTCCCATCCTATTGTTTCTTGCTGATCAAAATAAGTTCTTTCTGCTGTTTCCCACCAAAAGGTAGCCTCTCCTCTAAACACAAATGTGGCCATGGGTACTTTTCTTTCTTCAGCTATGTTCATGGCCTTAAATATCTTTTCAATATCAATTAACCATTTTTCAGCTGTAGATGCTTCATCTTCTCCTATGAATGAGGGAGCTAGTTTCTAAAACCTTTCTAACTGAACCTCAGTCCTATCTATTGCTTTATCAAGGGAAGGATCTCGGGGGGTAGGAGTTTGGCTTTGACTATTCATGTATTGTCCCATGTTTTGTAAGAATTGTTGGAATAACTCAACCATCCCATTGCCCGACCCAGTGGAGTCCACTGGTGGGGCTTGGAGCAGTGCTTCCTTTCTTCTTAAGCATCTGTAATCATAAGGTAATTCACCAAACCTTAGTTTGTGTTATCCTATTACCCCTTACTCTTTCATGGATGAAACTTGATTATAAGTTATTCTCCTCATAACTGGGCCGTGAGTAACGTTAAACTATGCTCTGATACCAACTGTCACGACTCAGGTTTTTATATGATGCAATTTTGATAAAAAGGCGAGATCTCTTGTTTTATAAGTATGAAATGCATGAAAATCTTTTTCATTTTGGAAAACAATCTTTCATAAAAACCCCGAGTGCCAAAACACATTCTCAAATTATCTAGCCATGGCTAAGTTTTTAACATTATTCCCAAGAAAGTGTTAATTACAGCCCCAGCTATTAGAGAGTAACTACAATCAAGTATCATTGAAAGATAAGGTAGGGGTTTACTTACTTGCACTTAGTCTAGGTGTCTTCTATCACAAGTGTTCGTTGCTCTTAAGTATTTACTTGGTGTCTGAAAAATGTTAAGAATTAGGTGAGTATATACTATACTCAGTAGGAGCCTATCACTACTAGTTTTATAATGCATGAGATGTTTTAAAATCATATGTTCTTTCAAAACATGTGCATGTCTAAATACTCAAGCTCAATATCAATATAAGAATCCGTTATCAAACTGAAATACTAATGACTTAAAGGATCACATAATCCAAAATTGAAAGTATCATATACATATATATGGTAACATCATGATATGCAATAGATGCTTCATGGAGTCCAACTCATGGATCTCTAGCATGGTATGGTCGACCAACCTCATATCATGCCATATGCAATGCACATAAATCATCAAACCATAGGGTTCAAACTATGCCCACGACCTCCTCGCCATGTGGTCCCCGGGTACCTGAGGACACTCGGTCATAGCCTCCACGGGGCCTATGACACGTCGACCCAGTGCCGTGACACCAGTGGTAGCCCCATGTACCACATGCAGTCGACGTAGGGACGTTGCCTCTTTTTGGGCGTGGTACCCATCCACCTAATAGTGGTAGAGGCCGAGTGGCCAACCCAGACCCCTCGGCATAGCACCCACGGGCTTACTAGCCCAAATCACATAAGATCAAATAAGCCAAAACCTCTTTTCAAAACCTGTCCTCTTTGGGTCCCTCACAACTGCCTGGCCCTCAACACTCCAGCGTCTTTTGGCAACCCTCAAGGACATGTAATCTTTGCAAGAACTTAATGCTCATAGATCATGCAATGTATGCAATAGTTTGCAAAACATATCTATGCATAATGTATATACAAAACATGTCTATGCATAAAGCATTTGTCACATGCATATTAAACAAGTCATATACTTAAATCATGTATTTTCAAAACAATCATAGTTCTTTTTAAAAGAATCTAGTAGCGATAGAGCACCTACCTGACTAGGTTGCGCTAACCCCTTTGTCCTTGGACGCTCCTAAACATGGTTTGGGGAATCAAGGTTAGTTTGTCCTATCTTTTATGGGTTTTAGAGTAATTGGTCTTATTACTTAGGCATTAGGGGTCCATCCCTATGCCTATGGGTGTCCTAAGGTCCTAATTAGGCCTTGGTATCCTCAGTTTTCCAAAGGTCTAGCGGTCACGCGCCACTATCCTATTCTAAGGGTCATGCTCACCTTTTATTGGACCTTGATCAAGGATTTTATAGTTTGGATGTGTCCATGTTGTCGACACGGACATAACGCCTTTTGCGGCGCCTCAATCGGAACTTTAGATCTCAAGTTATAAGCGTTTTAGTGTCGCACGTACATAAGGGTTTCAAGAATAAATAGACGGAATGCTAGGGCATTGCGCGTCTGCGTCGTGTGCCCCGGCTTCCCTAAGGAACGAGAAAACCCCATACCGCTAGAGCGCTGAGCGTCTGCAGCGTGCGCCTCAGCGGGCGCGTCTGCAGACGCGCCGGGTTTTCCTGCCCGACTGTCTCTTTTGCGGGCGCGTCTTTGGACGCGCCCGTTTGGTTTTTCAAACTGCGGTCGACATTGGACGTTCCGACTGGAACGTCCTATTCGTTGGGGAACCGGGGCGTCCTCAGGACACCCTGTCGAACCAGTGCAGCCCAGGGGACGTCCCTGGGTCCTTAGTGGCTCTCCAGGGCTCCATTTTGAATGGTTTTTCATGCAAAAACCTAGGAAAATTGATCCTAGATCTACTGTGAAGATGGGTTTTGAGGGATCTTGGGCATACCTGGCTCGTTGCTGGGTTTTTCTCCTTGTTTCCCCTCTAGGTCACTGCTCCTCAACGGGTTTTCTTCAATGTTTTGGGCTGCCATTAGAGGCACCCAGGAGCTCTATTTATAGAGCTATGAGAGGGTTCTGGAGGGGGCTCTCACCGCCTTTGAATGGCGGTGGAGAAACCTCCAGAATGACTGTGATTTCTCCTCCAATCACCGCCGTTCTAGAACCCTCTAGAGGTTGAAGATGAAGGGTGCCCGTATCAAAACGGGCTCCTGTGTTTTTACAGGGTAAATTCGTGTTTTTTAATAAAATTATATTTTTGCCCTTGAACTTCAAAGGGCCATAACTTGCTCATTTTAACTCTGTTTTGGGTGATTTTGGTCTCGTTGGATTCCTTTTTGTGAGACGCACCTAATGGTACCATTTTCAAGACCAAATTTCTGGGTTCAGTCAAGGTAAATGGTGAAATGACTAGAATGCCCTTATCTTCAAAAACTGATCTTTTCATTGCTTAACTTGGAATTTCAATATTACAAAATTGGAGTCATTACAGGCATTCCCAAGGTGATAGATTTGACCATTGAATCCTCCATGCTCTAGATAGAATTTGGTTTATTCAGCTGGATAATCTAGATGGAATTCTATCCTTGACTATCAAGAATACATATTTTTGGGGTTATAAATTAAGATATGGAGCCTTTGGCCAATAGTAGAGTTTGTGTGACCTATAGGTCACAGGTTCAAGGGATGGAAACAACCTCTTGCGAAAATGTAAGGTAAGATTGCTTACTATAGATCCTTTGTGGTCTTCTCCTCCCCCAAACCCCACATTTGTGAGCTTCATGCATCAAGCTTTTGAATTAAGAAGTGTGATCCTAATTATTTATCCATAAACAGGGGTCTATGGTCTTTAAGAATCTCTTTGAGCAGGTTCTGTCAAGTAGGTGGGACCTTTGCAGAAAAGAAAATGGAAAATTTTTGGGATTTGCCATCATTGCAATCTCTTAATTGAATTTTCTCAAAATACTATTAACGGCTAAGACATTGTTCATATTTGTTGAAGTAAAAATTAGAAGATCATCAACGTAAAATAGATGAGAAATGAAGGGGTTATTTTGAAAAAGTCTAGGTGGATCGAGTTCAGGAGCCTCAATGGCTAGTTTCAAGGAAAGATATTAAGGTTTAAATGTAGAGCATAAACAAGTAGGGTGATAAAGGGTCACCTTGACGAAGTCCTTTGGTGGGACAAAAGAAAGAAGATGGTTCTCTATTAACAAGGACCGAGAAGAAGACTATGGAGATGCAATCCATAATTAACGAGATAGATTGAAGAAAATTCCATTTAATGTTGTCATAATCTCTTTGAATGTCCATCCTAAGACATAAGTTGCCACCTTATTTCTTTCAAAGCCTAAAAATGAGTCGATATCTCATATAATCAGGACATTTTCCTAAATGGACCTACCGTTGATAAAGGCAGCCTGGTTAAGGCTAATTAACCTCCTAGGCAGGGGTCTTAATGTATTAGCAAGGACTTATGCAAGAATTTTATACACAACATTGCAGAAATCTTATCAGTTGCCAATTCTTTGGAATGAGGATAATAAATGCCTGATTAAGTTCTTTTAGAAGATGTCATGATGCCAAGGAACAGTCGATCAAGTTGAGAATGTACACATTTAGTGCTCCATTCAAATTACACGACATCAAAATTACACTGAGTCAAGCTTCTTTCCAGGCTCTATAATAGAAACTCGAAGGCATACCGACATCGACTAAATGCAGATAAGCATCAATCATCCACGAGTAGTAGCATCATCTACCACTACCGACTTTAGGCATTCTAATCAAACCACTCCACGGCCTTATATGTCAAAGAACATTGGGCAGTCCCGGTGCACGAAGCTCCCACCTATGCGGGGTCCGGTGAAAGGGCAGACCACAAGGACCTATAGTAGGCAGTCTTACCTTGCATTTTGCAAGAGGCTGATTCCACGACTTGAACCCGTGACCTTAAGGTCAAAGAACATTGCCCAACCAAAATTATTACAGTAGAAAATGTGATATTATCTAGCTTAATACCTCTCTTGAGCATTTCTTTCAACAACTCCTGTTCTATCTCAGTTCTTATTCTTTCTAAATACCCCCGTTGTTACCCTATATACAACAACCTCTCTTTCAGGTTTTTAACTTGTTTTGAGAGTATCTACCATGCTATTAGGAATTAGCACCTTGCTCTAAAAATTATTACAGTAGAAAATGTGATAGTAACGTCTTCTTCAACAACTTTAGAAAGAGAGGAAAACCTAGAACCAAATGATTGTTGCCTTAGTTGTGAGACTCCTGGGCTCTTTGAATTGAGCCAGAGGGAGTTTTTGTATGGAGAAGGCATTTTTCCATCTAAGTTTTCTGATATTCAGTTTCTAGAGGGGTAGTGTCCTATATTGAACATTGGGGCTTTCTTGTATTTGATGAGAAGTTTTTTTATTTATTTACTTTTTAAAGAGAGGCAAAAGTTTCAGAGGGCGGTGAAATTTTCTGGGCTTCCGTAGAAATATAAAGGATAATAATTCGTGGGGAGTGGAGGAAATGGAGTTGAAGAGAGGCGGGCCATATGAGGAAGTACACAAGCATCAGTAGAGATGGAAGCCATTTTGTTGTTTAGGGTGCTCTGTTTCCTTTCTTTTTTTTTCTTTTTGGCATTTAATATGTTCCTTTTAAACAGAGTGAGGATCTCAATGTCAACCAAAAACACTTAAGAGCAAAACCATCCATATTCTATCAATAATAGGCGTGCAGATATCAGCTTAAAAAGATATTGAGCATTCATTTTTATTAATTTTTCCAAAGACGTAAAAGAAGTAGTTAGTATCATCTAAATGCATTGATTTATAGTAGGTTATCAATTTATGATACAAAGAACATTATGAAGGGCTTATATTTACAAAAAAATTATCATGCATGAAAAACAAGATTGTGGACTTCTTCTCTCACTCAAGAGTGTGTCCCAGTATTATCTTTCAAACAAAGAAAAAAGAGTATGTCCTAGTGCCAACTGGACAATTCTAGTATGAGAAAATGTACTTGTGATCATTGCATACGAACGAGTAGAAATTCTATGTGAACGGGAGTCCATGTAACCCAAGAGAAATGCTTAAGTCCTAGATGCACACAAGGTACTATGCCTTGCTTTGCCATGGTGGGCCCACATTTGATTGATCAGACCTGTATATCTTATTTCTCTTGTTGTTGATCCTACAAATCCTAAAATAGTGCTGATCAAATGAGTTTGACTAAAAAGTGTACTTTTAGCCATAGAAACATGGATGGCCATGAACACTATTTCAACAACAGTTCAAAATGAACAACTTGAATGCGCATTTTTTTTTTTAATGTTAAAATCATCCAACCTTAGTGGTGTTCATTATAAAAGATATCAAGTGTTAGAAAAATCAGATTAACATGTCTGATCAACCAAAGGTGGGGTCCAACATGATAAAGTAGGTGCAGCAACCTCATGTGTTGCGCATAAGTCAAGCATTCCTTTGTAACCATCATCACATTTTCCCAAATATAGAATCATTTAATTGATCAATCATGTTCATCTTATTTTTCTTATTGTGTGATTTTGCAAACTAAAGTGTACTTTTAGTCACACAGACATAGACGATCATAAACACTATTTATAAAATAGTCCAAAATGAACAACTTGAAGGCACATCTTTTGGATGTTGAAATCATCTGATCTCGGTGATTTTTATCATATAAGATATTAGAAGTAAAAAAAATCAGATGAACATGTTTGATTAGCCAAAGGTGGGCTCCACTATGATAAAGAGGAGGGCAACACCCTTAGTTGTGTGCTGCTCACAGAATCGTGCATACCTCTATAACCAAAATCACATTGTCACAGATGCTAGAATCATCTAATTAACGTGATTCTTTTGCTATTAGATATCTTAAGAGAAATACATTAGATGAATAAGTGGATTCGACCATAGGGTGATGATACATACGTCCCTTTTCTTGCTTGGGTCACTCCTTTTCTCTCTCTAGATGTACTTATTAGACGACTAGGTTTTCATATGCAATTTTAAATACAAAACTAATTTTTAATGCGAGATCCATCTGTATTGGAAAACAATGCAGTAGAAGAATCTTTTTCTTGTAAATTTATTTTGAAAACCCTAAGTGTCATTTACTTCCAATAAAACAAAATAAATAGAATTTTTTTCAATTATAAAACTAAAATAAAAATACAAGCATTGCTGATTTAGCCAGTCATAGCTCATAGTCCAACCATACAAATTACATATGCATGTCCAAAAAAGATAAGTTATATACTCACATTGATTACACAGTCTGGTGAACCTTTGTCTTTATCAAGATTTGCATCCACCTCAAATTGCTTTGCCTCAAGTCAAATTCTTCGAAGTCCTAAGATATTGTAAACAAATTTATAATATCTTAGCAAGCTTGCACTTTTGTAGGTAGTTTCACATCGATTATACCAGTTTTTGAAATCCAATGCTAAGCAATATTTTAAATAATTTTTCATGCAATTCTAAAGAATATAATGATCAAATTAGAGACAAGAAATATAATTGAAACCACATGTCAATCTTAGTATATAGTTTCATGCTAAAATATTTTAGATAATATCAACATAAAATATGCACGACTTTAAATGTAGGCCTTTCAAATGATTGAATCCTCATAGTAATCTCATAGAAATTGTTATATGTAATATATCATAAAATCACATGTGTGCATAATTTTAAACTATGTGAAAGATCCACCATATAACTTAATAAATTAAGTGCCATAAGATCCTTAAAATATTAAAGTAGTAATCAATTAAATTGCAAACAACAGCAATCCCAAACCGACAACATCATCATGTGTACATATGCACCCCAGCAAACGCATCGGTCAATTGATCATCAGTACTCATCTAAAGACCATCAACAATCTCATCATACATAGCATCACAAAACAAAAATCTCATAGAACACTAAGCTCACTACCGACTCACTAAAATCATATGTCACTGGTATCTAGAGACCAACCACCATAGCTTCCATGTTGAATATGGATATGTCTCGAAAAGAATGCTATGAACACCTCCAATGGTAGTTTCCTGTAACATCCCTGATTTTTTTGAATATGAATTTTGAATTTGGTTAAATTGAGATGAAAATAGAATAGTAAAATTTCTAGTTTTTGGGGTTTTATAAGTGAAAAGAAATAAATTATACATTACAAGGGTAAACATGAAACCTAATATGGTTTGAGAATTTGGAATATAATTTAATGGAGTGGAAGAGTGAAGATTATTTGAATGCATTAATAATGAAACCAATGTAATTGAATGTCATTGAAGCTCATACTCCATGGTGATATACTTGAGTGGGACAAGCTAGCATGATGGGTGGCTTACTCAAGGTAGCCCTCCACTCAACCCAAGTAAGTGCCTTGGGGAGTGCGAGTACCTTCCTTGACAAAAACTTCCCAGCCAACCCAAACAATATCCTTTCGTAGTAGAGTATGGCTGGTGCTATGGTGAGGTGAGAGTTGAGGAAAAACCATATTGAAGGAAGGAGGAAGAAGGGAACAAGGAAAGAGAAGAACGTGGAGGAGTAAGACAGCTCGACATTGCTTCTGTTGGGGGCTGCAAAACCAGCAGAAACCATCCATGTCTTGACACACTCTGCATCAGATAGGAGTTTATGGGAAGACTTACTAATGCGTGCTCTGTTTAGCCTAACAAACAAAATCGAGTGATTTTCCATTTTCTAAGTATTAAGAGTTTGATTTCTATAACATGAACCATTACCATGTATGCTTTTGGAAATTATGATCTTACTATCAACTATTTCCTTGATGCTTAGTTTCCTCATTTCATGATTGACTTGTACAATCTCTGGTTTGCTTTATTTACACATGAGTATGTAAATGGAGTTATGGAGATATGGCTATGACTAGAGTGGTCTTGGGGATGTTGTTTGTAGTCCTAGTCTTTTGGCACTATAAAAATGTTTCTTTTTATTTAAATTTAAATAGATATGTGTATGGATGGATTTGGAGGGAGACTGAGTCTTCGTTATTTAATTTAAGTATATATTGTGTTTATTAGGTTGTCGCATTGTATGCGTTAAATGCACGGGATCCAAAATACAGGGGAGACTCTGTCAAATTTTTTTTTATAGGAATGTAATATTCATTTATCTGAAAATCCTTGTTTTTATAAAAGAAAAAAATGACACTCAATATTTTTAAGGTCTTCTTATGAAACTTGTTTTCCGCTGCTTAATTTCTAAATAGTTTTACAAACTCGAGGCCCCATAATTACAAAAGATTTTATGAAAAAGTGTTGTAAAAACCTAGGATGTCATAAAACGGGGTGGGGAGGGTAGGCTATTGTCAGGCACAATCAGCTTGATTGCACACTAGTTGCTGAAGAAGAGAGAGAGAGAGAGAGAGAGAGAGAGAGAGAGAGAGAGAGAGAGAGAGAGAGAGAGAGAGAGAGAGAGAGAGAGAGAGAGAGAGAGAGAGAGAGAGAGAGAGAGAGAGAGAGAGAGAGAGAGAGAGATGGCTAGCGTTGCCAACCAACTGCATTGTGCAGTGCTAGAGGGAAAAGGAAGGAGGGTTCCTACATGGATGATTGGAGAAGGGGTTAGAGGTACACAATGGGGAACAAGTGGAAGAGGAGGGGTGAATGCAGCTCTTAACGGCAGTTGCTCAAGCATTTTCATTCGTAGACGCATGATGTTGGGGTGTTCCATCACGTTGCCATTACTGTATCGTCGACAGAGAAGGAGGAGAATGCAAGGGTGGCAACGCATGGGATGCATGTCATGGGGGTGTTGTTATAAAAAATGACCCTTTCATTTTAGACATTTTATGTTTTTAAAATATATTAATGGGGTCAATTGATAAAATTACAAAAATTCCCTACTATTAAAAATCATGTAACTTTTTCATCCGAACTCCATTTGTAACAATCTTAGAGTCATTGGATTTGGTTTTTTTAGTACAATCCAATTATTAGGGTCTCAATAATTTATTTGGATTTTATATAAAGCTCACTAAGTGAAATTTTAAAACTAAAATTTTATTTTATCCTTTCTTTGCAATAAAAATTACATAAAATAAGCTTTTAAAAATTTGGATTATTACAATCTATCTTTCTCTACAAAAAGGTGTGACATCCACCATAGGTTAAGCTTTTATTTATATATTTGTTGGTATCATATTGGAAAAAAAAAAAAAAAGAACTTCCCTTTTGTCTTTTCATTTTTATGTCAAAGGACTCATACTTTTGTTAACATATCACACTTTAAAAGGACCCATCTTTTTTAATATATGTTCAATTTTTTTGTTTAAAACTTGTCTTTTTGAAAAAACCCAATTTTTGAGACTTTTTTTGGCTCTAAATTTCTTTACTTTCCAATTTTAAGATTTTTTTTTTCTTATTACAACTTCATGTTTTTATGATTTTTTCCTTTTTACAAATTCTTTCTTTTTGATTATTTTTACTTTATTTTTGAAATTTTCTTCAAAAGTTTAATCCTAAGCTTTAATTCTTTAATCTTTGCAACTTCAATCAACAACTTCCTTCTCTTTTTTTTTATACTTTGAGATATTTTATACTTTTTAATTTTATTATTATTTTCAAAATTTCTAAAATTTCATACATTTTTCCTTGACAGCTTTTTTTATCATGCTATGAACTTCACAATTATGTTACTTTGAAGAGAGAAAACAAAAGTCTTTATAATTATGTCTGGGAGATGCATCTTTGTGTTTGGTTTTGCATATAATAATAGAGTTCTAATAAGAGTAAATGCTCAAGAGAAGAGAAAGGAGTACATGCCCCTCTTTTCATGCACGGTAAAAGTTATTTTGTTGATCTAAGCAATTCATCATTAGTTCTTTGAAAAATTAAAAAAATTAACAATTGTGATGTTATACCTAAAGAAACATAGGCTAAAAAAAAAACCAATGAGCATAAATTGCATGTCTAATCTATGTAAGCCAATCCTAACAAGATGATCGGCTTAAATCTACAAAGTAACTTTTACCATGCATGGAAACATCAGCATGCACTCCTACCTCTCCTTTTAAGCATGTACATTTACTGGAACTCATAATAGTATCTCCTTTTGCTGAAGAAATTGTAAGTAGATTGTATATTTACTTATTTTTAATAATTTTTTTACCTTTCCCTAACTTTTTGGGGTTTTTTCCAAAAAAAATTAATTTTCCTTTGTCAACCTTTTAACATTTTTAACTTTTTTCATATAGTCTAAAATTTGCAACTTTTACCTGTGCTAAGTTTTTATCGGTTGGAATTTAATCATTTCGCACTTTGATAGGTTTGTCTTAACATATGTTTCTTTGTAATTTAAGTAAATAATAATAATTTAAAATCACAAAAACCAGTGCACAAAATTTCTAAATGAACTTGATTTTTGTACAAATAGACTAAGCATGAGAGCTAAATAAGATAAAACAACTTGATCTTGGAAAAAAATTGATAAGAGTCAACTTTACAGTTTAGGTATTTCCACCATACCAAAAATGCTTATGATTTTCTCTAAGGGAAATATCCGCTTGCCTCTTTTTTCTAGACGTGGGGAGCAAATAGATGGTAGTTCTTGGCAGAAAAAATAGGAAGTAATGAAAAATGACACGTTATAGTTTGCAATAAGGAATATATTTTGAGAAAGAAAACAAAGTCCCGCTCCTCTAGTGTCGGATGTAGCCTGGCATAAGTACAATAGCTATAATTGTGATTGATCTTTGTCAAATTGAACGCCGTTGATTTTCAGGTTAGAATAGAAGTAAAAGTACACCCACCTCGACCGGTCGATTAACTATGTCAAATTGGAATAGGTGTGAAACTGGTTACCGAACTCCTGAGCTAGGATTGCCCAATAAGCTTTTTCTGTCAAAGTGATCTTACTTTTTTACATGATGGGGTCTATTTATGGAGTTTATTTAATTCCTTCTGTTTTAAATGTCTCTAAGTCCAAAAATTTTGCACATTAGCATGTTATAAGATTGTATTTTCATTTTAAATATAGACTATTATTTGCAAAATTTCTAGCTGTAAATGTAAAAAGGTTTTCTTAGGTGTTAGAATCGGACTAGGAGACATGCAAAACCAAGGAAATTAGATAAACTAAATTAATCATATATATATATATATATATATATGCAAAAAGTAAAAGTGCTTTGACACAATGCACTTTAATATTCTATTGCCAAGGAGAACTTGAGAAAATCCTCAAGGGATTAATCCACATTTACCAAAAAGCCTACTTTTTGTAATCACCTTGGCAAATCCATTACTAAGAAAGCAGTTTTTAACTGTAGCAACGGCACGTCATTTGCATCAGCAAGAAACCTCTTTCTGCTTAAATGATTCATTATTTTGAAGTTATAAATGTGAGGAATTCTCGAAATATGTTGCAAGGAATGTTTTCTGATGTTGGTTTGTTTAAATCTCTGGCTGTTGATAGGGGCGATATACACGCAAGATACTTATACGAATCAAGAGATCCGTTGAAAATGATAATAATATTTCTCTTTGCCGTACAAGGGGCACACAAAAGTATTAAAAAAAGGTACACAGAAAATTCATAAAAAAAAAAAAAAGAAGGCATAAGTAGAAAAAAATTTCTAAAAATTCGTAATAGATGCATAGTATAGCATAATAGAGTTTTATTTAGATGTCTTTCTGTCTTTAAAAGGAGAATTTTACACTAGTAGAATCATGAAAATTCTAAAAAAGGGCACACAAAAGTCCTAAGAAAAGGATCATAGTAAATCCTAAAAAGAAGGTGCAGGTAGAAAAACTTACAAAAATATCATTTTTTTAGTAGATATTAGGTACTTGGAAAATTTCTTTAACCTACACAACCCTTTAAAAAAAGAACGAAAGATGCTACATAATTATTTTAATGGGGAAGTGATATACTAAGGCTCTTTAATCAGGTGTCAAATTGAGGCTACCTCTTAAAATGATTCATGTCCCATTTAGCCAAAGTAAATGGTTAGTGCATATTTTGGACCGATAGAATATAGTTCAAACCACCTCATGATATGTACCTTGATCAATGATCTGATTCATTTAGGACACGGTCTTAGCTATGATGGTCTATATCCTTGCTAAAGTTGTTGGGATCCTTATTTGAAAAAAAAGAAGTTCTAGATCCCCAAGTTAAAATTATTTTATAGATTTAGTTATCATGAACTTCCTAAATATCTACTAACTTTGCTTTATCTCCTCCCATTTTTTATACTACTTTCATTTTATCTTTAAATCTAAACAAAATACGTACATACATACTCTCTATCTTCTCTTCCTATAAGTTAGCTATTATAATTTTCGCTTCTAATTGGTCATTTTCTTCCCATTAGTAATATTTAGTTATCAAACATATTTTTACAACCTAAGTTTTTTAGTAAAACTTAATTTCTTTTAAATTTATTATAAAATTTTAGTTATTGTAATCTCTTTAAGAATAGAACAATAGAAGTAGTTGCCAAAACAATCTTCAACACTCTCTTATTTCTAAGAAAACTTATCCTCCCCTTATTTCTCTATAAGATCCAATTAAAACCCTTGAATATAGATAATATTACAAGAAAGAAAGATAATTATGTACTCTTTTAATTATCTTTATTAATCTCTCTATCTGGGAAAGTGCCATATCATTGTCATTTACTATATTAATTAGTACTTAGATGTTGTGGTTTCACATTTAAAACATTTAAATGGATTAAAATTTGGTGAGTAGAATTATCTCATATAGCAGAGTAGAGTCATGTTTAGACGTCTTTATCTAGTTTTTGCACCAATAGAATATGAAATATCCCAGAAAAAAGGGGCATAAAAAAGTCCAAAAGGAAAAAGGCACATAGAAAAGGCCTAAGTAGAAAAAATTACTAACAATTTAGATTCCATATACTCTATATAATATAACAGAATAGAGTCCTATTTAGAGATCTTTCTATCCTTATAAAGAGGTTTCTTGGTGCAATAGAAAATAAAACTTCTTAAAAAAGGACACACGAAAGTAGAGGTCAGTAGAGTATTATGCAGTTATCTGGGCGCACTATACGGATTGAGACTACGAGCTTGGTAGTCCTTTGATTATTTTGCATTATGATGCAATTGATTATGAAATGATGAGATGCCTTATGTTGTGGCATGATGAGATGTCTTATGTTGTAGCATGATGAAATGCCTTATTTTATGGCATGATGAGATGCCCAGTAAAAGTTATTACTGATGTTGTATTAGAAGATGATTCCCAATATAATATTATTGATGATATTAACTATTATTGATGATATTGACTATATTCACAATTTTAATGGTTTTATTTATATGTAATATGTATACATGTAATTCATATGATGAGTGAAAGATAAAATTGTTATCCAATTATATAAATTGATTTATATCATGAATATAATAAACTATTGATTTTGAGATATAGTGAATATATTTCTTAAATCCCCTACCAAGCATAGCTTGCTGAGATATTGTAAATGTTTAAATGTTTACAATATCTTAGATATAGTTAAGGAAGATTGAAAGCTCAAGACTTGTGGATAATCATCACCGAATTACGACTCAGGGTATTTACTCTGAGGAAGATTGTATTGATTTTTTTGTAATTTGGATTGTAATATTTGGACAAGGTATGTAATGACTACCAGGGCTGTGTATGTAAATCACTGCATCGATCCTGATTTTAATAAAAGTATTTCTATTGATATTCAATGAAAATTTTATTTTATACAAAAATCTATGTATGATAAGTAATTTGAGGTGGTACTCGAGTTTTTGACAAATCAATTTCAAAGAAAATATGTCTTCGCTGCTTGTATTTTAAAAATTTTCAAAATCAGGGCCCTACCTTTGCAAATATTTTTGAAATGTGTTTTAAAAACCCGGGTGGTCACATTACCCATTTGGTTGGTTTGTCTTGTTGTGTGCATAGTAGATCATTGGTTAGTCCACTTACATGTGTTAAAAAGGAATCATTGGTTAGTCCACTTGCATGTATTGCAAAAGAATTGTTGGTTAGTCCGCCTACATGTGTTGCAAATAGACCATTAGTTAGTCTACCTGCATGTGTTATAGAGGGATAGTTGGTTAGTCCACCTGTGTGTGTTGTAAAGCTACATTTAGCTGAGTCTGTCTTGTTGTGTGCACAAGGATTATTGGTTAGTCACCTTACATATGTGAAAAATGAATTGGTGTTTTCCTATATGGTTTGTCTACCTAACATGTGTTGTCAAAAGATGTTGAGACATTTGGCTAGTTCGCTTTGCTGTATGCACAAGAGACCATTAGCTTAGTCTGCCTTGTTGTGTGCAAAAGGACTATTGGTTAGTCACCTTTCATAAGCGCAGAATGACTTGGTGATTTTTCCTATATGATTCGTCTACCTGACATGTGTTGTCAAAAGACATTTTATGACATTTGTTTTACTATCCATGATTCATTTTTACATGATGAGCTAGTTATTTGAAATACAATACATTTGGTTGATAAAATAGTCAAGGTGTATATGTGCACAATAATGAAGTTATTAATGGTTCAAATGAACAATATGCAGTTTAACTGATTATTACTCTAAATTCTAAAGTAATCATATATTACTTGATTTGTCAAGTATGATGCGGATTTTTGTGGATGATATGCATGCATATGTGTGCTTAAGATGCATTCCGTGTGATGGCTTGTGGCCATATGATTTTATCATCAGAAAAATCATTTTCAAATCATTGTATGCCGTGATTTTGGTTTTGTAGTATTCGATTATCTACTAAGTATGTCATAGAATCACCATACCATTTTGATCACAGGACAGCTCAAAAAGAATTAGAAAGGAGATTAAAGTTCCAAGAAAACTATTTGTCAATTAAAGAGGATAAGTTGTAAGCTAATCTAGAGTTTTATTAAGAAACTCAATCATGTTGACTTACATGTACTTGTGTTAATCTTATACGTGATTTAATTTGTAATTGGGTTACATCTGATATGTCTTGGGAATGTTAAATGTATTTGAAAAGAAGATGGAGTCTCCAATCATATTTTAAAATTCAAATAAATGTATATTAGGTACTTTGCATCACATGGGTTCAATATCTTATATCCAAAAAACAGAGAAAACTCTGCTTGATTTTTTATAGAAATATAGCACTCATTTCACCAAAAATACTTGTTTTGAGAAAAAAAAAAAAAATAACACCAGGAGTTTTTATGAATGAATTTAAAAGAAAAATATTATTTCGTTATTATTTGATTTTTTAAATGGTTATCAATAAAGATTGATCTCGCTATGTAAATGTATTTTATATTTAAAAAGCATTATAAAAATACTAGTCATCACAAAGGCACTCACACAAAAGACTTTGAGGCATGTAAATAATAAGAAAGATGCCTGTGACATAAAAAAATAACCTCTCTTAGAAAGGAGGCTACAAGTTTGACAACCCACCTACCAACAAACCCTCTATTTATAAGAAGGAAATGTTCCCTAATTCTCCTCCTAAGGTCATAGATCGACACACACAAACTAAATCAAACTCCTCTACAAATTTTGAGATGACAAATCTTCCAAGAAGGCCTCTCCTACCTTAACAACTTACAATAAGGTTGAATAAAAGGCCACTAAATTTACCTCTCAACATAATGAGAAAATTGAAAGAAATAGGGTCAAAGAGGGAATCACTCTCCAAATTTTCTTCTCCACCTTAATCATCTATTGACTTAGAAAAGAGACCAACTATAGAGTCCCAAAATAAGGACTCTTCCCTTAGGAGGAACCATTTATTAATGTGGCTCCGGGTCAACTAATTAGGAGAGAGAGAGAGAGAGAGAGAGAGAGAGAGAGAGAGAGAGAGAGAGAGAGAGAGAGAGAGAAGGTCATTGCTTCGTTCAAACCTGTGAAGAAGCTAATCAAAAACCTTTAACCAAACATAAGGATGAACAATGCTTATAGGTTAGAGGAAAACCTACAAAACGAATAATCATTCTCTTCCACCCTATCAACATTGCAAGGCATTTGACCAATTCACAGAAGAAGAGACCTTTGCTCTATGCAAAGATGAATTTTCACCTCTATGACCTTCACTAGTTTCTGTTATGGAAACTAGAGACAAATCCCTAAAGAACTAAATCTGTAAACTTCAGAAGAAAATGGCTAAAAAAGATGTTGAAATTGAGAGCTTAAGTGCTAACCCTTCCACTCCATCTAGTTTCACTATAGAAGAAAGTCCCATGTATGATGGAATCAATTGTCCCAAAATATAGTTGGAACTCAATTTATTTCCAAGTGTGAGAATATAACTAAAATAGTTCCTTACTATTGCAACTATTTACTAAAACCCTAGTAGGTAAGTCTTTCACGTGCTTCAGCAACCCGAGGCCTAATGCTATCCTTGATTGGGAATATATGCCACAAGCATTCCTTGGTCATTTCTACATCACAAGAATGAATATGAGTCTTACTAAGCTTTGTCGAACAACTATAAGCTAGAGTGAATCACGAGGTTTTGATTTGGGCTTTTTAAGGAAAATGTAGACAAATGTTTTTCTTTTCTTTTTTTTTGGTTCGACAATAAGGTGTCATGACGATTACTGGAAGAAAAAGATCTAATTAAGAGGAAGACTAAAGTGGGTAAAAGATTTAGTCTAAAGACAAAATAAAATTTTCATCTGGCTCAAGCCTTATAATGAATGGATCCAAACTCCAAACAC
Source organism: Warburgia ugandensis (assembly GCA_035236585.1). NCBI lineage: Eukaryota > Viridiplantae > Streptophyta > Magnoliopsida > Canellales > Canellaceae > Warburgia > Warburgia ugandensis. The sequence goes on from CP141133.1 coordinate 17,080,433, forward strand.
GACTTGGCTGCGAAATGAAGTGCTCCACCTTCCCCCAGTTGGCGAAATGAAGTGAATGGTCGACTCCATCTCAAGAAAGCCTGGCCGAGGGGCATTCTTGGAATCCCAGTTGAGTATGAGAATCATTCTATAGTAAACCACAGAATAAGATCACTGTCTATTAATAAGTTTACCCTTGGTTTGTTGTTCCATGCCCAACAGACCCCGTTGGGAATACATCTTTGCCATGATTTGTTATCCCCGTTCCAAGCATGCAGCCCACAGGAAAATTAAGCTGAATGGATGGAACATGATAAAGAGCCAAGTGACATGAGAGTCACTCACCATAATATCCAATAATTCTACCGAATATTCTAATTTTAGCATAATCCGCAGCATATTCTAACGTAATATTCGCATAACTAGCAAATGTGAGGGAGAACCGGAAACACTGCACGGAGCATGCTATGTTCAGTATTTGGAACTAGTGGCGTCTCAGTGAGTCCCCACTAAAGACGTCGGCGGCCGAATCAGCTGGTATACCCCCAATTTCGGCAGACACCCCACTGTTTCCTGCTTTTCCACTCTCCTTAGACTAGACTCCCACCTCAAAAACGTTACAAACTTCAACATCTTTGAGGAGGGACGCTTCATACTAGAAGCCAATTCCTTTAGTTTTTCTTTCAGTGGAGCTTAACCACCTTATCCCAACGAGACCCACGCAATTTTAAATATAATTCTAGTTGGTTCTATTGGCAGAAGAGGAGCCTTGGGGCAATGGTAGAGTTGTTGTCATGTGACCTTGAAGTCATGGGTTCAAGGCGTGAAAAACTTCCTACAAAATACAAGATAAGGTTGCATACCATTAACCTTTGTGGTCCACCCTTTCTCCAGACCTCTCATATGCGGGAGCTTGGTGCACTGGGGCTGCCCTGGTCCCATTGGAATCCTCACATCCCTCAAAGTAGTTACTTGCAGGTGGTGGAGTGGAGGTGGACTCTTTTGTCCACCATTTTATCCAATAGCATGCTAACTAGAGGAGCATCGGGAAACTCGTGAGATTTATCTAAATAAGAAGTGCATGTCAGGATCTTATCCAACAGCTTGTACCTTAGAAGGCAGCCTTGGCGCAACAGTAAAATTGACATGGAAATAATCTCTTGCAAAGATGCAAACTAAGACTGTGTATTATAAACCCTTGTGATCTGCCCCTTTCTCAGACCCCACATAGTCCAAAGCGTCTCAGGCTGCCTCTTTTTATCCAACAGACTGTACCCTGTGCCTCCATATAGTGGTAGCGGTGATGGTGGAATTCAAATAGCATCCAAGATATTCTACCGATCATTCGCACCTTCTTTTATGCATACGCATCTTGAAAGTGAAACAGAGTTAGCCATTTCCTGCAAACATCGAGAGTTGAAAGCCCATCCATCTGTACAATATCACCATATCAATACCATTAAGTAACTTGTTTGATTGAATTTGCTGATCCAGCAAGCGACTCACCACCACCGTGGGTCTTCAAAATATCAACTGGTTGAAAGTAAGCCCACTGAACAGTTGTACACTGAGTATTAGGCAAAGCACAATACCATGTTCTATCCCGAGTGTAAGTAGGAGACCCGGCTAATGCCGAGGGGTCTTTTTTTATAAGATGTTCAGACTCTAGTTTCCCTCTATATAAAGAAACATTGCAAACTGTTCACAAGGCACTAAGTAAGAATAGGATTGCTGTCTTCATCCGTCTCCGCTCTTCTTTCCCTCTTTCTCCTCCATCAATTCAGAGCCAGGATCAGCTTCTTGTGCAAATCCATGGCTTTGTTTGTCGTTGCAGTTAGCGTCGTCCTTTGCTTCTTCCCGGCCACCACCTCGGCAGAGCTGCAGAGGTTCGAACATCCGGCGAAAAACGATGGCTCTCTCAGTTTCTTGGTGGTAGGAGATTGGGGAAGGAGAGGAAACTACAACCAGTCCAAAGTTGCTTACCAGGTTCGAAAAATCTTGTTCCATCTGTTATCTCATATTCCATTGCTGATATACTCATCAAACTCTCTTTATATATCTATTATAATCTTGATTTTTATATGGGTAGTTTCAAGAAGTTTGCTTTTATCAGAAGGCAATTTTAGCTTAAACATGCAAATTACTGAAAAGATCAATTCTTAGATGGTGAACTGAGGTTAATGTGTTGCTTGTTGAAGAATAAAAAGACAAATTTGTTCTTTCTAGGTGCTGTGTCGTTTGTTCTTTCCCATTGATTCGTTTCCTGCCATTAACTAGAGGAGTCTATGCGGTCTTCTTTCCATGTAGATGGGAAGAATCGGAGACAAGCTTGACATAGACTTTGTCATTTCTACCAGTTATAATTTCTACGACAACGGATTAGATGGTGTGGAAAATGCTCATTTTGCGGCATCCTTCATGAACATCTACACTGCCAAGAGCCTACAGAAGCAGTGGTATAGGGGTAGGAACGATTAATCCAGACCCCTTAAGTTCTTTTACTTTGCTCGATCATTCTGATTTTCTTCTTTTCACATGAATTCCTTGCAGTTCTCGGAAACCATGACTATAGAGCTGATGTTCTCCCACAGCTGAGCCCATTCTTTAGAAAGATTGACAGGAGATGGCTTTGCTTGAGATCCTTCCTCTTGAATGCAGGTAAAATGCTTTATAATCTGTAATACATTCATTCGATATTGAAAAAACTTTGATATCTAAATATTTGTAGTTTTATTTTGGAACTAGAAATCGCGGAGTTCTTCTTGGTGGATACAACTCCTTTTGTAGAGAAGTATTGGGTGGATCCAGAGAACCGTGTGTACGATTGGAGAGATGTTGCCCCAAGAAAGAATTACATGAAAAATGTTCTTGAAGTGAATAAAATTATCTGCTTAATTTATTTTTCTAGCTTTTATCGAGGCAGTAAATATTGCATATGATATAGCATGCAGTAGAATAGATAACCTGGGTACGTGCAATCTAAAAATTGGACGTCAAGCATAAGACGTCATATTCCTGAATTTATCATATTCTTATATAATTTGTCGCTATATCGGCCATAATTTTCTTCTGGGTAGTGGATATATATGACTACAGGAGGTACATATCCAAGCTGGAGACATTCATTAGTGTATGTGAGACATGGCATGGTCCCGAGAGAAAGAGAAAGAGAGGGCTATTTTTATGCCTCGAATTTATGATTTTAAGGTCACACGAAAACAACTTTGCCATTGCACCAACTCTTCCTTTTATATGTGAGACATAAGCATTAATTAAAATTTATTGAATTTCATTATCAGGATCTCGAATCAGCACTGAAGGAATCTTCGTCCAGGTGGAAGATCATCGTTGGTCATCACGCGATCAGAAGTGTGGGGCACCATGGAGATACAGAAGAGCTTGTACAGTGTCTTCTCCCAAAGCTCAAGGTAATTGAACTCTTAAATCGTTAAAAAAAGAAAAGAATAAAAGATAAAAGAGCCAATCATGGTAGAAATCAAGCTGGACGTACCTATTTGATGATACAAACCAGTTATATGGTGGGCCCTACAATTTATGATTAGTGCACCCTAATTCAATCCTATCTTAATATTGTGAGCCTTGAGTTTTTGTTTTAAATGGATGGTTGGCATGGCTTTGAGGAATGGAACGCTTACATTTTTCTATTATTTATAGAATGTTAGCTTCAAAATAAGGGGATCTTGGGAGCAACGGTAGAGTTGTCATCGTTTGACCTTCAAGTCATGGGTTTGAGGAGTGGAAACAGCGCCTTGTCAAAAAGCAAAGTAAGATTGCCTACCACTAGACCTCACATAAGTAGGAGCTTCGTAAACGCTATTTTTTAACACGTTAACTTCTAGAACTTGGGTTTCGGCTGATGTATGCCGCAATAAAACTTTCAGGCCTACAATGTTGATTTTTATATGAACGGACATGATCATTGCCTAGAACATATCAGCGATAACGATAGGTAAGCATCTAAAACTTTTAGATCTGTTCAAATTTCTTCAACAAATAATGCCATTTAACATACCTTTTATTTCTTTTAACGGTGTTCAATTAAATTAATGTTGATTTGGTCGCCGAAGCAGCCCAATACAATTCCTAACAAGGGGAGCTGGTTCTAAGTCATGGAGAGGAGATGCTAGAGACAAGCAAGAAGGATTGCATTTCTACTGCGATGGACAAGGGCTCATGTCAGTGCAACTGACACAATCAACAGTAGAGATACTGTTCTTCGACGCTTTCGGCAATGTATTGCACAAATTAGACACGTCCAAACCCCAGCTGTACTCAGCCGTGTAACTAAACGGGCAGTCTGTGCACGAAATTCTCATATACGTGGGGTTCGGGAAAGAGGCGAACCTCGAGTCAATGGTAAGCAGTTTTACTTTTCAAAAAATATATATAAATGGTCGGCATAGAACACATTTGTATAAAGATTTTAGAGAACTTGCTACAGGAGTTCTCTTGCTTCCCTTAAAAAAAAAGCCAATGATGCCAATGGCATTCATTTCATTGCATCATGAAAGCAGTTCGCAAGAGAAAGATATCAATGGCTTTACATAAAGGGGGAGAATCACAACTTTTTCTCGAATACTCTGAACTACATGCTTATCTATTCAGATTTTATAGAAGAAGAGTCAAGATAAACAAGACAACTAAGAATTTCTAGTAGATTTGTAGTCCATATTTCTGAGGCTACTATCCTTTATTTTGTTAGGTTACTATCCACCGTCAAAAACTTTGGGAATTTTGGCTATGCATCTCTCTCTCTCTCTCTCTCTCTCTCTCTCTCTCTCTCTCTCTCTCTCTATCTAAATGGCATTCTGCGTTTTGGAGCTTTTGTTATTTTATATCATCTATTTTTGGCTTCAAAAGATCCAAAAATAAAGAACTTAAAAGCATCCAATATATATGAGATTGATTGCTAGGCCATCTAAGATTAGGCGAATTAGATAATTGTCCTAGATTGTTGAAAAATGGTAAAAATGTAAACCTGCTTTCTAATTTCTTAAACGTGATACAACTGGTTGTATCATATTATACATACATGTATACATATATAAGTGGTAATTTCAACAAGGAATATACGTGCAAAGAGCAGGTGACATTTGATTGGCTAAAAAACATTTCTAATTGCTTTTTTTTTTTTTTTTTAACTTTTATGATTTCTACCTTTTTCTGGCTAATTAAATATCACTTGCTCTTTACACCTACACCAAATAGCCAAAATTAATGCTGCGCATAGATATATATATATATATATATATGAGTGTGTTAATACAACTATTTCATGCAGGTGTAAGGAGCAAATGATATTTTATTGGCTGAAAAAAAGTAAAAAAAAAAAAATATATATATATATAGAGTAAAGGGAAGTTAGAATCATACTGCACATAAAGGGCGGAACAGTTGCATGTACAACGCGGACCATCAAAACAACAGGGTTCCACTTCGACATGGATGTCCCTATCAGAACAACAGGTGCATGAGGAAAAGAGAAAGGGCCAAAATAAGCCAAAGAGAAATCCGTTGCATTGGATGACGGGCATCATCTTATTGCTTCAATTAATAAGTTGACCAACAATCAACTTAATTCCAGAGCATCGTGCAAATGTGCCACATGTACGGCAAAGATGTAGAATAGCCACAACCAGACCTGTAACTCTTGCACAGAACTAATCCCAGTTATCTTTGGAAAATTCTATTTGGATCATCCATACTATTTGTTACGTATCTCTGAGTCCAAGTTCTTGATGTGGATAATTACAGGTTGAACTTGAGACACTTTCTTTATCAGCGACTTCATGTGGCATCACAAGGCCCTAATTATGCATTTCTGTCTGTTTTACGTAACTTTGAAACCTGTGACTTCGCCTGTTCTCCTGGTCCAGCTCGTTTGGAGCTCGATTTTCTTTCTTGATGAACTTTTTGAGCTGGACTGTGCAGATTGAACAATTTAAATTGTTGATTGTCCCTTGATGACACGTATATCACACTAAAATCAAGGTGGGGCTTTCAATAAAAACCACATTCAGTTGCACTCCCAAATTCGAAGGAACTAAACCGCTGAATCTACTAGAAAGCAGGTCTTCCAAAGTGGTCGAGCCCACCACTCTTATTTTGCTTCATTTGGTTGTGCTAAAGGGTGCATAGTCTGTACGTCTGGTGTAAACTTATGCCCGTCAGAGTCAAAATCACTTTAGAAATTGTAAACCGATTAGCAGGATCACTGGCAACTTTATCTTTTAATGGTCAAGGTTTTCATTATGATCTTTTCGAAGGAACTTTATTTTGCATATTTCTTTATCATCCTTCTTTTTTTGCATTTTCCTACAAGTTAAGAATTACTAAGAAAACCACTCGCACACTCTCTATAAATATAATTTCTGTCAAAGAAAACTGCGAGAACTCAAACCAATGACCAAGCATATTTTAAAGAAGATGCTAAATTACATGCGACCAACTGCAACAGTAATTCCAGCGTGCGATCCTCTATGGTGTTTGCATCTTAGTCACATGCAGCTTAAAAGTGCAAATGGTCCTCAGATCCATACCGTTCAAGTTGTAGGATATATGCAGAATATTGCTGTAGGCCTCTCAATTGGTTAATATTTTACTCCTGCTTTCCTCAAACTCTATGAATTTTTCATTACAAAGAAATACTCGCTTACCTAATATCTTCTCATATTTACCCTTTTTCACTTTTCTTCCTTCCTTTTTTGTCAACGATTTTGCTTCTCTTTCTAAATACTCTATATATGCTTATTTTATAAATAAATAATTGATGGGCAGTAATAAACTCTTTGGATATTCTATGCCGATGAGAACTCTGTGGGCTATTGTTCGAAGTTTCTATATTGTTGCCTTTAAAGGATCACATAATTGGTGAATATATTTCTACTACTAATTAGCCTACTACAGACGCTCCAACATCTATATCACCTTATAACATGCTATTCCTTCCATTTGACCAAAAAATACCTATCAAAGTCTACTTAGTGCGTCACCTAGATGTCAATCTCCAACATCCAGCTGATGAATAACAATAATCTAGAAAAGAAAAGGATCTTATTGATTAATAGTTCTTTTTTCATATTATTTTTTTACTACTTTTAGATTTTCTAGATTTCTAATGTCTATTAACTAATTTGATATTTTTATTAGTTTTTCCTATTTACACTTCTTTCTTAGGAATTTCATGTGCAGCATTTTTTTAGCACTTTTCTTTGACCACCTGGTTACAAAGATCATCTCTCTTTTTCAAGCCAAAGTGGTTGGGAGTTTCTTGTTGAGTGAGTCATTGGGAGGTTTCAGGCGAAGATGGAGGGCAAGAAGGACAAGATTTTGATTCTAGGAGAAACTGGGTATGTAGGAAGAAGACTGGTGAAAGCAAGCCTCGCCGTCGGCCATCCGACGTTCATCCTTTATCGGCCCGAGATCGTGTCTGATCTTGAAAAGGTGCAGATGCTCATTGGGTTCAAGATGCATGGGGCAACTCTTATTCAAGTACGTTACTTCTACTTCTTTGCTTCCTGATTCCGTGAAGTTTTTTTTGGCAATTCGTCATGGTTGAAGTTCTTTAGAGCTGGATCTAACTCCTGTGACTTCCTTGGCCAATCCTTTCCAATGTTCAAGAAGAAACTTGATCAAAGGCATATGCACATGGAAAATTAAGGATATCTTAGAATGCCCTCTCAAAGGTTTCCCTTAGATCTCATATATTCAGCTGGTTATACCCTTCCAATCATAGGTTTAATGGTTCCCAAAGAGGGCCATCCTATCCCATTTTATGCATAATGGCTGGTGTTGGAAGATCTAAGCCGTTAAACGTGCGTTAGAATAAAGAAATTAGATATTTTATTAGAAATCAGTATCCGAAACCACTTGTTTTAAGTCTTTGAGAAAGTTAATGGTTCTGATTTTCAACCCACAAAAGATAAGCTAATAGCATTCAAAAGACATAAAATTAGGTAATTAGCCTTTCTAGGCCATTCCCAACACGACGAATGACTTGAATTAAAAAAAAAAAAAAAAAGAAAAAGATCATGAGAGCAGAGGACACAAATATGAAATATATGCAATAAACCCAAACAGCAGAGTGGTGCCATGTGCCAATAATATGGGGGCTCATCGCTTCAACGACTACCCTCTAAAAGGATAGAAAGACATTTGATGGGACCCAATTCTACTACAGTAGAGTATATGGCAGGTGTAACTCATCTACTCGACGACAAAATCGGCTGCGCCACGTTTAGCCAGCCGGATATCAGCTCCCTTCTTTAACTTTGACCACCTGGTTACAAAGATCTTGTCTCTTTTTCAAGCCAAAGTGGTTGGGAGTTTCTTGTTGAGTGAGTCATTGGGAGGTTTCAGGCGAAGATGGAGGGCAAGAAGGACAAGATTTTGATTCTCGGAGCAACTGGGTATGTAGGAAGAAGACTGGTGAAAGCAAGCCTCGCCGTCGGCCATCCGACGTTCATCCTTTATCGGCCCGAGATCGTGTCTGATCTTGAAAAGGTGCAGATGCTCATTGGGTTCAAGATGCATGGGGCAACTCTTATTCAAGTACGTTACTTCTACTTCTTTGCTTCCTGATTCCGTGAAGCTTTTTTTGGCAATTCGTCATGGTTGAAGTTCTTTGGAGCTGGATCTAACTCCTGTGACTTCCTTGGCCAATCCTTTCCAATGTTCAAGAAGAAACTTGATCGAAGGCATATGCACATGGAAAATTAAGGATATCTTAGAGTGCCCTCTCAAAGGTTTCCCTTAGATCTCATATATTCAGCTGGTTATACCCTTCCAATCATAGGTTTAATGGTTCCCAAAGAGGGCCTTCCTATCCCATTTTAAAGAAATAAAAAATCAAAATAAATTTAAATGTACACAAGGATTAGTTTCAGTGGCATACGTATATTTTATAATTTAACAATATAAATAAAATAAAATGTTACTTCTTATCTTTGATTTTCTTCTACGATTTTTCATTTAATTACTGATTTTCTTTCGGGAGTTATGCTGGTATATGTTAATGAGAAATTGTAGGCCGAAGACCCCAGGCACTTTCCTAACACTGTACCCTTATTTTTCCCAAAGACGGCCCCACCTTTGCATGATCTGCCCTGTTAACATCTGATTACTCTCGGTTTAGATATCCCGTAAACATAAAATCACTATAATTGAATGATTAAAGCACCAATTTTGGAGTTTAATTGAGACCATTGTTATTTTTAATAGAATTAAGACCATTATTTATACTTTAGACCAAGTTCTTAACTGTCTATTTCTTACGATCAAAAGAACAACTTCTTGAGATGCTAAAATAGAATTATCTAATACATAAGTTTATTCAACTATTAGTCAGGTATGGGACCTTCAGGGAACATGCGGAGGTGCTTCTAGGTAAGCGTCCTATAAGCCTTCAGCCTAGCATTTCTGTATGTTAACTATTTAAGAGTTCTGTATGTTAATTAAATAGGAGCTCAATATAAATTTATACTGCCCTAAACCAACCTTAACGAGAACCACCAACATTTGGTATTAAGGGTCTTTGAATAATCTGATCCGTTCATCTCATTGCTCTAAGGTTGAATAACTATTAGTTTTAGCTGTGTGTCGATCTAATAATTTTAATACTTGCATTTTTTTCCTGCCCGAAAACAGATGGTTAGAAATTGTGCGACAAGTGCAAATTTAACTCCAAAAAATATTATTCTTATGATGCAGACTCATGCAATCATCATAAGTCTTGGTTTAGTAGTTATTATTCAAACTTAAGACAATAATCAGATCATTCAAAAGCGGTCCCCTTAATGCAAAAAATTAGGCACGTCTAGCCGACCTCCAATTTGTGCATTCTGCCTAGCATTCCTGGCCTGGCAAATACTAATTGTCACCTTGCATGATAAAAGAGTAATAGTGCTAAAACCATTCACCTTTATGGGAAGTGATCATAGTTCCGTGAGATTGGGTTTAAAAGTGGGCCCAATCACTTGAACGTGAATGACTTTGCACCAAAAAGTGTGACCCATTCACCTGACTAATGACCGAAAGAACAATAAATTATCTTAAGAAATGGGATAAGATCTTAATGATGACGATGAAACGAAATTGGTAAGTTTTGCGGGCCCCGTAAATCTCCTCTAGTCTCTTGATGGCATTTCGTTTGAAGAGAATGTGAAAGTATCTTTTCTATTCTATCGTGTAAATATTTATTATGAAATTGATATTCCCACCCCTTTGGGTTCACCTGACTCTCTTTTGGACTTTTACAATTGCTTTTACGACTTTCAACTATAAAAGTCAATTCTGCACAGCTGCAAATACCAAAACAGCAACAAGAGTCAGAAATTAGGTAAATGAAGGGCAAGAATATCATTTTCCCTTTTCATTTCTTAGTATTTTATTTAAATGGTCAAAACGTTTTCCATGGAAAATGTAGATACAAAATCATGGTCAAAGCTCTTCTTTTAGTTTATTATAGTTGTTGTATGCTATGCTATGTTGACATACATGGGTTGCAACAAGTGTAACATATCCATAGAAGAGTAGAACTGGAGGCTGGGGCTGGTTCTGAGTTGCTGCTAGGCCGCTTTTGGAAATAGAAATGCTCCAATTGGGTTGTTTGTATATTGAACGGATTTATGTGTGGAAGGACAACTTGGAATTGGAAGGCAGCTAGCCAACCAGTCAATTGGGGTTCCAATTCGGAATTTTCTTTGGAAAGTATAGGAAAAGAATTTGAATGGAATAATATGGATTCTTACAGAAGAAAAGGTTCTTTATTAATTCAAACGTTTTACCTATAAAATAGGCATGGAGGGAGAGGAAAAAAACGGAAGATTTCACTGGCTAGCCAGCTACAGTGCTAGCAAAAGGCATGTGGCTGTGGGAGCACCGATTTAGCAATGGCAACTGCAGCTTTTAGGGGATCTATGTAGGAATAAACATCTTCATCTGATGGTTCAAGTCTGTCGCTTACCTGTCAAAATAATAATAACCCAAAAAATAGAAAAGAAGATGATCAATCCAAGAATATATTTTTTGTTAAATTTGAAGATGTGACGCTGAAAGTGTCATTACCCAAAGAAAAGGCTTTGATTCATTTATGAATGCAATTAGATTTGGGGTAATTAAATATATACATTATTTATTATTAATTTTAGTATGAGATTATCTAAGAATCTGCTACAGTTATGATTATTGGTTTTGAATTGGGATTTTTGAATCCATTTATAAACAAATTTGAGTGTGCCTAATCGGTACTGCCTGTATCCTTGATGGGTCGGATCAGATTTAATCCATTTCTCCATTTTGTCAGCTCTATCCAGACCATTTTTAAGAGAACCCCATGTGCACCCTACCTTCTAAAATAGTTAAGGTTTTATTATTGTTAGAAACATTTAGAGAAAGAGTGGAAAATGGAGACAAGAAGACCTATACCAAAAAAAAAAAAAAAGAAGAAGAAGAAAAAAGAAAGAGACAACAAACCATTGTCTAGTATGGTTTGAGCATATATTAAATACAATTTTTAAAAGTGTTATTTGACCCTACTCTCTTAAATAAGAGATGTTATATGACATCTTCGGTAAATCATTATAGGTATATTGAAAGCTTTCATGTGGGTTATCGTGAGCAATTTCCGATTACCTTCCATGAACTCTAACATAGGTAGGCAGATTATCTGACGTGAAAATATAATGTTTTATAGAATAATTGACATGAAGAAATGATGTTTTAGAGAATAAAAGTTTAGATAGAAAAGAAAACAGTGGTGAACTCTCTTTTTTTTTCTTTTCTCATATTATTAAATGATCAGATTCAAGACCCATTTACAGAGATGAGTCCACTGTCATGAGTCTTGGTTCCTCTAGAACTCATACACTTCCTTCATAACAATCATTCTAGAAAAAGTCGACTCGTTCTACTTTTGACTCCTTAGACTTGTACTTTTTCTCAACTTAAAAATTTTGAAAATTGTTTTTCAAAACAATTTGTTTTACGAGAACGATTTAAGAAAATAATTAAATTAAAATAAAACAATTACTTAGTAATATTGAAGGACAATCGAAGCTCATCTCCTTATGTTGCATATTTTACAAACTTTGCAGGGTTCATTCCAAGACCATGAGAGCCTCGTTGCTGCATTGAAGCAAGTGGATGTGGTTGTCTCTGCACTAGCCGGAAGCCATGGAATCTTGGAGCAGCTCAAACTTATCGAAGCCATAAAAGAGGTTCCAACGATTAAGGTTAATTTTTACAACCTGCTACATATCTTATGCTTCAATTTTTTCAAAGCCATCTCAATCATTAATTACACTTGATATTATTTTTTTAATATACTAGGATTACTAGTACAAATACATAGATTTTACATGGTAATATTTAACTTTGGACAACCTTCTTGGCAATTTTTAGTCTTGGTATATGTGTTCACTTGTAATGATTATTATAATTACATGTAGCGGTTTCTTCCTTCTGAGTACGGAATGGATGTAGACCGGATGGAGCATGCAATCCCACCTGGAAATCGAGTGTTCATCCACAAACGTATCATCCGACGCGCCATTGAGAAGGCAAACATCCCCCACACATATGTCACATCATTTTGTTGTGCAGGGATCTTCCTTTCTGGACTGGCACAGCTTGCAACCTTCATGCCACGCATTGATCACGTTGTAATCTATGGCAATGGCGATAAAAAGTGTAAGCCACTTTAACACATTGTTAGCGTTTAGTGGACTGTTAACTTTGAACGATTCAAATCATTCCTCCTATAAATCACGTCCAAAGTAGACCATGCAAAGGAACCTCATGCATCGTAGGTCTACCCCTTGTAAACTGTTTTACCATCAATATTAGAAACCCAAAGAAGGCCATAAAAGAATGGGACCCCTCGTGATGAGATTTTCTGGTTCATGGCCTAAGTAAGGCAGGAGTTAGATGATCAGAGCACCGAAGTTCTGGGCCCTGCTTGTACTTGAATCTGTTAGGAACATTGGTCTACCCTTTCAAGTTGCCAAATCTAGTGAACCTCCTCCAAATGTTGCAGGTATATGGATCGACGAGGATGACATAGCAATGTACGTGATAATGGCCATCAATGATCCTCGAACCTTGAACAAGAATCTTCATCTCCGTCCACCAGGTACAATATTAACTCAAATGGAGATGGTGCAAGTCTGGGAGAAGATTATTGGGAAAGAGTTGAAGAAAACCTTCCTTGCTGAAGAAGAGTGGCTTGGTACAATGGAAGGTAACGGATAATACCATAGCTGTGAAATTCGTTTCTGCACCGAAATTGAAAATTTGGGCCATTTTTGCCAGAATGATACGATATTGAGAACTATGTCGTAATACATGCATCCTCACGAAACTGTCGCCTGATTGCTAACTAGTAAGGCGGGAATATAACGGCATAATTTAATAAATCAGATTATATAAAGCCTTGCCAATCAGGCCCTAAGTTGGAGATGGGTGAACTCAAGGTCTGCTTGTTTTGGTGCAGGGTTGGGACCTGTTGAACAAGTGGCAGTTGCCCATATGTACCAGATCTTCTACTGTGGTGACTTGGATTTCGAAGTCGAAGGGCCACACGGGATAGCTAGCAATGATCTGTACCCTGAGTATAAGTATGTCACAGTCGAAGAATTTCTAAAGCGCTATGTATAAAATCCAGTCTTCAAAAGCATAATCTTCAGATTTATAGTCCACATCTTGATCATGGTTGAATTAGAAACTAAACTGAATTTACTGTCTGTAATAACAATTTGATGTCCCTCTTTCCATAATATTTGTTGATTACGTGCAATATGTGAACGTCAATGTCTTTTTGTTAATGGTTTTTTTTTTTTTTTTGAGCGGTTGATTCCATTAAAAGAGAGGATTACTTACGTTGTATCAGACCGAGTTGGTATAGTGACGATTGCAAAACTGGTCAAAGGCAAATTGTGAGGTCACACACTAACTAAAATGAGGATTACACTGTAATAGATTGTGCAATCAGTGAATGATTTGTAGGCTATCAGCCTTATCATGATAGAACCCGTCCAGGTAAGTAAGACTCTTGTCCTCCATCTTGACCTCTTTTATGTGCACAAATCTATCTCTTTCAACAGTTGATGTGGGATTAAATTCGTTTTCCTACGGACTTCTTCTACATATATTGCTAAATAATTGAGTATATTCCAAATGACGAAAGATACATTGTAAATGACATGTTAGATATGATCCCTATAAGATTGACACCCATGACAGGAGAGCTGGGACAGGTGAAAGATCTAAGCCATTCACCATTTTCAACCTGTCTTACATAGGGAGCACCAAGAATCACGTTATTAGATGATCTTGGCCTATGTTATTTGTTTCAACTTTCACCGTGTTATGAGAATGGAGGTAAGCTACATGAAAGGTTGATGAGCATGACCTACTATGCTTAAGGCACTTTTTTCTACCAATGGGTTAGCAGGCCTGATGTGCTGAATGGTTGAGAGATGAGGAAACATTCGGGAGAACATAACAAAATTTCGTGCTCTGTAACATCATTTATCTAGTAGGCCAAAAATCGTGCCGATTAGATGATCCTAGCACAAAAGATGTTTTGTTTCCGCTGTTGCACAGAGATTCTATCAAACCTCGTGTCTTTGGATAAAAGCTTTCTTTGATCCTATAATCACCCTATAGGCCTGATGGTAGAGAAATCTCAAATGAACCAGGCCAATGAACACGAGTGGGGTTCATTATGTAAAATCAGGATGCCTTGCAAAATGACCTCATGTGGCATTCGCAGCTGAAGAATTATAAGTGAAGTTTGTGTTAAAATTCATCATATTTGCATTTAAGCTGAAACTGCAAGTTGATTTATAACACTGGGGACCTTCTTTATTTCAAAAGAGGCATAATAGTGAAAATATGTTTAGTTATTCGAAGAAATTTGTTTACGGAACTCATCCATGAGCAGGACTTTAGGTCAATGGTGGGATCGTTATCTTCCAATTTAGGGAAGAACTGAAGGTTACTAAAGGTTCATACACCTTTCAGGGCTAGTTTGGTTGGCAAGAAATGAAGGAAAATGATTTTTACACGGAAACAATAATTTTCTTTGGAAAGTGTTTAACACCTGAAAATTGAATTACCTCCATAATGTTTGGGTCTGCCGGGTAATTCAATTTTCACGTATTAAACACATTGGAAAATTTATTTTTCATTGAAAATCAAATTTCGTCTATTTCCTACCAACCAAACAGCCTTGTTTATGTGATTTGCTTTTCTTGTAAGGTGGGAGTAGAGTTTGACTACTTATAAGTTCTCCCATCATAATTTAGAAGTTATCATATACAAAAGTAGAGTTTGGCTACTTACAAGTTTCCTTATTTCTTAATAAGATACGAAAGTTCTCCCTCTTATAGAATTTATGAGTTCTAAACATCATTAGAACTTACAAGTTTCTTACGCTGTAAAAGTAGCCCTTTGAGTTTTTGAAAATATGTCTTGCAAGGCCATCATATAACATTTAGTATAATGTTCAATACTTATTTCAATAAGTGAATTCACTTCATGTAACTATAATATGGTAATACCATATAATATGGTATTTAGAATATAAGTCAGTCAGGAGATGATAGTATGTTTATAGAGTGTTAAGTGTTCAATTTTGGTCAAAATACCCCTAATTTAGCATTCAATTAGATCATCTAACCATTCAAATTTACGAAACTTAGCTTGATTTTGAATTTAAACCCAATTGACCATTCAAACCTTAATTTGTCAAAACCAACGGTCAAATGATCATTAGAGCTTATTAAATTACTAATGTACTGTTCAGATGATTCTAATTTAGTCTTTTCTTTTGCAGATCAATCAAAGGATGCACAGACGGCTACGATTAAAAGTTAACGGTGTAGATCATTTTAAAAAGGATTGATGGGCCAGATCAACCATAAAGAAGGATTGGATAGTTTCCTAAATGATAATTGAGCTCAAGTAGAAATCATGGACAAAAAAGGCAACTTACAAATCTGTAGGAGTTTCCAAAGTCAAGAGAGGGGACCCAAATTAGTAAGGAGCAAAAGGCAACCCCTTCCCTCACTTCTTTCCTTCTTCTTTTTCTTTTTTCTTTTTTCTTTTTCCTCCTTTCCTTCCTTTTCTCTTTTCTTTCTTCCTTTTTCCTTCTTTCCTTCCTTTTCCTTCTTTCTTTCCTTTTCTTTTTCCCTTCCTCATTCTCACGTACCCACTTTCCTTATTATCTTTTTGGCCTTCCTTCTTGACCTCTTCTTCTCATTCTCACCCACCTCTTCTCTTCTCTTCCACCACCCCCTCTCTCTCTCTCTCTCTCTCTCTCTCTCTCTCTCTCTCTCTCTCTCTCTCTCTCTCTCTCTCTCTCTCTCTCTCTCTCTCTCTCTCTCTCTCTCTCTCTCTCTCTCTTCAGATCCCTCCTCATCTTCCTCTCTTTCCCAACCATACCCAACTCTCCCCCACTGTCCATTCTCCCACTTCTCTCTTCTCATCCCAAGCTCTCTTTCTCTCGCTCTCTCTCTTCTACTTCTCCATTCTCCCTATCTATCTTTCTCACGTTCTGATCCCTCTCTTCTTTTGTTTACACCAACCCATCTTTCCACCTTTGCTTCCGTTTAGTTTCTCATGTTTACTTCATCGTTGTTTTTTTCTTCTTCCTTTTTGGTTTCTCTCCTTCCCAGTCCACCCAGCATCATTACAATCGGATCTTCTCATCTGTCTCGGTCTTCACCGCTCCAAGCTCACACCCAACAACCAAATCCCAGGACGGTCTGGTCAGCAGACGTCGTTTTCTTCTACTCAGACCGTGTTTTTTTTTTTTTTTCCATTCTCGGTTTAAAACAGAAAACCGAGTTCCACTCTCCATAGCGCACCGCATCTCCTCCATGCCCCAAACCAGAGCACCACCGACCAAGCCCTTCTTGCTCTGCTCCACGCACCTCTTCACTGCCCAGAGAACCAGATGACAGCCGAACAATCCAGGAACGTCTGACCCAGTCGACACCCCAGGCGTCGTGTTTTTTTCCTTCCTCCTATACCCCACGATCTAGCATCGTCTTCACCACTGACCCAGGTGTCGACTCCGATCGGCCCAGGGGAGAAAACCCGAAACGGGTCTCCCTTCTTTCCTCTCCTCCTTCCTCCTCTCTTCCCTCTCTTCCCTTTCTTCCTTCTCTTCTCCCTCCTCCGGTTTCCCTTCTTCATCGAGTTCTCCGTCTGGTTTTTCTTAACAACCAAAATTTTTGCTTAATTCCGGTTTTGCCCTCCTTTTAAGATCAATTACAATTTTGTCCTTTTTCAGAAATTACATCCTTGTCCCATTTTATTCCGGTTCTGTTTTATCCGTATTTTTCTTATCCAGGAACTGCCTAATCTAAATTAGATCAATTAAGGCCTAACCTCTCAACGGGTTAGCCTTAATCAAAACCAAATCTTCAATTTCTCCTTTGTTTCTCAACGGAATTCAAATTAATTTTACAGAGTCATTCTTAGTACATCCTTAGATATAACCAACGCTTCTGATCTTAGATCTGAAATCCATAAATCAATCTGAGCTGTCCAAATCTTGAAATCACAATTTAGCCCAGATCTTGACCGTTTTGAAGAATCTGTCAAATCCGACCAGTGGATCACTAATCAAGAACGTTTTGAAGATATTTGTAAAGTCAGATCAGATTTTAGAAGACCAAAAGTGAAGATTTTGATAAAGATTGATCTAGGGAAGTAGTTTTTTCTCATTATTTGATTTGATTTGTTTTATTTTAGAACTGGAAATTCTGTATTTTTGAGAATTTGAGTAGATCTGAACATTGATTCTCATTTCAATAATTTTAGTAATTTTGAGTGATTTCTTTTTTATTTTACATAATTAAAATTTATTAAAATTCCTACTTTTTAAATCAAGTCCTTGTGGGATCGACCCGTACTTGCATAAGCTACGCTACAATGGCCCGTGTACTTGCGGTAAAACAATCAATAAGTTTTTGGCGCCGTTGCCAGGGACTTGCAAAGGAGTTTTCATAAAATTTAATTAAAAAAAAATTTCAAAAAAATCCCAAAAAATAAAAAAAATTAGGAATTGCAATTTTTAGCATTTTAGGTGCATTTTTCAATTGTTTTTAGGGCATAATCACCTTGTTTCCTGAATTTAGTACTAATTTCTAATTTTTTTTTTCAGGAAATTGGAAAGTGGAGGAATTGGGCAAGAGGATCTTCACAAAAATGGAAACTTCCATGCTTTCCTAGAATAGGATTTTTATTTTTTTTATTTTTTTATTTTTTCTTTTGAGTGAATCTTGTAGTGAGGATCCTTGTAAATTGCAATTTCCATTTTAAATTTTAAAGAGTTGTATAATACAGGGCAAGTGTGGGATAAGGTGGCCCACACTTGATCTTCATCAAAAACCTCACTGTAAGTCTTCTCACTCATTTATTTTATAGATTAGGGTTGGCATTTAGAACAATTTGCATTGTTTGGTAGTTAAATTGCATATAGAAAGCATCTGTTACAATTGTTGCATTTTAGGATTTTGCATTAGTTTATTGCTTTCAATTGTATTTTAGGACACGGCTAACGCTTTAAGGTGGTTTATATGCTGATCGAATTGTCATGGTGTGTGAAAATTAATTAGTAAGGGCACCCTACCCCCATAAGATCAAGGGTGGATTTCATCACCACCTCTTGGCCCACTTAGGATAATCACCTCAAGCACGCAAACCTTCCTTTCACATTAATTTAAAATCAATCAGAAGAGACCTATAGGGCCATCTCATGCTCGTAGGACCCTCTTAATAGGACGCGGTTTACTGTCAGTCTAGTGGCTTTTGATCATTGTGGTTATTGGGGGTTACTTAATAGAGCCTCGCTCTCCCCCCACCTCCTATTGACGTTTGTTGAGGTCTAAACGCCTCTTTACACGATGGTTGTATTAATCGCTTTGATTAGAACCTAACTGGTAAGCAGTAGTCATCTCCTAAAGATAGTAGGAGCATTAGATTAGGCTAATTAAAAGCATTGTCCCCACAGAAATTCAAGAAAATCAAAATATATGTGCTTGCTAGCCTTAGAGGATTGCTTGATTGTGTCCTTGATTTTGCATCATTCTAGGCATTTAGGTTGCATCATTTAGGAGAGTCTTTAAAAAACAAAAAAAAAAAAGAGAAAAAAGAAGAGAAAAGAAAAGAGAAAACATGATTAGTTGCACCTAATGAATAATTTAAACACTGATCAAAAGGGTAATTTACACCCTAGCATTAATAGAGAAGATATTTCCCCATGGAGAAACAATCCACTCTTTAATGATGATGAATCACTTTTCATCTTTGATAATGATGTTTCCTCATGGACGAACAATCCTCTCTTTAATGTTGATGATCCTCCACCTCTATTTCATGATGATATGCGTCAATGGAGGAATCATTCTCAACCACATGGAAATAGGAGAAAGGACCAACATAAAACACATGAGAATAACCAAAATTCTTGTGGGAAGACACTAAGAGATTATTTGCAGCCTAATTATACCAGCACACTTTCATGTATACTTCTACCTCCAAATGCTAGTATGATTGAATTAAAGGTGGGAGTATCTCAATTACTTCCCAAATTCTATGGGTTGGATAGTGAGAGTCCTTACATGCATTTAAAAGAATTCGATGAAGTGTGCATGACTCAACATACACAAAACATCGAATTAGATATGGTAAGACTCAAACTATTTTCTTTTTCCTTGAAAGATAAAGCTAAGATGTGGTTTCATTCACTGCCACCAGGTTCCATACGAACATGGGAAGATATGACTGGGAAGTTCTTGAATAAGTTCTTTCCTAGACATAAGACAATTGCTCTCCGTTGAAATATAATGAATTTCACCCAGATGAATAATGAAACTTTCTATCAATGCTGGGAAAGATTTAAGGAATTATTGTTAACTTGTCCACATCATGGATATGAACTTTGGCATATCATTAGCTTCTTTTATGAAGGACTTAAATCTAATATGTGTCAATTTGTTGAAATGATGTGCAATGGTAATTTCTTAAATAAACAACCAGATGAGGTGGAGGAATATTTGGAATGGCTAGCTGAAAGTGCACAAACTTGGGCTGACTCAGAAAGAATAGAACATACAAATAGACCTAAGCCCAATAACACCAATGCTAGGGGAGGCATGTATGCTATGTCTGAAAAAGATGATATCAATGCCAAAGTAGCATCCCTAGCGAGAAAAGTAGAAGCCATAGAAATGGGAAAGAAAACCTCAATTAATGATGAACAAGTGTGTAGCATTTGTGAAAGTACGTCACATCTTACTCAGGAATGTCCTACAATCCCTGCTTTTCAAGATGTACTTCATGATCAGGCTAATGCACTTAACACATATAAAAGACCTTTCTCCCCATATTCAGACACTTATAATACCAACTGGAGAAACCATCCAAACTTTAGTTGGAAAAATGGATCTACTGCTAATGTTCAACAACCAGGACAATATCAACCTCATCAACAAAACTAAGGACTTCTTACCTTACCTTATCAAACTCATAAACCTTCTCCTTCTGGACCTTACTTGCCCTCACCTAAAAGGCATGTTGAGGATAATCAAAACATTCAAAACCAGGAAAGGAAAATTTCTCAATTAGAAAGTCAAATAAAACAAACCAACCATTCCATGAATGAATTAAAAAATATGATGAGTCAAATGATGCAAAGTATGGAAAAAGGAAAGTTCCCAGCTCAACCACAAGCAAACCCTAAGGGAATGCATGTGGTTAGCACTAATGCATCTGATGAAACATCTAGCTCTACCATGGAACAAACTAAGGCTGTTATCATTCTTAGGAGTGGTAAAAGAATTGAGAAAGATGAGCCTCAAAAGACTGAAAAGGTAGAAAAATCCACAAAAGTTAAAGAAAACTCTAAATAAAAGGACCCTGTGTCACCTGTTGATCCATGTCATATACCTACTCCATTTCCTCAAAGGTTGCGTCAAGCCCCAAAGTTTGCCTCTAATGATGAGATTTTAGAGATTTTCAAGCAAGTCAAGATCAACATACCGATCTTAGATGCTATAAAACAAATCCCATCATATGCCAAATTCTTAAAAGACTTATGCACCATAAAGAGAAAATTGAATGTCCAGAAGAAGGCATTTTTGGTCGAATGTGTTAGTTCTATTCTTCAACACCATACACCACCAAAGTACAAAGATCCTAGTTGCCCCACTCTTACTTGCATTATTGGTAGCTACAAGATTAACCAAGCTCTTCTTGATTTAGGATCTAGTGTAAACTTATTACCATACTCGGTATACGAACAGTTAGGTCTGGGTGAACTGAAACCTACATCTACTACGCTCCAGCTAGCTGATCGTTCTGTAAAAATACCTAGAGGGGTAATAGAGGATGTGTTAGTCCAGGTAGAACAATTTTGCTTCCCTGTATATTTTCTAGTTCTAGATACACAACCAGTGGTGAATGAGAAGAATGAAATACCAGTTATCCTGGGACGACCATTTTTGGTTACATCCAATGCCTTAATCAACTGTAGAAATGGTCTCATGAAACTATCCTTTGGCAATATGACATTAGAGCTAAACATCTTTAACATTTGTAAGCAACCTGGTGAAACTACTGATGATTTACACAGTATTAACTTGATCAATTCAGTTGTGCAAGATTAGTTTCAGTCATCTTCCTTGTCGAACCCACTGGAGGCCTGTTTGGCCCATTTTAATGAGTTTAATGAGGATGCATTAATAGAGAAAGTTAATGCCCTCCTTGATTCTGTTCCTATCATGGATACAGGTAAATGGAAACCTCATTTTGAGGAGCTTCCATTAAGTGAGATCACTTCCCTCCCATCATTTGTAAAACCCCTTACAAAGCCTGAAATCCCAAATAAGCCTTTTAGCGTAGAATATGTACCTAATTGGGACCTACCACCTTCATTTGAACAATCATTAGATAAGAAATTAAGCCCACCTGATTTGTTGCATGTGCCAATAGAACAGGACAAGAAAGAGTCCATTGATCTACTGTCCATACATCAACCGACTCTAAGGTACACACTAGAAGATCATCAGGATATAAGCAAAACCATGCTTCCTCCTCTATTAATACAAGAACAACCTCCTTAGGAAGTGCATGGTCATCTTATACCTCAATTTCATGAAAATGTAAGGGAAAAGGAGAATAATCAATCTCCATTTGGTTCAATAGAATTCAAATTTGCGATAGTTCACATTGCTATAGAGATTCCACCACTCAAATTTTTAAGGTGAAGGAATTATATTGATTACCGTGAAATTTTAAAGATAGGAGATCATCAGAGTGGTCCCACTCAATTGACATTTATGGTAGTCTATTGTGTTATAATGCGACCATCACCAAAAATTTCAAGGTGGATTAAATATATAGACTACCGAGAGATTTTGAAGTGGTGTGAGAAATCTTGCCATTTCATTATTGGAATCAGGAAAACTCAAAGATAAATGAGGATATGTCTGGCTGAAGACGTTAAACTTAGAGCTCACTAGGAGGCAACCCAAAGTTTTTCATTTTTGTTGTTTTCTACATCACTCATATTCATTTTAAGTCCTACTTTTTAAACATTGAGGACAATGTTTCTCTCAGGTTGGGGTGTAGAATTTTAGCAAATTCTAGTTTTTTTTTTTTTTAGGTGTTTTTCCTTGTTTTTTTCAATAAAATTTTTTTTTTTTGAAAAATTGAAAAATGTTAGGTCATTTCCTTTACTATGATGAGAATTGGATTTTTTGAAGTATAATCTAGATAACTTTAGCTTATTAATGGAATTGAATATGATTAATTCATCATTTTTACTCTTTTTCTAAAGTATTCTATGAAAGCAAAGTCTCAGATCACATTTGTATACGTAGTTGCATATAGATAGTCTAGATTGATAAGTGGCTATAACTTAGAAATTCTAAAGAAATTCAGTGGAGACCTATAACCTAAGTGAGTTTTTGAGCTATTCATTTTTTTTTTAGAGGTTATAAATATTCACAATTTTCTTCAGCGTGCTTAAAGAAAATTGATCCCAAATTCTTAATTTTGGCTAATTACTTGGATAATTAGAATATTATCTTTAAAATTCTAGAAGTTCATTAAATTTGATGGATTATAGGAAACCTAGAAAATGATTTAGGCCATCCTTGGTATTATAACCTAAAGATATAAAGCCTACCTAAAAGTATTGTTACCACTAGTTAGCCAACTTGAGCCTTTAATATAAGCCTTTTCTTTTGTCACTCAAATTACCCTTTACCCATATTAACCCAATATAAATTATCCATTACCCATTTTCTTTGAAAAATAAGTTAGAGAAGACTAAAGAAATACCTTTTAGTTGTAATGAAAGTAGAAAGTGGATATCAAGAAAAGAAATAGTCTTTAAAGTAATTCAAAAGTACTGAAATAGTCTGAAAAAAAAAAAAAAAAGTTTGAAGAATACAAAGAAAAGTGAAAAAAGAAGAAGAAATATTCACTTCATCAAAGAAAGAAAGAGTTATCAACTTTAGAAGACCTCTACTTATTTTCTAAAGAAACTTTGAATATCCTTATACCCTTTTTTTGGTACCTTGTCCTAAGCCTACGTTTCGTCCTAGTTAGAGACCTATTGATTCTAGGATGAATATAGTCTTGATAAAGAAATGAATGAATAGGATCTAAAAGAGTAGTATTTCTAAATATTCAAAGGTAATGACATGCATTCTAAAGGGATCAAAACAATTAAATTCCTTAAGTAACTCTCCTTTTTCATGACTATATGTGAGATAATTTTACTTTTATTGACTCTCTCACATAATTAAAAGAGAGATTTGATTTGAACCCTTTATCTGAGAGATTTTGTTTCAGAGCGTATGTCATTAGTGAGGATTGAGGTCAAAACATATTTCGGATGGAGTTTAAAAGTTAGAAGTTTACTTAGAGATCAAGATGATTCTATATGTAAACTGTACATACATGCACACACACTCTGAGATCTGAGCTTAAGTGGAATGATTTTGGCATATGGGTAGGGTTTTGAATTTTTCAGTCATTTTTATTAGTATGCTAAAGTGATGTGATTTATTGAAGATAATTCTCTGAGGAAAAAGAGGAGTTGACTTAAAAATAAATTTTGAAATGCTGGTTGGGGGTGTGTTAAATGTTCAATTTTGGTCAAAATACCCCTAATTTACAATTCAATTAGTTCATGTAACTGTTCAATTTTACAAAACTTAGCTTGATTTTGAATTTAAATCCAATTGACCATCCAAACCTTAATTTGTCAAAATCAACAGTCAGATGATCGTTAGAGCTCATTAAATGACTAATGTACGGTTCAGATGATTCTAATTTAGTCTTTTCTTTTACAGATCAACCAAAGGACGCACGGACGGCTATGATTAAAAGTTAACGGTGTAGATCATTTTAAAAAGGATTGATGGGCCAGATCAACCATAAAGAAGGATTGGATAGTTTCCTAAATGATAATTGAGCTCAAGTAGAAATCATGGACAAAAAGGGCAACTTGCAAATCTGTAGGAGTTTCCAAAGTCAAGAGAGGGGACCCAAATTAGCAAAGAGCAAAAGGCAACCCCTTCCCCCACTTCTTTCCTTCTTCTTTTTCTTTTTTCTTTTTTCTTTTTTCTTTTTTCTTTTTCCTCCTTTTCCTTTTTCCTTTTTCCTTCTTTCTTTCCTTTTCTTTTTCCCTTCCTCATTCTCACGTACCCACTTTCCTTATTATCTTTTTGGCCTTCCTTCTTGACCTCTTCTTCTCATTCTCACCCACCTCTTCTCTTCTCTTCCACCACCTCTCTCTCTCTCTCTCTCTCTCTCTCTCTCTCTCTCTCTCTCTCTCTCTCTCTCTCTCTCTCTCTCTACAGATTCCTCCTCATCTTCCTCTCTTTCCCAACCGTACCCAGCTCTCCCCCACTGCCCATTCTCCCACTTCTCTCTTCTCCTCCTCTTTCTCTCTTCTCATCCCAAGCTCTCTTTCTCTCTCTCTTCTACTTCTACTTTTCCATTCTCCCTATCTATCTTTCTCACGTTCTGATCCCTCTCTTCTTTTGTTTACACCAACCCATCTTTCCACCTTTGTCGTGTTTACTTCATCGTTGTTTTTTTCTTCTTCCTTTTTGGTTTCTCTCCTTCCCAGTCCACCCAGCATCATTACAATCGGATCTTCTCATCTGTCTCGGTCTTCACCGCTCCAAGCTCACACCCAACAACCAAATCCCAGGATGGTCTACTCAGCAGACGTCGTTTTCTTCTACTCAGACCGTGGTTTTTTTTTTTTTTTTTTTTTTTTTTTTTTTTTTTTTTTTTTTTTCCATTCTCGGTTTAAAACAGAAAACCGAGTTCCACCCTCCATAGCGCACCGCATCTCCTCCACGCCCCAAACCAGAGCACCACCGACCAAGCCCTTCTTGCTCTGCTCCACGCACCTCTTCACTGCCCAGAGAACCAGATGACGGCCGGACGATCTAGGAACGTCTGAACCAGTTGACGCCCCAGGCGTCATGTTTTTTTCCTTCCTCCTATACCCCACGATCCGGCGTCGTCTTCACCACTGACCCAGGCGTCGACTCCGGCCAGCTCAGGGGAGAAAACCCGAAACGAGTCTCCCTTCTTTCCTCTCCTCCTTCCTCCTCTCTTCCCTCTCTTCCCTTTCTTCCTTCTCTTCTCCCTCCTCCGGTTTCCCTTCTTCATCGAGTTCTTCGTCTGGTTTTTCTTAAAAACCAGAATTTTGGTTTTGCCCTCCTCCTTTTAAGATCAATTACAATTTTGTCCTTTTTCATAAATTACATGCTTGTCCCGTTTTATTCTGGTTCTGTTTTATCCATATTTTTCTTATTCAGGAACTGCCTAATCTGAATCAGATCAATTAAGGCCTAATCTCTCAACGGGTTAGCCTTAATCAAAACCAAATCTTCAATTTCTCCTTTGTTTCTCAACGGAATTCAAATTAATTTTATAGAGTCATTCTTAGTACATACCTAGACATAACCAACACTTCTGATCTTAGATCTGAAATCCATAAATCAATCTGTGCCGTCCAAATCTTGAAATCACAATTTAGCCCAGATCTTGTCCATTTTGAAGAATCTGTCAAATCTGACCGGTGGATCACTAAGCAAGAACGTTTTAAAGATATTTGTAAATTCAGATAAGATTTTAGAAAACCAAAAGTGAAGATTTTGATAAAGATTGATCTAGGGAAGTAGTTTTTTCTCATTATTTAATTTTATTTGTTTTATTTCAGAACTGAAAATTCTGTATTTTTGAGAATTTGAATAGATCTGAACATTGATTTTCATTTCAATAATTCCATTAATTTTGAGTGATTTCTTTTTAATTTTACATAATTAAATTTTATTAAAATTCCTACTTTTTAAATCAAGTCCTCGTGGGATCGACCCATACTTGCATAAGCTATACTACAATAGCCCGTGCACTTGCGGTAAAACAATCAACATAGAGTCATGATATAACTTTTGGAACCTTTGGTAATATAACAGAAATTCTATGACAAGATGATTGAGAATTATATATAAATATAAATAGAATTCTAGTTCTTTGTGAACCTTAAAGTAGTCCTCAAGTCAGAATTGGAATAAAAAACAAATTTTATAACACTTATAAAATGTGATGTTGTGATTCGATAGGGATAGATCAATATTCAAGCCATCTTTTATGGGGACCTTAAATATAAATTAAGGTGTGTGAAAGTGATTTACACAAAACATGATCTCATAAATGTGGAACACTTAGTAGACACCATAATATATGAAGTATTACTAGAACATAATCACATGTACCCTTAGACTTGAGGAATCTATTTGTCTAAGTGAGATTGAATATTTGTCTTTGGTTCATTACATAGAAAAGTATATTTATGATTCATTCTAAGTCTAGTACAACATTTATTTACTCATAAAGTATATAAGATCTTGACATAAGGCTCACTCTTTTCTATAGAATGATGCTTAGTACAGGTCTTCTAGTAAATGAACTTGGAAAACCAAATGTTTTGGGTGATTTTGATAAAATGTTTATCGAATTAATTTTATTATATGCATTTAGGGTAAAATATTTTCAAAGGGAGTTTTTAAAAAGCATTTTGAAGTATATTTAAGGATGAACATATTGTACTTAGTTTGTACTAATGTGAGGGCAAACATGTTCATATGTCCCATAAAGGTGCCACATATGAATATAGATTATTAGTGTAAAGGTATAATGATAATTTATTCATAAGGGTACATATATAATTTTCTTTTGATATGCATTGCATATGCTTATTGGTGGATGAATTTGCTTGATATTATATCATCTCTCTAGATGTAGAAAACACCCCCCAAGTGATTTTGGTGTTTTTTAGTTCAATTAGGAAAGCTCAAGAGAAACCATTTTAAGAGGGATTCTAAAAGGTCACACCAATTACGTTGGGTAGAGTTTAACTAGGTTTTGAAGTTTTCTATTTGAGAAGTATGGAAAAAAGATCCCTAAGGTGTTCTTTTTAATTGGAAAAAAACCCAAAACTTTCTTCCTCTCTAAAGTTCTTACATATTGAAGGTTGGAGCTACTTTTAGGAGAACAAGATGGTTGAGAGTAAAGATTTTCAGCTAGTGGTTGACTAACAATTTGTCCATCCATGTTAATTAAAAGTGCTAACCACATGATTCAAGTTTAATTATAAACTAGATTTTCGAGCTCTATTTTCAAGTTAGAAAAGTTCTCAACATTTCTCAAGTAATTCTACATGAGTTCTCTTTTAAATTGCCACTTCGGTTTTCTCAATGTGGGACCTACTCGAGTTTTATTATGGTACCACATTTCTTTTGACAATGCCATCTCTCGCAGGACCACTTCTTCTTCTTTGTGTTTCTCTCTTTCATTTCCACCCACCTCCACCTCTCTTTTTTAATGTGGGACCTAGCTGGGGTTTATATTGCACCCAAGTGCTATTAAAAGCAAGTATATTGCAATATAGGTGTTTTTCGGTGCACGAAGCTGCCGCCTATGCGGGACAGGGGAAGGGGCGGACCACAATGGCCTATGGTACGCGGTCTTATCTTACATTTTTATAAGAAATTGTTTCCACCCCTTGAACCCGTGAACTCAAGATCACATTATGATAACTTTTACCGTTGCTCCAAGTCTCCCCTTCTGTGTAACTATGTTTAAATAAGTGAGAAAAGTCATGACTTCACAGTACTTGTAAGTCCTCCGAACTTATCGGAAGATATTAACGCACCTAAAAATCCAAATGAGTTAGTTTTGCAGGTGAGGCTGTAGTAGGTAGCGGTTGGGGGAAATGTTAAAGGTAGAAGCAGAGAAACCCCCTAATGAACCAAACCACTGTTGACCTTCTATGACGGCCCTGCTAATCTCAGCATATGATGATCAAGGCTGCCTAAATTTGTGTGCCACTGCAATCTTGAGACATGCTCCTCAATGTTCGCGCTAAATGAACGAAATTTCTTTTGGGGCTGGCAAAATGGGTTAAGCGGATCAAAGCTAATCCGTGCTTCAATGGGTAAGTTTTGGACATCTGTTTATAAACGGATTCTAAAATTCCAACCCAAATCCAACTGCATATGGATAGCGGATTCATTGGCAATCCACAGTAATATATTTAATAAATATAAAAAAGAAGAAAATTTCTATTTAATTCACCAGTATACACACTTCAGGTACATGCTTAGTTAAACAGATCCAAATCATCAAAAACATAAGAACAACTTGCATGTATTCAAGAGTCCCTTTTGGAAGTGCTTAAGTCATTGGTAAGTGCGAAGTCCTTTTATATAACTGAAAATCACTTCTAAAATGCAACATGCTTAAAGTGGTAATTCAAATATTTGGCGAGTTGGGAACTGGGAGCTGACGATCAGACAACTATTTAGTTATAACTTGCTTGCCTTTGATTCCCAGAAGCTGCGATTTTGACGCCCCCAACAATTTGAGAGACCCCAAATCTCCTGCGATTTTGACGCCCTCGACAATTAGAGAGATTGACGGAGAGGATAGCCGGGGCAGAGATAGTCGAAGAGAGAGATGATCACTGAGGAGTAGCTGGAAGAGAGGAGAGCCGGAGAGAGCCTGTGAGAGAGAGAGCGGAGAGAATAGTAGGAGAAAGATAGCCAGAATGAGAGATGATCGCAACCAATATCTGGAGTCTAGAGAGAGCAGCGGTGGGTCCAAGGGTCAAGATATGAGAGGAATTCCTATTTGCAGGGGTCTCTCATTTCCTGTGTTTCCTGTTTATTGACCATTTTTATCCTCCTTAAACGGGTACTTAAATGGATAACCCGGACAGTCGTGGATTAGCTGGTCGGAACGATCTACCTGTATAATAAACAGTGATAATGACACCTGAACACGTTCATTTCAGGAATAGACGGGCACACGTAAATTTCAACCCGTTTACCCGGCTCATGAACGATGTCTAACGCTAGGAAAGATGAAAGGCACGGATCGATGGGTAACACGGGACCCACCTACCATAAAAGTAAAAGGAGTTGCACGGGCATGGTGGTTGTCGCGCTCAGTACCCTGGTTCCTCTTAATTAGAGATTTTGTCCAATAGATCTCTGCATTTCTGTTAGCCGTTAACAATCATGATTTCGCCAACAGTTACTATTTATAAAATGTAGTAAAGTTCTTAAAAATATCTAATTTACATATGTTGCACATTAAGCTTTTGAAAAAATTGCCTAGGAGTAGTCTCAAAGCAATTTTTAATCTTTTAAGCTGCAAAAAATTAAAGACTTCAATTTTATGCGTAGCTATAATTTGATATGAACTATCATTGGATGATTTTCTTTTTTTAGCCTTTGCATGAACTAAGGTATATGTCGTAACAAAACTTTGAAACTTGTTGGAAATGCCTAACCAAGTAGACTTCTATGGTTAATTTTAAAATCAGCCAATTTTGTGAGACAAGCAACAACTATGGGTTATTAGTATAAGTTATCCAAAACAAAAAAAGAAAAGAAAGATGATCCAATAGATTGAACAGTTGGAAAGTACCACAAAGAAAGCTATTAGGCAGATCATTATTTATAAATACACAGCAAATGAAGAGAAATTGCTTAGGAGGGTGGCCTTACAAACTGCATGCACGCCCCACATTTTGCATGAAAGGCCTTTGGTTGATCCGTTCATTCATCTATTTTCTCTGACCTTGAATATAAAAATCACTATGATTGGATGATTCTAACATCTTAAAAACATTATTTTTTCATTTTTTGGTTTATCTTTCAAGAAAAAGAAAAAACTTTGGTTTGAAAAGCTGAATACAGACCTTTCTCTATACAAAATTTCTAATTAGTTTCTTGCATTAAAAGTAAAACTTTATGCTAGAATTATCTAATCTGCATGCTTTTGAATAATTAGTCATCCAAAACTGAAGAAATCAAAATTTCTAATTAGTTTCTTGCATCAAAAGTATAATTTTATGCTAGAATTATCTAATCTGTATGCTTTTTGAATAATTAGTCATCCAAAACTGAAGAAATTAGATTAATGGATTAGATAACTAAAGATGGTCACCCTTCATGCCAAATGTAGGACTTCAGGAAAGCAACCTCCTCCTTTATGAATAAAATAACAATCTCTTCAAATTATACTCTGATGCAAATAAATTACTACAATTGTTTAATGGAAACCAAGGTTACCATTATTGATGACAAATACTCTAGTAGGGTGCTACCTCATGGTAAGTAACCGTGAATTGACTAACTACTCTTACAGGGTAGGGTAGAAACCTTTTTTTTTTCTCTTTTAAAGGAAAGGTAAATTTATTGATAGGAGACGGGGAGCCTTTTTCATGGCCATATAAACTAGTTAGAGTTGATGAAAGTACAACCAAAAGATAAGAACACTAAAGAGAAAGATCAGAATTGGTACCATATAATTGTAGAGGAAGATAATTCAACCTCTCTTGGTAAAGAGTCAACTTGTTCATTGGCTGGTTGGTGAATGTGAACAAAGATAACTCCATTCTGCCTGATAGAAAGCCTGATTTTGTCTATTATTTGCCAATATCTCCAAGTGGAAGGCTCTTACCTGATCACGTCACTCGAGTCGCCCTCTATAATCAAAGGACATTACCAATTGGAAGTCATATTTCCACGCCTTTAAGGATGGATTTGACTTCGGCCTCGTTGGAGTCATCCACCTTGCTGGACCAATATAGTAAAAAATACTTTCACCACGGTCATTTCTAAGCAAACCTTCCATACCCAACATGGCCAGGTGGTGGAAGGGTCCATCTGGGTTTCTACTTAGATTTGATGATCCTGCTGTTGATAATTTCGCACCACTCCCTGAAAATCTCAATTGGAGAGAAATTCTTAAAATCATATGATTAAGTGGCCCATTGAACAATCTATCTAAAAATCCTGTAAAATATATGGTTGCATTACATTAGCTGACATGAATGAAAGATTGCATAAAATCTTCTCCCTGGCACTTGGTTTCGGGATGACTCGTTGCAAGATCAATTAATGGAATGATTGTGGCATTACCCACGAGAGATTGAACTTCTCCAATTTGGCATTCTAGAGACTTTGTGTGACTTGACATTGGATGAACATGTGATTGAACACTTGACCTTACAGAGTAGAAACTTAGAAATTTGTTCATTGTTCCACAAGTTCTTAGACTGACTTGCCTAGAAAGACAAATTCCATGTTTTCTTTATTTGAATTTGATACTGACACTTATTAGTTTAGGCATCTCTAACGTATCAAGTAACTTGCTTTTATTTTCTCTTCATAATTTAAGGCGCTTAAACTGAGAGAGCTCTCTTATATAAATCGCCATCTGGAATGTTAACTTTAGGGTTTAACTGACAGAACATCAACTTTCTTGAGTTAGCCTTCCACATGGCACTCTACAAGAGAGCCTTCCTTTAGACGCGGTTAAAGCATCTACAATTATCAGCACTCGTTAGTTTACTTGTCTATGCATGTGGGACCATAGGTTGAAAATCTAACTATGAGGATTTCTATAAGTTTTGGTTAAATATCTTGTATGTAAGCAGCTTCCTCTGTCTGAAGAGGAACTAAGAGTTTCTTGCTGATTGAGTATTAGGGAGCCATGGGAGAGATGGAGAAGGATAGGATTTTGATCTCGGGAGCAACTGGGCATCTAGGAAGGAGACTAGTGAAGGCAAGCCTCGCCCTTGGCCACCCCACCTTCATCCTTTATCGCCCAGAGATCGTATCAAATATTGACAAAGTCCAGATTTTAACTGAATTTAAAATGCAGGGAGTCACTCTATTTCAGGTATGTTGAATCTATTTCAGGGAGTCACTCTATCTAGATCTAATGACTGTGGCTTCTTTTGCCTAATTTTGCCCAAGTTTTAGAACAAACTTATCGAAAGCCTCTAAATTAGAAGACTAAGCAGCTTCGGGATACCTAGTACATATACAGTGTCTCATGACTCTCATCTACCTTATCAACCAGTTCTTGCCGTAGCTTTTTTGCGTGTAAATCAGTGCTAGTTTAAACATACTATTACGCATATGTGGGGCCAGATGCTCGCGTGATGATCCAAACCGCGTATCTTCTGGGCGACATTTTAGATCCTCAACACCCACAAATCTTCAACGCTGAAGGATTTTAAACTTCTTCTGATCGATTAAGAGCCGTTTCTCCCTTAACTGTCTGAGGCATCCATTTTCTGTAATATAGTGAGAGTGTTTAGAATCATGGATAAAAGGGGAGTCTTGGCGCAAGGGTAAAAAAAGTTTAGAATCATGGATGCAATGCTTTTTGGTCCATGGCCTATGTATGATGTGGCCTGAAGATGAGCAGTCTGGATCACCAAAGGTCTGGCCTGCATTTACACGAGCAAATACCACAAAAGAACTCTTCATTTGATGGTAGTAGGTCTAAGAAGTTGACATTGATTTGCTTAGGTTAGGGTGTAAATAAAGAAAACGATTTCGTTGACAATAGCATATCCAGGTAGGTTATTCTTCCGAGGTGTTTCACTCGGTGTAGAAGTTATTAGACTCTTGATTATGTTGTCCAATCCTCTACTCCTCTATTGGCACCATTTGATTTGACACATACGTTAAAGTTAACTCTAATGTTCAAACTAAGATATTTAACTTTTGAGACACATACTTGAATTTGGCCAACTGAGTGTTCAAATTAATAGATTTTTATTTGAAGACCCATTTACCTAACTGTATAACAAATTTGGAAATGCTTCATATTTTCTGAAAAATGACTAAAATAGCACGTCTATTTGGAGGTTGCCGATTCTCAAAGGAGAGTTGACATATTCTCCAAACATGAACTCTGGAAAGACAATACGCACTTATCACCCTTGCAAGCTCCGGTTTCCCTTATCGTATTGACAAATTCGCAGGGTTCATTCCAAGATCATGAGAGCCTAGTTCCTGCCCTGAAGCAAGTGGACGTGGTCATCTCAGCTACGGCCGGAAGCCATGGTATCCTAGAACAGCTCAAGCTAATCGAAGCCATCAAAGAGGTTCCAACTATTAAGGTTTGTTATACTTGCTTTATATCCTTTGCTGAAAGATATTGATGAAAAAAAAGCAGCTTCAATTATTGGTTACATTCTTGCTATCTTTCATACAAAACATAGATTTCAATCGTACTAGTCAAAGACGCGGGCATATGCATGTGTATGAGGGGAAGAGAGGAGGGTTAAGGTCGAGATTAGCGTAAAACATGCTCGCTTTCTCCTTTATCTCTCACTAAGGCTACACGCTCTTGAGAAGAGTTCTATCCGATCACTTTTTTCATGCACAGTATTTTTTATTTTTTATTTTCTGCAGATGTAAGTCTTTTATCATGTTCAAAATAACAAAAAAAACGTAACCCATGACAAATCAATGTACTTGGATGATCTTAACTACTTGTTTTGGGTCCTCACCAAAATTAATAAAAATAGATGAACATAATTTTTACATAAAATAACATTGGCTAAAACCATCTAATGGGTATCAAATTTGATGTTTAGAATATCTATGCTGTTTCTAACATGATGAATAGTTTAGATATACAAAAATACTTTTACCAAGAACAAGAGATCGAGCATGTACACCTTCATCTCTTCTTGAGCTTGTACACTTAGTCAAAAACATTGTGTAAAATATAATGACAGCCTTTTACTTTCCCGGTACCCTTTAAAGTTTTTATTTTCTTCAAAAAGTTTATATTATATATCTACCACAGCCTTTTACTTTTTAAAAGACCCCTCTACATGTTGATTTTTACAAATTTGTCATCGTATTTCACTTTTCATATATCCTTTCTCATGTAACTATTTATGGTTCTACCATGCTTTTCGTTTTCTTACTATATTTTTGGAGAATCCATTGATGTTTTGGCCTATAATGGGTATTTGCTTTATACATAGTATGGATAATAAAATTGAGGGTGACAAAGACCTGCCAAAATAGAAGAAAGCACAGCAAAAGAAAAGAAAAAAAAAATTATCTTTATTTGAATGTTGGTAAGATTTATTGAAAAAAGAAAGACTGAGGATCAAGATGATCATAAGCAGTTTAGACACCAATATCCAAAGGAGTTTGTAGATGGGATGTTATTGTCACAATCATAACAAGAAATCAAGAACAACAGCACCCCATCTATGAGCGAAGAAAAGAAAAACCAAAGCCATTAAGTAAAAAAGAACCAAAGAGAGAAGTACACAGAATATTGATGAGGGAAAGTGCGGAATTGATGTATCAAATTAAATGTGGCATTCATCTCATGAAACAAAATTCTACAACCCTCAAGATACACTCCTTTCTTGGCTAATGTCTCAGCAGCCTCATTCGCCAATCTAGGAATTTGTGAGAATGAACGTTGTCTGTTCTTCATACAATCCTCAATACTGTCAAGAATAGCATGTCACAGCCATAGTGTCAAGAATTATGTGTAGCCATGGGGCTTTGCCATGTCTTCAAAGCCAACAAAGGACAGCCTCACAATCTTCCTCAACGCTTTAGACCCAATTAGGGTGAGCATTTCAACTATTATCACTGCAGCATGAATTTAGACATCAGTCGCAAACCTGTCCTCTTTTCTAGCAGAAGATTCAAGGATTTTGTTGCAATTCTTGTCCTTACCTCTTGTCTTACCCCACCTAATCCAAATTACCCTCGAGTATTAGTACTTGACCCATCAAAATAGCCTTTGAGCCACTATCCCATGGAGGTTTCTATTTCACCTTAATTTTGCAATTAGGTGCATTACATTGAAGAATTTCATCGTTTCTAGTGATCTGTTCAACCGAATAATTGACAAATTTTGGGTTATTTCATTCTTCCACTTATGATTGATGTAAGTGCACTCTTATTGTTGAAAATACGATTGTTTCTCTCCTTCCAGATGAGCCAGATGAAACAAAAAGAGCCATTTTAAACAACGTTTTCATGGTTTTGGAGTTCCTTTCAATACCATTAAAGAAAAAGATCTGCAACTATTCTTGGCTTCACAGTCTGTATCTTGAGCCAACCGACCGAATCCTATGTTACTAGCTTCAGGGCAGCGAAGAAGGAGATGATCAATATCTTCTTCACCCCTTTTACACGTGGCACATTGTGACGCCAACTGCCATCCCCTTCTTTGGAGGTGGTTCACTACGAGGATCTTGCCAAAGAACAACAACCCAAGAGAAAGTATCTGAGGGATGGATGGGGTCATAGGTTGTCGTCATGGGCCCTAGAGGTAACATGAGTAGAAACAGCCATCAAGCTGTGTATCATAGACCCTTTGTGGTCATCCCCATCTCCGGATCCTACATACCCGGGAGCTTATGCATCCGGTTGCCCTTTTAAGGGGTATAGACCATGCCATGACAAAAGACGGTTATCACAGATTTCATCTTCTGTAGTATTGCTTGACTTGAGAATTCTCTGTCATTTGCATGAAACCAAATACTCTGATCTTGTTTATGTTCCCATTTGCTCACCTGCTAGAGAAGGACCGTGAATTATTGGAGTTAATCCTCTTCAGAAACTCGAATTGGTCTTCTGAGATTGAAATTCCATTGCAATTCATTAGGATCTTGGCCCCAAAAATTGCCAGTGTTCCCATTCATCTTTAAGTTGCTACTGCCCAATTCATAGATCTTGCCAAAATTTGATGGAAGTCTCATTTTTAACTTGGAACCTGTAACCAATATTCACCTTTTGAATCCGTTTAGAAATATTTCTCCAGGGAGACAATCTGAACCTTGGGTGAGTATGGCTAGCAACCCACCCATTGTTATGCTCACCATATTTTCTAGCAATTGCCTGCCTCCGAAGGGCTGTTCTTTCCATACCAAATCTCCAGCGGCATTTAGGAAGATCTTCATTCATGAGGGGCAGCTTCTTTATTCTCATTTCACCATTATGTTTTGGTTGCACACCAAGAGCCATCTAACTAGGCGAATCTTCTTCTGTTTTACTGCATCATTCTAAAGGTAAATATTTGGAATGGCCTCGAGCTTCTTGATGATCTTAAAGAGGCATTTGAAAGAACAGTAAGTAAATGGGATGTTTGATAGGGTCAGATCTATCAATCGGCGCATATCTAACCACTAGGATCTAGATTGTAGGATCACATGACATCACACCCAAAGAGAGCCTCAAATTTATGTGGTTTGGCGAGATTTGGCCTACATCCATAGGAGAGAATCTTACATTGTCATCTAATTAAATAGATTACATTTCTCTCATCTCTCATCTCTCATCTCCTGTTTATAGGAGTTACAAATGTCTGATGGTCAAAGTTTGCAGGTACAGTCTTTGTTTTATGGCACTATCTGCCGTCATTGTTGAAGTCTTTGAGTCAGTGTCAACGTTCTAAATGTCTGCTAGTCTTCACTCACATGGGCAAGGATTACATATAGGTCGATCCCAACAATCTCTCCCTCTATGCCCATGAGAGGAGAATGCACTAAATATTGCTACTTTGTTTGGCTTCCCAGAATTATTAGCTTCGATCTAGCTTACTCTCCAATGGTCATCTACGCTTTCCCACAACTTCATTAACCATTTGTGTATATTTGCAACTTCTCTTGAAAGGGTTATTGCTCCCCTTTCTCACCACTCTATACAGAGTTTAAGTGCTAATCAGTCCTCGAGTATATTACAAACACTTAGAAACCTGTGCCTAGAAGCATGCCACCTAGAAGCCTGCCAACACCTCTTGCATATGCCCTCATCAGCCGCCCTTGTCGGCTGCTCATAGATATCACTTGGAGAGATCACGTCTATTTGGAATGGTCAAAAGGTTTGCTCAGAATGGTCACCGAATCCACTAGAAATCATGCTCATTTTTACCGAGTTATCTCCACTATTCACTTAGTCATCCTATCACTATTCACCAAGCCATCCTACTACTGTTTTCGAGTTACCTCACCACTATTTCCAAGTCGCCCACTCTTGCAGTTATCGAGTCCACTAGCAATAGTCAATGTGTCCACCTTCTGTACTTATTCACCAGGTCTACTCATTAACTGTTATTGACTCCACTTGTCGTCAATCATCGAGTCTTCTCATCAGCTAAATTTTCTGAACAGAGATGTCATTATCAATTTCTTGGGGTGCAACTTATCACTATTGATAAGGGTCAATAATTGTTCATTAGGTGCAGTTACCATTACAACTTCCTGTAGTAATGCAATTTTTGTAGCAACTTAGTACTGTACCAACATGTGACTGTATAAAATTAGTACGACACCAAATCAATCACTATTGAGACTCATAATTGTTGTAACTTGACACTATTGTAACTCGCATTATTACAACTCAGTCATGTAGCAGTACTGTGACAATCACTGTATTTGACATAATGATTTTACTTTACTGTAGTAGTCAATGTATCAGTACTATAGCATTGACATAATGATTTTTTATTTTTTTTTACTATTTTTTCCACCAACAGCCCACTTACCTTATCATTTGTCATTTTCTCCTTTTGATGCTGTCATCTTTACTTGGGCCTACATAATCATTATCACACATAATTATTTGTCCTTGTCATTTGACTCATACATACCAAGCTTCAAATTTTTCAAAGGGTAAGAACGAAAGGTGGAGCATCCTTTCTTAGTCTAGCAATTGAGCAATAAACATACATCTTCTCAGCCTAAGTGTCTCTTCATCTTCTTTGATCACCTCCACATTCAGCCTTGGCATCTCCCTCACCAACGATAGACTAGTCATGTTTTCTTTACCTATGTTTTCTTCTCTTCTATCACTCCTCTAGTGCGCGGTGGCATTGCTCACCAACAGATCTATTAGGGTTTTTGTTAGTTCACTGTTGCTTCTCTCTAGTTTCCCCATCATTTCACTGGTGTTCATAGGCTCTGTTGCTACCTGATTGGTGCATTAGCATAGCTGATCTTCGATCTACAGTTATGTTTCCCTTTTCTCTCTTTGGCTACTACAACTAGTCTCTTTCTTGTCGATTTCTTCTCACCGTTCGCCCATGCTTCTTCTTCCATCGGCAAGTGCATGATTAGCACTCAACTATCTCCAACAAAGCATAGTAGTCAACCATCAGCTCCTCCTCTAATCAGTAGCTTGATCATTTTGTCTTTTGTCTTGCAACCATCACCATCAATCTCTGAATATCTAACTCCATCCACAAAATTCTAAGATGATGGCGAGGGTTTTGAAGCGCTTCTTTCAAGAAGAGATCCACGAGGGAGTGGGGCCCCTCTTTTTCCTTCTAGGTCATGATATCTAGTGCCGTAGAATCTTAGGCCATGTAATCTGGGGTGCAATCCATCATCGAATGGTGGAGATGGAGAGATCTTCTCTACCCTTGGGGTTAGCGCCACTACCCCATCCCTTGCAACACACCAGCAGCTGCTATGTTTGTGTTGGAAATTTCAATTTGAGAGATCACTAGTTGCCAATCATCGTCACACAATCTTCAACGTGGATAGATCTGAATTCGTGATCCTCTTTGGCTCTCTTTGTAGAGTTAGGATCAACCTTACTCTTATAGATGATTCGTTTAGAACCTTGCTCTGATACCCCTTTGATAGGGTCAAATCTACCAATCGGCGCAGATTTGACCACCAGGATCTAGATTATAGGATCACACGACATCACACACAAAAAGAGACGAATTTATGTGGTTCAGCTATATTTGGCCTACATCCACGAGAGAGAATCTTACATTGTCATCTGATCAAATAGATTACATTTCTCTCATCTCTCACCTCTCCTAGATCTTCATCTCCTATTTATAGGAGTTATAGATGTTTGATCGTCAAAGTTTGTGGTGGTACAGTGTTTGTTTTACGGGGCCGTTGGCTATCATTGTTGAAGTCCTTGAGTTGGATATTACTTAAACACACTCTTAATTAAGGTTAGCTACTACCCATTTAAAGCCTCTCTTCGATCTACGAAGCCTTTTTCCTAACGAATCTTTCCATGAAGCGATTCTAACAATTCGAAGGAGATTTCATAATACATATGGCTGGGCCAAGATAGGCAAATGGAGAGATTTGATTGGACAATCCAAGATCCCCTCAATTTCTTCTGGTGAAACATTGTCTAACTTGATTCCCGAGATAGAAGATTATCTGAAACTAACCATGTGACCTAAAATGCTTCAAAAAATCTGGATAATGGTCTTCAAGTTGTGTATTTGCCTCACCTCTGGTTTTGAGAGAATCATTATATCATCGGCATTGTGATGGTTGGCAACTTAAGAGTTTGAGTTGTCGATGTTAATGCCCCAAAGAATGTGCATTTGGATTCCCTTATTCAAGAGTTTATTGACTAACGCAGATAACTATTATCCAAGTCAAATAGAAATTGTTGTAATAAGAGAAAAAGTCATCTAAACTTTGCATGGATACAGAGTGTTTATCACCATAGGATTCAAGTAAAAGATTAGCTCATCATTCTTAGATACAGAAATATGGCCAAGAAATATAGAACTAAAGAGAAATAATAGCTCACCACTCTCTTATATATAGAAACACTACTAAAGAGATGGATAACTATGGGTAAAGAACCAAGTCACCACTTCAAGGATATAGTTCAGTCTTCACCTTGGGATACAAAGTTAAATGCCTCACCACCCTTGGACCCCTCAAAGAGATACAGAAAATGATGTTACCTAAGAAGCAATCCACATTCTCAACACCTAAAAAAAATGTCCAATTAATTAATGTAATACAATATCTTCTTTGATTCAAAACAAAGGTATATTAGATGGGAACAGTCCTACCAAACAAGCAATGTACAGACTATTAAGTAACTGTCTAATTATAAGAGTTTCCTAGAGAATACTTTCTAAATATGGGGCACTAGGCCAACAAGACTCTCCTAAACTTGGGTGTTTACTAGTGAACACTTTCTAACATTGGTTAGTTAACAACTACTAAATATATGTAGTACAAGTTGGCAAGTTCCTAAAATCTCTAACTTCAAACTTCCCTTTATTTTGGTATCTTGGAATCTTTGACTAGTCAACACACTTTACCCTTGATCAAGGAAGACTTGTAGGAGGTGTTTTTTTGCCATTTTAGATTTAGGAAACTTTGACTGGCCCATGGGATATTTTCCATCTGATTGATCTTGGATGTTCATCTGAGATGCTTCAAGATATCCTCAATGACTGAATCCAAGACGGCCATTTAATAGTAATTCTAGGAATCTTTCATCTATGCCCCAAGACATCATATTTGGTTATTCTAATCCATTCAATCTTTCAACACCTAAAACATTCACTTCTTCATGACGAGCCATGTTGGAAAAAAACTTTGATATAAGAGTTAGATGATGATCTTGACTGTCTATAGTTTGATCGCCCTTGATCTCCATTGATCCACCATTGATCTTGGAATTTTGACACACCCCCATGTCATTCTCCCGTAGTTGAAAAAAATTCATCCTTGATTCATCTACATTGTCCTCTCCTTTGTATCCTGAAAGATTTGCTACATGGAAGGTGTCAAAAACTTCAAATTTCATTGGCATTTGAATCTTGTAGGCTTATCACCAATCTTCTTCAATAATTTGAAAGGTCCAACTGCTCTTGGCTTGAGCTTAGAGTGCTATCGTTGAGGGAAACCATCCATCCTAAGATGTACCCACATCATATCTCCATGAAATTCAACATACTTTTATGCTTATCTACTTGCTATTTATACTTCTTGTTTTTCTATGCAATCATTGCTCAAATTTGTTGGTAGATCTTCTTGATTTGCTTGACTCTCTTTTTCAACATCCCTGCTAAATTTATCAGTTAGTGCCAAGGTACTAAGTACAAGGGACTTAAAGTATTCTTATAATATTCTACTTTAAAAGGACTACATCCCGTAGTTTGACTATGGAAAATGTTGAAAGCGAACTTAGCTTGAGCTAGCAATATGTTCCATTGGTGGATATTCTTTCCCACGAGACTTCATAATAAAATTTTGAAACTTCTATTGACAACTTTGGTTTGTCCGTTAGTTTGAGGATGACATGGGGAACTAAATTGTAGTCAAGATCCTTAGCTTTCTCCACAAAGTACACCAAAAGTGGCTTACAAACTTAGGATCTTTATCAAATGTAATAGTCTCGTGAATGCTATGAAGTCAAACAACTTCTTTAAAATATAAATCTACCACTTACAAAGCCTTTTATAGTTTTTGTGAAAGCTATAGTGGGTCATTTTTTAAAGCAATCAATCACTACCATAATAGAATATTTGTTTCATTGCATTCTTGGTAGTCCAACGACATAGTCCATGCTAACTTCTTTCCAAACAGAGTTAGGAATAGAAAGAAGATTGTAAAAACCTATGTTTTGTAGTTGACTTTTCACTAGAAGGCACATTTTACATTGCTGCACATGTTTAGAGATGTCTTTTGCCATCTTTGGCTAAAAGAACTTGTCTTTCACTTAGGCAAGAGTTTTATCTATCCTAAAGTGTTCACCAAGGCTTCCATCATGAGCTTTAAATATAATATATTTTCTAAGAGCCATGAGCGATACATAAGAGGTTACCCTTGAAGAGAAATTCATCTTGGGTTCATATGAACCATGCTTAGAATTTATCCAACTTTGCCTAATGTAAATCACATGCATATAGTTCTTTAAATATTTCAAATCCAATGACTTTGGTATTTAAAATTGTTAAGAATATCTCTTGTTTAGGGTGTCAACAACCACATTTTGCATACCCAATTTGCACATGATCACAAAGCTAAAAGATTGAATGAATTCTACCCACACAGCATGTCTTCTACTAAGCTTCTACTAATTTTAAAGAAACTTAAAAGCTTCATGATTAGAAAAAAATACAAAAGGCTATAAAAGCAAGTGTTGGCTCTAGTGTTTTGACAGTTGGACAATAACATTGAACTCTTTATCATAGGTGGAGTAGTTGTGGCATGCATCATTAATCTTTTTGCTAAAAAATCAGTTGGCTTTCCTTCTTGGTTGAGAATTGCACAAATTCTCACATAGGAAGCATCACATTGTACTTCAAAAATACACACCATATTTAGGTATAAAATGGATAGGAACATTGGTTATCTTTTACTTGATGACTTCAAAGCTTCATTGTGCTTCCTCTGTCCATTTGAAAATTTCACCTTTCAAGCATTCTTTAATTGGAGTGGAATAATTATGCTAAAATTTCTTATGAATATATGATAAAATGAAGTGAGGCCATGGAAGCTTCTTATATATAAAAGAGAATTAGGAATAAGCCAATTGAGAATGGCCTACTTTACTAGGTCCATCTTTACTCCATTGATAGAAACAACATAGCCTAAGAAGATGAGGCTATTAGTAAAGAAATTGCATTACTTTAGATTCTTGTGCAACTTTTTTCTCTCTCAAAGTATGTATCACTTGCTGAAGATGGCTTAGGTGCTCCTTTTTTACTTTGGTTGTACACAAGAATATAATCAAAGTGAAAAATAACAAACTTACCATTAAAAGGTTTAAATGCATGTGTCATCAAATGCATGAAAGTTCTAAGCGCATTTGATAACCCAAAAGCATCACCAACAATTCATAGAGTCTATCTAAAGTTTTAATAGCTACTTTCCATTTATCACCTGGTCTCATTCTAATTCTATGATACCTACTATGAAGATCAATTTTAGAAAAAATAATAGCTTCATGGAATTGATCTAATAAATCACCATGATCAGGGATGGTGAATTGATAGTTGATCATTATTTTATTCACCGCCTTGCTATCAATACACATTCTCCATGTTTCATCCTTCTTTGATGCAAGAAGGGCTGATAATATACATGGACTCTTACTTTATCGAATTAAACCTTTAGGAGTAGTTCATATACTTGTCTTTTGTAGTTTTTCATGCTTTTTAGGGCTCATGCAATATGCAACTTTGTTAGGAAATATAGATCTCGAAAAAAAGCCAATGCAATGATGCATATCTCTTATCATAGGCAACCCATTAGGGATTTTTTCAAGAAATACATCTTCAAACTCATTAAGTAATAACTACACAATCGATGGTCGTATGTTATTTTCATATTAATCATCTGTTTCATAAATGGAATGTGTAACATTTAACACTTTTATAAACAAATCAACTCTTTGTATGCTACTTATATGAATTATTTTAAAATTTTTATAAGAGATCTCAGGTTTTAAGCATGCCAAAATAATCTTCTCACCTTTTTAGAAAACTATGTGAATATTTTGAAACCCTTTGTGTTAAATCTTCCATCATATTTCCATGGGCATCCTAACAATAAGTCACATGCTTCCACTAAAATGATATCACACCATACTTTGTCTTTGCACATGTTTCCAATACAGAAAGGGACTAGGCATTTGTGAGTTACCTTAATTTGGTGTCACTTATCCAGCCACTTAAGTTTATCTGGTTAAGGATGAAGCTTCTCCATTAGTTTCAGCTTGTTTACTAATTATGTAAAAGCAACATCTCACTAGCACCACTATCAATAATAACATCACATATATTGTCATTTGATGTATAATTTGTGTGAAAGATGGTGTAGCAAAAGCCACTCATCATCAACTTTATAAGCGACATTCAAGCTTCTTTGCACTACCAATATCTCACCTTAATCGGCATGACTGACATTTCATTTTCTTAACAACTTGATTGGGATTCTTCCTTTTTTCTTTCTAAATCTCCTATCAAAGTAAC
This sequence comes from Warburgia ugandensis, assembly GCA_035236585.1. Lineage (NCBI taxonomy): Eukaryota > Viridiplantae > Streptophyta > Magnoliopsida > Canellales > Canellaceae > Warburgia > Warburgia ugandensis. Next base: position 17,124,590 of record CP141133.1, read on the forward strand.
CATTTTACAGTTTGAACATTCAGAGGCAATTTGTCCAAGAACTTGCACTTATAACACCTCCTTACATTAGAACTTAAGGAAGAAGATTGCTTATTATCATCACTTCTAAAGTTATTTTGCTGAGATCTATTATTAGGCATGCATTTAGAATTAGAGGGGCTTCCTAAATTGAAAGAGTTTCTCTTTTCATATGATCTAAAAGTTCTCTTTTAAAGACCTTTTGTTGTTTTTCAACTATTAAGGCCAGCTTTCTAAATTCATTGAGTGATTAGCACTATTGCAAATGTACTATGCCTCCAATTTCTTTCTTTAAGGCACCTAAGAAGTGTGATATGACTTGCTCTTCCTGCTCTACAAGATCACTCTTTAACATCAGATGTTCAGATTCCAAAACATAATCTTCAACTCTCAAGATGTCTTGTTTAAGATTTAAATTTTTTAGGAATGTAATTAGTCTAGGAACTCTTCGGGCTACATCTTTCTTTCAAATTCAGGGAAGTTCACTTTTATTTAGGTAAGTAAAAGTCACATTGTGTTTGAGGGGCATTGTTTGATGATTATCTTTGATTTGATGCTTGATTTCTAGCAAAAATAGAAAGAGAATGGTTTTAAGTATTATTAGAAGATTCAATGTTAGATTTATCACCTCTATCATCATAGTAGCTATAATGTTCTAGATGTTCTTGGAGTCTTTCCATTGCCTTTTATCAAATTATCAACCTCCAAATCATGAATGGCTTTGTTAGAAAAAGCTATGCATCTTGTCCAAAATGGCATTGCCATCATAACCTTAAGTTATGATGCCAATTTAACACCAAATAATTGGGTAAAATAGATATTGTTATAATAATAGAAAAAGTCATTCAAATTTTTGTGAATACAAAATATTTACAACCCCAAACTTTAAGTAAATGATTAGCTTACCACTCTCATTTACATAAACACTACCAAGACATACATAACTAAAGAGAAATAATTGCCCATCACTCCTTGGATACAAAAACACAACTAAATAGATACAAGACTATGGGTAGACAACTAATTAACCACCTCAAGGATATATCACTAGCCACCTTAGGGTTACAGAGTTAGGTGCCTCATCAATCTTGGACCCCTCTAAGAGACAATAAAAATGCTATTAGCTGAGAAGAAATCCACATGATCAACACCTCCAAAAAATTTGTGTGTGTGTGGAACAGCCCTCCCAAATAAGCAATGTAAAACTACTAAGTAACTATCTAATTACAAGAATTTCCTAGGTTAGAAAATACTTTATAAATATGAGGTACTAGCCAGTCTTTCTTAAACTTGAGTGTTTATTAGTCGACACTTTTTAACATTGGTAAAGTTAGCAACTATTAAAGATATGTATTACAACTTGCCAAGTTTCTAAACTCTCTGACTTCCTAAGCAAGAACTTTTCTTAATCTTGGTAGCTTAGAATCTTTGACTAGTCAACATGCTTGACCCTTGACCAAGGAAGACTTATACGAGGCATTATTGACCATTTCATATTTAGAAAACTTTGACTTGGCCATGAGACACTTTTCATCTAACTGATCTAAGATGTTCATCTAAAATGATTCAAGACATCCTCTATGAACTAATCCAAGGCATCCATTTAATAGCAGCCCTAAGCATATTTCATCTAAGCCCCAAAATGTCATCTTTGATTACTCTAATCCATTCACTCATTCAAGGGTTAAAATTTTCACTCATTCATGGCCAATCACGTTCTAAAATTTTGATCCAGGAGAGTTAAATGATGATCTTAATTGTCCATAGTTTGATCCTTGTCCGCCATCAGTCTTGGAATTTTAAGACACCCCTATTTACTGAGGGCGTTAATGACTATAATAAAGATGATAGGAGAGATCACATCACCTTGATGCAATCCTCAACAGCTAGAAAACACATTTTACCCCATTGATAATGATGGAAATGTGGACAATAGGCATGTAGATGCATATCTATTATTTCCATTTCACACTGAAACCCATCTTATTTATAATTTTATCGAAGAAATCCTACTCCACCTACATATAAGCTTTCTCAAGATCATGCTTAAAAATTATTCCTCCCTCTTGAAATGAAGCCATTGAAGGAAATAGATTCATTATCTATCAAAGGATAATCCATGATGTGCCTACCATCAAGAATCTCAAATTGTTCCTCTAAGATCAGACCATTAAGGACTCTTTTAGCCCTTGAGCAAGGACTTGAGTAGTACTTTTATAAAATAAATCAATAAGACTAATGGGTCGTTTAATCTTCTACCTTAGAAGCTTATGCTCCCTTAAGAATTAGGATTAAGACTATCTTTACCATGTCCCTTTTGATAATTCAATCCTCATGAAATTTAATGAAAATTGAGGAGATCCTCTTTTATTGTGTACTAAGAATCTTTGAAGAATAGAAGACAAAATCCATTAGGGCTAGGAAGAATCTCTCTTGTAGCTTTCTAGAGGACTTGCTCAATCTCATCTAGAAAGAAGGGTTTGTTGAGCCATAGAGAGTTTATTGAACTCCAAGTGCATGGCTAAAAGAGTCCTCCATCAAGTTTAATTGACTGAAGTACTAAACAGGACTTTGGTCAATTGGCTATAAAGCTTCTACCTAGTTATCATTGATCTAGATATCTTAATTTGCATTCCTCCTTTTAGAAGTAGTGGCATGGAGAAAAGTTGTATTCTCATCTCCTTCTTGTAGTCACTTTACTCGTGACATCTATCTGCAATAATTTCTTTTCAACACTGCTCAATATTTACCATCTTATAAAATTGTGATGAATTCATGTCTCTCATTTTTAGAAATAATACCTTTATCATCTTTGTCTTCTAGATAAACAATTTTACAAGAAATCTCTTCATTTCTTCTCTTTAAAGATGGGGTTTTGTAAAAAATGTGATGCTAGGCCACAAAAGTCTTACTTGTCACCTTATAGAAATAGTTATCATTAATATAATAAGAAAATGATAAATCCAGCCATTTGCTTTACCAATGCTATTCCTTTTATTATTCTAGTTAGATCTTATCTATTCTAAATAATTTATTTTTAAAATAATAAAATAGTCCTTATAGTTAGAAGGGAGATAATACAACAAGGACTTTTTTTTATTGGGGGGGGGGGGGGGGTAGTGGAGAAAGGGGGTTGGCAGAGATTTGATCTAGATGAAATCAAAATAAGAGTTTTTTTCTACAAATTTGGTAGAAGAGACAGAAATGAGCATGATAGACCCATTAAAGATAGAAAAAAGATTACTACCATAACAACTTTCATTAAGTTTAGAGAGTGTTGTGTTGTATGAAACCATTAAATCATGGATATCTAGATCTCTTATTAAATGGGTAACCAGTAACTCATTTGTGGTTCTTGCTTCTATGAGAAATTGAGTACCAATTCTATGGTAAGATAGAAAAATGTTCCATTAAAATAAAAGGATAGAAAATATTGCTCTTGTTTTCACTATTTTACTTACCTTATGTCAAAGCTAATGTGATTAACATGTGTTTCAGATTGTTGTTTTCCTTTGCTATAGACTTGGGCTTTTGAAAGGAGAAAGGGGTTGTGCGAAGTACAATCATGGAGTAAATGTGAAGATGAATGTGGCTAAAGATGATGATGAGAAATTTGTTTTGATAAGATGAAGGCAAGCAAAGCATGGTCACACTAGGAGAATAATATGGCATAGAGTTGAAAATTAGAGTTTTTACTTTGGGGCATTTGGGTCACTTAAAAAAGTATTTACGATTTTGTTTTTTTAACTAGTAAGTCACACACCCAATAGGTCTTTATATATAAAACCTTCCCAAATGTATCCTTGGGACAACCCCTCTATGCACAAATATCCTTTCTTAAATCCCTTAAGGCATGCAATGCACTACCTTGAACCTATGACTCATATGAGAGGCGCCTCAGCCTATCCACTAAACCATATTGGCTTATGTGCTAAAGAAAATTATATATGATTAAAGGAAAAAGTGGGATAATGCTAATGAGTGGCAGATTTATCATTTACTAGTATCCAATTAGGATAATTATTTTGATGCTAAAATATTTGGCATTGAAATATTATGATGCTAAATCTTTCATCCAATGTTCTAAAACTTATGAGTCCACTCAGGAAACTTATCTAAGTTACTCCATTCAATACCAAATTGAGTAACTCATTGAGTCAACTTGCTACATGACAAGAATATTTTATTTGTTATGGGATTTGAACTCAAGACCACCAAAACAACATTACAATGTCTTAACCAACTCACCCAATAACCACATGTGCATATAAAGTAAAAATTTTAAATATAATTATTGCTAAATAAATTATTATTAAACCTTCACTCAAGTGCTTTCAAATCACCTACCAACCACTTCAAATTAACTCAACTCATTCCACTTTTGTGCTTAGTCAAGTTTTTGAGTTTTTAAATTATGCTTTTATTTAGGACTAGATTCAAAATTTACTTTGACAGTAAGCTTTTTCTTTAAGAGAGAGAGAGAGATAGAGAGAGAGAGAGAGAGAGAGAGAGAGAGAGAGAGAGAGCATGCCAAAATTGAAGAGTATTATAACAGGTACTTGTAAATCTCATTATCTGTCAAATCATGATTTGTTGGCATTATGAGGTATGAGGTTATTATAGCTATTTTTCTTCTGATGTGTCATCAAATTGTAGTAGTATACATGTATGATTTCTTGAATGATAGAGTAAAAATGATTGATAGATATAACTACACTCTTACTGTTAGACTTCTCCCTAGAGAAAATTGCCATTTGAATGTTCGTGTTTTGCTGACATGAGCATCACTTTGTACTCCAACCTTTGATTAGATACTTTATGTATGGCAAATAGTTTTCTTAATAGATTTTGCTTTTCTGTGCAAAGAGTCATGAGATTATTTAAGTTTGCATTAGAGTATTTAGTAAAAAAAATTCTAGTGTAATCTTGTCTTTTTAAGAGCAAACAAAGCATTTAGAGGGGTTTGACTAAACTTTTGCACAAAAAATGGGGCAAGACCTGGTCAAAGGCTACCACTATTTATTATCTTATAAAGTAAGGGAATGAGTGTTATTTCCTCCTAACCTTATGAAGGTTGCAGTAAAAATTCATGGACAACAGACTTTACTTGCATCAACTTAACATGCCCCCTATCGAGTTGGATAAAATGTTTGAGATTTTCAACTATTTTATGGGATGATAATTGATTGGTTGGATTTATTTCAGTTACTATTTATAAAAACTTATTATGATCTATTAATGCTGGTCAGGGCAACTAGTAGTACGTACTAGACATAGTTAAGGTTCTATTAGGAGATACCTAAAATTTGTGATGATGAAGGAAATCAAATAAAAGATTAAAAGGTTAGTGGTCTGGTAGATTGAGGATGATTGTTGTCTTCTTGGAGATTTGAACTTTTTCATGTTAGTGGCTACACACACACACACATGGTGGTGGATAAATGACAAAACAACCACAATAACCAAGAAGGGATTGTAATGTGTGTGCTGTGTAAAACTCAACAATTCCATAGAGAGGATTTCTCTATTGAGAAGGTGACACTTCTTGAAAGAGAATGGAGCATGAGAATTAGCTCCAGTTAAACGTGTTTCTCCTAAAATCTCTTTTTCTAATGAGCAATCAAATAAAACCTCATGGCATTTTTTCTTCTTCCTCTCGCTACTAACACCTTATATAGAACTTGACGTGTTTGCTGCAAACATCACTAGAGATTAGGCTTTTGGCCCATCAATCATCCTTCTTTCATCTATCTCACAAGCATACACGTGTAGTGATCTCTTTTGGGTATTTTTTTCCTCAAGAATAGGTAATCCTTATTGTTTTGTCAATGGTTATCTTATTCTTTATCTTGAAACTTTTTTCGATGATCTTGCCTATTTCTTACTAGGTTCTTCTTTTTTACTTGCTAGGGTTTGAGCATGTCAGCATTAATGGGTATATTTGAACTTGTTCTAACTGGTGAAAGTGAATGAACTTCTACTAATACATAATATGTTGCTGGGCTATACCATTTGAAATATCCTTTCGAGCTCACAAGTTCTAATGGGGGCCTGATATATCTCTATATGGAGGCTTCAAGACAAGCTTATAATGCAACATTTTTTTATTACATTCTATGCCAACATGGGCGTATTCTATTGGCTGGCACTATTTTTTTACTATCTTTGCAGAACCGTGGATATTGGTGGGTCATTTGACATAACCATGGATAATTGCAAGATGACAAAACTTTTTGTAATCCCAATGAATTTTCAAAGACATGGATATCCATTCAAAAGCATATATCACCATAAAAAATAGTGCACATTCAAGGTTGTTGACCCAACAATTTCTACATCAATATATGAAACCACTACATCATGTAAGCTTCTGGTGCTGATACTAAAACCAGCTGCATTTCATCTCATGCTATAGAAAGTGCATTGCATGTTATGGGGCAAAATTGACTAAGCTATTGTAGATCTTAGATAGCCTCTTATTTTGCAACTTTGTTTTTACTTCTGATGTTCACTGTAATTACGTGTAGCGCTTCCTACCTTCTGAGTATGGAATGGATGTGGACCGGATGGAGCACGCTATCCCCCCTGGAAATCAACCGTTTATCGACAAGCAAATTGTCCGAAGAGCCATCGAGAAGGCAAATATCCCGTACACGTATGTGACCTCCTTTTGTTATGCAAGCATATTCCTAGGCGGGTTGGCACAACTAGAGCGCTTCATGCCACCCATAGACCATGTTGTAATTTACGGCGATGGCAATCGAAAATGTAAGTCTCTTAACGCCTTGTTATAGGTCAAAACTTATAGAGGATCTCTAGGCCATCTAGTACAAGCAAACCACAAATTTACATTTGCAATCAAATCCTTCATTTTCTATGTCCTATCATGGTATACTATATATTCTTGAAAACCTCATCCAAAGGCGATCCTATCCCTTCTATACTATTTTAACTTCTAGTTTATAAATTCAAAATGCACATAAAGATAGTGGGATCATCTAGTATATGAGATTTTCTGGGTGGTCTAGCCAAAACAAGGACTTAAGAGATGAACGCTTTAGAGTACGTACCCAAAATGTGTTTCTTATTGTTGCATGTAGGCACATTTATCCATTGTCCAAGGACAAATAGTTTCTTATTAATGGTGGCCTTGCAAATTTCCAAATCTGGTGAACCTATTTATTCGATTGGATGTTATAGGTGTATGGATCGACGAAGATGACATAGCAACATACGCGATAATGACTATCAATGATCCTCGAACCTTGAACAAAAAGCTTTATCTCCGTCCACCAGGTAACATATTAACTCAAATGGAGGTGGTAGAGATCTGGGAGAAGCTCATTGGGAAGAAATTGAAGAAAACCTTCCTTGCAGAGGAAGAATGGCTGCGTACAATGCATGGTAAGTGATATATATTCTCACAAACAAAGTTAAGATACGTGAGCTCAAAATTTGGTATTCCTTTTGTAGGTTGGGAACCTCTTCAACAAGTGGCAATTGCACATTTGTACCAAATCTTCTACTGCGGTGACTTGGATTTTGAAATCGAGGGCCCACAAGGAGTAGATAGCAATCATATCTACTCTGATTATAAGCATGTCACAGCTGCAGAATTTCTAAAGCGTTATGTATAAATCCCAATTGGAAAAATTGTAAGAATAATACTTAATTATGCCCATCAATCACGATTCATCATTGAGATTAAGAGCACACTGGATTGGTATTTGTAATAAGAAGACTCATCATTAAGATTAAGAGTACATTGGATTGGTGTTTGTAATAAGAAGCTGATTAGTATCTTTTCATATCAAGCCTTGGTTACTCCAACTTATTTTTCATTTTTCATTTTATCAAGCGTAGTGATTTTGACTAAAAGAATCGGTTAAATATTCTCTGGCAAACCTTACCCTTTTTTAGCTAATTTTTGTTTATATTCCTTTGTCCTTATGAATTTTCTGTCCATTGTAACTGCACAACCTACCATAGTTAATCGTGTTCTAATTTACCGTAACTAGTTTTCGTTTGGGGTCGAAAAATAATAAAAATAAAATCAAACTTTCATATCAAATCAAATTACCAGCAACCAGATTACTTAATTCAGGATCATTCAACAAAGGAGGAAAAAAAAAAAAAAAAAAAACAAGAAGAAAGAAAAAATTACTAGTCAAGCAAGTTTTGTTCTTCACCTATAATATGAATGCAATCAATAAGTCATTTTAGATAAAATTATTTATTGAAAGAATTTCAGCTACAAACCATATGCTCAATGATTTGAAACATTTCCATGGATAGCATATATCTAACAAACTCTTTTCCATTGGATAAAGTTTGAATCCTTGTAATTTGGATATTGGTAATTATGAAGGTGAGAAAGAAAATTAAAAAAAAAAAAAAAAAAACCCTAAAAAAGATGGTGCAAAAATCTCTAGATACTAACATGGTTAGTAGCCTTAAATGTAGGGGCTGTGTTGGATTACCATTGAATCTAAATATTTCCGCCAATAGGTAGCAATCTAACAATAGTTATAAGTCTAACACACTTCCTCATAGGTGGGCCCTTTTTGGCCAAAATAAATAAGTGATATAAGTAAAAGAACTTCAAACAAGACTCAATAAGCGAGATAAGTAAAATAATTTACATGTAATAGCTGATTAGTGCTTTGTTTAAAGTTGAAGAGATCTACAGAGAACTGAGTAAGTTCAAAAGGCTAAGAAAGATAGAAGAAAGGAGGTGAATAGAAGAGTCATTGTCTTCCTTATGCTTTAGTCATATCATGCAAATTTTGTCATCATCACACTTCTTTTTAATCAACTACTTTATTTCTATCCTTTCATTTGATTTTCAATATTGGCCATGACTTTTTCATCAAGATATTCAAGCCATCCTTTAGCAATTTGATGTTCTTTCTCATATCACTCTTATTTATCTGGATGAAATGATCATGATAAAACTAGACAATTATATTTTGTGGGAGTGAGAAAAGATACTAAATCCCACATTTTTTTCTTGAGTAAAAATATGTTAAATGCCATCACTAAAAATCATTTTAAGTCTAGTTAGGAAAGGAAATAATCAAGTCCAATTTTTTTGCTATTACTATAGGTCTCCGATGTCTAATTTGATGTGAAATTGGATTATAGAGACACCATAGTGTCGAAGCTAATAATAATCTATACTTATCATTGTGTCTATACAAAATAATTTATGCATTTTTTATATGAGACATCTATCATCTAAACCATTATGGAGCCTTTGACTTAATATTAGCTTCAACTCTTACGAAACCATTGACAAAGAACTCAATATTTATAATTATAAAATTTCTGCTGAACTTATTTGTCTAATCTAGAGAGATAATAATGAGTTGCTTAACCAATCTATAATCAAGAAGTACTTGAGGATTGATAATAGTTACTTCATTCTTATTATAAACCTTAATCGGCTCATAATCTTCAAGATGGAGACACACTCTACAAATTGCATATGAAAGTTGACATTTGTAGGATTTACTTCATTCTTGTTATAAACCTTAATTGGCTCATAATCTTCAAGATGGAGACACACTCTACAAATTGCATATGAAAGTTGACATTTATAGGATTTACTTGAGTGGGGTAGCAAGTCATTCATAATCTTGCTTTAGACATTTTTGGTGAAATTTTTCAAAGTTGTTTTCTAAACAAAAAGTCATTCCTATAGCTTATTATATTGACAGATTCATAATAAACTGAGTTATGAACTCTTATTTTCTACAGCCTCTCTCTTTGGAAAAAAAGGCCAATGTAATGTTTTAAGTCTTCTAGGAGGTTAAGTGCTTTAGTACGATTGATGATGAATTGATAAATCAGATGTGCAACTCTCAATTTTCTCTACTTTAGCTCTAGTGGTTGATAAAAGCCTATCCTCTTGTGAATCATGATCACCTACCTTTATGAATCTTAAAATTCTTGACCATTTTATTGCATCAATTAGAAATTTTCAATTATGAAACTTTACTATTATAAAAGCTGGTAAGAGGCCATGGGTGCAATGTGTGGTAAAGCTTTATTGTTAATTATGTTGACTCTATTTTGATGGTCAAAATTGAAAGATGGTGCATTTAAATTGGGTACTATTTTTCCTTGATCCCCTTTAGCATTCCATATATTCTTTAGAATGCATTATTCAGTTTTGTTGATGTTGGCTAAATTATGCATTGGGGAAATTTTGAATTGAAAAAATATTGGAAGAGACATGTTTCTAATTTGCATCTTTCTTTCTTGTATCATCCTATGAATCAAGCCAAATATTAGTAGGCACACACACACACACACACACACACACACACATATTTAAAGAAAGAGAAAAAACTATGAAGAGGATAGCTAATCCCTTGTAGAGCTTTATTTAGAGGATTATAATTTATAGACAATCTTTAATTTTCTTTTTCCTTTTCAATTGCATTATGTATATAGAATGCAACACAACTCCATGGAGAATAAGATTTAAAAATGAAATCTTGTCAAGCAGTTTTATAGTTTTATTTTTACATAAGTATAAGTATTGAAAATCCATCTGAGAAAGCCTTGCCTTAATAGGTTTCTCTTTCTCATTAAAGTACTGGAAGCAAAATAATATGTCATTTTCTATTTAAAAAAATTTGGTATATCACTATAGACTTCTAATAAGGATTCAAAAATATTTTTATTAATAGTTTTGACAAATTAAATTTTAATTGATTTTGAAATTCAAAACTTTTTATTTCTTCTTTTAAGAAATTTATTTGATTCATTTTTAAATGATTATTTTTACTTTATTAAGAAAATGAGATTTAGTGTTTGTCATAAATTTAAACATTAATTGCTTATTATTCTTGGTGAAGTAGATTCCACTAGTATCAAGTTAGGAGAATCAAATGAATTCTGTGAAGAAAAAAGTGCCTAAAATCATGCGATGATGTTGATCTTTAAGAAGAAGAAAGGTGGTAAGAATACGCACTTCAATATTACAAAAAAATAATTTGATAAGTTTATATTGAATATTCATTTTAGTATTAGTTGAGTAATTGAGATTTTAGGTTATTTTTTCAAAAAAATTAGTAGGAAGCAATCTTGTCAGATATAATTGATATCGACTCCATTAGCAACAAGAGTAATTAAGTCTTCAATATACCATTCTTGTCCTATTATAAGAGTAACAATGATGTATCATTATTTTGAAGTAATTTGGTCAACTATAGACAAATATTAGGTGATTGAGTAGTATTCATAATATTCAAGCTTATTTGGAAAGTCTCATCACATTATTGAATTTGACCTTTATCAGCGCCAACTCTATTGAGTCTAATATTTATTCTACTTGTTTTTTTTTTTTTTTTTTAATTTGTAAAATCTACCTTTAAATTATTAATTTGCTAAGATTTTTACCCTTGTTTTTTTATCAAGAGAAATATTTATCACTTTACATATTTCTTCATGATTAATAGTGATTACATTAACTGAAAGTCCATTCTTCTCAACAATAACTTTCAAATATTTAGTTGATTTATCAATCAAACTATAGACTTGACATTGTTTGGGACAAATTTTATTATTCTTATCTTCTTCAATATCTACCAAAGTTTTATATTCATAAAGATTTGAAATCTGGAGTTTGATGAGTTTAAAAGAATTTTGTGAAGGGACTTTTTTAATCTTGTATCCATTTGTAGTTTTCAAATGTTTATTTTAGGTAAACATTCATCTACATGATGACCTATTTTTCCACATTTATTTTCACTTGATTTTGGGTCTATCATTTTTTCTATTTCATATTGGAGGATTTTGAATTGTCAATAACAAACAATTGACAAAATTCTCTTAAATATTCTTTTCTTTGATAGTCCCTCCTTTTGAAGTTGATTTCTTAATTTTATTTTCTTAGACAAAGTTAATCATTCATTGATACAAGAATCAATTAGTTGGCCACAAGTTAAATTAGATCACTATATTTCAATCTCAACATTCTCTTACCCTTTTTACAAAGAGATAACCCTTCAATAAAATTTTGTTTCCAATGTTAGCTATTAGCATTTGTTAAATTTTAAATTGTTGCAACAAAAAAATCTTTCTACTACCTAAAATGAGATAAGGTATAATGTCAAAGATTTTGCAAAAATTCCATAATATTTTCTTAATTATATAAAATAGTTCAAGCAAAATGTTCATGAATTGTTAAAATTATGATGGAAATGTTTCTTCTATTTATTCAAAAATAGAAGCTTCAATTTTAACAACATTTCAATTTCATCTTTTTTCTATTGGTTGAGACAATATCCCATCATCCTTTAAATTTTTTGTAACGTCTAATACTATTAATGTAAAAGTTATTTATATGAAATTTTTTTACATTTGGAAACATCGTATACATATGCATTATGTGTATTATATAACAAACATAGTTTTTAGATAATCTATCAATATTTTGCTCATAAACAGTATGAACTCTATAATTATTTTGAATAAAGTTTCTATTTTATTCAATAAAAACATTAACAAGTATCAGTCTTTTGTAATAAAACATATCCATTCTTTTAGGTTTATATTTCAATTTTATATATTCTTAAAAATTAATTTGAAGTGTGATGATTTGAGATTTTGATTCAAAATTTTTATTTTTTTAATTATGTCTTGATAAAATAATATGGGCGGAGAGATTTTCTTATGACAAGTATCTTCATCATAATTGTGAAGATCTTCTTCTTAAGTGATATTTTCTTGAGTGAGATCTTCTGTACAATTATATATATATATATATAGTTATTGATTTTACACTTCTTTGTTTTTATCCAATGAATTTTATCATATCAGAAGTATTATCTAATATTTTGAAGTTCTTTAGTTTAGGTAGTCGTTTATTTGAGGGTTCTATTTTGGATGAAAAGGATGAAGATTGTTTTTCCACTAAATATTTTTTAATTAGAGAACGAAATTGAACTACATATTAATTATTTGATTTTTATGGGAATGGGTTCCCATGGCATGGGTATATAGATTTGCGTAATTATTTTTTCTTATCAAATAATTTAATTATTTAAACATTATATATTAGATAATCTAAAGTTTCAAGCTTGGTTCTTCTTTAGAATTTTAAATTAAATTTTTATTCTATAGATAAATTGAAGTAACCTCTATACTTTAACTGTAAGCCAAGCTTTAGCAAGTAAATTGACTTTAACTGAAAGAAAATACTTTAAAAACTAGGGAATGAAAATTTTAACTTTTTGAGTTTTTTGAAGATGATCATAATACATATCTATCTACAATATGTTACATACCATTGTCTAGAAGGATTTTGTTCATTTCACATATATTCTCTATTAAGAGTAGCTAGTATAAGACTTCCTGAACTAAAATTCATAAAATTAATTGATTTTAAATTTTATTTCAAATTAAGTTGGTTCATAATCTTGAGATTTATAAATAGGATAAACTATGTTATTAATAGAGATTTCTAATCTTTGATAAAATTATCAGCTTGATTTTTAAAAATTCTAAAAAAGAGAATCTAAAAGATCAAGATGAATAAGAAGTAAATCTTGGTAATTTAATTGATTGCCTAGGGTTAAATCTTACTTTGACTTCTCCCTCTTTAGTTTGTATTAGTTGGTCATGCTATTGGTGAACTATTAGTGTAGGAGGAATTGCCTCTTTTATTTGACATGATTCTAATAAATTTATTTGATCCCATATATGGCTCTATTAAATGCTATATCTAAAGATAAAAGATTGGTTTCAATTAGTACAATTTTGCTTGAATGAGTCTTTTGTTTACATTTTGTTACTAAGGTTGAAAAAACATTAAAATAAATACAATAGATAGTTGCTATAGTTTTTTATTTAGGAATAAAACTGCACCCATGAGTCTTAATATTAGATTTAAAGCTTTGAAGAAGTTAAGGTTTGTTAGTGACAGACTAAAATAAAAAAAAACATTAATATATACTACACTATGATATAAACTAGTCTAAAGTACTCCTATAAGAGATGGAACGCAATGAAAACATCTAGCATTCTTAAGTACTAAGATTAATGCATATAACTTATTTAATGTTAAAGGTTTTAACTCCCATTTGGACTAGCCTAATATGCATGAACTTATATTTTTTAGATTCATTGTAAATTTTTAAATTTTTTTTGAAATAGGTAAGTAATTTGTTCATTATGACCTAAATTTATAATGTGTTTCATGGTCTTAATTACCTTGGTTGAACTTTTAACACCTCTAATTTGTATAACTTCATTTCATGTGAATAGTAATTAATGATTTCATTAAATAAGGATTTGAATTTTGAGAAATTTAATTTTTAAGAGTTGAAACCTCAATATTTGGATTGCACTCGAAAAATAAAATTCGATGATACTGAGAACACTGAAATTAGAGTTTGGACAAAATGTTCATAATTTTTATTAAAGTATTTAATTTAAATGAATTAAAGGGTAAGATGGTAAATTGACTATAGGTGGGACTCACATGACGTGACATGCAATCTTGAAGTAGGTAAAATATCCATAAATGCAAGATTTAAACCTTTACAAAATTAAATACAATAATTGAGTGTTAATGGCAAGTAATGATTATATAAAAGAACTCTCTCTCTCTCTCTCTCAATGCCAACTTGAGGCTGCATTGTGTCCTGGACTACACCATCGACTAAGACCTCAAGCCCATGCTAACCAACACCTCCTCCTTCCTGGTCACAACCCTCTAGCGAGTGTACCCACCAATAACTGATGGCTTGTAACAGGAGAGGCCCATCCCTCCCATTTTTGTATTCTCTTCCTCTTTTCCCCTCACCGTTCTTCATAGTCATCATTTCTTGTCACTATTAGTGTTTTCCAATAGCATGGACGGTGAAGAATGTAACTTTGGAAAACACAGTTGATGAGATAGCATTGTAGTGATGATCCAAGCCATTCATCTTGTTTCCCTCAAGAATATAAAGAAAACCCTTTGGTTTTGTGATGATCGAATGGTTACTGACACTAAAACTGGGAAAATTGTACTGTTGATGACTTTTAAAATGTGTATAAATTATGCCAAAAACCTAATTTTTGGTGGAAATCATAGATGGAAAACTCTAAAAAACTTAAATTCATGAAATTACAAACATTCTAGCATAAAAATCTTAGAAAATGGACATGGTAGGGTTGGTGGGCTTGACAGGAACCCTGGTCACCTCCTCCAGCAATGACAATAGTCTCAGCTGGGTGGATTCTGTGCCCAAGATGCATAGAGGGAACATGCACGCCAGGTGTGCTCATGTGTGTGCATCATTTGTGGGACACATAGGAAGCACATGTAGGGTAGATTGAGCTTTAAAATGGACAATTTGGCCAATTTAATAGTTAGATGGTCTTAATAACACCATATTTAGAATTTAATCTGACAGTCAAATCAATGAATCAACTATTGAAATGCAAGAAAGACTATTTGTAAGACACAGAAGTAATATATCCTTGAATTTTGTAAAATTTTAATGAGAAATTGAATTCGAAGGATTACATTTTTATATAAATCAAATCAAGGTTGAAACATTAGTAATTGGATTGTGCTAAAAAAATGTAATCCAACAACACTAAGAATACTAAAATTGGAGTTCGGACAAAATATTCATAATTATTTTAATTAAGATATTTAAAGTAAAATATTTGTGGGGTCCACCTGATGTGACACGTGATCTAAGTAGGTAATAGCCATAAATGCTAATCTTAAGACTTCACAAAATCAAATGTGATGATTACCTCATTAAATGCAGGTAATCATTACGTATAAAAAGAATTATTTTCTAGCTTTAAATGCGATTTTCCTACTCTCTCTCTCTCTCTCTCTCTCTCTCTCTCTCTCTCTCTCTCTCTCTCTCTCTCTCTCTCTCTCTCTCTCTCTCTCTCTCTCTCCCACAACCGCCGACTCTGTTACGACTACCGGCGGCACTACTTTCCCTCTTCCCTCTTCCCTCTCCTCCTTCCACCTCTCCTATCCAAGGGACATTGTCACTGCAACCCGACAATTGTTGGCCCTGCTGTGGCTGCCGGCGACCCTTCTCTTCCCCTCCAACTAGAGCTGCACCACTTTTCCTCCTCTGGCTGCTACGTAAGCCCTCCTCCTTTTCTTCTTCTTTTCCTACTTCTCCTCCACTAGTCTCGTTGGACTCGTTTTTCTAATTAGTGACCATCGGAGGACGGATCCGACTAGCCAAGCGAGGACCATCACCAAGACAACTCATATGAGAGATCTGAGCCATCCATCATGTTTGTGGACCCTAAAAACCTAAGATACCATAAAAACATATGAAATGGAATGGCCAAGATGATAAATCTAAATGGAGCAAGAATGGACAGTTGCAACCACACCATTCGAATTACCTATTGGATTTCTACCCCCAAGACACACTGGCAGAATGACTACATAGCACTCCTACATGTATGTGAACGTTGCATGCACCGTTCACTGAACTTATGGGACGTAGGTGTGTCCTAATGTCCATGACACACCCAAATGTGCCCTGGTAATAATGACATGACCAAGTGCGTCCTAGACACAAGTCACAGACGCAGTGTGTCCTAGTGACATCATATAGTACTATTTCTAATCCAAAGTTGATCTAAATCATTGATCTAAACCTGAAACATAAAATCTTAAATTTAGAAGGCTATATATAAGCTTAAATTTTGATCCAAGACATCCATTGGATTCGTCTTGATGATGCAAACCTAATTTTATGATGAAATTCACTATCTGACCCCACCTTAACTAAATCAAAATACCAAAAATCATTGGATGACTTAGATCGGCTCAGGCCTTAGAAAATTGAACAATTATATGACCTAGTAAGTAAATTATGAATCATATAGTTAGAACATATGATTAAACTAAGATTTATAGTCAAAACCATTGAACAAAATGCAAACTATAGATCTGATTAATCGGAGATCGATCTAATAGTCAGATCATTAGATTAACTATTAATACACCTGATAACCTTATAAAACACAAAAATTGTGAGGGATTGAGTTATATGAGACTCAAATTAGCCAATCAAGACACCTTAAGGAGTTTTGAGAATGATCCAATGGATAGATCATCTCCAAGACCCTAATCTAGATAAGATTAAACCCCTAGGTGATCAGAGAACACATATTGGACTGATAAGACTAAATTTGATGGTAGGATCAACAAATTAACTATTAAAATGAAACCAGCACTAAAATTGAGTCATCGATAAATGTGGATAGAGTAAAATCAAGCAATTTGAATTGTTGATCTAGGATCAATTGCCAAGATCGGAAGATCATACTAAGGAGTTAAGAAATTAGATTTACATTTAGGAGTATATGAACATCAAACCATGTAGAGTAAGAATGGATTGTAGTCTTGTTAGTTAATGATGATGCACATATAGTAGTAATGGACAATGTGTAATACATGTGACCTAAAAGGTACTCCAGATAGTATGAATTGGAGAAGTCAGACATCTTAAAGGATTGTTTTCATCATCGAGGTAGGTGACGACATTTAATATTTATATGATTTTATAAACCATGGGTGTTTTTGAATTGTTGCATGTGTATTAATGATATGATGCTTGTCTATATGGGTTTTATACTTTCATCATGCGTACCTGGTGTATAATACTATTGCCTTAGTTACATGTTTTTTTGGACACGTAATCTTTTAAGTTTTGGGATGCAATGCTGATTTGTTTTATCGAGGGTGTTTATCTATGGATCATTGAGGAGGCTTGGTGGTAGGTCCTTAAGAGACTAACCCCGTGGTAAGAGCAATGCTCTAGAATTGTGGGCCACAAGTACTGCTAGATTTCATGCACTTCTCCTTATTAGTGATTTTGATACATTGAGTAATTTTCATATTTTGTGGATATATGATAGGGCTTTCTGCCTGGTGGACGCTATGCTAGGAAGGATGTAAGGCTGGCCACCCGCCCTTTGACTTTGTGGGATGATTAGATACCCACCCCATAAAAGGGCAAATGTGTATGGAGTGGTATCATGGGTAGTCCACTCTACGCATCTGATCAGTCCCCCATGCATGATCGACACTTAGTCTCCCATTCTGGTGTTAGCAGGGAGTGACAGTTGGTAGACCCGAGAGTTGGTTACCATTGCAGCATGTCAATCCATACTTTTGTTCTTTGTTTCTCATGCAACATTATGAGTATACTAGGATCAATGTATCTTGATGTACCCACGGCATGACAATGTGTGGAGGATGGGTTTGAGTACTTATGACCTGGTGTAAGAGTGTGAGGTGTACTTGCATGACCCAAGTGTGTTGGGTGCCTTTTTATGTATGACATGCTCTACATTTTAACATGATGGGATTATATGCTTTTAGCACTTTTAGTTTGTGAGCCATGATCATACTATGACCTGCATGCCATGACATACTATGTCCTGCACTTTTAGATTTTATAAATACAAATCATCTTATTCATGTGGTATTTGAGTATGGGACATGCATATTCAGTTTTCATGCCTCTATTTTATCCATTGGATTTTATTATGAGATTTTGCTATTACCTATCACACTACCTATACGTATTATTTAAATATTAAATGTCTATGTACCTGCAGAAGCAATAGCTTGTTAAAGCATTGCTTTGGTTTATAATACCTCAGGTATTGAGTAACATAACAGTAAGGGCAAATAGGTGGAAGGCCACTAAAGTTGGTGGGGATTATCAGCTTTAGGAGAGATCAACATTTGATGTATGTAGCCAACCAAATTTCAATTTGAATATATACATGGGTTGTATATGTCTATACCTAGACCTTATCTTTTTATCTTTGATGTTAGAACTTGTGGACATATCATTTTGTACTTGGCATAGGGTTATGATGGTGTTAAGTGTTTAATTTTGGTCAAAATTCCCCTAATTTAGCATTCAATTAGATCATCTAACCATTCAAATTTGCAAAACTTAGCTTGATTTTGAATTTAACTTCAATTGACTGTCCAAACCTTAATTTTTCAAAATCAACAGTCAGATGATCATTAGAGTTCATTAGATGACTAATGTACGGTTCAGATGATTCTAATTTAGTCTTTTCTTTTGCAGATCAACTAAAGGATGCACGGACGGCTACGATTAAAAGTTAACGGTGCAGATCATTTTAAAAAGGATTGATGGACAAGATCACCCATGAAGATGTGGATGGAATAATTTCCTAAACAATAAAGGAGCTCAATTGGAAATTATGGACAAAAAGGGCAACTTGCAATTCTATAGGAGTTTCTAAAGTCAAGGGAGGGGACCCAAATTAGCATTAATTTTTTACTTTCTTCCCTCTTCTCTCTCTCTCTCTCTCTCTCTCTCTCTCTCTCTCTCTCTCTCTCTCTCTCTCTCTCTCTCTCTCTCTCTCTCCTTTCTTTTCTCTTTCCCTCCTTATTTTTCTTCCTTATTTCTTCTAACTTTTTCCCTTCCTCATTCTCACGTACCCACCTCTCTTCTCCTACCTTCCTTTTCTCCTCCTCCTTCCTATTCTCAAGTTCCTTCTTTAAAACCGTAGGAGGGCACTTCCCATTCTCTCTTGACTTCCCATTCTCCCACTTCTCCCTTCTCCCTTCTCCTCCTCTTTCTCTCTTCTCATCACAACTTCTATCTCTCTTTCATTGTTCTCTCCATTCTCACCACCTTCTTCTTCTCTCCCCATCTCTCTCCCTTATTCTCTCACAACTCTCCTTTACCACTGCTCTCTTTTTCTCCTTCTCTTTCCCATTCTCTCTTCTCCTATCTCTCTCCATTCCTTCTTCTCCCAACTCTCTACACCTAAAATCTATCTCTGTCTCACTCTCTTCTTTCACAGCTCCCCGATTCCAATCTCTCTCTCATCTTCCTCTCTAGGCTAGTTCTATCTCTTTTCTCCACTCTCTCTTTCTCTCGTCTTCCTCCTCTTTGGATGAACAGCTCTTCCCCCTACCTAGCACTTTTGCTCCTCCCAGCCAGGATCGCACTCCCATCCGGATCCTTCTCTGGGTCATCACCACCCAGTCCGGCAAAACCCATCACCGCCCAGACTAATCCGGGCGGCCTACACCAGCACCCCACTCTTCTTTGCATCATCGTACTTGATTCCTTCGCCAGATTCCTCGTCACCGGCTGGACTTCCCAGGCGTCATCTTCCCCGTGCCCGAGAAAGCTCAGGCATCCTCCATCTTCACCGGTCGGCTTCGCACACTCCGATTCTCCCTCTCTCTCATGCTCCTCTATTCTAGCAACTTCCACCGTCGTCAGGTTTTTTCCGGGTACTGGACGCTTAGCGGAAGGAAAACCCGAACTGGATCTCCACTCCCGCGCCCCCTCTTCTTCTTCCTCTTCCATTTCCCTCTTCTCTCTCGTTCGTCTTCCTTAACTTCGTTGGGTTCTAGTTCAGACGCCGAAAAATGACGTTTCTGCGTCGCCAGTCGGATCCAGGGTAGGGCTTCTTTCCTCCCGCGTTCCCTTTTCTCTCCCTCCTTCTTCTTCTCTTTCCTCCCTCCCTCCTTTCTTCCTTCTCCTCCTTCTCCCTCCTTCTACTGTTTTCTCTTCAACACGGTTTCCTAGTTTTCCTTTAAAACCAGAACCTTGGAAAATTCCAAGTTTGCCCTAACATATTTCAAGAATACCAACTCTATCCCCTGTTTAATTCCATCTGGGTCCCTATTCTATTTACATCTATGTCCCGGTTCTATTTTATCCTCATTTTGACTATCCAAGGACAGTAATATCCATGACAGATTGTTTAGTTTAGTTTTCTGTTTTCTTTGGAATTAATAATTGTCTACATTGCAATAGTTGAATAAATTTGAATTTTATTTTATTGTTAGTTAATTCTAGTATAGTCTTTGTTTTGGTTCTTTTATTAATTGAATTTTATTTAAAACTCCATCATTTTAAATCAAGTCCTCGTGGGATTGACCTGTACTTGCATAAACTACACTACAATAGCCCGTGCACTTGTGGTTAAACAATCAACAAGTTTTTAGCGCTGTTGCCAGGGACTTGCAAAGGAGTTTTCATAAAATTTAATAAAAAATCTAAAAAAAAAAAAAATAGGAATTACATTTTTTAGCATTTTAGGAAAATTTTAGGTGCATTTTTTAATTGTTTTTAGGGCATAATCACCTTGTTTCATGAATTTGGTACTTATTTCTAATTTTATTTTTCAGGAAATTGGAAAGTGGAGGAATTGGGCAAGTGGATCTTCACCAAAATGGAAACTTCCCTGCTTTCCTAGAATATGACTTCTTCTTTTTTTTCTTCTTTTGAGTGAATCTTGTAGTGAGGATCCTTGTAAATTATAATTTTCATTTTAAATTTTAAAGGGTTGTATAATATAGGGCAAGTGTGGGATAAGGTGGCCTACACTTGATCTTCATCAGAAACCTCACTGTAAGTTTCCTCACTCATTTATTTTCTAGATTAGGATTTGCATTTAGAATAATTTGCATTGTTTGTTAGTGTAACTCATATAGAAACATCTTTTAATAATTATTGCATTTTAGGATTTTGCATTAGTTTACTACTTTTATTTGCATTCTTAGGGCACGTTTAATGCTTAAAAGTGATTTATATGCTGATCGAATTGCCATGGTGTGTGAAATTCATTAGTAAGGGCACCTTACTCCCATAAGATCAAGGGTGGATTTCATAACCACCTCTTGGCCCACTTAGGATAATCACCTCAAGTGCGCAAACCTTCCTTTCACATTAATTTAAAATCAATCAGAAGAGACCTATAGGGCCATCACATGCTCATAGGACCCTCTTAATAGGACACGATTTACTGTCACTCCATTGGCTTTTAATCACTGTGGTTATTAGGGGTTATCTAATAGAACCTCGCTCTTCCCCCACCTCCTATTGACGTTTGTTGAGGTCTAAACGCCTCCTTACACGAGGGTTGTATTAACCACCTTGGTTAGAACCTAATTGGTAAGTAGTAATCAACTCCTAAAGAGAGGAGGAGCATTAGTCTAGGATAATAAAAAAATGTCATCCCCACACAAATCCAAGAGAGTCAAGTATATTGCTGCTTATTAGCCTCAAAATTATTTGAGTGTGCCCTTTTGGTTGCGCATCATTCTAGAAGTTAGGTTGCATCATTTAGGTTAGTTTTCTCAAAAACAAAAACAAAAAAAACAAAAAAAGAAAGAAAAGGAAAGGAAAGAAGCTTCCCTTGTATGCACTTTTGGAGACACGACAAAACTGAAAGGTTGTCAAGTACGACAAAAAGGACATACAACAAGATCAGGCCACATCTATGACTGATCAACGCTCAAGGGGTAATTCACCCCATGGAAGT
Source organism: Warburgia ugandensis (assembly GCA_035236585.1). Lineage (NCBI taxonomy): Eukaryota > Viridiplantae > Streptophyta > Magnoliopsida > Canellales > Canellaceae > Warburgia > Warburgia ugandensis. The sequence goes on from CP141133.1 coordinate 17,146,934, forward strand.
CAAGGGGCTCCACTCATCATGAATGAGGACCCACCACCCCTGATGGATGATGAATATCAACCTCCACCAAGGAGGAATAATCATCAACCAAATAGAGATTGGAGAAGAAACAATAGTGAGTGGGACCAACAGAGTGAACATGGGGATGATAATATTGAGGGTTATCAAAACTTTCATGGTAGAACTTTAAAAGACTACCTTCAGCCTACATGCACTAGCACACCATCCTGTGTAATTCTTCCTCAGAATGCTAGTGCATTAGAATTAAAAATGGGAGTAATCTAATTACTTCTCAAATTTCATGGTTTAGATAATAAGAGTCCTTACTTGCACCTTAAAGAATTTGATGAGGTATGTAGTACCCAGAGAACACAAAATGTAGTCCTAGATATTGTCAGGCTTAAGCTATTTCCTTTCTCTTTAAAGCAAAAAGCAAAAATGTGGTTTAATGCACTGCCATCAGGTTCCATAAGAACCTGGAATGAAATGACTAGGGAATTCTTAAAGAAGTTTTTCCCTACCCATAAAAAAAATACGCTTTGCCGCAAGATAATGAACTTTACCCAGAAGGGTAAAGAATCATTTTATCAATGTTGAGAAAGGTTCACAGAACTACAACTCACTTGCCCACATCATGGCTATGAACCATGGTGCATCATCAGCTTCTTTTATGAAGGACTAAATTTTGATATGCACCAATTTGTAGAGATGATGTGTAATGGTAACTTTCTCAACAAACAACCAGATGAGGAGGAGGAGTATTTGGAATGTCTAACTGAAAGTGCGCAAACCTGGCCTGACTCAAAAAGAATAGAACATACAAATAGACCTAAGCCCAATTACACCCAGGTTAGGGGAGGCATGTATGCCATGTCTAAAAAAGATGAAATCAGTGCTAAAGTGGCAACCCTAGCTAGAAAAGTAGAAGCCATGGAAATGGGGAAGAAAACCTCAATTAATGATGAACAAGTGTGTAGCATTTGTGAAAGTACATCACATCTTACTCAGGAATGTCCTACAATCCCTGCTTTTCAAGATGTACTTCATGATCAGGCTAACACACTTAACACATATAAAAGACTTTTCTCCCCATATTTAGACACTTATAATCCCAACTGGAGAAACCATTCAAACTTTAGTTGAAAAAATGGACCTACTGCTAATGTTCCACAACCAGGACAATATCAACCTCATCAACAAAACCAAGGACTTCTTACCTTATCTTATCAAACTCATCAACCTCATTCTCCTGGACTTTACTTGCCCCCACCCAAAAGGCAGGTAGAGGATAATCAGCATGTTCAAAACCAGGAAAGGAAAATTTCTCAATTAGAAAGTCAAATAAAATAAACCAACCAGTCCATGAATGAACTAAAAAATATGATGAGTCAAATGATGCAAAGTATGGAAAAAGGAAAGTTCCCAGCTCAACCACAAGCAAACCCTAAGGGAGTGCATGCGGTTATCACTAATGCATCTGATGAAACATCTAGCTCTACCATGGAACATACTAGGGCTGTTACCATTCTTAGGAGTGGTAAAAGAACTGAGAAAGATGAGCCTCAAAAGACTAAAAAGGTAGAAAAATCCACGAAAGTTAAAGAAAACTCTAAACAGAAGGACCCTGTTTCACCTGTTGATCCATGTCCTATACCTGCTCCATTTCCTCAAAGGTTGCGTCAAGCCCCAAAGTCTGCCTCTAATGATGAAATTTTAAAGATTTTCAAGCAAGTCAAGATCAACATAACGATCTTAGATGCTATAAAACAAATCCCATCATATGCCAAATTCTTAAAAGATTTATGCACCATAAAGAGAAAATTGAATGTCCAGAAGAAGGCATTTTTGACTGAACAGGTTAGTTCTATTCTTCAACACCATATACCACCAAAGTACAAAGATCCTGGTTGCCCCACTCTTACTTGTATTATTGGCAGCTACAAGATTAACCAAGCTCTTCTTGATTTAGGATCTAGTGTGAACCTATTACCATACTCGGTATACGAACAATTAGGTCTGGGTGAACTAAAACCTACATTTACTACGCTCTAGCTAACTGATCATTCTGTAAAAATACCGAGAGGAATAATAGAGGATGTGTTAGTCCAGGTAGAACAATTTTACTTCTCTGTAGATTTTCTAGTTCTAGATACACAACCGGTGGTGAATGAGAAGAATGAAATACCAGTCATCTTGGGACGACCATTTTTGGCTACGTCCAATGCCTTAATCAACTGTAGAAATGGTCTCATGAAACTATCCTTTGGCAATATGACATTAGAGCTAAACATCTTTAACATTTGTAAGCAACCTGGTGAAACTACTGATTATTTGCACAGTGTTAACATGATCAATTCAGTTGTGCAAGATCAGTTTTAGTCATCTTCCTTGTCGGACCCACTAGAGGCCTGTTTGGCCCATTTTAATGAGTTTAATGAGGATGCATTAATAGAGGAAGTTAATGCCCTCCTTGATTCTATTCCTATCATGGATACAGGTAAATGGAAACCTCATTTCGAGGACCTTCCACCAAGTGACTTCATTCCCCTCCCATCATTAGTAGAACCCCTTACAGAGCCTGAAATTCCAAATAAGCCTTTTAATGTAGAATATGTACCTGATTGGGACCTACAGCCTTCATTTGAACAATCATTAGATAAGAAATTAGGCCCACCTGATTCGTTGCATGTGCCAATAGAACAGGATAAGAAAGAGTCCATATATCAACCAACTTTAAGGTACACTTTAGATGATAATAAGGATGTAAGCAAAACCATGCTCCCTCATCTATTAATACAAGAACAATCTTTTAAGGAAGGGCAGAGTCAGCTTATACATCAATTTCAGGAAAATGTAAGGGAAAAGGAGGACCATTCACATCTATATGGTTCAAAAGAATTTAAATTCATGATAGTTAACATTATTATAGAGATTCCACCACCTAAATTTTCAAGGTGGAGGAATTATATTGATTACCGTGAAATTTTGAAGATAAGAGATCATCAAAGTGGTCTCATTCAATGGACATTCATGGTAGTCTACTGTGTCATAATGCTACCGTTACCAAAATTTTTAGGGTTGATGAAATATATAGATTATCGTGAGATTTTGAAGTGGCATGAGAAATCTTGCCATTTCATTATTGGAATCAGTAAGACTCAAAGATAAATGAGGATAAGTTTGGCTGAAGACGTTAAACTTAGCGCTCACTGGGAGGCAACCCAGAGTTTTTCATTTTTGTTGTTTTCTACATCACCCACATTCATTTTAGGTCCTACTTTTTAAAACATTAAGGACAATGTTTTTGTCAGGTTGGGGGTGTAGAATTCTAGCAAATTCTAGTTTTTTTTCTGATTTTCTTGGTTTTTCAAAAATAAAAATAAAAAAATAAGGTCATTTCCTATACCATGATGAGAAATGGATTTTCTGAAGTATAATCTGGATAATTTTAGCTTATTAATGGAATTGAATATGATTAATTCATCTTTTTACTCATTTTCTAAAGTATTCCATGAAAGCAAAGTCTCATATCACATTTGTACACATACTTGCATATAGATAATCTAGATTGATAAGTGACTATAACTTCGAAATTTTTAAGAAATTCAGTGGAGACTTATAACCTAAGTGAGTTTTAAAGCCATTCATCCTTCTTGAGAGGTTATAAATATTCCTAATTCTCTTCACCATGCTTAAACAAAATTGATCCCACAAACTCTTAAATTTGGCTAATTACCTGAATAATTAGAATATTACCTTTAAAATTTTGGAAGTTCATTGAATTTGATGGATTATAGGAAACCTAGAAAATGATTTAGGCCTTCCTTATTGTTAACCTAGAGATATAAAGCCTACCTAGAAGTATTTTACCACTAGTTAGCCAACTTGAGCCTTTTATATAAAGCATTTTCTTTTGTCATCCAAATTACCTGTTACCCATATTAACCAAGTATAAATTATCCATTACCCATTTTCTTTAAAAAATAAGTTAGAGAGGAATGAAGAAATACCTTTTAGTTACAATAAAATTAGAAAAGTGCATATCAAGAAAAGAAATATTCTTCAAAGTGATTCAAAAGTATTGAAATATAAAGAAAAGAGTGTGAAAAAAAAAAGAAAAAAAGAAGAAGAAAGGTTTGAATAATACAAAGAAAAGTAGAAAAAGAAATATTCACTTCAGAAAGGGAAAGAAAGAATTATCAACTTTAGAAGACCTCTACTTATTTTTAAAGAAACTTTGAATACCCTTATACCTTTTCTTTGGTACCCTGTCTTAAGCCTACGTTTCGTCCCAGTTAAAGACCTATTGATTCTATGATGAAAATAGTCTTGATGAGGAAATGAATGGATAGGATCTAAAAGAGTGGTATTTTTAAATGTTCAAAGGTAATGGCATCCATTCCCAAGGGATCAAAACGATGAAATTCCTTAGTAACTTCTGTTTTTCATGACTATATGTGAGATAATTTTGCTTTTATTGATTCTCTCACATAATTAAAAGAGAGATATGATTTGAACCCTCTATCTGAGAGATTTTGTTTCGAGTGTATATCATTAGTGAGGATTGAGGTCAAAACATATTTCAGATAGAGCTCAAAAGTTAAGAAGTCTACTTAGAGAGAAAGATTATTCTATATGTAGACTGTACATGCACACACTCACTCTGAGATCTGAGCTTGAGTGGAATGATTTTGGTATATGGGTAGGGTTTTGAATTCTTCAGTCATTTTTATTAGTATGCTGAAGTTGATATGATTTATTGAAGATAATTCTCTGAGGAAAAAAAGGAGTTGACTTAAAAATAAAATTTGAAATCTTGAAATTTGATTTTTCACATGTTTTGCTCGGGACTAGCAAAATGCTAGTTGGGGGGTGTGTTAAGTGTTCAATTTTGGTCAAAATTCCCCTAATTTAGCGTTCAATTAGATCATCTAACTGTTCAATTGACCGTCCAAACCTTAATTTGTTAAAATTAGCGGTCAGATGATCATTAGAGTTCATTAGATGACTAATGTATGGTTCAGATGATTCTAATTTAGTCTTTTCTTTTACAGATCAACTAAAGGATGCACGGACGGCTACAATTAAAAATTAACGGTGCAGATCATTTTAAAAAGGATTGATGGACAAGATCACCCATGAAGATGCTGATGGAATAATTTTCTAAACACTAAAGGAGCTTAATTGGAAATTATGGACAAAAAGGGCAACTTGCAATTCTATAGGAGTTTCTAAAGTCAAGGGAGGGGACCCAAATTAGCATTAATCTCTCTCTCTCTCTCTCTCTCTCTCTCTCTCTCTCTCTCTCTCTCTCTCTCTCTCTCTCTCTCTCTCTCTCTCTCTTTCCCTCCTTATTTCTTCTCTCTTTTTCCCTTCCTCATTCTCACGTACCCACCTCTCTTCTCCTACCTTCCTTTTCTCCTCCTCCTTCCTATTCTCAAGTTCCTTGTTTAAAACCATAGGAGGGCACTTCCCATTCTCTCTTGACTTCCCATTCTCCCACTTCTCCCTTCTCCTCCTCTTTCTCTCTTCTCATCCCAACTTCTATCTCTCTTTCACTGCTCTCTCCATTCTCACCACCTTCTTCTTCTCTCCCCATCTCTCTCCCTTATTCTCTCACAACTCTCCTTTACCACCGCTCTCTTTTTCTCCTTCTCTTTCCCATTCTCTCTTCTCCCATCTCTCTCCATTCCTTCTTCTCCCAACTCACTCCACTTGAAATCTATCTTTGACTCACTCTCGTCTTTCACAGCTCCCCGATTCCAATCTCTCTCTTGTCTTCCTCTCTAGGCCAGCTCTATCTCCTTTCTCCACTCTCTCTTTCTCTCGTCTTCCTCCTCTTTGGCTGGACGGCTCTTCCCCCTACCTAGCACTTTTTCTCCTCCCAGCCAAGACCACACTCGCATCCGGATCCTTCTCTGGGTCATCACCACCTAGTCCGGCAAAACCCATCACCGCCCAGACCAATCCGGGCGGCCTACACCAGCACCCCACTCTTCTTTGCATCATCGTACTTGATTCCTTCACCAGATTCCTCATCACCGGCTGGACTTCCCAGGGGTCATCTTCCCCGTGCCCGAGAAAGCTCAGGCATCCTCCATCTTCACCGGCCGGTTTCGCACACTCCGGTTCTCCCTCTCTCTCATGCTCCTTTGTTCCAGCAACTTCCACTGTCGTCGGGTTTTTCCCGGGTACTGGATGCTCAGGGGAAGGAAAACCCGAATTGGTCTCCACTCCCGCGCCCCTCTCTTCTTCTTCTTCTTCCTCTTCCATTTCCCTCTTCTCTCTCGTTTGTCTTCCTTAGCTTTGTCGGGTTCTGGTTCAGACGCTGGAAAACAGCATTTATGCGTTGCCAGTTGGATCCAGGGTAGGGCTTCTTTCCTCCCGCATTCCCTTTTCTCTCCCTCCTTCTTCTCTTTCCTCCCTCCTTTCTTCCTTCTCCTCCTCCTTCTCCCTCCTTCTACAATTTTCTCTTCAACACGGTTTCCTGGTTTTTCTTTAAAACCAAAACCCTGAAAAATTCCAAGTTTGCCCTAACATATTTCAAGAATACCAACTCTGTCCCTTGTTTAATTCCATTTGGGTCCCTATTCTATTTACATCTATGTCCCAGTTCTGTTTTTTCCTCATTTTGACTATCCAAGGACAGTGATATCCATGACAGATTGTTTAGTTTAGTTTTCTGTTTTCTTTGGAATTAATAATTGTCTACATTGCAATAGTTGAATAAATTTGAATTTTATTTTATTGTTAGTTTAATTCTAGTATAGTCTTTGTTTTGGTACTTTTATTAATTGAATTTTATTTAAAACTCCATCACTTTAAATCAAGTCATCGTGGGATCGACCCATACTTGCATAAGCTACACTATAATAGCCCGTGCACTTGCGGTTAAACAATCAACAGATGGACAAACCTTGGGCCATGTTACTTTTATTTTCTTGACATTATATATGTTGTTTACATTGACAAAATCTTTGGTTTGGATTTCACGTATCTTGTAATGTATGTTGTTCTTATATATGATTTCATTATAGTCTTATGGGTCATGTGACCCCCGGGATTTTAAAAGGTGTTGCTTTAGTAAAGGATATGTTAATTTAAATAGAAGGTAAACTTCTTATTTTCAGGATCCTAACTATTTTACTATTATTATTAATGTTATTATATATTTATTTGTGTTAGTAAAAACACGGGGTGTCACAGTCTAGTATCAAAGCCCAGTCTACTCCATCATAACCATTCCAAGGGTCCACTTATATTTGACAGCCCATAAGTCGTTGCTCAACTGGAATTTAGAGGAAGGAACTTATACCAAATTACACTATAATTTTTGGCAGATGGCACCTTGAAGGAAAACAAGGTCTACAGTCGCTCCACTAGTTGCTAACCTGTTGAGTCCTCAGGACAAGGGGAACACGATGCAAATTTAATGGCCTAAGTGATATAGGGTCTAATACCACACATATAGCAGCAGATTCAAGCAATCCAACAAGACCAGAATCACTCAAAACGGAGTTAAAATGAGCAAGTTATGGCCCTTTGAATTTCAAGGGCAAAATGGTAATAAATTTAAAAACAGATTGGCCTGAGAAAATAGGGACCCATTTTGATACGGGCACCCGCTTTTTCCCAAACCTACTGGAGGCTTCTAGAATGACGGTGTGCAGGGGAGAAACCACCGCCATTCTGGAGGTTTCTCCACCGCCGTTCCATGGCGGCAGAAACCCCCTCCAGAATCCTCTGTAAGCTCTATAAACAGAGCTCTTGGGCTCCTCCAATGGCAGCCCATAACCCTGGGAAAAACCCATCTTAGAGAAGCAGGCAAGAGGAGAAAATGTGAAAAATACCCGGCCACGAACCAGGTACGCCTTAAACTACTCCAAACCCATCTCCCCCTTAGTCTTAGGATGAGTTTCCCTAAGTTTTTGCATGAGAAACCATGCAAAACAGGGCTCTATGGAGCCACAACGGTCCCAGGGAAGGTGCCTGGGGTGTATTGGTTCGACAGGGTCGAACCAGGGCGTCCCGAGGACTCCTAGGTCACCACGGGACGAAAATGCGCCATGTGCGTTAATGAGAACCTGATGGGCGCGTCTGTGGATGCGCTCGCAAACCAAAACAACAGGTTTTGAGGCTTGGTCATCTTTAGATGCGCCTGGTGGGGCACGCGCCGCTGACGTGGGAGGCGTTAGCGTCCCGGGCTTCCACCTCGTATGGGCCTTCTATGTACTCTTGACATTAAAATGCCCATAACTTGAGTTCTAGGACTCCGATTGAGGCGCCGCGAGAGGCGTTATATCCGTATTGACGATGCGGATACACCCAAGCCATAAAATATCTGATCAAGACCCTATATAAGGCTTGCATTATCCTTAAACTATGATAGTGGCGCGGGGCCACTAAACCTTTGCAAATCTGACTATACCAAGGCCCAGTTAGGGACCTTAGGAGGCCCTTAGGCATGGGAATGAACCCTTAATGCCTAAGTAGTGAGGTAAACTGGTCTAGAACCTATAGAAATAGGCAAAGCTAACCTTTTCCCCCTAAACCATGTCCAGGAATGTACGAGGACAAGGGGACTAGCGCGATCAAAACAAGTAGGTGCTCTATCACTTTTTAAAAGAACCCATGATGTTTTGAAGTAGGTGCTCTATCGCTACTAGACTTTTAAAAAGAACCCATGATGTTTTGAAGTAGGTGTTCTATCTCTACTAGAAAAAGAACCCATGATGCTTTGAGAATGCATGTTTTATGTATAGCATGAATTGATTTCATAAATGAACTTAGCATGCATATGAAAAATACATTTAGCATATATTGCCAAGATGTGTGTTACATGCATAGACATGTTTTGAAAAAGGATTCTTGTCAGCATGATAAGTATAGCCTTGGCTGATGAGGGTGGGCCAGAGAGAGCTGACGGGCTTCTAGGCTGTCAGGCTTCTAAGCAGGGTTATGACTTTGAATGCAATACTAGCATGAGTAGATTTTATGCATTGCATGCATGTTTTGCAACCGATTGCATAAATTGCATGATTTACCATAAATAAGTGCATAAATTGCATGATTTGTGATTATTGAGTTTCAAATAAATGCATATCCTTGAGGGTTACCAAAAGACGCCGGAGTGCCCAAAAGACGCTGGGTAGGTAGTTGTGAGGGTCAGGCAGTTGTGAGGGACCCAAAGAGGACATATTTTGAAAAAGAGGTTTTTACCTATTTGCTCGTATATGATTTGGGCTAGTAAGCTCGTGGGTGCTATGCCGAGAGGTTCGAGGTGGCCTCCCAGCCTCTACCACTATTAGGTGGAAAGGGTACCACGCCAAAAAGGCATGTCCTTACTTCGATTGCATGTGGTACAGACGACTACCACTGGTGTCACGAAACTAGGTTGAAGTGTCATATACCTCGTGGAGGCTATGACCGAGTGTCCCTGGGTACCTAGGGACCACACGGCGATGAGGTCGTGGGAATAGTTGGCCCTATGTTTTTGAGAATTTACTTGCATTACATATGGCATGATATGAGGATGGTCGACCATACCATACCATAGATCCATGAGTTGGATTCAGTTGAGCATCTTAAGCATATCATTATGTTTATGATATCTATGTTACTTTCGACTTGGATTATGCGATTCTTTAAGTCGTCAGTATTCTATTTTGACAATGGCTTTTAAAATGGATTTTGAACATGAGTGATCAAACATGCACCTGTTTTAAAGAACATATAGCATGCATTGTAAAACTAGTAGTGATAGACTCCTACTGAGTATAGTGTATACTCACCCAATCCTTAATATTTTTCAGATACAAGTAAACACTTAAGGATAGGATACACCCGTGACAGAGAACCTCCAAATTAAGTACAAGCAAGTAAACCCCTACCTTATCTTTCAGTGAATGTTGCTTGATTGTAGTTACTCTCTGTAGCTGGGGCTGTGACTAACACTTTCTTAGGAATAGGGTTAATTTAAAACTATGCCATGGCTATATGATTTGAAAATGTGTTTTGACACTCAGGGCTTTATACAAAAGATGGCTTTCCAAAACAAAAGATTTTCTGCATTTTCATATTTCTAAAACAAGAGCGCTCACCCTTTTATGAAATTTGCATCATATAAAACCCGAGTATTCACACACTCTCTCTTACCTTCTGTTATCACTGTTCTTCCTTTCATTACCAATCATTATCATTTTGTATTTCAATCACCATCTTCCCCTTGTGTTTCATAATTTTTCATCATTCTTCCCTATTTCATAGTTGTTTACACCTACTTTCACCATAAATTTTCACTAATTTCTCACCTATTTTATCCTCAATTTCTATTCAGATTCATCATGACTTTATTTCGAGTAAAACCCAACTTGGTTTCCCCCAAAATCCCCTTCCTTCTCTTTAGTTTTCCTCTCCTACATTCATCTTCTTCCTTCCATTGAGTTCCTCTTCATTTCTGTTAAGAAAACCCAAAAAAATATTTAAAAAAATTCCATTTTTACCCATGGTATCTCTACCTTAATTTTATTGATATCCCTAATTTTGTCTTCTTCCCTATTTCGCCTTATTCTTATCCATGTTTTGCCTATCCAAGTTGTGTGTTATTCTTAGTTAATCTACAAATTAAGTAATCGAACCCTGTTTGATTAGAGCATAACTGAATAAACAATTTAGCTTTAATCAACAGGATAAGTTTATTTTCTGATCTTTTTCTCATTATTTTATTATTATTATTATCAATTCTTAGATCTTCATCTCAGGAAAATCTCTAGTCAATCCATCAATCTAATCTTCAATCTGAAATTCAAAAATTTGATCTAAGCCATCCAAATCTAAATTTCTTTCCTTAGTCCAAATTATTAAATTTTTTAGAAGATTTGAACAATCTAGCCATTTAATCCCTGATTAGAGATATGAGTAAGAGATTGATGAAGGTCGATCAACTTTGGTGTGACTAGATTTGAAGAAATTTTCCATGATCAAGTTGGGGAAGTAGATTTTAGTGGTTATTTTATTTAAATTTTTTGTCTTTTTAATTTAGAAAATTTGTACTTTTGATTAATGCAATAGACCTGAATCTTGAGTTCATTGTTATTTAATTTATATATTTTTTCAATTAGTGGGTAATTAAATTTTATTTAAACTCTATTTTCATTAAGTCGAGTCCTTGTGGGATTGACCTATACTTGCTTAAGCTATACTAAAATAACAACATAGTTTTTATAAAATTTAGTAAAAAATTTAAAAATATTCAAACAAGTTAGAAAAATCAAAATTTTAAAATTTGCATTGTTTTCACATTTTAGGCATTTTTAGGTGCATTTTTTAATTTTTCTTAGTGCATAATCACTTTATTTCCTAAATTTGATACTTATTGATATTTTAATTTTACAAAAAATTAGAAAAAGAGGAATTTAAGGAGGATCTCAATTAGGAGAGCAAATTTTTTTATTTGAGTGAATTATAGTGAGAATGTATTGTATTTTTCATTAATTATAATTCATTTAAAAAAGAATTGTAATAATACTGGTCAAGAGTGGACCATCGTAAAGTGAAGGTGGAATGTAAATGCTCCTATCCTTGTATAAGAAGATCTTATTCAGAACTCCACTATGAGCAATCCTCACTCCTTAAAATTCCTAGATTAGGGTTTGCATTATTAGAATAACTTTGCATTCATTGGTAGTGTAATTGTATATAGATAGCATATTAATAATTGTTGCAATTTAGAGTTTGTATTAGTTTATTTTTAATTGCACTTTAGGGCATGTTTATCACTTTAAGGTATTTACATTTTGATTGAACTATCATGGAGTGTGAAAATTAATTAGTAAGGACACCTGAGCCCATAAGATCAAGAGTGGATTTAATCACTACCTCTTGGCTCACCTAGAATAATCACCATAAGTGTATAATTCAACCTTCTAAATTAATTTAAAATCAATTAGATGAGACCTATAGAGGCCATCATATGCTCGTAGGACCCTCTTGGAGGGAAGCAACCCATTACCACTCTAGTGGTCCTTGTCTATCTGCCTGTGTTGGTATTCAAATGATTAGCTCCACCAGCACATGCTATGACTTCGGCTACCTACAACTAGCTAAGGAGGGTTTGAATCAGTTGGTTAAGTTAGGATCTAATTGGTAAGCAGTGAGGCAAGTTTGAAAGAGAGGAGGATAATGAGATTAGGCTAATGTAAAAGCTTTTCCCACACACAAATTCATGATAATCAAATTCATGAAACATGTCGTCAATGACCCATCTCAACACTAGGAGACTACGATGCATAGCTTAAAGACAAAAACATTACCCATTAAGTCGTACCAATCCACAAAGTAGCCAGCCAAACCAACGTTCAGATGGTGGTTGATGTGGTACATTGGGATTGTAGGCTTACCGAAATTAATAAGAAATTATTAAACTACACCATATAATTAGATTTTTTATTTTTGTCAAAGATTTTATTAAGTAATGATTTTTCTAATGCAATACATGCTATAAGTAGCATAGAACTTGCATTATCCTAGTACTTAGGTGGTGATTAGACTTTCACCTAGTGGATCTGCCTTCCCCTATATGGGCTTCCATCAAAGTTGTAACTAGATTTGAGACTTTTATTCATTGAAAGTGCATCTTGACCAGCCATTTCTTTATTGGCTAAGGAATGTATCTTTGAGATTTAGCTCATAATTAGATGGTTAGGATCACTCAATTAATGAGATATTGTGCTGATGCCCATCAATAGTGGCCCTACAGGCCAAAATTTCAATGGCAGTGTAATTGCATGTTATCAAGTTTGGTATTCCCAGTATGTAACTTAAAGTAGGTACCTAGTATTGATTGAACTTTTCATCCAAGTGTAAATTTTACTACCAAAATTAGATGACTGTTTTTTTTCAAGTGTTTGCATGCCCCTAATTAGATGACTCAGATCATTCACTTTTTGAGATACTTTCTCCAAATGCCCGTCTATAGTCTCGGTAGAGTCCACACTCTAGTAGGTGGAACAGACCATGCACTTTGCTCATGCATGCGAAACTTTTATGGTAAACCTAAACCATTCATCATATTCCTCGGAGCAAGGGGTAGTGGACTTGCTTAAGGGGAATCAAAAGAAAAACTATTGGATCTCAAAAATGAAGAAATGTTCAAAGTGGATCGAAGTGGAAATAGCCAAGGATTATCTGGGGCAGAGGACTATCTATGCAAGAATTAGAATTAATATTAATCTAAAGGTTGGTTGAGAAATACAAGCATCTACCAAAATGCAAATAGTTCTTTAATCATTGCAAAGGAAGAAATGTGACTCTTAATGAAGAACTCTAGAAATTGTCAATCAAAGGCTGGAACTACCAAAATACAAATGATCATATTGGTTGATGGTCATTGAGGCCTGATTGGTTGATGCATTAATTTTTATTAAAAAAATAAAATATTCTTCATGTCATATTTTAGATATCACCAAAAATATTGCCAAAGATATCATCAGAGATATCACAGAATAAATGTCACATATCTCAGATATCACAGAACATATGACACATATCTCAGATGTCATAGAAGATATTATCAGAGATATCTCAAGAGATGTGCCAACAGAAATGCTAAACATATGCCATTAAGTAAACCCCCCTTAGATACTATAAGGCTTAAGCTATTTCCTTTCTTTTTAAAGGAAAAAAGCTAAAATGTGGTTTAATGCACTATCAGCAAGTTCCAAAAGGACCTGAAATGAAATGATTAGGGAATTCTTGAAAAGAATTTTACCTGCACATAAAACAAATACACTCCACTGAAATATCATGAACTTTAGTTAGAAGGATAAATAATTATCCTACCAATACTAAGAAAGGTTCAAGGATCCATGCCCGCATTATGGCTATGAACCATCATGCATCATTAGATCTTCTATGAGGGACTTAATTCTAATATGTGCCAATTTGTAGAGATAATGTGGAATGTAACTTCTTAAATAAAGAACCAAATGAGGAGGGAGAGTATTTGAAATGGCTAGCTAAAGGTGCATAGACTTGTTAACTCAAAAAGAGTAGAACATCTAGATAAACTCAAGCCCACCATCACCCATGCTAGGGGATGCATGTATGCCATGTCTGGAAGAGATGATGTCATTGTAAAAATAACATCCCTAACCCAAAAGGTAAAAGCCATGGAAATGAGAAAGAATAACTCTTAAAAAGGATGGACAATGTATATCATCTATAAAAGTATTGCACATCTTACTCAAGAATGCCCCACTATTCTAGCATTTTAAGAGTGCTTCATGATCAGATTAATGCACTTAATACTTATAATAGACCTTTCTACTTATATTCAAATACATATAACCTCAATTGGAGAAACCACCCAAATTTCAATTAGAGAAATGGACCAAATGCCAATGTCTCACAACTTGGATCATAACAACCTCACCAACCAAACCAAGGACTTCTTGCCCTAGCCTCATACCAAACTCATCAATCTGTCGCTCCTAGACCGTACTTGCCCTCACTCAAAAGGCTTGTAGATGATAATATCCATCAACTTATTCAACCAAGAGAGGAAAACTTCTCAATTAGAAGTCTAACTAAAATAAACCAACCAGTCTATGAATGAAATGAAAAATATGATGAGTCAAATTATGCAAAAAATTAAAAAACAAAAGTTTGTAACTCAACTATAAGCAAACCCTAAGGGTGTGCATGCAATTAGCAATAATACATCTAATGCATTATCGAGCTCTACCATGCAACATACTAAGGCTGTCACAATTCTTAGGGGTAGTAAAAGAATTGAGAAAGATGAGCCACAAAATATTGAATAGATAGAAAATTCCACTAAAGTTAACGAATATTCTAAATAGAAGGACCCCACTTCACCTTTGAACCATGTCCTATTCTGGCTCCATTCCGTGAAACATTGCATCAAGCTCCAAAGTTAGGCACTAATGATGCGATTTTAGAAATTTTTAAGTAAGTCAAGATCAACATATTAATCTTAGATGCAATAAAAAAAAATCTCATCATATGCCAAATTCCTAAATGACCTTTGCACCATAAAAAGAAGATTAAATGTTCAAAAGGAGGCATTTTTTATTGGGCAAGTTCAACATCATACACTACCAAAAAATAAGGATCCAGGTTGGCCCACTCTTACTTGCATTATTTGTAACTATAAGACTAATCAAACTTTGCTTAAATTTAGATCTAGTGTGAACCTACTATCGTACTTGGTATATGAATAGTTAGGTCTAGGTAAGCTTAAACCTACTTTTGTGATACTCTAACTAGCTGACTGTTCTGTGAAGATACTGAGAGGGGTAATAGAATATGTGCTTGTCCAGGTAGAACAATTTTGCTTTCATGTTGATTTTTTTATTCTAGAAACATAAGTGGTGGTAAATGAGAAGAATGAAATACTAGTCATCTTAGGATGACCACTCTTAGCTACATCTAATGCTTTAATTAACTGTAGAAATAGTATAATGCAACTATCCTTTAGTGATATGACATTAGAGCTAAACATTTTCAACATTTGTAAGAAACCTAATAAAATCATTAATGACTTACATAGTACAAACATGATAAATTTAATTGTGCAAAATCAATTTCATTCATCTTCCTTATCAGACCCATTTGAGGCCTATTTGGCCCACTTTAATGAGTTTAATGAGGATTCCAATCATGCATATAGAAAGACGGAAACCTCATTTTGAGGAACTTCCACCGAGGAAGTCTACTCCCCTTCCATCATTAGTAGAACCTCCTAAGCTTGAATTGAAATATCTACTATTAGATTTAAAATATGCCTATTTAGGAGAAAAGGAGACTTTTCCTGTGATAATTCTCCCTCAATTAGGAACATTTCAAGAGGAAAAGTTAATAGACACTTTAAAGGTGTTATAAGATAGACCATTGCTAATATAAAGGGCATTATTCTTTTAATCTATACCCATAGGATATATCTAGAAGATGAAGCTAAAACATGTCATCAATTATAGAGAAGGTTAAATCCTATTGTGAAAGATCTGGTTAGAGCAGAAGTCCTTAAATTGCTTGATGTGGGAATCATCTATTGCATAAGTGATAACAAATGGGTAAGTCCAACTCAAGTAGTTTTGAAGAAGTCTAGAGTGACAGTGACCACTAATTCTAGCAATGAATTAATACCCATTAGAGTTACCATTGGTTTGCGTATATACATTAACTATAGAAAATTGAATGTTGTCACTAGGAATGACCGTTTTTCTTTGCCCTTTGTTGATCAGATGTTAGAAAGGTTAGTAGGACATCAATACTATTATTTTCTATATAGTTACTCAGGGTATAATCAGATAGAAATTGCACTCGATGATTAGGAAAAGATCACCTTTGCATGCCCTTTTAGCACTTTTGCTTACAAAAGAATGCCATTTTGAGTATGTAATGATCTTGCCACATTTCAATGCTGCATGTTGAGTATCTTTAGTAATAATATTGAGAGAATTTTAGAGGTTCCATGGATGACTTTTCTATTTTTGGTGATTCATTTGACACATGTCTTGAAAATCTAAGAAAAGTCCTAAATCATTGTAAAGAAAAGAACTTAATGCTTAATTGGAAAAAGTTCCATTCTATAGCTCCTAAGGGAATTGTCCTTGGCCACATAGTGTCATCCAAAGGTATAGAGGTAAATAGAGCCAAAGTTGATCTAATTACCAATCTACCCATCCCCCAATCTATTAGGGACATTCACTCCTTCCTAGGTCATGCTTGATTCTATAAGAGATATATTAAAGATTTTAGTGCAATATCTAAACTATTGTGTCAACTCCTTACAAAGAATACCTCTTTTGAATGGGCTGATGATTGTCAAGAAGCTTTTACAAAGCTGAAAGACAAATTGACTACTACACCTATCATCCAACTACCTGATTGGAGTTTATCCTTTGAAATCATGTGTGACGCTAGTTATTATGCTGTAGGAGTTGTACTAGGGTAGGAAAAAGAGAAAAATTCATATGTCATCTACCATGCAAGTAGGGCCCTAAAATGCACTCAAATGAACTATCCTGTTATGGAGAAAGAACTCTTAACAATTGTCTTAGTGTTGGATAAATTTAGGTCTTACTTGGTTGGATTTAAAATAGTCATATTCACTTATCATTCTACCCTTCAGTATCTTCTTTCTAAGAAATATGCTAAGCCCAGACTAATTAGATGGATTCTTCTGCTCTAAGAGTTTGACATTGAGATAAAAGATAATAAATAAAAAAAGGAGTAGAAAATGTTGTAGCAAATAACATTTCTTGCCTAGTCCTAACAAAAGCATTGGATAAGTTGCCAATTAAAAATACTTTCCCTCATGAGGTACTTTTTCATGTTTATCATTCTCCTTGGCTTGCTGATATTACAAATTATTTAATCATAGGAAAAATTCTTGAGCATTGTAATAAATAAGAAAAGCAAAAATGCTTTTCTAATGTTAAGAACTACTTTTGGGATGATTCATACCTATTTATGTACTACATAGATCAAATAATTATGAGATGTGTACCTTAGAGCAAAATAATGTCATCTCCTTTTGTCACTTAAAAACATGTTGTGGATATTTCTCTACATAGAAAACAATTGCAAAGATTTTGGAGTGTGGTTTCTACTAGCCTTCATTGTTTAAAGACACACATGTGTTCTGTAAATCATGTGAGCGATGTAAAAATTTAAGAGAAATAACCCATAGGAACATGATGCATCTGAATCCTACCCTTGTCACAGAAGCTTTTGATTATTGGGCATTGACTTCATGGTGTTGTTCCCACCTTCTTTTAGCTACTTGTATATCTTATTATTAGTAGAGTATATATCCAAATGGATTGAGGCTATCCCATGTAGGCATAATGATCATAAAATAGTAGTTAAATTCTTAAAAGAAAACATTTTTTCTAAATTTGTGACCCCTTGAGCCATTATAAGTAATAGTGGTACACATTTTTGCAAGAAGACAATTGAAGCACTTATGATAAATATAACATTATATATAAAGTTGTAACACAGTATCACCCACAAATAAGTGGACAAGTACAAGTATCTAACTCGGCTATAAAACAAAATCCTTCAAAAGACTGTTAATCTGATTTATAAGGATTGATCTCTTAGACTAATTGATGCGCTCTAGGCTTATAGGACAACATATAAACCCACATTGATGTCCTCCTATCGTATTGTATACAATAAGGCTTGCCATTTGCATGTGGAAATGGAACATAGAGCCTATTGGGCAATAAAGACCTTTAATTTCAATATAGATAAAATAAGCTCATATAGAAAACTTCAACTTAATTAGTTGAAATAGATCAAGTAGGAAGCTTATGAAAGTAATAGGATTTATATGGAAAAGATGAATTTTTTCATGATAAATCATAGTGAGAAAATCCTTTACTCCAAATAAAAAACTTTTGCTTTACAATTCTAAGCTCCATCTATTTCTAGGTAAGCTTAAATCTCGATGGACCAATCCATATATAGTTAAAGAAGTTTTTTCATATAGAACCATGGAGATTGAGAATGCTAGGATTGACCACACTTTTAAAGTGAATGGTCAATGTTTAAAGCCTTTCCTAGAATATGAAAATTCAGATGATGTCTCCACAACATTAGAGGATCCTGCTTATTAGGATTAAGTGGATTTGATCCCTTTGTATCATCTTTTGTATTTTCAAATTCATTATTTTCTGCATCACCCATATTCATTTTAGATCCTTCCTTTTAGACATTAGGGATAATGTTTCTTTCAGGATAGGAGGTATAGAATTCTAGCAAATTTTAGTTCTTTTAGGCTTTTTAGCTAATTTCCTTGATTTTTAAAAAAAAATTAAAATTGAAAAGAATGAACAAAATTTTAATTTTTTTTTAAATTTATAGTTTTTAAGTCAATTCCTACACTATGATGAGAATTGAATTTTTTTCAAAGTATAATCTAGATAACTTTGGATATTAATGGAATTATACATGATTAATTCATCATTTACTCATTTTTTAAAGTATTTCACGAAAGCAAAGTCTCATATCATAGATGTGTTAAATCATGCTGATTTGAGAGGTGGTGCACTTTAAAGGGTTTATCCTCATTGAGGTAGACGATGGCATTTAATATTAAGATATTATAAAACCATTGATGATCATGGTGTGATTTCATGTATATCGATGTTTTTAATGCATGTTTACTTTTGCTCTATAACTTAGATGGAATTTTATTTTAGCATATATACATTGTATTTATGCATGATCACTCTAATTTACATGTTCTCCATGAACACATGATTGATTTTGGTATTGAGATATTTTGATGATTCGCCTTATTGTAAATGTTTATCCATTCATTGTTGAGGAGGCTTGGTAATTGATCCTTAAGAAAGACTCCGTGGAAAGAGTAATGCTCTGGTATATCGAGCCACAGGTGCTGTATTTTTTGCATCAGATATTACTTCTTGTTGCTCTTTTTTTTTGTTATATTAAGCTATTTTCGTGTTTTGTAGATTTATTACAAGTGTTTCTACCTAGTGGTCACTATGCTAGGAGGGATTTAAAGTCGGCCACTCGCTTTTTGACTTTATGAGATGATTAGACACATGCCCCATAGATGCGCAAATATCGTAGATGGTGATCTCGTGGGTAGTCCACATTACAATTCAGATCCTCACCCATGGGGGACTCTTGTTATGGTGTCAACAAAGAGTGGTAGTTGGTTACCACTACAGCGTGGCGATACATATGGTTGTTTTTCACTTTTGTGCATCATTATGAGCATACTTGGATTGATATATCCTTATGTACTCACACAGTGATGATACGTGAAGGATTGGTTTGAGTACTCATGACCTGTTGTGAGAGTGTGTGGTACACTCACGGGACTTGTGTGAGTTGGTTACCCTTTCATTCATGATATGCATATGTGTCTTGATGTTATGAAGTCGCATATACTCAACACTTTCAAATTTATAAGCTATGGCTTATATTACACTATTGAATGCCATGCTGATTTTGATCTCATGTGTTCTTCATGATTAATTCTTGGGTCTTTTATGCACATGCTGGATGCTGGATTTGGTAATGATTACAATTGGATACTGTTTACTACAATCATGAGATTCGACTATTCAGCTTTCATACTATTTATCTTCCATGGGATTTGTTATGAGTTTTTGTTACTCAGTTACTGTAGCACCTCCATATATTTTGTTAAATATTAAATGTCTATATACCTATACAAGTGATAGCTTGATGAGACATTGTTGTGCTTTGCAATGCCTTAGATATAAAGTGGGATAGTAAGAAGGGCAAATAGGTGGAGAATCATTGAAGGCGGCAGGGGAACACTAATATATTTTGAGGCGACCATGCAGATGTATGTAGTGCACTAGACATTATTTTATGTTGGTATATGGGTTGTAAATGCTTAGATGTTATCTTATATATCTCTGATTTTGTGGATATAGTCTTAAGGATGGATGTTGAGTCATGATGGACAGATCCTGGGTCTTGCTATTTTATGCTTATTCCATTATCCATATTTTTTATTTTAAGACGGGGTTTCAAATAGTCTCCAATGTTTTGTTTTATATTTTGAGTCCTTTATTACTTAGTTTCATTCAGGACATCTACATCTTTTCCATGAGTCATTGACACTTGGGGATTTTGGGAGTGTGTTGCCATTAGAAGTTTATTTTTTTTTTATTAACTTTAAATTTGTGATTTTTCATCAAGGATCCCTCCTATTTTATATCTATTGCATATGTGTTTTATGTTCTAGAAACCCAGGGTGTCACAACTTTAGATAGTTAACACTTGTAAAGTGGTTGATGTAATGTTTTATTATTGTGGTTAGAATTATTGAAATACATGTATAATGTTTAAGTATTTTGAAATCTAAGTGATCCTAATATATCATATTAGCATTTAGTAACTCCCTTTAGTTATATTATGACTTGAGAAAATAAGTCTCAACTTGAAATTTGTAACTCTGAAGGACTTGCATGATTTTATAAATTTAGAATGTAATTGATTAAATTATGACAATTCAAATAGTATCTCCATAATTTATAAAAGTCTTCACATAGAAAGATTGAGTATGAATTTTGAATAAAAGTAAATTTTTATGAACATGAAAAATCATTAGAGATATGAAAGTTACAATATTAAATGCTACAAAGTATTTTGTGTTGTATAGTGGTACCTGTGAAATTTTTATCTAAGTTTCATTTGAATCATTATTGTTATGAGAATCGAGAAATCTATTAAAATTCAAGAATGCATGACCTCTGGATGTATGATATGCTTATGTGTGAAGGCTAGTTCATGATATGATCTGTGATGTATGACCTAGTGTATGTGATTCTACCCTATTTTCCAAGATCAATGATAGACTTAAATAGACATAAGAGCAATTTGGGAGTTGGATAACTTAAATGACACTATTTACTAAGAATAGCTTTCGACTCAATTGAATAGATGTCTTAGCATTATAGCTCTTTTTGAGATTATTGATTGACTTAGATAGACTAAAGAGGTATGCAAGAGCCAATAACCTTAGATGACACTATTTATTGAGAATAGCTATTGACTCAGCTGAATAGAAGTTTGGACACTATACCCTATTTTTGAGATTAGTGATTGACTTGGATAGACAAGATACGTATCAGGGAGTCGCATAACCTTAGATGACACTATTTATTGAGAATGGCTTTTGACTCAGCTGAATAGATGTTTGGACATTGTGCCTAATTTTTGAGATCAAGCTTAGATAAATGAGAGCTGGATGACTTTAGATGACAATAGTTATTGTGAACAGTTTTTGACTTAAATTGGATATATGTATGGATGTTTTTTTGGCTTGTTATAGCTACCACCATTATTGATATGTAAACATTGGCCTGGAACAACTATTTAGCTTGTAGAAGACTAGATCATGTGTGATATGTTATTCAAGCTTAGGACTTAGATTTAGATGACCACAATAAAATTATTTCTCGTAGCAGCTAACTCAAAGAATAATTTGACCTTGTATGCTACTAACACTTGTGTAAATTATGAACTGTGATTTTTGTGAGGTATTTGAGTTGATATGAAATGCTGCATTTTTATTATTTTTGAAGTATGAATTCTAGTTATGAAAGTGTTGAATGATGCTTAATAACATTGAATATAGGAATCAGGAGACTATGTCTTATTAGTTAGAAAATGAATTCTAACCTTGTATGAAATTAAGGGAAAATTTTCACTAAATATGTTATAATTACCTATGTAGCACATAGAAAAAGATTTAATTGATTGGAAGAGAAATAAGCTAAATTAAAAGTATTAGCCTTGCACTCAAATTACTATATTTCTATATCTTATTTGGTTAGTTAGACCTCATTGAGTTGTGGTTTTGCTCAACCAAATATTTAACATTTTCATGTAATGCCGAAAGTGTAACTCAATAACTAGGAGGCTTATTAAGAATGCAATTAACTTAAGAGGCATACATGTTTCTCCTTTCTTACATCAATTATATGCACTTACATGCATTGTTAGATTAAGGGTTTTATCTCATGTTTGGTACTGAATGGATTGTTATTTAATTACTTTTGTTTTGGATAATTCACCTTGGGCTTTGAGCTGAATGTACTAAACTTTGAATAGTTTATATATGTTAGGACTAACGACATAGTCTAAATTTTTATGAAGAGATTTTTCAGTTATATTTCTTGGATAAATATTGTATTCCTGTTTACATCTATGTTATGAGGGTGGATACATATGAGGTAGTCTACTCCAATAAAGTGATATGAATGGTCTACTTGGGAGGTGGCCAGCCTAGGTTTGGGTTGTGAGAATGATGATCTCTATTCACTAGTATTCTTAGTGAAGAAGCATTGGGATTTGGATTGTAAGTTGGCTTTGGATTACACTAAAGACAGGCTCCTTCATGGGACATAGATGATTTATGTTCTTACTTTACTGCTAGTTGAAATGTCATGTAAAGCAATTTTATGTTCAAATTTGAGGTGAACTTGGTAATGTCGAACCTTAAGAATTTGGTCCTGTGTCTTTGGAATTATGTGATTGAGTTTGAGCTTCTTTTTCTTTTTTTTGTTACCTTAAAATACAAATTCATTTGGACTATGCATTCATTTAGTATGATCTCTTAATGTTCTATTGAAATCTAAAATTTCTCAATCTTTATTAGATCTTCAGTTTAGTTCTAGTAGAGTAATTGGGAATATTCTCAATAAGGTGGTGGTTCAATCCACCAAGATCCTCATGTCCTTAACTTCTCTTAATGTCATTTGTCTAGTTCTATTTCATTAGCTTCTCTTCAAGTTATTTATCTAATATTGAACAATTCA
The DNA here is from genome assembly GCA_035236585.1 of Warburgia ugandensis. Classification (NCBI taxonomy): domain Eukaryota; kingdom Viridiplantae; phylum Streptophyta; class Magnoliopsida; order Canellales; family Canellaceae; genus Warburgia; species Warburgia ugandensis. The sequence goes on from CP141133.1 coordinate 17,170,297, forward strand.
TTGAACTCAACTAATTTATCTTCAAATAACTTTCATGTGCCATGATAGAATTAGGGATGATTTTATCTTTAAAATTTTAGTTATATGACCATATTCATAACCCAAAACAATATGTGGTTCTATTTGAAAATCAAAGAGTAGAGAGGAGAAGGTGTCTTCTCACAGATACTTAAAGTTTATAATTGAAACACATATAATGTACAAAACATTCTACAAACTTGATTTAATTTCTTCTACTACAACAACGTATGTGCAACTAATTGGAGAGCTTATGTCTAAACTCATTCAAGAGCTTATCTTTGCTCTGTTGTTACCACTATATATTGGAAATATATCTTTTGTAGAATGGGATCTCTAAATGCAATGGGAAGGTAGACTATCTTACTATCCATCAACAATTTTGTTGTCCATTGATGCATGATCTTCATAAGCCACTAATGAAAAATGAACTGGCACAAATGGTATATTTTTCACTCATGAGTAGAAGTTGGTGAATTTCATACTTGCCTATTATAATTAAGAGAAAATTAAGCTGTAACAAGCATGAGAGATCAAAAAGTATGCTTCAATTGCTATACTAACTGCATAGTGGTTCTATTAATATCAACAATGTTGTGGCCATAACAAGCTATAGAGATCATAAAGAAGTAAAAGATGATACTCATGCAAGTAATTTCTATACTTAATTTCCTAAAGTTTCTCTTTGCATTGGACCAGCATTCAATTCAAGGATCTTGGTGGATTTAAACCACCATCTATTGGGATACTTTGGGTTAGAATACAATCACTCATGTGCTTTACCTATTTGTGCTAAAGATCCACCTACAAATTCTAGAAACGTTTTCATCCCTGGTTGAGCAAGCATATTTTACTATTGAGTAGACCTCTAAGTTCCTTTAATCCAAAGGGCTCTTTTATTTATTAGCTAGGTAAATTTGGGCAAATAAACTTCACAATCAAAGGGATCTCTCATCTCAATATCTGTTGTAAATTTAGACAAATAAATTTCACAATCAACTGGCTCTTTCATATGCATGATTTGTTTCATTTGCATCCACAAATAGAACCTTGAGTCAGGGTGTAGATAAATTTCCTTGTAGCACTCCAAAAGCTAGAAACCAATGAGCCACTATTGCATTGAAAACCAATCTAGGCTTGTCCATCAGCACAAGACTTGACAAATCTACAATTACCAATTAATGCTCATATGTATTGCATTATAGAATGTCTAATTGAATCTCTCCAAGACCAAGGGTTACATTTTGAAGTTGACAATGTTAACCAGTCAAATACAAGATTTGATGGGGAGCTACTAAGAGAAGACTTACCAAGGCTGTGCTAACTTATCCTACTTTATTTGATCAAATACAAAGGGAGACTACATTCCCTTTTTTTGAATGATGAGAGTACATACTCTTAGAGTAGTCAAGATTCTATGTAACCTCAAATAGACACTCATGGTCATCTTGGACTTAGAATCCGATTCTTCCTTATAGTCCAACTAAGACAATGGGATGATGTCAGTATCTTAGAGTTTAACGGAGATGTTCCCATTATTTGAATACCTGAAAAGAAAACCAAGAAAGAAGTGATTTCACTTAGAAATCAGAACATCATGATTCATGTCTGTCAATTTCTACTTAGAAATTCATCTAGCTTTTGGTACTCAAGCGCAAACATGTTATCCATAAGTGAAGAAAAATGTGTAATGAGAGTAACTACTAATTGACATTGTGAAGATGGGATATCTTCTTCTGATTTGCTGCAGCAAAAGCAAAGCCACCCTGCAAAAGGTTTTTATATAATAAACCTCAAGACTTATCTATACATCAATTTGCCAAAATTAACATCAAATGCGGACTTGATCGTGGAGAAGGATAGTGATCTTATCTTTTGCTATTGACAGCCCTAATTCTTGGATAAAACTATAGAAATTATATAAAACACCTACAAAAAGTGTAATGCTCTTGCTTTACCAATGTTTTAAGTCTGCAAATCACACAAGAAAATCACTATCCATGGATTGTCAAGCCTGTGTCAAATAGCCCCATTATAAAAATTAGATTTTGATGCAAACCCAATATTTAGAAACCATATTGAAAAGTAAAAACTGAAGTCGAAAAGGGTAGCGTAGCATTGTTATCGAGCTATAGGGCATCGTTTGCCTCTACAGAACTCTGCAAATACAGCAGGTTATTCTACAAAGAGCTAGATATATATGGCCCACATTTAGGAATCATATGAAAAAACGGTCTATAGATATTTATGCATACTTCATCATCAGTATTTTCCTCGCTTCACTGGAGCCCTTGCTGTTGGCGGAGATGACACTGGGTTGAGCGTAGGGTTCGGCATCAACATCTTTTAGTTTTTCTCTCTGGAATTTTGAGATTTTTTGCACTGAAAGCATAGAAGGGGAGGAATACAACGAGAAGGGAATGAACAAATTCCATTTTTATTCTCGGGAAACCCTGCACCATGTTTTATCTATTAACTATTTGAATTTTTTATTATGATCCAATCGGTAAAGAAAAAAAAGAGAGAAAATGGGTTAAAGATACCCAGGTCATGTGCCGCTTGTAGGTGGAGCCTACGAATACCAAGACTCAAGTTTCTTTTTCGTTTTACTTTTGGGATTGGTGGGTGGATTTGAACCCACAACGTCTTGGTTGTGCAGATTTCCTTCTAATTTAATATTGCATTTCCAGCCAAGTGATTGTGTACAGCCTCTATCAAAAGCTTTTATCCCAACACTCAAATACAAAAACAGTGTCTTCATCTTTGTTCATTGGCCAGTGAAGTCCAACGAACCAAGGACAAATAGGCCAGACTCAACTTGGCAGCAGGCCAGCTCACTAAACACCATAATTATAGGCATGTAAGTGGCTATGCCATACAAGCATCAAATAGAGGAATTAATTTGGAAGATATTTGTCTCCTTAATGTATCATCTCAACAGATAGGAGTGAGAAAACTACAAATTGCAGTAGATGTCAATCCCTGTCCGGGAAAGATTGCGTATTGCCGCAGATCAAGGACTGCTAAAGCATGCTTCTGTTTAACAAACAGGCTAATCTTTGACTGTTGATAGTTGGTTCTTCCTTGTCGCTTAGTGATAGGCTATTCTCAGGTATCCATTAGCCAAAAAAAGAAGTGGCCAATGTCCCCTATTCTAAAACCAGAACACATGGAAAATATGTAGAACATTGGTATGTACAGCTCATTTGCCAGACATTACACAAACGTTGTGCAGTTAGATGATCATTGTTGTGCAAATATGTCCAACAAGTGTCTGAGCTCACAGATAGTAACGTATACAATAGAAGTGAGCTACAATCTCTATGAACTAGTTCCAGTTGGAAAATTATATTCCTCCAACTGGAATATTTTGCCGGTTGATCATGTCTCATCCACTCTGGGTCTCATTTATAGGTACGTTATGGATGTGTTTAGCAAGATTCAAGTATTTATGCTAAAGAGATGCCCTGTTTGGTAATCTAAAGCTGGTGACAACTAGCTAAGCTTTTGAATTAGTTTCAGCTTGGGTCCAACTTGATTATGAGGGAAAAACTGTTGATGTTGATGTGGTTCCAGCTCTTTGTTTTCCACCAGGCAGAGAAAGTTCTCACATCTAATTGATCTATTTTAAGTCTAAACCAAATGTATTTATCGCATCCTTATTTCATGATGGACTTCACATCCACTTTGGGATGGAGGAGTGCTACCTCGAATATGAGACCTGCTACCGGGAAGAAGCCCATTGCTGGGATCCAGCTCACTGAAAAGTTGTAAGCACAGATAATGAAAGAAAAGAGGATTTGCAGCCATTGATGAAGGCTTAACAAACCGAATCACGTAAAACTTAATCTATGTATTTCTTTACGCATGTGGTCTATCCTTATTAAAGTTTATAGCAAGTAGTTTTACTAATTTATCTTCTCAACCAGAACAAAACAAGATTACCATTTCATAAAGAAAGGGAAGAAATACAACCCAAGATCCAAGGTAAATCGCCAAATCCAAGCGGCATCAGTCGTATGAACGTGAGCTTGATAAGTTTCCAACGTGGACATGGGAGACAACTCTTTAACAGAATATTTCCACCCACTTGGTCATGACTTCCAAAACTGGCTGTTCATTCAATGCATAAGCCCACAGTAGGTGTGCCTCATGCTTTGTATTGCAATGAGATTGCGCCCTACTGAAGCATTGCTTCCAGTCTGAACTAAAGGCTACATCAACTTGCAACTTATCAGCTAAATCGAATGGCACTCCGTGCCTCAGCGACGACATCGTTTTTTTTCCTTTTTTTCTTTTTTCCCCCTCAATCCCAAACACCAAAAAAAACTGATGAAAACATAACAAACTACCAAAGTAATTCTTTTTTTGGCTGGTATAACACAGCATAGTACCCTCCAAAAGCCTAGTAGCCCAATGGGTTGGCAAAAAGAGGCGTCTCTCTTATAAACACTTGGTCGCACATTGGAGATCGGTACCCTCCATTCCATTAGGGGATGGATATATAAATCTACGAAAGTGTGTGTAGTTTCTTTTATAATTATTTGCCTTTTTCTTTTTTCTTTTTTCTTTTTTCTTTTTCTAAAGAAGCATATTATCCGTATTACCCGAGGTTTGTTACATTAGTGGACAAAATAATAACATATTTCTAGTCAAGGGATTGAGCAAATACTAAGCAATCCTGCAGGCCACCGACTAAATTAGTCAATGGGGATCTAAATGATAGTGTGAATAATTTAGTTGATGGTTTGCTTCATTCATATTGTAGGTTTGAGTGATTTAATGGCAAACCAACTTAGCCAAATTGGCATCATTAGATGCACATGTACGTGTTCTTTCTAAGAAATTCTCTCTCTCTAATTTCTTAAATGTATTGATATTTATTGAAGAAAAAAGATGTTTAGACCCACTTTTTTATATATTTTTCATTGATCCAAATTGTTCATCTGATTTGGCCTCTCTCTTCTGCGTGCATGTGTGTAAATACTTGACCAATAATACCGAACAGTAACAGTTTAGTAAAAATGGAGATTCCACATAGTGCTCATACAATTTCGGTATAAGTCCAATGCATAAGTAAAAAAATGTTTCTCTTTATAATATAACATTTTGTCATGTTTTAATTAAAAATATTTTATTTAAGCATCCAATCAGGATCGAGACTCTAATATATTCCACCACCCAAAGCAGACTTGAAAATCCACACCTAGCTATCAAAACAAATCCTGGCCCAACTTACCTAACAAAATCCCCACTAATAAGATAATATTGCAATTGGCTCATTCTTCTGGCTTAAATAACATGGATCTTTTGTGGCATACTTTTTCAATACGATTTCCAAAGATATCAATAAATTTAGTTGTGCCCTCTCTCTCTAACTTTCGTCTACTTTAAAGTTCAAAAACCACACGAAGGGAAATCTTCTTGCTCCCAAGTAACCAAACATACGCATAATCCTACCACTTCAATTTGCATGTTATATCACGACAAGGTCAATTAACACAAGGAATTTCATCAAAGGCAATTAAATATGGAGAACTTGATGCCACGAAAACGTCACTCGTTTTGATGTAAAAAAAACAAATAAATGCTCCTGTGTATTTGCTAGGAAGTAATTGTATGAGTGAAGGAAAATAAAAGTCATAAATCAGTATCAATGGAACGCTGGTGATGGGGCATATTTATATATCATTTTCAAACTTATAACACCTGCATTTTTCTTTGAATAAGTCATCTAAATTGTCCCTTATGATGCATTGGTTGGCCCATGTTCATTGATTCAAACCACCGATTCAAGTGAGGCATACTTCTTTGAAAAATAAACACGTTAAAATTCAAAATAAGGTGAGTGACTTTACTTCATAGATAGATAGATGGATTGACTATATATGTGGGAGACAAAGGTTGTAGGTCAGAGAGATATACTTTAGGTTGGATAGATAGATAAGTAGGTAGGAGAATTGTAAAACTAGTTTGAGTTAGTCCACTTGTAGTTCTAGCACTTGTGGGTCAATTCAGAAAGCTTTACTCAACTTGGCAACAAATCGTGTCGACCCATTGCATATTAAAGAAAAATAGTTTGAGCTATGATTTGAACACAATACCTTTCAAAATATACCACCACGTCTTAACCATTTCACCTACATGTTCTAAGTCCATATAAAAGTACTATAAATGTAAGTATAAATTAGAAATATTTTATTTCATCAAATCGTCCTTGAGTACTTTTGGGTCACCTACAAGTAGATTCAAGTTGACTCAACTCACTTGACTTCGAGTCAAGTTTGTAAACTATGGGCACCATGCGAAAATGAGGGGTGAACCACTCTTTATGATACTTCTTCATAGATCCAAAACATTCATCTAGTTCCGCCTCAACTAGATGGCACCATCCAAAACATTCATCTCTCTCTCTCTCTCTCTCTCTCTCTCTCTCTCTCTCTCTCTCTCTCTCTCTCTCTCTATATATATATATATATATATATATATATATATATATATATATATATATGAAAACTTGTGTACACGTGTCAGAAGTCAGACGAGTTCACCCCGGGGTAAAAAGCATAATTAAGTGCAATTCAGATAATGGATCCAAATTGCTCACTTTGACCTAAATAGATCCTAGTTTATTCCTTGATGAAGATAATCCTGGTGCTTGTTGTTCTTGAGTTTAAAATGGACACGTTAGGCAAATAAGAAAAGAACAATGGAAGAGCCAAAAAACTCCCAATTTTGGGCAATCAAACTAAAAACGAATTTGGTGTACGAAATGACCGCAGCAGTACCCCAACTTAAAACAAAAAGAGAAAAAGGGTAAATGGAATTCACTGCCACTCATGAAAGCGTATGGGAGCCGCATTCTGGGATCATTTTAGTGCCATGGTTTTTGTCCAAGCAGTGTTGCAGCTTCTTCAATTTCTTCTAAAATTGGGGGTCTATGATTCCCGCCATTCTTATAAATCTCAAGTGTTATTTTGTGTCAAGTAAAAGAAAAAGAGGATTAAAGCTAAAGATAGTTATTCCTAAGCATAAAGGCTTCCTCATCAATGATCCAAAATGATACTCACTTATCCTTCTTATAATATTATCTTTAGATACCATGCTTAAATGAGATTATGATACTCCTCGCTTTAGGGAACAAGAAGCAAGCCACAACACTTGGGGTGTCGCTGACTGTTGCGATGGGTCATGTCTGGGGTGTACCAAAGCCCAGCAGTTGTCGACGTGCTGTGGAGCCATGTGGCTTTCCCGGCATGACTTGCTTTTGCGCCAACAGAAATCGCTATTGAAGAGTACATGCTTGTCTCTGCATTCTTACGTGCATGCATTTCCGGGCGAGGGCTAGATAAGAACGGGGCCATGTGCACTTCCTAGGGCATGCATGTGCACAGAAGTCCTTGCAAGAGATGATCGTCAAGGAATGCTCCAGCAGGTACGCCAGGCACCACCTCATTGTATTGCAATGAGCCAGTCTCACTTGTACGTGACCTAGTGTGATGGGTGCATGGGTTGAAATGAGATAGAATAATATCTCTTAATCTCACTATTAGAGATGCTTGAGATGAGTTGATATAAAAATAATTTCATCTTAACTTACATATAAGTTGAATTTTTGATCAACTTTGAAGGAAAAATAAAGGGGGCGATCACAACAGCACTAATGCCTAATCCTTTTGAGCTTTCAAGAAAAAAATTATCAGGGTGTTAGTGTGCTTCAAATGAGATGATCTGACATGATATAAAATGATATAGATCATATCAATGTTAGTGATGCTTGAGCTGAAATGAGATAGAATAATATCTCTTAATCTCACTGTTAGAGGTGCTTGAGATGAGTTGAGATGAAAATAATCTTATCTTAACTCATAGATAAGTTGAATTTTTAGTCATTTCATAACTTGAGTCATCTCAAGCTAGCTCTCATATCATAACAGCTCATGAATCTGATCTCTGTTGACCAAACATCCATGCCAATCAGGAATTAGGTCTCCTTAAAGAGGTTTTGTATTCTTTGAAAAATTATGCACACACAACAATTCAGATCTGTCATATGTGGCAAGAAAATTTCACACTTGCACAACCTCGAACTTATAATTTTTCTAGAAGTTGGTAGAAAAAATTGGTGGTGCGGACCTGAACCCGCAACATCTAATTGGAGATCCAAATTTATTCTCTCATGTGGATGATCGATCCTTGATCGGATTAAACTAGAACCGTCTCATTGAGTTAGAATGAGTTTTCACCATATTGAAGCATTCCTGATTTGAAGCCTCATACCATAAGGCTTTCATGGATGGACGTACATTTGCAAGGGAGGTGTAATTTAAGAATTGATCAGATTGGAATTGGTGGTGGCCCCCTGGATCAAGATCACCTAAATTATAAGTCCTAGATCATGTCGACGTTCATATGTATAAATAGAATGAAAGATGGTGGTTTCCTAGATCAAATTATCTCAGCCGTTTGTTCGTCCTCTTCTCTCAGCCGTTGATCTTTAAAACACTAGGATTGCAAATAACAACAGACCAAGTTGGTGGTGGCCCACTCGATCAAACAAACTAGATCGTAGCTCCTTGAAGTTTATCACCAAGGATGACTATCATCTCACGGTAGCAAATCTTTCCCCAAGTTACAGGGACCGACTACAGGAAAGACCTGAAATGAAGCCGTCATTATCTAAAACAACTATGGGTGTTTTGGTCATTTAAAGGCAAAAAGAGCGCCGCAAGCCCCTCCGTCGAAAGAATCATCATCCTATAAAAAGGAGAAAATGGGTCCCGCTGATGCCACGTAGGCAATCCTGTGATATTTACATCCAACCGATTCCACGATAATTTTGTCCACGTCATCCCCAGCTGGTCGAGGACAGCGGATGACAGCCTAGAGCCAGCTGCAGGAAGAATGAAGTAGGGCCCACTTGATTACTTAGAGAGAGAGAGACAGAGGGGCGCAGTCATAAATATTCTTTTAGTTTATCGCGATATTATCAATTATTCGTTTTGCTCGAGATAATGAGGAAAGAAAGGTTTTCTATGTTGTAATCAAATTATTTCGACGTCTTTGTTTTAAATTTTTAAGAGTGAAAGTTACGACAATCACTCGTCACTCTTCATAATACAACTTACGGAGTTTAAATTGATAATCAGGCCCACACAATGGTTCTTTAGTTATTTACAATTATAAAGTGTTAACTTTTATATTTTAAAGCCATAAAAACCATTGTAAATGACCAAAAACATGAGAGGGAAGAACAATCCATACAATAGGTGGGTTATCGTTTCCCTAAAATAAATCATTAAGCAAATATTTTAAAAATTCAAGAATCATTTCATAGAAGATTAAGAAATTTTTTTTTGGTGAATGTGGTGCAAGGTGGGTCTTAATAGCCTGGTCACAATTTCAAGTTAGCTCAAAAGAGTTTGCAAGTATTTATCTACCAATGTCATAGTTCAAGAAAGAAAGTAAGTCTTAGCGCAACAATTTTGTTGTCGTTGTGTGATGTAGAGGTCATGCATATAAATAATCTCTTGTAAAAATATAAGGTAGAGCTACGTACTTTAAACCCTTTATGATATGCTCTTCTTTGAACCCCACATATACAAGAGCTTTGTACATTAGGCTGTCCTTTTTTTAATATTATAATTCAAAAAATTAGAAAAAAAATGATAAGATGATCAGTGAGAACTTTCTTTTATTTCTCCTTTTTATTGAATGACTTTGATTGTTAAGTTGGGTATTTATGTATGCATGTTTCTCTTCTTCTTCTTCTTCTTTTGGTAGGCAATGTGATCAGGTTTCACTTGCAATTTTTTGTATGTGCTCCGTGAAAAATAAGTTCATAACAATGGTATTAGTTCTGCTAATGGTATATATTCTTCTACTTAAATGCTATTATCTGTCACAAATCTCTTAATTAAAGCAGTGGACAGCTAGTAGAAGAAGTGTCAACGAAATGCAATAAAACAAGAGACCACTAATATCATTTCCGCATTCATGTCTTTCTAAACATTCTAATTATTTCATTCTCAAGCAAAATGGGGCCAAGAAGCTATCAAAGCATTCAGTGTTGTTCATCGCACTATCATAATCATTACTTCTATGATCTGCAGAACGAATGGCTACGAGAGTTTTAAATAAAATGGTGATAATATATTGACAGGTCAAATGGATGAGAATCCTGCATTGCATGAGATACTTGGGCCATGGAGACCCCAAACACCATTAAACTCTCTTACTGCCGAGTGGTCTAAAATAAATTAACCACATATTTGGTAGCCCTTATAGAATGCTTCTATGTGCAGCGAAGTTAAGTGGCTCCTCATTTGCATCATTGAAAGGGTGCATCCCACTTGTATATCTGCCAGCTAATATTTGTCTACAGTAACGTGGGCATTCATTTGTAAGGCAGCCGTTTTATAGGGCTGCAAAAATAGAAAAACTCTCAGTGATCGAAGCCGTTCATCTGGCAGGGCGTGAAAAGGTTGACTGATAAGTTGTTCTAGTTTGATGATCCAGATAGTTGTTCTTTCCTTTTCTAGTAGTTCATCTGAAGAATCCAAATTAATCAGTAGGTTTAGATCTATCAGATGAGTCGAAATTGGTACATCATATGGGTCATCTGTAGCATGGTCTAACAGATAGACGGTTCCGATCATAAAAAAGAATGGAGTCCTAGTGTTAGATCCGACAGGCTGTTGCTTGTTATATCATTTTTCCTTCGCAATATTAGCATAAAAAGTTAGAAACTACGCCAAAAAAAGAAAGAAAATATATACCGCGAGAAACTGAAAAGACCACCGACCGACCGTCTCAGACAAATATATCGTAGTTGTGAAGAATGACGCTTCCCGCTAGAGAAAACCCAGCAGAGAGAGAGAGAGAGAGAGAGAGAGAGAGAGAGAGAGAGAGAGAGAGAGAGAGAGAGAGAGAGGAGTTTCTTCTTTCTTTGCCAATTCTTTAATAACAGGTCATGTACAAACTGTGCACAATCACGACAAACAAACTACCAGGAGAAGCAGAAGGAAAAAACCACAATCATCGTCAGACACAAAAGCCAGACAGGAGAAGAAGAAGATAAAAGCTCACCCATCTCTCTTATCACGTCTCTCTCTCTCAGGTACAGTGAACACTTCTCGACAGAAGAACAGAAATCCAAGACAAAACCAGAACCAGCAACAAGTCCGACCCTGAATCCTCATGGATCCATGCCCGTTCATCCATTTAATTGTTGAATCACTCGCGCTTAAACTTCCACTCGCTTCAAAACGCGCCGGTTCGGGCGTTCACCCATCAACCACACCCTGCTTCTGCAAGATCCGTCTCAAGAACTTCCCTTCACAAACTGCCCTCCTCCCCCTTGCATCTTCCGGCGACTCTCTAGCTCACTCGGGTGCCTCTGCAGCTCACTCGGGTGCCTCTGCGACTAGTTTCAGTCTCGACCCATCTGCAATCCTACGGCTCTCTGGCAAGGCCACCACCGTTCATATTTCTGTTTACACGGGCCGGATGGGTCGGACTTGTGGAGTCAGTTCGAGGAAGCTTTTGGGAAGTGTTCGACTTGGGATCGATTTGAGAGGAGCGGAGAAACGGGCTTGTGTGTTTCAGAATGGGTGGATGAGGATTGGGAAGAGAATGAACGGTGAAGATGCCGAGGATGGCAAGCCGTCGGCTAGGGTCCACCTTGTGGTCCGGTCCGAACCGGACCCCCGGTTTGTTTTTCAGTTTGGTGGTGAACCGGAGTGCAGCCCGGTGGTATTTCAGATGCAGGGGAACATTCGGCAGCCGGTTTTCAGCTGCAAGTTCAGTGCGTCAAGATCACGGTATATTGTCGCTTGACTCGGAACTGGAAATAAGTGAGCATATGGCGCACTATAGTATTCACCAGTGTAGTATGCTAACGTGCGCTGACGTTTTAAACTGGTTGTTAACAGTTAATACAATGTTATCATGCTAATTTAACTTGGTAGATAGAAAATTTTCATTGATTTTTCTAGGTTTCTTTGCCTTTTCTTAGTTCAATGTTGACATTCATAAGCCTTTCCTCTTTTTTCATTTTTGCTATGGAAATGCTAACCTGTGCCTATTTGGTTGGTGGATTTGTCATTAGCTTATGAATTTTTCTTGATTATTGCTTGTGTTTTTCATTTCGTGTGAACTATTGCATTATGATGTGACTTGCAACTTTGGATCTCCCTGAAATTGAGAGAAAGTTGTCTGGAATCATTGTCTATGATTAGTGGGTCTAGTTAATTATAGTTCATCTGAATCATGGTAGAGAGTAAATCATTTAACTACATTCTCAAAATAATACTAATTATAGTTTACTGGTTTTAATACTTGATATGGTTAACTGTTTAATAATGTGGCACGCGGTCGTGTAATAACAAATCAAGATCAATAGTTGGAATTTCGTAACAAATTGATTCTCCTAGTTGGCATCTTATAGTTAATGGCATTGCATTATTTGTATACTGCATAGTTACTATAGTGGCCATGTAGGAATAATCATGTGTATAATTTATGCACCCAAACTTGGTTGGTGAAGGTAGACTTCCTCCAATATACAGCGTCAAATCAATTGCTTCCGCAATTTTTGCTGATTCTGCAGTTAGGGTCGTCTGATCAATGCATTTTAGGAGTCATGTATGGAAGTTCATATATGGCTTTTGATAATGGTATATACACAGGGTCATACTCATATATAGCATAGGTGGTAATAATAGATGGCCTGTTTTCAGAAATATGTAGCTAAAATAATTACTTCTGTAGGATGTGTCCTTAATAAGTAAATTTTGGATGTTTTCCTGTAGCCATGCCATGGCATGCTTGGACTTTGGATAGTGTGTTTGATGAAGCAGATACAATTGAACAGTACCTAGTTTTGATCCTTATTGAACTTCCAGAGCCAATAAGTTAAGCACCATTTCCATATCTTGTAATAGCATTGATCTGATCTTATGGTAACCATAGGGCTGATGTTTGTATATGGTCTTGTAAATCAGATCTCTGCAACTGGATAATGGCAGCAACACGAGAGGATGGATGGGTTCTTATGGAAGCGAGAAAGACCGTTCAGGAAGAGAGCGAAAAGGGTGGATGATCATGATATATGACCTCTCTGGATCCCCTGTAGCTGCTGCATCCATGATCACACCATTCGTCCCCTCCCCTGGGTCCGACCGCGTCTCTCGTTCAAACCCAGGTGCTTGGCTTATCCTCAGACCGCATGGATTTTCAGTTAGTAGCTGGAAGCCATGGGCTAGACTCGAAGCCTGGCGAGAAAGGGGCCCAGTTGATGCCTTGGGCTACAAACTTGAGCTTGTAACCGATGCTGGTCCCAACAGCGGATTTCCAATTGCTGAATCAACTCTAAGTGTACGAAAAGGTGGCGAATTCAGCATTGACACAACCATGTTCGGAGATCATATGTCGAATTCCTGTCCGTTCCCCAGAGGATTTGTTATGGGTTCGACTGTGGAAGGGGAAGGGAAGGTCAGCAAGCCAATTGTGCAGGTGGGTCTGCAGCATGTTACATGTATGGCTGATGCTGCCGTATTTATAGCCCTTTCGGCTGCTATCGACCTCAGTATGGATGCCTGCCGGCTTTTCTCGCAGAAACTACGGAAGGAACTTTGTTACGATCAACAAGATTATATCTCTTAAGACCTTATATGATGCCGTGATGATCAGTGGCCTCTGATACTATCTTATGATTAAGATCCATGGGTTTGAGTATCTAGATCCGAATTTTCCTTTTTTTCTTATAAATATTTTTTGACCTGATACTTTTTCACTCTCATTTTGGTTGCCTCTGGTTTGGTGTTCTGAGGCTAACCTGATTGTTTGTTTCTGGCTTTGCCTTCCAAAGTCATGATTTTTCACCGGTCTCTTTTGGTTCTTTTTATAAAGAGAGTGGGAATCTATCCATAGCTGAGAAGGGAGATTAGTCTCTTAATACAGAAAACTCTGTTTATACTTTTATAGGCAGTGAAACTGTATAGACAAAAATGTCTGTCATTATTCATTTTATTTAATCTTGTTTGGATATGAACTTCCCACCTTTGTCTTTGATGTTGGAAGAAAATGCTTCTCATAAACCGGCTGCAAGGACCATCTATTAGTTAATGGATGAGTTTGCTAACTTCCATTGCAAGCATAAGTTAACTCCCTGGTTAAGGATATTGTCTTTTCATAATTCTTGAAGGAGGTTACTGTAGACTATACTACGAATAGCAATAATGTGGGAAAACGATGTCCACGACCCCAGATTTGATAATTGCACTAGTCACTTTGCTGAACAGTCAGTTGTCTGTTCAGATGTTGGTAGCACCTTCGGGACTCCTAACAGCCTTCAAAAGCCTACTGCTATTGTCCCAACTGCTGTCATCAAATATGGGGTTATGGATAGTATCCCCAGTATCTTTTGGATAAACTATTACTGGAAAGTCGTTGTATAAACAAGTTCATGGTTGGTGTGCATGAACATAATCCACGAGGACCAGGACCATTTTTCAAGCCAGTGGGGGCCGTTTAGTGGAGCATAAACCAACGTTGCACCAGCTATGAGTTATGTTTGAGAACCCGTCGATAGGTGTTTGCTGAAAATTGATACATAGCCACCATTCCCAATGGTAGAAGGAAAATGATATAGAGCCAGCAAAGGCCTACATACATTAAATTTTGCAGTAATTGAATGATCTTTGCCTTCCCTAATCTAAAGACTCTGTTGTTGACTCTTCACCCGTAATGTTTGCTAGTGGTACCCATCCATAAAAGACTGAACCCACTAATTTAAGGCTGTGGTCCATCCAATGGATGACTGTCAATTAAACAGCCTGGCTTGGTCAGTTCATGATATCCATCTTCCAGAGTTCCAGCCAGATATCTGAAATTCGACATGATTGTTTTATGTGGGGAACCCTACAGTAGGGCAGTCTTGGTTTGCAAGTTGGGTGCAATTTGAATTAAAGTGCATTCTAAATATCCTTTTCATATTCAGCTCACACACAAACTGCATCTTCAGATGCAAGTAGATTCCACACTCAAATTGTTCCTTAATCTCTAATGATATGAGACTCTAACAACTTTGTATTGACTAAATTAATTTCAAATAAAATAGAAAGAAAGGTATCTGGTTGTTCAACTAGATATTATGAACACTAATTTGTCTATCTCTTCAGGACATCTAGTTTATACCCATTATCTGATGATATATTACACAGGTAAGTATCTGATTTGATGGACGGATATTGATCGGATTGTTAGATGGGTACTGATCCTCAGTAGTTCTGACCTATCCAGTCAAGTCTTATTTTTACTACATCCAAGATAGAGTTTTTAAGTTCTGTAACTGTCTCATTTTTCTCACTAGGAGCATTTGATATTTTTTCACTATATTCAGCCCCTTTTGATCTAGATTTTTTCGGGGGCATGTAACGTCAACAAAGAAATTCAAGACTGAAGAGGCCGTAAGTCACCACACAAAATAGGTGAATCAGCCAGCTTTTCCTTTTGATACGGGAAAAGCCAAGGGCAGTATTAATTGAGCTGATGCTTGGAAATTGGTATGCTTCTTTGTTCTGTGGCCTTAAAAACATCAAGAACTTGGCATATTCTTTAATAAACTTTCTTGATGAAATTGTTACATAAAACAATATAATAATGACATAAAACACTAACGCTGGTGATAAGGAATAATAGCATAGATTATTCAGGGATCAATAAAGTTAACGGCGACAACCAAGCAGGCAGCAACTATGATGCTATGAGAATAATGAAAAGACAATTAACATAATGTTTTCTGAGGGATGCAAAGATTAGATGAAAAGAGCATCAAAATTTAGAGGAAAAAATTATGGACTAATAGGTTTAACATCATGACTCTAACTGATACGAGGAGTAGAAAAAAAGCATCAAAATTATATTAATTCTTCTTTTCTAAAATGATAAAGAAGATACTGAGACAAGAACAAAAAAGTGGCCTTCATTTTACTCGAGAGGAATCCATATAGATGAAGGCAGCTCAATTCTACTACAGCAAACATTAGCAAACTCTCATTGAAGAAAATTTTGAACGACTAGGATTAATTGTTATGCGCTTTCATTTAAGTATGGGTAGCATAACACACACACACACACACATAGAGTGAACACAGTAATTTTACATGGTTCAACCAAGTTTGCCCTACGTCCATGGGAAGAGGAGGGGGAAGCGTTCCACTATTGAGGAAGCATGTACAGCCAATGCTTATAGCTCTGTCTCTAGTTCCTATTTATAGAGATCAGAAGTAGGGTTGAAGTATTATATGTTAACACAAACTCCATCTTGATAAACCTTATCAGTTAAACTTGATAACCCTTATCTTCTCATCCTTATCTAATAAGACTCCTTGTCAGATAGTGCTTAGTAGATTATCCTCTTATAATAAACTTCTTTTCTTGGCAAGTATCTTCGAGTGGACTTATCTGTATATAAGGATGGACATCATCAATTCTCTCCCTCCATCCCCATGCCATACTCCACTATTCTAAATTCATGTCTATTATGTTTTTGCATAGCAGTAGTGTCTCATAGGTTACCACAATTGTTAACATGTCTGTAGGATTCTCATCAATGTGAATATTTTTTAGTTTTAGCATTGATCCTTCTGTCACCTCTCATAACCAGTGATATCGTATATCGATGTGCTTTGTGCATGAGTGATACATTGAGTTCTTGCACAAGTCTAGAGCACTCTGATTGTCACAATGTATCTTGTATTCTTCTTGTGTGATATCGAGCTTCTAGAGAAACAACTGTATCCACAACATTTTCTTACCTACTTCAGCTATGGTGATATATTCAGTTTCTATTGTCAATAGAGCTACTCACTCTTATAACTTAGACTGCCAATATATAGCTCCCCTGCAAAAGTGAAAAGAAACCCTGATGTTGATTTTCTTCAATCAAGATCTCCAGGCATATCAACATTTGTGTACCCTTCTAGTAGTGTTTCTATACTTCTAAAACACAAGCATGACTTAGGTGTGCCCTTCATGTATCGTAGTATCTACTTCACGGCTTCTCAATGTTCTTTGCTTGGATTTGATAGAAACCTACTCACAATGCCTATTGCAGGAGCAATATCTGGTCTTGTGCTCATTGTCGCATACATCAAACTTCCAACTGCTGATGAGTAAGGAATTATAGCCATTTTGTCTATTTCCTGTGATGTTGAAGGACACGTCCTTTTGCTCAATTTGAAGTGATTTCCAAGTGGTATGCTAACTAGCTTGCCACTCTCCATGTTGAACTTCTTAATTACTCATTTAATGTACTTTTATTGTGATACCCACAACTCTCTTGTTTTCCTGTCACGTGTAATCTTCATCCTCGAGATTTGCTAAGTTGCTCATAAGTCTTTCATGTCAAAAGACTTAGATAACTCCTTCAATCTACTAATTATAGTTGTATCTAATCCAACTATCAGCATATCATCTACGTAAAGTAGGAGAATAATGAATTTGCCCTCGGGTAATCTTTGCACACACACACACTGATTTGTAGCTATTCTTTTGAAACCTTGACTCATTATGAATGAGTCACAATTTTTTGTACCATTGCCTTGGCACGTTCTTAAGACCATAAAGGCTTTTCTTCAACTTGCACACCAAATGATTCTTCCTTTTAGATTTGAAGCCCTGTGGTCTTCTTCTAAATCTCCATGTAGAAAGGTTATTTTTACATCCATCTGCTCGAGCTCCAAATTTTGACTTGCCACTAATTTGAGTATAATCCCGATTGATGTCATCTTCACTACTAATGAGAAGATCTCGTCAAAGTCAATTCCTTTCAACTGCTTGAAGCCTTTAACGATCAATCGTGCTTTGTACGTGACTGGTTCTCCATTGCTACCTCTTTTCACTTTGAAGATCCATATGTTCTTTAGTGCTCTTTTCCCCTTGGGAAGTGTCACTAGCTAATATGTCTACTTTTTCTTTAATAAGATAATTTCCTCTTACATAGCTTGTACCCATTTATCCTTGTCTGGATGCATCTAAGGCTTGCTAAAAACTCTCTAGCTCCCCCTTGTCAGTGAGCATAATATATTCTGATTCCAAATATTTTTGTGATGGAATCAAAACACGTCCTCTTATTGACATCTTTGGGTGAACTTTCGCTTCTAGCTGAGGAGTCAATTCAACATTTGATGTTCAAACATCTTCTAGTATAGAGGATTGATGCTCCCCCTACTCAAATTCTTTTGCCTTTGGTTCAGCTTATGGCACAGCTTCTGAGTCAACTAGCGTAGCTTCTAAGTCAACTTCTATAGGTGTTGAATCTGATACTAGATTTGAAGTAATGAGATCTTTAGCCTTTCTTGATTCTTTGTAGAACTGATTCTCCTAAAACAGTACATCTTTACTTTAGATGATCCTTCTGGCTTTAGGATCCCACAATCTCTAACCGAATTCTTCATCTCCATACCCTATGAAGATGCACGGGGTAGACTTTAGGTCTAGTTTTTATCTCATCTCTCTAGATACATGTGCAAATGCTCTACACCCAAATACCCTTAGGTGTGAATAAGTCACCTTCTTGTTAGTCCATTTCTATTTAGGAACTTCGAAGTCTAGTGGTGTTGACGGTGATCTACTGATCAAGTAGTAGGCAATCTTCACAGCTTCACCACAAAATGTCTTATGTAGTTTAGCCATACAAAGCATGCATCTTACTCTTTCCACAATGGTTCGATTCATTCTTTCAGCTACTCCATTGTGCTGTGGGGTACATGGAATTGTCTTCTCATGTCAAATGACACACACTGTGCAATATGCCCTGAACTCTCTTGAGGCGTATTCTCTTTTGTTACCTATTCTGAGACACTTCAGTTTCTTTCTAGTTTGCGGCTCCACCATTGCTTGGAATCTCTTGAAGTATTCAAATACCTATTCTTTATTCTTTACAAAAAATACCCATACCCTCATAGATGCATCGTCTATAAAGGTTATAATATATTTATTCCCACCCAATGACTCTACTTCTATGGGACCACATACATCTGAGAACACAAAACTCAAAGGTTCATTTCTTTTATACTAGAAGAAGAAAAAGCAATTCTATGTTGCTTGACAAACAGATAGTAGTTACATAGATTAAGAGTTATGCCTTTGGCTATTTTGATGAGCTGCTTCTTTGCAAGTATGAACATGCCTTTCTCTCCCATGTGGCCAAGTCTTTTGTGCTAAAGGTTTAATGATCCTTCATCCTCCACTGCATTAAGGCTGCCTCTAGATATTCTTGTGTAGGTCTTGTACAATATACTACCTATGTGCCCTTTCGCTACGATCATCGTGCCTTTCATCATTTTCCAAGTACTATTGCTGAAGTAGTTGGTGTAACCTTGTTTGTCAAGAGCTAGGACTGAGATCAGCTTCAGTTTGAGTTCATGTATCTGTCACACCTCCTTTATTACTATTGTGCAGCAAATATTTGTCTTTATCTATGCATCACCGATCCCAATTATTCTTAAGGAGCTGTCATTCCCTATCTTTATAGCGACAAAGTCTCCTTCTTTATAGGTGGTGAAGAAATCTTTGTGAGGAGTGGCATAGTAGGAAGCAGCTGTATCTATCACCCACTATGCTTCACTTGTCCACATGCAGGCATGATTCCTCCTTAGTAGTGAGCACCTCCATGTCCTAAGCGATGGTGACTAGTGTCTCACCATTGTCCTCCTTTGGCTTGCTTTGTCCCATCTCCCTCTTAAGTTTTCGATAGTCTTTCTTTATGTGACCAGGAATGTTGCAGTGAAAGCACTTGAAATATCCTTTGGGTTAACTTTTTGATCTGTTGCGAGTCTGTGATCTCCCCCTTTATCTGCTCTTACTCCTCCCATTGTGCTTGTCTCTTACAATGTGCTTATTTTCTATTACTAGGGCATGTGCTTGGTCTATGCTGGCTTTTTTCCTTTTGTCCTTGTCATTGAATAGGGCATTTTTTACCGTAGTTATGTTCAGTTTTTCTTTTGGAGCTAAGTTGCTATGTGAAATTACTAGTGTTTCCCAGCTTTCATGTAGTGAGCTTAATAGTAATAGGGCTTGCCATTCATCCCCTAATTGTAATGCCACTGATCTTAGCTAATTTACCAAATTTTGAAATTCACTGATATGTTTGGCCACAATGATTCCGCTCCTTAGTTTAAGGTTTACAAGCCTTTTCATTAGCAAGGCTTTGTTTTGAGTGGTCTTTACCTGATACTTGTTCTCTAACTTTTTCCAGAGAATATAGTCATTTTCTTCTTGAGTCACGTGGTGAAATATGATGTGATCAATCCACTGTCTGATCTAACCTAATGGTTTTCTTATTCATCTTTATCTAGTCTTTTTCTAAAACTCCCTCAAGTCTTTTTCCCTGATCATCTAAAGGGTCATGGAGATCTTTGCAGTATAAAAGATCTTTTATTCTAGGTCTCCAAAGTGCATAATTAGTAGCATTTAATTTTATCATGGCTTCAGCCACGATATTTCTTGAATTGGTCTACTTCATGGTTTTAAACTTTATTTCTGCCCTTTCTAAGTAGAATTGTGAAAAACGGAGTTACAGATGAGTCTAGAAAGGACAAAAACCTTAGGAAGGGTATGTTTGATAGATTTGAAGGGATGCCCTAAATTTTCTTATGCGGGGTGTCTTATTAGAATTGAGGGGTGCTAATAAGATGTAGAAAAGGGGGTATCTTAGCAATTTTGTACAATACTAATTCAGATTGTAGGGGGAGGGTGTCTTTATCAGTTTAAGCCTAGTTTATTTATGACCCTTAAGGGCTGTCTGTATCAAACTAGGACCTGTTAATTTTAAACACCTGATATAAAAGGGCAAAATCAAGAAAAATGCTAACCTTTCTTTCTCTCTCTAGGTTGTGGCAATTTTTTGTGGTTTTTTGGCTTGTGGCTATCTCTAGTGGTTTTTCAGCTTGTTGTGATCTCCGACTTCCTTTTGCGACAATTGTGGGCGATCGACCTCGGTGATTGGTGGTCAGCAATTCCGGTAGAAGCGGATGAGTTCCTCCTCCTCTCTTCTTCCTTCTTTCTCCTTTTCTTTTTGTTTCCCTTCTCTGACGACCAACAATATCATCTGCGGTTTCTCCCCCCAAGGGGTCGACATTGTCAGCTACTTTGTTTTTCTAAGGGGTCACAGGTTGTCGATCCTAGGGTAGTCAGCCAAGTCGCCAGTTACGGTCCCCTTCTTTTCTTTTTCTCTTTTTTGTTTTTGTTTTTAGATCTACCAATCTATTAATCAAATAGGAACGAGCATTTCGGTTGGTTTTCAATAGCCGGTAGAAACCCTAACACCCCTTTTCTTTACTTGTTCTCTAGAGCTGCTGGACACCACAAAAACATGGGGTTTCGGTCGATTTTCACCAGCCAACTAAAATCTTAACCTTTCCTTCTTCTTGCCAGAAAAAAAGAAGAAGAAGGTCATTGACTTCCTTTTTTCTCCTTTTTTATTCCACAATGCAAGTAGTCATCACCGATTTTCTGTGTCCGATGATGATTGCTAGTTTCCACCTTGTTTTTCATTTTTCCAAAGAAGAAACTCACCAAAGAATTTTTTTGACTTGGGCAACTCCGATCTGGATGGCTCTCCCATCGGACAATCTAGACTCTCCAATTAGACTGATCTAAGCTAATCTTTGATCGATCTGGGTCATTCGATCTGGGTGATCTTAGATATGGACTCTCATATTTGGGCTTCTACTTAGCATGGATCTAAACTGGATCTAGGATTGAGCCTAACCTGGATCTGAATGTGGACTTGGCTTACACCTGGCCTGGGTCTGAATGTGGACTTGGGCTGCACTTGGCTTGGGTCTAGACTAGATCTAGGCCCAGTTCCAACAATCATCTAGTGCTAACTTGGCTATGATACCACTTGTTATGTGCTTTTAATTAAGTATGAACAGCACAATATTCACACACACACACACACACATAGTGAATATAGTAATTTTACATGGTTCAACCAAGTTTGGCCTGTGTCCACGGGAAGAGTAGGAGGAAGCATTCCACTATTGAAGAAGCATGTACAACCAATGCCTCCAACTCTGTCTCTAGTTCCTATTTATATAGATCAGAGGAAGGGTTGAAGTATGATATGTTAACGCAAACTCTATCTTGGTAAACCCTATCAGTTAAACTTGACAATCCTTATCTCTTCTTCCGTATCTGATAGGACTCCTTATCAGATTATTATCTTCTAACAAACTCCTTTTCTTGGCAGGTATCTTCGAGTGGACATATTTGTATATGGGGATGGACATCATCATTAACAAGGAACAATAAAAGGCTCTTTCCATTTCTCTAGGCACAAGAATGACTTGGAGTAGTGACCTGCTTGCATATTTGGCTTGAGTGCTAAGTAATTGTAACAACCTCTTTGATGACCTCCACTCCATCTCCAGCCCTCTCCTTCATATAAACATAGAATTTTGTAACTGTTTATATCAATTTAACTGAGATGAATAAATATTCCCAAGTTTCCCATGATTTTCAAAATCTTTACTATGAGAAGAGGTGGTCATAAATCATTAAACATAAAAGTTTCTTTCTTCATTCTTTTGTATTCTACAACTGAGGGCACTAATATGTTCATCTTTCTTCACCCTTTGCAAATTGACTACGTTTTCCTCCATTTCGATTGAATAAGGCTTTTCATAGTTAGTCAGTCAAAAAATTAACTACAACATGCAAAAACTACAGAGCTAACACATGACATGGTACTGAGGAACCAAGACCCCCCAAAAGGCTAGGGAAACAAATAAGAATGATGAGCCCTTGTTTCATGATCATCTTCAGTGAAAATTCACCACGCAAACTATTCTTCAGTGAAAGTTCACCAGCCAAAATATGCTTCAGTGCAATTAATAAATTTTCAATGAGATGCTTATTATGCATACTAGAAAATGGACTAGTTAGTTTATAACTAAAAAGTTAGCCGAGAGAAAATAAAAAAGGGACAATAACAAGAAACATAGGACAACAAACAAGATTTGTTTTTCAACTTCAGTTAAAAAAATGCACGACATTCATCTCAACCAAGTAGCCAAAAATTTTAGTATCTATAAATCCACATGTATTAAGCTGTGTTATGTACATCAACATAAATAATTCCTCTTCTTCTCATCTACCATAACTGTGCTATATTGTTTTCATCAAATGAACTAAGAAGAACAATTCTCGCCTTTAGAATTTATATGTTTGACCATGGAAAAATACAAATTTGATTCTTTTCTCCTATGTTTTGTGCAAAGAGTCCACAATATAAATTAACAACCCCCTTTCTATGATCAGGAAACTCCTTCTAGTTTGGATCTTGTACCATCAGCTATGAACCTTGGTCCTAATCATGGTTGTCCTCATTGCAACCTGCGCCTCTTCCCTTCATTAGTTCTACCATTTTGTTCCCCTCAACATACTATGTCAAGGTTCTTTTGGAGAGACTTCAAGGAGATCTACTATAGGTAGGGAGATCCTAACGTCTCCCAGGGTATTCATAGGTGAACTCCTACATGCTCATATTTGGCTTCCACTATTTTCAGTTATTCACCTTCTAATAGATTTGATTATTTTACATGTTGATCCTTGGAGTTGTAAACTCAATGAAGTGTTGTATTATTCCTTATTGGAGTTTTGGGAAACCCAAAATCAATCATTGTATATAAAGAGGTGCTTGACCTATGATTTCTTTTCCTATTAGAAACTTACACTTTTCCTTCCTTGTTCCCTTGTTTAGTTCCTTCTTAATAAGCCTTATAAAGTGAATTCAAAATTGGGACATGTGTTTCTTAGAAGTTAGGAAAAGCTATCACATCACTAAAGTGCTAAAGTAATGCACTTGTCATTCCGTCTTTCAATAGTTGGAAATTCAACGAGGAAGCCAAAGGTGCAATCTAATGGACAGAAACTAGTTAAGCACAAAAATATTAGATATAAATATTATTGGCCTACTTCCTATCAACTTAAGCTCTTAGGTTAAATGGTAATCCAACATGATAACTAAGCCTTATTTTTTGAGAAGTCATGACTTCAAATCCTAAGACCTCCAAATCAAGGTAGATGAGCCTGTTGTCACTGACTTGTGTTGCAAGGCCCTTGACCAAGGCTGGCAAACTTCAAGGGAGGCCTACTTAACTCATGGACTTGGCCTGAGGGACTTAGACCCGTTATTAAAGATCCATGGAACAAGGCCTCATTCTAGAAGGCCTGGTTTTTGGAAGAGTCATTGTAAATATCTAGAAAGTGGTAAACTTAGATATTTATATAGAAATTTCTAGAGAGAGTTCTAAAAGAGTCCTCAAACATTAGAGGATTGACCCATGTATTAATTCTAGCTATCCATTGAGGAGGTGGATGGAGGAGAGCAACTATAAATAGGGGATAGTTCTTCAGTTGTAAGCACACAATTCAACTGAGTTCAAGTAAGGGATAACAAGTTCTCTTTGAGTAAGTCTCATTTATGAGTTTCTCTCATTACTTTAGTGGGTGAGTGAGTTTAACCCTAGCAAGTGAGATTGGGAGTTGAAGGTTGACTTATACCTATCAAAGGAGTTGCACACAATTGGCTCATGCATTTAGCAAAGGTGAAACTGCGACTTCATGATGGTTGGTACCCGGAGTTGGTATCAGAGCAAGGTTACTACTAGGAGTTAGTATCAGTGCAAGTCAAAGGGGCTTTGCTTATCAAGTATTGGGAAAATTCTGTGGCAACATCATGGCAAGTGAGTCAAGAGTAACCAATTTGCCAATGGAGGTTCAAAATAAATCAAGGTGGGAGAAGTCTAGAGACCCATCATGGAAGTTGGCTTTGGGCACTCAACTTTCTACTTTACGTGCTTGCTTGGGTAAGTTCGAACAAACATTATCTGATTATTTAAACAAATCTATTGCATTTGTAGATGCCTTGCGAAGCCTCAAAGATGACATGTAAAGAATGATTAAGGCTTCTAAGGTTGTAGATGTTGAGACTATTAAAAGAGCAGAGTACATGTCTAATTGCTTTGAGTCTATGGAAAGCAAGATGAACAGTCTACATGAGAAAGTGACTGGGTTAGAGGATATGAAGCCAGCAAGGGAATCCACAATGAGTGTGGAGAGGGCATAGCTAGGCTTACCACATTTACGTGTTATGAGGTTGCTTAGGTCTGATGAGTCCCAAGAGAAAGAACTGATCAACAAGGGTGTTAACACAATTGCTGGCACAAAGGGGAGTGTGCCACAATGGGAGGACTCTAGAATGAAGAAGACCAAGCAGAATCGTGCAGGCAGCATGGAGGGTCATGAATGTCACACTAATGTGTAGGAGGCACAACAACAAAGGATAACCGTGCAGAGGCACATGATGAGGAGAGTCCCCTTAGAGCACAACAATGGCAAGGTGTTAATGTGTAAGGGAGAATGAGGTATGACATGTCATAAGGATCAAGAGGCAACATAGGATGCACCATAGGTTGAAGTCCCTACACTGATTGAAATATGTTCATGAGGGTATTGACATTAGCAAGTGGGGGAGAATGTTACAGATTTGTGTTGCAAGGCTTGTGACCAAGGATTGCAGACTCCAAGAAAAGCCTACTTTGCTCATGGACTTGGCCTGAGGGACTTAGCCTGTTGTTAAAGATCCATGGAACAAAGCCTGATTCTAAAAGGCCTAGTTTCTAGAAGAGTCCTTATAAATATATAGAAAGAGGTAAACTTAGATATTTATGTAAAAACTTATAAAGAGAATTCTAGAATGATATTTAACCATTATATGGTTGACACATGTATTAATCCTAGCCATCCATCTTGTTAAACACATCTTTCTCACCTTCTGTTGATCCTAATCTATTATAGATATCATCATATGGTTTAAGTTTAGTCTCACTTACTACTCTCTTAGAAGCATTTTTTGCATTCTTATGTTGCTCAAAATTTTTATTATTTATAGTCCCTTGTCATGCCTTAAAACACATTATTTTCTCTTTACTAACTTTTTGCACTTTTGACTAAACATGGTTTTGTTTATTGGTTACCTTTAGATACTCCTAGGATATCTTTTGTGAATGATGTTATCTTCTCTCCTTTTAAGTTCCTCAACTTATTTTTTGGATACCTGTTAAGTTCATTATATTTCTTCCATATTTAATGAAGATATCCATAACTATTACCTTATGTTGTGAGGTTATACTCTCACCTAGTATCACCTTACATTCATTACACATTGATCTTCCAGTATTTCTAAGTAGAAAAAAATCTATTTGGCTTTTATATAGACCACTCTTAAAGTTTAGTTAGTGTTCATCCATCTTCTTAAAATATGTGTCCACTATAGCCAAGTTATATGCTAAAATAAAATCAAGTATAACTTCCTCATCTCATTTCTTTCTCTAATACCACACCCTCCATTTACCCTATCATATCCTTCTTTTTCTTTTTTTACATGACCATTAAAGTTTGTTCTTATAAATCCCCTCTGTGTTGAAAATTTCTTGCATGACTCTCTCTATATCTTCCAATAACCTACTTATAGCGTGTATGCACTTGCAACACTTATAATCTTTTCTCTCATGATAAGTTTTATTAAGGCAACTCTATCACTATTTCTTTTAACATGTACAACTCTATCCTTTAATTCTTTATCTACCAATATCTGTACACAATTTTTATTATTGTCCTTCCCTACATATAGAGCTTATATCTATCAATTTCCTTAGTTTTAGCACTTTTCACTTCGTTTCTAAGATACAAGCTGTAATAACCCCAGTTTTAAAATATATTTGATATGAGAATTGAAATTTTTAAAAACAAAATTAGAATTTGAGATTCCAAGAAAATCAACTTTTTATAGAAGTAGAATCAAGTGGATATTTGGAATCTACCCAAAAATTTAGTTCAATGACTATAAGCATGCTGAAATCAAAGTTTCGATGAAAAATCTGTATTTTTCTTAAATTTTAAGATTTAATTTTATTAAAAAGGTAAAATGATAATTTTACTTATGTGTGGAGTCCACAAAAGTTAGGTGAGCTGTGTAATAGTTAGCACAAGGAATTTAAAATGATGAAAGTGAAAATAATGGAGAATCCACTTTCAATTTAATAATAAAAGTAGAATAAAATGTAAAATAATTAATTAAAATAATCAAAATTAAACCTAAAAATAGCCCCTAAAAATCCCACAAATTTCCTAGAAATCCTCCCTCCCTCTCTCCCTCTCCCTCTTTCTCTTTCTCTTTCTCTTTCTCTTTCTCCTTCTCCTTCTTTCTCTTTCCCTCTCTTTCCTCTCCCTTTCCCTTTCTTTTTCTCTTTGCTCTCTCTTATTAGCTGTCAACATGTCAACCAATGCTTTAGATGCACTGGATGCCAAAGTCAGAGACAGTGCATCCACAGATATGTTGTCCCTAAACCAATAGTACCTAGACTAGCTTCCCTCTTTTCCCTTGATCCTCTCCTTCTAGCAATTCCCATCATCGGCAAACCTTTCCCTTTCTTTCCCTTCTCCCTCTCTTTCTTTGATGTTTCCATTTCCCTTTCCTCCTCTGGCAACAACCTCTGTAATAACCCCAATTTTTTTAGTTATTTTGAGTTATTTATAATATAAATTGAAATTTTTGAAAATTTGTACTGAAATATTAGATTCTCATAAATCAACTATTTATAGAAATAAAATCAGGAGTTAAAACCTAGATATTTAGAATTACTAAAAAATCTCGTCTAGTGATTATAAGCATACTGAAAACGGAGTTTGGATGAAAAATTTATATTTTTCTTAATTTTTACAAGGGCAAAAATGGTAATTTTACATTTAAGTGGTGCCCACAAAGTCAGGTATGAAATGATGTCAGTGGTGATGTATGGCATGAATTAGCTAGCACAACGCTAATAGTGGAGGCAATGGAATTTCACTTTAATTAATAAAATTTTAGTGGAATAAAAATATTAATAAATTAACCTATAAATACCCCCTAAAATCCATACAAAATTTTCCAAGTCTCCCCCCAGCTCTCCTATTCCTCATTCTCTGCTCTTTCCTTTCCTTTCCTCTCTCTCTGCTTGCTCTTTCCTTTGCCTTTCCTTTTTTCTCTTTCTCTTTCTTTTTCTCCCCCCAGCTCTCCTTTTCCTCATTCTCTGCTCTTTCCTTTCCTTTCCTTTCCTCTCTCTGCTCTCTCTTTCCTTTCCCTTTCCTTTTTTCTCTTTCTCTTTCTTTTTCTTTTCCCCTTAAACAGCCGACTAGGACGTTCATAGACGTACTCGACAAAGAACATCTGGGACAATGCCGAGGCACATCCACATATGTGTCGTCCCCTACGGACCTAGGGTTTTGCTTGATGGAGAAAAGCTAAAAAAAATTCAGGATCCACCCCTCCTACTGGCGATCTAATCCGTTCATTTTCTCCGGCTCATCTCGTTTTCCATTTCCCCTTTGATTCCTGTAAGTTTTCCTGCGATATCACTATGTTAGTTTCTTTGGACATCAAATTCTCGTGTTTATCTCTTCTTTGACAAGGTTTCTATTTTTTCGATAATTTTCTCCCCTCTGGTCATTCCAGGTAGGCCACCATCTTCTCCCTCTTCATTTTTTGACTCTTTTCCAAGGGGATTAGGTCCACTGGATTGGTTTTTCAGGCAAACCTTACCAATGAACCATGGTAAAAAAACCCATCAAGGAGGACTCAGATGGTCTTTTCAACGGATTCATGTGACCTCAAAGCCCCTAAATTAGCAAAAATAGAAAAATTTCTATTCATCCTAGACGTTGATTTGGAGATGGGTGATTAGGCAGTCCAGATCTGACCGGCTCATCGATCTTAGAATATATGCATTGAAAACGCACTTCAGAACACACAGCAGAGATGCACCTTAAGGGCGCATCTTTACACAAGCGCCATGCGTGCGATGCGGTAGGGAACTGACCATGATGCATCAAAACGTTCTAGAGCACGCGTCTCGCTCCACTGCATCCCAGTAGTGTTGTTTTAAATAATTTTAAATCCAGCATTGAATCTGCACTATTAAAATTACTAGTAAACTTAAAAATTCAATTTAGAAGTCAATACAACTTCAATTTTAGATCTGAAAGATCCGTTGGAATCGTATTGACTATTAAGTGTTCAATTTTAGTCAAAATACCCTTAATTTAGCATTCAATTAGATAATCTAATTGTTCAAAATTAAAAAATTTAGCTTAATTTTGAATTTAGCTCTAATTGATCATCAAATAATTAATTTGTCAAAATTAATGATTAGATGATCATTAAGAGCTAATATGTGGATTAAAGTACAATCGAGATGAATCTAATTACATTTTGTATGGTGCAGATCAACTAAATTGAACATTGAATGGCTTGGATCAAATTAGTGGACTAGATCATCATCAAGGAACAAAAGGCACAAGGTCAATTGATTAAGGAAGTGAATATTGAAGAGGAAAGGAAACAAGCAAAGTTTAGTTAGTTTCCAAAGGTGGAGATTGCTAAATCACAAAGAAAAGAGGGCAAGTAGAGGGAGAAACCAAATTTAGAAGGGGTGGACATTAAGGGAAAACCGCACCCCCCTTTTCCTTTCACCTCATCTCCCCTTCCCCTATCTCTCCTTCCTCCCTTGGCTGGGCCATACAGGGCAGACCACCACCCCCACTCTATTCTTCCTTCTCATCTCTCTCTCTCTCTCTCTCTCTCTCTCTCTCTCTCTCTCTCTCTCTCTCTCTCTCTCTCTCTCTCTCTCTCTCTCTCTCTCTCTCTCTCTCTCTCTCTCTCTCTTGCTCGCACACTCCAACCTCTCTTCTTTTCCCCTCTATCTCTCCCAGCCAGCATCATCCTCTATCCACACCCATCCCAGCACTATAATATGCTTCAATCTTCACAGGCACCGGCTTTCCATACCTAGCTCCTTTGCCCAGTCTAACCATAGACCGGCCACGGTCAGAACCCATCACCGTTCTCCTCCCAACTTCTCCCTGTCTTTCTCACCTCCTTTCCCCACGGTCCTTCTATGCTCTCTGCTCTCTGCTCTCTCTCTGCTCTCTCTGCTCTCTCTCTGCTCTCTCTGCTCTCTCTCTCTCTCTCTCTCTCTCTCTCTCTCTCTCTCTCTCTCTCTCTCTCTCTCTCTCTCTCTCTCTCTCTCTCTCTCTCTCTCTCTGCTACAACACCACCTTCCCGTCTCCCTTCTCTCCAATCAAGCCCCTTACTCTCCTTTGTCTTACTTCCCCTCCATCACCGTCACCTCTATCAGCCCGGTAGAATTGTCTAGCATCACTCCTCTGGCTCTCTCATCTTTGCAGCACTAGCCTCTAAACCAAACACTGAAGTAGCCCAATGGAGCAAGTCGCACACCACCTTTTCCTATTGCCAACTAGCTCCATCGGTGGACACTTGCGCATCACTGCCCGACACCCACTCTCTGTTGCTTCCCTCCACTGCCTAGTTTGCTCCCTCTTCTCCGCACCAAACTGCCCAGCTTCATAGACCAGCACCCGACCTCACCTTTGTCTCCCACACCCTACCCCAGCACCTCCTCCATCTCCTTCGTGGTGTTGTCACCGGCCAATTAAGAGGAGGAAACCCAAGATAGGGTTTTTTCTCTTTCCCTCCTTTTCTCCCTCTCCCTCTCCCTCTCCCTCCTCTTCCCTTTCCCCCATCTTCTCCTCCAGCTTCTTCTCTGTTGGGTTCCTAGTTTTTTCCCTTTTAATTCTGATTTTTGCTTAAATTCCAATTCTGCCCTTAGCTCTTTTCTTTTAATTCCTAATCTGTACTCTTTTTAATTCCCTATATGTCCCTATTTATTCCAATTTTATTTTATTTGTATTTTTCTATCTAGGAACTATCCAATCCGAGTCAGATAATTTAAGGCTTAACCTAATAAATGGATTAGCCTTAAACAACAAAAAACTCTCAATTTCTCCTCTGTTTCTGTTTTGATTTTCAATTAAATTTTACATTTCAATCTTAGGGCATCCCTAAACTTAATTAACATCTCTAATCTTTAATCTAAAATCTATAAAGTGATCTAGACCATCCAAATCCTAAAATCACCATTTACTTCAGATCTTTACAAATTTGAGGAATCGAACAAATCCAACTTGTAGATCTTTAATCAAAGACATGATAAATATTTTTATGAAGGTTGATCAACTAAAAAAAGACCAAATTTGAACAAATTAACAGTGATTGAGCTAGGGAAGTAGAGTTTTCTTGCTATTTAGTTTAATTTTCTTTATTCTGGAACTGGAAATTCTATAAATTTTAGAAGTTGAATTGATCTGAATTGTGATTCCAATTTTAATATTTTTTTATTATTTATTTCTAATTTTTTATAATTAAATATTATTTAAACTCTAACTTTTTAAGTCGAGTCTCCATAGGATCGACCTGTACTTGCATTAGCTATACTACAATAGCCCATGCACTTACGGTTAAATACACTAACAAGTTTTTTGTGCCGTTGTCTAGGACCTGTAATGGAGTTTTTATAAAATTTAATTAAAAATCCAAAAATCAAAAAATCCAGAAAAATAAAAAAATTTAGGAATTGCATTTTTTAGCATTTAGGATTTTTTAGGTGCATTTTTTAAATTATTTTTTGCATAATCACCTTGTTTCCTAAATTTGGTACTTATTTCTATTTTTCTTTTTCAAGAAATTAGAAAGTGAAGGAAATTGGCAAGTGGACCTTCATCAAAATAGAAATTTCTCTGCTTTCCTAGAATAAGACTTTCCTTTCTTTTGAGTGAATCTTATAGTGAGGATCTTTGTAATTTGCAATTTCCATTTTAATTTTAAAAGAGTTGTATATATAGGGCAAGTGTGGGATAAGGTGGCCCACACTTGATCTTTATCAGAAACCCCACTATAAGTTTCCCTCACTCTTTTTATTTTCTAGATTAGGATTTGCATTTGTATTGTATGGTAGAATAATTGCATATAGAAAGCATCTTTGATAATTATTGCATTTTTAGGATTTTGCATTAGTTTATTATTTTTAATTGCATTCTTAGGGCACATTTATTGACTTAACGTGATTTATATGTTGATTGAACTGCCATGGAGTGTAAAAATGAATTAGTAAGGACACACGAGCCCATAAAGATCAAGGGTAGATTTAATCACCACTTCTTAGCCCACCTAGGATAATCACCTCAAGTGCGCAACCCTACCTTTCAAATTAACCTAAAATCAATTAGAAGAGACTTATAAGGCCATCACATGCTCGTAGGACCCTCTTAAAAGGACACGATCTATTGTCACTCTAGCGGCTTTTGAGCACCATGGTTATAGTGGATGCCTTAAAATCTAAGTAATTTTCCCATGCCTTCCATTGACGTTTGTTGAGGTCTAAATGCCTCCCTACACGAGGATTGTATTAACTACCTTAACGTAGAACCCAACTGATAAGCAATAATCAAATCTAAAAGAGGGGAGGAGCACTAGACTAGGCTAACTTAAAAGCATTATCCCCACACAAATTCAAGAAAAAAAAAATGTTGTTTATGTGATGACCGAGGTTTTTATGATGGAGTTTTATAATAACAGCAAGAGCGATCTCTATTTAAAATAATTTGTTCAAAAGGATGTAGAGGAAATTTTCTTTTAATCCAAATTTTTATATAAAAACCCCGAGTGTCATTAACAAATCTCGGTAAACAAAAAATGCATAAGGCCATGGAACCTTTTAGACAAAGCACAAAGATGAATAATTTCTACTCCCCAGATTGTTAATCACAGCCCAAGTTACAAATAAGCACCTACAACCAAGTGTACATCAAACACAAAAGGGTTACTAGTTAAGTCCTTATTCAGCTTTACCTGTGTTCACTTGACTGTGGCCCTAATGTTCTTTGATGCTCCTTCTAATTATTCTTTGTTTGATTTGGAAAAAGATGGATTAGGTTGAGTCTTTATCATACTCAATAGGTAACCTACTACCACTAGTTTGAAAACACGACATGCAAGAGGGGTTATGCTAAACACGATCATAAAGACATGCACTTCTATTCTTGGGTAATCATGGACATATGTGCGTAAACTATGAAACTCATAAATTAGCAAGATGAAGAATATGAAATGCAAGCAGAGTATAAATTTTGGCAAACATATCAGGCGAACAAATCAATAATAATAGTAGTTATGAAAATCTTAAAGTATTAATCAATCAAAGCATATGAGGATATTGCCATGAATATCATGCATATGGGCCTTTCAATGAATCACTCAAACTGACCGATCATGAGTACTTGTATATGACCATCTCAATGCTACATGTATAGCGGTAAAACTAAAATCATAGGGTCACTATGCTCACGATCAGCACACAGCTGGAATCGTGTGGCTCCGATATCTGGAGACCAACCCACCATAGCCTCCACGATGACTATGGTTGTCCTCGAAAAGGGTGCCGTGAACACCTCCAGTGGTCGTCCCTACTTGCTACAGCAGTCAAGGAAGGGACAATGCCATTTTGGCAGCGATACCATCCACCTTAGGTGGTTAGAGGCTGGGAGGCCAACCCCGTACATAAACAACCTCTCAGCATAGTGCCCACTAGGCTCAATAGCCCAAAAGTATAGAGATATGAAACCCCAATCTCAACGATTGTAAATTATGCCATGAGTTTCAAAACATGCAAGTAATGCATATAAATATGACTATATTCCGAATACAAATCGTGCAGTTCATGCAACGAGTTCCAAAGCATGTATGCAGTGCTTATATAATGGCTATTTACCAAATAAGAAATTTCATGCAAGATCATAAGGAAAATCTACATGCTCATTATGGGATTATCAAATCGTAAAAAGAGCACACTAAACATGGTCATCAGGTTTAAATAAATCAATTAGAGTTTGGACATGTATTTAAAAACATAGCAGTATCAAACTACCTATCTCGATCGTTGTCACTTAGCTCGTGTCCTTCCCCAATTCGAACCCTAGAGTACCTTGGTGAGGTCTTGGATGTTATTTGGACATAAAATTCAAGTATCATTTTCTAGATTTACAGATCAATGGCTAAATCTATACGATTTATGGGTCTCTAGTAGTTGATTTATGCAATGTTTGGGTTGGTCTTGGACTAATGATGTCCTAAGGTATCTAATTGATCAATTAATGAGATCCGATTATAGTTGATCTCGTAGATCCATGAAGTCTCTATGGGTCTTAGGCTATAGTCATCTTGACCAGTCCCATGATCCTAAATTTTATTGTATAAATAGATCTGCTTCATAAATACAAATGCAATGGTTCTTTCGGATTGTCAATTGGAGTTATATAACCTCCTTAATTGAATTTTTAGTGTCGCGCATCAACGGACAACCTAGAATTGTCCGCGTAGGGCATTCGCGTCACGGTTCTTAGGACACGTGCGCATCCCGATTGAACTGTGACCACATTCGCATGCTTGAGCTCGCCCAAACGATGCACTATAGCGCACATCCTGGACTGCGTTGTGTGGATGCATCTTCAGTGCAGGCGCAAAGCGTCTCAGCTCCTAGGACGCCCCATGCATCTTGGTCGAGTAGGGCATCCGCTCGCACACGGGACGCGCTCAATTGTCGCCCCAGGGAGCTCGTTATGGGAGCGCGTCGTCTTCGACTGGTTATCAACCCGTCTGGTTTTACTTCCCAGAAATCCAGCATTTTCTGGCCAGAAAACCTACCAGATCTGATTGGGATCTGGGGGAAAAGGGATAGGGTAGAGAGAGGAGTAGAGTGAGGAGAATCATACTTGGGAAGCCCTAGATACTATCCGATTATGGTCTTGAATGTGGTTGCAAACCCTTATTGCTTGATCTATTTTTGGGGGCGATTGGAGAGGAGAAAGCTTGATTTTGGAAGAGGGGGTGGAGGGAATTTATAGAGTGGAGAAGGCAGTGCCTCCCCATGGCAGTGCAACCATTTTTTTGGCTCCATACAGGTATGGCGGTGCTATGCACCGCCTGGCCTAAGTAAGGAGACGACGCAGGGGGTGTCGTTATCAAAACAACCCCTTGTGTTTTTAGGCCTATTTTCATTTTTAAGTTCAAATTACACAAATGCCCCTCATCTTCAAATGCTCATAACTTGGTCATACAAACCCCATTTTTAGTGTCCTTTGAGGCGTTGAATTCAATTTCAAGTGTAGAATCTAATGGTACTAATTTTTCTCAAAATTCCTTTGTTTCATGTTTTAATTGAAATTAAACATCTATCCATCTATTAATATCATGAAACATATATTAATTTTCAAAATAAACCATTTATAATTGATTGGAAAATGGTAGACATCATGATTGATCATGGCTGTAAAAGTGATATAAAATATCTTCAAAATTTGAGTCATTACATCATTACCCGCTTCAAGGAATTTTGTCCTTGAAATTCTACAATCCATTACTAGAAAAGATTTCAAGGTAATTCTTTCTCATTTTGGATTTGACCTCCCAGGTTTCTTCTTCAATAGATGCGTTCCTCCACAAAACTCTAACTAATGGAACATCTTTACGCCTTAGCGTCTTGATGTTTTTGTCAAGAATCTGTACTATTTTTGTTCCTAAGGTCAAGTCTGGTTGTAGCTCGGCTCATACCTGTTCAAGTACATGTGTGGGGTTAGGAATATACCTCCTCAGCATGGATATGTTAAACACATTGTGGATTTCCGATAACTGCTGTGGTAGCGCTATCCTGTAGGTAGTGTTCCCACTTTGTCCAGGATTTCGAATGGTCCAATGAATCGAGGACTAAGTTTACCTTTCATGCCAAATCTCATAACACCTTTGGTCGGAGATATTTTTAAGAAAACATGGTCTCCAACTGCAAATTCCAACTATCTGTGCTGCTTATCAGTGTAACTCTTTTGTCGACTCTGAGCTGTGAGAAGCCGTCTTCAAATAAGCTTCACCTTGTTTGCGCATTGTTCTAGTAACTCTGACTGCACAATTCTATTTTCACCCACTTCATTCCAGCACACAGGTGATCAACAAGGCCTTCATAGAGTGCTTTGTAGGGAGCCATTCCGATGCTTGAATGGAAGCTATTGTTATACACAAATTCAACTAAGGGTAAACTTTCGTCCCAACTCTATCTCTAGTCAATTGCACACGCTCTTAACATATCTTCCAATACCTGAATCATATGCTCAGATTGGCTATCAGTCTGAGGATGAAAAGCTATGTTGAAACTTAATGAGGATTCTAATGAATTTTGCACTGACTTCCATAATTGCGAGGTAAAATGACTATCTCTGTCGGAAATAATGCTGAGTGGTATCCCATGCAAACTAACTATTTCCTTAATATATAACTAAGATAGGCTGTTAGTGGATTGACTTTGTCATATAGGGAGAAAATGTGCCGTCTTGGTTAGCCGATCGATGATTACACATATCATATCATGTCCCTTAGACGTCTTAGGTGGCCCTAGGAAGAAGTCCATCGTAACATGATCCCACTTCCATTCTGGTAGTTCAAGCAGTTGTAATAAGCTTGCTGGTCTCTGATGTTCCACCTTAACTTGCTGACAAGTCAAGCACCTTGCTCCAAATTCTCCTATATCTCTCTTCATACCATCCCACCAGAAATGTCGCTTCAAATCTTGATACATCTTTGTTCCACTAGGATGAACAGTGTACCTGGATTGATGGCTGGTACTACTAA
Organism: Warburgia ugandensis; assembly: GCA_035236585.1. Taxonomy (NCBI): domain Eukaryota; kingdom Viridiplantae; phylum Streptophyta; class Magnoliopsida; order Canellales; family Canellaceae; genus Warburgia; species Warburgia ugandensis. Next base: position 17,206,958 of record CP141133.1, read on the forward strand.
TCTCCCTTGCATGCGAATACTATCATCCACTTCCTTGACAAATTCTGGTTTTCCAACTAATGCTTGTATGTCAGCGTCATCTTTTTGCATCTATTTAAATTTCTCATTGATAGTGGACTTCATAGTTAGGTTTGCTATAACGGACCTCCCATGACTTATTTCGGGTTTGCACTCTATCACCTCTTGCAATAACTTCCATGTCTTGAAATGTAAACTTGCACATTTTCCTTGTGTCTTCCTACTTAAAGCATCTGCTACGACATTAGCCTTCCTTGGATGGTATTGGATGGAAAAGTCGTAGTCCTTCAAATACTCCATCCATCTTCTCTATCGCATGTTCAAGTCTTGTTGTGAAAAGATGTACTTAAGACTTTTGTGATCTGTAAAAACCTCAAAATTTTCTCCTTACAGATAATGTCTCCAAATCTTTAAGGCAAAGACTATAGTAGCAAGCTCTAAGTCATGGGTAGGGTAATTGACCTCGTGCTTTTTCAATTATCTATAAGCATATGCAATTACTTTCCCATTTTGCACAAGCACGCAACCAGCCCTTGGTGGGAAGCATCACTATAGATCTCAAATCCTCCACTGCCAGATGGTAGAGTAAGTACTGGTGTAGTGGTTAGCCGCCTCTTTAATTCGTGGAAACTTTCCTCGCATGCTTGATCCCACTCAAACTTTTTGTCCTTTCTGGTTAATTTAGTTAGGGGTAAGGCAATGCATGAAAATCCTTCGATGAATCTATGGTAGTATCTCGCAAGCTTTAGAAAACTCCTTATCTCTGTCACTGTCTTAGGCGTATTCCATTTCTCCACAGCCTCAACCTTTGCCGGGTCGACCGCAATGCCCTTTGGAAATAACATGACCCAGAAAATTCACTTTTTCCAACCAAAATTCACACTTACTAAACTTCGCATATAATTTGTATGCCCTAAGTGTATTCAATACCACCCGTAAATGTTCCTTCTAGTCTTCAAGGGTTTCTAAGTAGATCAAAATATAATCCACAAATACTAGAACAAACTTATCTAGATAGGCTTTGAACACTCGGTTCATAAGATCCATGAATGCGACTGGTGCATTTGTTAGTCCAAAAGACATTACTCTAAACTCATAGTGTCCATATCTAGTTTTGAATGCTGTCTTTGGGATGTCTTCCTCTCTGACCCTGAGTTGGTGATATCTAGATCGTAAATCAATCTTGGAAAAGACATGGGCTAACTGGAGTTGATTAAATAGGTCATCAATATGGGGTAAAGGATACTTGTTTTTCACTATGACCCTATTCAACATTCGATAATCAACGTAGAGTCTCATCGACCCATCCTTTTTCTTAACAAAAAGGACTAGCCCCCCCCAAGGAGATACACTAGGTCTAATGAACCCTTTGCCTAACAACTCTTGCAATTGGGTCTTCAGTTCCTTTAACTCTGCTGGGGCCATTTGATATGGTGCCTTTGATATAAGAGTGTGCCAAGTATTAAGTCAATAGTAAAATCTATCTCCCTTTTTGGCGGTAACCTAGGCAAGTCTTTGGAAAACACATCTGGGAATTCACAAACCACATCCACCTCCTCTAATTTGGGCCTTGCGACTTCAGTAACTTCTATCTTAGCTAAAAAGAATGGACACCCCTGAGCAATGTGCTTTGTCGCCTTAATTGCGGAGATAACACATGCTCCTGAATAATCTTTCCTCCCTTGTAAGGAGACCACCCTCCCTCCGGGAAGGTGGAAAATAATCCTCTTCTTTTGATAATCACCTGTTGCATTATACGAAGCTAACTAATCCATCCCAAGGATGACGTCAAAGTCTGTCATATCTAAGTGGATTAAGTCCGCACTCATCTGATTGCCCTCGACTACAATAGAAACATCCTGGAGGTATGGTTGTGTGGAAATGGACTTGCCTACGAGAGTCATAACTTCCAAGGAGAAGTCTAACTCTTGAACTATAATATCCATGGAAAAAGCAAACTCGCATGATATAAAGGAATGAGTAAAACCAGTATCAAACAATACTTTGGCAGGTGTATCATAGATATGAAGTGTACCTTCTACTCTGGCATTGGATGTCCGAGCCTGTCCTGAAGGGATGGCGAATACTCATCCTTGGCTTCAAGGAATGTGATTTTCTTTACGTTCCTCCTCCTTCTTCCTCTTAGGGAAATTTCGGGCTAAATGTCCTATTTCTCCACAGTCAAATCACATAAAACAGAAGGTACACGGCTTACCTAAGTGATATTTATTGCATTTGGGGAAAGTCTTGAATTCTAGGTTCCTTCCTTTATTGTCGAATTTTCACTTGTGTGGGTGTCAAGATATAGAAGGTTGAATGGGTCTTTTACCTTTATTGTTTCTTCCACCATTGTTGTTCTTCGCATCCTTAGCAGCATGTGTTCTTTGATAATCCTTTGCAAAAAGAGACGCCATTTCGACCGTCTTTGCTATAGTGGTTGGTTGAAACCCTATTACTCTATTCCTGAGGCCTGGGTGTAATCCGTCAACAAACCTTTATGCTGCATCTTCCTCAGTGGAGCAAGCATTGGGTGCAAACCTCCGGAGACTTATGAATCTATTTTCATATTGTTGCACGGAGAGGTTGCCTTGTTCTAGGTTTATAAAGTCTTTCTCCTTCTGTTTTTGCACATGGTGGGGATAGTACTTCTCATTAAATACTAGTTTGAATTCTTCCCAGGGTATAACATCATTAGCTCCAAAATATGTTCTTTCGCCCGTATTCCACCAAAACCTTGCTTCGCCCTTTGGTACGAAATCAGCCATGGCAACCTTTCTATCCTCGGGAATTTTCATGGCCTTAAATAACTTCTCAATGTCAAAGATCCATTTGTCAGCTATTGCTAACTCATCTTCTCCCAAGAATGATGGGGCCATTTTCTGGAATCGCTCAAGTTGGGCCTCTGTCCTATTAGCAATTCTTTCTGGAGAAGAGGCTCTTGTCGCGGGGATGTGTGGTTGGTTTTGTATGAACTGCTCCATATGTTGCATTAATAGCTGAAAGGCTTTAGTCATTCCATTCCCCGATAAAGAGGAGTTAGCTAGAGGGTTATCAGGTCTTGGGTTGCACCTCCTCTTCTCCTTGGCGGCATATGTGTTTTACGATACCAATACCTACCTTTAGGGAACTTTATCATTGCTATCCTAATGGTTTTTCCTATTGATGTAACTTGATTATAAGTCTCCATTTCATAACTGGGCTGTGACTAACAGAAACCTAGGCTCTAATACCAACTGTGATGACCTGAGTTTTTATGATGCAGTTTTATAATAACAGTGAGATCGATCTCTATTTAAAACAATTTGTGCAAAAGGATGTAGAGGAAATTTTCTTTTAATCCAAATTTTTGTATAAAAACCACGAGCATCATTAACAAATCTCGGTAAACAAATAATGCATACGACCATGGAACTTTTTAGATAAAGCACAAAGATGAATAATTTCTACTCCCAAGATTGTTAATCACAACCCAAGTTACAAATAAGCACCTACAACCAAGTGTACATCAAACACAAAAGGATTACTAGTTATGTCCTTATTCAGCCTTACCTGTGTTCACTTGACTATGGCCCTAATGCTCTTTGATGCTCCTTCTAATTATTCTTTGTTTGATTTGGAAAAAGATGGATTGGGTTGAGTATTTATCATACTCAGTAGGTAACCTACTACCACTAGTTTGAAAACACGACATGCAAGAGGGGTTATGCTAAACACGATCATAAAGACATGCACTTCTATTCTTGGGTAATCATGGACATATGTGCGTAAACTATGAAACTCATAAATCAGCAAGATGAAGAATATGAAATGCAAGCAGAGTATAAATTTCGGCAAATATATCAGGAGAACAAATCAATAATAATAGTAGTTATGAAAATCTTAAAGTACTAATCAATCAAAGCAGATGAGGATATTGCTATGAATATCATGCATATGGGCCTTTCAGTGAATCACTCAAACTGACCGGTCACGAGTACTCGTATATGACCATCTCAATGCTACATGTATAGTGGTAAAACTAAAATCATAGGGTCATTATGCTCACGATCAGCACACAGCTGGAATCGTGTGGCTCCGATATCTGGAGACCAACCCACCATAGCCTCCACGATGACTATGGTTGTCCTCGAAAAGGGTGCCGTGAACACCTCCAGTGGTCGTCCCTACTTGCTACAGCAGTCAAGGAAGGGACAATGCCATTTTGGCAGCGATACCATCCACCTTAGGTGGTTAGAGGCTGGGAGGCCAACCCTGTACATAAACAACCTCTCAGCATAGTGCCTGCTAGGCTCAATAGCGCAAAAGTATAGAGACATGAAACCACAATCTCAACCATTGTAAATCATGCTATGAGTTTCAAAACATGCAAGTAATGCATATAGATATACCTATATTCCAAATACAAATCGTGCAGTTCGTGCAACAAGTTCCAAAGCATGTGTGCAGTGCTTATATAATGGCTATTTACCAAATAAGTAATTTCATGCAAGATCATAAGGAAAATCTACATGCTCAATATGGGATTATCAAATTGTAAAAGAAGCACACTAAACATGGTCATCAGGTTTAAATAAATCAATTAAAGTTTGGACCTGTATTTAAAAACATAGTAGTATCACACTACCTACCTCAATCGTTGTCACTTAGCTCGTGTCCTTCCCCAATTTGAACCCTAGAGTACCTTGGTGAGGTCTTGGATGTTATTTGGACATAAAATTCAAGTATCATTTTCTAGATTTACAGATCAACGGCTAAATCTATACGATTTATGGGTCTCTAGTAGTTGATTTATGCGATGTTTGGGTTGATCTTAGACTCATGATGTCCTAAGGCATCTAATTGATCAATTAATGAGATCCGATCATAATTGATCTCGTAGATCCATGAAGTCTTTGTGGGTCTTAGGCTGTAGTCATCTTGACTAGTCCCATGATCCTAAATTTTATTATATAAATAGATTCGCTTTGTAAATATGAACGCAACAGTTCTTTCAAATCGTCGATCAGAGTTATATAACCTTCCTTAATTGCATTTTTAGTGTCGCGCATCAACGGACGACCCAAAATTGTCCACGTAGGGCCCACATGTCACGGTTTCCAGTCGAACCACAACCGCATTCACAAGTGTGTGCTCGCCCGAGCGACGCGTTATAGTGTATCCTGGACTACGTCATGTGGATGTGTCTTCAGCACAGGCACGGAGCGTCTTGGCTCCCAGGATGTCCTGTGCGTCCTGGTCGAGTTGGGCATCCACCTGCACGTGGCACGTGCGTGACTATTGCCCCAGGGAGCTCATCACAGGCGCGTGTCATGCTCGTGCACCCCCCGGGACACATCGTCTTTGATAGGTTATCAACCCGTCTTGTTTTACTTCCCAAAAATCTAGCAATTTCTGGCTAAAAAACCTACCAGATCTGGTCGGGATCTAGGGGAAAAGGGGGAGGGGAGAGAGAGGAGTAGACTGGGAAGGAGAATTGTACCTGGGAAGCCTTAGATGCTGCCCAATTACAGTCTCAAAAGTGGTTGCAAACCCTTGTTGCCTGATCTATTTTTGGGAGCGATTGGAGAGGAGAAAGCTTAACTTTGGAAGAAGGGGTGAAGGGAATTTATGGAGCGGAGAAGGCGGTGCCCCCATTGTTTGGCTCCGTACAAGTATGGCGGTTATGCACCACTTGGCCTGAGGAAGGAGATGATGCAGGGGGTCGTTATCAAAATGACCCCCCATGTTTTCAACCCTTTTTCATTTTTAAGTTCAAATTACACAAATGCCTCTCATCTTCAAATGTCCATAACCTAGTTATACGAACTCCACTTTTAGTGTTCTTTTAGGCGTTGGATTCCATTTTGAGTGTAGAATCTAATGATACTAATTTTCTCACAAATTCCTTTATTTTATATTTTAATTGAAATTAAACACATACCTGCCTATTAATATCATGAAACATATATTAATTTTCAAAATAAACCATTTATAATTGATTGGCAAATGGTAGACATCATGATTGATTGTGGCTGTAAAAGTGATACAAAATATCTTCAAAATTTGAGTCATTACAGTTTATTAGCCTCATGATTATTTGAGTGTGCCCTTTGTTTATGCATCATTCTAGAAGTTAGGTTGCATCATTTAGGTTAGTTTTATGAACCAAAACAAACACGAAAAGGAAAAAGAAGCTTACATTGTATGCACTTTTGGAGATGCGACAAAACTAGAAGGTTAATCAAGTACAACTAAAAAGGCATACAACTAGATCAGGCCACATCAATGACTAATCAACAGTCAAGGGGTAATTCTCTCCATGGTAGTCAAGGCCTCCACTCATCATGAATGAGGACCTACCACCCCTAATGGATAATGAATATCAACCTCCACCAAGGAGGAATAATCATTAACCAAATAGACATTGGAGAAGAAATAACAATAGGGAGTGGGACCAACAGAGTGAACATTGGGATGACAATAATGATGGTTATCAAAACTTTTGTGGCAAAACTTTAAAAGACTACCTTCAGCCTACATGCACCAGTACACCATCTTGTGTCATTCTCCCTTAGAATGCTGGTAAGTTAGAATTTAAAACATGAGTAATCCAATTACTTCCCAAATTACATGGTTTAGACAATGAGATTCTTACTTGCACCTTAAAGAATTTGATGAGGTATGTAGTACTCGGAGAACACAAAATATAGGTCTTGACATTGTTAAGCTTAAACTTTTTCTTTTCTCTTTAAAGCAAAAGGCAAAAATGTAGTTTAATGCACTGCCAGCAAGTTCCATAAGAGTCTGGAATGAAATGACCAGGGAATTTTTGAAAAAGTTTTTCCCTACGCATAAAACAAATACACTTCACTATAAGATAATGAATTTTACCCAAAAGGATAAAGAGTCATAATATCAATTCTGGGAAAGGTTCCAAGGTTTATTACTCACTTGCCCACATCATGGCTATGAATCATGGTGCATCATCATCTTCTTTTATGAAAGACTAAATTTCAACATGCATCAGTTTGTAGAAATGATGTGCAATGGTAGCTTTCTGAACAAACAACCAGATAAGGTGGAGTAGTATTTGGAATGGCTAGCTAAAAGTGCATAGACTTGGGTTGACTCAGAAAGAATAGAACATATAGATAGACCTAAGATATTCTATTATCTTACTCATTTCCTAAAATATTCCATGAAAGCAAAGTCTCAGATCACATTTGTACACGTAGTTGCATATAGATAGTCTAGATTGATAAATAGCTATAACATAGATGTCCTGAGCAAAATTTAGTGGAGACCTATAACCTAAGTGAGTTTTAGATCCATTCATTCTTTTTGAGAGGCTATAAATGTTCCTAATTTTCTTCAATATGCTTAAAGAAAATTGATACCATCGACTCTCAAATTTGGCTAATTACTTAAATAATTAGAGTATTATCTTTAAAATTCTAAAAGTTCATTGAATCTGATAGATTATAGGAAACTTAGAAAATGATTTACACCATCTTTGTTATTAACTTAGAGACATAAAGCCTACCCATAAAGTATTTTTATCACTAGTTAGCCAATTTGAGCCTTTTATATAAAGCCTTCTCTTTTGTCACCCAATTTATCCTTCGCCCATATTAACCCAGTATAAATTATCCATTACCTAGTTTCTTTTAAAACATAAGTTAGATATGAATGAAGGAATACAATTTAGTTGCAATGAAAGTAGAAAAGTGAATATCAAGAAAAGAAATATTCTTCAAAGTGATTCAAAAGTACTAAAATTCAAAGAAAAGAGTCTGAAAAGAAAAAATAAAGTTTGAAGAATGCAAAGAAAAGTGGAAAAAGAAATATTAGTATAAGAAAAGTAAAGAAAGAATTGTCAACTTTAATAAAAGACCTCTACTTATTTTTGAAGAACTTTGAATACCCTTATACCCTTTCTTTGGTACCCTATCCTAAGCCTATGTTTCATCCTAGTTAAAGAACTATTGATTCTAGGAAAAATATAATCTTGAGGAGGAAATGAATGGATAGGATTTAATGGTATTTCTAAATATTCAAAGGTAATGACATCCATTCTAAAGGGATCAAAACAATCAAATTCCTTAGTAACTCCCATTCTTCATGAGTATATGAGAGATAAATTTGCTTTTATTGACTCTTCTCACATAATTAAAAGAAAGATATGATTTGAACCTTTAATTTGAGAGATTTTGTTTCTGAGTGTATGTCATTAGTGAGGATTGAGGTTAAAACATATTTCAGATGGAGTTCAAAAGTTAGAAGTATACTTAGAGATAAAGATTATACTATATGTAGATTGTACACTCATACACTCACTCTAAGATCTGAGCTTTGTTGAAATATCTTTAACATATGGGTAGGGTTTTGAATTCTTCAATAATTTTTTTAGTATACTAAAGTTGATGATTTATTTAAGATAATTCTCTATGGAAAAAGAAGAGTTCACTTGAAAATAAATTTTGAAATTTGGTTTTTTGCATGTTTTGCTCAGGACTAGCAAAATGCTAGTTGGGGGGTGTGTTAAGTGTTCAATTTTGGTCAAAATACCCCTAATTTAGCATTCAATCAAATCATCTAACCATTCAAATTTGTAAAATTTAGCTTAACTTTGAATTGAGCTCTAATTGATCATCAAATCATTAATTTGTCAAAATCAACAGTCAGATAATCATTAAGAGCTAATCTGTGGAATAAAGTACAATCGAGATGAATCTAGTTACATTTTGTATGGTGCAGATCAACTAAATTGAACATTGAATGGCTTAGATCAAATCAGTGGACTAGATCATCATCAAGGAACAAAAGACACATAGGCAATTGATTAAGGAAGTGAATGTTGAAGAGGAATGGAAACACGCAAAGTTTGGTGAGTTTCCAAAGGTGGAGATTGGAAAATCATAAAGAAAAGAAGGCAAGTCGAGGGAGGAACCAAATTTAGAAGGGGTTGGACATTAAGAGGAAACCGCACCCTCCTTTTCCTTTTGCCTCATCTTCTCTTCCCCCATCTCTCCTTCCTCCCTTGGTTGGGCTATACAGAGCAGACCCCCACCCCCACTCTATTCTTCCTTCTCTCTCTCTCTCTCTCTCTCTCTCTCTCTCTCTCTCTCTCTCTCTCTCTCTCTCTCTCTCTCTCTCTCTCTCTCTCTCTCTCTCTCTCTCTCTCTCTCTCTCTCTCTCTCTCTCACACACACACACACACACACACACACACACACACACACACCGGCCTCTCTTCTTTTCCCCTCTCTATCTCCCAGCCAACATCATCCTTTGTCCACACCTGTCCCATCACCGTAATCCACTTCAATCTTCACTGGCATTGGCTTTCCATACCTAGCTCCTTTGCTCAATCTACCCATAGACCAGCCATGGTCAGAACCCATCACCATTCTCCTCCCAACTTCTCCCTCTATCTTTCTCACCTCCTTTCCCCACACTCCATTGCTCTCTCTCTCTCTCTCTCTCTCTCTCTCTCTCTCTCTCTCTCTCTCTCTCTCTCTCTCTCTCTCTCTCTCTCTCTCTCTCTCTCTCTCTCTCTCTCTCTCTCTCTCTCCAATCAAGCCCCCTGCTCCACCTCTATCAACTCGGTAGAACCACCTAGCACCACTCCTCTGGCTCCCTCATCTTTGTGGCACCAGCCTCTAACCAAACACTGAAGCATCTCAGTGGAGCAGGTCGCACACCACCTTTTCCCTTTGCCAACTAGCTCCATTGGTGGACACCTACGCATCACTGCCTAACACCCTCTCTCTATAGCTTCTCTCCACTACCTAGTTTGCTCCCTCTTCTCCGCATCAGACTATCCAGCCTCATAGACCCGCACCCGACTTCACCTATGTCTCCCACACCATGGCCCAGCACCTCCTCCATTTCCTTCACCGGCGCTGTCACTGGCTCGCTAAGAGGAGGAAACCCAAGATTGGGTTTTTTCTCGTTCCCTCCTTTTCTCCCTCTTCCCTTTCCCCCATCATTGCCTCCGGCTTCTTCTCTGTTAGGTTCCCAATTTTTTCCCTTTTAATTATGATTTTTACTTAAATTCCAATTTTGCCCTTAGCTCTTTTCTTTTAATTCTTGATCTGTCCTCTTTTTAATTTCCTTTATGTCCCTATTTATTCTAGTTTTATTTTTCTGCATTTTTCTTATCCAAGAACTGTTCAATCAGAGCTAGATCAATTAAGGCTTAATCCAATCAACGAGTTAGCCTTAAACAACAAAAAACTCTCAATTTCTCCACTGTTTCTATTCTAATTTTCAACTAAATTTTAGATTTCATTCTTAGGACATCCTTAAACTTAATTAATGTCTCTGATTTATATTATGAAATCCTTAAAGTGATCTAGACCATCCAAATCCCAAAATCACCATTTACTCCAGATCTTTACAATTTTGAGGAATTTAGCAAATCCAACTAGCAAATCTTTAATCAAGGACATGCTGAAGATGTTTATCATGGATGATCAACTCAAAGAAGATAATATTTGAAGAAATTGACAGTGATTAAGCTAGGGACGTAGATTTTTCTTGTTATTTAGTTTAATTTTCTTTATTCTGGAACTAAAAATTCTATAATTTTTAAAAGTTGAACTGATATGAATTTTGATTCCAATTATAGTAATTTTTATTATTTATTTCTAATTCTTGAAAATTAAATTTTATTTAAACTCTGACTTTTTATGTTGGGTGCTCATAGGATCGACCCATACTTGCATTAGCTATACTATAATAGACCATGCACTTGTGGTTAAAAACATCAAGATTGATGAGTAGAATCTAATGAAATGATAAAGTTCAAGATTTGAATACTGTTTATATTGATCAAAAGCCAAAAACCATGCAAATGTCTTTGTTTAACAAGATCAAAGATGATTAGACCATCTAAATTGACTGAACAAATATATATTAATTAGATAAGACTAATCAATGGATTAGATCTTTCAGAAATGAGAGAAATCATGATATGAACCATTGATCAAGATCAAAACACTAAATTAATAGATCAAAATTAGATCTAACCTTGGATCAATATAGAAACTTTAGATATGTATTATGATCATTGAAATTGTTAAATTTTAGTATAATTGTATATGATTAATTTATAGATTGATCTATTAGACTTAATCAATGGTCATATTTAGCATAATATGTAATAATTGGAAAATAACTTAGAAAACTATTAGAAACTCAAAATCTGATTAATCTAAAAGTAAATTTATATTTTTGTATACTTACAGCTTTATGATGAAATGAAATTAATGTTAGTAAGGGCCCATAGGATTCCTTATAAGATAATGATTGGATTTCATCACCAAATCCTTGGCCCACGTAAGAATTAATCAACATCTTTGAATGTCATGATCAAAATTCTTGAACATAAACTTAAAAGTAGGTAGAAAAGGAACTTAGGGTATAAAGCTCATAGGACCCTTGTAGAAAGATACAATCTATTGTCACTCTAATGGCTTTTGAACATTGTGGTTATAGTGGGTTTCTTAAAATCCAAGTAATTTTCCCATGCCTTCCATTGATGTTAGATGAGGTCTAAATGCCTCCTAACATGAGGATTATATCAACCACTTTTAGAGCAGAACCTAACTAGTAAGCAGTAGTCAAATATAGAAATAAGGAAGTGCTATCTAGAAATTAACTTAGGAATAATATTTAAACCATAAATTGACAATCAAAGCTACGAGCTATTAATCAGACAAGCCTTTAAATAAGATAATATGATCAAGGAAGATTAAATGTAAGATTATGATGATCAAGGATCAAACCTTGAAAGATGATATAGACCAAATACAGGTCAAAATAAATTAGAAGATAGAAGATCTAAACCATTGATCAAAGTATTCAAAGAAAGAGATCCAAATCATAATATTTAAGGATGATCAAAGATTAAACAAGAAGTATATCTGCAATTGAGGAATGATATTATAAACACGTATGATTTGACAGATACACTAAATTATATGTTGATCAAGATTATTACTTATCTTAAGTATTGGGATTATCACATTTAAGGTAGGTGGACCCTTAAGAAAGCATTCCTTTAAAGATCTATATTTTAAACATGATCTTATTATGAGAATTGTATAAATTAAATTATTCAATTAGAATGACTACAAATGCCTTAAATTATTTATGATGTTATGCTTAAAATTATGCAATTATTGCTATGTAAAGCCTGGAATTATATTACCTATTTAGACATGAATCTAGATTATGAAATTCCATCCTTAGTACCAAATTAATAAGGATGAAGATGTAATTACAACTATTACATAAACAAGTAAATAGCTTGCTAGTACGATTCTTATTTTTCATACAAGCATGGGTGCTTGTGATTTTGTTTTCAACAAGTATAGGCCTGAGAATACTATGCGAAGAGAGTTACGAGAGTTTGGCCACCCCTCTCCGAGATTGATGATGTTATGGATACCATGCCCAATGAAAGGATATAAGTTGGGTGAGGCAATTATAGGAAGGCCGCTACTATGGAAGTCTTGTCTCCCCACACAGGCAATAACATAATGTATTTCTACCTTGGTATCAGTGGAGTATTTAGGCAGTCATCCAGGCACACTAGTGTGGATTAATACTAGAACATAGTAATCCTTTATGTATTTTGCACTATGATGCATATGAGATGGCACGATGAGATGCTTTATGTGACAGCATAATGAGATGCCCGGTATGAGTTCATTACCGATATTCCTATTAAGGGATAATTTCTAGTAAAAACTGGCTCAAGTGACAGCGCAATGAGATGCCTGGTATGAGTTCATTACTGATATTCCTATTAAGGGATAATTTCCAATAAAAACTGGTTGAATATTGACCCCCTATAGTGGAAGGTGTTGATAGATATTAACCTCCTATAGTGGTAGGTGTTGATATTGAAACCAATATAGTTTGGAAGTTCATATTATTATATTATAGTTGGCATTATTAACTATATTCACAATTTTAACAGATTTACTCATATATAGTATATATGTATAGTTCATATAAGGTTTCATATGAAAAGTTAAATGATAGAATTGTTATACATTGTATAATTCATAGAAATTGAGTTATTTCATGAAAGTAGAATATGATGGATATGAATATTAGATTTATTGGATTATGTGATATATTGTTAATTCTATGTGCTTCTTAAATCCTCTACCAAGCATAGCTTGCTAAGATATTACAAATGTTTGAATGTCTATAATATCTTAGATACAAGTAAACAAGAGTGGAAGATCATGACTGAGGATATCAATCGCCCTACTACTAATTTAGGGTATTTCCCCTTCAAAATTTTTTAATAAGTAGTTTGTTTGTTTGGATTGTGTACTTTGGATTTTGATGTAATAATACAGGGATTGTGTATGCGAACCACTGGATAGATCTTATTTTAAATAAGTATATTTTTATTGTTATTTAATACAAATTTCTTTTTATACAAAAATATATTTATAGCAAGAGAGTTAAAGTGACATTCGAATTTTTGCAAATCAATTTTAAAAAAAAAGCTTTTTTGTTGTTTAGTTTTCGCAATTTTTCACAAATAAGGGCCTACCTTTGCAAATATTTATACAAATGTGTTTGAAAAACCTAGGTTATCATACCCTCATTGTCACTCAACTCAATAATGAGCATAAACAGGTGTCAGTAACCCCCTAGAGTTGCCTTTTTTCTCCCCCATTTCTCTTTGACTAAACCAGGTAGGCCTCTCTCTCTCTCTCCAATTTCCCTCTTCTTTTCATTGTTAATTACCTCACCATACTAGTTTTTTCAGTTAGATTCATAGGTGAACTAGAACTGGTGGCATGGAATGGGGAACCACTTCAAGAAAGACTCAGATGGAAGATATGAGCTGTCTAATGGATTCTTAAGACCCAAAAACTTGGGAATATGTAAAAATAGTAAAACGATCAGAGGTGTAGATTGGGAATCCAAAGTGAAAATGATCAGATAGTCAAGATCGCACTATCCAAATAGTTTCGATCTAATCTGCTACCAAGATGCACAATGTAGAAACACACAGAGATGCAACTGCTCAACTCATCCTTGCTCATGTGTGCATGTGTGGAGCAATCACAGTTCAACCAGGACGCCGCAATGTCTTGGGAACTGCGATGCATTGCCAATGTATTTTGGAGTCCAGAACACATTGGAGCATTCTAGAATGAGCATTCCACTCTGATGCATCCCGGTGATAGTGTCTTGACATGTTAGATCTAGAATTTAATCTAGATTGTTAAATTTATTAGAAACTTAGAAATTCAATTTAGAAGTCAATAAAACTCTAAATTTAGATCTAAAATATCCATTGGAATTGTATTAACAAGTAGAATCTAATGAAATAATAAAAATTAGAAATTGAAGATTGTTTAGGTTGATCAAAATCCAAAAACTATGCAAATGTCTTAGATTAACTAGATCAAAGATGAGCAAATGATCTGAAATGATTGAATAAGTGATTTAGTGATGTGATAAAACAAATCAATTGGTCAAATCTTCCATTCAAGTGATGAATCATGACCTGGACCATTGACTGAAATCAAAATCATAGATTTAAGAGATCAAGATTAGATCTAACCTTTAGATCAATATAGAAACTTTAGATATGTCATAAGATAATTGAAAGTGTTACATCTAAATATAAATATATTTGACTTAGTTATAGAATGGTCAATTAGACTTAATCAATAATCAGATTTAGCATAGTATGAAATAATTGGGAAGTAACTTAGAAAATAGTTAGAAATACAAGATCTAACTGATCTAAAGTAAATTTGCATTGCATATTTTTAGCTTTATGGTGGAATGGTATTAATGTTAGCAAGGGCCCCTTATAAGAAAAGGACTGGATTTCATCACTAGATCCTTGGCCCACTTAGGAATCAATCTACATCCTTGTATGCCATAATCCTAATTCTTGAACATTAATTTAAAATCAAGTGGAAAGAGATAGTGATTTTCTCATGCCTTCCATTGACAATAGTTGAGGTCTGAATGCCTCCTAACACGAGGATTGTATTAACCACTTTAGAGCAAAAACCAACTAGTAAGTAGTAGTCAAATATGAAAAAATAGAGGAGCTGTCTAAATCTAGGTCAAAGAAGATAACACCTATGCACCATAAATTGACAATCAAAGGCTAGAATCTAATAATCAAACAAGCTTTTAAGTAAGATGACTATAATCAAGGAAGATCAAATGTAAGATCATGATGATCAAGGATAATCAAAGGTAAATCTAAATATAAGATTACTAGATTAAACCTTGAAAACTAAAATAGATTATAGATCAAACTAAGATCAATAGAAACTAGAAATTAAAAGATCTAAACAGTTGATTTTCATCAACATCCATAAATCAAAGGTATCCAAAGTAAAGAGATCCATATAGATCAAGATCATCATATTTAAGGATGATAAAAAATCAAACAAGATGTATGTATGAAATTGTGATGAAGGAATGAAATTACATGTATATATAAATTAATAGATACATAAACTAATATACCAATTGAGATCATTGATCATTCTAATTATTGGAAATTATCGTGTTCGAGGTAGGTGGAACCTTAAGAATGTATTTTTCTAAATTGCAAGATCTATGTTCTAAACTTGATCTTATTTAATATTATGAAAATTGTAGAATTGAAATTATTCATCAAGTAGAATACTCATAAATTGGTAGGCCTTAATTATTTAAGATGTTTAATGATTTAATTAGAATGATATGATGATCTTATGCTTAGAATTATATGATCATTATCTAAAAAGCATGTTCTGGAATTACATTATCTACTAAATTGAGAAATTACATGCTTGGTACATGGGTACCATTTATATTACCTATTTATCTATGAACTTAGATGGAGAAATTACATTCTTAGTACATGAGTACCCAATTAATGAGGATGATGATGTTGTTAAGAATTTTATATATGGACAGGCAAATAGCTTGCTACTATTATCATTATTTTCATATGTGACATGGAGGTCTGTGGATTTTGTATGGATACCATGCCTAAAGCAAGGCAAAATGTTGGATGGGGCAATTATGGGAAGCCCAGCCACTATGACGATTTGTCTTGCAATATAGACATGATGTTATGTGTTTTTCCATAGTGGTATCAGTGGAGTATATGACAGTTATCTAGGGATGCTAGTATGGATTGAACTGCAGCATAGTAGTCCTTTATGTATTTTGCATTATAGTGCATGTGATATGGCATGATAAGATGCCCTATATTATGGCATGATGAAATGCCTAATATGAGCTCATTACCAATATTCTCATGAAGAGATATTTTCCAACAAAGGCTGGATGATTAGTGACCCCAGTATAGTGAGGAATGTGGATATTGAATAAAGTATAATCTCGATGTGGATATTATGATGTTATTATTAATGATATTAACTATTTTTATGATTTTAATAATTTACATTTATATGGTATAATTATGAATTATTGGAGAATATATTCATAGTAGATGTATTTGAGGAATTTTGAATTACTTTATTTAAATAGAATATGATGAATATCGATATTGGAATTATCAAGGAATTATTGGATTATAAATTATACTTTTAAATTTCATATGCTTCTTAAATCCCCTACCAAGCATAGCTTACTGAGATATTGTAAATATTTGAATGTTTATAATATCTCAGATACATATAGACAAGAGTGGATGGATACAACAAGGAAATACCAGAAACCATACAACTGATTAAGGGTACATACTCTTATTAAAATTCGTATATTGTACAGCTAGTTATTTGGATTGTAAACTTTGGACATTTCATGAAATAAATATAAAGGGTTGTGCATGTGAATCACTGAATGGGTCCTGTTTTCAAGAAATGAATTTCTATTATTAATTCGATAAAAATCTAGTTTATAAACAAAATATTTGTATATATGATAAGAAAGTGATAGTCACATTCGAGCTTTTAGAAATGAATTTCAAAGAAAACATTTTTCGTTGTTTGATTTTTAAATTTTTTTCCAAATTAAGCATGCCATCTTTTCAAAATAAACATGAAAAAGTATTTTGAAAATCTGAGTTGTCACACAAGCAATGTTGACTCTCCTACATTTCAACGTATCTACTAACTCCAAACTCTTATATGTCAATGTGCTAATATTGCATGTGGTGATGTGAATCTTATTCTATTGACCTAGCCTATTTACTCACACATTTCCTAAATGACACAGAAACCCATGCATACTTTCCAATGAACCTAAGTTTTGATTCAACATATCGCCTCCAAAGGAATGCTCTAGCAGCCCTTTCTTATTTTCCACTACACCTAGGATTTGATGCAACACGTTGCGTCTGGAGGAATGCCCTAGTAGCTCTTGTCCATTTTCTACTATGTCCAAGATTCGATGCAGCACCCTAACCTGAGAGAATGTCAAAAATCAATTCATGCATAGGGTTTGCCAAGGATTTTACTTGCCGACTAGCACTTGATGCAAAACCCTCCTTTATCCAGGGTTGGGACTAGCAGTGGTGGAGTTTCAATTAAGAATTAGTGATGAGGTTAATCTATTTTATGTCTACAAGATCCAACCTAGTTACTTATGAATTTAATGAAATTTCAGATAAAGAATAATGGAGTTTGAACTTTATTGAGTACAAAATTTGTTTTAACCCTCTAAAACAAATAGGACAAATGGCCCTTATATTTAAGCTAAAATTTTATCTAAAACACTGTGACTGCAATTCTAGAGTTTAGAATTGTTTTAGCACTGCAAACAAGATATCAATACAATCTCAATTTCTTATATTAATGAATTATAAAAATCACATAAAAATAGGCCTAAACATGCGCACAAACGGCCCAAAGTAGTCAACTAATCAGTTCACTCTTAGCCTAAAAATCACGTCCTAAATGGGTGACGTGAAATCAATCTCAACATGCATAAAACATGTGATCTGGGATGTAGAGAACTTTGGCTCTGATGCCAATGATGGTTCCATAATGGTTCCAGGGAATCTTCAACCACGATCACATGCAAAACAGATCACAAAAAAGCATCGAATTATAATTATTAGCTTAAATAAATAAAACACTAAGTAATCGAGATTTACCTCCATCGACCGATTTTGTTAGGAATGATGTTACTTATTATTAGAAAATCCATATTCACGAAAGTTCTTACATATTGACATCAGTGACTACTTCTGCACATCACCAACAACTATGATGGTAGCTTGTTCCTTTTGTATCCTAACAACAGGTATGTATCTAGGAGTCCTACACGGGTGGCTGGCCCAAGCCATTAAAAAAACAGAAGATAAGAAGCATTTATATTCTTTAATTTCCACATAATTAGCCACGCATGTGATAATCATTGTCTAAGAATCACGTTAATTGAATTATTTTAGGCGTTGATCGCCATATTGTCTCTCATATTGCTCAATACCCGATTGACCATGGTAATCACTGTATGCATGTGATACATCATATATCGCAGAGCAGATCATCCATCTCAATCGTAACTGTTACATTCAACATACTCGATCCATTGGTTAAACAACAAAGAACTTGGTCTTATTGCGGGATGTGACTAATAAAGTGAAAGATGAAAGGAGGTTGCGAAGTTGGATCCAACCCCCAATTTCCACTAGAGACTGACATCATTAAAGAAAAAAATGAAACCGAGGAAAATTATGTTTTCATGGAAACGTCATCTTTTAAGCCTTTTTCTGTTCCCCCTCCCCTTCTTCAAATATAGTAGTAGCTATCTGCGGATATAACAGCAAAAACCATTTACCTTGCCTTAAAGGCCCAAGCCTACCAAGTTAGCATGGGCATATACAGCAAGATCAAGTCTCTCATGGCAAACCATCTTCAATTGTCCATTCGTGGGAATCAAATAATTAAAGGTACAATTACAAATGTGCACTTTATCTGATTGATGGATACAGATAAGTACACTTCTCCAGCGACAGCTTCCAAGCTTTAGTGTAGAAGAGAAGCCCAATTGAAAAGCTGAGGTGCCTCTATCTAGTAGTACTGCAGTACTAAAGTCTCCACAAATATTTATCTCCTACATCTCATTCTCGTGTTTGTTTGTATACACTCAGTCACGGGTATACTATTCATGAATGCATTAATGTTCATGTCATTCTTGGTTTTTGTTTGTAGGGTAATTATTTTTCAACAATACCATGAAGATACCAACTTGGCTGAACAAGACCCTATATGACCTGCTCTAGGAACATTTAGCCATTGATAATCCTAGCTGCGCTCTTCTTTGAATGAGGTATTCGTCTCATGAAGTTTATTACCGTCCACGCTAAAATATGCATTCATGTATACACACCACATCGTTTATGTCCCCAGCAGACTTGTTAGCTAATAGAGCTATAGACTTGAAGAAGAACCTGGTGTGGCTCAGTGAATATTACTATTTGTAAAGCTATAAAAGCAGACCCTCTGGTTAGTACTGTACCTAGAGTTACAGATGTATGTCCCGTGTTCTGTAGTAATGTAACTTCAGTTTCTGTTCATAAGAAAAAAGAAAAAAAAGAAAAGAGAAAAGGTCCCCGGTGTTCATAATTGGCACACACTCACCAGGTTTTCCGTTCCCTATGAATAGCCAGCTAATGATGCTACGGGCCAATAACTTCATAATCTCATCCTTGTAATTTGGCCTGCGAATTTGTGGCCATGGTTCGATCGTTCGGATGGGGTGGCTTGAACTATACAACTAAGATCGCGTTAACTTAATGAAAATGGCCATCACAAGTGGCTGCAATTTGGAGCCAGAACCTTGCTGTACTCTGCTAGTGCAGATCAGTTAATAACAGTAAAAGATACGTAGGTATTTGCTCAAATAGGAAGGCAGTTGGTGACGTACAATATTTTCTCCCCACCACAAGAAAACAATTACAATTGTACGCACGCGCACATAAAACCACACGTAAGCAAGTGAGATAGAGAATCATGGGCATCTACAAGAACAGAGCAAGAGAAGAAGCAACATTTATAAGCCGATAATAAGACATTGTAAAACAGTAAAACCGCTCTTATTTAATAGGAAAAGCAACAGCATGTTTGTGGCCTAGATTGTTAACCTGTGAACCCCCACTTCTCTCCTTTAATGTCAGTAGAAGAACCCGTGAACTCTCTCTGTCTCTGTCTCTCTCTCTAGCCAAATTCTCTTCCGACCAGAAGACAAACGTACTTATGAAACTTGATATAAACCATTCTCTCCCTCTTACACCAGAACTCACTTTCTCCACTTAACCTTCTCCTTCTCCATGTCTAACTTTCTACGTGTCTCTTGTATTATATTCCTTCTCTTACTACATTCCCGCCAAACTCTATGCCACACGAAAGGAATCAGACCCCACAGACCGCTGGGAAGGCTTTTTCCGGCAAATGCGACACGCACCCAGCTTGCTGAAGATCAATTCATGAAATGGGTCAGATTTGTAGGAAGGCTTAGACATTCTCTCTTTTCCACAGCAGCGAACAAACTCTTCCCTTCTTCCACTCTCACAGTCGATAAAAACCCAGCTCTTGGAGATTTTACTTCTATTCAAGACGCCATTGATTCACTTCCATTCATTAATCTAGTGAGAGTTGTGATTAAAGTCCATGCCGGAGTTTATACGTAAGTTTCTAAACTTTTAACTCTGTATAAATTCAGTGATCAGAACCCAGCTCGTGTAAAATTCAGGGATCAGAACTAAACCATTCATGAGAATTGGTTTAGTTCTGATCACGGAATTTTTACTCAAGTGAACAGTTTCATTTGGTATTTGGTTTTATGTGATGGAAAGTGGCTCTAATTCTGGAAAGCAGAATTCCATTTAGAAAGTGGTTTAACTTTATATCTTGTCAAAATCATTGTTTTGGGAATTGGGTCAGATTGCAAAGTACTTTGGAGAATAAGTGAAGGTTTTTTAGTTTATTCGTGTTATTGGAAGTGGAACTTGACTAAATATATGGAAATCATCTTTGTTTCTTCTGGTCAGTCTGTTGGCAAGTGGTTTTGACGCCTACTACTGAATTCAATGAAGAAAGCTAGCTTTCCTCTTCACTTTCTGGTCAACAAAATGTCCAATTATTTGTTTGTAGTTATTATTTTACCAGTGTTATAGGATTTGGGTTTTCAATAAATATACAGGAACATCGTTGTTTTGATCTTTTCTTATTTTCTTTCTGGTCTACTGATTTAAAACTGGGTACTAACTCCAAGGAAAAGAACTTACATGCTTCCTTCATTTTACCAATCACTAAAATGTGTAATATGTTTCTAAGATGTGAAATAACAATTTCAGGGAGAAGGTCAATATTCCTCAATTGAAGGCTTTCATAACTGTAGAAGGGGCAGGAGCAGATGAAACAGTGGTTCAATGGGGGGACACAGCTCAAACAAAAGGTCCCAGAGGGCTGCCTATGGGAACCTACAGCTCTGCAACATTTGCTGTCAATTCTGCTTATTTCATAGCCAAGAACATCACTTTCAAGGTAAAATAGAAAAGATCCTACTTTGTATATGATTATTTTCACTTGCATTAGTACGAAAAGAAGAACCATACTGTTTTAGACTTTGATCCCACTATATCTTTTTCTCCTCCCAAAGAAATGAAACTCATTTTTGCATAGGAAGAAAATGAAGACTAACTCAATGTTTAGCCTTTGTTTGATAAAATACAGATATCTTTTACTCTGTTGGTATAAAATCCATGAACTGTTACTATCCCATAGACTTCAACTTCAGTTCGATGTTATCTGTTTTGGGCTACAAAACAGCATATAAGTGTATCTTAAATTATCCATACCTACACACTAGTTCCTGTCAACTTAACATTTTCAGTGATAAAATTATTCCTGATACCAATTCCATTTTGGTATCAAACGCAATAAATAACTTCCTCTGTTCTTTCCGAAAGCCAGCTTCCCATCTCTGTCAGACATAAGTTTATCTTACATTATCCATACCCACATACTAGTTCCTGTCAACTTAACATTTCTGGTGATAAAGTTAGTCCTTACTGATGCCAATTCTATTTTGGCATCAGACCCAATAAATAACTTCCTCTGTTCTTTCTGAAAGCCAGATTCCTCTCTAAAATGGCAGCCTGCTGCAGAAAACTCCCGCATATGTGGGGTCTCCAAAAGGGTGGACCACAGGGGTCTATACAAGTAGCCTTACCTTACATTTTTGCAAGATGCTATTTCCACGTCTTGAACCCTTGATCTCAAGGTCATACAACGACAACTTCACCATTGCACCAAGGCTCCCCTTCGAGATTCCCATTTCTATCAGATATAATTTTATATCGCAGTAAATTATGCAAATTATATCCTCATTTCTTATGTATTATTTTGGGTATCTACTGCATTGCAACATGCTTTTGGTTTGCCCTTCTATGGGTTTTGATCAGAGAAATAATTCCAAGAATCTTCTCCTTTTCAACAAAATATAATAAAATTTCAGAACACTGCCCCTGTTCCACCACCAGGAGCTGCAGGGAGGCAAGCAGTTTCATTGAGAATATCAGGCGATACAGCTGCATTTCTTGGATGTAGATTCTTGGGCGGCCAGGATACACTCTATGATCATGTGGGAAGGCATTACTACAAAGATTGTTACATTGAAGGCTCTGTAGATTTCATATTTGGAAATGCTCTCTCCTTGTATGAGGTCAGAAGCTCACCTAATTTATTGTGAATAATGACTTTCTTACAATTAAAAAAAAGGGTAGACCCGGTGCACGAAGCTCCCTCCTATGCAGGCATTTTGCAAGATGCTGTTTCCACGCCTTGAACCCGTAACCTCAAGGTCACACGACTACAACTTTTACCGTTACACCAAGACTCCCCTTCAATGACTTTCTTACAATCAAATATAAAAAGGAAAAATGATTGACCTATAAAAGCCTGGTAAAGAAGAAATGGCAAATGAACGAGAGAACTATTTCCGTTTTTGGTAGTTGAGTAACAGCAACAGTTTCTCTTGAAAGAATGTCTAATATGTGTTCTTTAGGCATTTCTTGATAGTAGCTAATAAGAAACTTCATATTTGTTTCTCACCATGCGTAGACTAATATAAATGTCGATAAGAATGAGAGTTTTAATTGAGAATTTTCAATGTTGATATTATGAAAGAGACAATCCATTGGGAATGGCTCAATTTAAATAAACTACTCACCAAACAGAATGTTTGAATTATTGCACATGTCCATTGAGGCCATCCGGTCAATGGATCATAGCCTAAAATGACAGTGCTTGAATGGCGTCCTATTTTACCGTGTTCTATAGGCTTATGGGTATCTAAATGTATGGAATTAGGATAATTTTAATTAGGGCTAAATCAAAAGGCAGGCAGTATGTGCTTCTTCACGGAATATTGTCTTATTGATAAACAGAATCGAACTACTTAATTAGGAGTTCGTTACAGAAATGGTGATTGTTTTCCTCTGTTCTTTTACTGATCTTTCCAGGGATGTCATGTTCATGCAATAGCTCAAAATTATGGAGCACTAACAGCGCAGAACAGAATGAGCCTTTTAGAAGACACAGGATTCTCATTTGTGAACTGCAAGGTGACGGGTTCAGGGGCAATCTACCTTGGGAGGGCTTGGGGCACCTTCTCCAGGGTTGTATTTTCGTACACTTACATGGATAACATCATCATCCCTAGTGGCTGGTACAACGGAGGAAATCCCAACAGGGAATTGTAAGTCTCTCTCTCTCTCTCTCTCTTGAAGGGTTTACCCCATTAACCACTTGTATACTGATAAAGGGCACCCTCAGTGCACAAAGCTCCGGCTAATGCAGGGTCTGGAGAAGGGGCGGACTACAAAAGCCTAAAGTACACAGCCTTACCTTGCATTTGCAAGAGGCTGCTTTTACGCCTTGAGCCTGTGACCTCAAGGTCACACAACTACAACTTTTACCATTGCACCAAAGCTTCCAGAGAGTTAATGAAACTTTTTAGGTGCAGAAGTGGCGTGGCGGAACAAGTTAGGCGACAGAATTTAGCTACACATTTTATTCATTAGGGACCTGCTAGTGGAACGCCTGCTGACGCGTATACTGGACATAGGACTCAACGGAAGGTCCAATTACCTTCTTAGAATGACCAACATACCTAACCTTGAAACGTAAAGAGTCAAAAAGGGACCCGGGGGAGACTGGTTATGGCAGCTGGGTGACAACGAACAGTGAAAATCTTTCCGTACCATCATGTGAAAGAACAGGAACAGAGTCTGTATAATATTTTCCTTGATGTTGTCCGAAGACAATCTATTCTACATCAGCCTTTTTTTGGTATTAAGGGTGGCTGGCCGACTAACCAACGGGGACATTTTGGAGCCAATGTAGCACTCTGTCTTGATACAGATACAGGGCAGAGGGCATTCATGCCGGCTGATAAATCCTACAACCTTTTGTTTTACACTTTCGTTGGCGATTCAAGTAACTGGTTATCACGTTTGGTTGAAAAGCCAGTGGCAAGAAGCTATAATGTATAACATTATGATTGAACAGCTCCAAACTGGATCGATCCCAGCACCATGTCACTCTCCTTGCCAGACATGTGCCAAGTACCAAGATCAGATGATTTATTTTGTTATTCAGGATCAAAGTCTGAGAACGTTTGGATCCACCGTGATCCTTGTCCTTGATTAAAAGTGGGTTTTCAAATGGTCTGGCGATTGCGGAGATGGACAGTCTCGATTACCATACCACCAACCACATTTTCTGTATGGCCAGAGACTGTGACTAGGAGAATGACGGTTCAATTTTCAATTTAAATAATAATAATAATAATACGGCCAATGCTAGTTCCACACGCAGCAGTGGATAAGGCAGCAGCACTAGCCGCCATTGCCTACCTTACGTGGATGGTTGTAATGGGAGGCTGCCACTCTCTTATCTGAAGAACATATGTCATTCGCTTATAATATGTAACTGGCAACGATGAGCGGTTACCATTACTGGTTCAAGTTCATTATGATGAGCCAGAGAATGTCATTTTGACCAAAACAAGCAATAAACAATAGGCTCTACAAAGAAAATGCCACAGCCTAATCATCTAGTTACAACACTGAACCTGGACATATCATCCAGCCCACTGAGTGCAAGGCTGGTCTTTCACACCATTCATTATTAATCCACCAAATGAATGACTTGGATTGAGTAATATATTTCACTAATATTACAGAAATTTAGATGAATTATTGACATTTTGTTTACTGCAGGACTGTGTTCTATGGGCAATACAAGTGCACTGGACCAGGAGCTACCTTTGCAGGGAGGGTGTCATGGTCAAGAGAATTGACAGATGAGGAGGCCAAGCCTTTTATTTCCCTCGGCTTCATTGATGGATCCGAATGGATCAAATTTTAAAGTTTCTTCTCGTTCTCACATTCCTAAATTATATCCGAAAATCAATGTAAATTTGAAAATGAATGTGTGTTATTCATGTCAATAATTAAAAGTTTGGTTCTGGGTAATTTTCCTTCATTAAGATCACCCGTGAATGTGTTGCACATCAGGATCATCATAGATGTGACTCCTATGCTTCTAATGTATAATGTTTTCCAACCAATCATTGTCTTTTTATCACCTGAGTGAGTAACGCTACATGGTTTGATGGTGACTATATTTGGCTAACCGTAAGTAAACTGTGAAATGGTAACCAGGATGAGTGGCTGGCATTAGGCTCTGGTTGGATTACTTCCCCTGGATCTTAGACGTCTCCCTCAACATTGATGCTTATGCTGAATTCAAGATATCATGGTTAGGGGTGCTCGGAATCCAGTTCTTAAGTGAAAAATTGAATTCATGTCGTTGGATTCTTGTGATTGTGCACTTGTGTCTGTCCAACATCGATCTCTTGGGCCACAAAAGCTAAAAAGTACATGCATTTGGGCAACAAAAGCTAAGGAGTTCAAGGACTTTGCTTTCGTAGATTTCCTAAGACATTAGAATGTGATTAGAAGCTCAAAGATTCACAAGGTGAAGAAGGCTTCTCTTGAATATATATACCAAAAGCTTTTATATGGGCCCAGTAACATGGGTGGGCCCCATCTTAGGCCTTTTTTGGTTATGGACTTGGCCCCAATGCCTACAAAAAAGGCTCCTCATTTAAAAGGCCTACATTCTGGAAAATATAAAGAAATCTCTCTTGTAAATATCTAGATGTTCTAGAAAGTTTCTAGATTAATCCTTAAATATCTAGGCTAGATATTTATGAAGCAATTATGTGGAAGATTCTAATGTAACTTCTAGAAAAGTATCAATCATTGGATTGAAGACACTTGGAATAATCTCCACCACACATTAAGGAGTTGGTAGGTGGAAGACAAGTATAAATAGATGTACACTCATCAATTGTAAGCAAGCGAAAATAAAGAAAGAAAGAAGCGAGTAAGAGTGTTAGGGAATAAGTCTTGTAAAAGTAACAACCTTGTCTTTGTAATTATTTTGTAGCAAAATTGGGAGAGTTTTTCTTCCTTCAATAGTACTGCCTTTTTTCTTATTTTCTTTAGAGATCATACTTTTTCCTCAATGTGTGGTGGAATATCTCCACCACACATTGAGGAGGTGGTATGTAGAAGACAAGTATAAATAGAGGGACACTCATCAATTGTAAGCAAGTGAGAAAGAAAAAAAGAAGCGAGGGAGAGTGTGAGAGAGTGAGTCTTGTAGAGGTAGCAACCATGTCTTTGTAATTGCTTTTAGCAAAATTGGGAGAAGATTACTACACCATGGATAAAAAAAAGACTCCCAGGGAGCAAAGAAAAAAAGATAAGAAGGCATTGTTCTTACTCTATCAAGGGGTAGATGAAATAACATTTGAAAAGATCACTAAAGCAAAGTCAAACAAAGAAGTATGGGAGATTCTAAGCACCTACTTTAAGGGTGTTAATTGGGTAAGAAGGGTTCATTTGCAAACTTTAAAGGTTAAGTTTGAAGCTACTCATTTAAAGGAAGGTTAGTCTATCTCTAACTACTTCTCACTGTTACTAGTTATTGCTAATAACCTAAAAAAGAAATGGAGAAAAGATTAAAGATGTTTGTGTAGAAGAGAAAATATTGTGATCCCTCACAACCAAATTTGAATACATGGTTGTGGTCATCGAAGAATTTAGAGATTTAGAAACTCTCACAATTGAAGAGCTAATGTGATCACTTCAAGTGCATGAGCAATGTCTAATAAAGAGTGGTAGCCCAGTCATGGTAGAGTAAGCACTCGAGCCAAACTTAACTCT
The DNA here is from genome assembly GCA_035236585.1 of Warburgia ugandensis. Taxonomy (NCBI): domain Eukaryota; kingdom Viridiplantae; phylum Streptophyta; class Magnoliopsida; order Canellales; family Canellaceae; genus Warburgia; species Warburgia ugandensis. The sequence continues at coordinate 17,234,223 of CP141133.1, forward strand.
AAATGATCAAAGGGGTGATCATTCTCAATGTGGAGGCATCACCAATGGTAGTTGTGGAAGAGGCCATGGGAGAGGAAGTTATCAACATCAGGGGCCAAATCAATGGAAACCCACCAACAATGAAAGAGGAATGAGTAGAGGTAATTATACTCATGGTCGTGAACATGGAAATATAAGAAGTGTCTAGTGTTAGAATTACAACAAGACCAGCATTATGCATCAAGTGTTGGACAACGAATCAAAAAATAAAAATCATCAATCTAATTTTGCATAATCATTTGACTACATGAAAGAAGATGTCACGCTTCTCATTGCACAAAAGGATACACATAATTAATAAGATGTATGGTATTTTAACTCTGGAGCAAGCAATCACATGTGTGGTAAGAACAAGGTCTTTAAAGATTTGGTGGAAGATGTTCATGGCAATGTCAGCCTTGCAGATTCATCCAAAGTACCATTGATAGGAAAGGTTAAAATTAAAATTTATCAAAAGAATGGTGCCCCAAAATATATCTCAAATCTGTATATTGTATCCAACATGAGAAGTAATATTCTTAGCATTGGGAACTCTTAGAGAAGGGGTACAAAATACACATGGAGGATGGGTGTCTCTCGTTGATGAATATCTAAGGGAGGCTTATTACAAAAGTTCAAATGACACCAAATAGATTCTTTCCTCTCTTCATATTAACACAAGCCTTGAAGAGTTCTTTTATAGAAGCATCATGGATGTATCATGGAAGTAGCGTCTTCGCTTTAGCATCTCAATTTCAATGGACTTAAGCTATTGTTTACATTAAGCATGATGCGAAGATTACTGACAATATAGAAGTTAGAGTACATATGCGAGTCTTACACCCTTGGCTAGAAGCAAAGAGCCCCTTTTCAAAATGAATGATCTTGGAAAGTAGCAGGTCCCCTACACATGGTATACACTAACATTTTCCTATTTAACCTGCTTCATTTGGAGGTAACAGATACTTCATCACCTTTATTGATGATTTCAATAGAAAACTTTTGGTCTAATTTATGAAAGAAAAATTTGCTACCTTTACTATTTTTAAAAGTTATAAGCTTATGATGGAGTTGAAAGTGGTTATTCACCTAAGATATTAAGATATGATTAAGGTGAGGAATGCATCTCTAACAAGTTTCAAAGTTATTATAAAGAGAATGACATTAAGAAACAATTTATAGTAGCATACAAACCACAACAAAATGGCATCGAATTGGATAGCCCTTGACATGAGAAGAATCATGCTTAAAGAGAAAGGCTTGCCAACAAATTTTTGAGCTAAAGCTGTAGCATGTACAGCTTATCTTCTCAACAAGTGTCCTACAAAAAGTGTAAAGAACAAAACACCACAAGGAGCATGGAGTGCCTACAAGCTAAGTGTGCCTCACCTTAGAGTTTTTGGGTGCTTTGTATATGCTCAAGTACCTAAGGTAAAAAGAAAGAAGTTAGATTATTGTAAAAAGAAGTATATCTTCATTAGCTATAATTAGGAGTCCAAAGCCAACAAACTCTACAATCTACTTTAATAAAAAGTGGTGGTACGTAGAGATGTGTTTTCAGCAAGAAGGAAGCATGGAACGATGTTGAGTATTTAATTTTGGATAAAATAGCCCTAATTTAACATTTTATTAGACCACCCAATCATTCAAATTTGCAAGTTTTTGTATTTTAGCTGTGACGACCCGGGTTTTTGAAACACATTTTATAATATATATTTCAAAGGCAAGGGCGTCCCCTTAGTAATTTTTTTTTTTTCGCAAAACAAAGTAGCGGAAATTCTTTTATTTTAAAACTTGTTTTGAAAACCCAAGTCACCACTTCATACATAACATAAGTACAATTTGTGTACAAAATAAAATTCCATTGAAGGAATATGATTTTATTAAACTTCCAGGATCCATCCAGTGGTTCACAGTACACAACCCATTGTATCCTTACAATACTTGTCCAAATACACAATTCAAATTACAAAGTTCTAAATACAATACATGCTCTCTATACAATGTTTCAAGGGATATACCCTTATTACTTATTCTTCACTAGTTCTTCAAGTCTTGAGCTCCTAAGTCTCCTTCTCGTATACGAGATATTGTAAACATTTGAACATTTACAATATCCTGTGATGCTTGGTAGGGATAAGAATGTAAGTTATTGACAGTAGAATCTCAATATTCACTTATCACATAATTCATTCTATCATAAACACATTCATAGACCACTATTATTGATAGGAACATCTCATTTCCTTGTCATTTGTGTTCACCTTTATACTTACATAGTATATACGAACAAATCCTTTAAAATTGTAAAAATAATCAATAATCATTTCCATACAAAACTGATCAACTCCTTTCATTATAGGAGATTTGTATTTCAGCCAGTTACTAGACTGGGATTTTCCCTTCTTGGGAAAAATATTGGTAATATACAATTACCTGGCATTTCATCATGCCATCCTTTAAGGCATTTCACTATGCCAATTTCATATGCATCATAATGCAAAATAATCAAGGACTACTATGCTTGCGATCGATCCGTCTGACACTCGGATAGCTGTTCAATAATCCACTTATACCATTCTCGATTAAAATTACAATATCCATGTCCATATGGGAGGACCATGGCTTCACGGTGGTGGCCTTCCATAATTGCCCCACCCGACTTTTAGCCTTTCTTAGGCTTGGTATTCAATATCATCAAGTTTCAGAGAGTGGGTGGCCAAACCCTCTTAACTCTCTTAGCATAGCATCCCTAGGCTTATGCCTGTTTAAAACAAAACCACAAGCCTCCAAGCTTGTATGTAAAATAATACTTATACATATCAGACTATCACGTGCATTTAACTAAAAGTGGAATATTTTCTATTTTTCTATTCACTTAGGGTTGTTCTCAATTCTCAACTTAACCATTTAATACTTATTTTCCTCATCATTTGGTTGGATCATATTTCAATTTGAGGTATTTACCTTAATATATTGGTATTATACATGTCAATACTTCAAAACATAAGATCATGTATTAGACATGTATCTTTATGTAAAAGCATTCTTAATAATCCACCTACCTCAATAAGGTATTCTTACTCCTTGATATCTGCCATAGTCTCGATCAACATATATACGGCTCACAAATCATATGTATAATGTCATTTTCTAATCAAGGGTGCATACTTACATGGTCTTTTGATCATCCTTATGTAGGAATAATCGACTCTTTCTTCCTTGAATATCATATGTCTAAGGGTTTAATATCATTTATACAAATACTATACATATCATACATAAACAATCTAATCTACATTGGTGTTTCTTTTTCTTTATTGTTTTTGATCATACAAGATCTCATCTTGTTTGATCATCCTTATCTTACTTACTATTTTTATTAGGATTAGATAATTTGCTATCTTTTTATGTTCTTATTATTATTCAACCGATTAGTGTCTTAGTTGGTTGAAGATAATTTATTTCTTCCTATTACTAGACAACTCCTCCTTATTTCAGGATGACTAGTACTTACTAGTTAAAGTCTGCTCAAAAAGTAGTTAATACAACCCTCATCTAAGGAGGCGTCTAGACCTCTCTTACGTCAATGGGAGGTGAGGGAAAAGCACTTGGCTCTTGTATACCCCCTATAACCACAATGTTCAGAGTCCACTAGAGTGGTACTAGCTCAACCTTTGACAAGGTTCCTATGAGCTCCTTACCTTAAGTCCCTTCTCTAATTGATTTTAATTAATTTCCATGGATATGCACAATGTCATCCATGGATGTTCATTATTTTCCTATTTTGGGCCAAGGAAATGATAAATCATTCCTTATATTGTCCTACTAACTATAGCCCTTACTAAGTCAAAATCATTCATTCATCTTAGTTGTCCATGAATTTCTATATTTCATTAGTTTACATTTTTGGTGATTTATGCTCCTTATATCTTAACAATTACTTAACAATTGAATAAATTTTGACAATAAGTAATTCATCAACTTGAAAGCATAAATCAAATATAAGTTTAACAACTATATACTAACATTCTTCCTATGAATGTAACTTAAGCTAGTGAAATAAAACAAACATGATCCTAAGTTATGAAACACATCTTCTATCGTAATGAAATCATGTTAATTTACACTAACATGATCCTAAGATAATCAAATCTACTAACAAATTACTCATTTAGGGCATATCATACTAAAATTTAAAGATTACACTATCATGCTTTCTAACTTAGAACATAAATCACATTTACACTTCTATATCCAATAAAAGACAATTAAAACTTGAAACATAAATCACATTTAAACTTATATATCCAATAAAAGACAATTAAAATAATTTTATTAAGATTATTATAAACCTTTAAATATGATCCAACCATTAGATCTTAGGTGTTTTCCTTTAGATTAAGGGTTTAATTACCTTTAGGGCTTTTAATCCATTAAGATCCAAAAATCATATCCACTTGATTTTGTCACATTTCATCCATGATCTAACTGGATTCCATCATAATATCATCCCTTTAATCCATCCCAAGGATCTGATCATACTTGATCTCATTGATCAAGTGGGTCCCTTTGTAATTTTTATTTTTTATTTTAGGGTTTTTCTACCATAAAGGGTAGATCCCCTATTTTATCCAAGATCTGTCCAAATTAACCATAGATATTACTTTATTACATTATTATATCATCACTAAAATAAATTTCCAAGATCTAATCACCTCAAATCTTGAAGATCTTAGAAATTGGACACCTATTTAAAAAAATACAGAAAAATACAGATATAATTTTTAGAAATATTATGACTTCATTAGAAACTAGACATTACAAGATTTCCATAGCTTCTTTCTGATCTCAATTTGGAGTTCATATGACTCCACAATCTTAAATTGAAGTTTTCAGCCGTTCCTAGGGTCCAGATTTGATGCGGGCAGCTGAATAATCTCTCTCAATTGAGGGTCCAAACCTTGTTAGATTTTCTTAAAAATTGTATCCTAGGGGTTTTTAACCCTTCTGGATCTATTAGAGAGCTCAGAATTTTCATCTGAGCTCTCTATCACCATAAATTGAAGGGGCTGGTATTTACTTTATTTTTACCATTTTTCATTCAAATTAAATTACAGAAAAATAAAAATTACACTAAAACATAATAAATATGAATGGGAAGTAGTTCCACCTACTTGATTGGAGAAAAAACATATATTTGATGCTCAATTTGAGAGAATTACCGGTTGATGATAATATAGCCCGATTGTCCACCTTTTTGTAGTTTTCTGTTGTTGGAACCGTTGGATCTTGAAATTGATTTGGGGATTTTGTATATAATGTAGTGTAGGAGGTTATGGACGGTGTAATTGATCAGATTCTTCTTGGAACGGAGTGCCTAATTGAATTTAGGTCTCTTGTTCCACTTAGAAAGAGGAGAGAGAAATAAGAAAAATAGAGATTGGGGAGGGATGAATGAGAATTTGGAGCTGAAACACCAGGGAAGATTTGGAAATTTCGTGGTTAAGGTTGTGAAAATTTTTGGAAATTTTTGGAACATATTTATAGCCAAATTTGAATTTTTTATCATTTCTTTTGATAGGATATTTTATTACTTTATAATTTTTTATTACAAGTGCATTCTCCATTCTCCACTACAATCTCCACTACATTCTCCACTACCAGCAATAATGCACTGAGCAATTATTGTTGCTTCTAGAATGTTGGCCCACTTTGTGGGCCCCACTTTTATGTGAAAAGACGTTTTTGCCCTTTGAACTCAAAAATTGGAGAATAATAGACAATATTTGTCCGAACTCAGAATCGAGCGTACTTAGTGGCGTTGGAATCGTATTTATAAGTACTTCATGAATATTGATGTCTTATTTCTTGAATATGGAATATGGGTAAAATTACCATTTTGCCCCTAAATGAAGAAAATTAAGAAATTTTCATTTTAACTCAGAATTGAACGTACTTAATGTTGTTTCGATCAGTTTTCCAAGTACATCTATAATTTCTATATTTTTATTCATGGTATAATCTCCATAAAAAGAGAATTTTCAATAACCTAATATTCCAGCCCAGAATTTCTAAAAATTCAAACTTTATTAATTTGCCTTAATAAGTTACAAAAATTTAGGGTCATTACATTAGCTCTAATTAATCATCCAATTATTGATTTGCAAAATTTGATAGTCAAATGATCATTAGAAGTTAATTAGATGATTAAAGTATGATCAAGATGAATTTAATTTGAGTTTTGTATGGTGCAAATCAACCAGATTAGACATTGAATGGCTCAGATCAAATAAATGGACTAGATCATCCATCAAGGATCAATAAGCAAGATAGATCATGGAATGGTTTCCTAATTGGGAACCAAACAAAAAAGGAGACCTTGTAATGGAAAGGGAAAAATCAAAGTGGAAATGGTTGAAAGTTTTAAGAAAAGGAAATTGAACTTAGAAGATGAAACCAAAGAGAGAAAGAAAGAACCAAACATAGAAGGGGGAAAAATCAAATATGAAGGGCTCGCAAGTTTAAAACCAGAGGAAGGGGAGAAAGAGGGCCACCATTGTAGGACTGTTTAATGGTGGAGATTTCTTCACTATTGAAACTCTTCAACGTAAGACTTCTCTCAACATAAATAACCCAAGGAGCACCAACCATAGAAGGATCTAAACTGTAGCACTGTAAGAGACTTCTCCACAATAAAAACCAAAGAATCCAAAGGAAGAAAAGAACTAAAGGACTCATCTCTAGTCTTGTTTCTCCTTCACAATTCCCAGTTCTCTTTCCCTTTCTCCTTTATCACCTGTCATCCCAGCCTCTTTTTGTCCTCTATTATCTCTCTCTTTCATTCTCTGTTTTTTTGTTTCCCACCATATTTCCTTCCCTTATAACTATTTCTTCCTTCATTTTAGCACCTATTTTTCTTTGATTTCACAAATTTTCTCGAAAAAATTTCTCTGTTTTACTTCCTTGCATTATTAAGGAGAAAACCCAATTCAGGTTTTTCCCTATTTTTCTTCCTTTCCCATTGTTTCCCCCATCCTTGTCATCATCTTGCTCCTTAATTGCAATTTTATTTTTTCTAAATTTTCTCCTCCACTAGGGTGAAACCAAAAAAACTAGAATAATTCTTTTTGCCCATGGTCCTTCTTTCCTAATTCCAATTGTGTCCCCTATTTTGTCTTATTCATATTCCTATTTTACATTATCCAAGCTTTACTCTATTCTTAGTTAATCCACAAATTACTAAATCCAATTCCTATTTGATTAAGGTCTAATCAAACCAACAATTTAGCTTTAATTAATAGTACCAATCTAGTTTTTGATCTTTTTCTCTTTTGATTTTCAATTAGTTCTGAGATATTCATCAAAACACAATTCCTAGTTAATTTAGTAGATCTAATCTTTCATCTGCAATCTAGAAAATTGATCTAAGCTGTCTAATTTTAAAATTTTACATTGAAACAGATCATTAGATTTTTTGTAAGATCTGCATAATCAAACCATTGAATCTTTAATTAGATACCTAAGGGATGAATTGATAAAGGTTGATCGACTTAGATGTGGCCAGAATTAAAATATGTCAACCTAGGGAAGTAGATTTCACTTGATATTTTGTTTATTTCTCTATCTTTTGAATTTGGAGTTTTGTAATTTTTATTAATTTAATAGATCTAAGTTTTTAAGTTATTTTTATTTAGTTTTTGAAAATTTTGTTAATTTGTGGAAAATTAAATTTTATTTAAACTCTAATTTCTTTAAGTTGAGCTCTTATGGGATTGACCCGTACTTGTATAAGATGTACTACAATAGCTTGTGCACTTGCAGAATCCAAATAACAAGTTTTTGACATCATTTTTGACCACCCGCAATAAAATTGTCACAAAATTTAATTAAAATTCAAAAAATAAAAAATTATAGGAATTGCATCCATTTAGCGTTCTAAGAATTTAAGCACATTTTTTTTATTTTTTAGCGCATAATCACTTTATTTCCTAAAATTTAGTACTTACTGCTATATATTTTTATTTTACATGAAATTAGACAATGAGGAATTGGAGAAGGATTTCAATTAGGAAACCCAAATATTTATTTTGAGTAAATTGTAGTGAGGAATCATAATTTTTAATCGCATTTCATTTAAAAGGATTGTAATAATACAGGTCAAGGGTGGATCATTGTAACTTAGAAGTAGAGGTGGAATGTAAAAAGGTCCCAACCTCGTATGAGAAGACTTTACCCAAGACCCCATTATGAGTAATCCTAGTCCTTAAAATTCCTATATTAGGGCTTGCCTATTTAGAATAACTTTGCATTTATTGGTAATATAATTGCATATGAATATCATACTTAATAACTATTGCACTTTAGGGTTTGCATTAGTTTATTATTTTTAATTGCACTAAGGTTATTTTGATCGAACTGCCATAGAGTGTGAAAACTAATTAATAAGGGCACCCGACCCCACAAGATCAAGGGTGAATTTCATCACCACCTCTTAGCCCACCTAAGATAATTACCACAAGCACGTAACCCAACCTACCAAATTAATTTAAAATTAGTTAAAAGAGACTTATAGAGGCCATCAAATGCTCGTAGGACTCTCTTGGAAGGAAGCAACCCATTGCCACTCTAGTGGCCTCTAACTGACTGCACTAATATGTAAACAACTAGTTCTGCGAGCACATTCTATGACTCAGACTACCTACAATTAGCTAAGAAGGGTGCACAACTATTGGTTAGGTTAGGATCTAATTAGTAAGCAATAAGGCACGTTTGAAAGAGATGGGGGGTTAGAATAGGCTAATTTAAAAGCTTCTCTCTCTTACAAAATTAAGAAAATCAAATTGTCTACTTGTTAGCCTTAGGGTGGTTTGAATTTTGAGCGCTATCATTCTCCATCATCAGCAATTAGGTTACATTAGTTAGGGTAGTTTTTCCCATTAAAAAAATTAAAAATTAAACAAATACAAATACAAAAAATTTAAAATTTAAAATTTTTAAAAGAGAGCTTTCATCGTATATACTTTTGTATACATAATAAAATTAAAAGGTTAGTCACGTACGACCAAAATGACATACAACCAGGTCAATCACTATCAATGACTTATCAACGATCAAGGGGTAACTCATCCCAAGGAAGTATTAGAGGTGATCAAGGCCCTTCACTCATCATGAATGAGGACCCACCACCACAATGGATGATGAATATCAACCTCCACCAAGGAAGAATAATCATCCACCAAATAGAGTTTGGAGAAGGAATAACAATAGAGAGGACAAACAGAGTGAACCTATGGATAATAATTAATATCAAAACTTTCATGGAAGAACTCTAAAAGACTACCTTCAGCCTACATGCACCAGTACACCATCTTGAGTTATTCTTTCTCAAAATACTAGTGCACTATAATTAAAAAGGGGAGTAATCCAATTACTTCCCAAATTTCATTAGTTAGACAGTGAAAGTCCTAACCTATACCTTAAAGAGTTTGATGAGGGATGTAGTACCCAACAAACACAAAATAGTGGCTTAAATACTATAAGGCTTAAACTAATTTCTTTCTCTTTAAAGGAAAAAGCTAAAATATGGTTTAATGCCCTACTAGTAAGTTTTATAAAACAAATACACTTCATCGTAAGTTTTAATGCCCTACTAGTAGGGAATTCTTGAAAAAGTTTTTTCCTTACATATAAAACAAATACACTCCAGCGTAAGATACTGAACTTCACCCAAAGAGACAAAGAATCATTCTACCAATGCTGAGAAAGGTTCAAGGATCATTTACTCACATGCCCACATTATGGCTATGAACCATGGTGGATCATTAACTTCTTTTATGAGGAACCTAATTCTAATATGCGCTAGTTTGTAGAGACGATGTGCAATGACAACTTTTTAAACAAACAACTACATGAGGTGGAAGAGTATGTAGAATGAGTAGCTGAAAGTACACAGACCTGGGCTGATTAAAAAAGAATAGAACATCCATATAAGCCCAAGCCCACCACCCATCCTTGGAGAGGCATGTATGCCATGTCTGACAAAAATGAACTTAATATCAGAATAGCATCCCTAACTGAAAACTAGAGGCCATAGAAATGGTAAAGAATAAATCTAAAAGGATTAACAAGTATGTTGCATCTATGAGAGTACCTGTAATATCCTTAATTTTTAGGATAAAATAGGAAATTATTAAATAAATTAAAATAAAAAATTTATGGATGAAATTTTTTCCTAAAAATATAATAATTAGAAAGTGATCGTCGATACGAATCCAACGCCACCAAGAACGCGAAAAACGGAGCTCAAACGAGGGAGTTATGAGCCATCAAAGTTGGAAGGGCAAATTGGTCATTTGATAGAGACGTGTTAGACAGGGGTCCAAATTGATACTGGCACCCCCGTCTTCCACACGTCTCTACCAGTGCCGGAAAAATCGCCGGAGAGACGTGGAAAGAGACGTGTGGGGAAGTGTTTCTCTTCCCCAAGACTCTAAAACCCTATATATATGCTCCTCTAGGAGCCAAAACGCTCCACTTTGAGCGTTTTCTCTGAGTTTTTACGCAAAACCCTAGCCCTGCAAAACTTAGATTTTTCGGCGAGTGGAGCCCCGGCAACACGAGCAACTCTGGCCAGGTGCAAGGTAAGCCTCAAACCTATGTTTTTCGTAATTATTAAATAGAAAAACAATTAGGAAAACATTTAAAAAATTAGGAAAAATCATATTTTTAGGAACCTGTGTGCACGCTACTGTTGGAGCGTGATTTCATGGATCAAACCTAGTCCGTTTGAAAATCTCACCGTCCAACTAGTGCACAAGAGACCCAAGAGCATACCCTTTAAATTTGGGAGTGATCCAACGGTGGATTTCTCCAGAAAACCCAAAAACCAGTACCTAGGGAGGATTTTAGGAACTTGGGAAAAATCATTTAAAAACCATGGTTTTTGGAAAAATCAGTGCAAAAGGAGGGCATAAATGGATTCTAGAGAGAATTCTAAAGAAAATGGCGCAAAAATCACGCAAAACGGAGCTCTGTAGCTCCGTCGGAGGAGACCGGAATCTGGTCGTCTTCTCCGGCGTCGTCAACGACGTCGGCGCCCTGGCACTGACACTAAGACGCAGTCGGGGATGCACAAAGGACGACGTCACATGACGTCGTCGTCGCACACGTGCGCGGAGCCGCGCGCGTGCAGGGGAAAGCCAGATGGCGTTCGCGGTGGGGCCGGGACGCGGCACGTCCCGTGCGGCGTCTGCGTCGGCGTGCGTCTTCGTGCGCCGGTATACGCCGGTGTAAACCGGCGGAAAAGGGCGCCGCCGGTATAAACCACCTTATGGTGGTCCAGCAGGCCCCATTTGAGGGTAGTTTTCACTAAAACTTGATTTTTGGGAGCTAGAGAGGTCCAAATCATGATCCGAAAGAGGCGTTGTGACCGTATTGACGACGTGGACCTAGTTTTAACTTAAAAACTTAGAAATGACCACTTTTTATTTAGAAAAATTTTTAAATAGTGATGTGACATGTACAGGTGCACTTAAATATACCAGTTAAAGGGAGTTATTAGCAAGCTAGTGGTCTCACACTGAGGTAGGTGACGACAACTAATGTTTTGCCTTGATTTTTAAATCATGTTTAAACATAGCATCTTGTGTGATTGTGTTTTAAAATGCAATTATTATTTACCGTGGATTTCATGCGACATTGCGTATAGGATGGTTATTCCAAATTGAAATCTTTTACTGAATAAACTTATTTAAAATGCTTTTACAAGCATGATGTAAATTAGTTATGCTTAATTAGAGACTTATTTCTTTTTATATATATAGAAAATGCATGGATTTACATGGAAATGAGAATAGAGGCTTAGTAGCTGGTCCTTTTATAGGCTAACCCCAGGATGAGGGGCATGTCTTGGGGATTGCAAGCTATAAGTGCTCTTGAGTTTTAGTATATACATATAATTTCCGTGTTTTATATTTGATGACGGGTGCTCTCGCCCGGTGGGCGTCATGCTAGGAGGGATAGGGCCGGCCACCCACCTTCCAAGATTATGATGTGATGAGTTTGTGATATGATAGACACCTACCCATAGATGGCATTCGGTAGGGGTTTGGTAACATGGATAGTCCACACTACCGGTCTGAGCCTTTCCATGGGGACAGACACTAAGTCTCCCGTTATGGTGTCGATTTCGGGGAGCCATGCGTGGTTGATACCCATGGAGGGTTGCCACTGCAACATGATGGCCCATATTCTTATTATGTGTGCATGTATGATGAGCATGGTTATGGATGATATGCCTGGGTGTGACGACACTCAGAGGTTGACTACGTGTACTTCTGATCAGGGATGTTAGTGCGATGTGGTGGGACCCATTACCTTAGGGTGCCCTTATTCTAGTTGTATGCTCCATTTTATTGATTCATGTCATGTTTTAACTCCGTGAATTTCATGTTTTAGCATATGGAATAAATTGACATTTATTGAACATGGCATTATGATCTCACTATTTTCATAAATGTTAGACTTTTCATCAATGTTGTTCATTATTTCTTTCATTTATTACATTAATTGTCTATGTACCTACACAATGCTTTGTTTTGCAATGCCTTAGATCTCGAGCGCGACACCAGGAAAGGAAAAGCGGTTGATAAACCTTGAGAGCAATTGAAGACTAGTTTTCCCTATAGTTTTAGACAGTAATGTGAGTCATTAGAGTGGATTATCATTTGAATTTTATTATGGACTGCATACTTTATATTTGGATGTGATTTAGATGTTTGGACATATGTTGGACATTTATATGGGATGTTATGATGGATAGACCCTGGGCCATATTATTATTGTGTTTTGGACATTTATTTGAATTAAAATAAAGGAGCCTATTTAATTGACGTTGATTTATATGCGAATTATTTATTTATGTTTAAATTACATGTATGCCATTTTGAGAAAGGAAAACTAACACCCGGAGTTTTAAAGATAGGTTTAGTAAAATGTTAAATAAATCTTTTCTCATGGGATCCCAAATGCTCTTATTTAAAATGCCATTATTATAATAAAAAAAAAATTGTCTTAAAAATCCGGGGTGTTACAGTACCACACATCTTACTCAGGAATGTCCCACCATTCTAGCATTCATAGAGATACATCATGATCAGGCCAATGCTTTGAATACATACAAAAGACCTTTCTCTCCATACTCAAAGACATAATCCCAACTTGAGAAATCATCCAAATTTTAGTTAGAGAAGTGGGCAAACTGCAAATGTCTCCAAACCTAGCCCATACTAGCCTCACCAACAAAATCAAGGACACTCTATTCCAGTCCCATACCAATATCAATCTCATCAATCTCCTATTCTTATATGTTATTACCCTCACCCAAAAGGCCAATAGATTATAATTTACATCAAATTATCCAAAACCAGGAGAGGAAAACTTCTCAATTGGAAAACCAATTAAAATAATCCACACAATCTATGAATGAAATGAAAATTATAATGAGTCAAATGATATAAAATATGAAAAAAGGAAAGTTCCCAGCTTAACCACAAGCAAACCTTAAGGGAGTGCATGTGGTTGGCAATAATGCATCATTAATCTCTACCATGGAATAAACTAAGACTGTCACCATTCTTAGGAGTCATAAAAGAATTAAGAAAGATGAGTCACAAAAGATTGATAAGGTTAAAAGACCTACTAAGGAATAAGAAAATTCTAAAGAGAAGGACCCCACTCCACCTCTTGAGCGATGCCATATTCCTGCTCCATTCCCTCAGAGGTTGCGTCTAACTCCAAAGTCTACCTCTAATGATGAGATTTCCAAGCAAGTTAAGATCATCATACTGCTCTTAGACACTATGAAACAAATCCTACCATATGCCAAATTCCTAAAAGACCTTTGCACCATAAAAAGAAGATTAAAGGTTCAAAAGAGAGCATTTTTACTGAGGAAGCTAGTTCCATTCTTCAACATCATACACTACCTAAATACAAGGATCTAAGTTGCTCCACTCTTACTTGCAGTATAGGCAACCATAGGACTAATAAAGCTTTGCTTGATTTAGGATCATTTGTTAACCTACTACCGTACTTGGTATATGAACAATTAAGTTTGAGTGAGCTTAAACCTACTACCACTATACTCCAGTTAGCTGGCCATTATGTGAAGATATAAAGATGGGTAATAGAAGATGCGCTTGTCAAGGTAGAATAGTTATACTTTTATGAAGATTTTCTAATTCTAGATACATAAACAGTGGTGAATGAGAAGAATGAAATACTAGTCATCCTGAGACAATCATTCTTGGCTATGTCTAATGCCTTAATTAATTGTAGAAATGGTTTAATGAAATTGTCCTTTGGTAATATGATATTAATGTTAAACATCTTCAACATTTGTAAGCAACTTGGAGAAATCTTTAATGACTTGCCCACTTTAATGAGTTTAATGAGGATGTGTTAATAGAGGAAGTTAGTGCCCTCCTTAATTCTATTCCTATCATGGACATAGATAAAGGGAAACCTCATTTCAAAGAACTTCCACTGAGGGAGTCCATTCCCATTCCATCCTCAACTGAACCTCCTAAGCTAGATTTAAAACCTCTACCTTCTAAATTCAAATATGCTTATTTAGGAGAAAAAGAGATTTTCCTTGTGATAATTTCATCCCAATTTGAAACATCTCAGGAAGAACAATTAATAGACACTTTAAAGGAACACAAAGGTACTATAGTATGAACCATTGCAGATATAGAGGGAATTAATCATTTAATCTATACCCATATGATATATCTGAAAGATGATACTAAACCATGTCATCAGTTGAAGAGAAGGTTAAATCCTAATATGTAAGAAGTGGTTAGAGAAGAAGTCTTTAAATTGCTTAATGTGGGAATCATCTATCTCATAAGTAACAGCAAATGGGTGAGTTCAACTCAAGTAGTTTCAAAGAAGTCTGGAGTGTCAGTGATCACTAATGCCAACAATGAATTAATACATACTAGAGTTACCTCTGATTGGCGTATATGTATTGACTATACAAAGTTCAATGTTATCACTAGGAATGACCATTTTTCTTTGGCCTTTGTTCACTAGATGTTAGAAATGATTACAGGGCATCAATTTTATTACTTTCTAGATGGTTACTCAAGGTATAACCAAATAGAAATTGCACCTGAGGATCAAGAAAAGATCACCTTTACATGTCCTTTTAGCACTTTTGCTTACAAAAGAATGTCATTTGAATTATGTAATGCTTCTGCCCCATTTCAACGCTATATGTTAAGTATCTTTAGTGATATGGTAGAGAGAATCTTAGAGGTTTTCATGGACAACTTTTCTATTTTTTGATGATTCATTTGACACATGTCTTGAAAATTAAAAAAAATAAAAAAAAAAATCTTAAGTAATTGTGAAGAGAAGAACTTAGAGATTATTTAGGAAAAGTTTCATTTCATAGTTCCTAAGGCAATTGTCTTGGCCGCATAATATCATCTATAAGAATAGACATAGATAGAGCCAAAGTTGACCTAATTACCAATCTACTCATCCCTAAATTTGGTAGGTATATTCTCTCATTCCTAGGTCATGCATGATCCTATAGGAGCTTCCCTAAAGATTTTAGAGCAATATCTAGACCATTGTGTCAACTCCTTACAAAGAATATTCCATTTAAGTGGCAAATAGCTGTCAAGAAGCTTTTACAAAGCTGAAGACAAGTTGATCATTGCACCTATCATGTAGCCACTTAATTTGAGTTTACCCTTTGAAACCATGTGTGATGCTAGTGATTACGCTGTAGGAATAGTATTAGGATAGAGAAATAAGAAAAAGTCATATGTCATCCACTATACAAGTAGAACCATAAGTAGCACCCAAATGAATCATTCCACTATAGAGAAAGAACTCCTAACAGTTGTCTTCACTTGGATAAATTTAGGTCTTACTAGGTTGGATCTAAA
Source organism: Warburgia ugandensis (assembly GCA_035236585.1). Lineage (NCBI taxonomy): Eukaryota > Viridiplantae > Streptophyta > Magnoliopsida > Canellales > Canellaceae > Warburgia > Warburgia ugandensis. The sequence continues at coordinate 17,250,206 of CP141133.1, forward strand.
ATAGTCATATTCACTGATCATTTAGCTCTTAAGTATCTTCTTTCCAAGAATGATGCTAGGCCAAAAATAATTAATGGATTCTTCTATTCCAAGAGTTTGAAATTAAGATAAAAAAGGACCAGAGAATGTTATAGCTGACCACGTGTCTCGCCTAGTTCTAACATAACCTTTGGATGAGTTGCCAATTAAAGGTATTTTCCTTGTTGATCAACTTTTTTGTGTTTCTCATCCTCCCTGGTTTGCTAACATTGCAAATTATTTAGTCACATGGAAGATTCTTGAACAATGGAGTAAACAAGAGCAGTAGAAATTATTTTCCAATGTTAAGCACAACTTCTGAGATGATCCATACTTATTTAAGTACTACTCATATTAAATAACTAGGTAATGTGTACCTGACTTAAAGAAAAATAGTGTCATCTCCTTTTTGTCATTCAAAAGAATGTTGTGGACATCATTTTGCACACAAAAAAACTACAAATATTTTGTAATGTGGTTTCTACTGGCCTTCATTATTTAAAGACATGTGTGTTCTATAAATCATGCGAGCATGATCAAAAGTTAAGATGAATAACCTATAGGAATATGATGCCTCCCAACTCTTTGCTTGTCATAGAAGTTTTTTACTGCTAGGGTATTGATTCCATGGGGTCATTCTCACCTTCTTTTGGCTACATGTACATCTTATTGGTAGTAGACTATATATCCAAATGGATTGATGCTATCCCTTATAGGCATAATGATCACAAAATAGTTGTTAAATTCTTAAAAGAAAATATTTTCTTTTATATTTGGGACCCTCATGCCATTATAAGTGATAACGGCACACATTTTTGTAAAAAGCTTTTGAAGCACTCATGAAAAAGTAAAACATCACCCATAAAGTTGCAACACCATATCACCCACAAACAAGTGGACAAGTAAAAGTATTTAATCTAATTATAAAAAATAATTGTTCAAAAGATTAATAATCCGCATTGTAAGGATTGGTCTCTCAGACTGACTGATGTACTATGGGCATACAAGATTGTACACCAAATCCCAATTGGTATGTCTTCCTATCGTATTGTATACCCGCAAAGCTTGCCATTCGCCTATAGAATTAGAACATAAAGCCTACTGGGTAATAAATAATTTAAATTTAACATGGAAAAAGTAGTCTCACATGGAAAAAACTATCTTAATAAGCTTGATGAGATCAGGTAGGAAGCTTATGAAAGTAATGGGAGTTTTAAGAAAAAGACTAAAGTTTTTCATGATAAAATCATAATGAGAAAATCTTTTACTTTAAACTAGAAGGTTATGCTTTACAAATCTATGCTCCACCTATTTCCAAGCAAGCTTAGATCTCAATGGACTAGTCCATATATAGTCAAAGAAGTTTTTCCATATGAGACCCTTAAGATTGAGGATGTTAGGATTGACCATACTTTTGAAGTGAATGATCATCATTTAATGCCTTTCTTAGAATATGAGAATCTAGAAGTTGAGTCCACAACTCTAGAAGATCATGTTTATGAAGCTTGAGTGGATCTAATTCCTTTAAATCATCATTTGTACTTTCAAATTTGTTGCTTTCTACATCACCCATATTCATTTTAGGTCCTACTTTTTAAAACATTTAGGACAATGTTTCTTTTAGGTTGGGGATGTAGAGTTCTAGCAAATTCTACTTTTTTAGTTGATTTCAATGATTTCCTATAAAAAAAAAAAATTAAAATTAAAATTTTGAGAAAAAAAGAGAGTTACTTGAAAAGTTCAAAATGAGTAATTGCAATGAAGTGAATACTCCTCTTCCATCAAGTTTAAAGATAACAAAATAAGGAGAAGAGAAGAGCATATATTCTACTCTTTTCAACATTTTAATTGGAAGCTTAAGGTACCTCATAATCACAAGACCAGATATTATGGATAGTGTTGCACTCTTAAGTAGGTACATGAAAACACCAAAAGAGTCATACCAGTTGGCTGCAAAGAGGATCTTAATGTACATAAAAGGTACGCTGGACTTTGGCCTCTTTTACCCTTACAAGGATAATGCAACTTTGTTTGGTTATTCTAATAGTGATTGGGTTGGAGATCAAGATGAAAAAAAGAGTACTTTAAGTTATGTGTTTTACCTTGGAACAACTGCTTTTATTTAGATGTCTAAGAAGAAAGATGTAGTAGCATTATCATTATGCAAAATTGAATATGTGGCAACCTCGTCCACTATCTATGAAGCAGTTTGGTTGAGAAACCTTGTAGAGAAGTTAGATCATTCTCAAGAAAATGCTACACACATATTAACAACAAGTCTACCATCGAGCTTGCCAAAAATTCAATACAACATGGAAGAAGCAAGCACATTCATATAAAGTATCATGTCTTAAGAGGCCTATAACACCCTAATTTTTAATTCACTTTATGTGAAAGGATTGAATTGAAAAGGAGAAACGTAGAATTCAATTTCTAAGATTTTAAATTTTAAAGATAACTAATGAAAGATATGCAATTGACCATTGAGACATTAATATTGGTAATCTACTCAGCAAAATGAATCCAATGACACTAAGTATGTTGAAATCGAAGTTTGAAAAAAAAAATTAATAATAATTTTAAGTAAAATATTAATTAAAGTAAATAAGTGGATAAAATAGTAAATTAACCTTAGGTGGAAGCCACATGACGTGACTGTGACAACCTAGGTTTTTATAATATTTTTTAAGTACAAAAGACATTTACATAGTGAGATCGATTTTTATTAAAAATTATTTTTTAAAAATCAAATAACAGTGGAAGAATATTTTTCTTTTAAATTCATTCTTAAAAACCCAAAGTGTCATTTTTCTTTTCTTAAAAAGGATTCTAAGTAAAATGAGCACCACATTTCTACTGAAAATTCGATAGACTTTCCTCTGTTTTTCAAACATAAGACATTTAACACATGTCATGCGAAGTACCTAATAAACATTCATTTAAGTTTTAAACATAATTGGAGACTTTGTCTCCTTTTCAAATAACATTTGACATACAACATTCCTCGGACTTATCAGACACAACCCAATTACAATTCAAATCACATATAAGATTGAAATATTATTTAATAGCTAACATAATTTGAGTTTCTTAATGAAACTTTAGATTTCATCACTATTTACCTTTTTTAATTGAACAAGTGGTCTTCTCAAAATCTTAATCTCCTTTCTAATTCTTTTCGAGTTAACTTGGGTAAAATAATAGGATGAGTATACAACATACTTAGTAGATAATCCAATACTGCAAAACAGAAATCACAACATACACGTACAGTGATTTGAAGAAAGATTTTTCTAATAATAAAAATACATGGCCCCAAGCCATCACTTGGAATGCATCATCAGCATGCATGTGTGTGTGTGTGTGTATCATCCACAAAATATGCATCATACTTGGCAAATCAAGTAACATACAATTACTTTAAAATTCATAATAGTAATCAATTAATCTACATGTCAAATTTCAAACCGATAATAACATCATTGTTATACTCATAATAATAATCGATTCATTGCATAACCTGAAGAAAACTCGTTTTAACAATATATATATATATATATATAATACTATCAGCCTTCCAGGAGATTGGCTACCTACAGTCACCGGTCATGGCTTTGTTTCGTACAAAGGGAGATCAACAACCCATAGTCAACCTCCTCAAAACATGTCACTTCCATACACACAAAGGAGATGGGCTTCCCATAGTCACTCTAGTTACAATCATGATATTATCCTCTTCCTTGGAGATGGGCTACCCACAGTCACTGTTCAAAGATTTGCTTCCACCAGGAGACGGGCTACCCACAATCACTGGTCAAAGATTTGCTTCCACCAGGAGATGGGCTACCTATAGTCACTAGCTTAGGATGCATCACTTCCATACACACAGAGGAGATGGCCTTGCCACAATCATTATGGCTTTCAAGTATGTTATTTGCTTTGCGGGAGATTGCCTTGCCATAGTCAATCGTTCATGATTTTTGCTTTTCACAGGGGGGAGATGGGCTACCCACAGTAACCCATGAAAACACATTGTTCATACCTTATGCAAAACCATACATTTTCAAGCATTCATTGCAAAGTAAGGACATCATGCATGTACAACCATAATCTTTCTCATGTCTCATAAGTAACATTTGAATACCTTAAACTGAATGATTCATTGTTCTTTCCAAAATTAGGTACAAAATATGAATTCAAAATCATATATCAATTTACATGCATTGTTTATAAGAAGTGTCAAACACGAAACATATGATAAAACATGGATCTACATGAAAATCATATACACGTAAATAACACACACACACACACACACACACACACACACACACACACACACACACACACACACACACACACATATATATATCAAATCATTGGTATAATTAGACCATTCTAACCCAGAAATGGTTCACAACTATTTTTTGATTTTGTAATTCATTTGAACTTGGTAGGATTAGATCACCTACCTCTTACGATGTCTTCAATTCTCAATCACGTTACAACCTTCGTTCAGATTACAACTCGACTTGCATTGCAGATAAACCTCCCATTCGTATTTCAACCTGAATAATAATTCAATATCCAATTCAATATGCCAATTATAGATCTTATGCAACATATCTATTTGTAGATTATCGCATTACAATTGTTGGATGGTGATTTGATCACCAATTAGACATTGTCAGGTCCTTAATCCTTTACTATCCTATTAGATGGTTCAGATTATTTGATCAATTTTCATCTAATTTTTCAATTTCTTTCATATAATAGTAAATTCAGTGTTCTAGAACTGATTTGTGGTATTTGATCATCGATCAGACATCAAGAAGTCACTATTTAAATAGTGACAGATCGAACAACTGAGATCATTCTATCAATTTCCAGCCTAGATCAACAATCTCAATTAGATCCAAGCAATACCAAACACTTATTTACCTATTCCTATGTTTGGATTAATAAATGGATGGTTGGATCATCCATAAAACTTAAATCTAGCATAAACTGTATGGACTTATCCTAAAATTTCAAATCAAGAGTTGGGTTTAATAGATCTTACTTCTAGAGTGCATTTTTATGCTTTTTCCACCCTTGGATGAGTCGGATTGACTTTATTTTCTGGTGAAACCCCCGATCACATGGTGCGCCTTTCACCCCTCTAATTGCTAGTCAAGATCACCTCAAATTCCCTAAAAACCTTGGGGGTTTTGGTCATTTCATTGTGCTAAATGCAATAATTGGCTAGGATCAGTGATCTGAGTTGGCGTCGTCTCCTGTGGCAACTGTAATTTTGGCACCCAAAATCCCTCATATTCTTCTTCCACCAATGTGGTCAGGGTTTTCCAGAATGTAGACTCTTGCTCCCTCTCTTTTCTCTCCTTTCTCCTTCCCTTTTTCTTCTTTCTCTTCTTCTTCCCTCTCCCCATTGGGTTTTCCTATTATTCTGTAGGGTTCGAGAACAAATTGTTAGGTCTATTCTTTGATTCACTTAAGTGGGGAGGGGTGCCAATATAAAATATGGCCCCCCTCTATTTTAGGCATTTCTTTCGAGTGATAGTATCAAATATGGCTCCCTCTCTATTTTAGGCATTTCTTCTCTCTTTTTTTCTCTCTTATTTTTATAAAACTACCCTTCATATTTAAAGTGTCATAACTTCTTCATTTGAACTCCAATTTTTGTGTTCTTAGTGTCGTTGGAATCATCTTTTCACATAGAATCTAATTTTGAAGGTCTCAACATTTGATTTGTTGTTTATAAAAATTTCACTTTCTAGAACTTCAAAATAACAAATTCAACATTCACTTTTCATCCCTATTTAACATAACTCCAATATTTACTTAAATTAAAATTTAAAAATAAAAAATGTTACATTGACACACAATTATACGAGATATATGATAGCCATAAATGAATTAATCACAATTATGACATGTAATGACTATAAAAAGGAAATAAATAATAAATAAATGAGGAAATAAAACATTTTCTAAAAATCAGCATTTAATGCTAAACCCAACATTTAGTTCCTCTCTCTCTCTCTCTCGTCGGTCAACGTGCCCCCCACCCAAGGTTACACTGAGCCTCGGGCTGCACGGGCTGGTCGAAGTCCCTTTCCTTCGTCGCTGCAACTGTCTAGCCAGCCCTCCGCCTCTCCCCTCTTTACGCTATTGAACTTTCCCTTCCCAACCTTTCTCTCCGGCACAAGCGCAGAAAATCCATGCACAGCAACCGGCGCCAGACTTCTCTCTCTCACTCCACTACCTCTGCTTTCCCAAGCTGACAAGCAAATGCGCAACCTGTTCACCACTTCTCTATCCTTATTCCCCTCTCTGTTTCCCTATTTCCTCTCCCTTCGGTGTAGCTCAACTGACGGTTGCCTGATCCAGCTGACCGTGCTTGTTGTCCCTCTATCTTTTGCTCTGGCTGGCACGTCCAACGGCCGTATCATATACCCATTCCCCCTTCTATTTCCCTGTGACCCCCTCAGGTTCCTCACATCCACGCTAGAGGCACAATGCCCCCGTGCCTTGAAGCATAGGAGCCAGTCCAACGGCCGCATCATATACCCATTCCCCCTTCTATTTCCCTGTGACCCCCTCAGGTTCCTCGCACCCACGCTAGAGGCACAATGCTCCCGTGCCTCGCAGCATAGGAGCCATGCTAGAGGCATGACACCCCTGCCCGTTGCACAGTCACCATCGAACACTACAGCCCTCCCCTCCCCTATATTCCTCTTCTGGCACGGCTTGAACCGCCCAATTGGCTGACACTCTTGACTCCCCTTTCTCCCTTCCATCTACCTCTCTGTGGTTGGGCTCAAGCGATGACTGAAGCGGCAGCCACCAGCCACTGCTGCTGCTGCTGCTGCTGCTGCTGCTGCTGCTGCTGCTCTCTCTCTCTCTCTCTCTCTCTCTCTCTCTCTCTCTCTCTCTCTCTCTCTCTCTCTCTCTCTCTCTCTTGCAGTTTTACACGATGGCCCCACTACCAACACCCACCCTTCAAATTAGATCTCTCCCACTATCCAATCCAGCAGGGCTCCTACAGATCCGAGATAGCCATCGCTTTAATTAAGTACCTTTGAAATGATCAATTAATGGTCCAATGACACGGGCAGTTGGATATCACTCAAATTGACCTATGAGAGGTAAGATTTCTACCCTAACTCTCAAACTTCATTGATTTGACTATATTTAGTTATAATTGAGTAAGATTAGGGCTCAAAGTAATCAAGAGACATAGATCTCACTGTCGGATCTGAGCAAGAGCTAGTAAAAGATAAATGAACCATATGAAAACCAGAAAATACATGCATTAAGTTAAGCTAAACCTTAAAATGGATAACTAGACCAATCTAGTAGTTAGATCATCCTACTAAAACTAAACATAATAGGATTAGACCTTGGAAACAAGTAGAAGCATCGATATAACTAAACAAGATTAAATTCGACCATCATAGATTAGTGGAGATAAAGTGAAATCCAGCAATCTGGACCATTGATCATTAACCTACGACCAAGATTTGATGACTAGACATCACATGGAGAGATGAATTTATGATCAGTGATGAGTAAATGCAAAACCACCTAAATTTAAGATGAAGGATAGAGTAGTAAGTGATGATATATGGAAGCCATATTGCACGGACTAGAGTAGTTGCATGTCCTAAAGGATTGCTTTCTTATTTTGAGGTACGTGATGACATTTAATATTAGTATATTTTCTATAAATATTATAGATTATCATCATATTGATTTCATATATTATACATAATAATGCATGCTTATTATTTCATTAAGATCTCGCTGAGATTATTATGCAGCATATACACTTTTCACATGTGCATGATCACCTTAATTTTCATATTTACACGAATGCATGACCCTTATTATATACAAATATTTCATAAGTGATAGTAAAAATACATGATTTCGAATATAACTTCATTGTCTATAGAAGGCATTGATTTGTAAGGACATCTTTACTATGTATTGAGACTTCTAATGACTTGTTTTATTGCTTATGTTTATCTGTGGATTTCTATGAAGGCTTGGTGGCCGACCCTATGATAGGTGCAGTGCTTTAGAATGGTGAGCCAGAGGTGCTTTTGTATTTTATGCTTTAAATAATTTCTCTTCATCTCCTAATTTCTAGATATTGCATGATTTTTTAGGTTTTGCAAATTTTGATAGGTGTTTCTACCTAGTGGATGCTATGCTATGAGGGGTTTAAGGTCTGTCACCTACCTTTGACTTTGTGAAATAATAGACACCTGCCCCATAGATGAGCAAACATTATAGAGTGGTATCATGGGTAGTCCACACTATAGTTTCTATCCTAACCCTTGTAGGCTGGATGCTTAGTCTCCTTTTCTAGTGTCAACGAAGAGCAGTATTCGATAGACCTAGGCATTGGTTATCACTGCATCATGACACTCCATATGGTTATTCTATATTTTCATGCAGCACTGTGAGTACATGATGATAGCTATCCTTATGTACCCACGGAGTATTGATGCATGGAGTATTAGTATGAGTACTCATAACCTGACATACGAGTGTGTGGTATACGCATAGGATCCGCGTGTTAGGGTGCCCCGCATTGATGATGGGCATATTTATATTAAAATGTTCTTCAGTTTTAACGACTCTATATATCAATATTCCTAACCCTTGATTCTTTGTATTATTGTTTGAAATACTAATCGATTTCACATGCTTTCCATGTATCTCACCCTTATTTATCATTATTATTGGAAACCATGTTAACTCTATTTTCATATGAAAACTATTTATCGCATGCTTTTGAGACTCTGGCACCTGGACCATATATTAAGTGTTTATTTTCTCAAATTATTATTATTATTATTATTGTTATTATTATTATTAAATATCTATGTACCTACCAAGCTTAGCTTGCGGAGGCAGTGCACTATTTTGGAATGGCTAGATATTCGGATAGATAGATAAGAGTGAAGAAGGATCAGGTGAGTATATAATTTGAGACATCTTTTGTAAAGGATATATTTTAATCATGCTTGGATTGTATATATACATTGTGTATGTGGACTTTTATTTACAATGATGCAAGGACTGTGGCTATCAACAAGATAGATCCTAAAGAAGTAAATTTATTTCTAAATGATTTACATGAAAATTGAAATTTTTATTTGAGTTTTTCAATATTTAAAAATTAGACTAAATTATAAATGAACAAATAGTGAGTTGAAGGTTGACACTCAGTGTTTTAAAATGAATTTCATTGAAAATGTTTTAGCTAATTGTTTTCAAACTTGAGACTCACTTTCCAAAAATATTTGTGAAAAAGTATTTTAAAAACCTAGGTCGTCACAAGACCAAACGAAGCAAAGAACAATAAAGCTAGAGTATTGCAATACTAAGTACAAGTGGTTCACATCTTCACTAAAACATTATCTACCACATATTTATCAGGTTGAGGACTATGCTTGGAATAAAGAAATGTTTGGTTTAAGGGGGGCATATGTTGGATATAAACCTAAAGTATTTTATGTGGGTTCAGTGACATGGGTCGCCCATCTTAGCCCTCTTTTTGTTATGGACTTGGGCCTGCAAAAAAGGCCATCATCTAAAAGGCCTACATTCTAGAAGGTCTGGAAATTATAAAAAGTTTTTAGATTGATCCTTAGGAAGTATCTAGGCTAGATATTTATGTAGGAGTTGTGTAGAAGGTTCTAGCGTAGCTTCTAGAAAAATATCATCCCTTAGATTGAAGATACTTAGGAATAATTTTCACAACAAATTGAGGAGGCAGTAGGTGGAAACCAAGTATAAATAGAGGTACACTCCTCAATTGTAAACAAGAAAGAAAGAAAGAAGTGAATAAGGCATGAGTGAGAGTGCAAATGAGTAAGTTTTGTAAAGGTAGCAATCTTATGTCTGTAATTGTTCTTGAGTAAAATTAAGAGAGTTTTTCCTCTTTCATTAGTAATTTCTCTCTTCATATTTCCCTTACAGACCATAGTTGTGGGAGAAGGCTTAGCAAAGCCAACATCCAATAGTTCCTAGGTGGAGTCCATTACCTGATCGCACTTTGAAACTCAACTTGGACAGTGCCAGTTCTAGAAACCCGGGGAAAGCAGGTTATGGACTCGTTAGAAATTCCCAAGGACGTCCCCTGGTTGATTACCCTGGCCCAATTCAATTTTCCGATTCCACGAAGTAAAACTAAGAGCACTTAAAGAAGGTGTGGAGCTGTGCATCCAGGAAAATATCAACCATGTGTTGTTTGAGCGATATTAATGGAATATAAACATTTCTCAAAGAGAAAATGCCTCCTTGGAGATGTAGGGACATCATAGATCAGATCTTCACAACCATCAAAGGTCGGAACTACTCGTTCACACACACGCTCCAGTTGGCATACAAGGAAGCGGATGTGTTGGCCAAGGATAGAGCTGATATTTCAGACTGACTACCACTGCAGTTTCCTTGAACATTGTACAAGATCATCCGGTCTTCTAATAAAGCGCTGCTTTGTTATCATCCAAAAGAAAAGAAGAAGAAAATAAAAGATTGTTGATCTCTTGAATCTTTTCATCTAATTTCTTAGTAGTAATCAGCGGATATCTTAACAATCAATTACCCTTTTCCCGCTCTTCTCAACCTAGAAGAAGCTCACCGTTTTGCAATCTTGAATAACAGTGATTCAGATGGGCCTAACTAAGATGGACGCTACAGATGAACACTTCCGCAGACCATTTAGATGGGCTCGTAACGCACTTTTAGCGAGCTACGACTATCCTTGCACTACACTCGCACCCAAAGGCACAAATATGATGAATGCATCTGCAACTCATAACGATTCTTGCCTTAGTAGGTTTTGAGTATGTAGATTTTGAAGAGATGCATCCGGTGAACAGGTCTGCTCATACAAAACGTGTCCATTTAGGATTTTTCATACACGTCCACCGCCACCATCAAAGATCGAGAAATCCTAAAACATCTAGACTCTAGCCATACAAGTCTTATCAACCCAAGTAGTCTCAAAATGTAAGGACTTTAGTCAAACATGTCCCACTGAAACAAAGAGATGCAAAATATAAGGACTAGTCAAACGGCTCTCATCGATCCAAAGATCCCAAAATGTGAGGACCTTAGCCAAACGGATCCCACCAACTTGAAAGGTCTCAAAATACAAAGGCCTAGTCAAATGAGTATCACCCACTACAGAGTAAGCAAAGATTATCTATACAAGCCTCATTAATCCAAATAGCAGCGACACTAACCAAATGGGCTAGCCTTATCAATCCAAAGAGTTCCAAATGGTAAGAAGTCTAACTATATGGACCCTCACACGAAGAGTCCTTCAAAGTGAGGACTCTAACGATACAAAATTTACCAACTACTCCACAATAAGATAATGCCTACAAAAAAGATATGTTATGGCTATAGCATGTATGTAAGCGTTACAACCTCTTAATGTTAACTGATCAATGGTAAGACATATGCCTTTTCCCTAATAATCAGATAGCTAAAGAAATGCAAAAATTAATGCCCCATCACTGCTACGCATCTCTTAGAAACATATGTACAAAAGATATTACTATGCGACTGAGCCCATAATAACGCTGCCTATGCTTATACTTAAAAAAGAGAAACATGTCAGTGCTACACCTAAATCCAAACAAAGAGGCTTCAAAGCTACACTTTTACCGGACCTGACTAACACTTTGAAAGACTTGTAATCATACACCATTATTAACTAGGTCATGCTGTAAAACCAAACTAGCAACCAAGCAATGTTGTAAAACTGAACCGATGAGTTCTGAATCAATCTTAGTACCAAGGTGCACTAACGAATAAGGAAACTGAAGAGTTATGTTTTGGTTATTACACATGCAACATATAATCTCAAGGGCCTTTTCCTTTGCTCTATTTTGTGTATTCAAACAAAATGTAACCAACGACCATTCGAGCCGGAAGACTATACTCATAGCACAAGATAAAGTGAAATACAATTTAAACCCCTCCATGGAGTTTTGAAAAATCTAAATATCTAAAAGATAGATATAGAGATAGGAATTTGTTGAACCAATTGCACTTCTTCATATATGTTAGTAGTCATACCAATTCATTATGTATGAATAATGAGATCCCATTGATATCGAGTCAATTCTATTGAATGTGCCATCCAGTAAGAGAAAATTTGTCCTTTATGTTTTCTTGTGTGATTCTTCATCTCAAAAATCCATTAGTGTATACAGTAAGGGAAAATGATAAAAAGAAAAAGAAACCAAAGCTAAAAAGTAGATGTTTACTGGCGCAAAAATCCATTCGTAAGAAAAGTTTCTACTGACAACTACTCCCGTTGAGAATTCTTACCAGGTAGAATTAGGTCGCGCTGGCAATTGTGTCTTGTCAGCAGATTTTTTGTCAAGAAATGATTTTTAATTATAAAAATAAAATTATATAAATTCCATCTCATCTTTCTCTTTGCTATATAGCCCCATGTTTTTCTTAGAATTATGCCTGTGCCATTTATTTTTAAAGTTACTACCATGCCATTACTTCTTCAACCACCATTTCTCTATAGATTAAAGACCTAAGCCATTAATTTTCTAGCCACCATTTCTTCATAGAATCACGATCTAAGTCACTAATTCATTCTAAATCCTATTTAGCCATGCTTCTTCTTCTTTTTTCAGATTTACAAGCTATGTTATTCATTTTTATTTTTATGTTCCCTGCTATATGGCCCTCATTGTTCTCACATTTTTCATGAACTTCTACTAAATCTTCATTGATCGAAAGTTTGAACATTCTACATACAAAGGAAAGATGATTTGTACTCATAATTGCACAAAAACTAAACGAATAAACTCAATTATGCATATGACTCCACTAACAAAATATTAGAAAACGATAATCTGTTAGTTTCTCAAAATTTTCACTGCCACAACTACTACTGGAAATGACAAAAACTAATGACTAGATTCTACTCCGAATTTTCACCAATAAACTGATCAAGAATTAATAATTAGCAATAAATGTAGCATATTCTCACATTTTTCACTGCCAAGCACTTTTCCTTTTCCTTCAACAAACCAATTCCATGAAAATTAATAAAAAATTTCATACGTAAACCCAATTCTTGCTGTATCGAACTAAGAAGAATCTTTTCACGAACTTTAATGGCGGTACTGTTCCATGCATTTCACTGTTTATCTTCTCTCCTGTATTTCGAATTATCATTCAAATGAATAAAAAACTCATAGATAAGAAATAGATCCCTTAGAAGTAAAATAATCTAGCTATGAATCATATGAAATCTAAATGGATACAAATTAATAAAGCATGAAAATTTTACGCAGTGGACAAACTTACTTCTACGGAAAGCACAATGCTGTGCATGGGGGAACTCACTTTAAGCTACTGCTGGTCTCTCGTTATTGGATCAATGAAGGGTCCAAGGCATTAGTTTTTTCGGCAACTTTCCAGTTTCCTGTGAAAAAAATATGATTCACTTAGTTTATGGTAAACAAGGCTCGACTTTGTTACGTTGTTCAGGAAACAAAGGGAGTAACCCGAAATTGCTACATGTGCAGAATTGGCTCACAACCAAGTGGGGATGCAGTGCTAAATCTGCCAACTTCACAAGATATTGTGCTTATCAGGGAGGGTCTGACATATCCTCAGCAGTGAGCCGAGAGTATTCGTCTGCATGCTGCAAGCGTATTCAGTGAGAAGCATAGTGCTCAGAAGTTGCTAGCATTGCCGACAAAAATTGCCAAAGCTCTTGGACAAGAGAATAACAAACACACTGTATCTATAAAATCAACGATTTGGACAGTGAGGTTTGAGCAAAGAACTTACTGATTTGCCTTCACTCTGAACTAGTAGTACCTTGTAATGATAACAATCACAAGACATGGACAATGGCATGACAGAAAACCATTAGAAGTTAATTCAAAGAAATAATAATATATCGTCCATGGCATCAATTCAAGACAACCTGACATTCAGCAATCTTAAGAGAACCAAAATTTTAATATAATAGCCTTAAATTAACAAATACAAATAAAATAAAAATGAGGCGTTGATCCTTGTCTCGTGATTTCTAGTCCCACACATCAATCATTTCATGATAGGCTAAAATCAGCTAAAGGCTTAGTGAAAATTTATATGTAGAACAAAGATGTTAAAAGAGATCACCTAAACCCCCATTGCCAGATTTGTACTCCAAGCCTCTTGTATGATGCCTAGTAGCATACACTTGCAATGAAAAAATTATAGTTTCAACGTTCCTGAAAATTAGGATGAGCAATGTCACCACTTGGCAAATTCACTCTAGCAAATGGAGAGATAGTATTAAAAGTAATAATGTAACTTTGGGGAATCACGTATGAAATCTTATTGTACTTTTTGAGAGATTAGGAAGAGGCGTTCAATTATCCCAAGTTTGTACCGTACTTGGATCATGTTTTGATCACATATATTTATCATGCCACTTTTGTTTCTTGATGGCAAAATATTTGGTTCTAATAAAACTAGAACCAGCACCATTCATACTACATCTCCATTATGTGTCAAACTAAAAAAATGAGTCCAAATACCTAACAGAAGATAATGCAAAACCATTTTAGAGATTGATAGTAAAGAGTTAAAAAACCCACTTGGACCACACCACAATTAAGGTAAATTCATACACATCTCATGCAAATGAGGAGATGCATTGTTCCATAATCTTCCAACATTATTACCTGCTTTATGACAATTGGCACCCCCTACTTTTGATATATCCCATTTCCAACACTCAGTAAGTAAGCTACATTCCAAGAGAAAAAGGAGAGAGAAGGCCAAAACAAAGGAAAGGAACATGTAGCTAGTAGAGAATTAGCTCTACCAACTATATAAAAGGCATATTACAAGATGTCAAAGCCTACATTTTCACAAATAAATTATTTATTTATTTATTTTGTCTAGATAAATAAAATAAATTGGTTAGCTAAGAAATAGCTAGACACAAATGGTTTCAATTTTGCCAAAAATAAAAATAAAAATCCAATTTTCCATCAATAATCAATTGTTTAAGTAATTAATTAGCAATAGTTAACAAGAACAAATTCCAACAAGAAACAATTACAGTTAGAGAAAAGGGAGAAAATAAGAACTTGTGAAAGAAGCATGAAAATAACAAGAAGAATCTATTTAAGAAACTAAATATGCTTCTCCAACATGAATACCCCAGATTGTAGATAAGCAAAACTCTTTAACTCAAAACACACCTTTAATTCCTTTCAAATGAACATTATTATGTAACTTAAAGCAACTTTCAATAGATAATCCATTGATCTAATGGATTTAGAATTAGGAGCTGATGTGATTTGATTATTGAGGTGCCCATTCTTAACCATTTGAATTTAAAAAATTACTTAATTAAAAGAACTTACACTCATCATTCTAAAAATAATAATAATAAATTCAAAGGCTACTTTTATCAGGATTTAGTGTAGTTATCTCCTACACTAGCTAATAATATGCTGCATATTTAATCAAAGGAACCAAAGCAAAGAAAGGATAAATATCTACGAGCATTCAAATGAGTTCTAATCCTTGAGATTTTTCCTCATGAATGAAATTGGTGGACCCTTGCATAAAATTAGTAAGCAAGCGATACTTCAAAAACCAAGTTGAGCAATCAAACACCAAGATCTTGTTCTCCTACAAAATAACTAGTCTTATATTCCAATATAATAATGGTGAAAAAAGCTCATAGTTTAACTAAAATGAAAATGAAAAAAAATAAATAAATAATAGTTATATGCTAAATAAGAATTTACTTCTATCTAAAGGATGTAGTTGAAACTAACCAAGTATAATATATTTAGAATTTAAATCAAAATAACATATTTTATGATTTCATATGTTAAGTACAAAAGACATCAAAGGAGAAGTATATGATTGATTATTGTAGTACATATTTCATTCTTAAATTTTATAGACTAGGATCTATAGAGGAATCATGAAGTGGTAGAAAATGGGAAGCATCTTTACTGTATATTTTAAAGATAAACAATGCTTGCAATTCAAATTATTACTTATAAAATTTACAACTAGGTGCAATGTCAAATATCATAGAGCACAATCTTCTATGCGATTGGAAACAAAAACCATTGTGTGGAAAATTCTAGATGTTTATCGAGCTTATAACATGGTTAAAAATGATGCTTCACTAAAAAACACAATTCTTGAACTCCACTTTTACCATTACAATCTCTACCAAGAACATTGAAAAAATTTGTAACTCCACTATTTTAAACCCAAGGCAATGCCCAGCAATCAAATCAAAACCTATTTCTTTATCCATAAGACCAATACTGCACATTAAGATAAGTTCTTTTCCCATTTTATAGAAAGTTCTACTTCATGTTTTAGTATGATAAACATATATGCCAATCTATTAACCATTTCATAAGAACTTCCTTTAGTTTCTAAAATTTTTCATGAATCTTTTTAGTCCTTTATTTAGATAGTTTAACATTGATCTACACGTATAGGATCATTTTTATTTCTTGTACTAATTTTTGAAAGGCAATATATTTACTTATGTTATTATTTATCTGACCATTTGTTTAATTAAAATAAATACTTCTACACTTCTTATTGGAATCATAATAAGAAGACTTGACAAAAAATCAGATAACCTAGAAGTGGATAGCGTTAATAGCACAACAAGATACTGATAAAATATGAATGAAATTATCAAATCATAGTTTACTTTTCAAGGGAAACTTATGCAAAGAACAACATATTATCTATATGAATCCCAAGATGTCCTCTAAGTATAATTAAGCTATAAAATCATATCCAACTATTTATCTAGCAAAGAAGCTAATAAATGAAACCTTGAATTCTAGGAGAAAGAAATTACGAAGCTCCAAATTCTAGAGAGAATTTCTAATTGTAACTATGATTATTATCTAAAACAAGATTATAGATTTTAAGAATTAAAACCTAGATTTCTATAATAGCTCACATTTCTTAGAAACAAAGAAATATTATATTTATAAATTATGGTGTAAAAGTGAGTTGAAATAAAGCCTAAACAAATTTCCTAATTATTACTCATTAAATAAATTGTGTATAATTAGGATATAAGTGCTAATAAAACTTTAACCTGGTAAAACTTGATGACCTAAGCTAAGTGTAGCTAAGCAGTCACAAGTACAACATGTCAAGGTGAGGTTTGGAATTCAAGTTACCTCCCTGACAATTTTTAAGAAGAAAATCACATTTTTTTATTTTATTAATTATTACAAATTTTTTGCCATCTGGAAAATCAAATATGGAAACTCACATGATGTAAAATAAAATTCAATGTGAGGGAAATGTAAGAAGGCAATGAATTAAGAAGGACTATTACAAATAAGGACCCATAAATGAAGATCTAACTGTCAAGATTTTATTTTTAAACACCCATTAGACTAAGTAAAATAATGATCATTAGATGATGGTCTAACAATTACAAGATAAAAGAAAGCCATGTTTTAGACTGTTACAAAACTAAGCCTTTAATGATGATGCAACGGCTCAAAATAGAAGATTTCAAAACTAAAAATAATCTGATGGTTGGGATTCAATTAGAAATCTCGACACACCAAGTACCATAATTATAAGTTAGAAAAGGTATAAATGAAAAGAGTTAAAAACACAAAATGAAATAAGGAAACTTCACTTATTTCATTTCCACTTGAAGAGCCCAAGACAAGAGAGAGAGAGAGAGAGAGAGAGAGAGAGAGAGAGAGAGAGAGAGAGAGAGAGAGAGAGAGAGAGAGAGAGAGAGAGAGAGAGAGAGAGAGAGAGAGAGAAGGCTTTTTTCGTGGAAGCCCTAGAAGAAAAAATAGAAGAGGGAAGAGGAATTTTAATGAAAACATAGAGAACATAGGGTTGATTTTGGGGTTCTTAGTGGGAAACCAAAAGAGGGCTAGATTGGGGGAGTGCACATGGTTTTTGGTGAGGGATTCATGACAAAAGGAAGATCTATGTTCCTGTTCTTGCATCAGATTGAAGATCAAATAAAAAATAAAAGGAAATAGCATTTATAGGTAAGGGGAAATGTGGATTTTTACTTGTTTAGATTAAACTTTGATTATTATTTTTAATAACTTTGTTTTGATTTATTTCAAATTTTTTCTGGATATTAGTAACATAAATATCTGAATCATGCTAATGATACAAATCTATTGTTTTAAAACTTCAAGCAGTAACTTTGTAGTTGACATAAAATCTCGAATTTTTATTAGAATAATCAGTTTAAACTTTTGAATCATGTTTCATAGGATAACAATCTATTGTTCTGCATTTACAAATAGTATTTGTGTAGTTTAAATTTTATGAATCTCATTGTGTATAATTAGTAATATATTGAGTTAAAACTTTCAAACAATAATCGTAGTTTTGATTCTTCCATAATTATCTTCCTTGTGATTTGATTTATGATGTAGTTTGTAATTGCTGGTCAGTAGAAATTCAAATAACCTATGTAGTTTTTGTGTTAGAGAATCTGCATACTTTGATTTATATGTTATACAGTAACTTGATGTTCAAATTTCTTTACACTAAAAATTCTATATGTGATATGTTTAATAAACTATTCTGAGAAGTGATTTTTATTTCTGAGAAGGATATGAAATTATACAATTGTAAAAATAATATTTTTAGAAACTAGATTACATTCAAATTTGATTAATCATTCCATTTAAGAGATTTATGTAGATGAGGAGTCGAATATCCCTATGTGAGTAAGCATTAGTTGTAAATGTTGGATACCATTCTATGTTGATATATAGACAATTAGAAACTTTTTATACTAACTGGCAGTTGAAAAATAAATCTTATGTTTACATACAAACAGTTAACTTCCTATGATTGTCCTTTACAAAAATGGATAGTTAGGTTAATTGGTACTATTTAAAGAATTCTGTTAAATTAACAGTCATTGAAAATTTTTGAACCATTAACAAGCTTTTAAACATAAGTTTCCAATGATTTTAATAAGAAATAGATAAATGTAACAAAGTTAGTAGTTGTTTTAGTATTATATATAGTATGTTATCTATTCTAACTTTGATTCCATCTATTGAATTGAATATCAGTTTATAATGTAATTCTAGTTTTGTTTTATTCTTATAGTCTAATCTTACACAGGAAAGAAATTTCTAAAGAACTCAACCTCTTTGGCTACAGCTATAAATCTGTAAACCATATAATGATAACTTAATCACTAAATTTCAAAAAAAAATAGTATTCTAATACCTTGAAACACTAACTAATTTATAATATTTAAAAAGGAGTCATCTGTTTGTATAAGTATTATATTCATCTAATCTATTTCATACTTGTTTTGAAATTGCAATTCTGTTTACATCATGGTTAGGAAACTATAAGATACTTAGTACATGGTTTTGTTTATAAAGCAGTAAGATAGTTATACATACATACATACATACATACATACATACATACATACATACATACATATACTATTTTCTCACATAGTTACAAACTATCATGCTTTTAGAAATAAGATATAGATATTACTGTTTAACTTCGAATAAGTTCTATGTGTTAAGAGCTTATGATCCTGTCTAAAGTACTAGTTCCAACTATAACAAACTCTATTTCATTAAATGATATTACATATGCATCCAGAGTAGGAATACTAAATATATGTGTTAGTTTGGATACAATGTATTGATAGTTTTAAAGTAATAATATTAAGTTAAAATACATTAAACACAAACATATTAATACTTGAAAGCTTTCTTATATAAGTAATAGTGACATTAAGATGATCGCCTTAATAAGAAAACTATGATGAGTAAAGTGTAATAAGTGAAATTATTAGTATAGAAATATAATTATAAGATTAGAAAATAACAAATTAGGTTGAACATCTCATCGAGAGCAAAGTGCAATTTTGTAAAAGATAAACGAGAAGATACATCCAATACCCTCTTTAATGATGATGAACCACCTTTCATCTTAAATAATGATGATGTTTCATCATGGACGAGCAATGCTCTCTTTGATGCTAATGATCCTCCACCTCTATTTAATGATAATATAGATTAATGGAAGAATCATTCTCAACAACATGGAAATAGGAGAAGGGACCAACTTAGTACACATGAGGATAATTGGCATAACCAAAATCCTCGTGGGAAGACACTAAGCAACTATTTATAGCCTAATTATAGGAGCACACTTCCATGCATACTTTTACCTCTAAATGCTAGTATGATTGAATTAAAGGTGTGAGTAATTCAATTACTTCCCAAACTCTATGGGTTACATAGTGAGAGTCCTTACATGCATTTAAAAGAATTCGATGAAGTGTGCATGACTCAACGTATACAAAACATTGAATTAGACATAGTAAAATTCAAACTATTTTCTTTTTCTTTAAAGGAAAAAGCTAAGATATGGTTTCATTCACTGCCACCAGGTTCTATACAAATATAGAAAGAAATGACCAGGAAGTTCTTGAATAAGTTTTTTCCTATATATAAGACAAATGCTCTCAACAGAAATATGATGAATTTTACCAAGACGAATAATGAAACTTTCTATCAATGTTGGGAGAGATTCAAGGAATTGTTGTTAACTTGTCCACATCATGGATATGAAATTTAGCATATCATTAGCTTCTTTTATGAAGAACTTAAATCTGATATGCACCAATTTGTTGAAATGATGTGCAATGGTAATTTCTTAAACAAATAACCAGATGAGGCGCAAGAGTATTTGAAATGGTTGGCAGAAAGTGCACAAACCTAGGCTAATTTTGAAAAAGTAATTTACCCAAACAAGCCTAAGCCCACCACCACATCCCCTAGGGGAGAAATATATGCTACAACTGAAAAACATGATATAAAAATAGCACCCCCAGATAGAATAGTTGAGGCAATGGAAATGAAAAAATGTCCCTCTATGAAAGTCAAATAGGTGTGTGATATTTGTGAAAGTAATAAACACCCAACTCAAGAATGTCCTATCGCCCCTGCATTTCATGAT
The DNA here is from genome assembly GCA_035236585.1 of Warburgia ugandensis. NCBI lineage: Eukaryota > Viridiplantae > Streptophyta > Magnoliopsida > Canellales > Canellaceae > Warburgia > Warburgia ugandensis. Next base: position 17,271,281 of record CP141133.1, read on the forward strand.
GTGCTCCATGAACAGACATATTCTTACGAACAACATTTTTCCCTATCTTCAAAGACATGTAATTCCAACTGGAGTATCATACTACTGTTAGAAATAAATATAATGCCAATGTCTCACAAAGACCCAACACCAACCCTATTGCCAAAAATAAGGACCACTTGCTCCTAGACCTTACTTTCCTCCACATAAGAGGAAATTTGAATATAACTTCCATCAAGTCATACAATACCAGGAGAAGAAAATTGCTCAAATTAAAGCTTAATTAAAAGAGAATACAAAATCCATGACTAAATTGAAGGACATGATGTCTCAAATGCTACAGACCATTAATAAAGAGCAATGTCATATTCCACCAAATGAAAACCCTGATGATATGGATGCGGTAGGTGAGATTAACTCTTCAGTTACAGACATGGAACAAACAAAGGTAGTTGCCATTATTCATAGTGGTAAAGTAATTGAGGACAATGCATTATCATCATCCTACTTTTTAAACATTGAGGACAATGTTTCTCTCAAGTTGAGGGGTGTAGAATTCTACCAAATTCTAATTTTTTTTTAAAGGTTTTTAGGTAATTTTCTTGATTTTTCAAAAAAAGAGAAAGAAAGAGAAAACAAAAAAGGTCAATTCCTACACTATGATGAGAATTGGATTTTTTGAAGTATAATCTAGATAACTTTAGCTTATTAATGAAATTGAACATGATTAATTCATCATTTTACTCATTTTCTAAAATATTTCATGGAACCACAGTCTTAGATTACATCTGTACATGCAGTTGTATATAGAGAATCTAGATTGATAAGTAGATATAACTTAGAGATCTTGAAGAATTTCAGTAGAGACCTATAATCTAAGTGAGTTTTAGAGCCATTCATTCTTTTTATAAGGTTATAAATGTTCCTAATTTTCTTCAGTATGCTTAAAGAAAATTGATCCCACCAACTCTTAAATTTGGCTAATTACCTAAATTAGAGTATTACCTTTAAAATTCTAAAAGTTTATTAAATTTGATATATTATATAAAACCAAAAAAATTATTTAGGCCATCTTTGTTGTTAATCTAGAGACATAAAATTTACCCACAAAAATAAATTACCACTAGTCAACCAATTTGTCCTTCACCCATATTAACCCAGTATAAAATATATCCATTACCCATTTTCTTTGAAAAATAAGTTTGAGAGGAATGAAGAAATACTTCTTAGTTGCAATGAAAGTAAAAAATAGAATATCAAGAAAAGAAATGTTCTTCAAAAGTGTGCATACAAAGAAAAAAAGAGAAAATAGAGGGGAAAAAAAAGAGTTTGAAGAATACAAAGAAAAGTGGAAAAAGAAATATTCACTTCAGTAAAAGCAAAGAAAGAATTGTCAATTTTAGTAGAAGACTTCTACTTATTTTTGAAGAAATTTTGAACACCTTTATACTCTTTCTTTGGTATGCTATACTAAGCTTACATTTTATCATAGTTAAAGACCTTTTGATTCTAGGAGAAATATAGTCTTGATGAGGAAATGAATGGATAGAATTTAAAGAGTGGTATTTATAAATATTCAAAGGTAGTGGCATCTGTTAAGTGTTCAATTTTGGTCAAAATACCCCTAATTTAGCATTCAATTAGATCATCTAACCGTTCAAATTTGCAAAATTTAGCTTGATTTTGAATTTAACTCCAATTGACTATCCAAACCTTAATTTGTCAAAACCAATGGTCAGATGATCATTAGAGCTTATTAGATTATTAATATATGGTTCAGATGATTCTAATTTGGTCTTTTATTTTGCAGATCAACCAAAAGATGCATGGATGGCTAAGACCTAAAGTTAATGGTGCAGATCATTCTAAAGAGGATTGGATAGGCCAGATCACTCATAAAGATGGATAGGATAGTTTCCTAAAAGATAATTGAGCTCAATTGGGAATCATGGACAAAATGGAAATAACATAGAGAAGGCAACTTGCAATTATGGAGGAGTTTTCAAAATACAAGGAGGTGACCCAAATTTGCATTCCCTTACTCCTTTCCTTACTTCTCTCTTTCCTATTTTTCCCTCTCTACCTACTTCCCATTCACTTCTCTTTCCATTCTTATTATTTTTCTCTTTCCTTTCCCATTCTGATCTCATGCATAACTCTCTCTCTCTCTCTCTCTCTCTCTCTCTCTCTCTCTCTCTCTCTCTCTCTCTCTCTCTCTCTCTCTCTCTCTCTCTCTCTCTCTCTCTCTCTCTCTCTCTCTCTCTCTCTTACCCATTCTCTTCTATTCTCCCTTCTATTCTTAACCCCCTTGTTTAAACCATAACCACTTCCTACCTCCTCTTATCTCCACTACCTTCCTCTTCTCTACTCTTCTCTACTCTACTCTCACATACTCTTCTTCTCCTCTTTCTCATTCTCTCTCACGTTTTTCTCTCCTTCTTCTTCTCCTCTTACTCCATCTCTCTTCTCCTTCGTCCACCGCCCAATTCTTCACCTTTTCTCATTCTCTCCTCTTCTTCTCCTATCTCCTCTATTCTCTCCCAAGTTCTCTTCTTCCCTCCACCGCACCTCAACCCAACCGCACTCTCTCTCTCTCTCTCTCTCTCTCTCTCTCTCTCTCTCTCTCTCTCTCTCTCTCTCTCTCTCTCTCTCTCTCTCTCTCTCTCTCTCTCTCTCTCTCTCTCTCTCTCTCTCTCTCTCTCTCTCTCTCTCTCTCTCTCTCTCTCTCTCTCTCTCTCTCGTTCCTTCTTTCCAAATCCTCTCCAATCCACCTCCACACCAGGCAGCAAACGGCTCCGCACAGTAGCACCTCTGCACTGAAGTTTTTCATCGGCTAGATCGCACACTAATCCCTTCATCTCGGTGTTTTTCTCTTCACTGGACAGTTAGGAGATGGAAACCTGAAACAAGTTTTCCTCCCGCGCCCTTCTCCTCCTCTTCTTCCTCCTCTCTTGCCTTTCTTCTCCCTCCTCCTCCAGTTTTCTTCCTCGTCGAGTTTTTCTTGGTTTTTCTTAAAAACCAGATTTTTCGTTTAATTTTAGTTTTGCCCTTTTCTCTTTACATTCAATTACATTTCTATCCTTTTTTAGTAATTACATCTGTGTCCCTAACTATTCTTGTTCTATTTTATCCGTGTTTTTCTTATCTAGGAACACCTTAATCCAACCCGATCAATTAAGGTCTAACCTAATCAATAGGTTAGCCTTAATCAAACCAAAATCTTCAATTTCTCCTTCATTTCTCAACAGATTTTAAATTAATTTTCTAGTTTCATTCTTAGGACACCCTTAGACCTAAGTGACGTTTCTGATCTTCTATCTGAAATCATAATTTAGCCCAGATCTTGACCATTTTGATGAATCTGACAAATTTGACCGGTAGATTTCTAACCAAGGACATGTTGAAGATATATATGAAGACTTATCATCTCTCAGAATATCAGATTTGAAGATTTTGATAGTGATTAATCTAGGGAAGTAGTTTTTTTCTTGTTATTTGATTTTATTTGTTTTATTTAGGAATTGAAATTTCTGTAATTTTGTGAAGTTGATTATATCTAAACTTTGATTATCATTTCAATAATTTCAGTAATTTTGAGTGATTTATTTTTAATTTTAGATAATTAAATTTTATGAAAATTCCCTCTTTTTAAGTCAAGTCTCCGTGGGATCGACCCATATTTGCATAGCTATACTACAATAGCCTATGCACTTATAGTTAAACATCAACAGCATCCATTCCAAAGGATCAAAACAATTAAATTCCGTAATAACTCCTATTCATTATGACTATATGTGAGATAAATTTGTTTTCATTGACTCTTCTCACATAATTGAAAGAGAGATATGATTTGAACTCTCTATCTGAGTGATTTTATTTCTAAGTGTATGCCATTAGAGAGGATTAAAGTGTTAAAATCCTAATTTTTCTGAAATTAATTGGAATTTTCACAAAAATGAGGCAAAATATTATATTTAATATAATATATTTTTTTAAAAAAAGAATCAGGCCTTGAAACATAGATATTTGGAATCATTCATGGAAAACCAGTCAAAATGACTGTAAGCATGTTGAAATCTGAGCTTAGATAAAAAAATCCCTATTTTTCATAATTTTTGTGAATTGACATTTACCCATAAGGGTAAAATGGTCATTTCACTTTTGTGTGGGGTCCACAAAAATTGGGTGAGCTGGTGGACTACCAACTCAGGGAATAAACATGATGAGGAATATGCTTTTAATTTTATAAGAAAAGTGAAAATTTATTTAAAATAAAAATAATTAAAATTTTAATTAAAATAATACAAAAATAACCCTATAAATAGCCCTCCTTTAGGCTGCACGAAATTGTACAGATCCCCAAGGCTCTCCCAATCTCTCCCTCCCTCTCACTCTCTCTTTCTTTCCTTCTCTCTCTCTTTCTCTCTTTTTCCTTTTTCCTTTTCTTTTTCTCTCTCCTCTATTTCTAACTGAAGTGGTGGTCCCCACATGCGCTCGACACAGGAACCAACCTGTGCCAGGCTGGTGTGTCCCGGGACATGCCTTCCACCCGACTGCGTCACCCAATCCAACTAACTAGGGTTTTCCCCAGCCGAACAAGATCTCCCCATATCTCCCTTCTCTGGCGTCGAAAACAAAACTGGAACCTGGAATCAGGTTCCCCTCACTCCCCTCTTCAAAACTAGCTCCCATCTCCCTTCCCCAGCATCGGTAAGCACCTTGGCGGCAAGAAATTTATAGAAACCCAAGCCATCCGACTAAGGTTTCAAAAATCCAGCAAGATCTTCATGGATTTACCCTCCTCCGACATTGGAAAGTACCCTGGAACCCCAAATCCATTTCCCCTTACTCCCCTCTCCAATTCCCCTCTTTCCCCATTCCTTCTCCTGCTCCAATGAGGGCTCGTCGACAGATGGAGACCAATGAGCACTGACTGTACTTTGACGTCGAATTTCAGCATCAGAATCGAGGTCTCCAGCAGAAATCCATGGGAAGGAAAGAGGTAGGCCAAATTCCCTTCAATGCCCAATAAAAATCCCCTTCATTTTTTATCGAAAACCTAAGATTCACTAATGAATCTGTTTCACCGGCAACTAGTTCACCAGTGAAACAAATCCGATGAACCTTAGATGGGAACCACCCAGGAACGGCTCAAATGAGGATTCTGAGCCATTGGATGGAATTGTGGGACCCCAGAAATCTCAGATCTAGGTTCACAGTGAAATTTCAATAAGATCTGGCAGTTGATCGGGGAAAAGCTTATCTGACGGTCCAGATCGGACCGTCTCGGCTATCCTAGGTCACCCACCCCATGCCACCAGCTATCACTAGTGGAACATGGTGGGTACGAGCCACTGATCAACCCGTCAATCTGGAAAAACCAGATTCAATCTGGGCCCTTGTTTTGATCTGAAACCTTAAAACTTCAATTCAGAGCTCGTTTTAACTCCAAATCAAGATTGAAAAGAAGCTATGGATTCCTGGTGAAGAGTACAATCTAATGAAAACATAAATTTTATATTTTATTCACTATAAAAATCTATACACTACAAAAAGAGGTAATAATTTTCAAGATTAGTCAAATCTGACATGATCAGACCTTGGATTTCTTATCCATCAGTGATCTAGTGATGAGGGAACATAGAATTAAGAGTTAGATATAATTGATCTTAGATGAATTAAGAATTTAACCTTAATAGAAGAGAAATCTTAAAAATAATCATGAATTTACTTAATCTGACTAATCCAGCATGATTAGAAACTATAAAAATAGTATGGATGATTATCTAATGATAAGATTATAAGAAATGAATGGCCTGATATGGCTAATTTGGGATAGATTGAAGTCTATGCCCTTGATGTAGATAAATTAACTTAAGATCTGCTTGACCAATTGGATCAAGAAAAACCAGATCATATGATGAGATGCATCAATGATTTAGTGATGATATCACATTAAGAGAATGTGACAGATCTGAATAAAAATGAAAGATCAAGATCTAAACCCTTAATGGGATGATAAATAAATAGAAATCAAAATATAATCATTTGATCAAAATGAATAAATATGATGTATTCAAATGAGCATGTGAATTAGCAAATTCTATTGTAAATTTTCTTTTATTTGCTTAGTACATTTAATTGTTAGATTTATTTATTTATGCTTTAAGTGTTCATGTTATGTAAATTACATGAAAAATATAATTAAATAAAAATACATATTGATGAACATTTACAATGAATATGGACATGTACTTAATGGTAGTAAGGGTTATAGTTAGTAGGACAATATAAGGAATATTATTTTCTTGGCCCATATTAGGAGAATAATAAACCTCATGAATGACATGTTAAAATGTTCATTGATTTAATTAAAATCAAATAATAAGAGTACTTAGGGTTTTACGCTCATAGGAACCTTATGAAGGATTAGCTAAGGTCACCCCAGTAAATGTTAAACATGGTGGTTAAGGGGGTTCTTTAATAGAGTCTCACTCTTCCCCCACCTTCTGACGATGTTTGTGAGGTCTAAACACCTCCTTACATGAGGATTGAATTAGCCACTATGTGAGCAACTTTTAATTGGTAAGTCTTAGTCAATTCTGAAATAAGGAGCTGTTTAGAATTAAGAGTGCATAAATTATCTGCAATCAATAAAACATGAATTGGTTGAATAATAATAAGATCATAAAAGGATAGTAAAATATCTAATCTTATTAAAAATGGTGAATAAGATAATCAAAGATTAAACAAGATCCATAAGGAAATCTTAAATGATGAAGAATCATAAGAATCATAATATTGTATGTATGTTTTGAAGTAGTATAAATATTATATTCAAATGTAAATCAATAGATTAGATCCTTGATCAATATGATCCAAGTAACAACTTCCAAATCATCCTATATAAGGATGATAAAAAAAACAATTAGGAAGTATAAATGAGTTGAGGAATGAATGTATACATATGATTTAATAGATACATGAAGGATATGATGATCAAGATCAATGAGAAGATGGATGGTTGAAAGTAAAGGTAAGTGGACCTTAAGAATATATTCAATATATAAGATACATGTATTTTACACATGATCTTATCCTGATAAATGAGTTTTGATTGCCTTGGAATTGTTATAAATCAACAAATGATGTTGAAATGAATACAAAGGGATTGATTAAATAATTATGAAATTACTTAAGACAACAAATGATGTTGAAATGAAAACAAAGAGATTGATTAAGCAATTATGAAATTACTTAATGGGTAGAATGGGAAGATTTGAACTATATAAGTTGGACCCCAAAATCTTAAGGAAATAAGTTATAGGCATGTCCTATTATAACCTGACACATAGTCTGTAAGTATTGGAATATTATTTTTCATACATGCATGGAGGCTTGTGATTTTGTTTTAAAACAGGCTTATGCTTGGGGATGCCAATGTTAGGAGAGTTGTGAGGATTTGGCCACCCGCTCTCTAAAACTGATTATGATGATGATACCATGCCCAAAGAGAGGCAAAACATCAAGTGGGGCAATTATGGGAAGGCCTCTACTGTGACAGCCATGTTTCCCCTCATACGAACATGGATCTGTATTTTTTACTATGGTATCAATGGAGTATTATGTAGTTATCCTAGCGCGTTGGATGTATTGAGACTACAAGCATGGTAGTCCTTTAATATTTTGCATTATAATGCAATTGATTATGGCATAATGAGATGCCTTATTTTATCGCATGATAAGATGCTCGGTAAAAGTTATTACCAATGTTGTATTGGAGGATGATTCCCAATACAGTATGATTATATATTAACACTTAGTGTTAATATTGAAATCAATTCGGAAATGAGATATTATTGATGATATTGACTATATTCACGATTTTCAGTGGGTTTATTTATATGTAATATATACATATAATTCATATGATGAGGGAAGGATAAAATGGTTATCCAATTGTATGAATTGATTTATATCATGGATATAATGAACTATTGATTTTGAGATATATTGAATATATTTTTTAAATCTCCTACCAAGCATAGCTTGCTAAGATATTATAAATGTTTGAACGTTTACAATATCTCATATATAGTTAAGGAAGATTGAAAGCTCAAAACTTGTGGATAATTATCACAGAACTACAGCTCAAGGTATTTACTCTGAGTAAGATTGTATTAATTGTTTTGTAATTTGGATTGCAATATTTGGACAATGTATGTAATGACTACCGGGGCTGTGTAGGTGAACCACTGGATCCATCCTGATTTTAATAAAAGTATTTCTATTGATATTTAATATAAAAAAATATTTTATACAAATATCTATGTATGATAAATAATTTGAGGTGGCACTCAGGTTTTTGACAAATCAATTTCAAAGAAAATATATTTTCGATGTTTGTATTTTTTAAAAATTTTAAAATCAGGGCTCTACCTTTGCAAATATTTATGAAAATGTATTTTAAAAACCTGATTCATCACAGATTGAAGTCAAAATATATTTCAAATAATGTTCAAAAGTTAGAAGTCTACTTGGAGATAAAGATTATACTATATGTAGATAGTACACTCACACACTCACTCTAAGATTTGAACTTAATTGAAATATCTTTAGCATATGGGTAGAGTTTTGAATTCATCAGGCATTTTATTAGTATACTAAAGTTAAGAGATTTATTTAAGATAATTCTCTAAGGAAAAAGGAGAGTTGACTTAAAAATAAATTTTTAAAAATTTTAAATTTAATTTTTCGCATGTTTTGCTCTAGACTAGCAAAATGCTGGTTTTGGGGTGTGTTAAGTGTTCAATTTTAGTCAAAATACCCCTAATTTAGCTTTCAATTAGATCATCTAACCGATGAAATTTATAATTTTTAGATTGATTTTGATTTTAAATCCAATTAATCATCTAACTGTTAATTTGTAAAAATTAACGGTCAGATGATTATCAGAGTTCATCAGATGCTTAATGTATAGTTTAGATGATTTTAATTTGGTCTCTTATTTTGTAGATTAATCAGAAGAAGCTTAGATGACTCAAGATCAAAAGTTAATGGTGCAGATTATCTTAAAGATCAATAAAGAAAGCTAAGATGGTTTCCAAATTGAAAATTAAACTACAAAGGAAAGAATGCTAAGATGAAAATTGGAAAGCTACAACACAAGAAAGGAGAAGGAAAGTTGCAAATTTCCAAGTTAAAAAGAACTCTTCACTTTAAAGGAAAGTGAAGATGTGATAAGAAGAGGCAACTGTCATCATCAAAATTTCTCCCCCTAGGTTGGAAGTAGGAAACCATTTGCTCGTCCTTTTCTCCTCTCCTCTCCTCTCATCTCTTTCCTCTCCTCTTGCCCCTATCTCTTCTTCACCCCTCTTGGCTGGATTAGAGATAGACCCCTTCTCCCACTTCTCTTCTATCTCTTTCCACTGCGTCATGGCTCAGATCAGCCCGAGCCTCAACCGTTTCCCTCTGCACCTCTTTCTCTCCTCACCTTCACGGCTCCCACGTTCTCTGTGTTCTTCACTGCCTCTCTCAGTCTGTCTAGCTCCCTTTTGTCTGTTCTTCAAGCTCCATCTTTCCAGCTCCTCATCAAACCCAGACGCCACCAGCATCAGACTATTTCTGCTTCCACCATCCAACTAGGACCCTCTCTTTCCCTGCTTCACCATCACGCACGCACTCACTCTCTTCTCTTCTCTCCCTCTAGACCATACTGGGCAAACCAGCAACCCCCTTGCTCTTTCAATCTCTCATTCTATCCCTGCTCTACCTCCCACTCTCTCTCTTCTCATCTGCTTCATTGCCAGCCAACCCAGTTTCTCTCTTCCCCTCTTTTACCTACTCCCTATCTCTCTCTATCATGCTGCCAGACCCGTCTCCCTCCTTTGTCTCACTTTCTATTTTCCGAGCACCGGCCAGTCACCTGTCTTCACCGCACCGGCTGGCTCCCTTTGGTTCATGCCAGTTCAGCACCATCAATCATCCGACACCGCCAGCCCATCTCCTCTGCCCAGGCAGCTTCTTCTCCGGTGCTGCTCACCATTGCCCAAACCTCGCACCTCCTGTCTTCCAGCCCTGCCAGAAACCAGCACTCTGCTCCTCCTCTCTTCCACTGGCATCACACATCACTGCCCCTGTCCAGTACCAGCATCGTCAACAGGTTTAGCAGAACCGGACGGAACCAGCCGGGAAGCCCAGTTGCTCTCTATACTCCGCCGTCTGCCTTCAATCGATGTCTTCCATGCCTACAGCTTCATCCTTTCCATCCCAGATTTTCCATATTTTTCTCTACTTCACCTATGTAGCCCGATTTCCACCTGATGCAGCCCCGGCATTGGCTTCTCTCTGCGGCTCTGATGTCCATCGCAGTCAACACGGAAAACAGGAAACCCGATCCGAGCTTTTCCTCTTTCCCTCCTTTTCTCCCTCTCCCTCTTCCCCCTCCTCCTCCTCTTCCCTCTTCCCCATCTTCCTCCTACTTCCTCCTCGTCGGGTAGATTTCTTCCTAATTTTCGTTTAAAAACAAAAACTGGATAAATTCTAGTTTTGACCTTTACCTTTTAAATTTAATTCCATTTTAGTCCTCTTTTTAAATCATTCTTTGTCCCAGTTCCATTCCAATTTTGTTTTTTATATATTCTACTAATCTAAGAATTGCTCAATTCGAGTCAGATTAATTAAGGCTTAACCACTCAACAGGTCAACTTTAATCAACCAAAATTTCCCAATTTCTGTTCTGTTTCTTTTCAAATTTTCAATTAAATTTTAGATTTCATTGCTAGGACATCTTTAAACTTAATTAAAATATCTGATCTTTAATCTAAAATCCATAAAGAGATCTAGACGGTCTAAATCCCAAAATCACCATTTACTCCAAATCTTTACAATTTTGAGTAATCTAACAAATCCAACTGACAGATCTTTAATCAAGGACATCCTAAAGATGTTTATGAAGGTTGATTAACTCCAAGAAGACTAGAATTGAAGAAATTGATAGTGATTAAGCTAAGAAAGTAGATTTTTCTTGTTATTTGGTTTATTTTCTTTCTATTTGAACTAAAAATTATAAAATTTTTAGAAGTTGATTAGATTTGAACTTTGATTCAATTTTTTAGTAATTTTTAGTTATTAAATTTTATTTAAACTCCCCACTTTTTAAGTAGAGTCCCCATGGGATCGACCCATACTTGCTTTAGCTATACTATAATAACCCGTGCACTTGCAGTAAAACACATCAACAACAACCAACAATTTCAAGTAGAAGTTCTAATTAAGGAGAAAAGGTGAGATTAACTACTAAATAACTAGTTATTAAAGAGACATTTAAAATAGAAAAGTGTGTGTGATACTATTTACTTTATTAATAGGTAGTTAACTAGTTATTATTAAGGATATATTTGATATACTTCATAGTTGGTAAATGTTGACTAATAAGTGTGCTTGGGGCTACGACTAGTATATGCTATTGAAAGAAAGGAAAATTTTAAATCTTTATATTATATTAAATCTTACAGATGCTATCAGGTATTTTCGCATCGCATGTGTTAAATGCTTAAGTAGGAAAATTAGAGAAAACTCTACCAAATTTTAGATAGAAATTTACGATTTTAGTATTTAATTAAAAATAAAATCAAGGTGAAAAAAGTATGGTTGTCCCAATTTCTAGAGAGAGAAGCTCTGAAACCTCAAAATTTTCTAGAGAGCTCCTACAATTCTAGAGAGAGAAACTATGAAAATGCAACTAGTACCTAAAACCAAAAGTCACTCATTTCATGAAATAAGACCTAGAATCTTAAAGAATAAAGTGTTGAAAGTGTAACTTGACTCTAGGAGCTAGAATCTTATTAATTTTAATAAATTAAAGCTTAAATTTATAGAAAGTTTGCTCTAAAATTGCCACCATTCAAATTAAGAAATTTTCTAGAATTTTAGCTTTAATAGGCATTGAATTTGAGAAGAAGCATGAAATTTCTTTCAAATTTGAAGCTCTAAACATGAAAATCTTGTATAGAAGCTATAGAAAATGACAATTAAGGGAGGGGAAATAAATAAAAACCACTAAAGTCCAGCAATTGAAACCTCTTCTTCTTCAAAATTTTGCTTAGACCTCAATAGTAATGAAGATCAATAAGAAAAAAATTATAATTAGGATCTACAAATTCAGCTCGTATTAACACAAATCAAGAAACTAATAAGTTTTTTTGTAACAATTTCTCTTTCAAAATCATTGTCAAGAAGAAGGTGAAAAAGAAAGAGAAGGCAAAAGAAAGCCACGTCTAAATCTTCTAGTAAGAGAGAGTAAAAAAAAATTGCAGATGAAAGCGAGAAAGTTGAAGATTCTTCTAAAGTTGTATGACTAAGCAGAGAGAGGAAGAGAAAAGTATTAGTAAAGAAAGAAAGACCTTAGAGAGAGAGAGAGAGAGAGAGAGAGAGAGAGAGAGAGAGAGAGAGAGAGAGAGAGAGAGAGAGAGAGAGAGAGAGAGAGAGAGAGAGAGAGAGAGAGAGAGAGAGAGAGAGAGAGAGAGAGATTTAACAGGGAAGAGGGAGGGAGGGAGGGAGAGAAAGCACAGTAGATTCCAATCTTTTTATGAATGTTGCATTTTTTGCTATTTGTTAATGTTGTATAAAAGTTAAGGAATGATAAATTCAAGCCTGAACTTAGATATTACATGTGCCAATGCACTTTACTTGCCTTTTTAGATCTACGTCATTCACCATGCTGGGAATGGTTTAGATAGGCTAAGTACCAAATTACTCATTAGATACTTCGTCCCATGTTTTTTGGTTGTGATTTACAACTTAAATAAACATAGGATAAAGTGTGATTGTAACTTTAACTTGAAAAACATATGATAAATTATCTAATGGGAATGAAATTTGGTAATTATCTAATCTAAGTCATCTCAACATGATGAACAGCTTAGATCTACTAAGAGGCAAGTAAGATCTAGGTAAAGTACACTTGCACTAAGTAAGATCAAGTACTCACTTGGATTTGTCATTCCTTGTAAAAGCAAATAATAGAAAGACAAGCATGGGTTAAGCATTTAAAAACTAATTGGATTCTTGTTTTTACAAAAGGAAAAAAAAGTGTAATTGAAATCTTGGAGGGCATTTAGGAAGGTTCCATCATTTAGAACTTACATTTAGGAAGATTTCATTATGCCAATTGGGCTACCTAGAGATCCAATCAGGCATAACTATAAGAGAACTTTCATTTTTTTTCTTCTCATGTTACTTCAGGCTTACAGGATATTTACTGCCTCATGGTGGAGTATAGATACCAAATTTGGTCTCACTTTAATCATAACAAGTCAAATCAACAGCCTCAATGATGATATGTCTTTACCCCTGGACCTTGCAAGTAACGTTGAGTTCCAAAAGAAATCCAATCAAAAGCATTGTAAATCATGGGATAAAAAACCAAGGAATAAGGGCAGAAAAGGCGATGCATCACATGATCCTCGTCTTGTAGCCGTATGACCTTTGTCACTGCAACATGCAACAAGAGCACGTGCATTATTCTTAAAGTATCCGAAAGCAGCCGCTTAACCATTCAAGGTCCAGCGAGTGCATAATCCTAGAGATCCACGGTCATGTGTCATCTTCTAGAAGATGATGGAATGATCTAATCGGAGCCATAGCATGTAGCTGCATGGCCTCACCCTCTCCACATGACCAAGGGGCACATGGCCGCATGACCTTGTACAGGTGTAAAAGAAACTAATATTTGTAATCTGATTGGCAAGAGATATTCCTTAGAGCTTTTTATAAAGGGTAAAGGCGAGCAAATCTCTCACTAAGAATGCTTCACTCTTGAAAACGAGGTTTCAAAGCCTTAGAAGCTTGGAGACTCTATAGATAGTAAAAGAATGTTTTCTTTACTAGAGTATTACTTAAGGGGTATTTTAATACGAACTTTCTATTTTACAAGGAGGAGTCTTTTGGAGTGTTATATTGGGAGGCTTTATGTAGAGTATTATTTGCCTTTCTAGTTTCCTAGTTTTCTAATCTTCCTATTATTTCCCTCCCTGTCCAGTCAAGTGTAATTTCTTTCTTTTCGCTTATCTTGGGATACCCTTGCATATAGAATAGGATTTTAAATAATTTTCTTGCTTTCTAGAATAACATTCTTGCTTTTTAGCATAAATTTTTACTTTATACTTAGTTATAAAGCAGAAAATTAACTTCCCTCCAAAAAAGAGGGGAATAAGAATAGTCAAGCTCTCTCCTTCTGCTAGGACCCTCTATCCTTTCGAAAAAAGTATAGAGGTTTTCCCTAATCTGGTATGGGAGTCTTTTACCTTTCTTACACCTTACATTTTGTATAATTGATTGCATCGACTAGAACAGAAAAGATTTACATTAATCTACTATGCATTGAAACCATATGTATATCGTATGAGTTTGATGAAATACCAACACTACTACAACAAGTAGTTATTAAGACAATAAAAAATGATATATAAGATGGTTCAAAAATCATCTTATACGGAGCCATCATATAAAATGAAACAAGCATAACAAGGTTTTTCAAACCATCTTATATTACTAGTAATATAAGACATTTGTCGAAACCGTCTAATATTAAAAGTATTATAAGATGGTTCTTAAAAAATCATTTTATAAAATTGTCAAATATAAGATAGTTTTTGAAAAATCATCTTATATTTTCACTGCTTTATAAGACCAATTTTCAAAAATCGTCTTATATTTGATAGTTTTATAAGATAGTTTTTCAAAAATCATCTTATAAAACTCTAAAAATATAAGACTTTAAGCTTTATGTTGGATGCCTTTTGAAATGGAAATTGAAAATATAAGACTTGTGTCTTTTTATTCTCAATGCTCTCTATCTAGCACAACAAATTTTACAGATTTTCATTGGTTAATGAAGCAAGAAATCATGCACAAAGAGCTCTTGATTATAAGGAAAATATTGTTATTCTTCACTTGAATAATAAGTTATAGACTTTAAGCTCTACATTGGATGCCTTTTTGAATGAAAATCGAAAATCTAAGACTTGGGTCTTTTTATTCTTAATGTTCTTTATCTAGCACAATAGATTTTAAAGATTTTCATTAATTAACAAAGCAAAAAAGTATGTACAAAGTACTCTTGAACATAAGCAAAATATTGTTACTATTCACATGAATAACAACAAGTAGCAAACTTTAAGATCTATGTTGGATGCCATTTTGAATGAAAATTAAAAGTCTCATAGTTGTGTCTTCTTATTCTTAATGTCCTTTATCTAGCACAATCAATTTTACAGATTTTTATTAATTAACAAAGCAACAGATCATGCACAAAGTGCTCGTAAATGTAAGAAAAGTATTGTTACTAGTCAAACGAATAACAACAAGTAGTAGACTTGAAGTTCTACATTGGATGCCTTTTTGAATAAAAATTGAAAATCTAAGACTTGCGTCTTCTTATTCTTAATGTTCTTTATCTAGAACAATCAATTTTACAAATTATCATTGATTAACAAAGAAAAAAATTATGCACAAATGTGCTCTTGAAAATAAGCAAATTACTATTACTGTTCACGTGAACAATGATAAATAGCAGACTTTAGGCACTACATTAGATGCCTTTTTGAATGAAAATTAAAAATCTAAGCCTTGAATCTTCTTATTCTCAATGTCATTTTATCTAGTATGATTAATTTTAGAGATTTTCATTGTTTAAAGAAACAAAAAATCATGCACAAAGTGCTCTTAAACATAAGTAAAATATTGTTATTATTCACGCAAACAATAACAAGTAGCAAATTTTAAACTAATAGTGGATTCCTTTTTAAATTAAAATCAGAAATTTAAGACTTGATTCTTCTTATTCTCAATGTCCCCATCTAGGACAATTAATTTTAGAGATTTCCATTGATTAATGAAGGAGGATGCATAAAGTGCTTTAGAAAAATGAAAGCACACACACGCCACGCACGCACACACACATATCAATCGAGAGAGAGCCTACCTAAAGGGAGAAAAATAGTGACGAGTTAGGTGGGGGTGCTCGTGCATCATCTCTCTCTCTCCCCCTCTTCTTTTGCTTCTTCTTCTTATCCCCTTTCTCTCTCCTTGTTTTGTCAGATAGTAGAGGTGGGCCGTGCACCTTATCTCTCTCTCTCTCTCTCTCTCTCTCTCTCTCTCTCTCTCTCTCTCTCTCTCTCTCTCTCTCTCTCTCTCTCTCTCTCTCTCTCTCTTTCCTCTTCTTCTTCTTCTCCTCTTGGGTTTTGATCTGGTGAGGGAGGTTTTTTTCTTTTTTTTTTGGAGTGGGTGGGGAGGGAAGGGAGTTTATATGTAGTAATTATGGTTCTTTGAAAAATGTCCTATATTATTCATAGATCTTTTCTGCTAAATCTCTCTTCCTTAATTTTACTTAAATAATATAAAACAATTTTTCAAAACTACCTTATAATGTCACAAAGAAAATAAGATGGTTGTCAACAATCATCTTATATAAAAAAATCTTCTAAGATGGTTTCCAAATATAAAATAGTTTTTAGAAACTGTTTTATAAACTTTATTTATAAGACAATTTCTGACAATCGTATTATAGTGTCATAAAGAATATAAAATTTCTTACAAACATTTTTTATGAGATGGTTTTACTAAAAATGTCTTATAATGTCACATTTTATGAGACAATTTTTAGAAACTATTTTTTTAACAAGACGGTTGTGTTTAAATTATCTTCTTTTTTTTCTTTCTTTTTTTTTGCCATCTTACAAAATCCCAATTTTAGTAGTTCAATGAGATCTTTTTCTCATAGTTTACTCACACTTGCTATGCAAGAGTCGCAATGCACCATTGAAGTGATGTTACCTTCAGTTTTTAGCTTTCATGCTATATCTATCAACATGCAGTCCACATAACATGTATTTATATTCTTCTATCATTATCATTTAGCCTATGAACTGCCACTTTTACAAATAATCCAAGACGTTTTACTTAGATAAAGTAGCAACCAACTTCTATCTGGGTGGCATCAATGGCTAACACCTTCCAACCCCATGACCAAGCAACAAACCCATGCTCTAAATGTAAAGGCCCTAAAGCCTTATTTCCTAGGTGGTGACTCTAAAAGTATCCAAGAGGATGAATGACCAAATTCATTTTGCATTCCCCTACAACAAAACAACATGGCAAACTAATAAAAAAGAGAAGCCCTTAGTGGTGGAGCCTACATGATTTTGGGCACCTACATGGAACAAGATAACTAGTTCCTATCACTTTGAATTTGGGTGGCAAGGATGTAAAATTCATGATGTCTGATCTTGTTGGCATCCATTACTTCTATGCATGTATGCAAATGGATTACTAATATGGATGCATTGATTTCTAATGGATAGCCTACTTTTATACTCCCAGCATGATGAAGGAATTAAATCTTCCAAAAAAATATGATGCATGTCAAAAAAGGGTATTGACTTCTTCAAACACGCTTGAGCATCCAACTTCTACAAGTATGATTCCTACTCTTGAATCAGAGTTTTGCAATTTTCAAGGTACTCATCTACCTTTTCTTATTTGTAGATTCAGCCACTGCTTTTTCTTATTCTCAAAGTACTCCCTTGACTTTGTATATTTCTAAATCTTAATAATGAACTCCCAAACAGTTGGTGAATCTATTTTATCATCATGAACTCCCAAACTTTTGCATGATAGAGTCCTCCTTTCGTTGATCAGACTCGTTTCTCTAATTTCCCTAACCATGAATATTCTAATATCCCAAACATCATTGTGAGTGGATAATTTTGACATCTAAAGGCAAGTTTTACTCATTGATTTTAACCAATTTCTAAACAACATCTATCCATGATTCTGAACCACTCTCTAAATAGTGTCTAATCATCCATTTCTCATGATTTTTTTTTTTTTAATTCTGAACTCATAGTCATCTAGTTAGATAAATCAGATGAATGGGTCTAATCGACCAAAGGTGAGAACATCATCACAACAAATTTTCATAGGGACAACATTTTTAATAGCACCTTCATCTAATTCATCTAAGGTGCATCATGATATACCTCTATCATAAGACATTAGTCATAGGATTACATAAATGGTGGATATTGCTTTCGCAGTTCCCTGGTCAATTACTAATATATTGGCACAATGGTAGAGTTGTCATCGTGTGACCTTGAGGTCATGGTTCAAGGAGTGAAAATAACCTCTCGCAAAATACAAGGTAAGGCTGCACACTATTTATAATGACCTCGGTTTTTATAATACATTTTTGTAATGCTTTTTGAAATGTCAAGCCATCAGTTTGCAAAAATATTTATAAAACAAACAACGAAAAACTTTTCATGAAAAGACCCTTTTTAAAAACCCTGAGTGTCAATTTTCTTTTCTCAAAAAGGATTATCTGTGAAATGAGCACTACATTTCTACCAAAAATTCGGTAGAATTTCCTTTATTTTTCAAACATTAGACATTTAACGCATGTCATTGTGAAGTACCTGATAAACACAATTTTCATACAGAAAAAGAATAAGAGAGACTTCGTCTCCATTCTATCATATATACATACATGACTTCATATTTTGTAAATCAAAATATAACCAAATCAAAGGAAAAATCAAGAGCTAGATCAATCCAATCACAGCCACACCATTATCACTTTAATCCACATGTCCATAGAGTAAAGTCATCTCAATTCAAAGTGTTACTTCAATAAATCATTAACTACATTGCAAACCTGCTTGTTATACTTGTGTAGGTAGTTTCACATCTATTTTACCAAGTTTTCCATGCAATTCTACAACAACATCTCAAATCATTTTTCATGCAATTTCTAAAGAATATGATATACAAATCAAAGATAAGAAAGATAATTAAAGTCATTTTTCAATCTTAATTCTACAGTTTCATTCTAAAACATTTCAGATAATATCCATATAAAACATGTACAACTTTAGACATGCATTTTTCAAATGATTGAATCATCATAGTAATCTCAAGTAAATTGCAATATAGAACATATCCCAAAATCACATGTAAACATAACTTGAGAACTATGAGAAAGATATACTATTTAACTTGATAAATCAAACACCATAAGATCCTCAAAGTAGTCATCGGTTAAACTGACAACATCATGTGCACATATGCACCCCGGCGAACACATCAACCAGTTGGTCATGAGTACTCATCTAAAGACCATCATCAAGCCCATCTATGTGGGGTCACAAAACAAAAATCCTATGGTACAATATGCTCATGACCATATCACTAAATCGTGTCTATCCGGTATCTGAAGAACAACCACAGCAGCTTCTACGGCGACTATGAATAAGTCTCGAAAGGGTGCCATGACCACCTCCAATGGTTGTTCTTACCACAACAGTCAAGAAAATAGATGCCTCTTTGGGCATGGATACCTACCACCTTTGGTGGTTAGAGGCCAAGAGGCCAAACCCGTAAAACCTCTTACCATAGTGACCACGAGGCTCATTAGCCTAAACAAAGACATATCTCAATCCCAAATTATCTTAAATCATATAACATATATGTCATACAAAATCGTGCATTCTTTAACCCATCTCAAAACATGGGATTGATGCATTTCAAGTGAAATCATTTCTTTCAAAAACGCACAATGTGCTAATAGAAGGAATAACATCACTTTCATTCTTCATATAAAATATGCATCATAGTTATGAAGATACATACATATATATATATATAATCACACATACTGCATTTGCAAATATAGCATTCTTTCAAAGCGGAAAGCAAAGTAACATGACGAAATGTAATTCTCATGATACTCAAGTAACCTCGAATAGAAAACATGATAAGAAAATGATTTGATTAGTTAAACTCTTAATGACAAATAGATGTTAAAACCACCTACCTCCTTGGAGAATTTTTCACCAGTTCTTTCCTTTTAGGTTTAACTTTAAATTTAACTTCAATTTGGTCAAACCGCGCCTAAAACTGTGTAGCACATCTAACATCTGAATCCCCACATCAACATAGAATCATAGAAGAATCTAAATCATGCTTAAATATAACTAGTGTATAAAATTTGCCTTCCACGCTCTTTCTAGGAAGCATTTACAACAAAATTGAGGACTTCATGTCTGAGTGTCCTTCACCATTTGTATATTAGATTATTCATCTAAACATAATCCTACTATTTAGATTAAACCCTCAAATTTCATCCAATTTCTTAGTTCCCTAAAAATTTGCACCCTGATCTTAATATTTTAAAGTATCTTAACCTAATAAAGGTCAAGGTATGAGATGGTAGTGTCTGATCACCAATCAGACCTTCGTCGAGCCTTATTCCTTTACAGTCCAATTGAACGGTTCAAATTTATTTAATGAATTTCTATCTAAATCTTCAATTTATGGAATATCTTAATTAATTTAATGCTCCAGAACTCATAAGTGGCATCTGATCATCAATCAAACGTTAAGAAATTAGTGTGCAAACAGTACCCGATCAAACAGCTCTGAGTGTTGGGTTTTGTAGATCTTACCTTCTAAGAGTGTTTTTATGTGTTTTCCACTGTTGGATGAGCTAGATTGGTCGTCATTTTCACTTGTAGGGTTTTTCGAGCTTGTCGCACACTGTCTCCTCCTCGATGGACAATCCAAATATCATTGGATTCCTCAATAATCCCAGGGGTTTTCTTCATTTCATCATCCTAGACAGCATGACTAGCTCGGATCGACAACCCTTGTTTTCTCCTATGTTTTGCCAATGTGTTGATCCCCTTTGACAACTCAACTCCCCCACTCCTCCTTTCTTCTTCTCCCTTCTCTTCATCTCTCCTTCTTCTCCTTCTCCTTCTCCCTCTTCTTCCTCTTCTTCTTCCTTTCCTTTCTCTTCTCTCCATCAGGTTTTCTTGTCGGTTTGAGAACAGTCTGTTCTTTTCATTTAAGTGGGAGGATGCCAATATCAATTTGGCCCCTCCTTTAAGTGTTTTAATTATTTTATTATTATTATTATTATTATTATTATTTATTATTATTATTATGCATACCTAATTATGATGTTCTATTGATTCCTGACATCGTGATTTCAATCAAAACTAATGAGTATCATTTGAGATGGACTTTCTAATGTATCTTGACTATTCGATACGAATTCCTACAAACGGGGGCCCACCTATGAAATTACCAAAATACCCTTTGTGAGAAAAATTACCATTTATTTGTCCAAACTCAGATTTCAACAAATTTAATGTCGTTGGAATCGTATTTCTGAGTACAATCCAAATCTGAAGGTACTGAAGTCCAATTTGATGCCTTTCTAAAGGCCAATTCAGTGGAATCCAAATATGAAGATTCTCCCATTTATATTTATCAAAATTAATTCATAATCCTTTAAAATAAAATTTAAAAATTAGGATTGTTACATTCTTTCCCCCTTACAGGAATTTTGTCCTCAAAATTCTTTTCATCTTATCTTTCAACAATGCTACAAACATCCTCATCTTATGACATTTTTCAATTCCCCAAGGTCACTTGACAAAATTAATCAAAAAAGGAAGGTTCTATCAAAAAGCATCACTGTTCTTTTATTTCATTCTGAATCTCACAAATCTTTACTTAATATAATCCTCAAAAATCACCTAATTTCAACTCCAACTCTAAACATATATGCCGCTTATTACCTTAACTTTCCTATCATCCTTGGGCAATAAAGAGCTACTTCCATTGTGCATTCTGGTACTCGACCATTTGAAACATAAGGCAATAATAGAGTGAAGATGAAATTAGTTAACATCTCAAAACAAGAAATCCACACCCAATATCATAGAGCATACAGCTCATAAAATAGGCATACCTATTCCAAATCAGCTCTGAGCATATCAACTCATGAAGAAGACATTTCTATGTCAATCATCTTGCCTCATGTCAAAACATCATGATAAGTTATCTAACAATCATTGCTTAAAGGTGGTGTCAAAAGGAGTGCAAAGGTGAATCTCCTCTTTAGCTCTCAAAGGCTCACCAGTATCACTCTTCATATGCTTTATCATAATTGAGATCAGGTGTAATGTATCCCATATAAACCTTGAAGTAATTTCACAATAATTGCTGCATCCATCCATCCTTCTTCACAAAGAGGACTATCACCTTAAATTTAGGACAACACTCAATCATCACATCAATCTCCTTATTTGATAGTAATTGAAAAAGCTCTTTTGGAAAATGTCTCGGAACTTCTTAAACCATATTTATCTTCTTATTCTGTGACCTCTTTGCCTCCACCACAATCACGCTTACTAAGAAAACTTGACGTTCCTTAGATAGGTGTTACAATATCTTTGTGATTGAATTATCATGACTCTTCTTACTTCAATGAAATCATTGGCAGTAGTGATACTCCAAAAATAAACTACCCGCGACAATCCACTGTCAGAATATAACCTCGAAATCATCTATATTAAGGAGGATAAGATAGATATCCATCCTTTCATCCACAATAATACAACGCATATCCTAAAGAAACTTCCCATTAAGATCAATCTTCCTACTAGTGTCATCACATCCAACTCAAAATCCAAGATATGTACGACAACTCCACACAAAATGTAAGAATAATGAATATAATTGAGTGTGTGAAACATGGGTCCAATAAAACTCTCATATACCTATCTTTAACCTTAAATGTATTTCCACCATCGTCCATAATTACTTGGAATCAGAATTGTTTGACCTCCACTGTATGTCAATTTGACTCCTTTTTATGGTAGTTTCTAATAAAATTTTCAAACATTCAACCTCCATAACATCCAAAGGGTCACTATTGTTATTGTTGTTTATGTCAATGCGGTCCTAATTAAGAACATGGCTAACTAGAATAAGCACTCATACACCTTAGACACTACCTTTACTTGGAATCTCTACCACCTCCAGTAAACTATTGCTGGCCATGGATTTTCTATGACTTTGTCAAAGAAAAGAGTCTCTTGCCCTCATTAGACTGTCCAACGATATTGCTACGCTCACTATCCTTTCACTCTACCTAACTCAAGAGAATGTCCTGTTCAAGAATAGATGTTATTTCTATTACCCCAAACCAGTATGGTTGATCTCGTCAACAAGACTACTCACTCAACTCAGAATTCAATTCACATATGTAATGCCTCCAACACTTTTACATCAACAGTAATTGAACTTATATAATTACACAACACCATCTTATTTATCAAGTTTCATTTCACTCATGATTTATCTCATGATCACATTCATTGGTAGTCATTTCGTCATCAGTAGCATATGTTTCAATTTCTAAACAATTCACTTAATATATAAAATTAATATTTCAAAATTATTCTCTTTTTGATCATTGTCAACAACATAAAACCCTTTTCATAAAATCATTCTTCTTCACAATCTTAGATTAGTCTCTCAATATAATTCATTGTACATAATAGTCACTGTATCCACATTTTTTGTCCATAAATCAAATACTCCGAGATAAGGAAAAGTTGGAACGCTCTAATACAACATCTTCACAAATCTTTTCAATATCTTTTGAATTCATTGATTTGTATTTCATACTTTGGTTCTCTATCTATCTGTCTATCCTCATTGTTATCTTCGAACTATTCTATAAAATAATTGTTATGTCTTCAAACCATATTCATATTCAATTTACAATAAGAATTCCCAAAAGGATCAAGTAGCATCTTCCATCAATTATATCTGGCATATACTAGGGTATTTTGATACACATAAGGTCTATTATCAATACATCAAGTCCTACGAATTTTGAATCCATTAAATAACTCTCTCCTTTAAAAATTCATTCATAATCATGCTTAAAATTTATAATCCAATTGTCATCATAGATCGAACATTCTTGTCAAGATTAGCATTAGACCCTTCTAGTATCCATACCTCCATCAAGTTTCCATTAGGATTATCACATATTCATAATCATGTCTTAATTCTCTTATTATTATACTTCCATCAAGTTTCCATTAGGATTATCACATGTTCATAATCATGCTGTAATTCTCTTATCATTATAATACATTCACTATGTTCATGTTCAGATCCTTCAAGATTAACTGCTTCTTAGTCATTGAAAATCGTATCATCAGCACTTTCATTGTTCAATGTCTATCAATTATAATTATTTCCATCTTACTTTATTCTCGCAATATAATCCATTCTCCTCATCCACTTTAGTCAGTATCTTTACTTGGTATACACGTATAATAAATACCTTTTGATCTAAAGGGAATTAAACAACAAATGTCAGATACTCCCATATAGTGTGACATCTATCTTAATCATTCCCCAATTCTTACCAACAACCTCAAAAATCATTTGAATTTATCCACTAAGTTTTCTGTATTCATGCTTAATTCTCCACCGATAGACTGACCTTTCTTGTCATTTAATAATCATTCGTATACAAAAATTGTTATATTTTCTAAGTATTATGCACCTCCAAGTCATAACTAGAACTCTAAAGAATCATTAAATTAGCATTCGCTCCTTTGATTATTGGCTACCACTATCTTTGTGTGTAAAAGGACTAACTCGTCCACCCCTCATAGATCAGCAAATCCATCTACCTCAGAGTTATATTCCATCATATTTCAACTGATTTTCATAATATCAATTTCCTTTTTGAATATATTTACTACATGTATAGGCCAATCCTATAATTTCCTTAACATTCTCAAGTCCTCTTAGATTACTTCTGATCCATCTTCCATTACCATCATAATCCTATAGTGTAGTATTTATCATAATCTTCAAAGGCATATGTAAAATTTCCAAGTTAAAACTTGAATTCTCATAAGGTTGCCCATGTGAATAGATCCATCATTTGACAAAGTTCTCATTTAGATGTACTAATTTAATACTCTAACGATCTGATTCCTTACTATAACAACTATGCTAATCTCCTAAGAGTACTCCTTTGACTCATACCACAACTAAACTCTATTGTTTTCTTAGAACATGGCAACGGTTGTAAGTGGCATCATTTTCCACACAAATCTATGTTGCTTATATGAGTTATCTCTGTAACTCATACCTTCCCGATCAACACTCAAAGATTAACTTCATATGACTTTTGGACATGTTGCACTGGCTGTGAGAGGATTGACTGGGCTCTGATACCAACTATAACAACCTCAGTTTTTATAATACATTTTCAAAATTCTTTTTAAAATGTCAAGCCCTTAGTTTATAAAAATATTTAGAAAACAAATAGCAAAAAATATTTTTCATAAAAAGACCCTGTTTAAAAGCCTTGAGTGTCATTTTTCTTTTCTCAAAAAGGATTATTGGTCAACATAGAATCATATAAGCATCTAAATCATGCTTAAATTTAACTAGTGTATAAAATTTTCTTTTTCACACTCTTTTCAAGAAACATTTACAACAAACTTGAGGACTTCATGTCTGACTGCCCTTCACCATTTTTATATTAGATTATTCATCTGAACATAATCGTATTGTTTAGATTAAACCCTCAAATTTCATATAATTTCTCAGTTTCCTAAAAATTTGCACCCTGATCTTAAGATTTCAAAGATCTTAACCTAATAAAGGTTAAGGTATGTGATGGAGGCATCTGATCACCAATAAAACCTCTGTCAGGCCTTATTCCTTTATAGTCCAATCGAATAGTTCAAATTTATTCAATGAATTTTGTTGATTTATTTAACCGCAAGTGCACGGGCTATTTGTAGTGTAGCTTATGCAAGTACGGGTTGATCCCATGAAGACTTGATTTAAAAAGTAGGAATTTCAATAAAATTTAATTCTATAAAATTTAAAAAAAATCATGCAAAATTACTAAAATTATTGAAATGAGAATCAATTTTCAGATTTAATCAACTTCTCAAAAATACAAAATTTTTAGTTTCGAAATAAAACAAATAAAATCAAATAACAAGAAAAAACTACTTCCCTAGATCAATCTTTATCAAAATCATCACTTTTGGTCTTCTAAAAACTGATCCTCCTTTACAGATATCTTCAACACGTTCTTGATTAGTGATCCACCGGTCCGATTTGGCAGATTCTTCAAAATGGTCAAGATCTGGGCTAACTTGTGATTTCAATATTTGGACGGTTCAGATTGATTGATGGATTTCAGATAGAATATCAAAGATGTTGATTGTATCTAGGGATTTCCTAAGAATGACTCTGAAAAATTAATTTGAAATCTGAGAGGAAACGAAGGAGAAATGGTGATTTTTATTTTGATTAAGGCTAACCCATTGATTGGGTTAAGCCTTAAATGATCTGATTCAGATTGGATAGTTCCTAGATAACAGAATATGGATAAAACATAATGGGAATAAAACGCGACACAGACGTAATTAAACTAGGGACACAGATGGAATTAACGAAAAAAACAGAAATGCAATTTCTTTTATAGAGGAGGGGCAAAACTGGAATTTTGTGAAAAATCTGGTTTTTAGAAAAAAACCAGGCGAACCCAATGAAGAAGAATGAAGGAAATGGAGGGAGAAGGAGAAGAGGGAAAGGGAAGAGGAGGAAGGAGGAAAGAAGAACTCGGGGGAAAAAAACCCGACTTGGGTTTCCATCTCCAAACCATCCGGCGACGACTGGAGAAGATGGGGAAGAAGGAGGAGGAGAAGAGAGTGGGATTAGGAAGATGCAGAGGAGAAAAACCCAACTTGGGTTTTCACCTCTAGGCCGGGCGAAGACAAAGAGGCAGAATACCACCGGAGATGGAAGAAGAAAGGTATGGGAAGGAGGAGAAAAGTTAGGAGAGAGAGAGAGAGAGAGAGAGAGAGAGAGAGAGAGAGAGAGAGAGAGAAGAAGAAGAAGAAGAAGAAGAAGAAGAAGAAGAAGAAGAAGAAGAAGAAGAAGGGAGTAAGAAGAGAAGTGAGAAGAGGGAGAATTAAGGGATGGTGAAAGAGATGGCAGATAGATGAGATTAGGTGAGAAGAAGAAAGGAAACGGAAGGGGTCCCCTCCTCCTACGGTTCAGCCAAGACGAGATGAGGGAGAGGTTGGGCGGTGAAGGAATAGGAGAAGGGAAATGTGGTGCAGAGGAGAAATAACGTGAGAGTAAAGTGGAAAGGAAAGAGAAGAAATAAGGAAGGAAAAAGAAAAGGAAAGAAAGAAAGAAAGAAGGAAAAAGAAAAAAGAAAAAAAAGAAGGAAAAAGAAAGGAAAGGAAAGAATGAAAAAGAAAAGAAAGAAAAAAAGGAAGGAAAGAAGGAAAAAGAAAAGAAAGGAAAGAAGTGGGGGAAGGGGTTGCCTTTTGCTCCTTGCTAATTTGGGTACTCCTTTTAGAAACTCCAAATTATCCTATCCATGTTATTTCCATTTTGTCCATGGTTTCTATTTCATCCATCTTCATGAGTGATCTGGTCCATCCAGTGCACTTTAAGATGATTTGCACCGTTAACTTTTGATCATAGCCATCCATGCGTCTTTTGGTTGATCTGCAAAAGAAAAGACTAAATTAGAATAATCTAAACTGTACATTAGTCATCTAATGAGCTCAAATAATTATTTGACCGTTGATTTTGACAAATTACGGTTTGGATGGCCAATTGGATTTAAATTCAAAATCAAGTTGAATTTTGCAAAATTAAATGGTTAGATTATCTAATTGAATGCTAAATTATGGGTATTTTGACCAAAATTGAACCTTAACACACCCCCCAACCAGCATTTTGCTAGTCCCGAGCAAAACATGTGTAAAACCAATTTTCAAAATTTTAAAAATTAAGTCAACTCCTCTTTCTTTTTTTTCCTCAGAGAATTATCTTCAATAAACCACATCAACTTTAGCATACTAATAAAAATGACTAAAAAATTCAAAATCCTATCCATATGCCAAAGTAATTCCACTTAAGCTCAAATCTCAGAGTGAGTGTGTGTGTGTGTGTGTGTGTACAGTCTACATATAGAATAATCTTGATCTCTAAGTGGACTTCTAACCTTTGAACTCCATCCGAAATATGTTTTGACCTCAATCCTCACTAATGACATACGCTTAGAAATAACATCTTTCAGATAATGGGTTCAAATCAAATCTCTCTTTTAATTATGTGAGAAGAGTCAATAAAAGCAAAATTATCTCACATATACTCATGAATAACGGAAGTTATTAAGGAATTTAATTGTTTTGATCCCTTTAGAATAGCTGTCATTACCTTTGAATATTAGAAATACCATTCTTTTAGATCTTATCCATTCATTTCCTCATCAAGACTATATTCATCCTAGAATCAATAGGTCTTTAACTAGGATGAAACGTAGGCTTAGGATAAGGTACCAAAGAAAGGGTATAAGGATATTCAAAGTTTCTTCAAAAATAAGTAGAGGTCTTCTAAAGTTGATAACTCTTTCTTTCTTTGATGAAGTGAATATTTCTTTTTTCTTTCACTTTTCTTTGCATTCTTCAAACTTTTTTTTTTTTTTCAAACTATTTCAGTACTTTTGAATCACTTTGAAGAATATCTCTTTTCTTGATATCCACTTTTCTATGGCAACTAAAAGGTATTTCTTCATTCCTCTCTAACTTATTTTTCAACAAAAATTGGTATTGGATAATTTATATTGGGTTAATATGGGTAAAGGATAATTTGGTTGGCAAAAGAAAAAGGCTTTATATAAAAGGCTCAACTTGGCTAACTAGTGGTAAAATACATCGGGTAGGCTTTATGTCTCTACGTTAACAACAAGGATGGCCTAAATCATTTTCTCGGTTTCCTATAATCTATCAAATTCAATGAACTTCAAGAATTTTAAAGGTAATATTCTAATTATTCAGGTAATTAGCCAAAATTAAGAGTTTGGGATCAATTTTCTTTAAGCACGCTGAAGAAAATTAGGAATATTTATAACCTCTCAAAAGGATGAATGGCTCTAAAACTCACTTAGGTTATAGGTCTCCACTAAATTTCTTTAGAATTTCGAAGTTATAGCCACTTATCAATCTAGACTATCTATATACAACTGTGTACAAATATGATCTGAGACTTTACTTTCATATAATACTTTAGAAAATGAGTAAAATGATGAATTAATTATATTCAATTCCATTAATAAGCTAAAGTTATCAAGATTATATTTCAAAAAATCCAATTCTCATCATAGTAACGGAATTAACCTAAAATTTTTCTTTTCTTTTTTTTGAAAAATCAAGGAAAGCACCTAAAAAAAATCTTTAAAAAACTAGATTTTGCTAGAAGGCTACACCCCCCAACTTGACAGAAACAATGTCCTCAATGTTTAAAAAGTATGATGATGATGATGATAATGCATTGAGAAATGCAATAAAATAAAATAAAATTGAGTGATATAGAAAAAACTAAAAAGTAAAAACTACGCTACATACTTTATTTTCAAATGAAAATTTTTAGAGGAAAAACATTACTGAGTTCAAAAATTTCCCTCAGTCCCATACGAAATAAGCTGGACGGGCCTCTAAAAAGGAATGATGAATAAATTTATCTTGCAATTAAAATTTTTTCATTTTATCACAAGGCAAGATAAATTTATTTTCGGGCTGCTTCTCAGAATTAGAGACAATTGTGGGAGTTTGATTCAGCCTTTTTGGAAATGGAGCAAGGATGTCATATTGCTCAGTGGGTGTGACATTTTCCTGATCAATAAATTCATCTCTTTTTCTGACCAGTTTAGATACTATTTTAGCCTTTTTAGGTCCAGATTGCTCAATTATGTTATCATTATGAATAATGGTAGCTGCCTTTGTTTGTTCCATGTCTGTAAATGAAGAATTAATCTTGTCTCCTACATCCATATCATCAAGATATTCATTTGGTGGAATAGGACATTCCTCTTTATTAATAGTATGTAGCATTTGAGACATCATGTCCTTCAATTCAATCATAGAATTTGTATTCTCTTTTAATTGGGCTTTAATTTGAGCAATTTTCTTCTCCTGGTATTGCATGGCTAGATGAAAATTATCCTCCACTTTCCTCTTATGTGGAGGAAGGTAGGGTCTAGGAACAAGTGATCCTTTGTGGTGATAGGGCTGATGTTGGGACTTCTGTGAGACATTAGCCTTATATTCATTTCTAAAAGTGGAATGATTACTCTAGTTAGAATTATATGTCTCTAAAGATGGGGAAAAATGTTGCTCATAAGAATGTGTCGATTCATGAAGAGCATCCTAAAATGCAGGAGCAATAAGACATTCCTGAGTGGGGTGTGTATTACTTTCACAAATATCACACACCTGTTTGACTTTCTTAAAGGGACAATTCTCCATTTCCATGGCCTCAACTGTTCTATCTAGGGATGCTATTTTTATATCATCATTTTTAGTCATAACATATATTTCTCCCCTAGAGGATGTGGTGGTGGTCTTAGGCTCGCTTGAAAAACCTATTTTTTCTGAATCAGCCCAAGTTTGTGCACTATCTGCCAACCATTCCAAATACTCTTGTGCTTCTTTAGGTTGTTTATTTAAGAAATTACCATTGCACATCATTTCAACAAATTGAGGCATATTAGATTTAAGTCCTTCATAAAAGAAGCTAATGATATGCCAAAGTTTGTATCCATGATGTGGACAAGTCAACAATAATTCCTTAAATCTTTCCCAGCATTGATAGAAAGTTTCATTATTCGTCTGGGTAAAATTCGCTATATTAGGACGAAGAGCAATTGTCTTATGTCTAGGAAAGAACTTATTCAAGAACTTCCCAGTCATATCTTCCCATGTTCGTATGGAACCTAGTGGCAGTGAATGAAACCACATCTTAGCTTTTTCTTTTTAAGGAAAAAGAAAATAGTTTGAGTCTTACCATATCTAATTTGATGTTTTGTGTATGTTTAGTCGTGCACACTTCATCGAATTCTGGGGACATAGATGGAATTTCCTCTGGGACAAAAGAGGAATTAAACTGGGTACATGTTGATAATTCCTGAGATCTACCAGGGGTAGATGTGGAATATGCTCAGATTCCTGGTTTTAATCGAAAACCAGGAAAACCCGTTTGAGGGGGAAACCAGAGAAGGGGGAAGAAAGAAGAAGGAGAAGAGGGAAGAAGAAGGAGGGAAAAGAGAAGAGAGGAGACAAGAATGGGGAAGTAGGAGGAAACCCAATCTGGGTTTCCTTCCCTAGGACGTTCAATGATGCAGAGACGCCGGATCCGAGAGAAGAGGGAACCGAAGGATGGACAAGAGAAGAAAAGAAGAAGATGGGATAAGAAGGAGAAGAAGAATGGGGAGAAAACCCGATTTGGGGAATGGGGAGAAAACCCAATTTATGTTTTCTCTCCCTGGGCCGTTTTAGCTTGGTGCGGTGAAGTTGCAGAGCAGAGGCATAGGAAAGAGAAAGAGTTGGGAGAGAAGAGGGGTATGCAGGAAAATGGGGAAGAGCAGAAAACACAAGAGAGAGAGAGAGAGAGAGAGAGAGAGAGAGAGAGAGAGAGAGAGAGAGAGAGAGAGAGAGAGAGAGAGAGGAGAGAGAGAGAGAGAGAGAGAGAGAGAGAGAGAGAGAGAAGGGAGGAAAGAGGATGATGGCAGGCCTGTTGGTGTGTCACGCACCTATGGCCGGCCTGGCTTTGTTAGTGGAGCATAGGAGGATGAGCAGATACAAGAGGGAGAGAAAGGGAGCGTGCAGACAAGAGAGAAAGAGAGTGATGAGAGAAGGCAGAGGCAGGAGAGTGAGATAGAGAGAGCAAGAGTTGGGCAGTGTATCTATGAGTGGTGCTGGAGAGGAGAAGTGGAGATAGAGACGAAAAAAAATGGAAAGAAGATGAAGAGAGGCGCGTTGAGAGAGAAGAGGGGAGGAAAGGAGAACCTAAGAGAAAAGAGGGGATATAGGGGAATAGGAGAAGGGTGAGAGAAGATGGTAAGTTGGCAAAGCTACCCCAGCCCTGCCCGGGCGTTCCCAAAGCTTTCTCTGTAGAGAAGATGGGGTATAAAAGGACAAGAGAGAGAGAGAGACGTGAGTGTGAAAGAAAGGGAGAAGAGATAGAGAAAGGGAGACGTGGGTGATAAGGGGAGAGAGAGAGAGAGAGAGAGAGAGAGAGAGAGAGAGAGAGAGAGAGAGAGAGAGAGAGAGAGAGAGAGAGAGAGAGAGAGAGAGAGAATTGTGTAGGAATAGGAGAGTGTGAGAGGCTAGGGAGAAAAGAGAGGAAAAAGAGAGATAAGAGAGAGAGTGGGGTCCACTAGCTTCCTGGTCTTGCCAAAACTCTGTTCCAACTTTGTCCTATCCTAGGACTCTTCAAATTCCATCTAATTTCTTTGAAACTTCATCCTCTTCATCTGATATCCTTGATTCGATCTGGAGAGTCCACGCCTGAGTTGACTGATCTGCAATGCATAGGACACAATTAGAATTATCTAAACCGTTCAGTATTCATCTAATTAGTTTTAATGATTATCTGACCATTAATTTTGCAATTTAACGGTTGGATGGCCAATTAAAGTTAAAACATAATATTTTATGTAAAATCTTGAAATTAATGGCCTAGATGCTCTAATTGAACACTAAATTAGGGGTATTTTGACCAAAATTGAACACTTAACACACCCGCCAACCAGCATTTTGCTAGTCCCTGACAAAAGATGCGAAGAAATCAACTCAAAATTTTTTATTTTTCAGGTCATCTCCACTTTTTTTCTCAAAGAATTATCTTCAATAAATCTATCTACTTTAGCAAACTAATAAAGATGACTGAATAATTCAAAACCCTACCCATATGCTAAAAATATTTCATTTAAGCTTAGATCTCAAAGTGAGTTTGTGCGTATACAGTCTACACATAGAATAATCTTTATCTCTAAGTAGACTTCTAACTTTTGAAATCCATCTGAAATATGTTTTGACCTCAATCCTCACTAATGACGTATGCTTAGAAATAAAATCTCTCAGATAGAAGGTTCAAATCATATCTCCCTTTTAATTATGTGAGAAGAGTCAATGAAAGAAAATATATCTCACATATACTCATGAAGAACAGGAGTTACTAAGGAATTTACTTGTGTTGATCCCTTTGGAATGGATGCCATTACCTTTGAATATTTAGAGATACTATTCTTTTAATCCTATTCATTCATTTCCTCATCAAGACTATATTCATCCTAGAATCAATAGGTCTTTAACTAGGACGAAACATATGCTTAGGACAGAATACAAAAGAAAGGGTATAAGGACATTCAAAGTTTCTTCAAAAAATAAGTAGAGGGCTTCTATTGTTGACAATTCTTCTTTTGCTTTGCCTTTTTGTAAAGTGAATATTTTTGTTTCCATTTTTCTACTTTTGAGTCACTTTGAAGAATATTTCTTTTCTTCATATCCACTTTTCTACTTTCATTGCAATTAAAAAGTATTCTTTCATTCTTCTCTAACTTATTTTTCAAAGAAAATGGGTAATGGATAATTTATACTGGGTTAATATGGGTAAAGGGTATTTTGGGTGACACAAGAAAAGGCTTATATTCAAGGCTCAACTTGGCTAACTAGTGGTAAAAATACTTTATGGGTAGGCTTTATGTCTCTGACTCTCTAAGTTAACAACAAGGATGGCCTAAATCATTTTCTAGGTTACCTACAATCTATCAAATTCAATAAACTTCAAGAATTTTAAAGGTAATATTCTAATTATTTAGGTAATTAGCCAAATTTAAGATTTTGGGATCAATTTGCTTTAAGCACGCTGAAGAAAATTAGGAATATTTATAACCTCTTAAAAGGATGAATGGCTCTAAAACTCACTTAGGTTATAGGTCTCCACTGAATTTCTTCAGAATTTCTAAGTTATGCCACTTATCAATTTAGACTATCTATATGCAACTGCTGTGTACAAATGTGATCTGAGACTTTGCTTTCATGGAATACTTTAAAAAATGAGTAAAATGATGAATTAATCATATTCAATTTCATTAACAAGCTAAAGTTATCTAGATCATACTTCAGAAAATCCAATTCATATTATAGTATGGGAAATTACCTAAAATTTTTCATTTTTTCATTTTTTTTTTGTTGAAAAACTAAGGAAATCGCCTAAATACTAA
Source organism: Warburgia ugandensis (assembly GCA_035236585.1). NCBI lineage: Eukaryota > Viridiplantae > Streptophyta > Magnoliopsida > Canellales > Canellaceae > Warburgia > Warburgia ugandensis. The sequence goes on from CP141133.1 coordinate 17,305,248, forward strand.
AAGAAAACTAGAATTTGCAAGAATTCTACACCCCCCAACCTAACAGAAGCATTGTCCTCAATGTTTAAAAAGTATGATGATGATAATGCATTGAGAAACGCAAAAAAATTGAGAGATATAGAAAAAAATTTGAAAAAGAAAAATAAGAAAGTAAAAACTACGCCACATACTTTATTTTCAAATGAAAATTTTCAGAGGAAAAACATTACTGAGTTCGAAACTTCCCTCGGTCCCATACGAAATAAGCTGGACGGGGCTTTGAAAAGGAATGGTGAATAAATTTATCTCGCAATTTAAAATTTTTCATTTTATCACAAGGCAAGATAAATTTATCTTCGGGCTGCTTCTCAGAATTAGAGACAATTGTAGGAGTTTGATTCAGCCTTTTTGGAAATGGAGCAAGGATGTCATATTGCTCAGTGGGTGTGACATTTTCCTAATCAATAAATTCATCTCTTTTTCTGACCAATTTAGATACTGTTTCAGCCTTTTTAAGTCCAGATTGCTCAATTATGTTACCATTATGAATAATGATAATTGCCTTTGTTTGTTCCATGTCTGTAAATGAAGAATTAATCTCGTCTCCTACATCCATATCATCAAGATATTCATTTGGTGGAATAGGACATTCCTCTTTATTAATAGTATGTAGCATTTGAGACATCATGTCCTTCAATTCAGTCATGGAATTTGTGTTCTCTTTTAATTGGGCTTTAATTTAAGCAATTTTCTTCTCCTGGTATTGCATGGCTAGATGAAAATTATCCTTCACTTTCCTCTTATGTGGAGGAAGGTAAGGTCCATGAGCAAATGGTCCTTTGTGGTGATAGGGTTGATGTTGGGACTTCTGTGAGACATTAGCCTTATATTCATTTCTAAAAGTGGAATGATTACTCTAGTTAGAATTATATGTCTCTAAAGATGGGGAAAAATGTTGCTCATAAGAATGTGTCGATTCATGAAGAGCATCCTAAAATGCAGGAGCAATAAGACATTCCTGAGTGGGGTGTGTATTACTTTCACAAATATCACACACCTGTTTGACTTTCTTAAAGGGACAATTCTCCATTTCCATGGCCTCAACTGTTCTATCTAGGGATGCTATTTTTATATCATCTTTTTTAGTCATAGCATATATTTCTCCCCTAGAGGATGTGGTGGTGGTCTTAGGCTCACTTGAAAAACCTATTTTTTCTAAATCAGCCCAAGTTTGTCAACTCTCTACCAACCATTCCAAATACTCTTGTGCTTCTTTAGGTTGTTTATTTAAGAAATTACCATTGCACATCATTTCAACAAATTGACACATATTAGATTTAAGTCCTTCATAAAAGAAGCTAATTATATGCCAAAGTTTGTATCCATGATGTGGACAAGTCAACAATAATTCCTTAAATCTTTCCCAGCATTGATAGAAAGTTTCATTATTCGTCTGGGTAAAATTCGCTATATTAGGACGAAGAGCAATTGTCTTATGTCTAGGAAAGAACTTATTCAAGAACTTCCCAGTCATATCTTCCCATGTTCGTATGGAACCTAATGGCAGTGAATGAAACCACATCTTAGCTTTTTCTTTTATGGAAAAAGAAAATAGTTTGAGTCTTACCATATCTAATTCGATGTTTTGTGTATGTTCAGTCGTGAACACTTCATCGAATTCTTGTAAATGTATGTAAGGATTCTCACTATCCAACCCATAAAATTTGAGAAGTAAATAAATAACTCCCACCTTTAATTCAATCATACCAGCATTTGGAGGCAAAAGTATACATGAAAGTGTGCTGGTATAATTAGGCTATAAATAGTCTCTTAGTGTCATCCCACAAGAATTTTGGTTATGCCAATTATTCTCATGTGTTTTATGTTGGTCCTTTCTCCTATTTCCATGTAGTTGAGAATGATTTCTCCATTGACGTATATCATCATTAAATAGAGGTAGAGGATCATCAACATTAAAGAGAGGATTGCTCGTCCATGAGGAAACATCATAATTATCAAAGATGAAAGGTGGTTCATCATCATTAAAGAGTGGATTGTTTCTCCATGGGGAAATATCTTCTCTATTAATGCTAAGGTGTAAATTACCCTTTTGATCAATGTTTAAATTATTCATTAGATACAACTGATCATGTCTTCTCTTTTCATTTCTTTTTTTTTAGAAGACTATCCTAAATGATACAACCTAAATGCCTAGAATGATGCACAATCAAGAACACAATCAAGCAATCCCCTAAGGCTAGCAAGCATAGATATTTTGATTTCTTGATATTCTGTGAGGACAATGCTTTTAATTAGCCTAATCTAATGCTCCTACTCTCTTTAGGAGTTGACTACTATTTACTAGTTAGGTTCTAACCAAAGTGGTTAATACAACCCTCATGTAAGGAGGCATTTAAACCTCAACAAACGTCGACAGGATGTAGGGGAAGAGTGAGGCTCTATTAGACAACCCCCAATAACCACAGTGATCAAAAGCCACTAGAGTGATAGTAAATCGTGTCCTATTAAGAGAGTCCTATGAGCATGTGATGACCCTATAGGTCTCTTCTAATTGATTTTAATTTAATGTGAATGGTGGGGTTGCGAGCTTGAGGTGATTATCCTATGTGGGCTAGGGAATGGTGATGAAATCCACCCTTGATCATGTGGGGTCGGGTGCCCTTACTAATTAATTTTCACACACCATGGCAATTCGATCAACATATAATTCACTTTAAAGCGTTAGATGTGTCCTAAAATTAAATTGAACACAATAAACTAATGCAAAATCCTAAAATGTAACAATTATAACAGATGCTTTCTATATGAGTTACACTACCAAACAATGCAAATTATTTTAAATGCAAACCCTAATCTAGAAAACAAATGAGTGAGGAAACTTACAGTGGGGTTTTTGATGAAGATATGGGCCACCTTATCCCACACTTGCCCTATATTATACAACCCTTTAAAATTTTAAATGGAAATTGCAATTTACAAGGATCCTCACTACAAGATTCACTCAAAAGAAAAAAAGAAAGTGTTATTCTAGGAAAGTAGGGAAGTTTCCATTTTGGTGAAGATCCACTTGCCCAATTCCTCCACTTTCCAATTTCCTAAAAAATAAAATTAGAAATTAGTACCAAATTTAGGAAACAAAGTCATTATGCCCTAAAAAAAATTGAAAAATGCACCTAAAATTTTCCTAAAATGCTAAAAATTGCAATTCCTAATTTTATTTTTATTTTTTTGGATTTTTAATTAAATTTTATGAAAACTCCTTTGCAAGTCCCTAACAACGGCTCCAAAAACTTGTTGATTGTTTAACCGCAAGTGCATGGACTATTGTAGTGTAGCTTATGCAAGTACGGGTCGATCCCACGAGGACTTGATTTAAAAAGTAGGAATTTCAATAAAATTTAATTATGTAAAATTAAAAATAAATCATGCAAAATTACTGGAATTATTGAAATGAGAATAAATGTTCATATTTAATCAACTTCTCAAAAATACAGAATTTTCAATTTCAAAATAAAACAAATCAAATCAAATAACAAGAAAAAACTACTTCCCTAGATCAATCTTTATCAAAATATTCACTTCTAGTCTTCTAAAAACTAATCCTCCTTTACAGATATCTTCAAAATGTTCTTGATTAGTGATCCACCGGTCCAATTTGGCAGATTCTTCAAAATGGTGAAGATCTGGGCTAACTTGTGATTTCAATATTTGAACGGTTTAGATTGATTGATGGACTTCATATAGAAGATCAGAGGCATTGATTATATCTAGGGATGTCCTAAGAATGACTTTGTAAAATTAATTTGAAATCTGAGAGGAAACGAAGGAGAAATGGTGATTTTTATTTTGATTAAGGCTAACCCATTGATTGGGTTAAGCCTTAAATGATCTGATTCAGACTGGACAGTTCCTGGATAACAGAATATGGATAAAATAGAATGAAAATAAAATGTGACATAGACATAATTAAACAGGGGACACATATGAAATTAACGGAAAAGAACAGAAATGCAATTTCTTTTATAGAGGAGGGGCAAAACTGGAATTTCGTGAAAACTCTGGTTTTTAGAAAAAAAACCAGACGAACCCGACGAAGAAGAACGAAGGAAATAGAGGGAGAAGGAGAAGAGGGAAAGGGAATAGGAGGGAGGAGGAAAGAAGAACTCGAGAGAAAAAAACCCAACTTGGGTTTCCGTCTTCAAACCGTCCGATGATGACTGGAGAAGATGGGGAAGAGGGAAGAGGAGAAGAGAGTGGGATTAGGAAGATGCAGAAGAGAAAAACCAGACTTGGGTTTTCACCTCTGGGCCGGGCGAAGACAAAGAGGCAGAATGCCGCCGGAGATGGAAGAAGAGAGGTATGGGAAAGAGGAGAAAAGTTAGAAGAGAGAGAGAGAGAGAGAGAGAGAGAGAGAGAGAGAGAGAGAGAGAGAGAGAGAGAGAGAGAGAGAGAGAGAGAGAGAGAGAGAGAGAGAGAGAGAGAGAGAGAGAGAGAGAGAGAGAGAGAGAGAGCATAAGAGGTTTACCATGGAGGGTAGAGAAGGAGAAGGGGAGAGACGTGAGAGAGAATAAGAGATCGGATGAGAAGAGAAGAGAGGTGAGTACGGGAGAGAGGGAGAGAGGGAGGAGAAGGGAGTAAGAAGAGAAGTGAGAAGAGGGAGAATTAAGGGATGGTAAAAGAGATGGCAGACATATGAGATTAGGTGAGAAGAAGAAGGGAAAGGGAAGGGGTCTCCTCCTCCTACGGTTCAGCTAAGAGGAGATGAGGGAGAGGTTGGGCGGTGAAGAAATGGGAGAAGGGAAACGTGGTGGAGAGGAGAAATAACGTGAGAGTAAAGTGGAAGGAAACAGAAAAGGAAAGAAGGAAGGAAAAAGAAAAGGAAAGAAAGAAGGAAAAGGAAGGAAAGAAGGAAAAAGAAAAGAAGAAGTGGAGGAAGGGGTTGTCTTTTGCTCCTTACTAATTTGGGTACTTCTTTTGGAAACTCCTCCAAATTACCCTATCCATGTTATTTCCATTTTGTCCATGGTTTCTATTTCATCCATCTTCATGAGTGATCTGGTCCATCTAGTACACTTTAAGATGATCTACACCGTTAAATTTTGATCGTAGCTGTCTATGCGTCTTTTGGTTGATCTGCAAAAGAAAAGACTAAATTAGAATCATCTGAACTGTACATTAGTCATCTAATGAGCTCTAATAATCATCTGACCCTTGATTTTGACAAATTACGGTTTGGATGGCCAATTGGATTTAAATTCAAAATCAAGTTGAATTTTACAAATTTAAATGGTTAGATGATCTAATTGAATGCTAAATTAGGGGTATTTTGACCAAAATTGAAGACTTAACAAATTTCTATATAAATCTTCAATTTATGGCATATCTTAGTTAATTTAATGCTCCAGTACTCATCAATGGCATCTGATCATTGATTAGACATCAAGAAGTTATTGTGCAAACAGTACCCAATTGGATGGTTACGATTATTCGATTGATTTCTAAACTAGATCTACAAATTTTGTGTGATCTGAGCTACATTAGGCCTTTAATTACCTATCCCTAAGCTTAGATCAAAAAATGGATGGCTAGATCGTCCCTAAACTAAGATCTAGCATAAAATTATATGGATTTAGCCAAAAATAAAAAATCAAGAGTTGGGTTTTGTAGATCTTACCTCCTGAGAGTGCTTTTCACCATTAGATGAGCTGGATTAGTCATCATTTTCACCTGTAGGGTTTTTTGAATTTGTCGCACACTATCTTCTCCTCAATTGACGATCCAAATCTCATCAAATTCTCCAATAATCCTAGGGATTTTCTTTGTTTCATCATGTTGGACAACATGACTGACTCGGATTGTCGATTCGAGCTGTCATCTTCTCCGGCATTAGCTTAGAATTTGGCAACCGAGAAAAACCCTCATTTTCTCCTATGTTTTGCTAGCGTGTTGATCCCCTTCGACAACTCGATTACCCCACTCCTCCTTTCTTCTTCTCTCCTTCTTCTCCTCCTCCCTCTGCTTCCTCTTCTTCTTCCTTTCCTTCCTCTTCTCTCCATCGGGTTTTCTCGTCGAGTTGAGAACAGACTGAACGGTCTATTCTTTTCATTTAAGTGGGAGGGTGCCAATATCAATTGGGCCCCTCCTTTGAGTGTTTTAATTATTTTCTTATTATTATTATTATTATTATTATTATTATTATGTTCTGCTGATTCCCGACATCGTGATTTCAATCAAAACTAATGAGTATCATTTGAGATGGACTTTCCAATGTATCTTGACTATCCAACAAGAATTCCAACGAACAAGGGGTCCCACCTATGAAATTATCAAAATACCCTTCACAAGAAAAATCATCATTTATTCGTCCAAACTCAGATTTCATCAAAATTAGAGTCCTTGGAATCGTATTTTCAAGTACAATCTAAATATCAAAGTATTGCAGTCCAATTTGATGCCTTTCAAAAGGTCAATTCAGTGAAATTCAAATATGAAGATTGTCCCATTTATATTTATCAAAATTAATTCATAATCCTCTAAAATGAATTTTAAAAATTAGGATTGTTACACTATTGACCCTTGTGGTCTTCCCCTTCCCTGGACCCTACATACGCGAGAGCTTCATGCATAGGGCTGCCCTTATATTCCATAAAGCAATAAATAAAAACCAAGCTTTAATAATAACTCAAAAAATGTCTTAAAAATATCATAATTTAGGGACATTAAATTATGTCGTCACAATAAATGAAATTATTGAGTTGTTGTGGAAAAGATCTAAGATTTGAAGGATCTTCTATTGCTAGCAAAGCATTATGATGGTTTGGCAGATCCCAAAAATTTTCCAAGAAAGAAACTATCTACTCCAAAAGAGAAATGATATTCTCATACCCCTTTAGGACTAATGTCACACCCTCTTTTGGGTTTTGTAGTATTTTTATCTCAAGTGTGCCACTTTTTCTTTTTTAATATGAGCCATTCTTTTAGTTACTCTGTGTGACGACCTGGGTTTTTACATGCATTTTTATATGTAAAATCAATTTCTAATGTAGAATTGAGCCCTGTTTGAAAAACAATGCAATGCAGCGGAAGAATCTTTGCTTTCAAATCCATTTTGAAAACCCCGAGTGTCATTTACTTCTAAGAAAAACAAAATAATGTTTACTCAAAATACAATATATGTATCCTAGATCTATCCAGTCACAGCTCATAGTCCAATTGTACGATATACATGTACATGTTCCAAAACAATAAATTTATATACTTACATTTACGTTTGTCTTTATCTTCACCCACTTGGTAGCTTCACTAAAACTTCCTGATGCTTCTTATATTTCTGTTTGAGCTGATCTGTAAAAATAATATATTGGGTTGAGTATTCCTCATACTTAGTAGGTGAATCTGATATTACTATTTTGAAAACACGGCATGCAACATGCATAATTTTAAGAGGGGTTTTTCAAATAATAAAATCATGTAATCACTTTATATAAACATGGATATTCATGCATAAATAACTTGCTTATTATATATTTTCAAGTAACAGAATTTTTCATCAAAATCCATCGATCAATAATATAACCATTACGAAAATCTTAAAATAGTGATCGATCAAACTAGATACTAGAATCTCAACCCAACAATAGATATCATACACGTGGGTTTCTCGACGAACACATCAAGCTGACTGGTCACGAGTACTCGTTTAAGCCCATCTCAATACACCATGTATGGTGATACCAAAAACTAAAATCATAAGGCCCACGATGCTCACGACCAGCACCTATTCTGAAATCGTGTTTCTCCAGTATCTAAAGCCCAGCTACCACTGTCTCCATAATCGACTATGGATAAGTCTCAAAAATGGTGTCATGAACACCTCTAGTGGTAGTCCCAATACCACAGCAGTCGAGAAAGGGACAAGTGCCACTTTGGGCAATAATACCTACCACCTTTGGTGGTTAGAGGCCAAGAGGCCAACCCCATATGCAAACAACCTCTTAATATAGTGCCCACCAGGCTCATTAGCCCGAAAAAGATATATACATATAATCCAATTCTCAATAGTCATAAATCATGCAATTTATGCAATTTATTTCAAAACATGCGAGTAATGCATATAAAACTATTTCGTCATTCAAGAGTAGAAATGAACTATGAAAGATATAAGCAATAGCATTTTTAATCAAAATAATAAATCATGAGAACAATTTGCAAATTCATCATAAAAATATCATATCTCGATATCATTTCAAAAGCATACTAAACATGAAAATATATTCAAGGAAATCATTTAGATTTGGAATGTAGTTGAAAACTTAGTAGCATCAGACTCCCTACCTCGATTATGTCACTTGGATCACGTTTGTCTTCAATTTGAATCCTGTATTACCTTTGTGAGGTCCTGGATATTATTTGAGAATAAGAATCTAAGTATTATTTCTCATTCTTTATAAAGCATCAGTTATATTTACAGATCAATGGTTAGATCTATTCTTTTCATTAATTGGTATATCTCCAAGCTAGATCCCAATTATAGATCTAATGTTCAATGGTTAGATTGCCTGTAATAACCTTTATGTCATCAATATCTTGTAATTAAATGGTCAGATCTCACAGATCACCTAATGCATCCAATGGATCAATTTATGAGAACTAAACATCTTTGATCTTGTAAATCTATGAGATTTTTATGGTTTTTAAGCTATGGTCACATTAAATAGTCCTCTAATACTAAATTTTATTATATAATTAGGCTTGTGTGGTCAATACGAATACAACAGACTTTTTGGATCGTCAATTGGAGTTATATACCCTTCTTAATTACAATTTTAGTGTTTAAGATCAAATAAACGATCCAGATTTGATCTTTGGATCCAGAACGCGATAAGACGAGCCATGCATGACACGGTTTCTAGGACGCGCTTGCATCCTAGTCGAACCAAGACCGCACCCCACGCCGCACAGGCCCGAAGGATACTCCAAAGCCCGCGTTCCGGATGTGCATTACACGCATGCATCCTAGTTGCATGGTCAGGTCAACTGGATGAGACGATCTGATCTAGACCATCCAATCATCCTGGTCAGGATGCCTTAGTGTTTCCTCTGTCTTAAGTTTTCTAGGATTTCGTGGTCCTACCGACTCAATGGATGGCTCAGATCATCCATCCGGGCGGTCCTTACTAGCTTTCCAGATCAGATCCAATGGATCTGTTTTCATCGGTGATGTTTAGCCGATGAGAGCATATCCGGTATGGATCTGAGTTGATCTTCACCGAAAAAGAAAGGGAATGGGAAAAAGGGAAAGGACTTACCTGGGTCAACAGAAAGAGTTCTGGGGTTTCCCAGTGGTGCATGATTCTCAATGTCGTCGAAGAATGCAGGGGAAGATCGGAGTGAAAGAAGAGGGGGAGTAGTGCAATGGAAGGAGAGGGTGGAAGGAGGGGAGATTTATAGAGGAGGGAGGCGGTGCCGCGATTCTTTCCAGTGCCGCAGAGGAAGGCCGAAGAAGAGTGGATGGCGCAAACGTAGGTGACACATCGGTGACACGATGATGACAGAGGGGGTGTTGTTATCAAAACGACCCCTTGAGTTTTCTAGTTTTTTCCTTAATGTTTATAAAATTATAAAAATACCCTCCAATGTTCAAACGCCTATAACTTTGTCATCCGATCTCCGTTTCCAGCATTCTTTATGTCGTTCGATTCCATTTTTTGAGTAGAATTTGATTATGGGGTTATTTCCACCAAATTTGATATCTATAAAATTCACTTTTTAACATTCCAATTTTAGATTGGACTTAAAATTCAGATCATTACACTTTGTTATGGATGAGCATTGGCTAAAAATCACAGATTTTGGACGTTCCTATTATTATTTCTTATAGATGTTTGGAGTTTTAAAATAGATGATAGTAAAACCAATGGTATTTAAAACAAGTAAAAAATAAAAAAAATCAATCATAAGATCTTTCATAGTAAGTGGTTTTTAGTTTAGATTACAAACATGATAATTAAAATAAATAGTTTAGATTAAAATAAATGGTATTTAAGGATGGCTTTCCAGACAACTGCTTTGATAAACTAAACTAAATTTGTGTCTTTTTAGACTTTTCATCCAAATTTAGTCATATAAGCATTGTTAACAGGTAAGAGGTCTCCAATCCTAAGACCTCGACACCCTGTAAGAGCACACACCTCCTTCCATGCTTAGAACGGGTCCTTTAGGAGCACACACGTCGTTCCATGTTCAGAGCTATGTAAAATAGATTTAGGAATGAGAAAAGAAGCTATAGAATAGGCTAGTGTGACTGAGGTCACAAATTTCACATTGGTGGTTCTTCCTAGTCGAGATAAAGCATTGTGCTTGTCGCCTTGCTGTAATATCCTTAATTTTTAGGATAAAATAGGAAATTTTTAAATAAATTAAAATAAAAATTTATGGATGAAATTTTTTCCTGAAAACATAATAATTTGAAAGTGCTCGTCGATACGAGTCCAATGCCACCAAGAACGCGAAAAACGGAGCTCAAACGAGGGAGTTATGAGCCGTCAAAGTTGTAAGGGCAAATTGGTCAATTGATAGAGACGTGTTAGACAGGGGTCCAAATTGATAATGGCACCCCCGTCTTCCACACGTCTCTACCAGTGCCGGAAAAATCGCCGGAGAGACGTGGGAAGAGACGTATGGGGAAGAGTTTCTCTTCCCTAAGACTCTAAAACCCTATATCTATGCTCCTCTAGGAGCCAAAACGCTCTACTTTGAGCGTTTTCTCTAAGTTTTTACGCAAAACCCTATTCCTGCAAAACTTGGATTTTCCGACGAGTGGAACCCCGGCAACACGAGCAACACCAGCCAGGCGCAAGATAAGCCTCAAATCCATGTTTTTCTGTATTTATTAATTAGAAAATTAATTAGGAAAGTATTTTAAAAAATTAGGAAAAATTTTGAATTTTTAGGAATTTTGTGCACTCTACTGTTGGAGCATGATTTCACTTATCAAACCTCGTCCGTTTAGAAATTTCACCGTCCAACTAGTGCACAAGAGACCCAAGAGAAAACCCTTTAAATTTGGGAGTGATCCAACGGTGGATTTCTCCAGAAAACGCAAAAACCAGTACCTAGGGATGATTTTAGGAACTTGGGAAAAATCATTTAAAAACCATGGTTTTTGGAAAAATCAGTGAAAAAGGAGGGCATAAATGGATTCTAGAGAGAATTCTAAAGAAAATGGAGCAAAAATCGTGCAAAACGGAGCTCTATAGCTCCGCCGGAGGCGACCGGAATCCAATCATCTTCTCCGGCGTAGTCAACGGCGTCGGCGCCCTGGCGCTAACGCCAGGACTCACTCGGAGATGCAACCAGGACGACGTCACACGACGTCGTCGTCGCACGTGTGCGCGGTGCCGCGCGCGTGTGGGAATGCGCTGGTTGGCGGTCACGGTGGGGCCGGGACGCGGCGCGTCCTAGCGACCGTGACGCACGGCGCGCGTCCCGTGCGTGCGTCACCGTCTTCGTGCACCAGTATACACCGGTGTAAACCGGCGGAAAAGGGGCGCCGCCGGTATAAACTACCTTATGGTGGTCCGGCAGGCCCCATTTAAGGGTAGTTTTCACAAAAACTTGATTTTTTGGAGCTAGAGAGGTCCAAATCACGATCCGAAAGAGGCGTTGTGACCGTATTGACGACACTGACCTAGTTTTAACTTAAAAACTTATAAATGACCACTTTTTATTTAGAAAAATTTTAAAATAGTGATGTGACATGTACAGGTGCACCTGAATATACCAGTTAAAGGGAGTTATTAGCAAGTTAGTGGTCTCACACTGAGGTAGGTGACGACAACTAATGTTTTGCCTTGATTTTAAACCATGTTTAAACATAGCATCATGTGTGATCGTGTTTTAAATTGCAATTCTTATTTACCGTGTATTTCATGCGACATAGAGTATAGGATGGTTATTCCAAAATGAAATCTTTTACTAAATAAACTTATTTAAAATACTTTTACAAGCATGATGTTAATTAGTTATGCTTAATTAGAGACTTATTTCTTATTATATATATAGAAAATGCATGGATTTACATGGAAATAAGAATAGAGGCTTATTAGCTGGTCCTTTTATAGGCTAACCCCAGGATGAGAGGCATGTCTTGGGGATTACAAGCTATAAGTGCTCTTGAGTTTTAGCATATACATATGATTTTCGTGTTTTATATTTGATGACGGGTGCTCTCGCCCGGTGGGCGTCATGCTAGGAGGGATAGGGGCGGCCACCCTCCGTCCGAGATTATGATGTGATGATTTTGTGATATGATAGACACCTCGCCCATAGATGGCATTGGTAGGGGTTTGGTAACATGGATAGTCCACACTACCTCGAGCCTTTCCATGGGGACAGACGCTAAGCCTCCCGTTATGGTGTCGACGGAGAGCGGCGGTGGTTGATACCCATGGAGGGTTGCCACTGCAGCATGATGACCTATATTCTTATTATGTGTGCATGTATGATGAGCATGGTTATGGATGATATGCCTGGGTGTGACGACACTCAGAGGTTGACTACATGTACTCTTGATCAGGGATGTTAGTGCGATGTAGTGGGACCCATTACCTTAGAGTGCCCTTATTCTTGTTGTATGCTCCATTTTATTGATTCATGTCATGTTTTAACTCTATGATTGCATGTTTTAGCATATGGAATAAATTGGCATTTATTAGAACATGGCATTATGATATCACTATTTTCATAAATGTTAGACTTTTCATCAGTGTCGTTCATTATTTCTTTCATTTATTACATTAATTGTCTATGTACCTACACAAGCGATAGCTTGCTGAGGCATTGCTTTGTTTTGCAATGCCTCAGATTTCGAGCGTGATAACAGGAAAGGCAAGGCTGTTGAGAAGCCGTGAGAGCTGCTAAAGACCATTTTTTTTATAATGTTAGACAGTGATATGAGTCATTAAACAGGATTATTATTTGGATTTTATTATGGACTGCATACTTTATATTTGGATGTGATTTAGATGTTTGGACATATGTTGGACATTTATATGGGATGTTATAATGGATAGACCTTGGGCCATATTATTATTGTGTTTTGGACATTTATTTGAATTAAAATAAAGGCGCCTATTTATTTGACGTTGATTTATACGCGGATTATTTATTTATGTTTAAATTACATGTATGCCATTTTGAGAAAGGAAAACTAACACCCGGAGTTTTTAAGATAGGTTTAGTAAAATGTTGAATAAATCTTTTCTCATGGGATCCCAAATGCTCTTAATTAAAATGCCATTATTATTATAAAAAAAAAATGTCTTGAAAATCCGGGGTGTTACACTTGCAATCACCGTTGTCTCCTTTATAGGATAAATCTGAAGAGTTGCTTGGTTAGTTTATTAGCAAAGCAATGGAGACCAAGGCACGTTCCTCCTCTGAAGGTACTTGCAATTTTCTTCTCGCTCATTTTTCATCATCTGAACATTCCTCAAATATCCAATGTTTCCAATGAAATGTTTGACTTCGAGATCCATTTCTTCACAGTTATCTTAATCTATGTACTTAGTGGGCCCTAAATTCCCACGCAAGACTCCAAATAAAGAGGACCAACTCTATAGTTTTCCCTCTCAAGATATTGAGGTTCCCTTTCCCTTTATAATTTTACTAGGCTTGTCCTCACTCAAACTTCTTTAATCTACTTTTCTTGACATATTAACTTCTCCACTTCCATCCCCTTTTTTTTTCCAAGGACAACAATGGAAGGACCATGCACTTTTTCATTCTGTTGATTGGCTACTAGCTTTAGCGTGTGTGTATCTAGGAAAAAGTTTCTAACTGCCATTTTCTCTAAATTTTTTTGTTTTTTACTTTTTTTTAGTCAATCAAATATCACCTGCTCCTTGCACCTGCATGAAACAACTGAAATTAACACACCCCATATATATATATATATATATATATATATATATATATATATATATATATATATATAGTATTATGTTCTTCGTACAACACATGAGTAAGGATGCTGCACCCCAACTTTACCATGGTAGGCCCTACCTTTGGTTGATTGGACTTGCTTATCTGATTTCTTTTATTGGAGATGACAATTGAGGTCAAAATGGTGCTTGATTAGATGAGTTTGGAAAGCAAAAAAGCATACTTTAATTCACACAAACATAAACGCTCATCAAAACTGTTTAAAATGAACGAGTTAGCATCTTGGTGATGCTATTAAGAGTTAGAAAAATTAGACGAGTGTATCTGATGAACCAAAGGTGGGACCAGCATGGTAAAGTGGAGGAGTAGCACTCTCTCGTGTGCTATGCACAAGACTCCAGCATTCCTGATATTCTTTTCCCGTCACTCCTGCGCATAATTAACGTCTTGCACTTTGAGCAGCTTCTTAGAAAAAACATACACATGCATTCAAGTCTTTCAGTTAGAATTTCGGAATGGGGGACCTCGATCGTTGCTTTGACAAATAAAGGGCTTTTAATACTTGCTTGTTTCCATGCTCTCTGTCTCAGTCTTCATGGTGTTTGAATTGAAACTCGAGATATTGACTAATCACAGCATTTCGGAAGACAGGCTAGAATCCCCTCTCCATGCACAAGCAGTCTTGCTAGGTATGAGTATGGGAAACTGGTATCGACACCTCTCTGTTATAGCTGCCCTCCATTTTCTCTTTGGTTTGTAGTTTTAGCTTCGATGCTAAACTGCTTGGAATTTGAGTGACGGATTTTAAAACTCTGGTGGCTGTTGGGTTTTTTCCATACCGGCATTTATGGGCCCCACGTGTCCCCGATGGCTGTGATCTAGTGCATTCGTCTAAGCAGGTGCTTGCCCGGTCCATTGTCATCTTGGCTCATCAAAGCTTGTTTAGGGTTTCTCCAGCTACAACTTCGATTTATGTGGACTTAATATTAGGGATGAAATATGCTTTGGTGACTTCGTCACATACCATGTTTGGCTGCCTCTCTCATGTAAATGATCATTGGTCCCGGTTACAAATTTACAGCGAGGAAGTACGTAGCCCTTCTCCTGCAAGACCCACAGCTTGACCTATATACGTATGCACTATCCATAAATGTATACCATCTATGATTTTTAGAACCAATGCGCAAAAAATAAGAGGTTCTTTCCTACAATAATGCCTATGTCCACGACTGGGTGTATATTGTATGCCATAGTACGAAAACATAAAATGTGAACACAATGTCAACTTTGTCAACAGGAGTCGGTGCAGCTTAATGCAGGCGATTGGTCCATTCATGCAGATAAAATGTGGCAACACTTTTTTTTTCCATATTTACTACAAATTTTCCAGTGGTTATTTGCCACAGCAAAAAACTCTTTCCTTGGACTTGGAAAAACTCGGCGGAGCCATATATAAGAATGCAGAAAGTTCAAACCTGCCTCGACCCAACTGAGTTGCAAGTTCATGCCGCGAGTTCTAATGCCATTTGCAGCACATATATGGCTAATTTCTTAGATTAGTCCTACTATATGTGGTCCATGCACTTTCAAAGCTAAACCTATACTTTTGCCTCGGTACCCCACATCCGTAGATGGCCTAATGGAGGTGCATGCACCAGGCTCACAGTCATTTAGTTTTCCAAGTTAATGGAGCTGAGCTCCTGACGGCCAAGCAAGTAAAACTTAATCATTCTTCTGCTTTTGATTCTTATTAGTAGAAGATTATGGGGCTGGTTTCAAGATAGTCAAGAGAAATTCTCCTATCCCTTGTTTGAGGGAAAAGAGGGTGCTTTCAAAATTCAAACTGAAGCAGTAAATTAATGGGCAGTATCGAATAATTAATTAAGACATTAGGAACTGGATTAGGTTTTCAAAAATACTAGTATTCTAAAGTAACCTAGTAAAGTCCCCTCAACATAAATTTGTGTTCAAACCAGATTAATCCCAACTCATTGGAAACAGAGCTTTGAAAATATTTGCCATGAAAATGACGCTGAAATGTATCGATGATGCGTGCCATGAATTAAAGAGACATGCTGTTCAAGTAACATGGTTGTTTCCTTCCTTTTGGTGTTTTCATTGAGCTTAGTCTCTTTCAAAGTGAGCTTCTGTCCTCGCTTCCAAAAAATGGGAGGTCTGATTAGTTATTTTCGGCCAAAGTAGAGGCTTCTTTTGTAATTCCAGTTTCCTCACTCTCTTTTTCTGTTTTCAGACGGAAAGGATGCCTTAACAGCGGGAAGGAGTACGGAGACGTACCCACTTTTACTTCGTGTGCCCCGATATCCTTCAAACCTGTCTTGGGTCGGTTTGAAGATCTGAAGCTGTGGGTTAATCGACCTTTCACAAGAAAAAGCATTTTTGGTATTAAAAGAATCTAAACATCTCTCTTCAAATAGCTCATTCATCCAAAGGCCAGGATGTTATATGATTATCTTCTTTTGCGGCTTTCTATTTTTTTCTTGTCAAGTTTCTAACCCATGTAATAGGGTAAACTCGTGACCTCAAGGTTACATGATGACAACTTTACCGTTGCGCCAAGACTTCCCTTCAAATTTCTAATCCACGTCTTATCCTCTAATGCTCCCTGGTTTTGGCAAAGCTCTAGTGTAGCTCCCTAGTTTGAATCGCATGTAGTACTGTATTGCCTCGATCGTCTTTGCCTACTCCCATCCCTTAGTAGTATGTAAGGGTGCAAGCAATCTGATTCTACTAGAATTATACCATTAAGATTTTATATTTTTTGTTAACCAATAAGGAGTTTGGTTCCTAGTGTAATTTTTTTTTTTTCCAAACCATCAATTTTAGTCCAATTCTTAGATATTTAAAGGTTCTAATACACATAAACTTATAATAGACAAACAATTAAGATGTCGAAAGGTAGGTTATGTATTATTTTAGTTTATTTAATTAGTTATATACCAAATAATCATGTATTTGTTGTTTGACTACTATATAGCAAGTAATGATATAGCATAAAAAAATAACACAAAAGTTAAAAACTCATATCATATTGGTATCTATAGTATATAGAAGTTAACTATCATATAAATTCAAAATAGGCAAGCAACAATATATGAGAAGACATACATAGAGTTAACATACAAATATGTAAAGGACCAATATGTTTGTTCAATATTTCAACCTTTTGGTTGAAGAAAATACAAATAAGTAATGAAACCAAAATCGAGACCAAATACATATAAAGTTGGTGAGAAGGTAGAGTTAAGAAGATACATAAATTTAAATCGGTGGAAAACTATATTAAGATCTAACCATATTTTAAAATAAATAAAATATATAAATAGTATAAAGGGATAACTAATTAGTAATAAAGTTTATTAGAAGTAAATTATTATATTATCCTTTAATACACTATACTCTCAGATAGCATTGTAAGAAGAATTATGTATACCATTAAGATTTGGTTCTTTAAAGTGAAAACCATAATTATACCATTGATTTCAATTGAATGACCATACTCTTTTTTTTTTAATTGGTCCAGTTCCCGTTGGTTTTACAGCTCCCAATATACCATTACACCCTAGCTTTTTGGGCATTTAATATTGTAAAGTATTGACTTTTTAATTTAGAAAACTAAAAAGAGATTTATAAATGTCCAAAAAACCATTAAGGGTTGGCGTGGAAATATCATTCCCCATCACTAAAATTTCTTTACCTATTTTTAGAAAACAAAGGGTTGCACGTTGAGGAGAAATTATTTACATCCTAATTTTGAGCTGACCAAAATATTGCCCTGACAAGAATGCTTCATCTCTTACTTTTCTTAATCACCTTCGACCACGTCCGATTCATCCATGCATTGAGTGTTGCCCAACTTGTGATGCATATAGAATAATTGCAATTGGAACACGTCCTAGGTGGAAAAATATTTGATGTATTTGGTATGGAACCCATTCCGTGCCAATAACAAATGTTATTTAACTGCTATTGCTCATGTTCGCTGGGACTTCCATGAATACGATTGATGAACAATTTTATATGATAAAACATGCTTTTTGTGGTGTGTAAAGTAGGGCGATTAGGAAAATCCTAACAGAAGGCTTGTCATCCTTTTGGGTCTCATTTCACATGGGTTGTTAGTGATTAATATTACAATTAGTTCTTGCTGGAACCAGGGTTACCAAAATGATTTGGATCCTTCATCTGAGACCACACAACTTAACGATAATACTCCACGAGAGGCGATCAAAACATCATAATAATTTCGATTTCTAAGAGCATAAACTTCGGTTCATGCCATCTCTATGTTATGGGGTATCAAATAAACGGTTTTGATCATGTTGATTTATATTTAGACACGATGTTATATGGAAAGCTGAAGTTGAAGCTCTATTGGTTAGGTGTGATCATGACCAATTCAACCATAGAGGAATGCTAAATTCTCCGCACTATTGGTGTGGTTTAGCGATCACATTTTTCAAGCCCACCCTTGAATGATCTGGCTCTCATCTCATTACTCTAGATTTAGATGTCCTATAGATCAAAAAGCATATGGTTTGAAAGGTTCTAGCATCTAAAAAGCCATATTTAGAAAAAGGACAATTTATAAACTTTATAAATAATATGGTTTCTTAGAAGGCAAAATCATCAAAACCATATGATTTTGAGCTTATAAGAATGCTAAAGTTGGAACAGTGAGATGAACAATTCGATTCGTGCCAAGCTAGCCTCCAAATAATGTGATCACTAGTACTATACCTTATAGTACGATCAATTTGGCATTCCACATTCCACTATAACTGCAAAAATATTTTGTTATTACATCTACCAAGTAAGGTAATTTTCAAATCAAAGAAGTACATTTTCTGAAAATCTAGGTGGAGATTCATACTAATAAACTTGTACACCATTGATAACTAATCCAAATGGCTTTAGTGCCATATAAAAGTGATATTTCATGGCCAGACCATTATTTGCTAAATCTAGTGGTTCACATTTTACTAGCAAAATCCTAAACAGAAGAATTTAGCTGTTGCCAATGTCTAATCATTACAACAACAACAAAAAATCAATGTTAATAGGATGAGCTTTCTATTATCTATAGATAAAGAAATTTGATCATGCCAACATAACACATATGTGCCCCAAAAGCTATACTTCTTACTTAAGCAAGCAAGTGTACTTCTCCTTATCAATTTTTTTTTTTGTGTGTGTGCCATAGTTGATCGATGAGATAAAGGGTTTTAATTTTGTTGATCTCATGGTGCTTGAAATAAGGCTTATGAAGATTAGATATAATGCTTTTTCCTATATATATATTTATTTATTTATTTAACAAAATTTTACAATACTTGCTTGATAAAACATAGGGATGGCAATGGCTTGGGTTGCACCAAAATTTTAGGTGACCCTAATCCTAACCCTAGTTCTTTTTTCTTGTTGATACCCTAACCCTAGCCTTGATTGGGTCAAGGAATTTTGCATGTTCTTGATCTGGTCAAAAACTTTCTACCCCTACCCTATCTTTTACCACTTGTTCAAGTGAGGTCCCTAATTGACCCTAGCTATGGTTGGTTAAGGGTAAGATTCAAAAGCATTTTTCAAACCTACACCATAATGTACTTCTACAACATTCAAAAGTAATTTGTAGACCTACAGTATAACATACTTCTACACAAAGGCTTTTGAATCTTGCTCAATTTTTTGTTATGATATGACAATAGTTTCCATAATGCCTTCATATATGTACTTTGAAAAAGATTTTATAAGAATATTTTCAAATTTAAAATAAACTGTGTAAGTCATTGGTCTCCTAATTTTTCACAGTGACCCTAGCCTAACCGTAGCTGTTGTTCAATAGATTTTTTGGCCCTAGCCGTGAAGGAGTCATAAATATTTTTCCCTTAATAGGTCATTAGGGTGGAGTCCCCTTAATTGAACAAACATATTGCCATCCGTAAATTATTAAAACACATTATAGCTTGATAAAAAATAACCATGACACACGAGGGCCCTCCTATCCTTTTCCTTGACCATGCCTTCTCTTAGTATATAGTGCAGATCAATGAAAAATGGTGTGCTCCATTATATGTGATTAGTGACAAACGGTTCAGATTACAAATAAATGAATGCTTTGACCCACGGTAAGACCACAGTTAAAAGTGGGGCCACGAAGTATGAGGACCTTTTGGTCATTTGATGGTCTAATAATTATCTTTCTTATCTGCACGCATAACAACATCAATGCTTGCCCCGAATTCTACAAAGTCATAAATGGGTAAAGTTATGGTCAAAAGAACTCAACTACCGATATTGCCCGTGGGAGCGGATGATGATGCAAGCTTGAAAAGACGCATTTCGAAATCCCACAACTTCACCATCTATCAAATCAATTCCTAATCATTACTGGCTGCAGTTTTTTCAAAACAAAACCATTTTTAATTAATTTTTTATCTCAATATAAAAACAGGTTAAACAATTCGTTTTCTCAACTTTTCCTAGCTGGTGGAAGCACACCATCCTTCCAATTATTTTTTATTTTCAAATATGCAACAAATTCTTAAACCATGAATGCATGTTTTCTTTTGTTATGATCAATTTGCATACATATGGGCCCCACTGGGGATGAACCCTGCACCCAAATGCAGCCCCACATAATCTTGCAATCATGTGGAAGGTCAGAAGATGAAGGAAAACTAGGATCCACATTTCAAAGGCTTAAATCTTCAAACTGATACAAATCCACCAAATAAACTCGCAAGTTGAAAACAAAGAAGCCACCAAATGGAACAGCACTTGGACTGGACTAGAAACAGAATTTTCGCTGCGAAGATTGTCCAATATTTTCACTAATCCGACGGTGTCTACTTTGTTGTCTTTGAACTATAAGGACGGATAGAAACAAAATTCGCCACCTGTTTGTGCTACTTGAGACAGAAACTTCGGATTTTGACATATCAAGGCTGGGTACCACCAGAACGAAAGACACGTTCGATTATTGTAATCATGCATGCGTATGGTGGAGATAGGGGACCAACTTTGGTGATCCAAGGGCCACAATTCATTTCTGTGATTGATGTAAAATACATCATTCAACGACCCACAAACTTAGGAAAATTGGCCAATGACTCTCTCAAGGAGGAAAGATTCATCAACACAAATTGCAGGATTAGGCCAGGCTATTTGCTTTGTTAGTCCCAGAAAGAAAGGAATGAGGAGAAAAGTTGCAGAACAAGATGTCTAAAACAAACAACAAATTACACTAAAGAGGCAATTAGGAAGAGCTTCTTTACATCATATAATTCCTTCCTCCCTTTCATCTAAAACTAATCAAGGAAACTGAAATCAGAACCTGCACTGAGAAGTTGCACACCTTTGTGTTTATCTCCCATTTCTTACAAACAGGTTAGAACAGGAAGACAAAAGCAGCTCTTGTTCATATATTTACTCAGAAGTTAACATTCTTGTCATCACCATCTCCTCTGCAAGTAGTCCATCTCTGCTTCTGTAACAAATTCAGCAGATCTATCAAGCCTACCCGTTACTGCATTCTTAAAGTTGAATGCTTCTTGAACCTGTGAACAAGACCTCTGCATTCGAACGCCGCTCAAACTAGCCCTCGACTCCACAATTTCGTTCAAAGACATTCTCTTCTTCGGACCTGGTTCAGGTCTTTGCTTCGGAGCGCTGTGAGACCGTACTTTGGCCCTAAATGACTGAGTATTCGCCATGTAATTAGGGAAATTTGAGTATCGACGGAAGAAGCTCTCTGTGCAGACACTCTTCGCTGGCGTCACTGGCATTCCGGCATTAGAACCACTAGAATTCACAAACCTTGGGGTACTTTGAGCTGTGGAGAACCTACATTCATCACCTGTTAGGCCCCAGTCGAAGTTTTGGATATTTCGGCAATCGGGTATGGATAAGCGAGCAGGCATTTGGCATGGGAGTGGAGAGGAGAGGGTTTGGGATAACGGGTCCTCTCCATAGTCTGACATTGATGCATTTGTTCTTCGGGATCTTGATTTGGGTCGGCAAGTGTCGATTTCGACTATTTTTGGGCTCTCATCAAATCCATTGATGGCATTCTCAAGTGAAGCTGAGAGTCTTCTACTGTGGATTGATGCTGTGTGTTCACTTCTTGTGTCATCAAATCTTTCCTGAAAATGAGAAAATGGAGAATGAGATTAGCTTTAACAAATTACAGCCTGTTGGGATTGTTTATTCAGGAAACTGTCAGTTTGCATCTTACTATTGATTTACGGGGTCGAAATTCTGCTTGAAACCTGTAATCTCTGTCTAAAAGACCATGAGCCTTCTGTCTTCGGACCGTAGCTTGAGCTCTTATAAGAGCCTGCATACTGTGAAGAGTTGCAGCAGCTTGTTTTCGCACTAGATAACCTCGAACATGAGCCTGTAACTTCACTAGTCCTTTCAGAGCCCGAAGCGCTTTCTTCGCCTGCATATACCATTGCAAAAGCTCAGCAACAGAACAACGCATAGCGAAACAAATCCTGTGAAGTTTCCATCTAAACTAGCTTAAGAACAGAATTACAAAGTGTTACTCTCTGTGGGGGAGCAAATTTTACAGATCCACTACCACTCGGTTACCTAACTCTGGCAAGTGAACGAGTAAGAACAAGAGGAACGGTGAGAGTCAGGAAGGTCCCAAGTTAAAAATAATGTATCAAAACTGTAGAAATATTCAGTAATGAAATCAAGTGAAAATGAATAACAACAACAAGAAAAGAACTGTATAGTACTTTCTCTACAGCAATTAGGACGAAGAATCAGAGAAATGAACATCAATAATATGTTAAGAAATGGAGAAAATTGACTGCACACTGCAACGAAACATAGAAGTCAAGAAACTTCAGCAGCATCAAAATTCCCAGGGTACTGTAAATGCAGAGCAAAAACAGAGACATAGTAGACCCAGCTCACAAAACCACTTTTCCGTTCCATATCAGCATCTGTCGAACAAATCATAAGATTGAAGGCAAAAATGAATCAATTCAGAAGAACAACCCTCATGTTCATTTCAGCCTCCAGATTCAGAAAGTGAAGAACAACTTGGCTAAACATTAACAAGGATCCTTCGTAAAATATCCTTAAATCAGATTCAATAAACCAAGTATTTCAAGAATAGCACTCGGTTCAAGCATTCTCGGACCATATTCACTAAAAGCAGAACAAATCCAAAACCCATAAAACATAGGACTAACATGTAATGATACACTGAAACAAGTAGATTCAGAAAAGAAACTGAAACAGTAACAGACACAAACCAAAAACTTTCAAATTCCCTCTAGAAAATCCCAACTCCAAAAAGTACCAATTAATGTCAATTTTCTCACCAAATAACCTCTGAAAACCGTCTGAATCTTCACAGCAGCCCATCTCTCCCTTCCTCCACCAAACATAGTCCCTCTTCCATTACTTGTCAACCTTACAACTGCCACCGCTGCCTGCGCTGCCGCCACCGCCGCATCTGCAGCCGCTGCTGTGGCTGCGGCCACCGCAATTGCGTGCTTGTTCTGTTCCTTCTCCGTCTCATTATAGTAACTTCTCAACCAAGCAGCATCAGTATTAGCCCCATTCCCATGAACACTAGTCGAAATCTGACCTACACCGTAGGAATCCCTACCGGACTTCCCAAAACTCCACCGTTTCTTCTCCTTCTTGTCGCTTGAATTCAAATTCACCCTCTGCTCTCTCTCCTTCTTCCCACCCAACAAGCTTTTGAACCACCTCGCCGCCCTTCCCATTTCCTAGCAGCCGGGAACTCAAATTCCGGCTGGAAGTCACCCAACTGAAACCTACAGAGGATAGAAACAAGGGAAATGAGAAACCCAGATGGAATCTATAGCAAAGGCAGGGCCTAACATGGTGAAAGCAGAGAGGAGCAGCAGAAAGCAGGAAATGTGTATAAAGAAACAGGAAGTGAAATTCTATAAAAATAAATTGAATTTTGTCTATAAAAAAGGGATCAAGATAAGGGATTTTTGAAAAACCTATCGGCAGCTCGTGAAGAAGTGCATTACAAGACAAAAGAGATGTCACAGAAAGACACAGAAGGTTAAAATACAGCCCATAAACCCCATTTTAATATGGAAATTACGGTCAGGACCCAATACACAGAGCTGTTAAAAAATTGGACGGAAGGAAAGAGAGAAGGAAAGCCCACCTTCTCCGATTTCAAAAATAAAAGCTTGGATTTCTTCCTCCAATGGAGAACTTGCCAATAAAACCTTTGAAAACAAAAAGTTCCTCCATACTTTCTCCACGATTTCCAAGATACTACATCTAACGGCTAAAAAGTGAATGTGGGCCCCAGAGTTTAAGCCTTGTCTTTCTAGTTTTACCGGAGTTGCCCATCTTACAACTCATAGAGTAATCTAACGGATGAGATTATCTGGGTATGCATGGCCTGAAAATTGGTCCCACATGAACATTTTCTTATAATAATTTCTCTGCTGGTTTCTCACACAAACTTTCTGGAGCGACGTGTAATCAACAGGAAAGATACCTCAGTTTTCTCAGCGGCTGACAATTTCGCGAATCTCTCAGTTTTTTATACATATTCTCTCCCGTAGGTTTACCCCCCCTCGGCAACTCTTTCTCGCTCCAAAAATAAAATCAATCTATTTCCCATTTCGACCCTCTGTTTCTCGACTGCTACAGTCATCCAAAGGACGACTTCTGAAAACGAAGGGGGAAAGAAAAAGAACTCCGTGAATCTGGGCATCTGGGTTTCTTCTCCTGCTACGAGATTCTACAGAAAAAAATCAATTGAAATCACCCAAAAACCCTTCCTTTCAAAAATAGCATAATTTGAGTTATTTGCAATCTGTAAAGGGTCTCCGAATCTTACTCCCCTATCTCGGCGAGACGTGCTCTGCTCTTAACATCATCTCCGTCTGCCATTTTTCTGAGACAAATCTCCGTACAGAAGCTCTGGCTGTGAACGGGGTTTTTGACTTTATCTACATCTCAAACTAATTTTGGACAAAATAAAATTGAGAATTTACTATTTATGCGTCGAAGAAAAATGTGAAAAGCCGTTTCTTTCTTCTTCAGACGACAAAAAGGAGCGAACGTTTGCGCTATCAGATGCGCCAAAAGTTCGTCCTTTTAGCACCGCATCTGGCCACTCCCTATGCCTTCATTTCTTCAATATTTACGAGAATGCTATGTCGAAACAAACTTCCTTTACATTGCGCTGCGAGTTCGTAATTCAACGAATGAGAAAGGATCTACTACGGTGGCATTATTGTAATTAAGAGCATTGCCAGGTGGTACTTGTTGAGCCTGTGTCCAGTTTCGGAGGCTTGGTCAGTAACGTCCGTTTCACGGGCTTTATCCTACCGTAAAATCGGAGCTGTCAAGATTGATAAGGGCACCCAGTTTCCGGCTCCGTATCATTATTACCAAAATCTTTGGCCTTTCCAACTCCGGGTCCTTTCTGGAGTAGAGCCCACAGCCGGTCTCATCATCACCTTGCTGGATTTTCTGGGTTTCCTTAACAAATTGCTTCCTGTTTCTGTAAAACCAACGGCGATACAGTGTGCTAATTGGACGGATGGGATCTACTAACGTCATCTTCGAATGATTATAAATAGTTGTTTGTATTTGCCGCCCAAAGAGCGGGATTCTCGTAAGCTTTGAATGCGAAAGCTTTTAAATAATACAAAATTACTTGAGATACCCTTACATTTGCATCAAAGGACAGGCTAAACCTTAGACTTTCTGAGCTGAGATTGCAGATTAGTCCAGATATATAAATGACCGACCAACCACCAAGAATTAATCAAGATTTTCAATCGACCAGCAGGTCTGTCAGCAACAGCTGGACATGTTATTGTCTTAATCCACACCCACGTCTATGAAAACAAGATTACTGTGCGTAAGCTCTTAAAAGAATAACTTAGTCCACTTAAGGAAGGATCAACACCAACAATTCCACTTTGGCACCTCACAGATGAGCAAATGTAAGGATCAACGATATATTTACTATTGTGGAACCCCAACTGAAGGCTAAAAGATCTGGGAACTAGAGGCAGTCTTATTAAGTTGGGGCCATACCCAACAGAGTGATTTGAGTTTGATAATTGGATTACTATTATGGGATTTCACCATCTGGTAGCTTTAGGCCGAAAATTTGATCCAAGAATGGAATAAGTCAACAATCAAGTTTGTTTTGCTTTCGGCAACTTCAGAAAGTACGAAGTTAATATGATGATGATGATCGAGCATCTTATTAAATCAAGGTTAATATGCTTGGTGACTCATCGCTGCAGTCTTTTGTACCAAACCTTTTGATATAATAGCAATGCTAAGTAGACGCTGCATATGAGAGCATTTGAATACAACTTTTTTTGGTACCCCCTCTCAACTATGAATTAAAATGAGATTATTTTTATCTCAACTCATCTCAAGCACCACTAATAATGAGACGAGGAGATATTACTTTAATTCATCTAAACTCAAGCATCACTAACAATGATATGGTCCATATCATTTCATATCACGTTAGATGATCCGCATCTAAGGCACAATTAGTACCCATGTTTTATATTATATACGGTGTTCGTGGTTCTTGAGTTGAAATAGGCTGACGTGAGATGAAATGATATGAGATCTAGCTGCAGATGGCTTAATATGATGTAAAAAAGGCAGGCCCAATAAATGAAGCTCCAACATATGCAAGGTCCAAGGAAGGGGCAGACTGGAAAGGTTAATAGTATGTAAACTTACCTTACATTTTGCAAGAGGATATTTTCATGCCTTGAACCCGTAACCTTAAGGTCACACAACGACAACTCTACCATTGTGTCAAGGCTTAACCTAATGTGAGATGACTAAATTTAGCCTAAGATAAAGTGAGATGACTTAAGATTCAACTTCATTGTTAAGTTAAGAAGAAATTATTTTCATCTCGAGCATCACTAAAAATGAGATAAGAAAATATTATTTCTATCTCGTGTTAGCTCAAGCACCGCTACGAATAATACGATCCATATCATGTCAGATCATCTCATGGACCTTAGACGTTCGTCTAATTTTAAGTTTCAAGTTTAAACTGAGAATCTTCGGATTTGACAGGTTCTCACCCGGACGTTTTCGGAACATGACGTAATAGCTAGTGAGATTCAAAATTGGAATCTATCCATCCAGACGGCCGCTTCTTTCCATTGAAAGAAAGAATTACCAACAAATTCCTAACGAGGAATGCTAAACTGACCTTCCAGCGACCAAGTTTTATAGACCTTACTTCTGAATGTTCGGACTGTTCATCTCCTTACTATTTATACGTCTTGTAAATAGAAAATTGTATGATTTGGATACTGTAGCATTTAAAAAGCATATGAAAATTTGTGCTTAGAATGGATAGTTTAAAGACTTCACAAAATTACGTAGTTTCATAGCAGTTAGAATCATCCAAACCACATGCCGATTGATCTATAAGACATCTAAATCTAGAAGCAACAAGTCCGATCATATTCAGGTGGGCCTCATAAAAATAAAATATGGTCACTCTAGACCGCACGTAATAGCCCATCATTTTAGCAATTCCCATTCTTAAACTGTTTCACTATTACGATCCAGCAATGCACCAACACTCATCGATGTGATTCTGACCATTGATAAGGACCTGATGAGGACATCAAACTAAGGAAAGAACCAAAGTTCGTTGGTTTCAGGCCTAAGCCAGAACCTAACTCTCTTCGAATGGGACTCCTTTGAACAGTTTGTGATCGTCCCATCAGTTCCTCCTGCATGCTTAATTAATGCATGTGTCAAGAATCGAAACCAGCCCACATGCATGCCATGCACTAGAAGTCGTGATCTTGGTCCCCCATAAGGCAGTGCACATCATGCAGGTCGAGTCCAAACGCGTAAGACAGAAGCATAGGTTGTCTTTGAGCGGTGTTAGATTAGATTGGAAGAGCGGAAGGGTGGGCCAAAGCCAAGCACTGTCCAATCACATGTCCAGTGAGGTTTCAGAAATTTTGGTTACTCATCGCGCTACTTGCTGTGAATTCAGGTCTAGTACAAACAGCAGCGAGCGTTATGGTGGGGAGGGTGGACATACGGTTCAGCGGGCCCCGTGGCGTAACAGATGGGAATGGGCAGGGTTCAGTCTCAGGAAATATCCCATGAACCACTAACTTGTCTTATTTCCCAAGAATCCAAAAACTACGTAGCCAGGAAAGTCTTCAAAGGTTCAAACCTCTTGTTCTAGAAAGAGGTTCGCCTGCAAATTTTCACTGTTTATGTTTGTTTATAGGCCTTGATCCAATGGGCACGGGGACACTGCTAATTGGATTTTCTGACATCTTGAGGGTTGAATTTTAAGTAGGGCAACACATTGACGCTTTCTTTTCAATGATCCAACCCGTCTAGTGATCATGCAGAAGTAGGCCCAATGGGTTATACTTTTAAAGTCTTTTAAGACCAACGACTTTAAAAGTCAATTACTTTTCAAGTCATTTATATATAAATAAGTTTAAAAATTTACACTTTTAAAATCATTTGAGTCAAATTACTTTAAAAATCCTTTTAAAAAGTCCTTTTCTATAAAAAAAAAAGAAAAAAAAGAAGGGAATTCCTCTTCTGGCCAGAGTAAAGAAAACGACTTCTTAAGTCTATATTCTTGAAGCTGTTTTTTTTCTAAACAACTTGTAAAATATTTACAAAGTCAGTGATGAATATAACAACTTTTTTATATCGACTTTAAAAACATTGTGTGTGGTAGTGTGAGCTCAATTATTGTTGCATGCCATAGATCTTTATTTGTTAAATGATCCTTGCCTTCTTTGTTCTAGGCCCTACCATAAGTATGTTTAGATCAGGAATTAGTGGGCCCATTATACAACAGTTTAGGAACACTTTAGCGGTCAATTACGTCCATAAGATTGCTTTCTGAGCTCTACCTTACTTGAATTCTTCTGGTTTGTAGAAGTTTTTCTAATTCTTGCAATTTTCTCAATAAAAAGCTTTCAATAATACTACTTTATTTTCTATAAAAAGAAATAGTGGGCGAAATCGATTGGGCTTGTCTCATCGAATTGCAATGAGCTCACCTCTCCTACTCAAGAATTTCTCCTCCTTTTCATAGGGAAAATATATAGGAAGACGCCTGCATGGCAGGATTTTCCATCTTGCATTTTTGGTAGGGATGAAAATACTCCACTGAAAGCTACTTCTCTGACTCAGGACAGGAAAAATGGAATACATTTGCAGCAGGATTAAGCAATGCATTGATGCGTTACCGTCACCGTATCCGAATTGTAGAAAGAATCGTTTTCTCTTTTTCGCGGTACAACGGAGCGCTTTCCATTATTGCAGTTAAAAAAAGGGCAATATTTTCCTTTCTCCAAATAAATGGTTACAGAAGAAGAAGACTATTTCATGCCTGCTCGTCCAGTCCCTTGCTTTTCTGTTTTGGACCGTAGAGAAAGAGTACTATCCAAATCATTAATATGTGGGCCATCGACTGGGGACGTATCTACCCAAATGATCGCTAGACTAGTCAATAGGGGATGCAAGTGTAGCAAGTAGGTTGAGCATAGTTAAGGTCGTTTAGTGGTCTCGTGTATCTTCTACACGGTTAATGTATCTCGACCTTACTGGATTTGAGGCGAGTTTAACCTAATTTTCTATTGTCTTGTTAGCTGGCACAAAGGTTTACTTGATTTTAATGGAACTATTGCCAATTTCTCATTACATTAAGAAAAAATAAGTATTTTAATTCTCCAAGCTAATTTTCTGTTAGAGAATTGTCGCTACTTCTTAGGAGAATGCATATATTTGCAAGAAATTAAAAAAGGGCTGCCCCGTTGCAAAATGCTCCCGTGTATATGATGTTCGGGGAAAGAATGGACTATAATGGTCTGTAGTACACAGCCTTATCTTGCATTTTTGCAAGAGACTGTTGCCACACTTGAATCTTTTACCTCAAGGTCATACGATGATAACTTTACCGTTGCGCCAAGGCTCCCCTTCACTTGCAAAAAACTCAGTAACAAAATATTATTTTCCAATTTTGTACTTGTGAGGTGAGATTCTTCTACAGAGCAGTCATCCCTCTTTCTAACGAGAACAAGAAGGCATAACGGACATAAAACTAATAGCTTTCGATGCAATTACGATTGCACGCTGAATTTGAAGGGAAGGAAGGACGTTTGTGTTTGTTTCAATACTGAAGGCCTCTACCCAAGATGAGGTAGGAAAGGCATTTACAGCAACTGACGTTTTTTTCGAAGAGATTATATCCAAGTAAGGGATACTTTCATCATGATCTTTTAGTACATGATTAATTATTCGTATTGTATTGTTCACGCTAATGATGCAAGAAAAGCCTATATCCAATTGTAATGATTATCATCTTCAATTAATAAATTATGTTTGAACTTAAGACTTTGAAATCCGCTTGCTTACTAAAAGAAATTACTACATCCTAATTTTGGAAGTACCTTCTTCCATGCAATCATAGTTTCAACTTTAGTTACTTTCCTAATATCTCTTTTACTTAAGCCACTCTTAAGCATACTAAGAAGTAGATACTATCGTAGAGTTTATTTATTTATTTTAATTTAAGCTATTTAAAAATTAAGAAACTCTCAAGAAATAATTGCATTTGGACAATCCTAGCTACTTATTTGGGTTTTTCAAACAATGAAATAAAAATAAATGGTCTTGATTTCTAACCCAAAGAAATATAGGATAAAAGCATGCACTGGTTTTGAAATTTGAATTCTAGCCTATTTAAGTCATTCCAAACATGATGAAATGAATTAGATCTATACAAAATAATCACCATGACTAAGAAAAGATAGCATCTACTCTGTAAGACTTTTTAGAACATTGTCTGCACCTATCATGACTCAATCCAAATAACTTTTACATGCTTTGTTTTAAGAGTCCTAGTAGGTATATATGCTCTTGCTGGAGAATTAAGGGTTTGATATGGCCAATTTTCTTAATCAATAAATACCTTTAATTCTCTCTTTATTATAGGATATTTTTTATTCATTATTTCCACTATTATTACTAAGTATTATTCTATAATTGCATCTATTGTTCTCTCCTAATAAATGTAGCTCATACATATTTTATATATTATAGAATAACAATGAATAAAAAATATCAAAAAATTATTTCACAATTGTGTTCTTTGAGATGATGTTAGAGCATGGTTCAATCTCCACTTCTTTATCATAGGAATTGAAATTTGGTCATATGTTTACAATTGTTGTTTCTGTTCATATCATTTTGTTGCAAAGTTCCTTTTTAGTGTCTTTTCCTCTATAACTGATTTAAAAGAAAGTGGTGATGATTATTTAAAGAATAATAAATCTACTACCATATCAGTTGGGTTCCATATGAGGGAAACTTCTTCTCTAATCACTCCGAAATGGCTTGATGGTAACAATGATGTTGAATGGTCTTTGAAAGCTCAAAATAAGATCTATGGGAGGAAACATTGGGGTTTTATTTCAAATACTAAGGCTACACCAAAAGATGTTTGTTCGAATGAATATGAAGCATGGGAGGATGAAAACTACTTAGTCAAATCATGGCTTCTTGATGCAATGACAAAGGACATTAAATCTCTCTTTCTTCTGGTGGCTACAGTGAAGGAAATTTGGGAGACAGTCAAATAGACATATTCGATCAACCAAGATGCATCAAAAGTCTATCAACTACACTGAGAGTTAATTTATATCTGCCAGAATGGAGGTTCTACTATTTCTTACTTTGACAAACTACAAAAAATATGGCAGGAACTTGATGATATTTATGATTGTACTATGGAGTGTGCCCATGATGTTGTAAAATATACCACAAAGGTTAGTTCCAAATGTGTGTATATGTTTTTGGATGGTCTTGATCCTCAATTAGATGGGGTTCGAGGTCACGTACTTACTACCAAATCTCTTCTAAATATACAAGATGTTTATGGTATGGTTTGTGTGGAAGCTAATGACCAAGATACTATGCTTGGAGGAAATATTGGAAAAGGGACTATTGTGACCTCTCAGAAAATGTCAACCTCAAAGATGGATCAAAATTGTATTTACTATAATGGTACTAGTCATACGGTGGATACATGCTTTTGATTCCATGGATATTTGGATTAGCATCCAAAGAGCAAGAAGGCATTTCAAGTCTCTTCCAATGCTAAGGAGGAGGACACCAATCCGAAGGAGAATCTAACCACAACTCATGGATTTATTACTAAATTAGGTATGTCTTTAACTAAAAATAGTGATTGGATAATTGATTCTAGTGCAATGAAATGTATGACTTGTGATTATTATATGTTATGTCCATATCCCCTAAATTTTCCAAAACTACCATTACTTGTGACAATGGTGTATCATCTCCAAGTATTGGAGTTGCTACAGTCTCATTATCCCCCACCTTACATATCAAAGATGTCTTCTTTGTGCCATCATTTAATTGTAATCTTCTCTCTGTTAACAACATGGAGGACTATACTATTTAGAGGATGAGTTTTAACATTCCAACAAAGAAAGGCAAGCTCAATTGGTTAAGGAAGATTTGGTGAATAAGAAAAAAGAGAAAATTTGGCTATAGCTTAGGAGATTAGGGCATCCATCTTTTAGCTATCTTAGAAGATTATTTCTCTCTTTGTTTAGGGGGTGTAATTTTTTAAATTTTATTGTAAAACTTGTGTAGTGGATAAAAGTCATCATACTATTTTTCATTTGAATGACAATGAAGTAACTTGTGTAATGGAAAAAAGTCACCAATTTCTACTCTTAATGGGATGAGGTGGTTTGTAGACTTTGTTGGTGATTGCACTTGAATGACTTAGTTTATCAACTAAAGCACAAGAGTGATATTTGCTCAGCTTTTCACTTGTTTCATCAAATGATAACTAATTAGTTTAGCATTTAATGGAATGCAAAGTACTTCATTTCGATAATGGGAAAGAATACTTCAAACAAGAATTGACAAAATTCATTCACGTAGTCGAGATTCACCAAAAAACATGTCCATATTATCATCAACAAAATGATGTTCCTGAGTGGAAAAATAGACAGTTATTGAAAGTTACTCTATCTCTCTTGATCGGAGGTCATGTTCCTTCTCACTTGTGGGTGAAGCCTTTAATTCAGTGGTCTAATTAATAAACCATAGATCATCTAGTGTTCTCAATTTTAGAAGATAAATGGATTCTCTCTCTGATCATTGCACTATTCTACTAGTGGTACTTTTGGCTCCTCAAATTTTGGGGTGTGTGGTTGATGTCCACTTGTATCCACATCAATGGAATAAGCTTAAGTCTTGTGCTTTGAAATGTGTTTTTGTGGGATATGCGATCAATCAAAAGGACTACAAGTGCTATTATCCATCTCTTAGAAGTTTTATATTTTAATGGATGTTATGTTTCATGAGAAAGAACTTTTCAATAGGCCACCAACTATTGATATACCTCTTTGGGGAGAAAATCAAGAAGAAGTGATTAATTAGGAAAATTTGTATGCATTTTTTCCTAGAGATTTGAATTTCTCCAATATCAGAACAATTAAAGGTGATACTACTAGTAAATCAGATGAAGGGAGCCTAAGGTTTGGAGATGCTATTGGACAACCATAGTAAGAAAAATGAAACTAGTGAATTTACAGATGAACATTTTGTCTTAGATTTGTTCTGGGCAACTAGAAGTGATACTATTGACCAACCAAACAAAGGAAAAAGGTTCCCTTATTGCTGAAACAACAACTCTAAATGCTGAAAATAATTCTCTCCATGATAGTAGAATGTCTCCCAATAATCCAACTCAACCACCAGGCCAAACTTCTCTTGAGACTCCTTTGGAGATACCTGCTAATCCTAATTCTACAATTGTTGATGATGTTAATTTTGAATCACAATTGTCTCAACATCGTCTTCCAGTTCGTTCTAACCATCGTATGTCACCCATTGAATATGACCCTGATTCTAAATCCAAAGCTAGATATCCCATTAGTGATCATGTGTTTCCCAAAAATTGTCCAAGTCATATGCTTCTTATGTGCTACAGTTATCGTCTGTCTCTATTCCTAGTAAAATTTAAGAAGCTTTAGCAAATGCTAGATGGACCCAAGCCATGGCAAAAGATATAGCACACCTGCAAAAAATGTTACTTGGGAGCTTATACTTCTACCAAAAGGAATGAAGACCGTGGGATGTAAATGGATGTTTGCAGTCAAGCTTAAGGTGGATTGGACCATTAAAAGGTACAAGGCTTGATTAGTTGCAAAAGGATATTCACAATCTTATGGGATTAACTATAAAGACACTTTCACTAGTTGCCAAGCTTAATATAATTGGAGTTCTCTTCTTTAATTTGATATAAAAAATGCTTTCTTGCTTGAAGATCTTGTAGAAGAAATGTACATGGATCCTCTCTGAGAATACAGAAGTACTCAAATGTTAAAATACTGTGCAAACTTAAGAAGGCATTATATGGGTTAAAGCAGTCTCCAAGAGCTTGATTCGACAGATTTACCAAGTTTATGAAAAACTTTGGCTATAAATAAAGTGACTCAAATCACACTTTATTTTGAAAGTATTGAAAGGGAAGAATTACTACTTTGATTATCTGTGTTAATGATATGATAGTAACTACCAATGATCAAGATGAGATTGAGAGCTTACATTGACACTTGGCCTTGGAATTTGAAATAAAATAGCTTGGTGATTTGAAATACTTTCTTGAGATTGAGGTAGCCCAATCAAAGAATAATATTTTTTTTTACTCAATGGAAATACATTCTTGATTTGTTAACTGAAACAGGTAAGCTTGAATCTAAGCTTACAAGTACTCCTATTGAACCAAATCATAAGTTATTTCATTGTTTGGATGCAACTTCTATTGATAAGACAAGGTACTAGAGTGTAATGCCCGAGCAATTTACACTATTTTTAACAAAAATTGAACATTCTATAGGAAATAAACTGAGTTAAATGTTTTACTTTATTTAAAATAGTAAATGAAGGAATTTGTGAGGAAACTTAGTACCATTAGATTCTACTCAAAAAATGGAATCCAACGCCTCAAAAATCTCCCAAAACGGAGTTCGTATGAAGAAGTTACGGCCGTTTAAAGATAGGGTATTTATGGAATTTAAACAGAAAACGTTTAAAACGAAAAAGGATGAAAAACGCAGGGGCCGTTTTGATAACGGTACCCCCTGTCGTCTTCAACCTCAAGAACCCTCCAAAAACCCTTGATCCCAATTTTTCTAGAGGATTCTGCCATCGCCAAGGGCGGCACCGCCATTGGCAGCACCGCCACAAGCAGGGCTATAAAAACCCCATCTCCCCCTCTCAAAAAAACAGGTTTTTTCCAGTCGTTTGAGACTGGGGTTTCCAGCAAAACCAGAACCCATCTCCCCTGAGTTTTCCGGCAATGGCCAGGCCCAAGTCAGGCCAGCCATCCCGTTCCCGTCTCCCCATTTCCCCTCTCTTCTCTTTTCCAGCCTTGCACAACGATGGGATTTCCCTCTTCATGATTTCCGGCGAACATGGGGTTTTTAGGCAGGAAAAGCGCCATCACCAGTGACCCAGGTAAGCCATTTTCCTTTCCTCCTCTTCCCTTCCACTTTCCCTGGTCAAAACCAGGGCGGACCTAGTGTTTTCCGGTCAGAAATTGTAGAACCCAAGACCGGACCAATGAGGGAGACGATCCTGGGCATGGTGCGTGATGCACATCCGACTGAGCCCATGGACGGACCCCAGGCACGCCACTGTGCACAAGGGCACGCGACTGTGTATGGGCGTGGCCTCGGTGCGTCCCAGGCATAGTCCAGGCTCGACCGAGACGCATGGGCGGCCCGAGAGCCAAGGCACATTTTGACTACGCCAAGCTGTGTTCGCGAGAGGTCATCCAGGATGTGCGTCATAGCGCATTGCTTAGGCATGCTTGTGCACGTGCGAACACTGTCCCGGGGGCGGCCTTCGGGTACATGTGCAACATGGGGCACGGGTCCTGGCTCGACCAGGGTCCACAAGGTGCCCTGGGAGCTGAGATGTGCCATGCTATAAGGTGCGTCCATGCGATGATGCGCGTCATAGCGCATCACTTGAGAATGCATGTGTGCGTGCAAAACGCGGTCCCTAGCATGGCCTTTAGGCGCGCACGCACATGAGGCGGTTGTGGTCCAACCAGGATGCACGAGTGTCCTGGGAACTGGGATACGCAGACCCAATGAGACTTTAAAAATTAGGATTAAAGGATAAACTACAGAGCTTAACTATTGGAAAGTAGATCCATATCATAAGATCTAGCCTGGCAATGAATTAGGCAAGGACCTTGGACCCAATAGGCAGAGCTAGTGGTCTAATGCCTAAATAGATTGAAATTAATAAGGACTCCTTGTATCCATTCATACCCAGGAGACTTTGAGGTAGGTGCTCTATTGCTACTAGACTTTTTAAAAGAGCCATGATTGTTTTATGCATGTTTTAAGTATAAGTTATATAACTTGTTTAGCATGACTTAATTCATCATACATATGATAAATGCTTTATGCATAGATATGTTTTGTAAATAATTGCATATACATTATGCATAGATATGTTTTGCAAATAATTGCATATACATTATGCATAGATAGGTTTTACAAACAAATGCATATATTGCATGATTTGTGAGCATTGAGTTTTTGAAAGATTACATGTCCTTGAGGGTTACCAAAAGACATTGGAGTGCCCAAAAGACGCTGTGTAGGCAGTTGTGAGGGGCAGGCAGTTGTGAGAGACCCAAAGAGAACAGGTTTTGAAAAAGAGGTTTTCGCTTGTTTGATCTGATATGATTTGGGCTGATAAGCTCGTGGGCGCTATGCCGAGAGGTTTGGGTTGGCCTCCAGCCTCTACCACTATTAGGTGGATGGGTACCACGCCTAAAAAGGGCAATGTCCCTGCTTCGACTATATGTGGTACAGGGGGCTACCACTGGTGTCATGGCACTGGGTCGAAGTGTCATATGCCCGTGGAGGCATATGACCCTGTGTCCTCAGGTACCCGAGGACCACACGGTGGCAAGGTCGTGGGCATAGTTGGACCCTATGGTTTGAGGATTTGCTTGCATTGCATATGGCATGACATGAGGTTAGTCGACCATACCAGATATCCATGAGTTGGATTCAATTGAGCATCTTATGCATATCATTATGTTTATGATATATGATACTTTCGACTTGGATTATGCTATTCTTTAAGTCGTCAGTATTTCAATTCGGTAGTGGTTTTTAATATCAATATTGAACGTGATTGTTCGAACATGCACATGTTTTTAAGAGCATATGATTTTAAACATAGCATGCATTGCAAAACTAGTAGTGATAGACTCCTACTGAGTATAGTATATACTCACCATATCCTTAACATTTTTTAAGATGGTTCCACTTACAAATAGAAGACGCCTCAGGAGATATTAGTGCTATGAGCAAGTGAATAAACAAAGGAGACAACTATACATGTGACTAAAGTCTCTACCCTTTGGACATGTATTTGTATTTATTTACAGTTGGACTGTGTGCTGTGACTGGATAGACTTGGGGAAAAACATTTATGACTTCTGAAGTTTTTTCAAAAACTACTTTGGTTGTTGTGAAAGCAAATGACACTCGGGGTTTTCAAAATGAGTTTAAAATATGAAAGATTTTCCGCTGCATTGCATGGTTTTTATAAAATGGTTTTCAAATAGGGATGCATCCCGCCTTAGGAATTAGATATGGCATTTAAAAATGCATGAGAAAACCCGGGTCATCACATAGAGACTTGTGGGAAAACTAATTTATTTGTCCCATATTAGGCTAGACATTGCTTATGCAATGTATGTAGTGAGCTAGTTTATGCATGATCCCCATAAACCTCACATGGATGCCGTAGAATATATACTAAGGTATTTGAAGTTAGCTCTGGGTAAAGGGTTACTTTTCATTAAGCATAATCACCTGAAGGTAGAAAGTTGCACTGATGTAGATTGGATTGGTTTAGCTAATAACAGAAGATCTACCTTAGGATACTTTACTTTTGTAAGAAAAAATCTTGTGACTTGGAGGAGTAAAAAGTAACCGCAATAGCAAGATCAAGTGCAAAAGTGGAGTATAGAGGCATGACTTTTGGAGTGTGTGAGTTACTAAGGTTGAGGAACTTGCTAAGGATTTAAGTGTTGACTCTCAAAATGCAATGAAGTTGTATTGTGACAACACTTTATCTATGGAGATAGCTCGCAATCCAATTCAACACAATCGGATGAAGCATATAGAAGTTGATGACACTTCATTGAGGAAAAACTTGAAGCTGAGATTATTATATTTCCTTTTGTTAAGTCTGAAGATCAACTAAACAATGTTCTTACCAAAGCCATAGCTAGCAATGTTTTTTATAACTCTTTACATAAGTTAGGCATGTGTGATATCCATACTCCAACTTGAGGAGTGGTAGAATTAAGGGTTTGATATGGTCAATCTTCTTAATCAATAATTATTTTTATTTCTCTCTTAATTATAGGATATTTCCTATTCATTTTTTTTCTATATTATTACTTGATATTATTCTATAATTACTTTTGTTGTTCTTTCCTTGTAAATGTATCACATAAGTATTTTATATATTGTAGAATAACAATAAGTGAAAATATCAAAAAATTATTTCACAACTGTGTTCTTTGAGAGCTCTCTCTTTTTTTTATGAGACTTACAAAGATATACACCCAAGCATAATCACAAACCCTGATCACCCAAGTGATAGACTCCTCACTGCGCCACTGCATGAAGCAGCTGTTCACACTCTTGAACGTGAGAAAAAAGTCTAAAGAATTTGTATTTCCTCTTTCCATTCTCTTTTCAGGTATATATTGAGAGTTTACAGATGTCACGATGAGGTAAGTTGACCTAATTGAGGTAATCTCACCACATTAAGAAAGAATCGTGGAATCATGACAGAGAAAGATCACTCGCATCTCCGAAGCAGATCAAGTGGAGATGAGATTATTCGTTTTTATTGGATAAGTGAGCTGGTAACATGGTTAGCTTGAGTCGGAAAGGAACGAACTGATGAGATGGTGGCCCTTTCGTAAGAATGTGCGCCACTTGTGAAGAAAGATGAGACAAACTTAGACTTGTAAAGTACCTCGAGCTACTCGTTCCCTCTCAAAATGATAATGACAAGTGCGTGCATGAAAAACAGGGTTAGCTGCTAGACACGTAGCACCTTAATTTTCACATAAAATGATTGGTGGCTGTCGAAGGTATAATCTGATCTCTTTCAGCAGCTACTGGATCCATCCTAATTCACCAGCAGTGGTAGCAAGTGACAGGTATTCGGCCTTGCTGCTTGAACGAGACATGGTTGGTAGCTATTTAGATGACCTATATGATCCAATATATATGCAGTAACCACTTGTGGAACGTCGACCATCAAGATTTCCATCCTAATTCGTGTCACAGTAGGCAAGGAGATTTAGCTGCTGTGAGCATGGAGCAAACTCCTAAGTGAATAGTACATCTTAAACGCCAGCTGCAACTGAGAGCTTGAAAATGTAAGGTTATATGTGCATGCATGAACTGACAGGCCTGATTAATTAACAACATAAGTTCTATCAGGACGTAAAATTGTAGCATATTGAAGTGCTCCGATTATTTGCCAATATTCAGAACTACTGCCAATAGATCTCCTTCATAAAGAGAAAGCGTTGGACCATAAGCCACTGGAGTGGACAAGGGCTTAGAGTTTTCCATCACAAATCACTTTAGTAAGTCATGAATGTAGTTGGATGTACTACGTCGACGTGACTCACAAGATACATACTGGGAAAATAATGAACTGATCCAAGATCTTCATTGCAAAGTCAGCGACCAACTTCTTGATAAGATGCTGAATTAAAATGAAAGATATATATGCCGGTAAGTATGATGTCATCGTCGTAAAGGAGAGTACAAGAGTAACTTGAATGGAATTGAATGCGAACATGGATGTGTCTGCAGCACTACACTTGAATACAAGAGTTCCCAAATATTTAGTAAATCTAGTAAACCATGCTCTTACAGCTCCTGTTGCCAAGCTCCTGGATGCCATAGATTGCCGGCTTGAGATGGCAAACATAATTAGAATGTTGTTTGTCAATGTATCCCCGCGGCGGCACATGTAAACGATCTTGTCAAGAACGCCGTGTAAAAATGCATTCTTAACATAAAGTTGCAAAATACCCCAACCCAAACTCTGGGAAATAGATAAGACAGTTCGTCTAGTTGATGGTTTGACAACCGGACAGAAGGTTTCAGAGAAATCAAGACCTGGAGTTTAATTACACCTAAGTGCAACTAAGCGAGCTTCAAGTCTCTTGACTGTACCATCGGTCCGATGTTTGAAATTGAAAAGGCATTTGCACCTTGTAATCGTCCGTCCAGAAGGTAGCGGACCGAATTTCCAATTTTGATTGACATCTAATACATGTTTCTCCTAATCTATAGCCGCAAACACCTTGTAATCGTCCGTCCAGAAGGTAGCGGACCGAATTTCCAATTTTGATTGACATCTAATACATGTTTCTCCTAATCTATAGCCGCAAACCAGCATGGATCCAAGTTGGCTTCTTTGTATAACCGAGGTTCTCATTCCTATAACAAAGGCGAAGAAGTGTGATAAGAACCTTTAGTTTGACATGACCAATTTTAGACCTGGTCAACATATGATGCGTAGATTGAATAGGTGGGGGTGGAATAGAAATGTTGACAGATGGGTCTAAATTAATTAGGTGATTGGTTAGTATTGGTAGATAAGTTGGAATCAGGGGAGTATGGGAGGGGAGTATAATGAGAGGTGGATAAATCGGAAGGTGATGCTAAGTCATTTAATGGACTAGGAAAAGGGCTAGGCGAAGTTAAGGACACGAGGAGATTGTCGCGGAATTTGTGGCGTTACGGGGTTAACGAGTACTGGCGGCAAGAACAAAGGACAGGAGTTGGTCAGTTCAGATTTATGTGACGAAACCCAGGTAAATGCTTCAGTGGGTTGGATAGAAGTATCTTGGCCTGCAAAATAAAAAGAGAGCTCGCCAAATATAACATGTCTGGACGTATACACTTTCCCAGTAATAGAGTCCAGGCACTGATACTTTCAATTGAGTAGCATAGCTGAAAGGGGAAGGGGCAGACCATAAGGGTCAATAGTATGCAGTCTTATCTACATTTGCAAGAGGGTATTTTATGTCTCGAACCCACGACCTTAAAGTCACATGACAACAATTCTACCATTGTGCCAAGACTCCCTTCAAAGTTTTTCAGCAATGTCTGACGCCAAAAATGAATAGCAGCGACAACAAAAGATGCGTGGATGCCTATAATCTGGGGTTTTTTTAAAAGCCTCTCAAAAGGAGACTTTTGGCCCAATACCATGGTAGGATGCCGGTTGATATGATAAACAGCAGTTCTAAATGCATCGAGCCACAAGTCATCTTTGGTCATGAGTGTGACACCAATTTCTTTAATGTGACGATGTTTCCTCTCTAATATATTCCATTTTGTTCAGGTATGTGCAGGCAAGAGAAGCGATGTACAATAACGTTTTGTCCCAGAAATGTTGGTAAATGTTTGTTTGTGAACTCAGAGCCATCATCACTTTGAAAATATTTTATTGAAGTATCAAATACATTTTTAACCAAGACAAAGAAGCTTTGAAAGATACATAGATCTTCTTGAATAACGGAAACAACTAAACAAATCTAGTATGTTCATCAACCGGTCAAAAATAAAATTTGTGACCGGTTCTAGACGGTACTGGTGTTGGCCCCATAAGTCCAATTAACAATCTCAAATGGCGATGTAGCTTCGGATAATTAAGTAGAAAAGGAGAGTTTATGTGCTTTGCCATAGAGACAATTTGTGCATACATTATCGAGAGGCTTATTCCTCACAAATTTTACTAGATTGGGTTTTCTGAAGTATATCTATGTTTTTTAATTCGAATTCTCCAAAGGATAAAAGGGGAGCTTTGGTGCAGCGGTAAAGTTGTCGTTATGTGACCTTAAGGTCATAGGTTCTAGGCATGGAAATAGCCTCTTGCAAAAATGCAAGGTAAGACTGCATATTGTAGACCCTTGTGATCCACTCCTTCACCAGACCCTGCATAAGCAGGAGCTTTGTATATGGTGGTAGTACATTCCTCGTAGAGGCAAGATAAGACTGGCAGGTAAAGTCTGAATCAGATAGAGTCCACCTGGTAAAATAAAGTAATGGCTCCTTTGATGAAATGGAGTGGTTTACTAAGTGATATACTTGCATGTTTAGGTCTCTTAATACATAGGTTAGGCTAAAGTGAAAAGTATGGAAAGTCTACAAATTACTAAACTTTACACCCAGGAAATTAACAAAATCTCTGTGTAAAATCTTCAAGTCGCCACAAAATTAAAGGTATCATTGTAGTCAATAACCTCCTGCTAAGTGTCCCTTTAGTGACAAGGCGAGCATTTGTACCATTCTATAGCATCATCTGAGCGCCATTTAACCTTGAAGACTCACGTAGACCCAATGAGGTTCCTGTGGGGCCGATATGGCACTAAGCATCAAGTGCATTGTAATGGAGAGCTGCTAGTTCGTGGTAAGTTGCCTTTTCAAGTCTGAAGAAAGTGAGGATTTAAGACGACTGTATTAGCTTTGGGACCTCCCTAGCTATTGTGCTCAGTCTCACTTTC
Organism: Warburgia ugandensis; assembly: GCA_035236585.1. Lineage (NCBI taxonomy): Eukaryota > Viridiplantae > Streptophyta > Magnoliopsida > Canellales > Canellaceae > Warburgia > Warburgia ugandensis. The sequence goes on from CP141133.1 coordinate 17,347,909, forward strand.
GTTGTATGTCTTTGGTATGTGTTCGGTCGACATTTGTAGGGCCTTGAGGAGGAAGAGGAGGTAATAAAGTGTCAAGATCAACCACAAGACATATACTTAATTGATGAAAAGGTTGAGAACTCATAATAGGTGTGGGTTTAGAGGAGTTTGGAGATATAAAGAGTAGAGGAATAGACAGGAGACAAGGACAAGCCTTTTGAATAGAGCCAACGATTCTTGGGAGGACCCATGTGTGCCACCCATGGACTTTGAGTGGGAGAGAGTGGAGTCGGCGGTGCTTCTAGGATAGAATCATCTTTAAAAGGGCAAAAGGACTCACCAATTTTGAGATGATGACCAATATAAATACGACCAAAGGACTTATCTAAATAGAGGTAACCATGATGTACATTGCTAAACACGAGAAATACACACTGGATTGTTCTACAATCAAATTTATTTATATTATAGAGCATTGTAAGGGGTAAATAGCACACCTGAATACATGGAGAAATAAGTGATTGGGAGATTTTTCGTGCAACTTCTCATAATGTGAGAGAATGAATGGTCGGATTTGGCTTGCGATTAATTAAAAAACTGCCATAAGAAACAAATATGACCAAAAATTTCTTTGGAATGGAGGCATTTACCCCAAGTGAGAGTCCCGTATGAACAATATGTCTAATTCGTTGTTCAATAATCCCATTTTGCTCCCATGAGTATGGGGCATGCTAATCGATGAATTACACCACATTGTTTAAAATGGGCACTGAGGGAACGATATTCTCCACCCCAGTCAAGTTAATAATACTTTATTTTGCTGAAATAATCTTGCGATGATGCATGGAATGAAACTCCAAAAATGTATTAGAGACTTCTGATTTTTTAACTAAAGGTTAAAAATTTACAGCAAAAAGTCATCAACAAAAAGAACAAAATATTTTTCGCCATTCATAGAAGGTACAGTGGATGGTCCCCACACATCACTATGAATGAGTTCAAGCAGAGATGGCTAACAGTTAATGTTGGGGCTAGTGAAAGTTTATGCATTTTCCCTTCAGTACATGTAGGGTAAGTTTCATTATTGTACTATGTGCTAGAATAGGGCAAATTATTTTTTAGAACAACCTCCTGATTAGAGCGCATATGTAAGCGTCCAAGTCTCGCATACCACAAGTAGAGAGAGACTGGTTCACTAACATGAGTCTCGGCTGGAAAGTCTTTATTTGGATAGCTGAAACAGTAGAAAAAAAAGGAGGCATATAGGAAAACATTAAGAGGGGGAGTGCCTCAAATGCACTTCCCTCCCTCTCCTCTCTTACCCCGTAACTGACCCACCGGTGACCAATTCACGGCGAGGACGCCATCAATCTTCGGAAGGTCATTGGGAGTGGCCGACTAGACTGAGGTAGGCCAACAACCATGCTTTCTCCATCTTTAATGCTTGCTCATTGTTTTAGCGCCGAAAAACGGCGTGGACTGCCATTTTCCGGTGAGGAAGTGCATTCATATTGTTTTCAAATAAGTCGATGGAACGGTGCTAGATGAGAATCTGGGCCGTTCACCCTGTACGTACTGATGCAAGAAACAGACCCATGAAATTTCATGGGGATCGAATAGCTAGAGACGCCAAAAAGCTCCCAAAAAAATTAGGTGAGGGTTTTTAGAAACAAAGCAAAAATCATTAAAAAAAACTATAGAAAATGAATGAGTTTGCGAAAATGGATGGTGGAAATAGAATGTACATGAAAAACTGAACACAGAGGTGTAAAAAATGCAAAAAACGGAGCTCTTGGGGTTGCCGGCAACGGCGAACCAGTTCGGTTGTCCTTCCCGGCAACAGCGACCTGCACCGGAAAGAAAAAGGAAAGGACGAGGGAGTGCCACGCGGCACGACGAGTGCGTGCCACGCACAAGGCACGTGGTGCGACTCGCTCGTGCCACGCAATGCAGCAAGAACGCACCACGTGCGCTATTCCGTCCCCCACCCGCAGAGCGCATCCACAGACGCGCGAGCCAACACACGTGCGGCGGGGCCATTTTTTGTATTTTTGGTATTTTTTTCCCTTATGCATAAAAAACTTGATTTTAGAAGCTACAGAGGTCCAAATCACGATCTGAAAGAGGCGTTGTAATCGTCTCAACAAGGCAGATATAAATTTAAGATGAAAACCTAGTTTGGAGTAGCCTTTTAATAGCCAAACTACTAAACACTATTAAATGACTTAGATTAAGCCGATTAATAGATGATCAGGCTTTAGATTTTGATAACTGTGGTTTACTAAATGAAATAGAAAATGTAGGGATCATGGAGAAAATGAGAAGCCTAACAATAAATAATGATTTATGGCCCTACAGGTACATCAGGGCATACACCATGATATCGTTTACACGTTTGTTTGGAATAATGCGATACCTAGGTAAGTGATTTCATTCACAATTTTTCCATGATTCTCAAATGATGATTTGGTTATTTGAGTTTTTGAGGCATGTGATTTATGTCTTACCATATGCATGAGATTGATTTCAACATGTAGTTTCTTATGTGTGTGCTATCTTTCAGGTGGTTCTTGCATGCACTATTTCTAATATATTTTCATGATATTCACTTGCTTATTGGTATTTTGACATGTGGGAGTCGCTCTGTCTTGGTGTTTAAGACTATTGATCCTATGGTAAGATGAAATTCTTCACCTTGTGAGTGCTTAAGTGCCCGTGAAGGTGAAAGCGGGCGTGCAACGCAACTTTTCGTGAATGCCTGAGTGCCGTGAGGGTGAAAGGGTGAAAGCGAACGTGGCGTAGTTTCCGTGAGTGCCTGAGTGCCCGTGAGGGTGCAAGGGTGAAAGGGTGAAAGCGGCTGGTACAGAGAGCTGACCCTATATTGCCGTGAGTGTACTTGAGACACTCATAAGGCTTGACTGTGTATGATGTTTGATACTTTTGACATGCATTCATGTATTTCTAGATTTTCTTGGATTATGCATGTCCTGATATCACGGTTGATGATATCTTATTTATTTCATGGACTTGGTATGTCCTTTATCGTTTGATTTAAGGCTTTATATTATGTTTGATCATCTTATGATATTTATGACTTGCGCAATGTGATTTATTTTCATTGAGTTTACTTTGAATGTATATCACCTGCACAAGCATGGCTTGTTGAGACATTACTTTGTTTTGCAATGCCTCAGAATCAGAGCGCGACAGTCAGAAAGGGAAGCAAGAGGATTAGTGTGGAGCTGGACGGGGGCTTGAGGACCAGATACTGTCAAATTCAGATTCAGAGACAGAGTGGTGTACATAGTTGGACTGGTATTGGCCTTTTGAAATTCTACTTAATCGTTATATATATTAATAGATTATACTCATATTACTGTATAGTGGTTATATGTTTATACATAGATGACGTGGTGATCTTGGACAAACCCTGGAGCTTTGGAACTTTCACTATTATGTATCTTTACAGTTGCAAAAATTTCACCGTTGTTTTAATTTGTGAGCATGCTCAAAAGGTTTATTTTTGGTTCTATTCTTCAGTGTGGTTTTGAGGTGAAATGACTCTCATGGTTTTCTTAAATGGTATTTTCTTGACGTTGTGAAAAGTTTTAAATTATGAGTTTTAAGTTCTGGAATCCCATCTATTTTCTAACAATAAAATATTATTATTTTCGTATAAATAAAGGGGAAACAATTTAGTAAACCCGGGGTGTCACAGTTGCTTGTGTAAAAAGATTTTCTTAATAAGCTTGTCCTTGGCACGAAAAAAATCATCATAAAATTCAAGATTAGCAGGAGTTGTCAGTAAAAACCTATGAACAAAGATTAGATTTTATTAATAAAGGGGATTCAAAGAATAATTTTGAGTTGAAAGGATTTAGAAGATAGGGAAATTGAAACATAACCAATGTGAGAAATGGGAAGGCCCTTACCATTGCTAATCTCCAGTTATCTTTGCATTGATACTCAGTAGCATGGGCAAGTATTATGGTGGTCAATAGTGACATGGTAAGTCTCCCCAGTGTAAGTACCAATGGCCACAATTATCAATGGTTGGAGATTGTGATGGAATAGCGGTTATATTGACTGAAGCTCCACAACCATTATTACTAGAATCAAAATGATAATAGCACCAGTCAGCTGTATGGTTAGTTCGATGGCAAATGGTGCAATAAAAACGGTCGTGTGTATGAGTTGTTGAGGAAGCGCAGCCACCAGGACCCCTATTTGATCAAGCAGGTGTGTGTGCTTGGGAATCAACAATTCTTATCTCATGACTTAAAAGCATAGAATATGATTCATGAAACGAAACCAGATCAGGTCAATTGGAAGTCACTGCCACAGTTTAGCTAAAATCGGGCCCAAGATTGCGAAGAATAGTAACATTGAATTCATGTTTAGGTATTGGCAGACAAGAAAATTAAGTTCATCAGCAATTAACTTGGCTCCTTGGAGGAAAGAGTAGATAGTAGCATCATCTTTCATTAGGTTCTGCAGTTGCATTCCAAGTTGTAAAAGCCATGCGTTATTTAAGAACCAAAGGCACATTCTAAAGTTTCTCCAGGAATCACTAGAAATTGCGCAACCGACGACACATGGGAGAACTTCTTTAGAAAGCGATGTAATGACCACCTACGAAGAAGCTGATCGCGCCTCCTCCATGTAGCATAGGCAGGATTAGGCATTGGTGGTTGAGAGTCAGGTGCCGAAATAGTTTGAGTGGGATAGATATCTGGGACATCGACAAGGTCGAGTATTGCGTGCACTTTCAAGATTGGAAGAAACTGTGTCTTGATGGAGTCAGTTTTAGGGAGGGATAGTGTGCTGTATTATTGAGAGAGAAGGTGGGGGAAATAGTGAAAATATCAGATGAGGAAGAATTATTGCTGGTTGTATTTGAAGAAATCGAGAAGGATGAAGTAAGCATAATGATGGTAAGGAGGAGAAAACAATGATGTAAGACTTCCAAGAAGTGTAAAATAATATAAGAATACCAGGATGGAACCATAGGTTTTCTCTCATACCATGTATAATGAAGTTATAGTTCCTTTGATGAAAAAGAGTGATCTACTAAATGATATATTTATATGTTTAGGTTTCTTGATACATAGGTCAGGCTAAAGTGAAAAGTATGGAAGGTTCAGAGTGATAAACTTTACACCTAAGAAATTAACAAAATCTCTAGGTAAAATCTTCAAGTCGGGCAGCTTGAGAATATCTTCGTTAATGCACCTCTACTCTTATTGGAGAGAAGCAACCTCTGTGTCTGATAGTCCAGTCCTTAATGCAAAAAGTAAAGGAATTATATTCAGATGTATAATCACTTTCTTTCACATACTTTTTAACAGAAATCAGATCGCGTTTAATGTCTGGAACATGTAGCTCACTGGCAAGATGAAAGTTATGATTACACACATGTGGGAAAGGTTACCAGTACTTTGAATGTATAAACTCATACCGTTATCAATCATGATTCGGTCGGGACCAGCATAATTGGACCGATTGGAAAGATTGGATGGGTAGGGTGTGATATGATTGGGGGCACCCGGGTCTGGGTACCAAACATTATCAACTACGCTCATAGCTATAGACAATTGTGGGAAGTCATTGGCTTGATAATCGTGTTTAAATCGAATTTGACTTGTCTACACGTTGTGGGCCTTTTCCACAGATCTGACAAGTAAGACTATCGTGACTGTTTCCGACCGTCGTTGTTACGAGTAGAGTTAGATGCAGAATATCCACCATGTCCTCGAGTTGCTTTATAGGTAGTCTAAGTGTGTTGTTTCTTTTGGAAATGAGTTGAATTTGCCACACCCTTGCCCTTTGAAAGTGAAAAATGCAGCTGGCTTACCTTGTTTCAGGAAAAATGTAAACAAGCATCTCTCTTGAGTTACCAGCACCTCACAGAGATCATAGAAGGATGGGAACCCACTATTACGTGTAGTCACAAAGCTGTAACAAAACTTTCACACTCTATTACCAGTCCTAAAAAAGTGGACAAAACCAAGTCATCATGGGATAAAGGCTGCAAAGACGCTGTAAAAGAAAAGGGTAGCCCCAATGCACACAGCTCCCGCTTATGAGGTGTGCGGAGAAGGGGCGAACTATAAGGGTCAATAGTACACAGTTTTATCTTGCATTTTGCAATAGACTATTCCCTTGCCTTGAACCTGTAACCTCAAGGTCACGCGACAACAACTCTATCATTGCGTCAAAGACTCTGTAAGTGGGTCTGAAATCCTCTTGATGAAGGACAAGTAGTTGGCTATAGACTAGCGTCCTTTTTGTACATTATGAAGCTGCTGTAGCTCTTTTAAAAACAAATTTCTAGCTTCGGAAGCAGAAGAAAACAGACGGGCCAATACCCTCTAAGCACCTTAGCATTATCTAATCCAAAAACTTGAGGCAGAGCATTCTCAGATAAAAAGCCGTTGATCCAACTTAAAACAAGTTGGTCGCTTCTTCTCCATCGGAGAAATTATGGATTGAGTTTAGAAGCAGGAGATCCATCTTTGTCTTCAATAAACTTTGGTGGTGTTTGACTCATCCCATCAACAAACTTGAATAGTTCTTGAGATCCGAAAGCCGGAACGACTTTTGAAGGTCATTGGAGATGATTGTCTCGGTTCAACTTTACCGAGACCACACTAGCAATAGAGGGAATCGAAGAATTAAACTTATTGCAAATGACGAAGAAGAATTAGCAACAAGTGACGAGTTGTTTGGATTGATCGCCATTGCGAATAATGAACAAGTAGAAAAATAAAGAGAGAGAAGCAATCGAAAATTTAGAATCCCAGATTAGGCTCTGATATCATAAAGAATTTGCATTTCCTCTATATCGTTCCACTGTCGTTGTAAGTGTACATTGAGAGTTTACAGATGTAAAATTAGGTAAGCTGACTACATTTGAGATAATCTCACCACATTAAGAAAGAAATTACATGAGATGATATGCAGTCAGGGAGAGAATCGCGGAATCATGATAGATGAACATAAGGGATGACCATATATGCTAAAGAAAGGCTACACCCTCCTTTTCTTTCATATAGGAACATTTTTCTTGTAGATCTAAGTCATCCTTTGTGTTATCTATACTAAAATAGGTAATGCATTATAAATCAATGCATTTGAATGATCCTACTACTCCTTTTGACCTTTGAAAAAATTAACAAAAATAAATGGTGACTATTTGTTACTCATGAAACATAGGCTAAAAGCATCCAATGAAATTTAATCTCTAATCTATCTAAGCCATTTAGAAATATGATGAATGATTCAGATCTATAGAGCAAAGTTTCACCACTCATAAAAAATAGAATGTGGACTTCTTCTCATGTGCAAGAGCATACCTACAAGAAATCATGTTTATTGCTAAGATTGAAATTTTGAAACTGATGTTACAGTGGTTTGAAACTTCAAACATCTGAGCATTAGCTGTATCTTTTTTCATTTTATGTTTTAAACAAAAAGCATTATTCATTTGTAATTATGACTTTTGAAAGAAGTCCATTCTCATAATTTGTAGATTGCTTTCTTTTTGCCTTGGTGCTAGGACATCAGGTAGGTTCATGTATCTTTTGTCTTTGTTTAGGTGCATGAACGTGGTTAAAGTGTCTATTGCAAAATATAGAGGTTAGCTGTTGGAGATAGTTGAAAGTAAAATTACATTACAGATAAGCTGCTTATGTCTTTTAGAAGAAAGTTGAAGCATGGAGGTACCGTCTGTAACCATTGTTTACATAGCTTCTGATCGTTCATGTCTACTGGCCGAAAACAAGTTTTTCTTGGATAATAGAGGCATCGTTTGGTAACTTTTTTAACCACTAGATATTGGAAGATCGGGGAGCCAGATGCATCGCAAGGATGAAGAATATGCGGGTTCAAAGAACAAAATCAAATGAGCTGCAGGGTATATAGTGTGTAACAATGTAACATTGTAACTCTCTTCTGATAAAGGAGAAAATAGTAGTAGCAACGTGAGAGTCTGCTGATAAAAGAGACAGACCGACAATCATCACTGCTGAGTGCTGACAACATTGCACCGACATGTGACTTACGTTTTCTCCTTCAATTTCTCCATCCCCATCTTTCAAGATCGACAGCACCATCACTGCGCTTTATGAGTATGAATATACACATTGGGTGAATGACCGAAACTCAATGATGTCGCACTCGCAAGCAGTGAGGACCACTCAACCAATCTACTACACCTAACAGGTCTGTGTTCAATTAGGTCCATCCAACGTAAGCTTCTTTCGTTAAACTTTAATGAAAAAGGAGCGGGCGGGCGATTTCCCTTTTGTGCCCCGAAAACCAAGGACTCAAACTTACAATAGTTGTTAGAATCATTAAACAGAGAAGAAGTTGGAGCATGGAAGAGGCTAGCAGATGAACATACAAACAGGTAGTGGTCTCATAAATAGGTGCAAGCACATCCTTCAATGTCTCTTAAATATGAATGGTCAAATCTATATAAAACCTCAGAATAACAATTACTAAATTTATCTAATTTTGGAAGACCTACATGTCCATCACACCGACAATAGTTAAAGTAAATCTAGGTCCTACGTTCAGGTAATCAAAACAATTCATTTACCAAGCCCATCTAATACCCCTAAAGTATAGCATAAAAGAGACTTCCATTTTATCAATAGAGCTTTTGAGGATCATCTAATAGAAAAGATTTTGGGACATGTGTGACCAATCTAAGACAAGAGACGGATGAGGGATTTAGATCAAAGGATTTCAGAGGGCTCCACCTCTGCATGGTGGTCAGTCTAGCCAACCAAAGGGTGACACAACCGAATCGAAGACATGAAGAAAAAGAAGAGAAACGGACAACTCCATGAAGACCAATCTTGCTGGCATTCATTTCCTTTTGCATGATGAGATTTGGTACTTCACACTTGTGGATTGTCGATGGATGGAGATTGACATCAACAAGCAGATCAATGATGGGCGACGACTGTTTCAACAACAGATGGCGTAGCCTAATGAAGGGGAATCATCACGAGCCCAATAGTAGGAATTCGACTCTCACAAAAAACAGACCAACCTTGTCCAGGTCATGTACTTGATCTCCTTCACGTGGAGAATGTCGTTTTCTTCCCCACACAAACAGGCATTTCCATGTTTTACATCGAATCCACATATATTTCCCACGCCCAGCGTCTCTTCCATGCATGCATATAATTAAGAGCAAAAAAAAGAGATCTACAATTGCTGTGGGCCATCTCTTTATGGTTAGAGATCGAAAGGTAATGAATCTCTAACAAAGTATGTACGGTACCACCATGTGTATATGGTTCCTCTAGGGAACTTGATGGGTCAAAAAATTTGCGGGCTCTGCATCTCAACCATGTAAACATTTTGCAGGTTTATGATGATTGTAGCATGTCAATGTGCTATCTTCTTCCAGATAATACAGATTACGTGAAAATAACCTGATACAGTACTTACATTATGAAACATGTGGACAGAGAATGTTGAATATTTTTTTTCAAAATATAAAAAGAAGAAGAAGAAGAAAATGAATGTTGAACTTAGCGTTAACGACATTTATAAACCTCAAGTTTATGTAAAAAATACTCTGATCAGACACCAATCTGCAGATATTTTAGATTGTTAGTTTATATTTCTCGGATCCGAGATCCAAGGTCGAATATATTCCAAGCCTTAGATTTGCTACGCATTTAAAACGAACTGAATTGTTTATTAGGCAGCGTTTGCTCAAGGATGAAGTGTCTGATCAGGTTTTCTTACATTTTGTAGCTTGTATTTATTTCTGGCTTCCACAAGCATATGAAATAGAGAAAGAGAAGACGAAGTACCATATTATGCTGGGATCCAATGTAACAACCAATGAAAATAAATATTCAAAAACATCTTTCTTGAATATATATATATATATATATATATATTGATACCCAAAATAAGACATCAAGGAGCTATTTCACTGTGAAAACCAATTTTATATTTTATGCAATCACCAATTATGGTGAAATCAAACCTAGGGAATTCAATTGGGTCATGCTGGGAATCAGGAAAATGCGACTTTAGAATTTAGTAAGACAATGAATGCCTTCATTAACGTGGACGCAGGTGACAATTCTGTCAGATCGTAGGAGACTCAGCCGGTGGTGGAAGAAATGTCTTGGAATAAGAAACCAAATCTGATGTGAAGAGCGTGAGAATCGCGAGGGGGTCTATCCGACCATGATAGTTTTAATTGTTTTTATTTTCAGCATGTATATCGTAAGCAGAAGGAGAGCCTTGGTGCAGCGGTAAAGTTGTTCTCGTGTGACTTTAAAGTCATGGGTTTAATGCATGGAAACAACTTCTAACAAAAATGCAAGGTAAAAATACGTACTATAAATCCTTGTAGTGTGCTCTATACCCTACATAGGTGAGAGCTTCATGCACCAAAGCTGCCCTTTATGTATATGGTAAGGTAAGATATTAGGCCAAAGAGGCAGGAGTCTTGGTATGATGTACTGCCCATGTGCATTGTTAATTTGCTTCATTGTGATTGTCAGAGTCCAGGTACTAAGAATTTTAGTACTATAGTCCTGTTGGTCTTCTGTTGAGTCCTTGAATGTACTGCTTCTTTAGTTAATAAATTTTTGCATTGAATAAGAACCTCTATGCGAGCACACTTCTTCTGTGATTAGTTTTGCCAATTTAGTGGCAATCACCAGTTTGCCCCCCTGGTCCTAAATTGATCTAAAGAGCTATGCCCTCCTTTCAAGTTAAGTTAACATGATTTTCGAGTTTAGGTGAGCCAAATAAAAGAGCTAAATTAGGGCCCATGATACATATCCCTATTTTTGCATATTTTGGAAGGTTATCGTTGTCTTCATCATGCAATTGTGTCTCCATACGGTATCAATTATGTGTCCATTGGTCTACCTTACTCAAACTTGGATGAGATTGATTCCCTCATCTCCTCCACCAACAAAAGAACTTGTTGTGTGATGCATGTGCACATTTTACGATTATCTGTTCACATATTCGTACATCGACAGTATTTGATGAAGACTCGAAAATAGTAAAGTTGTGACATGGTCCGTCTATGTGTATACGTAGGCTAGGGCTTGACCTGGCCCATGTACATAATGGATATGCATAATATCTTTGCTTGAAAATATCTGCTAGCGGTTCTCCACGGCTGAAAGATTTAAGCTTTAATACATGGAAATGAACTTTGTTTTTCTTTTTTTTTACAGAGAACCTACTTAGAAGCCACAAATTAGAGGCGCAAAATTCTATAAAGGATTTGGATTTTGCTGCAAGGATCACATTAGCAGGGGCTTCTAGATAGATAGTTTGGACTTTGGATCATTGAGGAGAATGCATCCAGGTCACTGGCTCTGTGGTCCTTTCAAATGGTTGTCGTTTTAAAGTCTGAGACACCAAACTCTACTACTAAAACAGAATGGAAGAAGTAACAACGGCCTTCCAGTGTGCCACTGAATCTTGGACGGGCCTAAGTTTGAGGAACAAGTAGAACAACCTATCATGGTCTATTAAATTTAAAGGCCCAGCCCAACCAGTCTTGACTCGGCATGAATGGCTGTCTAGCTCACACCTACTGTAAGGAAAATGTTTTGAGATACAGGCGGAACCCCACTTATTCAATCATCCAAACCATGGAATTATGGGGCCTGCAACTGGTCAGCCGTACATCGATGTTCTCCTTGTTTTGGAATACTACCTTTTGGGGTCTACATGCTATCGGATCCGTTAATCTGATACCTCATGGCAACCTTGTTCCAAAGACGTTATTTTTCTTGATTGGATGCCTCTAACCTCTTCATCCATGAGGGCTTCTCAAGGGTTTTTGAGAAATGCAGGCCATTGAACTTTGAAAATGAGATACTTATTTGGCATGTGTCCAAAGCTCATGATTCTCCTATTGATTGCCTATAATGGTATGGTTCCAAGCACCCATTTTCCCATTTGCTTCAGAAAGTGCGTGGCTTCCTTAACATGGCATAGTAGTCGCACTCTCCAACAACAACAACAAAATGACGGAAGATGTTATTATTTACTGCTATTGTTAGTAAGTAATCCATTACATACATGGCACATATTCAAAAAGATCCGTATATAATTTAGTGACCTAAGATTTGCAACCAACTAGAAAAATGGTCTGATGCTGGCTGGCTTTTTTTTATTTTTGTTTTATTTATTTACAGCGAAGAGTTTCAAAGCAAACTACATAGAAGCATATCGTAATTTGTAAAACTACTTAAAATCTCCCCAATAAAGAGAACCTCGAGTTAATAGAAAACTGATCGTCTATGTTTCTGTGCTGGGTGTATGATCAAAACAACTATTGAAGTTCTACATATCTTCAAGGATCCAAACATAGCATTCTCATATGGAGCTAATTAATCATAATTAAATTAAGGTAAATGATATTTGCACTCCTATACTTGAACATACTCCTGCCTCTGGAATGGTTTTTTGGGCATTTAATGGTTATACCCTTTGACTTTTCAGTTATAAAACTGAAAAATCAACCTTAAATGCCTTAAAAAACCACTTAGGCCGAGGTCTCTCAATTGCTGGGATGGAAATATTATTTCTCTAAAATTAAAAGGGGTACAAAGTTTGAAAGAATGCATGGCCATTTTCTAGACCTTGTTTTTGCCTCTAGTCAGGAGTCTTGATCAAATTAAAGAGCATTCTTGTATCATCCATCCAAGATGAAATTTAGCAATGTCAAGTTGTCCAAGTGTATAAGACTTCGTTTGACAACAATTTTTTCTTTTTTTTTCTAAACTCTAAAAACGAAAATGATAGAATCGCCTTCATATGGAAGTGCTTAGAAATTACAAAAGCACGTTTCTAGTGTTTCTTTAGGAATAGAAATCCTAGAAACATCTTTCCCAAACACATCTAAAGACAGCCAATTCCCCTTTTAGGTTACAAGGTTATGTCGGCTAACCAGCTACTTCCGTTTAAGTGTAAATTCATGCATACAACAGATGAACAATTAGGTACTTGTGGTTTAAATTTCAAAGCAATTATTTAAACCCCCAACAAAATGAAAAATGACAAGAACAAGCTTGCTTACTTGCGAAAAAGTAGAAGAACACTTTTTTGGGCCCACATTTGTCATGTAGCATCATCCAATTCTTTTAATTTGCAAATGGAGACGATTCCTCTCCTTCCTGCCAGGAAGATGTAAACATTTATTTTTGGTGAACTATAGCATGTATGCCAGTAAAATATATCTTTTGTATAAGATCAGTGGCATATTGGTTAGCTGTTGATGATGTGCAAGTTTACGATATGAATGAATGCATGCATACAGTTTTTCATGTGGGCCAAAAAAGTTTGATATGGACTCCAAAATAAGATGTAGTTATCAACAAGGTTTGTGGAAGTTATAGTGGAATTTTGGAGAGAGAGAGAGAGAGAGAGAGAGAGAGAGAGAGAGAGAGAGAGAGAGAGAGAGAGAGAGAGAGAGGCTGGAGGAAAACAAAAGGTTGCATTCTAAAATCACCATTAGAGGGAGGACTCTATTCCACACAATCTCCAACTGACATAAAGTATAGTAATTTTAAAGGATAGTGATATATTAGCCCCTTGATATTCCTCATAAGCCCCTCTTTTAAATGGTAAGAATGGCTATAGCTTTAAGTGGGTCCCAGTTTCTATAGATCAGAACCACTCATAATATTATTGTTCTTAGATGGGCCATGACTTTTATTTCTCATTCATTGCATAATCCTAGAAACTCTTGCTTTTAGTTGTAAAATGGAAGGTGAAAATTTTAATTATTTATATTACAACTTAAGAGAATATGACATATGAGGATTTTGGAACATAGCCCATCTAAGTGAAGAGTGGCATAGTGAACATTTTAAATCTTTAGAAATCTAGGTCCACCTTAAGTTACAATCATTCTACCTGTTTAGTGAGGAGCTAATGAAGAAAAACCAAAGGGTGTGTATTCACTGCCGTTTTTAAATTTGAGGGTTCTTTTTGCTAAAAGCCCCAAGGTTGTAAATTGTGTGCCAGAAAGCAAAAAGTCCTTAAAAGGTCCATATTATCCAAAAGACTTATCTACTATGTTTATATTCCAATGTGCCTTTTTCTTTTCACTCACTTTCTTCCTTCCATGTGTGTTTTTTTTTTATCTTTTTCTTTAATATTCTTATCTTTTATACTGCTATGTTACTCCTCTTAAGGCTATCAATTGATTCTTATTTGTTTTTCTCATTTCATCTCTGTCTCTCACTCTCTCACACACTCATACACATGCGCTCACATGCATACACATCCACAACATTACATCACATTCTAATTTCTTACTTAAATCACTTAGCACACACATAAATTTTTATTCAATATACTAAATATCCCTTAAATTAGTTTAAACATACAAATAGTAGAAAAAGATCACATGCATAAAATCATATTTAGGCCCACAGATATCATAGACCATGTTGACTGCTTAGTATTATCTTATTCATTTGAGTCCCTATGGTTGTCCTATAGGTAGGATAAATTGTAAGTTCATCACTAGGGCTAATTTTTTGGGCAATCTAAGTCATTCACATGACACCCTTATCTTAAGCAGGATAGATACAAAAGAAAATGAACATGATCATTAGGTGATTCTAACCACTATGTTTTCATGTAGTATATCTAAGATAGTACCTGAATGATTAATAGCATAAAACTCCCAGGCTCTGCCCTTATGTCTATGTGAGAGGACCTTATAATTTATTCTCCTTGGAGCAACTTACAACTATTGAAAAGATTTTTATAATGGTATGTGTACTACCCCTAGATCTATGTACTTTTTATCTTTTTTCTCTAATTTTATTAAACAAATTGTCATGTCATTCCTATTAAAGCTATTGATTTATTATAATTTATTTTTCCATTTCATTCATCTCTCTCTCTCTCTCTCTCTCTCTCTCTCTCTCTCTCTCTCTCTCTCTCTCTCTCTCTCTCTCTCTCTCTCTCTCTCTCTCTCTCTCTCTCTCTCTCTCTCTCTCTCTTGTTCTAAATTTATACTTAAATTAATTAACATCTCCATAATTTTTTATTCAATATGCTAAATATTCCTTAAATTACTTCAAACTTATGAAAAATATATAAGATCACATGCATAACTAGCCATAAACTCACCTAAGTCAATCAAGTTTTCATCACATGCACAAAATGACTCTAGCTCAAGTCTACCTTGAGCACCAATGTTGATCCCATCAACAATTGATTCTAGCTCTACCTAGAGTGATATTAGAATGAACTTGCTAATATTAATCAAGATTCTAAGCTTTCATGCACATCCACAAACTAGATTGGACAAAAGCTAGACTAGACAATTTGTTTAAAAAAAAAGAAGTAAGCCCAAAAGGGGTGAAGAAGGTGCAAACTAGCACCAATCAACTATTTTAGGCCACAAGGAAATTTACTCCAAGAGGCAAAATGATAATAGATGGTCTGCTCTAAAAGATGCAAAATGGCATTGGTCAATCTGGCTACAAAGTGGCATTGGCCACTCTTATCTATTTAAGAGTGGTGTTGATTGCTCCCACCTCTTATGTTGCACAAGTTAGTTTGCTTTGAGCACCAAAGTAACGTCAGCTGAACAATAGCATCGAGTGCTACTCCCTCAAAGAATGTAAATGACTAACACCTGGCAGAAGAAAAATGTTACTTAACTACATCAATTGAGCAACACCTCTCTCTCTCTCTCTCTCTCTCTCTCTCTCTCTCTCTCTCTCTCTCTCTCTCTCTCTCTCTCTCTCTCTCTCTCTCTGAGCTTCCCACTTTTTAATATTTTCAAGTCTACTTTCCCTGCTACTCTCAAGGTGATAATCTATGGCATTATCTTATTACTTTCAGGTGTTCAGGAGATGTACAAACCCATGTCTAACTTTGGCCTTGCCTTCTAAGGGGGTATGTGCTAACCTATTTTCTATCCTTGCCCTCTAGGCCATGACCATTGGTTGGAGGCTAGCTCTTAGGGTTAAGCACCATCTCATTTTGTGTCTTTGCTCCCTAAGATCCTTGCTTGGACTACCTTGATCTTTGTTCATTATGTTGATGCCCATATCTAACCATTATGCGTCCTAGACCTCTTTGGTCCTAACCATAAGGCTTACCTAAGGGAATTACCAGCAGGCTTAAACTACTCAAGTCTAAGCTAGCATTGGCTTTATGCTAAGCCATGGTTTGTTTATGTCAACATATTGTTGTATAACCAAGCCCAGGAGTTAGCCCTTATGCTATCTAAAAAGGCATAAATTATAGCTCACAAGTCACATAACTTGTGTTCTAGCTAATTCACACAATGTAGGCTTATGACTTTGCCATTTTAGGAACCATGTGATATAGAATTACTTTGGTCTCTTCATGGCTAATCATATCTTACCTCTAGGTTTGTTTTATCACTTTATGGCTCAAAAAGCCAAACTTGTGGCTCTCTCTACCCTAAGGCCTGCAACATATAATTAAAAAAAAAAAAACCCTTGCTGGCGGGCACCTGATGCAAGACCCTCCTCCTTTTTTATCCAGGCTTGGGACCGGCATTGGCGGAGTTACCTTTGATTCTCTATCACATTTGTATATTAGTTTGTGAGGAAGAAATGAAAATCAGCTCCAGCTTAAAAGATGGCAACCCTTGTGTCAGGTAGCCAGCCATCAAGGGAGAAGTTGAAGATGATTCTATTATTTCTTTCTTACAAATAAATATGCATTTGTATATTAGTTTGTGAGGAAGAAATGAAAATCATCTTCAGCTTCTTAAAATATGGCCACCCTTGTGTCAGGTAGCCAACCGGCAAGGGTGAAGCTGAAGATGATTTTAATGAAAATCATCTTCAGCTTTTTAAAAACTATGGCAACCCCAACATGACATGAATCAAAAAATGACATTTGCTCAAGCTAGGGCATTCCCCATAAGCGACGCGCTGCATCGGATCCCAGATGCGGTGAAAAATAGGCAAAGGTTGCTAGGGCGTTCTCCTAAAAGTGACACGATACGTTGGATCCCGGGTGTAGTGAAAAATGGGCAAGGGCTGCTAGAGCATCCCCTCGGAAACGACGCGCTGCATCAGAACCCAAGTGCAATGAAAAGTGGACATGGGTTCATACCATGGAGGTCAAGAAAGGCAATAGTAAATAGGGTATCTCCAAAACATAAGATTCGCATCGCTATATGGAATATAGGGACACTGACAGGTAAGAGTTTGGAGTTAGTAGACGCGATGAAATGTAGGAGAGTCAACATCGCTTGTATCCAAGAAACCAAGTGGAAAGGGGCTAAAGCTAGAGAAATAGATGGGTATAAATTATGGTACGTAGGAAAGGAAAATAATAGAAATGGCGTAGGAATAATAGTGGATAAGGAATTAAAGGATAAAGTTGTGGATGTTAAAAGACTCAGTGATAGAATTATAATAATAAAAATGATTCTATGAGAGCAGATTATAAATATTATAAGTACATATGCACCACAAGTAGGGTTACAAGATATAATTAAGAGACAGTTTTGGGAAGATATGGAGGGAGTCATGCAAGAAATTCCCAACACTAAGGGGATATTTATAGGAGCATACTTAAATGGTCATATAGGAAAAGATAAGGAAGGATATGATAGCATACACGGAGGGTATGGTATAGGTGAACGAAACGAGATGAGGGAGAATATCCTCAATTTTGCTTTGTCATATAACCTATCCATTGCAAATACACTCTTTAAGAAGAGGGATGAACACTTAATAACCTTTAAAAGTGGACTTCATAAAAGCCAAATAGACTTTTTCTACTTAGAAATAATGAACGATCTATATGTAAGGATTGTAAGGTGATACCCGGTGAGAGTTTAACCTCACAACATAGGTTAATGGTTTTGGATATTCATATCAAAAGATGGAGTAAAAGAACTGAACTTAATACACATTCAAAAACTAAGTGGTGGAACTTAAAAGGAGAGAAAATAACCTCATTCAAAAATAAGTTGATAGTAGAAGGAAATTGGAACTATGAAATAGAAGTAAATACCATGTGGACTAATATGGATGAGTCCATTAAGAAAGTGGCAAAAGATGTCTTAGGAGTATCAAAAGGTAAAAGGTTATTAACAAAGGAAGCATGGTGGTGGAATGAAACAGTGTAAAAAGCTATTAAAGAAAAACAAATGTGTTTTAAAGCATGGCAGAAGATTAGAAATAATGAAAACTATGAACAATATAAGAATGCTAAAAACGTTGCTAAGAGAATAGTAAGTGAGGCTAAACTTAAAGCATATGATGAACTCTATAATAGACTAGGAACAAGAGAAGCTGAGAAAGATGTGTTTAAACTTGCAAAAGTAAGAGAACAGAAGGGTAAAGACTTAGAGCATGTTAGGTGCATTAGAAGCAATGATCAAAGGGTATTAGTCAAAGATGATGAGATCAAACAAAGGTGGGAAATATACTTTCAAAAATTGTTAAATGACAATGGCCCTGAGAATATAGGGATTGAAAATACTATAAATCTAAATAGCACTGGATATTATAGATATGAACGTAGGATTATAATACTTGAAGTAAAATAGGCCTTGAAAAAGATGAAATCAGGAAAGGCCATGGGGCCTGATGGTATACCAATAGAGGTTTGGAAGCATATGGGAGATATTTGGGTAGTTTGGTTGACCAAGTTGTTTAACAAGATCATAAAATCAAAGAAAATGCCTGATGAGTAGAGGAAAAGCTCTATTGTACCAATCTATAAGAATAAAGGAGACATTCAGAGCTGCACTAATTATTGAGGGATCAAACTTATGAGCCACACCATGAAACTTTTTGAAAGAGTGATTGAGAAGAGGCTAAGACATGAAACAGGTGTATCGGAGAATCAATTTGATTTCATGCCTCCAAGATCTACCATGGAAGCTATTTTCTTACTAAGACAATTAGTAGAGAAATATAGGGAGAGGAGAAAAGACCTGCATATAGTATTTATTGACTTAGAGAAAGCTTATGATCAAGTCCCTAGAGAGTTAATATGAAGGGTGTTGGGTGGTAAAGGGGTTTCTCAGGGGTATATAGATATAATTAAAGATATGTATGAGGGAGCAGTAACAAATGTTAAGACCACTAGTGGCGTGACTGGTGATTTTTCTGTCACTGTCGGATTGCGCCAAGGATTAGCATTGAGTCCATACCTTTGACATTAGTTATGGATGAGTTAACAAAACATCTGCATGAGGAGATTCCCTGGTGCATGCTATTTGCAGACGATATAATCCTACTTGATGAGACAAGAGAGGGTGTAAACATAAAGATAGAGTTATGGAGAGAAGCATTAGAATCGGAAGGATTTAAAATTAGCCGAAATAAGACAGAATATATGGAATGTAATTTTAGCAAGGAGAGTATGAGTGGAACACCAGTCAAGATTGATAACCAAGAGGTCCCCATGAGAGACCACTTTCGATACTTAGGATTAGTGATCCATGAGAGTGGAGAGATTGAGAGGGAGGTTACCCAGAGAATCCAAGCGGGTTGGAACAAATGGAGATGTGCATCGGGTGTTTTATGTGATCAACGGGTGCTACTCAAACTATAGGAAAAATTCTATAGGATGGCTATAAGGCCGACCATGCTCTATGGATCGAAGTGTTGGGCAATTAAGGAACATCATGCTCATAAGATAAATGTTGCAGAAATGAGGATGTTGAGATAGATGAGTGGTAAGACAAGAAAGGATAGAATTAGAAATGAAAATATTAGAGAAAATTTAGGGATAGCACCAATAGGTAACAAGATGATGGACATTAGACTTAGATGGCTTGGACATGTTCAAAGGAGACCAATAATAGCACCAGTTAGAAGGAGTGAGGCAATACAAGTTGAAGGTTCTAAAAGGGCAAGGGGAAGGCCCAAAAGAACGTGGATAGAAGTGGTGAGGAAAGATTTAAAAACTTTGGGACTAAATGAAATCATGGTATTTAATAGAATGAAATGGAGGAACAAGATTCATGTGGCCGCTCCCTAATGGGGATAAGGTCTTGATGATGATGATGATGAGAGAATCAAAGGTCATGTCTTTTATTTATCAACACATAAATTAACAACTCAAAGGGTTGAAAATATGTACTTATTTTCACTTAGATTCATAAAAACCCCATTCGAGTTAAAATTTATATTATTTTATTTATGCTTTGATTATTGCAAATGTATGAATAAGAATTTTTGCTCATATAAATAAATGATATATTTACTATCACATATCAAGATTGTAAATATTTTGATGTCAATCTTCCTCTATTTTATAAATATTATGATATCTATCTTCCAATTAACACCTCAAAATTAGTATTTGCTTGTATTTGTTTAAAGAAAAGAGTGGGATTTTCATTTTCTATGGCATACAAATTGAGATTTGGGTTATTTCTTTTTGGAGTTTAATAAGCACCTAGAAACTATGATTTGCTTATTTTTACCCCTCAAAGACTGAGATTTTTTTCTCTAGATTTAGGGTCATTTTCTTTTTACGCCTACAAAGTTAGATTCATGTGTATATAATTGGGATTTTTTCTAGAAGGATTTTTTAACTATTATTACAAGGAGGGACCAATAATTACCTAAAAGTCAATTAGAATTCAATGCAACAACGTATCTCCTAAATCTTTTAACAGACATAGGAAAGGCTATTTTTCCCCTATCTATAAACTTTACCTTTTCTAAAATTACCACATGAGAATTCCCTTGACTGATCCCTGCATGACCCTTTTCCCCGGTATCCTCTTCCCTCTCTCCCCAATCTCATTTCGCTTTTCACAAAATCCATGAAAACCTATGCTTGCTTCCTGATATGTGGAAACAATCAGCCTATAGAGCAAATTTAAATTAAACCCATTTGATACAAGTCACATGGTTCAAATATGCGGAAGTAGTACTGTAATTGTGATGTTCTTACATATTTAATCATTCCCTCATGACATATCTTGATGAAAGACATTAAATTCCATTAAAGATTTTGGCCATTTGTTTAAGGTGCATGCTGGATATTATCCCCTCTCTCTCGCTGAACTTCTACATTTTACAGTGTTTTAGACACAGCATCCCTTGTTCTGGCCTCTCCCAATTTCAACCTTGATCGAGAGAACAACAATAAAAAATAACCCCATCCAGCTTGATCCTATGTGAAGGAAATCTCTACCTTGATTCTTAGAGAAAGAAATGATAGAAAGAAAGCAGCCAATCTGGAAACCTTCCACTCTAAACTAACGTCATTTTGAACATTTTTTTGAATGGCATGACAAAGACGACAACAGCGGATGATTGACAATAAGATTGATTTCCTAATTTACAGAAAAATATTTGTTAGGAGAGTACAGTTTTGGCAGGAAAAGTATTTTTTTTCTTCAAATTTATAGAAAGAAAAGTCAATACAATTTAACGTACTGGTCTCTTTCCTTGAAGAACTGGACAAATCTCAATGGTCAAAGATTGTTGATGAAAAATCTCGGCAACTATTAATGCACTTAGCATCCTTACTTGAGGCAGAGCTCAAAGTCAAATCTGACGATCTGATAAACACTAAATACATTCAGTGATATGGTAAAGGAACCTTGAATTTAGAGAACAGAGATACTGCATCGGGCGTAATTCTAGTGATTGGATGACTTCTAATGAAAACATTCAGCTAATCATACTCGCACCTATTTCTGCCACCTGCCAACGTCCCGTCTTTCATGCAACAAATGGAAAAAGCAGTCTTCGTAGATATCAACTGGAATTGATTTTCTTCATAGCTCTCTCTCCCTCTCTCTGCTCAAATGGGCTGGACAACAAGATTGTTGCAATGCTTGTTCATCGGGAAAAAGCAGAGCAATAAGAGTGGCAGTGCAAAATTCGATGATCAGATGGTAAGGGAGAGTTGTTTTGGTAAAGAAGGATGGGAATCCGATGTGGCTGTGTGTCACATTCCGATGAGCGTCCACACAAAGAACCTTATAGAAGAGGCACAGAGGTTGGGTTCTGATCACAAGGACGTGGATGAGGAGAAGAACAATAAGGCAATATCAGTTACGGCAATCGTGGACCTTACAAGCCATGAGAGAGGTATGAAGTTTGCTGGTGATCATAAGCGTTGGGCTGCGGTGAAGATTCAAGCAATTTTCCCGGGTCATCTGGTAAGCACTTTTGATTTTTTCTGCGAGTTCTTCTTGATTCATTCTTTTGATGTTCTATGAGATTGATAGGCAATCTAGGAACTCTTTTGTGTCGGACCTGATCTTTTCTTACTGTATTGCTTTTACTCTCTTTCTTCTATGTTATTTTTGTTTTCGTAATTCTGTTCTTATAATTTCATCTTTTTTCTTTCGAAATTTCTGTTGAATTCTTACAATCGATAGCTTGTATAGATTACTTGGGTCCATTTCAATTCTGTTGTTTCTTAGTTTGCATTCGTCTGCTGAATCTGATGATCAAAGTGTTTGACTCGTCAACTTCTTGTCTCTCCTTCATTGATAAATTTCGGCAGTTAATTTTTCAAGGATCAAACCCATTCTTTTTTTATCTTTAATGGCATCAAATCCATTCATTTGCTAGCCTTGCTATGCATTGAACTACACACCTAAATTATCCTTGGTCATATAACCACAAGACTTTGATTTATTGATAGATTGTTGATGGATGTAGACCATCGTTTTTCTATTTTCAAACCATCCGTTTAAATCCATAAATTCGGGGCTTAGTAATCTAGGTTGTGATTCAGTAATGATGGGCAGCTCACACTGTCACAACCTACTCAACAAAAAGATTCAATCAATTAACAAGTAGGCCCTACTTGTAATTCTAACCTCCCTTTTCCAAAGCATAATATTGGCATCTATCATTTAAGAACATGGCAATTCCACCTGTGCATTGCTGAATCTTGTGTCTTCTTGCAGGCAAAGAAAGCTAGACGAGCTCTGAGAGGACTAGTGAAGGCACAGGCTTATGTTCGTGGCTATCTAGTACGAAAGCAAATTGTTGTTGCTCTTCACCAGCTTCAGTCCCTTATTAGAGTACAGGAAACTATCCAAATACTCAAAGCTCGTCCCATTCTCATCGACAAACATTACAAGTTTCAGTCAGAATTCCAATCCCTTAATTACATTGTAAGATTTGAGCTAACACTCTCCCCAAGAGCAAATTAAACATTCAAGACTGCCTGCCTGACTGGCAAGGCTTATAAGTCCTGTTTTACGCCATTGTGGCTGATTATTCAGATAATCATATGTGGAGTAATTGGGCGCTGCGTATCTTCCTTACTGAAGCATTTCATTTTAGCTTATTTTTCTTCTGACCATTTTCAGGAAGGTTGCAGTGAGATGAGAGGCGAACAAGGAGCTTCTATCAAGATGAATACACTGTAGACATCCACCAGACCTATGAATACCTTCTATGGGAGCCCCATTAGTTTTGAAATAGATAATTGGACATCCAATTCTGGATCCAGTAAAACTAATGCCTCAACGCCTGCCTGCGCTCAATACTCACCTTCTCATATGCCGGACGGCTGTACTTTACCCAATTCCAGAATTTCTCAAGATAATGAATTCTTCGCCATGCAAAACACCTTTTCATTTGTGAATTCCGGGTGCATGCCAGAAAAGAGAATCTGTTCAAAGAGATGTTTCCATCATCCCAATTACATGTCACATACAGAGTCATTTAAGGCCAAGGTTAGGATTCAAAGCACTCGAAAACAGAGTCCTGATCGCTGTTGAGGTGTTTATCTTCAGATAGCTTTTTCTACGTACATGAACTGAATTCTCTAAAATAAAAGAAGAGCTTCCGGTGCTACTGAAAGAAAAAAATTTATCTGATAAGAGTTGTAAATGGATGATCAAATGACATGTAACTCAATGTAAATACACGAAAGCTGCATTTTCTTTTCAAATGAACTTGAACGTGTATAATTCCATAATTGGAAGAACTGTTTGCAATGGATGTTTGCGTTTTCTTCTGGGGCCCACTTGTTCCCTGATCCAAGCCTTGTTTGGGCAGCCCTTCCTGTGGATGAACCATGCACCAAAGTCGACCTCGAATGGAAATTCCAAGCCTGTAATTCGCTGTTTTTTAGATGGATGTTCAGTAAATAAAAACATTCATAGCCTACGCTCATCCGAAGTGACTCTAAAAAGCCCAAGGCAAAGATAACCATATACAATAGCAAGGCCTAACAAAGAAACGATTTGGATCATTGAACTAGTGTGCCTCACTTTTATGTTTTCCTTAGGAAAATATGCGCAGAACATAGGGCAACCTGCACCTGCAATTTATTGCATTATGTTCCGGTAAAGCATCGATTAGGCCTGTAAATGCTCAAGCCTAGGTCCAGATGTTTTGTAATCGAAAACCTTTCTAATTTTCAATAATGTTTGCAATCTTGATTGATCATGCCTTTGATTTTTGTAGTAAAACTATCCTAACTCCTCCATTTAATCGGCATTTTACTGCCGTCCTTCTGAACCACATCAAAAGTTCATTTTACAGCCTGGAACTAAGAATGGTTAGGATCATGAAATGAAGATGTTGGGGAGAAGAGTTTGACTTTGTTTTAGTCTTCTCCTAAATTTTCTCCCTAATCATAGTATAAGAATTGAAGAATCTTGTGTAATTAAGTTTCTTAATTTTCAAAAACCTTAAATTTGACTTTTCATTAGCAATATCCTAACTTTTCCCCTAATCATAGTTAGAGTTATAGAATGTCAATGAAAAAGTTTGTGTTATTTCTTAGAACTTCAATGAAGGCATATAGTAATAGGTTTATTGTCATATAGGGTTCGCATTGTGCCCAATTTGGAAGGAACCATCCATTAGCACTACCCTTAAATGCTAGCAAAGAAGAATGTGGGCTAGTATGATCTCTCCTGACTGAGGGGTGCAAATGATATACTTGAAGCAACCGATTGAAAAATTGGGGCATGGTTATTCAATTGGAACCAATGGTATGGTATTATTTTTTACTTTAAAGAATGAATCTTACTAATATGGTATCAATTTTACACCAAAGATTAGAATCGAGAAAATATTACATATAAAACTAAAATACCTTATAATGTTATTTTAACCTTAAGTGTATACAAAGGTAAATTGGTAGTTAAAATTTATTAAATTTTGTTTCTAATTAATTATCACTTTACATTATTTGTATGTTTAGTATATTTCAAGTTAAGGTTAGCACCTAATATTAGAATTATTTACAAATGGCACATTGTGATTCATCCATAAATATCAACATGTAAATGATATTGGTAGAAACAAAACCCATTCTCTTCTGCTGAAAGGCCAAAACCCATGTATAATACCCTCCCTTTCATCTTAACCTCTCCATCCCCCTCTCTCATGCTAATTTCCTTGCTCTTTCACCTTTTCCTCCCTCCATGTCTCTTTTCTCTCTCACATATAGGTAATCAAAGCCCCTACTCAATAACACCAAGATCCTCTCTAACTAACAACAATTTTGTCAATTCTTCAAGTACCATTTTAGTATATGCAAATGTGAGTGGAAAAGATCACTAAAAAAGCATATTAAAGGATGCATTTTCAACTATGTCTCTAAGCCCTTTTGCTTCTCTTTATTTCCATTTTTGTTCCTATCAAAAGAAGAAAGAAAGATAAGCACAAAGTAGAAAAACCCTAAGCTTAGTTATCAATTTATTACAATCAATTTCTTTATCATTGGGTCTCTAAAAGCCAAATGCATGCTATTGGTGAAGAGCGTCTATGTCATTTTCTACATAGAAATGGCCATATTTTGGTGGGATTGTAGGAGCAAAATGTATTTGATACATTTGCAATAAGAAAAGCTTAAAGAAAATAGTATAATTTTTTCAGTACTGTGTTTTTATTAATAAAAAAAAAGTGAATAATATCTCTAGCCCTTTGGGTTGTTACTTACATCTCAATAATAAAAGAAAAAACCTTTGATTATCCTTCCGATTCTTTAATTACATTTCATAGGCCTAAAGCTAGAATGTGTTGTATATAGGTATTATGAAGATCATGAGAGTGAAAGAGATCATAAGCAAAATATGACTGGCCATAAAGAGGTTCAGGTGATAATATGTCACAAAGTTCCTAAGATGCTAGGTCATAAGCCTTCATGGTGCATGCCAGTGCATACCTTAGCTAAGAATGTCTTAGGGATGATAAGTTACACCCCTTTTAGAGATGACATGTTTAACTGGGCATGAAGGCTAAATCCTAAGTTAGGTTATGTTGACAATATGTCAACATGAATCATATTTCGCCAATGGTAGCTTAAGCTTGGGTAGCCTAAGCTTGACTATTCAATCCCTTACACAACAACATCATGGATAAGACACGGAATAGTTTAGTGCTCAGATGATTAGCCATATGCATCACCATCAATGGACAATGGCATGGATGATACAAGCTAGGGTCTTAGGCACCATAAACAAAACAGGATATAGTTTTGTCCCCAAAAGACCAAAACTAAGTTCATATTTTAGAACTTGGGAATATAGACAAAACGAGTAATGCCCGAAACCCTATGGAATAAAATAAGGCTCAGCATAGGCTTATATCTCTTCTAAACACCTTGAACTAATAAAATAAGGCTCAGCATAGGAGAGAGAGAGAGAGAGAGAGAGAGAGAGAGAGAGAGAGAGAGAGAGAGAGAGAGAGAGAGAGAGAGAGAGAGAGAGAGAGAATTGGTATGGAGTGATTTTGAATTAGATGGATGAAATGGAGGGGAGATGTCCTATTTGTAGTTTTGGGTGGCCAATTGGTTATTTTGGGCAGCCAATGAGGCTGAGACAGAATACATAACCACCCTAGCTATGGTGCTAGTTCAAAGTACCCATGTAATTGACCAATGCTAGTCAATTGGCTTCTAGATTCATATAACTAAGTGGTATTGTCAAGTAGTAGTTTGTGAAAATTTTTCGATGTAGTTAAATAGCCATCACTAGGGGTGAAAGGCATCAAATACTCTCATTTATTGAGTTTCAACATTTTTTAAAGTAAGATTGACCAAGACTACTTGAAGTAGGTTCAAGAGTGATTGTCATCATGAGACTAAATAGTGCCACGCTCTCTTATTTGGCACCATATAAGGAATGAATGAATCTAACTAGTATCACTATAGTCTGGCATTAAACTAGATTGAGAAAAGGCACCTTGAGTTACTCCCCTTCTTTGGTAGATCAATATCCACCGATGCCGCATGGAGCTGGTCTAATTCGAGTGTTTGGTGACACTAGTGCCAAACTCTCTCTTGAGGGAATTCGAGAGTGTCTGAATGCCACTAGTACTAGACTCTTTCTTAAGGCAATTCGAGTGTTTGATGCCACTATGAAGCAAAGATGGTGACCGCCACCACCTTTCATCCAACATCTCTTGTGACTATTTCCAACTAGGTGTGCACTAGTGGTCATGCTATGGACTGACCCAATTAACATGCCTGCAATACATGTGCCTACAAAAAGTACTTATTTTCATTATAATACTATTAGTCTATTAAAGGAATGAATATATTAGAATAGAAATAAGAAATTATTCTTCATTTGAATTCAATAGAAATAGTCCCAATACCTAATTCCAAAAAGATATAAAGTCTTTGAGCCAAGTGTACAATTAGAATTTGAGGTCGCACAAATTTTCTAAATTCCAAATGCTGAGGTACTTCTCCATCGTTAAAGCTTAAAAATTCTAGAGTGTCCTATCGATGCTAAAAAACAAAAAAATTGGTAAGAAAACTCCAAAGTTTAAGTCTTCTAAAAGGTAATTTGTTAGTCAATGGTATTCTATATATCTTCAAAAAATGTTGACCATCAGACACTGTGTCTGTCCTCATATTTTTCTCACAAAACTTTTTGGGCACCTTAAAGCACCCAGTAGCTTAATGTTAAAAATCCTTTAAGGACTTCCTTGTGCAACTATGCTCATTAACTTAGAAGAGACAAACTATGCCAATTTGCCCTTTCTTAGGCCTTTATCTTCTGGTATCACTTTTTATGTTTGAATAGGAATGTATACTTGTATGTAGAATCTCACTCTTGTTGAATTAAATTTTCCATGATGAAGACTCTCAATTTTCTGTGATTGAGGGTTTGATCACTTATATTTTATGATTGATAATTCAAAAATTAATATCTCCTAAGCAAATATATTAATCTTTAAATATTTTTATGTTGACTATCCTTGTATTCTAGAGCATAATTGCTTCCCTATTTTGAATTCATCCTATTATTAACTTCTTTATCATATAGTAACTTCTTTATGTTATAGGCACCAGCATGATGCATATTTTTAACTTATGTTGTTTCTTGTGTTAAGTCCATACTTGCAAATATAACTAAGACATTCATAATTACATATTATATAAACAATTATATGTACAAAAATAATGTGTCACCTAATGTCAGCATCTTAAATTGTTCATCATATACATTTCATCCTTTGAATAGTAGAATTGATAAAAGCACAAGAATCAAACTAGAATTGAAAATTAAGGAACTTTTAGACTAAGGTTGGCATAGAGTTTCAACATTTTTTAGTTCTTAAGCTTTTTTCTACTTCAGTTATAAATGCCGGGGTAGAGTTCTAACATTTTTCAATTCTTAGGTAGATTTGGGGGATTGGGAGATAAAATTAACCAATTATTAGGATACATTCTTCCAAGTTCTTGCATTTTTTAATTCTAAGGCATGTTGGAATTAGGATTAGAAGTCAGAAACATACAACTGAGAAAATTTCCTGATTCTTTCCAAAGGGGGAAGTGGCCAAAATTCTGCATCATGCTAGAGGAGAAATTAGATGAGAAGTAATAATCTATCCTTTGATTTGGCAAGTTTTTCACCCAAAAAGGTGCGGTATCTTCTTCTTCTCTCTCTCTCTCTCTCTCTCTCTCTCTCTCTCTCTCTCTCTCTCTCTCTCTCTCTCTCTCTCTCTCTCTCTCTCTCTCTCTATGTATGTATGTATGTCTTTTGTTCAATTGTGTTGGGTTGTCAATAAAGAAGGTTCACCAACTATTGTAGTTGTTTTAGTGGGCAATATCCGTTTGCAACAACAACCCATACTCTATGTTTGTGTGTGTGTGATGTATGATGTTGGGTTGCCATTGGAGAAGGTTCATCAGCCAAGAAAAATGTTGTTTCAGTGGTTGATAACTATCTACAGTAGCAACCAAAACCATGTCTCAAATTTCAATTGCTGGCCATTGGTTGTATACTTGACTTTGGGGCTTTTAAGAATGAGAATAATAAGATTTTTTTGTGCGTGCTAAATTGGACATAAATCCAATAATGAATATTCTAATATTCAATGATAAACATTAGAGTTTGGGTTTGAAATTGTTTCTTTGCTTTTCATTGAAATGTAAGCATAGGCATAAAAATCTGGTTGTTTCCCAATGAATACAAGAGCCAAATTTACAATTAGTTTATAGTTTACATGTAGCAACAACCTAAACTAATGCTACAATTTTGATTTGGTTATAGTTCAGCTATAGTTGGTTATAATTTTATAGTTCTTTTGTTTATTTGGTGATAAACAAATGAAACACTATACAAAAGTCATTATGGTTACTATTTACATATTATTCTATGTTTTTATTATTGTTATGCTATTGTCTATTATAATCATCAAACTACTCAAGTTTTGATTTGGCATTTTCTTGTTATCAAGTTCACTATAACCTAGTTACTGGATATTATTTTTCGATGCTATTGTTCGTTTGTTATTGGTTTGAAGCTCTTTGTGTTTCATATAAGTTAAACGTTTAAGTGCTAGTGTTTGCATGATTGAATACTTTCAAATGAAATAACTGCAAAAGAATGCTTATATTTGGTTGTATAATTGTCTAACATATGTTTGATCCTCCATTGAATGAAATATGTGGATGTAGATGGAAGAAGATGGATGTGTTGAACTTATGAGTGAGTACATGGAGGATCATAACTAAAGGCTTGATGACAACTAAGGGCAAAGAGTCAAGGAGTTGAAGGCAGCCAAGGAGTTGATGGAAAATGAGGTCATTGTAATAGGTAAAGGGGAGGTAAAAGGAGTAGTATCACATGGAATTCGGTGGAGGATTAATACACTATAGAGGAGCTTGTCAATCTGTTAATGTTGGCATAAAAGTGAATGATGTCAAAAAAAAATTATTGCACCCTATAAGAAGAGGTGTTGCCAAAGATAGGAAGTAAGACAAAACTCCTCACAAATTTCAAGAGCAAATTGAAAATCTTGAAGAAACATCTTAAGGAGATAACTATTATGAGGAATGCCTTTGGATGGGTTGAAAAAGTAATGACACTCTTTGGAGTAGCGAGATGGTTTGGCGTGATTTTAAGAAGGTATTAGACTTGTATATTTTTTATAAACACAACAATATAAACATTTCAAATTCATATTCTAACTACTATTATCCTATGACACTCTACCTCCAAATGATTATATTTTCATAGATGGTTGTTGGATATTAGCTACCACCACTCTCTGCTTATGTGGCAGATGTTGGCACATCTTCTATGCCTCACAAGAGTAGGGGTAATGAGGCATTTAACCCTACATGGTGCACATGTGTGGGATCTATTGTGGAGAGTGAAAGACAAACATTTGTCTACCAAATAGCAAATTACAAGAATGCATTTAGCGAGTTGTAGATGCATTTAGTAGGACATGGTTGGAGAAGTTGTTTGAGCTTCCAAACTTTCACGTTGTTGAGAAGTATAAGGTTTTGCATATGATGCATCTTCTGAACCTTGCTGGCTTACACATGTTTAGCACTTGGTCAGTGGAAGATTGAGTGTCTTATGTGAGGAACTACTTAATGAAGTACTTGATGAGTAGGACCGTCTAGTTGTTGGATAATATTTTAATTTTGATACTATTAACTTGTGTTTGTAGTTATTTTTATATTTTCTTATGTGTTTGTGATTTATTAATGGATATTAGGTTAATGGAATTTGGTTATTGTTATGCTACTTGAGATCTTAAAATTATGAGATGATTATCATTATGGTTAAACTTATGTGTTTGTAATTATTTTTACATTTTCTTGTGTTTGTAATTCAGTAATGGATTTTCGGTGATTGGGATTTCGAACAAATCTAGGGTATGCTCATCTATCCCTTACAATAACAATAGCTAACAAGTAGGAGCTATAGAAAGGTATTACTTAAAGACTTTGTTACTAAACTGTCATTAACCACAAAGCATAAATAGGAGAGTTATAGGTGAAAGTTATGGATGATTGTAATAGATAAGGAACTGCCCCTTTTGAATTTTGTAGCCTTTATATGTGCCCTAGTTTAACAAATTAGTCACTATCGTGAAAGATCATCATCTACAAGAGATGCAAGGCACTATATTGTGGATGAAATAAATAGTCTATAAATGTCTAAAGGGATTTAATGCAAAAAATGTGTTGGCGGCATGCAACCTTGACATGCAATTTACTTATGTAATTGTAAGCTGGGAAGGAGTCACAAATGATAATATCATGTTAGCTGATGTATTGAATGATCCTTCTGGTCCAGGAGTTCCAATGGGTACAAATTGTTTAACTATGTCATGGAGTTAGATAATTATTAAAATTGCTTTAATTCTCACAATCAAATTAACTTTTGTATGTACGTGATTTATCTAGGGAAGTATTATTTCATCCATTTCGATTTTGTGAATAGGTCCTAATTTCTCATTCTATAATGTAGTATATGATATCACATTAAAGAATTTGGACCGCTATGTTTAGGACCAAATACAAAAGAAGAAGTATTCAAATGTCCTCCTTCATCCCTTAGGAATTTAATAGAGTGACATTCGGAGTTTTGAAGGCTAGACTTCCTATCTTAATTATTTAATCACCTATTTCCATTGACTACATAATTAAGATTGTAAGTGTTTGTTGTGCATTTCATAACTACCTATAGTATGATAACTTGCTAGAAACCTTCAGTATTAGCAAGGATATTGATTTGAATGAGAAAATTGATGTACTTCCTAATTTCTCATTCTATAATGTAGTATATGATATCACATTAAAGAATTTGGACCACTATATTTAGGACTAGATACAAAAGAAGAAGTATCCAAATGACCTCCTTCATCCCTTGGGAATTTAATAGAGTGACATTTGGAGTTTTGAAGGCTAGGCTTCCTATCTTAATTATTTAACCACCCATTTCCATTGACTACATAATTAAGATGGTAAGTGTTTGTTGTCATTGCATAACTACCTGCAGTATGATAACCTGCTAGAAGCCTTCAGTATTAGCAAGGATATTGATTTGCATGAGAAAATTGATGTACTTCTTAAAATGTCTTAAAATGTTTAGTTGATGAGATCTGCAGCAATGATAATTAGCTAATTTATGGTGATGAAATAGCTAAAGCTATGTGGAATGATAAATGGCTACTTAGCCTTTTATTTTCTTTTGAAGCGTGCTTTATTTTGACTCCTATTTCAATTATTTGAAACTTTTTGAACTTCTTAAGATTGGTTAGACTAGTATACATATTTGTACTTTTTATCAAACTTCTTCATATTGGTTGGACTAGTATGTGTGTGCGTGTGTGTGCGCATGTGCGCTTCTTATTGAATTTCTTTAGATGCATATTTAGGTTTTCCTTTTACATGAATATCGTATACAAGTTCAAACTAATCTCATTATGTCTCTTACATGTTATAGTTGAATTGGTACAACCATTTTCACAGAGTATTCTAAATAATATAATATTGTTAAATAGATATCTTACATTTATTATACATATATCATACACATGTTCATGTTTATATTATGGACTCACTTTCATGTAGAATAATTATAAGGTGCATGTAAGGTGGCACTATCAATTTGTAAAATAATTGTAAGTCCCATTAATTATCTAAGTACATCATATGTAGGTTCAATGCTAATATACTATGGGCTCACTTAACTTTTTGTGGGACCCACATGGTGGATAAATTCGTGTCACTTCTATGAAGGCTTACTAGAAATGTGGCCCAACTATTTTGGCTGGTTTTAATAAGTATTGTAGGCAATTTTAATGCATTAAGTGAATACAATAATATTTTATAGTTTCCAATTATGACTATTGATTATTTTATCGCAAGTGTATGGGCTATTGTAGTATAACTAATGCAAGTACAGGTGAATCCCACAGGGACTCGACTTAAAAAATATGGAGTATAAATAAAATTTAATTGACTAAAAATCAAAGAAAATAACATAAATAAACTAATAGTAAATTTTAAATTTATTTAAATGATGCAAATTACAAAAAAATTAGTTTTAAAAATATAGAAAATTAAACTAAATAAACAGCCCTAGATTACACAATCCATGGATAGGCAGAACAGAGATAAAACTGAATAACAATAAGGACACAAATGGAATTAAAATAAGGACAGATCGAGAATTTTTGAGAAGTGACATGGGTGAAAATGGAATTAATAGAAAAAATTTTAAAATGAAAAAAAAAAAAAACAAGAAAGGAAATCGATGGAGAAGAAGGAAGCTGGAGGAGGAGGAGGAGGAGAAGAGAGGGAGGAGAAGAGGGGGGAGGAAAGAAAGAAACAAGGATCCGGTTTCAGTCCCTGGGTCAGGGTGTGACAGAGAAGACGTTTACCGGTGAATTGGTGGGGTAGACAACGACAAAGGAATTGGGCAGAAGCAGTGAAGAGTCGGTGATGGGCCCATTGGAAATGAAGAAGATGCTGGAGCTGTGTCAGGTTGGAGAACAGGGGATCCGAGGGAGAGGGAGAGAGGAGAGAGGAGAAGAGAAGGAGAAACAGGGGTGACTCTGCCGTTTGAGGAGAGGTGAGACAGAGAGCAAAGAGAGCAGGGAGAGCAGAGAGGAGTCGAAGGAGAGGCCGAGATGCTGGTATGGGTAGTTGAAGAATAGAGGAGAGCAGGGGCAGTGTGGTGCGGGTGAGGTAAACTAGAGGAGCAGTCTAGCCGATGCCATAGAGAGAGGGAGTTAGAGAGGGTAGTCGATTGGTGCCGAGTTGTGTTGACATAACAAAGGGAGGAGAGAAGGAGCTAGCTGATGCTACCATTGGTGTGAGAGAATAGAGAGAGACCACATGGTCCAGTGCATTGAGAGGGGGAAGCAGAGAGGGAGGAGAGGAGTGGTTGCTTGCCTCCAGTTCAGCTATGAAGAGAGGTTGAAGAGGGATGAGTGTGGGGAGAGAGGAAGAAGGAAAGGGGAAAGGCATCAACACCCCTCCAGGTTCCCTGCGTGGAATTCCCTTTTTCCTTTTTAAATCATTGTGCCTTCTAATTTGATAAGATCTTATCCTAAGAAAGGGAATGCAATTTGAACTAGGACTCTAGGATAAGAAATTAAGGTAGTTGGGTAGGGAAGGGAAATGGAAATAAGGTGGAAAAGAAGTAGAAAGGGAGAACAAGGTTTCCTTTAAGAAATCATTGCATTTTCCCTATTAATTTGTGATGGATGATCTACACCATTGAATGTCAATCTGAGCCATCCAAGCCTTTTTTGGTTGATCTGCAAAACAAAAGACCAAATTAAAGTCATCTAAATGGTACATTATACCTTTGATTAGCTCTGATGATCATTTGACCATTAAATTTTACAAATTAATAGTTAGATGATTAATTAGATCTAAAATCAAATTCAAGCTAAAAATTACAAATTTGATTAGTTAAATGCTCTAATTGAATGCCAAATTAGGGGTATTTTGAAAAAAATTTAACACTTAACACACTCCCAACTAGCATTTTGCTAGTCCTTAGCAAAACAAGCGAAAAACCAAATTTCAAAAATTACTTTCAAGTCAACTCCACTTTTTCTTTAGAGAATTATCTTTAATAAATTGATCAACTTTAGCAAATTAATAAAAATGAATGAAGAATTCAAAACCCTACTCATATGCTAAAAATATTCCATTTGAGCTCAGATCTCAAAGTGTGTGTGTGTGTGTGTGTGTGTGTGTGTGTACAATTTACATATAGTATAATCTTTATCTTTAAGTAGATTTCTAACTTCTGAAATATGTTTTGACCTCAATCCTCTCCAATGATATACACTCAGAAACAAAATCTCTAAGGTAAAGGGTTCAATTCATATGTCTCTTTTAAATATGTGAGCAGAATCAATAAAAGCAAACTTATCTCACATATACTCATGATGAACTGGAATTACTAAGGAATTTTATTTTTGATCCTTTTGGAATAGATGCCATTACCTTTGAACTTTACTATTCTTTAAATCCTATCTATTCATTTTCTCATCAAGATTATATTTTTCCTAAAATCAATAGGTCTTTGACTAGGATGAAATGTAGGCTTAGGATAAGGTACTAAAGAAAGGGTATAAGGGTGTTCAAAGTTTCTTCTAAAATAAGTAGAGGTTTTCTAAAGTTGACAATTCTTTCTTTACTTGTTTGTACTAAAGTGAATATTTCTTTTTCCACTCTTCTTTGCATTCTTCAAACTTCTTCTTCTTCTTTTCAGTACTTTTTCTTTCTTTTCAATCTTTTAAATTACTTTGAAGATTATTTCTTTTCTTGATATTCACTTTTCTACTTTCATTACAACTAAAAAGTATATCTTCATTCATCTCTAACTTATCCTTCAAAGAAAATGGGTAATAGATAATTTATACTAGGTGAACATAGGTAAAGGATAAATTGGGTGAGAAAAGAAAAGACTTATATAAAAGGCTTAATTTGGCTGACTAGTGGTAAAAATACTTTTGGGTCGGCTTTATATCTCTAGGTTAACAACAAGAATGACCTAAATTCTTTTTTAGGTTTAATATAATATATCAGATTCAAGGAACTGCAAGAATTTAAAATGTAATAATCTAATAATTCAGGTAATTAGCCAAATTTAAGAATTGATGGGATGAAATTTTCTTTAAACATGCTGAAGAAAATTATGAACTTTTATAACCTCTTAAAAATAATGAATGACTTTAAAACTCACTTAGGTTATAGGTCTCCACTGAAATTCTTCAGGATTCTTAAGTTATAGCTACTTATCAATTTAGACTATCTATATGCAACTACATTTATAGATGTGATCTGAGACATAGCTTTCATGGAATATTTTAGGAAATGAATAAAATAATGAATTAATCATGTCCAATTTCATTAATAATCCAAATTTATTTACATTATACTTTAAAAAATTCAAATCTCATCATAGCGTAGGAATTGACCTAAAAATTTTCTCTCTTTCTATGTCTCTTTTTTTTTGGAAAATCAAGGAAATCAACTAAAAACCTAAAAAAAGAAGAAGCTAGAATTTGCTAGATTTCTACATCCCCCAACTTGAAACAAACATTTTCCTTAATATTTAAAAACAAGGATGATAATGTATTGAGAAATGTAAAAAATAGGAGATGTAGAAAAAAAAAATCTAAAAAAGAAAAAGAAGAAGAAAAAAAACTAAGCTATATAATTTTTATAGATGAAAAGGAAAATTTTTCCTGAGTTTAAAACTTCCTTAGGTCCCATATGAAATGAGCTGGACTCTGAAAAGGAATGGTGAATGAATTTATCATGCAATTTTGAATTTTTCTTTTTAGCATAAGGTAAGATAAATATATCTTCAGGTTGCTTCTCATAATTAGAGACAATTGTAGGAGCTTGATGTAGCCTTTTTGGAAATGGAACAAGGATGTCACATTGCTTAGTGTGTGGGATATTTTCCTTATCAACCAATTTATCTCTTTTTCTAATATGCTTTGGTATTATCTTAGCCTTTTTAGGACCGGATTTCTTAATTATGTTACCACTATGAATAATGGTAACTGCCTTTGACTATTCCATGCTTGTAACTAAAGAATTAATCTCACCTACCACATCTATATCATTAGGGTTTTCATTTGGTGGAATAAGACATTGCCGTTGATCAATGGTCTGCAGCATTTGAGACATCATGCTCTTCACTTTAGTCATAGAATCTGTATTTTCTTTTAATTGGGCTTTAATTTGAGCAATTTTCTTCTCCTAGTATTGCATGACTTAATGGAAATTATCCTCCACTTTCCTCTTATGTAGAGGAAGGTAAGATCCAAGAGCAAGTGGTTCTTGTTTTTGGTGATAGGGTTGGTATTGGGCCTTATGTGAGACATTAGCATTATATTCATTTCTGATAGTAGAATGATTACTCTAGTTGGAATTATATGTCTCTGAAGATAGGGAAGAAGTCTGCTCATAAGAATGTGTTTGTTCATAAATCGCATCTTGGAATGTAGGAGTAATGGGACATTCCTAAGTAGGGTATGTATTACTTTCACAAATATCACACACCTGCTCGACTTTCTTAGAGGAGAATTTTTCTATTTCCATTGCCTCAACTGTTCTATCTAAGCATGTTCTTTTCATGTCATCCTTTTCAGTTGTAGCATATATTTCTCTCCCAGAGGATGCGATGGTGGACCTAGGCTTGTTTGGACAAACTACTTTTTTCTGAATTAATCTAGGTTTGTGCACTCCCTACTAGCCATTCCAAATACTATTATGCTCTTTAGGTTGTTTGTTTTGAGAAATTACCATTGCACATCATTTCAACAAACTAGTGCATATCAAATTTAAGTCCTTCATAAAAGAAGCTAATGATATTCCAAAGTTTGTATCCATGATGTTGACAAGTTAACAACAGTACCTTAAATCTTTCCCAGCATTGATAAAAAGTTTCCTCATCCATTTGAGTAAAATTCATTATATGTTGGCAGAGAGCATTTGTCTTATATATAGGAAAGAATTTATTCAAGAACTTCTTAGTCATTTCTTTCCATGTTCGTATAGAACCTAAGGCTAATGAATGAAACCACATATTAGCTTTTTCCTTTAAAGAAAAAGAAAATAGTTTGAGTTTTACTGTGTCTAATTCAATGTCTTCTGTATGTTAGGTCATGCACATTTCATTGAATTCTTTTAAATGCATGTAAGGACTCTCACTATCATATCCAACCCATAGAATTTGGAAAGTAATTGAATTACTCCCAACTTTAAGTCAATCATACCGGCATTTGGAGGTAAAAGTATATATAAAAGTGTGCTGGTATAATTAGATTGTAAATTGTCTCTTAGTGTTTTCCCACAAGGATTTTGGTTATGCCAATTATCCTCATGTGTTATAAGTTGGTCTTTTCTCCTATTTCCATGTGGTTGAGAGTGATTCCTCCATAGATATATATTATCATTAAATAAAGACGGAGGATCATCAGTATCAAAGAGAGGATTAGTTGTCCATAAGGAAACATTATCATTATCCAAAATAAACGGTGGTTCACCATCATTAAAGAGGGGATTGTTTCTCCATAGGGAAATATCTTCTATGTTAATGTTGGGGTGTAAATTACCCTTTTGATAAGTTTTAAATTATTCATTAGATGCAACTAATCATGTCCTTTTCTTTCTTTTTCTTTTCTTTTTTTTTTTCTTTTTTTGCTTTTTTGGGTTGGGACAACTAACCTAAATGATACAAGCTAGCTTCTAGAATAATGCACAAATAAAGGGCTCAATCAAATCATCCTTAGGCTAATAAGCAATAATATTTTGACTTTCTTGAATTTGTGTGGGGACAATGCTTTTAGATTAGCCTAATCTAGTGCTCATCTTCTCTTTTAGATTTGGCTACTGCTTACCACTTAGGTTCTACACTAAGGTGGTTAATACAATCCTCACGTAAGGAGGTATTTAGACCTCACAAACATCAACAGAAGGCATGGGAAAATTACTTGGATTTTAAGACACCCACTATAACCATAGTGCTAAGAAGCCATTGGAATGACAATAGATCCTGTCCTATTAAGAAGGTCCTACACGCATGTGATAGTCCTATAAGTCTCTTCTAATTGATTTTAAATTAATTTGATGGGTAGGGTTGTGTGCTTATGGTGATTATCCTATGTGGGCCAAGAAGTAGGGATCAAATTCAACCTTGATCTTGTGGGGTTGAGTGCCCTTACTAATTAATTTCTATACTCTATGGCAGTTCGATCAACATATAAATCACCTTAAAGCAATAACATGCCCTAAGAATGCAATTAAAAATAATAAACTAATGCAAAACCTTAAAAATGTAACAATTATCAAAGATGCTTTCTATATGCAATTATATTACCAAATAATGCAAAATTATTTTAAATGCAAACTCTAATATAGGAAATAAAAGAAGTTAGAAAAACTTATAGTAAGGTTTTTGATGAAGATCAAGTGTGGGTCACCTTATCTCACACTTACCTTGTTTTATACAACCCTTTTAAAATAAAAAATAAAAATTATAAGTTACAATGATCCTCACTACAAGATTCACTATAAAAATAAAAATAAAAATCCTATTCTAAAAAAGCAAGGAAATTCTATTGATTTTATGAAGCTCCATTTGCCAATTTCCTCTACTTTTCAATTTTTTGATAAATAACAATAGCAATAATATCAAATTCAGGAAATAAGTTGATTATGCACTAAATAAAAATAAAAATAAAAATTGTACCTTAAAATACCTAAAATGATAAAACAATGCAACTCCTAACTTTTGTGATTTTTCTAATTTTTTGAATTTTTGGATTTTTGGATTTTTAATTAAATTTTATGAAAACTCTGTTGCAAGGCCCCAGCAACGATGCCAAAGACTTGTTAATTTATTTTATCATAACTGCACAGGCTATTGTAGTATAGCTGATGCAAGTATGGGTCAATCCCATGGGAACTCGAGTTAAAAAAATCTGGAGTTTAAATAAAATTTAATTAACTAAAAGTCAAAGAAAATAATAGAAATAAACTAATAGTAAAATAAAATTGTAGATTTATTTAAATAATGCAAATTACAAAAATTTTAGTTCTAAAAAGACAAAAAATCAAACTAAATAAATAGCTTTGGATTACATAGTCTATGGATAGGCAAAATAGAGATAAAACAGAATTAGAAGAACAATAAGACACAAATTGAGAAGTGACATGGGTGAAAATGAAATCCATTGAAAAAAAAAATTAAACAAAAAAATAGGAAAGGAAACTGACGGAGTAGAAGGAAGCCGGAGGAGGAGAAGAGGGGGGAGGAAAGAAAGAATCGGGGTTTCAGTCCCTATGCTGACGTGTGAGGAGAAGACGTTTGTTAGTGAACTGGTGGGGCAGACGATGGCAACAGAGGAATTGGGCAGAAGCAGTGAGGAGCTTGTGCTAGGCCCGTTGGAAATGAAGAAGACGCCGGAGTTGTGTCGAGTTAGAGAACAGGGGATCTGAGGGAGAGGGAGAGAGGAGAGAGGAGAGGAGAGGAGGAGGAGGAATAGGGGGTGACTCTGTCAATTGAGGAGAGGTGAGACGGAGAGCAAAGAGAGTAGGGAGAGCAGAGAGGAGCTGAGGGAGAGGTCGATGATGTTGGTCTGGGCAATGGAAGAATAGAGGAGAGTAGGGGCAGTGAGGTGTGGGTGAGGTAAAGAAGAGATGAGGGAGCAGAGAAGAGCAGTTCAACCGGTGCCGCGAGAGAGGGAGTTAGAGGAGGGTAGTCGACCAATGCTAGGTTGTGTTGACAGAATAAAGGGAGGAGAGAGGGAGCTGGTCGGTGCTACTAGCAGCGGGAGAGAACAAAGAGAGACCACGCGGTGCAGTGCGTAAAGAGGCGGAATCAAAGAGGGAGGAGAGGAGTGGTTGCCTGCCTTCGGTTCAGCCAAGAAGAGAGGTTGAAGAGGGATGAGAGTGGGGAGACAGGAAGAAGGAAGAAGGAAAGGGGAAAGGCATCAACATCCCTCCAAGTTCCCTACGTGGAATTCCCTTTTTTCTTTTTAGATGATTGACCCTTCTTTGATGAGATCTGATCCTAAGAAAAGGAATGCAATTTGAAATAGGACTCAAAGATAAGAAGTTAAGGTAGTTGGGTAAGGAAGGGAAATGGAAATAAGGTGGAAAATAAGTAGAAAGGGAACCAAGGTTTCCTTCAAGGACTTATTGCATATGCACCATTAATTCATGATGGATAATCTGCACCATTGAATATCAATCTGAGCAATCCAAGACCTTTTTGGTTAATCTGCAAAACAAAAGACTAAATTAGAGTCATCTAAACTATACATGATATCTCTGATTAACTCTAATGATCATCTAATCGTTAAATTTCACAAATTAATAGTTAGATGATTAATTGGATCTAAAATCAAATTCAAGCTAAAAATTACAAATTTGATCAGTTAGATGCTTTAATTGAATACTAAATGAGAGGTATTTTGACCAAAATTTAACACTTAACAATGACAAGAATTATATAATATTAGGCAACTGTTATTTAATTCTGGCCAAAATTTGATCATAAT
This sequence comes from Warburgia ugandensis, assembly GCA_035236585.1. Lineage (NCBI taxonomy): Eukaryota > Viridiplantae > Streptophyta > Magnoliopsida > Canellales > Canellaceae > Warburgia > Warburgia ugandensis. The sequence continues at coordinate 17,389,164 of CP141133.1, forward strand.
TGGAAGATGATGCATGTTATTAGCCAACCACAACATTTTGTTATAGCCTAAGAACCAAAGTTAGCAACGATACGATACTAAATCTTAATGGTCTTGTTCTAGTTTTCCATGGAACTAAAATGGAACCAAACCATTTACACCCCTACTCAAGACATGTAAGAATCCAAAATTTTTAAGCTTCATTTCAAACAATTATGAATTTTTGTTAATAAGTGCAAATTGGAAAAATGTTCATGTCTAAGTTCCAGTGAATTAATCATTTGAAAGACATCAAATCAAGTATTAAGACTCTATAATTGGATTGTACTTAAAAAGATGATTCAAACGACACTAAGTTTGCTGAAATTAGAGTTCAAATGAGGAAGTTATGACAATTTAAGTAGGAAGGGCATTTTGGTAATAAAAAAATAAAAAGGCTAAAAATAGAGGGGGCCGTATTTGATACTGACACCCCTCCCACTTAAAGAACAGACCTAACGGTCTATTCTCAGCCCAACTAAAAGAGGGGATGGGTGAGGAGGAAGGAGAAGAGAGGGGGAAGAAAGAGAAGGAGAAGAGAATAGGGGAGAAGGAGAGAGGAGAAAGGATGGGAGAATCTAACCCATCCTCAACCCTCCATTTCTCTCATCAACAATGGGAGGAGGAGATCGATGATGGGAAAGGTTTGCTGGTCACCAAAAAAGACAAAGGGGAACGGTGTCGCTAATCGATGATCGGAGTCGTTCACCATCTTCCCCTAGCTACCACAAGCAAAACCCCTATGGTTGCTCATTAATCGAGCATGTTTTTGGCAGGGAAAAAGGATAAAATAGTATAGGACGATAGGATTTGTCGGCGATAGAAAATCAACAGCAATCTCCTTCTCCGATGACAATTGGAGGTTGAAGACACGCCTTAAAGGTAAGATTTAGGATACCCACCTCTTGAATCTTAGTATTTTGCAAAAATCTATGCGTTTTTAACCTAGATCTATATTTAGGGATGATCCAACCATCCAATCCCAAATCTAAGCTTAGGGATGAGTAATTGAAGACCTGATATAGCTTAGATCACACTAGATTTATAGATCTAAGCTAAAAACCAATCGAACAATCTCAGTTGTCCGATCGGGTACTGTTTGCACAGTAAATTCTTGATGTTTGATTGATGATTAGACATCACAGATGAATCCTAAGACCCTAAATTAGCTAGGATGTGACAAAAAAAGTTATAGAATTTGGATAAAAACCTAATGGAAAACCTTGGTCTTCCGATTAGATAGGTGTGGAAGAGAAACTTGATATCATCTGATCAACGATCAGATTCCACCATCATGTTCCCTAACTCTTAATCAGTAAATACACTATGAAAACATATGGTTAGGCTACAAACCATGGAAATTGATGAACTGGCAATTTTGATTTAAAATGAGAAAGTTTACTTGAAATTGTGAACATGTGGATTGACATTGACAATGAATTCATAAATTGATTTGGTTAGCTAATCGATAAGTGATCGAATAAGGGATATAGCAAAATTGTAAAGCACGATAAGGGAGGTAGGTAGTTTGGACATCAATATGCTTGTTTGAACTAGAAAAAAAAAAAAACCCACTGATAACTATCCTATTATGTTTGGAATTGCTTGAAACTTGAGATTTTAATCTTTTGGTTTATGTATCTATCATAATTGCATTTTCATGCAATTTGTTTAAAATGCCATATTGTTTTGCTATCAAATTGGAAACTGGTACATGAAAATATATTGAAAACTGCATATACTTCATGACTCAAGAAATAACAAAAGAGGAAACCTCATCTCAACCTGAATTGAAGATTTCCATTACATGGTTATATTGTATTATGATATCTAAATTTCATGAGTTAAATGATGCATGGATTTTCGAGATTTTATTGGCTGTATCGGCACATGATGATGCCTATTATTACTATGTTATGAAGGACATATTGGGGCGGTGGATGCTGTGCTAGGAAGATTGAAGACTGATCATCCTCTTTCTTCTAAAATTGTGTATATGTGGTAGATACCTGGCCAGAGGGGCCAAATTCAAGCTCACGTCATCATGGATAGGTCATGGCTTATGTACTGTGTTTTCCATGATCACAATATAGGGAGTCTATCAGCTTGGTATCGGCGTGGTAGCTACGGACTTGATTGGTTCATGTTCGTCACATAGCGTCCATTATTTTCAGGTTCATATGTATATTGCACAATAGCACAGGTGCACATCACCTTGGTAGTTCAGGTCTACAATGAGTACTCATGACCAAGGGCAGGTGGCTGGATTTGAGTGTTTCTATACTTGTAAAATCTCGAGGAGATTCAAAGTATGTGTGTGTGTGTGTGTGTGTGTGTGTGTGTGTGTGTGTTGAGATACTTTATTTGCATTTAAGCATTTCATGGTTTAAATGCATTTCTCTATTGATTTTGATACATGAAAAGAGTTGTGCTTATCTTCTATATCATATAAATACTTTACAAAGGTCGTTATCATTATTTGAAAACAACATGCATGGATGTTAAACTGATGATTTGAACTGATTGAACATGGAAATCATTTGAAATGGCATGGGAGGGATTTCAGAATATATCACACTACTTATTTGGCATCATATGCTACAAAATTATACAATATGTAGTTAATTGTCCCTTTTAAAGTTAAAATTGCATAAACTTGTATGTTGATGATGAAACTACTTACACAAGCGAAAGCTTGCTGAGACATTGTACTTGATTACAATATCTTAGGTTCAAAGGATTCGAGTAAGGGGAAAGGCACTGAGTCTTGACTTGGGAGCTATAGGGAAACTATTTTGAGTTAAGGTGAGGTATAGGTAAAGACTTCTGAAGATTCTTACAAATCTTATGTAATTAAATTTGTTTCATGACTCTATTAGGAATGGACATGTGGTTGTATATTTATTATTGTTTGAGTGAATGGCTGTGATTAGAGTGATCCTAGGTATACAGGTCTAATTCTTAGCCTTTTTGGCATTACCAAAATGTTTTTTTTATTTAAATTAAACAGAAATGTGTGTGGTTGTGTTTTGAGGGAGACAGAGTCTCCATTATTAATTTTATACATACATTGTGATTATCAGGTTATCGCATTGCATGCGTTTAATGCACGGGGTCCAAAATATAGGAGAGACTCTATCGAATTTTCTATAGGAATGTGTTATTCATTTCTTTGAAATTCCTTATATATATATAATTTGACACCTGGAATTTTTAAGGTCTTCTTAAAATCTTTATTTTTTTGCTTTTTTTTTTTGAATAGTTGTCAACTCAGGGCCCCACAATTGCAAAAATATATTTATGGAAAAGTACTATAAAAACCCGGGATGTCACAGTTGTATCAAAGCCCAGTCACTCTTCTCACAGCCAGTTTGACATGTCCTAGAGTCATGTAAAAATTAAATAATTAGAAGGAAAAATTAATGTCCATTGGGTAAATCTTGGATAGATGGCCCCTAAGACGATAATAAGGTCTACTCCTACACCTGTTGTTATATCTTCCGAATCCTCAGAACAAGGAAATCAAGTGGTAGAGATCGTGGCCCAAGTGATTCAGACCTTGTTGCCACATTTACCATAGAGGTCTACATCGACACCACCAGTAGTGTCACATGTACCGATACCACCAGCAGTGTCACAAATATCGGCATCAGTAGCATCACAAATACCGGCACCAGCAGCATCACAAGCACCGGCACTAGTAGCATCACAAGCACCAGCACTAGTAGCATCACAAGCGTCGGCACATGTAACATCACACACACCAACTTAGACACTGATAGTGACACCAGTCACGGTACCAATAGAGACACCAATTCAAATATCTGAGCAGGCACCGATCACAAATGTATAGAGCACTATTGATTCTGGTCAGAAAGAGAGTCTTAAAAGGGCAAACAAACTCTTAGAACGGTTCCAGCATATGGTGCCAGCATTTACTGGTGAGGGTGAAGTCGAGGCTACTGAAATATGAATTTTTGTAGTTGAAAAGGCCTTTAAGGCCATGGAAGTGCTTGCAAACAAACAGGTACGGTTTGCAATGTATATACTAACAGAGGAAGCTAGGTTTTGGTGGCAGACAATTGAGAGGACTCATTTTTCTAGAGATGTGATTTCGTGGGAGGATTTCAAGAAGGTATTCAACAACAAGTACTTTTCACTGCATATGCCAAAGGCAAAGGAGATGGAATTTATGGAGTTGAAACAAAGGAACCTCATAGTTCAGTAGTATGAGTAGCAGTTCACTCGATTGAGGAGATTTGTTACAAATGCAGGCATGATTGACTCTCAGGCTGCAGATCAATCCATTTTATTGCTTGAATCCAACATTCAAAATTTTGGTGTTATTAACACAGCCAACCATGGTGGCTAAGGCAGTTGAGGTTGAAGGTACTATGGAACAGGATCTTTTACGTAGTACAACAGAGAGGGAGAGTGAACAATATGCTAGTAGTTTTGGATACATTAGCAAGGGAAAGAGGCCTTTCTCCTTTTCCCAGACTCAGAGGCCTCATTCACAATAGTAGCCCATAGGATACGGGAGGACTCCAATTAAGAAGTTTTGTTGAAGATGTAAGAAGACCCATTTTTGCGAGAGCTACTCAAGACAAGGACAAGGGACATCGCAACATCATCAACATCAATATCAGAGGCAAAGGCCACCTATACGATGCTACATAGGCAATGAGCTTGGGCATATATCTAGAGATTGTCTTAGGAGGGTAGGAAATAAGTAGACTGACAATGGTGATTAAGCCGAATGTGGCCCCTTGCAGCCAAGGACGGGTTTATACTATTATAACAAAGCAAGCACAGTCATTAGATGTAGTGATTGAAGGTACAATTCTTATTGTAATATAGACATGCAAATGTCTTATTTTATAAAAGGGTCTACACATTCTTTTATTTCTTGTGTGTTTGCTTCATGTGTGGAATTGTGTGTACATGCTATGGGGTTCAGGTTAGACATGATGACTCCATTGGGACAGTTGATTCTAGCAAAACAGTTCATTTAGGAGGTGCCTCTTATTATCGTGAGCGAGAGGATGGACGGGGACCTCATCCTCATTGATATGATGGATTTTGACATCATCTTAGGCATGGATTAGTTGATAAGATTTTGGGCAATGGTGGACTGTCGAAAGAATTGGATTACATTCTCCTCACCGGGTTGCCCAATAGTCTCATTTCATGGGAGACAAGATATGATGGGAGCACGTTTCATTTCAGCTTTAAAGGAAAACTGAGGCATCTAGAAGGGGTGTCGAGCATTTTTGGCTAGTGTGATAATGGTAGATGCAGAGGGACCTCAAATTGAGGAGCTAGATGTGGTCAAGGAGTTCCAAGACGTCCTTCTTGAGGAACTTTGAGGACTACTACCATAGAGAGAGATTGACTTCACCATCGAGTAACTGCAAGGCACGGCTCCTATCTCTAAGGCGCCATATAGGATGGCACTTGTCGAGAAGAAGGAGCTTAGAACACATCTCCAGGAGTTGCTCGACAAAGGATTCATCAGACCTAATAGATCACCTTGGGGAGCACCAGTCCTCTTTGTGAAGAAGAAGGACGGCTTAATGTGTCTTTGCATTGATTACCGTATGTTGAATAGCGTGACGGTAAAGAATTGCTATCCATTACCTAGAATTGACGACCTCTTTGATTAGCTTTAGTCAGCACAGATCTTTTTGAAGATTGATTTAAGGTCAAGGTATCATCAATTGAGAATTAGAGACTTGGATGTCTCTAAGATGACATTTAGGACGCATTATGGCCATTATGAGTTTTTGGTAATGCCATTTGGTTTAACAAACGCACCTATAGTTTTCATGGATCTCATGAATCGGGTCTTCTGAGCTTACTTGGATAAGTTTGTGATTGTGTTTGTAGACGACATTCTTATATACTCTGCAAGCAAGGAGGAGCACAGTGAGCACTTGCACACTGTTTTGGACACATTACGAACTCATCAATTGTTTGCCAAGTTAAGAAAGTGTGAGTTTTGGTTGGAGCAAGTGAATTTCCTTGGCCACGGTATCTCAAAGAATGGAGTGGCAGTTGACCCAACAATGGTTGAGGTAGTGATGGGTTGGGATCAGCCCAAAATAGTGACTGAGATTCGTAGTTTTCTTGGTCTCACAGGCTACTATCGCAGATTTATTGAGGGGTTCTCGAGAATCTCCATGCCTTTAACAACATTAACTAAGAAAGACACGAAGTTTATACGGACTGATGGATATGAGATGAGCTTTCAGGAACTCAAGAGGAGACTTATCTCCACACCAATATTGACCTTACCAGTAGGCATCAGTGGTTTCATTGTATATTGTGATGCTTCTGGTAAGGGACTTGGGGAAGTGCTAATGCAACATGATAGGGTGATTGCTTATGCATCATTACAATTGAAGACACATGAGGTAAATTACCTTATAAATGACTTGGAATTAGCTGCAGTGGTCTTTACATTGAAGATATGGCGCCACTACCTTTACGGAGAGAAATTTAAGGTTTTCTCTACTTCTTCACCTAGAATGACTTGAATATGAGACAAAGGAGGTAGATGGGGTATCTTAAGGATTATGACTTCATGATAGAGTATCATCCAATGAAAACCAATGTGGTTGTTGATGCCCTGAGTAGAAAATCGAGGTCAGTGGTAGCAAATTTATCAGTTACATCAATGTTCATTGACAAAGTCATATGAGCACAGGCAGAGGATGTAGAAACCCAGGACTTGTGTGGCAAGGCAGGTTTTGCCAGAGTACGTATTCAAGGTAGGTTGGTAATTCTATCAGTTGATGGCTTGAGGCGAGAGCTACTTTAGGAGGCACATTAGTCACGATTCACTATTCACCCTGGAGATACAAAGATGTATTGAGACTTGAGGTGGCAATTTTGGTGGAATGGGATGAAGAGGGATATCAGTGAGTGTGTAGCAAAATGTTTGACTTGTCAGCAAGTCAAGACCGAACATCAGAGGCCAACAGGCATGTTGCAGGCCTTAGAGCTTCCTAAGTGGAAGTGGGACCACGTTACCATGGATTTCAGTGTGGGTTTGCCCAAGACAGCAAGTGGACATGATATGATATGGGTGATAGTGGATAAATTGACTAAGTTCGCTCATTTCCTTCCCATCCGACAAACTTAGTCTGTTGATAGCTTGGCAAAGTTGTATGTTAAGGAAATTGTGAGTTTACATGGTATTCCTCTAACTATTATCTCTGATAGGGATAGTAGATTTACCTCAAAGTATTGGCAGAGTGTACAAGAGGCATTGAGATCGGCATTGAGATTCAGCACTGCCTTCCACCCACAAAAAGATGGTCAATCAGAGAGGATCGTTTAAACTATAGAAGACATGTTGAGGTCATGTGCCATTGATTGGAAGGGCAGTTGAGACAAGCACTTGCCACTAGTGGAGTTTGCATACAACAACAGCTTTCGTGCGAGTATTGTTATGGCTTCTTATGAGGCACTCTATGGAAGACCATGCCGATCACCTCTATGTTGGAGTGACATTGGCGAGAGGCAATTGTTGAAGTTTGAGATAGCTGAACAATGTGCAGAGAAAGTTTGGTTAATCCAAAAGCTATTGTTGACTGCTCATAGCTGCTAGAAGAGTGATGTTGACAAGGGCCGTAGGCATGTAGAGTTCGCAGTGGGAGACCATGTTTTCCTGAAGATTTCTCCAATGAAAGGTGTGATGAGGTTTAGAGTTAGAGGGAAGTTGAGTCCTCGATTCATTGGACCCTTTGAGATCTTAAAAAGGGTTAGGCTTGTAGCCTATTAGTTGGCTTTACCATCGCAATTAGCAAATGTTCATGATGTTTTTCATATATCAATTTTGAGGAAATATATACCAGATCCTTCACACGTATTAGAGCAGATGTCTACAGAGCTATGACCAGATCTAATCTTTGAGGAAAGAGCTATACGAATTTTAGATCAAAAGATGTAAGAACTGAGAAGTAAAACTATTTCATTGGCCAAAGTTCTTTGGCAGCATCATTCAATGGAAGAGGCAACCTGGGAGATGGAAGAGCATATGCAACAAACACATCCTAAATTTTTTAAGGAATGAGGTAAGAAAAATTTCAAGCACGAAATTTCTGTAAGGGGGTGGAGAATGTAAGAACCCTAAATTTTTAAGCTTCATTTCAAAGAATTATGAATTTCTATTAATAAGTGCAAATTGGAAAAATGTTCATGTCTAAGTTCTAGTGAATTAACCTTTTGAAAGATATTAAATCAAGCAATGAGACTTCATAATTGGATTGTACTTGAAAAGATGATTCAAAAGACACTAAACTTTCCTATATCGAAGTTCAAATGAGGAAGTTATGACAATTTAGAGGGGGCCGTATTTGATATGGACACCCCTCCCACTTAAAGAACAGATGAACAGACCTAATGGTCTGTTCTCAGCTTGACTGAAAGAGGGGATGGGTGAGGAGGAAGGAGATAAGAGGGGGAAGGAAGATAAGGAGAAGAGAGTGGGGGAGAAGGACAGAGGAGAAAGGAGGGGAGAATCCGACCCATCCTCCACCCTCCATTTCACTCATCGACAACAGGTGGAGGAGATCGATGATGGAAAAGGTTTGCCAGTCACTAGAAAAGACAGAGGACACAATGTCGTCGATCGACGATCGGAGCCGTTCACCGTCTTCCCCTAGCTACCACAAGCAAAACCCCTATGGTTGCTCATTAATCAAGCAAGTTTTTGGCCAAAAAAGGGAGAAAAAGGTACGGGACAATGGGATTTGCCGGTGACAAAAAATCAACGGTAATCTCCTTCTCCAAGGACAATTGGAGGTTGAAGACATGCCTTAAAAGGTAAGATCTAGGAAACCCACCTCTTGAATCTTAGTATTTTGCAAAAAATATATTCATTTTTAATGTAGATCTATATTTAGGGATGATCCAACCATCCAATCCTTAATCTAAGCTTAGGGATGAGTAATTGAAGACTTGATGTAGCTTAGATCACACTAGATTTACAGATCTAGGCACAAAATAGATCGGACAATCTCAATCATTCGATCGGGTAATGTTTGTACAGTAAATTCTTGATGTCTAATTGATGATTAGACATCACAAATGAATCCTAGGACCCTAAATTAGCTAGGATGTGACAAAAAAAATTATAGAATTTGGATAAAAACCTAATGGAAAACCTTGGTCGTCCAATTAGATAGGTGTGGAAGAGAAACTTGATATCATTTGATCAACGATCAGATTCCACCATCATGTTCCCTAACTCTTAATCAGTAAATACACTATGAAAACGTATGGTTAGGCTACAAACCATGGAAATGGATTGATGAACTGGCAATTTTGATTTAAAATGAGTAAATTTACTTGAAATTGTGAACATGTGGATTGACATTGACAATGAATTCATAAATTGATTTGGTTAGGTGATCGAAGGAGGGATATAGCAAAATTGTGAAGCACGATAAGGGAGGTAGGTAGTTTGGACATTAATATGCTTGCTTGAATTAGAAAAAAAAAAAAAAAAAAACCACTGATAATTATCCTATTATGTTTGGAATTGCTTGAAACTTGAGATTTTAATCTTTTGGTTTATGTAGCTATCATACTTGTATTTTCATGTAATTTGTTTTAAATGCCATGTTGTTTTGCTATCAAATTGAAAACGGGTATATAAAAATATATTGAAAACTACATGTACTCCATGAGTCAGGAAATAACAAAAGAGGAAACTTCATCTCAACCTTAATTGAGGATTGCCCCACAATTGCAATATATATATATATATATATATATAGAAAAGTACTGCAAAAACCCAGGATGTCACATGACAGCCATTCTCAAGGTCACATATGTCTTGCATATAGGGGTGGACATGCACCTTTGTAACAAATTACTACATCTAGTACATTTGAGTGTTGTTGAGGTCAACTTGATCAAATAATCCTAGCCTCTACCTAGGTCAAACCTGCTATAGGGCTCCTCTAAGAAAAGCTAGATCATTGACTTAATTTTAGGATATATAATTCATGATGTGGTGTGGATCGGAACATGTATGTAGTCTTTTAGGGATTGACGAGATCAAGAGTCTCAAACTCTCAACTATGCATATATGCATGTCGATAATTAGGATGAATCTTTGGGACATCAAGCATGTTCGATCTTATAAAGAAAATTAAATTATACATGTTTCACAACCTAGTGAGAATGTACATATGTTAAGTGGTTTTATTGGTTCTTGACATAAAATGAGAAGAGATGAGATCTAGCTTGAAATCACTAAATTTGGCACTGGATGAAGTACGATAATTAGAAATTCAATTTAACTATGAGTTAAGATGAGATGATTTTCATCTCAACTCATCTCAAGCACCACTAATATTAAGACAAGAAGATAATATTTCATCTCATGTGACCTTAAGTAGTCCATATATCACCGCCAACCCCATGTTACATATTTGGTCTAATATCACACAAACAAGGTTTTTCGGAGTAAAAAGTGCAGTTTTTTAGGTGATAAGAATTGACCAGCCCCATCGGAACTCATCACTGAATGCCCTATCATGTACGTTTTCACATCCTAAGCAAGTACAACCCGCAGCCAATTAGAAAAGTTGTTGAAACTGAAGAGTGCCGTTATCAAATCTCCCGCAACCAATTACAGTCCTGCTTGGTTTTTACTTTCCCTTAAAAGCACCGACAGAGACACATTAGATACTTCCCTTACCAAAACTAATCCATCCACCGTAACATCATCGTCGAAGATTTTTCGGCGATCAGGACACTAACTCTTCCTATCCTTTGGAAAATACCGACCAAACCACGGTATCAAATGACCAAAATACCCTGGACCGGCCAAAACACTAATTGCGATCTAAACGGGTAAACGTTTGTACTCGCCTCGTACTAAACTATTCGCGAATACGACTTTCTAGAATCCGATTTTTAATCCAAATCCGCCTTCTAATAGACTCAAAACTGGCTTCCACGGAACCCGAAACCGCTTATGGAAACCACTCTTCGTAAAAGACGCGTTAGAAAACGGCGTCTTTACGTATGGATGAAAGCTTTCGCTGTAACTGCTGCCGCTCCCCAGGAATCCTCGAAACCGCGTTCCGACTCCGGTTTTAGGGTTTCTGCTTATCCCCTCGGATCTACCCATTCTCGACTTCGATTTCAAGATTTAGGGTCAGCGGTCTTGCTTTTCTTCGAAATTCTGCTGTAGGCTGCTTTTCTACGGTTTCTGGCGACCTTTTTCCGCTCAGATCTGTGTTTTGTTACTGATTCTTGTTGGATCTGGCAATGATTTAGGTTGAATTTGTGTGATTTTTGTGTTTTCGTTAATCTTGTCTCGGTTTTCTTTTGTCTGGGGGCTTTCTTGATGATTTTGGGATTTCTATCTTCGGTTTTTCCGTCTTATATGCTGCAGCCGCGTCGATGTGATTCTGAGACTATCTTTTATGTTATGTTGTTTGCTCGTGCTTCCGATCCGTTTTCCTTTGTTAATGTCTAAGGAGTGAGGGATTGATTGTCTTCTTGTTTTGGTTTTCTTCTTCTTCTTTGTTTTCCCTTCCTTTTAGGGTTTTTAGTTTGTTTTTTTTATTCTTGATATGGGGAGCTCTGAGGGTTTGAGTGGCTCGCCTCCAGAAACTGCGAGGCAGTGTGGTGTGACGAAACCGATCTCTGTGGCCGGGCCCACTGAGGCTGATCTTCAGAGGAGTTCGGAATTAGATAAGGTATTTATAAGATATTATGTTTATCTGTTTTAAACTAGTTTTGGTATTTCAATTTGCTGTTGCTGTATTTAATCCTACTTCTATTTTATTGAAGTTTTTGACTGAATCGGGACTTTACGAGAGTAAGGAGGAAGCTGTCAGAAGAGAAGAGGTTCTGGGCCAGATCGATCAGGTAATTTATATTTTTTTACTTAAATTGGATTCATATACCTTTACTTTCTTTCTATTGATCAGATCACAATCTTTCGAAATGGAACCATTATTACCCTATATTATGAATGAAACCACTATAGGGGAGATGTGAAACTTGTAGAACTGAAAGAATTTCTTTTTGTTTGAGAATATTTTTTTTACTTTATTCTTTCCCCGCTTGCTGCTATAAATTTAGTATTTAGGATGTAATGCATTAGACGTTTGAATACCAGTTTAACCTTGAGGTCCTTGTTGAATGTTTTCCCGAATGGGATATTAGGCATTCTGGAGAACTTCTCAAGTCCCCTGTATAGATTTTGGTTGGTTAGAACGTTGTGTTCTAGATTATCATAGAACAGCTGGATTGAACTACAGAAAACAAGTTCTGAAGTATGAAACAGGACTATGTTGGACTTCAAAAAATTCACGTTTTCCTATTTCAAGGTAAACATATCTATTTCAACATTAATGGATTAGAAAGACTAGACCTGAAATTCATAGCCCTGTGTGCAAGGCAGAAACCTCAAATCTTCACCCGAATGATTAGTATTGCCAAACCCAATGGGACCTCAAATACTCCATCACATGAATCTGGAAGATGCCCCTGCAATAGCCAGTAAATCCATGTCCCTCAATGGGCAGCCCCGGTGCACGAAGCTCCCGCCTATGCGGGGTCCGGGGAAGGGGCGGGCCATAATGGCCTAAAGTAGGCAGCCTTACCTTGCTTTTTTTGCAAGAGGCTGATTCCACGCCTTGAACCCGTGACCTCAAGGTCACATGACGACAACTTTTACCGTTGCGCCAAGGCTCCCCTTCATCCATGTCCCTCAATGCTGCCTATAAAAAATGAAGCTTGAGACACCTGTAGAGGAGAACACATGGTAACTTGCCTCCTGATTCTACAGTCCACCTTCTTATAGGCGTACTGCCATCCGACTCTTTGGCAAGCTATAACTCCAACTAGGTTAACCTTTTGGAATATCAGAACTTTTTCACAATCTTGTCTGCTCTCTGGATGAACCATGCACAGAAAATCTCACCCATTGGATAACTCTTAACAAATCCTTCTTTAAGTTGAAAGATGGATGGTGAAGCCATTTGCCGTCCAATTTAAGACTCGAAGAAAATGTCTAAGATCATTTAATGGATGGGATTATCAGCGCATAGTGTGTCTAATAGACGGCCTGGATTACTAATGTTTTATATCTCCCAAAAGATGGGCCCAGATGGTGTTATAGCTTTCCAAAGAATGGAATGGATGAATTGCCTGCTAAAGGGTGGAATGCAGATATCTGGCACCCTAAAAAACTTTCAATTCCTATAAACATCTTTAGAAAAGTTCCCTTTAAACTCCAACCTGGAATAGCATGCCCCATAGCGCCAAAATTGGCCACTTCACCTCTCTTCATGGCCCTCAAAGATGTGCCTACTTCTTTACTTTCATACTATACAAGCAGCGATTGAAGGACATAAATCCCAGAGGAGCTTCTCTGGACTACCTGATTCTATGATCTCCACTTTTGAAAGGTCCACGAATGAAATGTGAAAGGCTTATTACAAGGAGAGACATCTTTTCATTGCCTTTGACGTTTGATCTAACCTCCACCATCCAATAAGCAGCGGGCATTTATCCAACCAATATGCAGTCTAATGAATTTTCTGACATGGTGTTTTTGACTTTGCAATTGAAGATCGATAATGATATTCTAGTTTTAAGCTTACTGGATATGAATGGTTTTTCGTCATGGATTATTTGGATCAAATTTGTACTCACAATGCTTTTCTGCTTTCTTCTCTTCTGATTAAACAATTTCATCATGGGTGTGGGATTCTCATTTTGGCTTGTGTTTTTTATCTTGCTGTTATGGCGCTATCTTATTTTCTTTTATATTGCTTGTTGACATTTTAGATTGTAAAAGCCTGGGTAAAGCAGCTGACTCGTCAGAGAGGGTACACTGATCAAATGGTTGAGGATGCAAATGCGGTGATATTTACCTTTGGGTCTTATCGTTTAGGGGTAAGATGAATTTTCCATTCTTCTTAGATCTGTGGTGATGCTTGATTCTAAGTTCTTGGAAGTATTCGTGGTTGCTTATGGTAAAACCCAGATATGTTTATTTAAGTTGGTCCACAGTCTAGCTTTAGGTTCTTTAACTTAGAGGAATATAATTGTAAATTTCCCAGTTACCCTTCACTTTCTCTTGCATATTTTGCTGAGATAACTTGAAGAGTTAATTCTTTTATTTTGTGAGTGGTGACACAAACTAAAAGAAAATTTCAACATTAAGCATGGTGCAGAGGATGATGGTAGAATAGAAACCTCAACTTAATGAAAATATGAACCTTACAGTTGGATCAAGAACGATGGTAATATAGAAGAATTCATGCATTATAAATATTTGAAAATAAGATTTTTTTTTAAAATGTTGATCTTAGTAGAGCATGTCTTGAAGTTGCATGTTGTTCTGCCATATGCTTTATATCTTGTGAATTTGTGGTGATGGTGTTTTTAAAAGTTTGAAATTGATAACCCATTCTCTGTTCTCCTTCTTGTTTTTGATAGCTAAAACTTGTGTAAGTCACTATAATTTCATTCAAATTCATCCACATAGTGATGCATTGATATAATCAGATAGCTGCTTTTTAGTTTTGGAAATTTTTGAGTGGAGTTTTGGGTCGTCAATTTGCTGTATTGACTTTGTCATGTGATCTTAGCTGCTGGATTAGTTTTGCAATTTTGTCAAGTTGAATTGACTCTCATAATAGAACTGCTTGGGTCGTCGTTAATTTGATGCATTGATTTCCTCATGTAATAAGTGAGATTGTAGATGCTCATTGGGAAAAGGCCTTCCTTTGCTTGTTCAATGAGATCAAGGTGCTGGAAGTCTTTTGCTACTACTGGAGTTGCATAAAGATGATTTTGCTGTGGAGCAATCTCCCTGCTAAGTTGTTAATTTGCTGCATTGACTTCCTCATGTAATCAGTGAGGCTGTGGATGCTCATTTGAAAAAGCCTTCCTCAGCTTGTTCAGTGAGATAAAGGTGTTGATAAGTCTTTTGCTTCTACAGGAGGGGCATAAAGATGATTTTTCTGTGGATCAATCTCCCTGCTAGGTACTACAAAAAAGTTTACACAATTTGAATCCCACAGTCCAATAGTTTTATGCAGAAGCTAACATTTTAAACAAACTGTTGTGCCTTGTGCTGGTTACTTGCCTTCCTGTGCTTCTTGTAAACATGACGACTTGAAAAGGAAACTAACAAATGAAAAGTTACTCAGCCTGGAGTTATGCTTACAGAGGTAAATTGTGTGTAACAGAAAGGTTTGGTACTTGATTTGCTGAACTACTTATGAACATACTGCAAATTTGCTTTGAAATCTTGAAAAGGAACATCTCTGTTACAACTATGTTCCGCTTTAGTTCAGTTGGGTTAGTTTTACTCAGTTACTTCTACAGCATTTAAACTCTGTTGGAGTCTTGGAGTTCTAACAAAATTATGTGCAGATTGCTTTGGTGCAGTGTAAGATAAGCCTTCATGTGACATATGCCTCTTCTCCAGTGCTTCCTGTTTTCCGTAAATACTTAGCCAAAATTATCTAAAGGCTTCATTAACTTGTTTTTACTTGGGTAGTTGAATACCAAAATTTATTTCTGCTTAGTCAAAAGTTGTCGAAAGGCCTCAGAGCTGATCTCTTATGGGTATTTTGTGTTGGATTTAGATGGGCAGGTTGTGCCATTGGTGCTTGAAAATTGTTTTTTGCTCATTTGCCTTTATGTTAGTGTATATTTTGAATTTCTGATTCTGAGGTTATTTTTATTTTGGTGGTCCATGAGCTACATGCTTATATCTTGTTTGCACTATTTCCCATGTTTTTCTGTTTATGGTTATGCAGAATGAGGTTCTTCTGCTGATAATCTTGAAACTTCCTTTTAATGTTGCCAGGTACATGGTCCTGGGGCTGACATTGATACTCTTTGTGTTGGACCATCCTATGTAAATCGAGAGGTGCATTTCAATTTTGGTGGTACTTGTTCTTGATGCTTGGGACTGAGTGTTAGCCTTTAGTCAACATTTAGAATGGTTGTGCAGGAGGACTTCTTCATCATTTTGCATGGCATACTGGCTGAAATGGAAGAAGTGACTGAACTACAACCAGTTCCTGATGCTCATGTTCCAGTAATGAAATTCAAGCTCAATGGAATATCAATTGATCTCCTTTATGCTAGCATCTCCCTATTGGTTGTTCCAGAAGTAAGTTAGCCAAATTAACTTCCATTTTACTTGTTTCCGCTTGAGAATTTGCTGTGATAAGTGTCTCTTTGGTGTTGTGTTGCTGTATGTTCTATATGCAGGCAAGTTTCCCTGATCATCTGAAACTGGGATATTTGATTGGATTCCATTTCTATGCCTTGTTGGCTTCTGTTGATCTAATTTTGAATTTTTCATAATTACATCACCTACTGTGTTATGCTTGTGAATGTTCAGCCATTATTGCAAATGTATCTATAACAATCTCTCTTATACATGGCCAAGCATGTCACATCTGTCAGTGGTTTGTGTTACCATTAACTTGGGCTTTAGTGCATATGGATGTAAATTTGTTAATGGAATGATATTCTGGCTGTCTACGAACCCGATGATGTGCATCTCTGGTTGGGTGGTTCCGTGTGGTATTCTGCTAGTGTTCTTGAAACTAACGTTCTGCAGGTCACAGATCAGTATTATATTAGTTTGGGTTTTAGTGCCTATGATCTCTTAAATGTATTAATCAAATGGAATTCTGGCCCTCAACAAACTTGTTGATGTGCTTCTTTGGTTGGTTGGTTATTCTAGTTGTGCTAATCAGCTAGTGTTCTGGAAACTGACCTTCTGCAGGACTTGGACATATCTCACGGATCTGTTTTATATAATATTGATGAACAAACTGTTCGGAGTCTTAACGGTTGCAGGGTTGCAGATCAAATTCTTCGACTGGTTCCAAATGTGGAGGTGTTTATCCAAATGCTTTTTGTGGAGTTTGTTTTAGTTGAAGAATACTTTTTCTCCCTCATTTCTGAAGCACTTTCTATAATTTGTAGCATTTCCGAATGACACTGAGATGCTTAAAGTTTTGGGCTAAAAGGCGCGGTGTTTATTCAAATGTAAGTTGTCTTTCTTGAGGCTTATTTCCTCTAAACAGCTGCAATGCAGTTTTGGATTGATTTCACTTTCAATCTCTTAGGTAACTGGATTTCTTGGTGGTGTGAATTGGGCTCTCTTAGTTGCTCGTGTATGCCAGCTTTATCCTAATGCAGTCCCCAGCATGTTAGTTTCTCGGTTCTTTAGAGTTTATACACAGTGGCGCTGGCCAAATCCTGTGATGCTATGTTCAATAGAAGAGGACGAACTTGGTTTTCCCATATGGGATCCTCGTAAGTATCCTCGAGACCGAACTCATCATATGCCGATCATTACACCTGCATATCCATGCATGAATTCGAGCTACAATGTCTCCACAAGTACGCTTCGGGTTATGATGGAGCAATTTCAGAAGGGCAACAAGATTTGCGAGGTATGATTTCGTCCAGTTTTTTGCTTTCTAGTTTCCACCTTACTACTTATCTATTTTTCATGCCTTTTTCTGCATCCAGGAAATTGAGCTGAACAAGGCTCAGTGGAATGCACTCTTTGAGCCTTACCATTTCTTTGAAGCATACAAGAACTATCTACAGGTTGATATTGTCGCAGCTGATGCTGATGACTTACGTACCTGGAAGGGTTGGGTGGAGTCACGTTTGAGGCAGCTAACACTAAAGGTAATGCTATGCTTAAGAGATGTGTCAATGACTAAGGTGAAGAGTAATTGCCAAATTTTTTTACACTTTTGCATTGGGACTTGGGTATACTGCTAAAATAGCTAAATCCATCTTCCTTTTTCTCTTAGCCTCCACTTTTCTGATCTTTACAGATAGAGCGAGACACTTTTGGGATGTTGCAGTGCCATCCATATCCTAACGAGTATGTCGACACTTCTAAACAGTGTTCACATTGTGCATTTTTTATGGGTTTACAGAGGAAGGAAGGGGTAAGAATCCAAGAAGGCCAGCTATTTGATATCCGTGGAACAGTAGATGAGTTTAGGCATTCAGTGACCATGTATATGTTTTGGAAGCCTGCCATGGAGATTTATGTTTCTCATGTTCGGAGGAAGCAGATTCCTTCATATGTGTTCCCTTCTGGGTACAAGCGACCTCGGCTTTCGAGGCTTGCAAACCAGCAATCAGAAAAAGGTTCTGGAGAAGATAGAGGTGAATTGTGTGGAGTTGGGTCGACAGATAAATGGAGAAAGATTAAAACGGATGACGAAGATGACAGTCTGAAGACAGACAAGCCAGAAAAAGGGGCTTCCCTAAGCCCAAATAGGGACAGTGGGAGCAGGTATGGTAGAACATGCCAGGTCAGCCCATGTGGATCAACCAGAGTGGAGGATGTGGCAGTGGGCATCCGAGAGAATGAGTATAGAGTGTCAGAGGGGGAACATCGTAAGAGGAAAAAAGAAGCCGAAGATGGTGACAAACTAGATAAACCACGGAAACAGTCTTGTGTTAGCTCAAACAGTAAACAAGACCATTCTCCATTTGAAGATAGTAGTGGTAGGTCAGAGAGAATGTCTCAGGGAAGCTTGGACAAGGATATTAAAGTTGAAAACCTGTTGGTGACCAACTGTACAATTTCTGAGGCTGGATCTGTAGTGAGACGGCTTGATTTGGGGTCAGAAGTTCGACTCTGTCGTGGTGTAGACCCTGGACTAGGATCTTGTGGCACTTTGTTGGATATTGCTCCTCAGGGGGGTAGTTTATGCGAAGAGGTTGGATCGGAATCACCCTCAGCTGGCAGCAGTGAGGACAATATTAGTCATGGAGTGAGTGATAATCAGGGATCTTTGCAGGGACAGGTTCCTGATGCAGATGCAGATACACTGCTAGAAGATGGCAACGGAACTGGAAGATTCCAAAGTGGCTTGGCAGAAGAGCTTGAGGTCGTGGATTCACTCTCTTTTATATTTTTGATAAGTAGACAAGTAATTTTGGTTGCTCTGTTTGTTTGTTCCATTATTTGCTCGGGTACTGACATGCCGCTATATGTTTATAATATTTTTCTTATTACTTTCTGAAGCCTAATGTCGCTCTGGGTATGGTACTGAAAGCTCGTGCAGGAGTAAACTCAGAAGCCGTGCAGAAACCAGTGATAAGGCATGAATTTCTGAACCCTGTCTTTCAAGCTGTGAATTCAGTACTGTTATCTTTGAGCACTGCTTTTTGTCCTCCATGGGAGGGAAATGTGGGATTGATGGGATCTTGCTGACAGAGTGGACTGGCAAGTAGGTTCAATGTAGTTGTTCCCACCCGTCAGATGCAGACGACCTCCCCAGGAAGGCTGATATTTTATCCATTATCTTTATACTGTCCTGTTTGGTTGTTTTTGGTGGCTTTTACTTGTGGCAGGTTGAGTCTTACCTCGACAGCATGAAGGATTCTGCAGCAGCTTCATGGCTTGAGCATGACGAGTGGAAACTTTTAGCAGAAGCGATGTAGAAAATCCAGCCCAACCCTTTTGGAGGGGTAAGTTTCTTAATTTGTGACATTCAGTTTCGAGGCATGCATGTGTGTGTTTATGTGACTTACTGTGCATGAGCTCGAGTTCGTATGTTCTATGCGGAGATGTGGCTGACGGCGATGGACAAGCTAGGGACGGATTTCAGTAGTTTGTACAGTTGTAGTTATGTCTTATCGTGTGCTGCATAAGATTTCTGGTCATCCAAGCTTCTCTCCGAAGAGGGAGAAGTGTGGGCGGCCCCAAATCTGCAGCTCGGTGTTTTCTTTTTCCTTATAATCTGTTGAATTGTTGGGGTTGGGTGTGTTTTACTGTCGCTCTGTAAAACAGTTGGGTTGGGATTTTGTTATTAGGTATTGTTATAGGCCTCGGAGTATGGGTGCGCCGACTCTCTCTCACATATGTTGTATACTTCCTGACTCTAATACATACAATATTCTATCTGCCTCTCTGTGCATTTGAATCCTTGTTTTTGTTTATTATTGCATAATCTTGCGTGGGGTGGGGGGTCTCTTATCTAGTATACCTCTCGTTTACTGCCTCTTGCAGATTGATGAGTTCATTTCCCAAGGGCACCGTCTTCATAGTATGTGGAAGAATGATAAATCGGGTTTCCTTTTTAGGAGGCTCTAATCTAGTCATATTATATGGAAGATGTATGTCATTCGTTTTGTTAACCCTTCCGTCTTTTAGGCTACATGTGAAAAATCATGACAATAAGTGAGCTCAGCTGGGGGGCCCACTTTTGGATAACCTGAGCTGTTTATCTTGTTTCTTCAACAAACATGAGTGATAATAGTATCTAAAAAACGTTCTTTTGATCATTACAAATAGATAAAACAGCAGTCTTAAGTAGATGAGAGATCCTAGACTGTTTCGAGATCCTAGACTGTTTCAAACATCGTGGGTTTTTAGTTCCGAGATGTTACCAACAGAAATAAGATGAACAGTTTGGATCATGTAACGTTGGGTCCATTGCGTGCAAAGGTACGGCGTTTTTTTTTGGGCACTTTGGTTTGGCGTTCCATTCCTCTTTTCCTAAGCTTTAGAATAGCAGGGTCGACCGGGTTGGGTCATCACAGGTTGGGGTTCAAAATACGTTTCCCCAGTGGGTCATAAAATGTCTACGCACGTCCAAACCATATATGATGGACTGCTTTGCGGGTAATTTGGGCCAATAACTACTAACAGTTGTTGAAAGCCATTACTTTTAGATCTAAGTTGCTCAATATTCAGAATACAAAAGAAAAGGTGACCTACGTGAAATCCATGTATTTGGATAATCCTACGTCAAAAAATTAACAAAATAGATGGTTATAAATTGTCTACAAGACTCTAGGCTATAATCATTCAATTAGCATAGAGTTTTAGTTTTAGTGTATCCATGTTATTCTTGATATTATAAAGGGCTTAGATCTTCACAAAAGTTTCACGTTGCATAGGAAAATGTGTGCACTTAGAACTGGGTACTTTTGATGATCCCTTCCTATCTTTTTATCTTTTTTGGATAGTAGTTAAGCATTTTCAATGGCGAATCTTGTCCTTTTCAAATGTTTAGCATTATTTTAGGCATGAATTTGTGAAGATCTAAGCCATTCATTTATTTGGCATCTCTTGGACTACGTATACACCAAAATTAACTTTGCTAGAGACACCTAAGATATTTTGGATATGGTTTAAATCATGCTGCTGAGACACAGAAGTGGAAAAAATCAATGGTTAGGATTATCAAATTCGCATGATTTTTTATGGGAAGGCTATATATGGTGGCACAAATAAGACGTGCTTTTTAAATCTAAGAAAAAATTACATAAAGATGATAAATCTCTTTCTTGAAAGCGCATAAACTTAATGGGTTAGCCCATGAACTTGCAGGGTATGGGTCAACTTACATGGAATTTTATGCAGGTGGGGCAGGGTATGGATCGACACGGCTGCAATTTTATGCGGGAAGACAGGATACGGATCGATTTTCACCGAGTAGTGAACCAGTGACCCCTGACCCGGATTAAACAGGTGCAGGTTGCAGGTTAAAATCGACACCTCTATTCCGGACTGATGACCCACTAAACAAATGGTGTTAGGATCTGCATATCCGTCTGCAGCTAACCATCACGGTTTGATTAGTTTAGGTGATACTTTTTATAGTTCTTGTTACGGAAGTTGCCCGAGATGGAACTAAAATTTGAAAAATGATGGGTAGGCACTGGTTTGCTTGAGCAAGTTATGTACCATTTAGGGATTTCAGTGCCATGTCTGCATGATCGAACACATCTGACTGCCCACTGATGCTGATGGTATTGGATAAGTCTAAGGTCCTTCATCCAGGATGTGTTTAGGTTTTCTTTTACGAGGAAAGTATAGGTTATTGATTTTTGTCACAACTGTATCATGAGGAAAACGTATCCATTTAGTATCGAACAAAACACCAGTGTTGATGAACGCAGATTTCAGGACGTGGGCCTAGAAAATGTCTGGGTTCCTTAATCAAACTAGTTAGAATGATAGCATAGTGCGAGATATAACAGCAACTAGGTGTAGAGCACCCATTTTTGCGTGATGGATCCCACCTTTGTGTGATCGACTCCCCCATATGAATTCTTCGATCATGGAATGACTACTTTGGTCCCAAACAGCAAGGATTGCATGAGCCTGGGATAAAAATACTATATGGCGTATGAGGCTCAAATAACAGTTTCGATATTCAAGAGTAACAGACAGTTCTCTGATGTTACAATCATTCAATCATCTAGACTTTTAGCATACAACAAAGTGCCACATTTCTCTTACGAGTGGTACTCTAAAATTATTTCAACTGGTACAGAGGCTCCCAAGGGCTGTCCCTAGTAGTTAGTTTTTTCAGAGAAGCCTGTGTCTAAGAACCTTGAGGCAGGTCATGCACCAAAGACATCATGGTTGCATTTTCCCAGTCATTTTCTCTTTCGGAAAAGGGATGCTTCTGAGGTTAGAATTTTTAAGATGCGGAGGGTTAAAGAGTTGAGGATGGCAATTGGAAGAAGAGGTCCGTATTACCCAAATGATGAACCTCACATGACCTTTTAGCTTAAACCTTACAAAGTCATAAGGGATCGGCTGTCATACCATGCAGTTGCCTTTCTGACCTGTGAAAGTTGAATGATGATTTCTTGAGCCAGACCAAACTGTGTGGATAATTGCAGGCGTTCCTGTAGAGATCTCTTTAGTTGGCAGGAATTAGATGCCACCGGATGCAGCTGTACCAGACAACATTTTATTTGAGTTGGATGAATACAAAGGCATGTATGGTATAAAGGCATGTAGCTTGGAGTATTTTCCTTTGTATTTGGATGAGTGGCCACCTGATGTTTTTCTTGTCAGCTGTGTCCCACACGAAGCATAAGGTGTAGGCTATGGCTGACACCTTCTCCTTAGGCAAGGTCTATCAACTGTAGTAATTTAGCAAATGGGGCCGTCTACAGCGGTGAGACTTGTGGATTTCGTCTCTAGGAATTTATTATTTTGTTTTTCTTGGAGAGAGGAAGAGGGAGAGAGAGACCAGAATCCACAATCTTAGATCTGTGGGTTACAAACCATAGGAAATGATTACATCATCTGGTATTTCTCATCACTCAAGTCCAACTGGTACCATCGTACTTGTGGGTTGTACTTCAAAGATTTACTGCCATTAAGAGGGGGAAAAAAAAACTATAAGAACTTTACTCTTTAGAACAAATTGCCTTCATTTCATGTCAAATGGTTCCTCTACAGTAGGCTTTTTTAAAGTTTCAGCATTCAAAAGTAGCCTAATACCAAAGAGAATATCCCGCAATAACATAAAAACTTAAAAGTGATCAGATGAAGTTCTTAGTCCTTTAAGCTTTTGCTCTTTCTTTTGGTTGCTGTTAATTTTTACATCTATTCGTATGCATCATATCTTATTTAGAAGAATTGAGTAGTCTTATTTCCTATTAGTAATTTAATATGTACAATTATTAACATGTTAAAGCTCCCGCCTATACGGGGTCTAGGGAAGGGGAGGACCACAAGGGCCTATAATAGGCATCCTTACCTTGCATTTTGCAAGAGGCTAATTCCACGTCTTGAACCCATGACCTCAAGGTCAAATGACGACAACTTTTACTATTGTGCCAAGGCTCTCCTTCATGTTATTTCTCATGTCTTTGCATTCAAATTATTATTTATTAGGATACTTTCTTATTGGTTAATTTTAGTTCCAATAATAAAGATGAAAGAGATTGTAAAGAGAATATTTATCTGGATCCATTGCGAGTTAAGTGTCCTATCGTCTTCTTGAATTGGTCTTGAAATAGAATGCTTGATTCCCTCAAAGTGATCAAATTCTTCTTCTTTCCTTTTTAATATAGACCCATGCAGTCCACCCCTTCCTCCGATCCCACATACGTGAGAACTTCTTACACCGAGCTGCCCTTTTAGTTTTGTGTTTTTGGTTCAAAACTAATAACATATAAACATTGTTGGCCCACTTTCTATTAGCTTAAGCTTTTAGGTTGCTAGGTAATCCAACATAGTATTAGAGCCTTGCTACTAAAAGACAGTGAGTTTTAGTCTTGAGATTCCCCATTTATCAAATTCATATGCAATAGCTTTAAAATGGCCTTCTACACGAGGGAGTGTGTTAGACATAACATTGTTGTCCCACTTCCTATTATTTTGAGTTTTTTGGTCAATTGATAATCCAATGATAACATGTGTGGTATAAGAACATCTTCCTAGCTAAAGGTTGAAGGAGTAAGAGAAGACAAAATTGTATTAAGGCTTAGGAGGAGGACATCCTTGTGCAATCTAAAGGAAATCATACTTACATTTATTGCAACTTGGAGACAAGGATGACTTTAATAGGGATGGAATGATAGGAATGTTAATCCAAGAATAATACCATCGTAATATTCCAACCCGTGGATTGTATGGATCATATGATTTCTATAACTTATAAAACAAATCATCCTATAAGTTAAGAAGGACTAGCATAATCTACTGGAGTATGCGAATGCAATTTTGTTTCAAATATTTTGTTCTCTTCTCCTTAGATATGACTCTAAAAATAACTCTCTTAATCAACATTTCACTAGGGTTTTCAAACTTCTTGAGAGGGAGGAGAGGGGACATTATATATAGAATGCCTCATAATAGGCTTACCCCTGCATCCCTCCCCAAATCTCTTTTTTAAAGAGAAACCAGAGATTTCCATGGTCCAAATACTCTATAGGGTGTGATATATCTATATTTTTCTTAAATAGTTTTTAATTTCATTTTTTTTAAAGCCAGTAATTTCAATCCAAATAGAACTCTTTTCTATTGTGAGGCAATTTTCATTAAATTAAAAATATGTGATGTTAACCTATCCACCACTATCTATCATATATGACCTAATAACAAGAATTTATTTAAATTAATTAACTATCCTTTAGAGCAATTACTATTATGGCATCCCACTAATGTCCTTAGGTGTGTGTGTGTGTGTGTGTGTGTGTGTGAATTATTTAGCCAAACACTCTTGAACATAACCTATTTACAATGGATCCTACAAATGAATGTGAACTTTACTTTGTATAAATAATTTATCAATACCAAGGCCCTAGATTTGCAAAGATCAACCAATGATGGTCCTACACAAAATGCCATTCTCCATGTAGGAGGATGGTCCCTTATTAGGCATCCTATGATGCTCATGTATTTAATATATATCTCAAAGCACCCGGATAAGGCCTACAATGAGCTTGACAGATTCACACCTTGGGCCCTCTCAAATTATAATCCCATCAAGTCTAAGAGCAATATATAGTTTAGTAATCTAATAAACACTCTTACATTCATGTCTACTGAGTGTTCTAGATACGATATTAAGTCCTATGTATAAAACACTTTTGCACTCTAGGGTCTCTAATAAGATGAGTGAGAAAACATCATCTCCATATAGATGACTACATCACATATAGCAAGTGTATTAGAATATTAATTACTATGTCATTCTCGCTTGTAAACTATTTAAGATGGACAAGGAATAAGGATTCCATTTCTCCAAGTCTTGTGTTTCTTATATATAATTTTTATAATGTTACCTAAGGATCATGCAATCATCTCATGATTAACTCGGTCAATCTTATTATCAGATGACTCACTTAAAATGAGAATATACTGGTTAATTAATAAAATGAGAATAAATATTACACAAGATTATTAGTCATAGCTATTAATGGCATATAACTCCAACAAACAATACATTAGATTAGATATGATGTACCATATCTTTTAAGCTACTTGGTAAAGAATTGGTTTTCTCTAAGAAAGTTACCTTGGTAGACATATTAGTTTATAAATTTATCTAGGAAAAGAGATGCATGTACAATCATAAATATGATGTTAGGATCTTGTTAAAGAAAGAGATACAATTGAGCCTTGTACGAAGGTTTTGCCCCTTCATAGTGGAATCAATGGAAGTTTCACCTCCTTGCAATAGCATCAATGGAGGTTTAGCCCCTTTGAAGTGGCTCTATCAATGAAATTATATTAGTTTACAATGTATTTTTATTTTTATTTTTATTCAGGTGTGTGTTAGTTATATAAATATTATTGGACTGTTTCATATTAGCTTAAGTTTTTAAGTTGAATGATAATTCAACATGGTATCAGAGCTTTATTGACTGAGAGGTTGTTAGTTCAAATCCTGAGGCTCCCTATTTTTCAAATCCATATGTAAGAGCTCGAAAAGAACCTTTAATTATGTATGCATGCATGTATATATGCATATTGTTGGCCCACTTCTTCATATTTTTGTATAGTGACTATTTTATAAATACCTTTGGGTGATTGAGATTAAATTTTCAACGTAATGCAGGTTTTCCTAGTTATATTTTCCGTCAAAGTCTTTGATAGTCATTATGACTAGTTTATCGAGACCTTTGGATGATCAGGATTAAATTTTTAACTCAATGCAGGTTTTCCTAGGTATATTTTCCATCAAAGTCTTTGATTAGTCACTAAGGCACTAAGAGAATTGTCTGGTATGGTAATGCAGGTGTGACTTTTGACCTTTGTTTGCCTTACAATCATTGTGATAGAGATCAGCTAGATTCGGTGAAGTCTTTTGACCTTTCTTGGATTACAATCGTGGCTGAATCTTAATCTTTGGTCAGTGCCTATTAGTTTTCAATTTATTTCATTATCACTCACTAATGACTGAGTATATCATCATTTTAATATTAGTTTCAACCAATAAGGCAACCAAAGACAACTGAAGCGTCAGTGGGTGTTCTTCTCATACGAAAGACAATAGTATGACTTCTCAACTGACCAACACCTAGCCATTTAGTTCGTAGCACAGCCTCAAACTTGCTGTGTCTACAGTAACAACTCGTTCCAACATGGTTCATGATAATGTAAAGAAGACACAAATTATGAAATATGAACTAAAACGAATGTTGTCAACTAGCTCTGACTACTGTGGCGAATGTTTAGGGAGTTGAAGGCTTGAAGCAGTCTAAGAAAAGGTTTAGTTGCAACCAGAAAATTTAGGTTATAGTTGTAAAGTTGGAACTTATGAAGTAATGGAACTTATGAAGTCATCAAGATCACTGCTGAAAGATTTTTTTCCCTTCTCTTGTTTGCTGAACATCTTGTTTGTACCTCTCTCTCTCTCTCTCTCTCTCTCTCTCTCTCTCTCTCTCTCCGTCAAGTTCGTTTTGGTTCCGCTATGTTCATCCCTTAACTATTTGGATTCTCATGGCCTCGGGTTTTGTTTTGGATTTTTCTTAGGATCCTATGCTTCATGTCCAAAACATATGCTTTCAAGTACAGTTCGGTTTCTAATATGTTTCCGATATAATTAGCAAAATATAAAATATAAAATTTTAACCACATGCCTAAAATAGTAAACTTTTAACTATTAAATATCTTGGACATACCTTAACATATATCATATCACAAGTAAAAAAAAAAAAGAAAAAAGAAAAAACAAGAATGAAAATGTTGTGCAGAAAAATGAAATAGTACAATGGGTGGGTAGAAAAATGAAATGACCATTTTACCCTTTACGTGAACCTAACTTAAAATAACTTTAACATAGAATAATTGATATTCGGGTTTCATTTGTCCCTAATTTTTGATGGGTCAAACCATACTCCAGCCATTTAATTTGGATATCTAAAATGGGACCCAAAAGTTACATATTAGATGACATTTAATACCCATATACATATAACTTTGCCTTCGATCGGATCGGATTTCAGATAATCCGACCCAATTGACAGATCTACTGTCTCTATCTCCGTCTTAAAATAACTTACAGACATACATAGGCACATGTAGGTTCAGTTAAACTAAGCAACAAGAGCGAACTGATCATAGAACTAGTTAACCACAAGCCTAATTTTGCATGGAATACGGATCCCTTTGTAGGACTTAAAGCAAACCGGATGCACATGGTAACATAAGGTGGGTCACTGAACAGGGATCATATAATAGCATATAAAGTGCACACTAATTAATTCCTTTCTTTTATTTCTTATTTTATCCTTATAGTAATTAATTTATGTCCTAATGGGGACCCTTTCTTTTCAGACCTCTACCATTAAACCGCTCTGTGACATATATTTTAGTTTGCGAATAAAACTTATTTATTGATGGTTTGTTTGGTTTTGTCATGCAAAACCAAAACCATGTCTGTCTTTCTATTTTCTCATAGGAGGATTTTTAAATATTTACTTGATACGGCATGATGGTTGGAATTATAGCCGGATCTTTGTTAATGCCTTGGCGAAAACCATAGAGACAATATAAGAAAAGGAGCAAGATTCTTAGTACAATTCTTTTGTAATTTTATAAAGGTAATCTTTGATAGTCGGTGCTGTAATTTTCAAGCATTATAATTTTTCAAAGCTTAATGGGGACACAAGTCAAAAGGATTCAGAGAGTGTGAACCGAGATCTCCTGCTATAAGTGGAGAATAAGAAAATAAGTATGATGAGAAGTTAGAAGATGGTGCACATAATCACTTCTTTTGTTATAATCTCCTGTTAGCAGACATAAATACATGAGTGAACGATGGTCAATCTATATCATATAAATATTAACCTTTGATGTATGTTAACATCTCTATTGGTCCATTGGCAGATAAGCCATCATTTTATGGGCCACCCTATAAGAGAGCAACAACTCTGAAATCATGGTATCAGGTAAATGATCATAACTCCAAGTAATGGAGCCCCCGGCTCATTTTGTTGCACGTAATGTCCACTGATTGCGATCATCCGACTCCTTAAATGGACCGTAGAAAAAATTGTCTGATCTACTTCACCTGATATATGGTGCAAATGTTCCCAAAAGTAGACTACAAAAATGCCAGACCGATGAGTTGATGATACATCTCGCACTGAAACAGACACCATGATCTACTTTGTGCACGAAGTTTCTGAGTATAACCACAGATAAACAAGATGATCGTCCCTAGTGACTATAGCCACTTTCAATCTGATAATTCACCAACTTCTTCGGGACGTGGGGAGAAATGTGCTGACTCTAAGGAAATTCGTGCCCTTTTGGTGGGGTTCCATTAGAATTTATGCTATTTACATGGTAGCCCATTCTCATGACTATGTAGATTTGCAAATCCGAAGTGTACCTCTATCCCTAAAGTCGTAGAATCTTCTTTAATGTGACCACAAGCATTCACATAATAATTTGAAATTTCATTGCCAGATGGTTCTTCACCCACTGAAATATGTATAGAATAAACAAAAGAAAAAGGAAAATAGGTCAACATTATGGGATTTCCTTTTGAGCTCAATGGGTTGATAAAAGAAGATGTCGTTGACCTCGTTTCTAGTTATGACCCATTCGTACTAGCAATTTTAGTAAGGGCGAGGTGATGCACTATTAGTTTTTGAAACAAAATGCAAAACAAGGTGTAAAAGCAAGGTATGATGGATCATTAATCCACGACCCTTAGCTTTGAAGCAACTTCCTCTTGTCCTTTGGCCTTGTTATAAAGCTACTACTTTCACATGTACACAACTTTTAGTGCTAGCAACCACGTGGGTGAGGTCACAGCTTGCCAAGTCATCCACCTGGTCCAGGTGGCACAATTTGATCGGTGCTAACTTGTTTTCGGCTCATAACAGGTGGAAAATGCTGTTAAGAGAATGGGCCAAATGGTTTGAAACTGCACCATGCCTGACAACCAAAGCTTTGGGACCCACATGTAGTGCAGATATACACATATCCCACGCGGGCTGGTATTGCATGCGTGTGGGTTTGGGCCATTGTTAGCTGTTGTTAGAGTAAGTCGAAATGGAGAAGTGATGGCAGAAGGAATTGGGCCAGGGAGAAGAAAAGATAGTCCCACAAACTAGGACGATCCAAAACATGAAAATATATATACAAGGATGGCCGTCATACACCTTGTGAGGAATACCTTTTCATCTTTTGGCAATTCCATTCCAAATGCCTTTTATCATAATCCAAAGAGGAATGATATCCACAGCCACCACAAGCAACTACTTTCAAGCTAATATTGTACCACCATTTCGACAAAGCTTGCAACCATTCTACTACAAGGTTTATACATGGTTTGTCTAAGAAGAAACACATGCAGCTCCAACAATCTGCTTCTGGGTCAATCAGATAGATATTCACCTCTAGTAAACACTGAGCTCCATTATTTGATCAATGTAAGATGTGATGATCGAGCGACGGCTTTCTATCGCACTGGCGCACGAAGGGACTCTTGTGTGCAGCATCATGGGTTCCAGTTGCCTTCACAAGTCTCTGTTTGATTTAAGGTTATTCATGAAAAAACTAGTTTGCCTACCCAAAAAAATATAAATAAAAAGATTTGTACATATGTCCAGTTTCATATCTCTTAAACTCATATGTACTATCTTTAATTACTTTTGTCATGTGCTTTCTACCTGCTTTTCTTTATTTTCATACTTGTGTCTTTGCTGTTATATGTTCTTAAGCCAATAAATAGCTTTTTTCTTCGTTTTACAGCAATGTTCACAGCTCAAAAAGAGGTTATTTAGAAGTTTAGATAATAGTAAGGGAAATGATATTGCAGTCTATTGATAATGACACAGCTCTCACTATAAAAAAATGAAGGCTGGTTATGGTGCAAGGCACCTGCTCTGTATGGAAAAGCTATGAAAATTTAGTGGAGGAAATGTTTAATTACCAACGCTAGAACTGTAATTGCCAGATATGGAAGTAGAGGTTTGTATCATGGCTATAAATGGGTATTTGCCACATGGGAAACAAGTGGGGTCTAGCTTTGTTCGTGAAAGTGGGGTCCAACTTTGTTGCATTGAGGTGGAGAGTGAGCTGTGCGTGTAAGGCAAGTAGTTGGAGAGGTGGACTCTGTGCGCGTGTGCAGGTCGCCAGAACCTTTTGTTTCTTCTCGTTGTTGCCTTTCCCGCTTGCAGCTTTCTCTGTTTTGAGAGCAGGAATTTCTTTTTCTCCAAAAGAGAGGCAATCGAGAAAAGGGAGGAAAAGTTGGGAAAGATCCCACCTAAAAGGCCGAATTGATCCGATGGGGCGGCGTCTTCAAGGTCTCTCTGTGGGGTGCTGCCACGTGGCATAGGTTGATTCATGAGTCGGTTTCCTGGTTCTCAACTTTTCCTTGGATATTTTTCTGTTTTATTTTACTTTCTCAAGAGCCTCTTAAGCAAATTGGTGTTCATAGCTTTGGGCAATTAATCTTTCTTATATTGAAATTGTTATTATTCAAGAAATGCTACAGACACACGAGACCTAACATCTTTTGAAATTGACCTAGGAGCCGCTAGTCAAGACGAGTTGATTTTGAGGTGGATTCCACCTTTTGAGGTTGTAATATTGAATTCAGGCGTAGGTGACATCAATCTTATTATTAAAGAGGGGGAATGATTTGCATTCTATCTATATCAAGTGGGCAAAAATTAATCCTAAATTTCAGGCGTTTCAAGTGGATCTCTTGAAAATTGATGACTCAATCGGTTGCACAATGCGCACTTGACATTTATAGAATGCAAGCCCGCACTTTCTTTTCCTTTTTTTTTTTAAAGAAAGAGTAAAATTCTATAGGAAATGATATACTAGTCAAAGACTATTAACTAGAGATTTTGGGATTAAATGGGACATATGGCAGGTTGAGAGGGAGCTTTACTTAGATTTCTAGTCAAAGAACCTTAGTTTATCACAAAGCAGTGGAGTGGTGAGGAGAAGAATAGCCCTCCTCGTGCTAGTACACTATTACTCATGCTAGTACACTATCAAATATATAATAGAACATAACTGAAAACTGTTCCAGCAAGAATCTAGACCAGAATGTATATGCAAACACCTCAAAAACTCTCATGCAAACTAAACATTATCTAACCATATTACTCTTAAGGTGGGTAAATTAACCCTCTCTCTAGTAAGACTATCCTATAAATCATTAGTGGAACAAAAAGAATGAATGAAGTTACTGGCGATGGAAAAGATTTTATCAATGAAATGCCAAAATCACCAAGGTGGGGAGTTCTTTCCGTTCATTCATAATATTGCATTTGAAGAATTGCCTTCCTCAATCAAGGGTAGCAAAGCATTACTAAAAATGGGGCTTTAAAAGATGGCAAAAGAAGAAGACTTTTAGTAAATTGTCTTCTTAAAAATAATCTAACACAATTTCACTAAACCATCATTAAAAATCATATTTAAGAAGATGGTTCTATGATAGCCATCTTCTTTAGTTTCATGAGAAGATTTTTTTTTTTTTAATAGGAAGAATCTAAGAAGATGGTTCGGAGAAATTGTCTTTAAATGTTGGACTTTTAAAGATGGTTTTGTAAAACCATTTTTAAAATTTAGATTTATAAAGCAGGTTTCATGAAATCATTTGAAAAACATTCTTTCTTATGAAGTTTTACAACTATCTTCCATTTCATGTCTTTGACTGTTTCCATCTACATAGTAGCATATTAGACTACGTACATAGCTTGAACTGCATCTTGGTGCATTTTCAATCTAGATAGCTTCAATTAAAACATCACAGTCAAATTGGAATTACATATATGTATATATTCTCAGCTAATATCGATTGGAGTGTTAAGGATCTTTTTTATTTTGTCTCATGTTTCACATATTGTATAAATATTATGATTATAAAGTTTATTTCTTAAAGTTTATTTTTTCCTTCCTATGCATGGATCTTTCATGTTTAATTGCATATATATTTTTTGTTAATTAAAATTAATATTCAAGCAGGCTTATAATTTAGATTTTTTAATATTTTATTAACATTTAGTAAAATGCCCAGCTGAGTCCACTAATCTTTTCATGTATGAAAAGTTTTTACACACATTTGAGCTTCAATTTTTTGAAAAAATGAATAAATATGCTTGGATGACCATGACAAGATCATCAAGAGAATATGAGGAGAAAACAAAAAAGTTTAAAGATTTTGCACTTAGGGCCAAGGGTGATTACAATTGCATGCAGTGCCCATACTCAAGATGTTGAAACCTTAAAAAGGTAATTGTAAGAAGTTGAAAGAACATTTGTGCTTAAATGAAGTTGATAAAAGCTGTCACCTTGGATTTGGTATAGATAAGAACATCCTCATGGGCCTTCTTCAGGGGAGAGAAGATGTAAATATGAAGACAATGTAGGTGTTGCAGGTAGCACAGCTGTACCAATGCTTTAAGATGAATATTATGACTTCAAGGATGTTCGAAACAATTTCGAATTACATTGAAGGAAGACGATGAGCTGTTGTATGTTGGGTATAAATTATAACAAGTTAACCGCAGTAATATAACTTTACAATATGAAATTAAGATTTAGTTTTTCAGATCAAGGTTTTACAAAAGTCATGAAAGTGGTGGGTAAAATACTACCAAAAAAGAATAAAATGGTGAGGTCCACATGGGAGGTAAAGAAAACCATGGCTGCACTAGGATTGAAGTATAAAAAGATATATGCTTTTCCTGATTATTGCATCTTGTACATGAAGGAGTACAAGAATAGAACTATATGCTATCTTGTGGACAATTAAGATGAAAGTTGAAGAAGAATTCAACTGTGAAGGTGAAAGACGAGCTTGCAAAGGTCCTATGATATTTTCGCTATTCCAATGTTTAAAAGAATCATTCGAATTATGGAAACAATGAAGAAACTAGTATAACTTGTTGAAGAGAGAGTAGTTGATAGCTATATATGCCATCTAGCAAATAGCTTAGTGTAGAAACTCGTAGACTTCATGTAACCTAATTTTGGAGAAGAACCTAGAAACTTATGACTTGCAATATTTGTAAATGAGATTAATCCTTATAGTTTTATGAGCAGCATGTACATTTGTTGACGTGTTATAATGGTTTGTTACAACCTTCCTTTGTTGCTACGCATGAAGAGGAAGTTCATGATATTAATTATGTGATATTGAGTCCCAAGCAACTAGAGAATTATATTGTCATGTATTTGGCTTATGATCTTAAGAGGGTATGGACGTATGAGTTGAAACTCACGATGCATATAAGAAAGAGTCATTCACCTTAAAGACTATATTGTAGTGGACAATAAGTGAGTTCTTTGCTTATGATAATTTGTCTGGATGCATTGTGAAGGGATACAATGCTTGTCTTATTTGTATTGACTAAACGTGTACCATATGACTTAAACATGGTAGAAAAATGACATTCCTTAGCCATAGAAGATGGTTGCATAGAGATAATCCATACTATTTCAAGAAGGGGAAATTTAACATTAGTGCAGAGAGAAGGACACATCCAAAGATGTTGACAGAACGAAAAGTATTGAAATATGTTGAAAATCTTAATGGATTATGGGAAAGAAGAAATAAACTAAATGTGATTTGTACCTTGAGGAGAATATGTGTGAAATCTTGACTGATACCTTCCTTCACATGCTAGGAAAAACAAAGGATTGATTTGTACCTTGAATGAATCTTATGAATATGAGTTTGAAGAGAATGTTGCATCCAAAAGATAGGGGTTACTGATGAACATACTTTCTTAAAGTAAATTATATACTCAACAAAAAGGAGAGATGAATAGTGTATAAAACTCTGTCAGAGCTCAAAGTCCCAGATGGCGTTGAATCCATAGAAGAGTTGAAATTGTTAGAGATGAAGTTGCACAATTGTTATGCACTAATGAACAACTTCTGCATGTAATAATACATTTAATGCTGCCAGATAAGGTTAGATGATCTATTATAAAATTTTGTTACTTCTTCAATACTTTTTGTAA
This sequence comes from Warburgia ugandensis, assembly GCA_035236585.1. Classification (NCBI taxonomy): domain Eukaryota; kingdom Viridiplantae; phylum Streptophyta; class Magnoliopsida; order Canellales; family Canellaceae; genus Warburgia; species Warburgia ugandensis. The sequence continues at coordinate 17,423,937 of CP141133.1, forward strand.
GAATGTGGTGGATGTTTTAAGACTGTAACAAATCCAAGAATATCTTGTCACAACTTTATGTGAGCTTGTGACAATCTTCCCTCAATCCTTCTTTGATATCATAGTACACTTATTAGTGAGTATTTATTAGGAGTGAATGTTATTAGAATCTCAAGAAAGAAACATTCAGTTGGATTTCATGATCCAAAAGTTGGTGAACCTCTCTCTGAGTGATTGTGTGTCCACATTTGAACATAAAGAATAGGACCAAGCATACCTTTATGTCTTGTGAAATAACGTTGATGAAGTCTACCTATATGTTGATTAAGTTGACTCTCTCTCTCTCTCCCTCTCTCTCTCTCTCTCTCTCTCTCTCTCTCTCTCTCTCTCTCTCTCTCTCTCTCTCTCTCTCTCTCTCTCTCTCTCTCTCTCTTTGCTTTCACAATTTTTGCAGTTTTATATATGTGAAAAAATTAATTAAGGATAGATTTTTCTTTATATCTCTTCATTTGTATAATGAGAACATGGACTTCTTCAAAGTGAAGTATCCAAATTATATAGAAAACCAAAAGTGGTACAATATGAGCATTGTCGCACTTATACCACTTGCTTCGTCAAAAGGTAAAATGAATTAATTCACTTTTTGTTAATTACATACCATATATGTACTTAATTACATCAATCATCCCACTTAATACACACACACATGTTCAAGATCAGTGAGACATTCCAGGTAATAATATATCTAAATCATTGAGTTGGATGGCGATGGGACCATGACGACAAGTAATAAAGTAACTGGATATGCTATAAATAATTACTATTTTTGCATTGAAGACCATAATAACTCAAGAGTGCAATAGAATAGGAGGGTTAGCGTAGTTGCCAATGCTACTTTCTTTCTAGTTCAAAGGATAATAACAAATAGTGGAAAATGATACTTATTACGAGGTTATATAAGAGATATGGGTGTTGGATTATACTTTCAAAACTTTGATTGTGTTTAAGTGTAATTGGGTGGAACACAACAATGATTGCTTCAAAACTGATGCCCTTGGATTAACATTAGTTAACCTCAATAAGATCGGTTATAAAAATGATCAGTTTAATTTAGCATCTCACGTGAAATGGGTATTTATGTGTAAGATAGATGTGATAAGAGATGGTTAAGTATTCCCTGAAGGATTTTTATGATGAAGATGACCTAGGCGATATTGTAATAGATTACCTTTGTATTGCCAAAACAATCCCATCATCAATATACTTGGTGAGAATGAACTAGTGGTTCCAATTTGTAGTTTAGCATGCTCATATTTTTCAAGTAAAAATGACATTCCCTTCTTCATTTTTGGTGGTTCTATTTAGAATTGCATTTATCCAATGGTGAAATTTTGCATTGTTGAGTGTCAGAAAGTTAGGAGATTGTGAGGGGGTTCAAATAGATCCCTCCAAACTATTCTCTAACTACACCATGGTTGTGAACATCTTCTTTCCAGTGTATTAGGGTAAATCTAGGTCATTTAGCCTTGCTACTAATTTCCCATCATATTCATTACCTTATGATGCTCTAACTAAGATTGGCATAATTTTGATGTGCTATTTTGGATTTTGACCCATAAACCTCTCCCTTAGGAAGTTCCAACAAAATCTATTTCAAAATAGCATGCACACCATAGGTGTCATTTGATGCATGTTGAAGTGTTAAAAAAGCATCAAATGGGTGTCGCTGCTATTTGAAAAGAGTGCTCCAATCAATTCCTAATCTATATGGGATGGCAATATGCGAAGTTAAATATAATTTTGACCTAGTCTTAAACCTAACTAACTTGGGGCCATACATATTTTACCCTAGCACTATTAGGATAAAAAAAATGTTGGCCTTAATCCTAAATTGTAAGGTCAATTTGGGATGGGCCCCTTAATTTGACCAATCTAAAATTTTTTAACACTTAAAAAATTGATTGATAACAATTATCAAATAATTTTTTGTGACAAAATATTAAGGAAGTCATTTAATTACCAAAAGTGCCCATGTACTCAGAGTTTTAAAGAAATATATGTAAGAACATTTAGTTAATATCATGTGGTTGACATTAAGAAGATATGGTTCTTTGTCAACTTTCTCAGGGTATTGTCTTGATACTAATAGTGAACTATTGTAGTTATTTTTTACATGACTCTTAAATTACATGCTATGATACATGGCAATAGGTTGATTTATTTTAGGGATCCAACCCTAGTCGACCTATATTGGTTGGTGTTAGGGGTAGAAATGTTTTTACCTAAATAATATTAGGGTTAGAAATCTATGACCCAAACTAGGTTAGGGTGAGAGGCTAACTAGTGAAAAATCTACCTCAACCTAACCCTTTGCCATCCCTACTCCTAACCTAAGCTACTACTTTGATTGCAGGAATCTTTGGTTATTTGGTACACAAAAACATTTTTTTAGTTGCCAAGATGAATGAATTTCGCCTCTTATTTCTACAACATGACACAATTGTTATGTTGTTTGCAAGACACTCATTTACTTTTAATATACCATAGCAACATTGGTAGGAGAGGAAAACACAACAATTAATTAGTGCGGTGGACAATATGACATGCCCAGTTAAGTAAAGTGAATTTTAAGAATTTGGCAAAAGCTCTCTTTGATGAACACAATAAGTTAAGTACATATTTTTTTATTATAGAGATATCATATGCGGGTAGGAAGTAAGTGAGTTGTGCACGGGTCATACCAGTTGCGGGTCAAACAAGTATGGGTAGAATTACACATTTCAATGGCTGATAAAATGGCTACCCACACCCACATGGTTCACTATGTTGTGAGTTTGCAAGTAAATAGATAATTTACTGTGCACAGACATGAGAGAGAGAGAGAGAGAGAGAGAGAGAGAGAGAGAGAGAGAGAGAGAGAGAGAGAGAGAGAGAGAGAGAGAGAGAGAGAGAGAGAGAAGATCTTCCATACACAAGTACGTATATGCATTGAAGAAAAATGGCATTTAGGCCCACATTTTTGTTTTTTTTTATTGATGCAAGATGGTCATCTAATTTGGTCTCAATCAAATATTCTTGGAACCAAAACTCATTTCTAATGAAAATATTTAAGGGCTTCACTTCTGGGTCTCTTATGTTCATACAATAGATGGTCAAAAATGAAAAACCCTTTTAACATCCACTTTACAACTATAATAGGTCATGAAATGAAAATTTCAAATAGTAGTGAGTTTTGGTACCAAAGGCATTTTTTTAAAGCAAAATCAAATGAACATTTTAGTCTGTTAAAAAAATGACAAAAAAGAGGGTTGCAAACCCCATTTTTCTTCAACACATATCCATACATATGTATGTATGAAATAAATTCCCAAGAGAGAGAGAGAGAGAGAGAGAGAGAGAGAGAGAGAGAGAGAGAGAGAGAGAGAGAGAGAGAGAGATGCTTACATGACTATAAGACAAGCCTTATATCATTCTACTCTACTTTTTGATGTTGAGGCATTTTCATGCATCATATATGTCTGCTAATAATACAAATTGGATATTCCCAAGACCTAGCCCACTTAAGTTGAGGCCTTTCAATGAATGGTTAGAAAGTAGAAAGGAGGTATCACAAATATATTAAACTCTAAATCACATAGATGCTTTTGGGTCCTAGGTCAGGTTTCTTAAGAACTCTCATCACTTAATTTAGATTTCCCTAATTTGTTTTTTCCTACAAAGTTATCATGAGACCATTGATAAGCCTAAATAGAGTATTATGATAAAGGGATCATCTATGCTGAAGATATCATCAAGATACGATTCAACTTTTTAGGGCCATGGGGGAAGATGTGTATGATCAAGACTAATGAATCTGTAGACTATTAAAATCTGAAAATGATAGAAGTAATATCCATCAACAAGATAGAAGTTCAATAGGTTAACATGTTACTAAGACAACCTCTTATGAGGCATATTGCATACTGGATCTAGGATATCTAATCTAGGAAAAATCTTGGATGTAATGCTTGAATGTAAGATTAGTGGATATGATCACATCCATGTGGCACATATACCCCACCAAAAGGTGGTTGTTTGAGAAAGGTCTTGCAGCCAGTGTTTTTTTTCCCTATAAATAATGGGGCCCACTACTAAAATTGGTGTTTTCTAACATGGAAAAAAGAAGATAGTCACTACAAAATCGTTTTATTAAAATAAATCTATGAAAATTATAAAAAAAATTCATCTTATATATATATATATATATATATATATATATATATATATATATATAAGACGGTTTCTCAAAATCCATCTTAAAAAGTCATTGGAAGGGGTTTCTGAGTTTCCATGTGAGGTTGGCTTGGTCTGTTGTGTAGGTCATCTTAGGTTGTCACACCGGATGTCAGTGGGAAAGGAGAGTGTATCGTGTAGCTCCGGAGAGAAAGTGAAGGGTAAAGGCAATTAGGATGCTAGTGTTAGCCTCCCTGTTAGTGTCGGAGAAGAAGGGAAGCATGTCAACCCCAATGGGTTGGATATAATCCCAGTAGCTGGAGAAGATAGAGATGAGGCTTTTCAAGGTTTTGGTTGCAATGAAAAGAAGACTGGAAAGGGGGAGGTTTGCAGGTGAGAACAAAGGGCCCAGGGTGGGGGCGGGGGCGGGGTGTGATGGGTGAGTTTGGTTGTCTTTTTCTCTCCTCCTTTCCTTTCTCTCTATTTTACTACAACTCATGATAGGGAATCAAGCTCCACATGGTGGGTTCTTGTGGAGTTCAACTCACATCGTGTCAATGACAGTTTAATGTTGAGGGCAAATGTCGTTATCCATCCCAACCCCCTTCCTTATTTGTAAAATTTTAGGGGTTTTTAGCCCCACATCTCTATGTTGAGAAAACATAGTATTGTTGGAAAGCTCTCCTCATGTACATCTAAAATTTAAGATTCCAAGGTCAATTTTAAAGTTTTTGGAGAATTAAGTTCTACAGAATTCAATTCCTCATTCCATTTTCAATTAAAAATATGATAAAGATACATGAAATACAATTAAAACTTAGGGTTATTACAAAATTATACACATTGATCATTAAATTACACATCATGGTTACTTTTTAGATGCCATTTTAGATATTAAAATAATATGAGGATAGGGTATGGTTTTACAATTTTAAAAGTTCTAGTTGTCAAATACCATATATTAATTTATATGGAGTCGAATAACTTTAATTAGTATGATAAATTGATTTTATGTTAGATACTGTTAGGCACAGTAGTTAGGATCTAAATCACATAGAAATGCAATCACACATAGAACACAAGGATTTACGTGGTTTGACTATGTATAGCCTACGCCCACGAGAGGAGGAGGGGAATATCTTCACTATGAGAAAGGATTACAACCTTTTTGTTCTTATAATTTTGGCTCTGCCTCTAGTCCTATTTATAGAGGCCAGAGGCGGTGAAAAGTTTCCCAGTAGGATTCTAATCCTACTTTCCTCTTCCTTCTCTGATTAGGACTCCTAATCAGATTAAGATTACATTTAACTAACTTGCCTTATTTTGTAGGATTCTTCGAGTGTAATTATGCGGATGGACATCATCAATTCTCCCCCTCCATCCCCATGCCATACTCCACTAGTATCAACTCATGCCTGCTATGTTTTTACATACCAGTAGCTTCTCATAGGTTACTACCTTTGTTAACATATCTATAGGATTCTCATCAATGTGAATCTTTTCTAGCTTTAGCATCTGTTCTTCTGTCACCTCTCGTATCTAGTGATACTGTATGTCAATGTGCTTGGTGTGCATGTGATGCATCAAGTTTTTGCTCAGGTCTAGAGCACTCTGACTGTCGCAATGTATCTTGTATTCTTCCTGTGTGATACCGAGCTCTTGAAGAAATCGCTTTAACATTTCCTTGCTTGTTTCAGCTACAACAATATATTCAGCTTTTGCTGTCGATAGAGCTACGCACTTCTACAACTTGGACTGCCATGATACAGCTCACCCTGCAAAAGTGAAAATGAACCCTGATGTTGACTTTCTTCCATCAAGATCTCTAGCCATATCAGCATCTGTGTAACCTTTCAGGAGTGTATCTGTACTTCCAAAGTACATGCACAACTTAGATGTGCCATTTATGCACTGTAGTATCCACTTCACAGCTTCCCAATGATCTTTGCCTAGATTTGAAAGAAATCTGCTCACGACTCCTACTGCATGAGCAATATCTGACCTTATGCACACTATTGCATACATCAAACTCCCAACTGCTAATGAGTAGGGAATCTTAGCCATCTTATATGTTTTCTATAGTGTTGAGGGACATGTCTTCTTGCTTAATTTGAAATGATTACTTAGTGGAGTGTTGACTGGCTTGGCGCTCTCCATTTTGAACCTCTTGATTACTCATTCAACATATTTTTCCTGTGACAGCCACATTTTCCTTGTTTTCCTGTCATGTGTAATCTTCATCCCCAACCTGTTGATCATGGTCATATCTGATCAAACTATCAACATGTCATCTACATAGAATAGTAGAATGATGAATTTACCCTCAAGTTATCTCTGGGCATATACACACTGATTTGTAGCTATTCTTTTGAAACCTTGATTGGTCATGAAGGAGTCAAACTTCTTATACCATTGTCTTGGCACTTGCTTGAGGCCATAAAGACTTTTCTTCAACTTATATACTAGATGCTTCTTCTTTTCGACTTCGAAACCCTCCAGTTGTTCCATGCATATCTCCTCCTTGAGATGTCCATGTAGAAAAGCTATCTTGACATCCATCTATTCAAGCTCTAAGTTGTGTCTTGCCACCAATCCGAGTATAATCTTGATTGATGTCATCTTTACTATTGGTGAGAAGATCTGGTCAAAGTCTATTCGTTTCATCTACTCAAAACCTTTGACGACCAATCGCACTTTGTACTTGACTGGTTCTCCATTGCCTCCTCTTTTAACCTTGAAGACTCACTTGTTCTTTAGTGCTCTTTTCCACTTGGGAAGTATGACTAACTCATATATCTGATTTTTCTTTAATGAGCTAATTTCTTCTTGCATAGCTTGCACCCATTTGCCCTTGTCTACATGCGCTAGGGCTTGTTGAAAATTCTCTGGCTCCCCCTCATCAATGAGCATGATATATTCTAATTTAGAATATTTCTGTGATGGAATCAGAATACAACCTCTTATTGATATTTTTGGCTGAGCTTCTGCTTCAGGCTGAGGTGATGACTCAACATCTAATGTTGTAACATCTTTTGGTACAGGGGACTGATGCTCCCCCAGCTCGAACTCCTCTGCCTTTGGTTCAGCTTCTGGTGCAGCTTCTAAGTCGATTTGAATGGGTGCCGAATCTAGTACTAGACCTGGATTGCTAATGGTGACCTGTTGATCAAGTAGCAGGTGGTCTTTACAGTTTGACCCTGGAATGGCTTAGGTAGCTTGGCCATATTGAGCATGCATCTTACTCTCTCCACAATGGTTTGGTTCATCCTCTCAGTTATTCCATTGTGCTGTGGGGTGTGTGGAACTATCTTCTTGTGTCGAATGCTGTGTGCTGCGCAATATGCCCTGAACTCTTTTGATGTGTATTCTCCTCTATTGTCTGTTCTGAGGCTCTTGAGCTTCTTTCCAGTTTGTTGCTCCACCATCACGTGGAATCTTTTGAAGCATTCGAATACCTATTCTTTATTCTTTACAAAGTATACCCATACCCTCCTAGATGCATCATCTATAAAGGTTACAAAATATTTGTTTCTGCCCAGTGACTCTACTTCCATAGGACTACATACATTCGAGTTCACTAAGCTCAAGATTTTATTTCTTTTATTACTAGAAGAGGAGAAGGAAACTCTATGTTGCTTGCCAAATAAATAGTAAATACATGGATTAAGAGTTATACCTTTGGTTAGTTTGATGAGCTGCATCTTTGCAAGTGTGAACAGACCTTTCTCTCCCATGTGGCCTAGTCTTTTGTGCCAAACATTTGGAGATCCTTCATCCTCCACTATGTTAAGGTTGTCTTTGGATATTCTTGTGTGGGTCTTGTACAGTGTGCTGCATATGTGTACTTTAGCCACGATCATAGCGCCTTTCATTAGTTTCCAGGTACTGTTGCAAAAGTAGTTGGTGTAGCCTTGTCTATCAAGGGCCGGGACTGATATCAGGTTCAATCTGAGTTCTTGTATGTGTCACACATCCTTGAGTACTACTGTGCAGCCTATGTTTGTCTTTAGCTGCACATCACCGATCCCAACTATTCTTGAGGAACTATCACTCCCCATCTTTATAGTTCCAAAGTCTCCTTCTTTATATGTGATGAAGAAGTCCTTGTGTGGAGTGGCGTGATAGGAAGTTGCTGTGTCTATCACCCACTATACTTCTCTCTTGATTACATGCAGGCATGAATCTTCCTTAGTAGTGAGCACTGCTATGTCCTGAGCAATGGTGACTAGTGTCTCACCATTGTCCTCCTTTGGCTTGCCATGACCCATCTCTTTCTTCAGTTTTCGACAATCTCTCTTCATATGCCCTGGAATGCCATAGTGGTAACACTTGAAATGTCCTCTAGGTTGACTTTTTGATTTGTTGTGAGTCTACAATCTCCCTCTTAGCCTACCCTTGCTCCTCCCCCTTTGCCTATCTCTCCTAGTGTGCTTGTTTTCTATTACTAGGGCATGTGCATAGTTTATGCCAACTTCTTTCCTTTTGGTCTCCTCATTGAATAGCGCGTCTTTGACCATAGCCATGGTCAATTTTCCTTTTAGTGCTGAGTTGCTAAGTGAAATTACTAGTGTCCCCCAACTTTCAGGTAGTGAGCTCAGCAATAGTAGAGCTTGCCATTCATCTCCAAGTTGTAACGCCACTGTTCCTAGTTGATTTACTAGATTTTGAAATTTGTTGGTATGTTCAGCCATTCATCTCCAAGTTGTAACGCCACTGTTCCACCCTCCTTAGCTTTAGATTAATAAGCCTTTTTATTAGCAAGGCCTTGTTTCGAGCGGCCTTAGCCTAATACATATTCTTTAACCTTTTTTAGAGAATATAGGAATTTTCTTCTTGAGCAATGTGATGAAATACGCTGTGATCAATCCCCTATCGGATTTGACCTATGGTTTTCTTATTCATTTTTATCTAGTCTTTTTTAAAAACTCCATCAGGTCTTTTTCCATGATCATCTAAGGGGTCATGAAGATCTTTGCAGTGCAAAATCCACAACGTATAATTGGCAGCGTTTAATTTTATCATGGCTTCAGTTCTAGAGCTGGTCTCCTCCATAGTTTCAAACTTTATTTCTATCTTTCTAAGTATAATTGGAAAGAATGGAAGGTACGGATGAGTCCATAATAGTCAAAACCCTTAGGAAGGGTATTTTTGACAATTTTAGGGGTGCCCTAAATTTTCTGTTGGGGGGGGGGGGGGCGGAGGGGTATCCTTATCAATTTAGGGGGGGGCGGATTGAGCGCGTAGGGGTGCCCTCTGTAATTTTGCATGATTCTATTTTAGACCGCAGAGAGGGTGTCATTATCAATTTTTTAGTCTGCTATGTCTGGGCGCTAGGGGGTGTCTTTATTAAACAAGCATCTGAGTTTTTAGACACCTGATATAAAAGATAAAGTTTAGAAGAGAAATAAAACATAACCTTCTCTTCTCTCCTCTTGGTGCGGCATGTGGTAGCTTGCTGCATTGCTTCCTAAGGTTGAGATGGCGATCAGCCGTTTCCCTTAGTTGAGGCGGTGATCTGCGCTGCTACTGAGTGCGTTGTTATCCGGAAAAGTGTTTTCTGGGTAGATCGTTCTCCGACGTGGCTTCTCGGATTGCGGCATCTGTGGGTGATCCTCCTTTACGATGATCTTCTGGCAAAGGTTTTTCGGAGTGTGGAAGTCTTTGGCAAGGTGAATATTCTGAGATAAGTGTCGCCTTCCTTTTTGTTTCCTTTTTTTCTTCTTCTTCTAGTTTCGGTTAGTAGTTGCTGGCTAGCCAAAACCAAGCTTCTCTTTCCTCCTTTTAGGTCTATATAAGGGTTTTTTATAGGCTTTTCCACCGGCTGGCTGAAAACCTTTTTCCTCTCTCTCTCTCTCTCTCTCTCTCTCTCTCTCTCTCTCTCTCTCTCTCTCTCTCTCTCTCTCTCTCTCTCTCTCTCTCTCTCATTTGCCGGCAATGGGGGTTTTCGGACTATTTTTCTACCAGCCGGCTAAACCCTTTTTCCCCCTTTTCTTCTTCTTCTTCTCGACAAGGAGATCGTCGGCCTGGAGTCTTTTTCTCTCTCCCTCTGTTTCGGCTATAGCAACAAGGGGTTCTGGTCGGGTTTTTCTTTGACCGACCAGAACCCTAGTACCCCTCCTTCTGATTTTAATTTTTTTGGCAAGAAGTCTTGTCAGAGAATGGTTCTCCGGCTTAGGCAAAGTCTAATCTTGGGTTAGTTTTTTATAGACTGATTTGGATCACTCGATCTGAGTGATCTGGGTCATTATCCAAACTATCTGGGTCGTTCGATGGTCGAGCTATCTGAGCCCTCCAATCTAGGGTTTCTTTGTGATCTGGGCTTCCACTCAACCTGGAACTGAACAGGATCTGGGCCGAGCCTATCTGTGTCCAAACATAGTTTGGGCTTGGACTTGAGCTGGGTTGCACCTGGGCTGGTTCTAATTGTGGATTGAGGCCGTACCAAGCCCAAGTCTAGATGCGGATCTGGGCCGCTCTTAGCCCAAGTATAAACATGGATTTGGGTTGTTCTTAGCCCAAGTCTGAACGTGGATCTGGGCTGCTCCTGGCCCAAGTCTGAATGTGGATTTGGGCCGCTCCTGGCCCAAGTCTGAACCTGGATTTGGGCCGCTTCTGGCCCAGGTCCGGTCAATCTCATGCATTGCTAGTTCTTTTTCGGCAGTCTTCTTCTGTGTTCACCTGCTTTGATACCACTTGTTAGGGTAGTATTTAGGATCAAAATCACACAGAAACACAATCACACATAGAACACATGGATTTATGTGGTTGGGCTATGTATAGCTTACATCCAAGAGACGAGGAGGGGAATATCTTTACTACGAGAAAGGATTACACCCGTTTTATTCTAATAATTTTGGCTCTGCCTCTGGTCCTATTTATAGAGGCTAGAGGCGGTGAAAAGTTTCCTAGTAGGATTTTAATCCTACTTTCATTTTCCTTCTTTGATTAGGACTCCTAATCAGATTAAGATTACATTTAACTGACTTGCCTTATTTTGTAGGATTCTTCGGGCATGATTATGGGGATGGACGTCATCAGGTTCATGAAAGGCTAAAAGGATTAATTTTCTTCTCTCTTTTTTTTTTTAAATTATTATGTTTAAGTGTTGAATAATATAACCCAAGATATGTGAAAATAGTTTAAGGTACATGCCAAGTGGTTTAAGGAAATTTTCATTTTGGTTAATATTTAATATTTTATTAATTATATGTAAAAAATAAATGAACTAAATCGAACATAAATGCTTAGGTTTTGGATATTGAAGTTAGAATCCAAAGTTAAACAAAAAATGTAGAAATCAAAATGGTTAGGATATAGTTATGGTAGAATTTGACAGAACCCGACCGATTGAGAGTCTTAGCCTAGAAAGTCAAAACCCACGTTGATTTTCCTTTATCATTCAGTTGGAAATAATAGCAACAGTTAACACTCAAAGGCGTTTGCTCATGAGCTAGTTGATAACTCATGCGAGTCAATTTGTTTGTGCCTTGAGATATTTCTTCATGAAAGTCTTCAACACCAATTGGCTAAAGCCATGTGAGAGTCGGGTGGAAACTCCAGTGCTACTTGAGAACTTTGTCCATTCCATTACCAACAGGTTGGATTTCACTCTAACCAACTAATTGAACTCTTCCAAGGATTTATCCAAATATCTTGTCTTTATTAGTTGATTGGAGCATCACCATCAATCAATTTGCATTACTAAAAGTGATTTTAAGCTTTAGAGTTCTATTTATCATTCGACTAGCAAGTCATGCAAACTAGTTGGCAGGTAATAGACCTTCTTCTTTTCCTTACTGTATATGTGTTTCAATTGGTTGAAGATGAGATGAACTAGTTGAAAGCTTGAAGAGTTCATTCGCTTGTGTTGTAATTCAAATTTCACTCAATATTTCAATAATCTAGACCATAAAGAATCATTCTTATGCGTGCAAAAACATGGTTAGACATCATAGATCAAGATTTTGTTATCATCAAAATTAAAAAGGGCTTAGGGTAACAAATTTTCTCTTTTGTTGATGATAAAAATTGAATAAAAAAGGATGAAAAAAATGACATTAAGAACTAAGTAATCTTTCTTTCCCAAATCTCTCCTCCCTTTTGTTAGAAGAAAAAAGATGAGGATGAAGGGAATGATAAAACTCTTCTTAAAAAGATGCTTTCATGAATACAAATAGACCTCCCCTCCACTTGCAATCCCCCTTCCCACCCTTGCAACTCTCTCTCTCTCTCTCTCTCTCTCTCTCTCTCTCTCTCTCTCTCTCTCTCTCTCTCTCTCTCTCTCTCTCTCTCTCTCTCTCTCTCTCTCTCTCTCTCTCTCTCTCTCTATGTGTTGTGTGTGTGTGCATACATTTTCAAGATAAAATAGAAATACAGGACATTAACATAAAAGCCATTCATTTCATTTCATTAACAATCAAAATCTGTAGACATTGAAAAACATAGTCATCCAAAAGAAACAATGCCATATCTATCAAGATTGTTTCCAAATTTATTAGCACCAAATCTAAAATAGGGGGACCTAGGGATAAAATGCTAATAAGCAAAAAAAATGGTAAGGCTTGTAGGTCAGAACAACTTTAATCTTCACAAAAAAAAAAAACAACTTTGGTCTTTGGTCTTGATCCATGCTCCATTTTCCAACTTATATCTAAGAGACCTTATTGAAGTAGCATCTATGAGGCATGATCTCTTAAAATGGATAGGTTCCTCATGACCAACTAGGATTTTTAGCCTTTTCAACAATTCAAAGATGGAGGTTGTGAAGGTAGTTTGTTACATTGGGCTTCACCTTATACTCCCATGTATGGTGGATCACCTAAGAAAAGTTTATGTTCTTCTCCGTAGGATCAATTGAATTATACTTAATTTCAACAAATTTATATTGATTTGGTCTCTAACCTTTAGGACCAATATCATGTAAATGAACATATGAGCTGGTTAAGCTTCCAAATATAATTCAACAATATTAATTAATACATCTTCATGCACCTATTTTTGACCAATAGTAGTATGATATATCCTTCTCTTTATTGCATCATTTTTTATGTCATCTTCAGTGTTCATCCCTTAGTGGAACATCCATAAGTGCTCTAAGATCATGAGATCCAATGCACTAGAGTTCCATTAGCATAAGTGTTTAAAGATCCATTCACATCCCTTTTCATGTTAGACTAAAACATTCTAACAAGGTTCTAATAAACTTCTCTCCCCATACTAAAAAATTCTTTAATATGTAGTCTATAAAAGTGAGATTCAAAACAAAGACGAAGAGAGTTAGTGAAGATACAACATCTACCATGCCACACAAGCCTTCTAGAGAACATTGTGGTGCTAAATTTTAAGATCAAGAGGTTGTTAGGAATCCATCATTTTTTGGTGGAGAACTCTTGTTCCCCATAGGCAATGCACACATTTTGTTAGACCAACTCTAATTTTTCCCTAAATTACTATTGCTTTGCATATTGTTTTTCTAGGACCTGCCATTTGAATACTACTTTTATGCTGAATTTCACAAACAATGGTATAAATTTGACCCTAGAAGGATTTCTTGAAGTTTCAAGGCCTATGAAATGACCTGAATATAGTGAAAATTTTGGCTTTTGAAGGACGAAGAAAATTCATGCTTTTTTAAGTGAGGAGAGACAACATATAAAGAGGGCAAGATAGAAGAGCCCTAAAGGGGAAACCTATGAAGGAGGAGATTCCTCACTCAAAGAAAGGGGAAGCTCTAAAGCAAAGCTCCTTAGACTCTATTTTCCTAACTTTTTCCCCATTTCACTTTATTCTTCATTCATATTCTTAAAATTTCTTCACTCATTGCAAAACCCACCTCAAAACATTGCTAAAGCAAGGAAGAAAGGGCTTGGAAAGATTGGGAAAGAGCTTGAAGGAGGAGTTGAAGACAGATTGTGAAGATCTTTTGAAATTTTATTTTCCCCTTTTAGCAAAGATTTTTAACTTCAAAAATCATGTTCATGGTGTGATTTTGAATAAAAATCAAATGCTTTTGATAGATGATGGGTTAAGTCTTTCAAATTACATGTTCTATGAGTTATTTGTCTTGATTAATATCATGTTAATAGCTAATCTATGGTGGATTTGGTGATAATCCATGTTTTTTCCTCTTTGCTAAAGCTTTTTGAGCTTGAAAATTGATGTTTATGATGTGTTTTATCTTAGAAATGAAGTAGATATGTTTGGTAATGCTTTGTATTGCTTAATTCATGCTTTAATGGGTTGTTGGGATCTAAACTTATCAATATAGTGGCTGATCTCTTGTTTATTTGATGGTTAATCATGTTTTTATGACTTAGGCTCAAGTTTTGAGCTTAGAAATCCATGATGTGTGTATATTTTATATGCTTGAAATCATGGGGTTTGAATGCATAGTTGAAATGGATACTAAAGATTCATGTTTGAGTGCACTTCGGTTGAATTTTCTCACATAAGTGCAGCTAGTTATTAACTATTTTTATGAGAAATGTTCAAATTAATGAGAGATTTACCTTACCAAGCTCAAACTTTCAATCCTAATCTAGGGCTTAAGCTTGCCCAAATTTCTAGCTTGAGTGGAGTACAATGTGTTTGATTTTTAAGTTCATGGAGTACTACATTAGATTCGAGTTATTGCACATGTGAAAGAGCTTTCTTAGGCTTTAGTTTTGACTTGTTTTCGTCTCAAGAATGTTTCATTTTTACCCATTTGGAGATCTTTATCAGTTTCCATCCTTGAAGAATGTGTTGGTTTTTGAATCTCCAAAATACCTTAACTTATTTTGAATCTCCACAGTTCTATTTTTCTCTAATACATTTTAGCATGATGTATTTGATTTTTAGCATCTAAGAAGCCCATGAAATCAGTTGGGTTTGGGCATTTACATGCCTTTATTTTGATATGATTTTAGCATTTAAATTACTCTTGATGTGGATAGTTTTGGAGCATTCAAGTAGTGTTTGATTTGAGCCAATTTTTTTATATTCAAGAGGGTCTTTGATGTGATAAGCTTTTGGCATTTAAACACATTGATTAGTTCAATTTTGGATTGGAAAAGAACATTTGAAAGAGCTCTTGGAGACATGGTTTTCACTTTACACGGTAATTTCTAAGAACACATTCAGCATTCCTATTATCCTAGCATTAAGTTCTGCATTTTAATTGTGATTTACAGCTAGATATTTATCAAGCATGCAAGAATTGAATTTGATGTATTTTACAATGTTTAACAACATGAATGTGACTGTCCAAACCCATTATGCTATGAAGGTGAGTTCTAGCCTTTACACTTAATGATGTTTTCACGTGAATGAAACTTTAGAATGTGATTAAACTACTTGAAAAGAGATTATTTTGATTGGACAGTGTAATAACTTATGTTTGACTTGATGAGTGTGCTGACCTATATATTAAAGGGCTCTTTAGAGTTAATGGTTTTGAATATCACTATATGGTAACAAATGATACCACACCGTGCAAGAAGAGCCTATTAACATTGAAATGTAATGTCATATTTCCTGCTCTATGTATTTGACTTATTGAAAGTTCAAAGTATTATATGGTTACTTGCTTTTTTTAGGAATGTGATGGATAGGAATGTCAATGCTCTAAGTCATAAGTGTTCAATTTTGCATAAAAAAAGTACCCAATTAGTAGTCCATATTTTATAAATTATAGGCATTGCTCAAGGGTTTTTTTCAAAAATTCATAATACATGCATTTTTGACCTAATAATTTCAAAGTTTGATATTTTACAGTTTAAGAGGCTAGTCTAGAGTAAGTAAGTGAATTATCAGAATTTTCTAAGATTTAATTAAGGTTTTTAATTTTTATAGAAAGTAAGAAGATGATCCAACAACTCATATTGCATTTCACAGAGTTTTTCGTGGGTCAAGCTATGTCGTTAGCTTGCTGAGGGTGTAGGGGTCGAAGCCCCCAAAAGGTCCACAAAAAATCATGTCCTATTGTATGAAGCAGACTTAAAAATTAGTCTAGGGTAAGCAATGAAGCTATTGGAAGAAGCTAAAGGTGACTAAAATGTGTTCGTGCACAAGCCATGCATTTCCACCACCTTTGCATGGGAGCCATGAAAGCCACCTAAGCCATTTGAGCCATGAGACAAGGTAATGAGCTAAGGCTGTGAGCCATAAAGCCAAACCAAATGAGACAACAAAAGCGAGCCACCAAAGCACTTTAGCTAATGCCACTTCGAGTCACACAATTGGAAATGGTGATTTTCAAGGGATAATTAGAAGAATTTTGGGGGATTTATCAATAAGGTAAGATAGAATGCATAGGTAGACCAATCAAGAGAGACATCTCAATTTTCAAATCCATTTCCATCCTTTTCCTCCAACCCAACTAGGTGAACCATGATTTTTACTTGAGGGAGGCACCTCCTAAAAAAGTGAAGCCTCCCCCTTGCTTGGTTGTCACTTAGTTGGCATATTAAGGTCTCCTAAATTGGTTCACACTCAAATCATCTCAAAATCCTGAGTAATTCTCCATCTTTCCTAAATTTTCATTTTCATTTTTCTCTCTCTTTCCTAACCATCAAACACTACATAATTAGAAGGGGAGGAGCTCCACGACATCTTCCTAAAAAGGCGATACCTCTCCGGCTTCTAATATATCATGCCATGTCCTCACTTGCTAATCCTCTCTCTACCTAAGTCCTATATCTAATTGCATCTTTCTTTCATAGAATAAGATATCATCAAATTGAAAACCCAAAACTCTATAAATATCCCAAGGGTTTCCACGTGAAATTCAAGTAGACAGTTTGCTGAAAATCCTTGAAAGAGGAACACTACATTGGAGATCTTTGGAGCTTTGGACTTTGGATTTCTTCTAGCTGTTCTTCTTTGCGTTCTTCATGTATTTTTCCTTTGCTTATGTACTTAAATTCCAAGTTAGTTTCTTGCTTTCATTATTTAGTTGTTCTTATTTTGTTTCTTTAATTCTATACACATAAAACTAGTTATTTTTCCTTTGATCTTTGCTTCCATCTCTCTAGTTTTTCTACTTATTTTTCAAGATTTAAGTTACTTCTTCTCTAATAGTGATAGCCAAAATAAAGAGTAGCTTGAATCTTTTTCTTTCATTCCTTGATCTCCACATTTTTCACTTGATTTTTGGTGCTAGTTTTAAAGTCAGTAAAAAATGCTAATCGAAGTAGGTTAAAAAATGACTTCTATCAAGCCGACTTTGAAAATCGGTAACAAAAGAAGATGTTTAGTAAACAACTTTAAAAAATGACTTTTAAAGTCATTTAGTAAGAAACTTCTTTTGATAAGGAACTTTTAAAGTCATTTAGCAAATGACTTCTTTTATCAAGAATTTTAAAGTTATTTACTAGAAAACTTCAAATGTCTTGACTTTTAAAGTTGTTTAGTAAATGACTTCAAAAGGTTAGGATTTTTAAAGTTCTTTACAAAGAAATTTTAAAAGTTCCTTATTTTTAATCTTGTACATTACAATCACTATCTATATTTCTACATTCAATGTACCAACTGATATAATTTTCTTACAATCTTTATACACATGAAAAACAAACATACATTTAATTCCACATTGGGTATAAAACATCCAAATTCATCATTATCCATCCACATCACTAAAAGACTTCATAAAAGAAACAACAACATATGCATTCACTATAACATCTATATTCATTTCATTTGTAAGTCCATACGCATTAGCATTTACTTTCACACTCTAAGTTCCCTCATTCATCATCTCATAAAAGTTATGTACTTCAATGAATATAATGAAAACCAACATCCATATTCACTTCATTTACAAGCTCCAAATTCACTTCATCCATACTTATTCATTTATTGCCACACTCCAAGTTTCCACTCATTCATCGCTTAAACAATATATATATATATATATATATTTCAATGAAAATAAGGACAACAAAAAGAACACATGTATATGA
Source organism: Warburgia ugandensis (assembly GCA_035236585.1). NCBI lineage: Eukaryota > Viridiplantae > Streptophyta > Magnoliopsida > Canellales > Canellaceae > Warburgia > Warburgia ugandensis. Next base: position 17,442,068 of record CP141133.1, read on the forward strand.
ATGAAAAAATACTTTATTATTTATTTTACATTCATATAGTTACTCCAAGTGTTCTAATTGAAACTCATTACATACTCTACCCATTTGTTTCATATTTCATTGAGGTTTACTTTGGAGTAACTCTCCTAGTTTGCCCACTCAGAAAGCACAGTAGCTTGTAGAACAAAATATTTAATTTAGGTCACATTCTTTTAACTGGATCCATAAAAACTATGAAAAATATAAGATTATGAAAAGTAAAGTGTCTTACTTTTCTTCATTGGAAGACACCAACATCATCGAATATTAGGGTCCTCATGTATCTCGACACATAATACCTGCACTCGCAATCAAACTGTTATCTAGGGCATTATGCAACAAGGAAAACAAAAAGAATCCATAAATATCATTAATATTATTATTTATTTAATTAGTTATAAAATAGAGTAATTAACTATTTTCTATACCTTGACAATCTTATGAGTGAGTTTTGGTGGTTGTACAGTCTTGGTCACAATAGTCCACGTTAACCATGCTCTACAAATTTAAATTTTAAATGCATTATAGATGAATAAAAAATTATTTATCTACACATAATGCATGGTGAGCATCATCCAATGAGCCCTATGTAGATAGTCATATGAGCTATTATTAAAGTTGACAATCCTTAAGTATAGAATAAGTTGGCGAGAAAATAAAAAATTCAAACTTACACGCTATTGTGGGGATTCATTAAGCCCTATCCCTTAGAGGAATGGAAGAAGCCTGGTAAAATATCATCAACACACCTCTCTAATACATGATGATCTGCATCCAATGAGCCCTATGTAGATAGTCATATGAATTATAATTAAAGTTGACAATCCTTAAGTATAGAATAAGTTGGTAAGAAAACAAAAAATTCAAAACTTACATGCTATTGTATGGATTCATTAAGCCCTGTCCCTTAGAGGACTAGAAGAAGCCTAGTCAAATATCATCAACACGCCTCTCTAATACATGATGATCTGCATCTAATGAGCCCTATGTAGATATTCATATAAATTATAATTAAAGTTGACAATCCTTAAGTATAGAATAAGTTGGCAAGAAAACAAAAAATTCAAAACTTACACACTATTGTAGAGATTCATTAAGCCCTCTCCCTTGGAGGACTGGAAGAAGCCTAGTAAAATATTATCAACACAACTCTCTATTAGCCATTATGCCTCTCCACAAATGATGCCGAGGTCAAGGAATTGGTAAAGTATACCCTCAATGTCAAAAAAGCTAATTGCATCATTCAAAAAGCTACATCAAAGAAATAATTATTACATATACCATGAAAATATAATATGTAGTGTCAAGTATTTTATAAGAAAATATATGCATATACCCAATGGGAAGGTGCTCGAGTTGATCCCATAGGTAAACTCATAATAGGCCCTTTGCCATAAGTGACACTTCAACAACATCATTGCCAAGTAGTCCCTCCTTGATTTGTACATGGTTGATTGCCCTATCTTCATTGATGAGACCATAGATTAACCTTAGGAATGAAGGCATATTAAGTGGGACTTCAACACGATCCTTACACGGTTGTTGTAAAAGATGTAGAATTAAATAATATTGATCAATGAAGAGGACCTAATGTATCATGAAAAAAATAAACATATATACAAGTACCTATTCCATTGGTGCAACAATTGGTGATGATGCAATGATGGGTGACCTTGATGGTGCATGTTGCTGATTAACCATATATATATAAAGTTAATAAACAATTAAATTGAGGTATCTATCTAAAAATTATTGATGAGAAAGGTAGTATGATAAGATACATGCCATGAACTCTATGAGAATGACTACTGCCTCCAGCCAAGCAATGTAATATTAACTACCTACCAAACAGTTATAATATTTTTCATTTCTAAAGGGATTGGTAGGCTGACATTGGCATTTAAAGCCATGGTAATGGATACTCACTTAGTATGTGGCGGCATACTAATTGCCTACAAAATGGTTGATTTATGCTCATAGCATGAACCATCTTCCATGATGTTTTCATGGGAATCCAGGGCCAATAGGCATTGACCCACCTACAAAACAAATATACAATAGAGAGGTTGAGATAGAGAATTATAGAAGGACAATGAAAATTTTCAATTTTATCTATATATGCACCTCATTGGCTAGAATTTATGTTCCTAAGGGTACAGGTTGTCCTTCATGAACTTCTTCAGGTTGAGAATTACAGTTAGCATTTGATGAAGGTATAGGAGCATTGTGAGAATTATGTGCAGGGGATTGAGAAACTATTATCAAACCTTCTTTAAGCAACTGGCTACGTATATTTGTTTTTATTTTCTCATACAAATTCTTGTAGGCCTCCTGATCTTGAACTACAGGTAATGTTTTACCAAAGAATTTGGAAGGAACAATACCACATCCCATGCCCCTAACTAGACTAGGGTGGTCCTTCTTACTGCCCATAGCCCTACATAGGATATCATCATTGGCAGCAGTGCTACTTAGAGTTCTTATACTTGTGCTTTCTTGGGTAAGAATGTCCTGTAAAATTTAATTAGAAGAACATGATTATGCCATCTAATTAATTGTATAAAATTGAAGTTAGTAAAGTATAGATAGGTAGAACCACTTATAATGTGAGAAGCAACTTGTGCAATAATTTCATTTGAGAATATTTGGCCAATACGGCCCATTGAATGCACCATCTTCTAGAGGATGGAGAGATCAATGGGTTTTATAGTCCCAACTTTCTTTTGCTGTCAAGCAATACCTATAGTTAGATAACTGAATGTATATAACTATACTAGCATTAATTTAAATGGAATAAATTATCACAAATGCTTACTCTGTGTTCTTCTAAATGAGCATAGCCCAACCTGGAGAGGTGGTACTGCATATTAGTTTCATGCACCTTTCTTCCTCATGCACTCTTTGCCTGCACATCTGTACATACATAATCAAGTGTAATAATCAGACGTTACATGTAATTAATTAAATGAAGCATTGTTTTGGCATATACCTCAAATTCAACGAATGTGTGGTTCTGTGCAAATGCATTCCACACATCCTAGTTAATGACATCAGAATAAATGGTAGGCACTGTGTATGCTTCGATGGATCATTGATATGTTGAGCTATGTAATTGCGAACAAGGTAGTTCTTCCATTTTCTCCATTGCTCACTAGCTCCTTATAAAGCATGCATCTTCTTCTACTCAGGTATGTCAAAGGAAGTCTACAAAGTATATAATATATATTATAAATATTTACCTACCTTCACCATTTTCCATATTGAATCTTTTGTTGAGAATGACACAAGTCTCCAATCATCAAATGTGATAAGAACCATTCATCTTTCAATGGAGCAGAGAAAACTGCTATAGGAGGATGCGCTCTCACCTCTCTCTTGCCCCTACTGTTGTATTGGATAGTTTCTTTAATTTCCTACACTTTCTCTTGATAACTTTTTTCATTGTTTTTTACCCTCTGCCCTTTCTCTTTTGAGTACTGCTCATGTTGGCCTCTTATTCATGCTCTTGATTTTGCCCATATTCTTCATTTTGATATTGTTCTTCTTCCATCTGCACTACAAATAAGAACATAGTGATGTTAGAACAGTGAGATAAAAAAATCCATGTAATGCATTTAGAGAAAACAAGCTGACATGACATATGTGGGAAACAAACCAAAAGAAAAATAGATAAACAAGAAACTTGCTTTTTTGAGTGGAAAAGAAAAACTTGAAATGCTGCAAATCCTTTTAAACACAATAACAATATTTACCTCAAGCATTGCCAAAGGAATGAAGATACTCTATGATCATTCAAATAATTAAGTTGTAGGTGATCCATTAAATGGTGTAAGAGCAAGATAAGGAATGCATATCATTTTACTACTTTCATGTCTTAAATTAAACCTAGGACTTCTTCTTATGCATTGTTAGATGAATACTAGGTCATGGCAATGATTGGGTCATTGTTAGATGCATATTTGGTCATGGCAATGATTAGGTCATTGTTAAGAAGAGAGTTTACATTCTCTTTGGAGGGGAAATGAATGTAACATTCTAATAGGGCAAAGACTCCTATAATTATGTCCACTAAGTCTCCTTTGGAGTATGTTTTAAATCACTCACAAATGCATGAATCAATGTAGTAATTTACACATGAGAGAGGTAGATCCTACAAGGAATCCCATTGTTTTGTATATTGATTGGATCTTGCTTAATTAAATCACTTATCCTAGCTAAAAGAGATTATTTTTAATCTAATATATGAATTAAAATAACATGAAAACTAAAACATGAATGAAAATAGAAAATTTTTAAGTATAGAACTTTCTAAAATTAATCTATCCTAAAACTAACTAAAATATTCTAAAGATGCAACAACTTTAAGCAATGAAACTTAAACCTAACATACCATTCAATTAAACTTATAAATGAAGGGCAACCTCTAAATATGGACTAACAATACAAATAAAACATGCAACTAAAACTTAGGAGGAGTGCACATGATGCATGTATAGTGTGCATGGGATAAGAGAGAAACAATGCATGAAACAATCTAAAATGAAATGCATGAATCCTAAGACTATCATGCAAAACATTTACATTGAAATAAGGAACTCAAACAAGGAAAAAATGCATGTACATTAAAACACGAATCAAACAAAGAAAATAAGGAAAGAACACATAAAACAAAGGAGTTAAACCAAAGCAATGATGAAAGGAACAAGAGCAATGAACTAGTTAACCTGAAAATTCAGAGTGCAATGACCAAAGAACACAAGAAAGAGGGAGGCATGAAGGCTTGGAAGACAGCAGCCAAGAAGGAATACATTGCAAAACCTAAAGGAGCTTCAAGGTGGTCATTGCAGGGAGAGGGTGGGAAGGGGGGCTTAAAGGGTAGTGCTCACTGCAAGCATGAGGTGGGGGGGTGCAGGGAGAGGGAAGGAAAGAGGGGGGGAGGGCGAAGGAAGGAGGCAGGGGAAGGCGGTCGTAGGGAAGAGCTAAGGGGAGGAAGGATGTACCTTAATTAATTGGCATGAAGTTTCCCATGGGCACGACACGGTTGATCAATGAAGAGATTGCAAAGGGCACAACTGTAAATGATAGAGATTGAGAAGCAAATGGCAAGATGAAAAAAATCTAATCTTATATACATTGGATTTTTTAAGTCATTTTTTCAAATGACTTTAAATGTGATGTTTTATAAAGTCGTTTGAAAAAAAAGACTTTAGAAAATCTCATTTAAAGTCAAATAAAATATATTTGAAGCGAACAATATATTAGATTTTATTGATTTTTGAAGTCGTTCTTTTCAATCGACTTTAAAAAAGCATTAAAATCTAATATATTTTTCACTTCAAATATATTTTATTTCACTTTACAATCTCTTACTTAGATATAATCTAACTAATTTTTTTTAATGATAATCAGCATTAATTCATGAATTTTATACATAATAAATACAAGAATATGCAAAAGAATTTACTTTTCAAATAAATCTTCAATTACATGTATATACTATTACATATATAGTATTCATCTCACTTCAATCCATATATCACATGATAAAAGAACTAATTATAAATATGGAATTATTGCAACTCACTAATGCAATCCATATAACCTCCTCAAATATTGTTTTCAACCGAAGCACTCTCCTCACCATTGTCACGCACATAATCCTCATTCTCACCAAGTACTTTGATTGATACGATTGTTTTGGTAATACAAGAGTAATCTATTTTAATATTGCCTAGGTCGTCTTCATTGTAAAAATCCCTCGGACAAGATTATAAAATGGTAGACCATCTCTTATAACATTTTTCTCGCACATAAAATACCTATTTTGCTTAATATGCCAAAATAAATTGATGATTTTTATACCCGATCTTGCTAAGGTCAACCAATGTCAATCCAAGGGCATCATTTTTTATATTGTCTTTATTGTGTTTCACCTAATCACACTTAAACACAACCACAGTTTTGCAAGTATACTGCAAAGCCCATATCTCTCTTATAACCCCATAATAAATATCATCTACCACTATTAGCTGTTATCCTTTGAACTATAAATGAATGTAGTATTGGTAACTAAGCTAACCCCACTATTTTGTTGCACTTTTGAGTTATCACAGTCTTTTATGTAAAAGCGATAACCATTAATGGCATATCCATCATATTTTATTACTTTTGGTTGTGATCTAATCACCATCTAACCTAAGGATTTGGATATACCATTGCTTGGTACTTCTCACTAATCATAAATCTATGTATACACATATTAAGTAGGATATGATTGTTGCAAGTAAGATTATATATATATATATATATATACATACATAATGTAACTTGGATTCTTTGCCTTAAGGACATCCATGTGCTCACTACACACACAAATTAATGGAGAGATTAAAGAAAATACAATAATTAGTAATTAATTTTTACCTAAGTACATGATCAACTTACTCAATGTACTGTTGGAGTTCATCAACATTTTACATTACATAAAGGTATACTTGGTCTTGCTTTTTATAGTCAAGGATTGATATGCAACCACGCGATTGAAGTTCGCCAACCTTGGGATCATGAAATTCAACTAATTGTTTCTTTCTTAAGGTTATAGTTGTATCTACTTCTGATAAGTACTCTACACAAAACTCCACTGCTTCCTTTGCAATATACCATTAGGCTATACACCCCTCTAGTCAGTTATGATTTCGTACATATCCTTTTAAAATTTTCACGTACCTCTCAAGCAGGTACATCCATTGCATGTAAAGTTAATTAACTGGCATGAAGTTTCCGATGGGCTTCACATGGTCGATTGATAAAGAGACTATAAAAGGCACAACTATAGATGATAGAGATTGAGAAGCAAATGGTGGGATGAAATTTTTTTGATCTTATATACATTGGATTTTTTAAGTCAATTTTTTAAAATGACTTTAAATGCAGTGTTTTATAAAGTTGTTAGAAAAAAATGACTTCAAATACTATGATTTTTAAGTTGTTAAAAAAAAAACTTTAGAAAATCTTGTTTAAAGTTAAATAAAATATATTTGAAGTGAAAAGTATATTAGAGTTTATTGATTTTTGAAGTTGTTCTTCTCAAACGATTTAAAAAAAATTAAAATCTAATATATTTTTCTATTCAAATATATTTTATTTCACTTTACAATCTCTTACTTAAATAGAATGAAACTAACTTTTTTATGACAGTCAGTGTTGAATCACGCATTCTGTGCATAATAAATACAAGAATATGCAAAAGAATTTAATTTTCAAATAAATGTTCAATTACATATATATATATAATGTCGCATATATAGTATTCATCTTACTTCAATCCATATAGCACATGATAAAAGAGAAAATTATAAATATGGAATTATTGCAACTCACTAATGCAATCCATATAGCCCCCTCATATATTGTTTTCAACCCTAGCATCCTCCTCACCTTTATCACACACATAATCCTTATTCTTACAAAGTACTTCAATTGATGGGATTGTTTTGGTAATACAAGGGTTTAATCTATTTCAGTATTGCCTAGGTCATCTTCATCATAAAAATCCCTCAGACTAGATTACAGATAATCTCTTATCACATTCTTCTTGCACGTAAAATACCTATTTTGCTTGAGATGCCAAAATAAATTGATTATTTTTATAATTGATCTTGTTGAGGTCAATCAATGTTAATCGAAGGGCATCAGTTTTGATGTTGTCTTTATTGTGTTACACCCAGTCATACTTAAACATAATAATAGTTATGCAAGTATAATCCAAGGCCCATGTCTCTCTTATAACCCCGTAATAAATATCATCGACTACTATTGGCCTATTATCCTTTGAACCAAAAAAGAATGTAGCATTAGCAACTAAGCTAACCCAACCATTCTATTGTTCTCTTGAGTTATCATGATCTTTTGTGTAAAAGCGATAACCATTAATGACATATCTAGCATATTTTATTACTTATGGTCGTAGTGCCATCACCATCTAGCCCAAAGATTCAGATATACCATTGCCTGGTACTTCTCGCTGATCATGAATATGTGTATACACATATTAAGTAGAATATGATTATTCCAAGTTAGATTATGTATATGTACAAAATGTAATTTATTGTGTGAACTCTTTCATTTTACCTTTAGATAGAGCCAAGTATTGAAAGTACGATAATGCTCAAATTGTAGCAACTTCTATTTATTTGCATAACTTAGATTCTTTGCCTTGAGTACATCCATGCTACACTCACAAATTAATTAAGAGATCAAAGAAAATATAACCATTAATGATTAATTTTTACCTAAGTGCATGATCAACTTACTCAATTTATGGTTGGAGTTCATTAGCATTTCTCAACACATAAAGGTGTTCCTAGTCCCATTTTTTATAGTCAACGATTGATACTAAACCACTTGACTGATGTTCCCCAATCTTAAGATCATAAAATGCAACTGATTATTTCTTTCTTAAGATTATAATCACATCTACTCCTGATAAGTGCTCTATGCAAGACTCCATTGCTTCCTCTACAATATAACATTCGGCTATACACCCCTCTGGTCAGTTATGATTTCCTACATACCCTTTTAAAATTTTCATATACCTCTCAAATAGGTACATCCATTGCAAGTAAACTAGTCCATAACGTTTGACCTCATCAATTAGGTACACTGTTAAGTGTACCATGATGTCAAAGAAAGATGGTGGGAAGATTGTCTCAAGCTCACATAAAGTTATCACTAGATGTCCTTAAATTTCTTGTAATTTTGAAACATCCACAACCTTCTTGCACAAGGCATTAAAGAAGTAGTAAAATTTTGTAATAGTTCCCTTAACTCTATCTAGTTACACCAAACAAATTACTATGGGTAGGAGTTGTTACATTAGTGCATGGCAATTGTGGGACTTCATTCTTAACACTTTCAGCTCTTCCATGGAGACCATGTTTTTAAAGTTTGAAGATTAGTTGTTTGGGACTTTGAGCTTGGACAAATTTTTACACACTATTCTTCTCTTCTCTATTAAGCGTATAATTTGCTTTAGACAACTTTGTTCCTTGACTACCCCATCCTTTAGATGCAACCTCCTCTTCAAATCCATCTTCATAAGATCCATTCAAGCTGCAAGTTCATCCTTTATTTGTCCTACGATGTGAAGCAAGGTACCGATCAAGCTTTCACAGACATTATTCTCAATGTGCATAACATCAAGAACATGGCGTAGATGTAGTGATTTCTAGTATGCAAGTTAAAAGAATATTGATTTCTTCTTCCATTGACTTTTTTGACTTGCATGTTTACTTGATTTCTTCTTTCCCCATAAGACATTAATATTTTCAACATGCTCCAATATCTGGAGTCCTGTCATCACCTTTGGAGGTGTCCTTATCTCTACACTACCATTAAATTCTCCCTTCTTATAATGGTATGAATGGTCTCTGCGCAATTATATTTTATGGCCAAGGAATGCTATTTTCATACCATATTTAAGTCTTATGAGACATGTTTGATCACTATAGATAGGGCATTATATTCCTTCATGGTGCATCCAAATAAATTATCATACGCAGGAAAGTCACTTATTGTCCACAATAGTATAGCATTTAGGGTGAGCAACTCTTTCCTATATACATCATATGCTTCAACACCTACATCCTATAATGCCTTAAGATCATCGATCAAAGGAGCCAAGTACATGTCAATGTTGTTCCTTGGCTACTTTGGACCCGATATTAACATAGTTAACATCATAAACTCTCTTCATGCATAGAAATAGTGGGAGGTTGTAACAAACTAATATAATGAGTCAATAACTATACTTGCTGCTCACAGAACCATGAGGATTAATTGTATATGCAGATAATGCAAGTCGTAGGTTTCTAAATTCTTTAGCAAAATTAGGCCACATGAAGTCTACGAGCTTCCAGCCTAAGCTATCTACTGGATGGAGTGAAAAGCTACCAGCTACTATGTCCTTGGCATGCCATACTAATTTCTTCATGGTTTCTGTATGAAACATTCTTTTGAACCGTGGAATAGGGGAAAATACCATAGAACCTTTGCAAGAACGCCTATAACCAGCTCAGTTAATTCTTCTTAAACTTCCATCTTGATTGTCCACAAGTTGCGCATGTAGTTTTATCCTTGTGCTCCTTCTTGTACAAGATGCAATTGTTGGGATATGCATGTATCTTCTCATACTTTAACCCTAGTAAAGCTAGGGTTTTCTTTGCCTCCCACGTGGACCTCGCAATTTACTACCCTTGAGTAGCATCTTACTGACTACTTTCAAGACTTCTATAAAACCTTGATTTGAAAAACCAAATCTTATTTTCACGTTGTAAAGTTCTTACATTGCAGACAACTTGGTATAATCTTTACATAAAAGGTACAATGGCTCATCAACTTCCTCTATTATAGTATGAAATTGTTTAGGGTCATCCTAGAAGTCATCATATGCATCCCAAAACATCGATGTAGTTGTATTGTCTACAACACTTCCTACAATGTCTTCATAACTTCCAAGCCTTGTCGAGGGCCTATGTGAAAGTTATTCTCCATGCCAAATCTATGGGTGATAGCTTTCATCAATTTCATTGAAGCACAAGTGTTCTCTTAACACGCTTATAGTTACTTTTTTCAAATTTCAACATTTTGAGCATGAACAACGCATGTGATTATGATCACCATATACCCTAAGTGCAAACTTTATGAACTTTTTTGTTCCATCCTCATATATTTTTTTATGTTCTTTTTGCAATCATCCAAGCATATTTGTTCATTATCTCAGGAAATTGAAGCAAATTTTTTTGTGAAGACTTGTTAGACCTGAAAAGATTAGGTTAGACATTTTACTAAACATTTGGTTACAAGAATTATAAGTATTTAAAATAACTAAATTGCATGCATGTGCACATGTGAAAATTTTCAGTTAACAATGAAAATAGAAGCAAAATATGATAGATGCATTCAAAAATAAATATAATTTAAGAAGGAAAGTTTCAAAAAAAATTGCATGGTTATGGTTAGAAACTTTCCTTTTTAAATCACACACACACACACACACACACACACACACACACACACACACACACACACACACACACACACACACACACACACACACACACACACACACAAGACAAATAAAGAGATACTAACCAACACTCAAAAATTGATATCAACTACAAATATTTAAATGTAGTTCTAATTCACAATTGGAATTTGGTTATGGATAGTCATAATGAAAATCAAAATAAATAAGCTTCAGTGTATGTATAGATGAAGACAATTAGAAAAAGTAAAGTGAAAGTTGATGAAATAACTCTTAAAATAGAGTAGTACTTTTAAAGTTGTTTTATAGAAATGATTAAAAGTCATTTCTCACTAAAAAACTCTCTTTACACAAGACTAATTAAGTCACCATGTTTAAAGTCGTTTTCTTCAAACAACTTTAAAGCCATTTTTTTTCAAATGACTTTAAAAACTAATATATTTTTCACTTCAAATATATTTTATTTTAGTACTTTATAATATCCTACTTAAATACATAATAAAACTGATTTTTAATGATAATCAGTGTTGATTGTATTCTTTGCACACACACACACACACACACACACACACACACACACACACACACACACACACACACACACACATAAACAAACATAAGAACAAGGAAATCAAAGTATTTTTTGGAATAACTCCTCATTTATCATTCTTTTAGTATATATTTCAAATGTTATATATTATTAGATCTTATTAATACAAGATCATGATCAAAGAGCTAATTTGAAATTATTTCATCAAAAGCCAGCCTCCTAGTATTCAAATGACACTACTTTAGGGGGAGAGAGAGAGGGTAAAACTTTAAGCTACAACTGCCTCAACCAACTTGATGGTACCATTCCTCTTCATCAAGCCCTAATTTACGATGAGAACCACAAATCATAATATTCTTCTTTTCTCCAAGACTGAGGGTTAAAGAGAGAAGTAGTTGTTGTTTGTAATAAAATCATATGATATTTGTCAAAATGACAATGATACAACACACTCCTTAACCCCATCATCTATTGTGACAAAATCCACTTGATCTACAAAATGCAAATATAGAGAGTTGGTAACAAGAAAATTATGTGTGATAAAAGGAGGTTTTGGTATACTTACAACATTTTTCATACCACAAATAATTAAAATATCTAAAATAAAAAGAAAAAAGGGAAACAAGATAGAGAGAGACACAAGGACAGGAGGAGGAGGCCGTCATGCCACACTTAAGATGAAGAACATGAATAGGGGATACAGGAAAAAATGAGATGACTTCAGCCTTTTATCAACAAAAAAGGATTTTTAACATCATTTCCTTCAAATGACTTTAAAAGTTCTAACTTTTGAAGTCCTTTGTTGAAAATGATTTAAATGTCTACGCTTTTGGAGTCGTTTTCAATAAACGACTTTAAAAGTTGGAACTTTTAAAGTCATTTAGGAAACATGAATTTAAAACTCTGTTCTGTTGAAGTCGTTTTTAGTCCCTTAAAATTACTTTCTCGTGAAAAAATGGCTCTTCGTGCCAGACTAAAGAAGTTGTTTTTCTATTAAATGATTTCTTAAGTGTGATTTTTAAAGTGATTTTTCTAAATGGCTTGAAAAATATTTACGAAGTCGGTAGTCAAATAACGACTTCTTTATACTGACTTTAAAACCCTTATGTGTAGTAGTGATGTCTTTTTCCTTAACTAGTGCCCATCATTCAAGCCCTCTTTTCGCTTGATTCTCTTTTAAGTCTCACTTGCATGTCATTTAAATTTAGTTTAAGGTTGTTGGAGTGTGCTTAATATTTAACTTGAATCAAATTACAAGCATTGAAAAAGTGCCCAATTTTAGATTTTGTATACACGTTCATGCACACCATTTATTGATGTATTTTTTCATTGAATCAATAAAGTTGTTTGAAGATCATTATTGCTGCTTGATTTCAGTAGTAAAGCACTTTAATACTGAAGTGTTATCTTGTATAAAAAGTTCTTATTAAGTTGTTTTCCATGCCATGCTAGAATTGAGTTTCTTTTGCACTTAATTTCTAAAAAAATTTCATTCAATGTTCATGCATAATTTTCAGCACTCCATACACCTTATTTGATTGATTCCATAGGAACCCATTTAGATCTCATGTTGGCAGGCTTTTGATTCATGAATTTTAGCCATTTTCTAACCCATGACCCATGTGCACCATTCCATGGATCATGCGTGGTACTTAGGTGAGTTGCCCTTAAGTTTTGCTTAGTTTATTGTTTGATCTTAGTTTGGCATTACTTAGTTAGTTGTTTGCATCTTTGTTTAGTTTAGAAAGTTTTCTTATTTAGTTTTAGAAATTCTTATTTTTAGTAAGCTTCTAATTTTAGTTTTAGGAAAGTGTTAATTTAGAAAAGTTTCATTTTTAACAAGTTTCCATAAGTTTATGTTTCCTAGATTTATTCATGCTAGTTTTGAATTAGTTTCTATTATTGAATGTGATTCTATTTCCATTGAAAATCTTTATTTTTAGAAAGTCTTCTTTAGTTGTAGCTTTTAATTTAATGCATGTTTCTAATTCTATGTTATTTAAAATTCCTAGTTTAATCAAAACACTTTTGTTTGGCTAAGATAAGCAACTTAAATAATATTCAACCAATTGAATTTTTTTTTAGATTTCTCGTGGAATCGACCTCTCTCAAGTGCAAATTACTACTTCGATTTGTGCCCTTGCTAGTAATATTAAAGCTACATCACTAAGCATTGTTCTATCATAGTTATGAGACTATTGTTGAGATTATTATGTTAATAAATGCATAGATGAATACATGTGGTGTTGCATATTTTATCTTGCATTTATGGCACATTCTTGATGAATATTTTATTGGGTAAGTCTCATGGATGATATGAGCAATAAATGAGTGATTATTAGACTGTGTGAGGCTCTTAGGAGTAGAGCTTGGTGAGTGATTGGATTGGGGTCAATTATTGTTGATTATATTTAGATTGTGCAAGCTCCTACTAATATAAAACCAAGTGAGCTATTGGATTGAGGTCAATTATGGCTTATTATATTTAAATTGTGTGGGCACCGAGTGTATAGCCAATGAGCAATTAGATTGAGGTCAGTTGTGGCAGATTATATTTAGACCATATGGTGCTCTTGGGGGCATAGAACCCAATGAGCAATTATACTAAGACCAGGAATGGTTTAGATATGTTTCAGACTGTGTGGGACTCTTGAAAGTGATGAACCCAGAAAGCGATATTATCTTCATGTTGTAAAGCCATGTGCCATGGTGATTGTTGTATTTTTCGCAAGTGCATGAGCTATTATAGTATAGCATATGCAAGTACGGGTCTATCCCACATGGACTCGCTTTAAGAATTTGGAGTTTTAATAAAATTTAATTATTCAAAAATTAAAATTTAATAAATTTTTTTAATAGAAAGTGCAATCAGACTTTATATATGATTAATCAATGAAAATTATAGAAATCCAATTAAAAAAAGACAGCAATTTAACTAAAGAAACATGAAAAATCTACTTTCCTAGACTAATTATCGTCAAATTCTTTAGATCTAGTCTCACAAACTTCGATCAGCCTTCATTAGTCTCTTCTTGATGCTTCTAATTGATGATCCACTAGATAGATTAAGTAGATTTTTAAAAAAAAATCTAAGAGATCTAGGTTAGATAAGAAATTTGAGATTTGAACGGTTTTTATCACTTTCTGGGTTTCAAATTTAATATTAGATACGTTAATCAAGCCAAGGGATATCCTAAAAATGTAGTCTAAAAATTAATTAAAGATGTGATGTGAAATAGAGGAGAAATAAGTAGATCTTTATTGTTAAGGCTAACCCATTGATTATGTTAAGCCTTAATTAAATCAATTCAGATTATACAGTTCTTGAATAACAGATCATAGATAAAATAAAATGGGAATAGCAACAGGGACATAGAGGTAATTAAAAAAGGACACAGCTGGAATTAAATAAAATTTGTGAATTGCAAAAATGGAATTTTTGCTGAAACTTCCTTCTTTTTCTTGTAAACTGAAACAGAGGAATTGACGGAGGACAATGATAATGTCGGAGAAGATAGAGAAGCCGGGAAAGGAAATTGGCCGGTCAAGATGGGTGGTGCACGCCTGGCTTTGCGGTACTAGCTTGGACAGGGGGGAGACAACGGTGTTGGACCAGTTCAGTGCTAAGGAAGACAATGACCTGTCTATGCTAGGGATGGTGATGACAAAGCTGTGGAACCAAATTGGGCTGGGCAATACTGGGGTAGTGAAACTTGGAATAGAAAGATGGCAAGAGGGGCTGGAAGTGTCAGGCTGGAGTGAAGAGGACCATGGTGAAGAATGCCATCTGGTGCTGTGGAACAGAGGTCGCAGATGCGAGTGATATCGGGTGGTGCGTGGATCAAAATAGAAATGGGGGAATGAAGAAAAAATAAACTGATGAAAAAGTAGAGGATGGGTGCGGGTTTGGGCTGAGAAGGAGAAAAAGAGGGGATACATAGGTGGAGCGGTGGATGATCTATGAAGTGGAGTTTGGGTTCTGGTGTGGAGGCACAATGGAGAGAGGTGCGAACAGAGGTGGGACTAAACGGCGTGGCTGGCTTGGTCAACTGGTGGGCTTATGATGGGAGGTACAGTGCGTGGTGGACTGGGGGACCAGTGATGGGATTGGGTGAATAGGGAGCCAAAGACACCTGTGCCGATTGGAGACAAAGAAGATGGTGCTAGGGATGGCTGGGTGACGGTGGGGCTTGAAGAGATAGAGGAGAAGTGGGCAGTGGGTTTGCCGGTAGGAGGAGGGAGAGCCGGTGCACTGTGGAACGGACTGAGGAGGTGGTGTGGTGAAAGCAAATAGGTGCTATGAACTGATAGAAAGACGGGGGTTGACAAAGAGGAAGTTGGGAGTCGACTAGGAAAAGAAATGGTGATCGGGTTTGGTGCGGTAAACAAACAAAAGAAACGAGAGTGTGGCTGTGAACGTAAAAGAGAAGTGGAAATGGTAAAAGATAGGAAACACAGAAAACTAACTAATTGGAAAGATGGAAAACGAAGAATAGAAATAAGCCAACAAACGAAAACAACCAGCCCACCCTCCTCCCCTTGAGCTCCACGGTTCCTTCTTATAGAGTTCTCCTTCTTCTAATTTCTTCTCTCCCTCTTTCCTTATCCTTTTGGAGCTAGTTTCTTACTAGGAAACTTCCTCTTCATTCCAAATCTTATCCATGATCTCCTCTCCTTATTAAAACTGTTTTCTTTTATGAAACCATCCCATCTTACCTTATTGATCTTCAAGACGGTCTGCACCATTGAAATTCGATATGATACATTCAAACATATTTTGGTTGATATGCAAAACAAAATACACTAAATTAGAGTAATCTGAACCATACATTATACCTCTGATTAGCTCTGATAATCATCTGATTGTTAATTTTGACAAATTAATGGTTGGATGATCAATTAGGGTTAAAATAAAAATTAAACTAAAAATTACAATTTTTATTAGTTAGATGATCTAATTGAATGCTAAATTAGAGGTATTTTGACCAAAATCGAACACTTAATAGTGATGTATTATGATAGGGAATTGGGAATTAGTGGAGATGATCATAATGACATTTGCATTGTTAAGATCATCATGTTGCATTGAATTAAGAAATAAGCATAATGCATTGCACTGAACATTTTATATCTCTCTTCATTTTTTATGAAATAATATTATATATTTTTTCCTATCATGATATTGAATTATAACTTGTGATCATTTGGATTTCAAAGTGATTGTGATGTAGAAAGGTAACAACTGTTCTTTTTCTATCTTTAAATAGTTTTTCTTTGAATAAAATGTCTTATTCTTTCTTTATTCTTGTGGAATGCACCTTGAATGAAACATTTTGTTATCATAAAAAAGGCTTGGGCTAACAAGAAAATAAAATAATAGTAAGCCTAGAGTGTATATAAGTATACAATGATCTGACGATAGTATGAGAGAGAGAGAGAGAGAGAGAGAGAGAGAGAGAGCAGTAGATGCAATTTGATGTGTGGCTCAAATGACCAAAATCTAACTCTATTTATAGATTTCGCTCAACAATTAAAGTTTGTCTAAAAAGTCACCAACTATCCACCCAAGAACTCTTGTTAGGTAGGCAATGATCTAACAATAATATAAGAGAAGATATGCAGAGAGAGAGAGAGAGAGAGAGAGAGAGAGAGAGAGAGAGAGAGAGAGAGAGAGAGAGAGAGAGAGAGAGCAATGGATGCAATTTGATATGTGCCCTAAATGACCAAAATTAACTCTATATATAGATTTTAGATAATGTAAAAAGTTTGTTTGAAAAGTTAAACAATCATAATCTCATATTTAGCCCAAGTAAAGACACAATTAACGGCTAATTAATTGGCAGTTTCAGCTATTTCAAGAATAAACACTATTGACTACAAACTCCAGGACTCAAGCGTTAAAATACAATTTATTAAAAATCTAAATAAAAAAATACCTTATTAAATATTTTAATTCTCAAAATATCCACTAGCTCATTATTTACATAAGCTGGTACAATGGTGATCATTTTAACATGCCTCTCTCTCTTTCCGAACTTACATAAAGGGATTTACATGAAAACTCTTTTTTAATGTGCAACTTTTCTTTCTTTTCTTTTTTAATGGTTAGCAGTCTAAAAGATTTCTTTTGAATTTAGCGACACATGCTCATGTACAGTCTCAAACGTTGGTCACTTGGGGGGACTCCTTGTCCCACAGCCTTAGCTAAGAGAAACTTTACTTTAGTAAACATCTTTGGTTGGTCTGTAATTCTGGAACAATATAAAGTAGAGAATGTACAAAGAAGAATGTCATAGTAGCACCAAAACATTGGTGAAGAAATATATAAGTCTTCTCTTAATTTATTTGCCTTTTCTTTTGTTTGGAATGTCGAATGCATGCACCCATGAGCAATTTCAAACCCTGCTCACCTAGGATAGATACTTCTTGGGTCACTTGCGCTAGAAGGTCTTTGCTCTCAAGTATTCTCTTGTTACAAAATGCATTTCATGGAATCTGGACATAAATTGATAACTAGCTGCTAAGTGACCGGCTATGTCAATTATGATTTGTGTGGTTGTGTATATCCGGTATGCTTGTCTACGTGTTTATGTATTTTTCTAGGTAGCTAGTTGGTGAGTGTAAGCAACCCGAGACAACTAATATCAAAAGTATGGTCTAAGGAGACGGCTGCTATTATTAAAACAAGAGAGTGCATATATTATTTAA
Source organism: Warburgia ugandensis (assembly GCA_035236585.1). NCBI lineage: Eukaryota > Viridiplantae > Streptophyta > Magnoliopsida > Canellales > Canellaceae > Warburgia > Warburgia ugandensis. The sequence goes on from CP141133.1 coordinate 17,460,388, forward strand.
TTCCTCAAATCGTACTCTTAAATAAAGTGTCCGTCTAATACAATGGGCCTGGAGGCAATTGCTAGACTAGACAACCGGGTAATCTCTTATATGGAGAAATTTTTTTATTATGGTTATTAGACAATGGATGCCCATATTTTTCAATGGAAGAAGGCTCAAATAAGTATAAGTGGCATCTAGTTGAACCCGGTATGACAATTTCAAGTTCCAAAAAAGGAAAAAATACTACTTTTATATTGACGGCTGGATAATGGAAAAACAAAGTGGTTACATTCATAAAAAAGCCTCAACAAGTGGCTAACAAACCCCAGCATAGCTGGTCTCTAATAATTCAGCATGTGCCTTGAGATATGCTTGGTCCTAGGTTAAGTGCTGCCTTCACCCTTTGGCAGGGATTTAGATATTAGGAGACTGTGTAAGTGATTAATTTGTTTCGAAATTCTTCCACTTGCACACACACGCATACACAAAAAACCAACAGGTCAAAGGCTTTTCACAAAGGGAGAACTTTGGTCTTACTGGCCATTAATGACAAGGCTATTAATCAGTAGTTTGGATTACAAAACAAGTGCTGGTCTCAACTTGAGTTTTTAACTGTTGCTATTTACCATTTGGAATACATTCCTATACAACATAATATATATATATATATATATATATATATGTGTGTGTGTGTGTGTGTGTGTGTGTGTGCGTGTGTGTGTGTGTGTTCCTACATGCAGAAGCATGCCTAGGATGTGTTGAGCACAGGCATGATTCAAGTGTCCATTCACATGTGCATAAATAGCGCATATGTGGCATGCGGTAATGAACAAATATACCCTAGGAGAATCCCATAATCAGTGGTGACTCAAGATAGTGAAAGTTCAACTACCAAAACAGTTTACTTATAGATCTCTATATTATCTCCAATGAGATGAAATGCTCTAGCATGGTCACTTCGGTGAATCTTCATTCACCAGTGCCTTCCGAAATACATTGTTTAAATTTTGTGTACTACACAAGTAAACGGCCGGCAAACATACACACATGTAGAGAAAGAGAGAGAGAGAGAGAGAGAGAGAGAGAGAGAGAGAGAGAGAGAGAGAGAGAGAGAGAGAGAGAGAGAGAGTAGGCTAAATAAGTGAGAAAGGCTAGATTAGAGACCAAATAGAAAGAGATGGTGAAAAGCTTATGTACGTTCCTTTTGCTGCATGTTTGAAGATTTGTCATTTTGAGATGTCCGAAAGCTTCGGTTCATTATTTTGGGCAGCCCCTCCTTTATTCGGTGAAGAAACTTGGTTGCTGGGTGCAGGGATAGATTGGGTTAAGTTATCGGTGGTAGTGATTCTGATCCCCTGTTATTTCATCCTTAAAACATACTGTAGTTAACTTAAAACACATTGTCTATAGTTGGTTATCCCTTTCCAAACGCCACTCAAGTCAAATATAGGCTGAGTTGAAATGGATGGGCTCCTTCTCTCAGTTGCAACTGTTGCAGATAAGGAGACTGCCCTTGAAAAATTGACACCCGGTAAAAGTACCATGGCCTGTACCAAGAACACCAACATGTGGGGAAAGAAGACCTCCTTAGTGCATGACACGATAACCGTACAATTCTTGTGTGTCTCTTGGAGGCAGATTATCCAAAACCCTTGATTTGAAAGCAACTTTCTAGTGGTATTTCCCCAAAAGATTTCGTTTGTGCGTCTTGGGCCAAGATCAACTGCTTAGGATCGTATTTGGAGATAGGACCCGCCATGACTCAGTGCTCTATCACAACACCCCGCTCACAAACAGCACCACTTACCTGTGTCTGCAATCTGCTTGTGCCTTGGAAGCCAAGGAGGGATTTTGTAGCCCGAGGAACGGTGCCAGCCGTCCATTCTTATTTTTATCGTTTTGAAAAAAGAAAAGAAAAAGAAAAATAAATAATGATAAGAAACGGCTCGTACTTTCTATTTTTGCTTTGTTCATGCCATGTCTCTAGGTATGCCACATGATGTTTGTCTAAGTTGTGGAGCCCAAGATTTCGTTGATCAAAACCATTCGTGTTCCATGCCAACCGAGAGGGCCGATATGACAATTTTCCACCTCAGAAACTGTTACGTGGTGTAACTAAACACGTCTGCGACCGAGATATTAAACGATCGAACCGTTCATCTTTTGTGCTGCATCATTCTGAAATTTCCAAGCCGTTCATCCTTCTTAGCAGGAGTATAGCAGTCAGGTCATATCTAAAGAAGAACAATTCCGGATGTGGCCCAAAACATGAAGGGTGTAGATAGGCATCCATCCAGAGCCCACATCTATACTTTTAGAGGTGTACAACTGATCTAGACAGGCAGACACCAAATAACAGAAAACACAATCTAAGCTCCGACGTCGATCATGAGGCAGAAGGAAAAAGGACGGAAACAAAAACCCATTCCATATAAAAATGTAAAAGAAAACATATGGAACAACTCACACCCATCTGCTTCTCCTTCTATATTAACACTCCCCGAACCCAAACTGTCCAAGCAGTAGATCGTCCGACACACTCATTTCATTTCATTTCCAAGCACAGAGTGGAGAGAAAGAGAGTTGGAGATGGATAGATATCGATAAACAGAGAGAGAGAGAGAGAGAGAGAGAGAGAGAGAGAGAGAGAGAGAGAGAGAGAGAGAGAGAGAGCCACATATACCTACGAAGAATCACAATCCATTTCTCTCCTTCAAATCAAAACCAACCATGTGTAATCTGACCAACCTCGCCGAGGAAAAGCCACCGCTGGCAACGCAACCTCACCTCTATCTATCGCTCGTTAGCTTTTCCGACACCCCTAAAGCAACGCCTCCCCAATCTGATAAACATACCTCTCAATTCCATTATCCAACCCTCTTAGAGATCGCGTCAGAAACCAAATCCCTCTTCCACCTCGCCTTCCCGATAGCCCTCACAGCGCTCCTTCTGTATTCCCGCTCCGTTGTCTCCATGCTCTTCTTAGGCTCTCTAGGCGACCTCCAACTCGCCGCCGGCATCCTCGCCATCGCCTTCGCCAACATTTCCGGCTACTCGGTTCTTTCCGGCTTAGCTCTTGGAATGGAACCGCTTTGCTCTCAAGCCTTCGGTGCAAACCGTCCAAAACTACTCTCGATAACTCTCCACCGTTCGATCCTTTTCCTCCTCTGTTCATCAATACCCATTTCATTTCTCTGGCTGAACATGTCGAAAATCCTCTTATTTCTCGGCCAGAACCCAGAAATCACGACTCTATCACAGAAATACTTGATATGCACTCTGCCAGACCTCATTTCCTGCTCCTTCATCCATCCAATACGAATCTACCTCAGAGCCCAAGGCATCACCCATCCACTCACGTTAGCGTCGTGCGCTGGCGCCCTTCTTCACCTTCCGATCAACCTTCTGCTAGTGACCCACTTCCGGCTCGGCGTCGTCGGCGTGGCTACGGCTTCCGCCGCGTCGAATTTCGTCGTTTTTCTCTTCCTGGTCTCACACATGTGGATATCGGGCTTACACTTGCCGACGTGGACGCCTCCGAGCAGGAAGTGTTTAACCGGATGGGGCCCGCTCGTTCGTCTGGCCGCGCCGAGTTGCGCTTCCGTTTGCCTCGAGTGGTGGTGGTATGAGATCATGATTGTTTTATGCGGGCTTTTGCCGGACCCGAAAGCAACAGTAGCTTCCATGGGGATTTTAATCCAGACAACTTCTCTTATCTACGTCTTTCCTTCTTCGCTTAGTTTTGCCGTTTCGACTCGGGTCGGGAACGAACTCGGAGGCAACCGGCCTGAGAAGGCCCGAGTTTCTGCCGTCGTTGCTCTCTCCATTTCTGCCTTGATGGGTTTTTTGTCATTCGGATTTGCTGCCGGGCTTAGGGACCAGTGGGGCCGGATGTTTACAGGGGATAGAGAGATCTTACAGCTCACAGCTGCTGCGTTGCCGATCCTAGGGTTGTGCGAGCTCGGCAACTGTCCCCAGACGGTCGGGTGCGGTGTTTTGCGGGGAAGTGCTCGCCCGAGTACCGCAGCCAATGTTAACCTTGGCGCATTTTATCTAGTAGGGATGCCGTGCGCCGTCGGGGTAGGGTTTTTACTGGGAGTCGGGTTTTGCGGGCTTTGGATAGGACTGCTCTCGGCCCAGGTTTGTTGTGCTGGGCTCATGCTGTATGTGGTGGGAACCACCCAGTGGGATGCGCAGGCAGAGAGAGCACAGCTGCTAACGCACGCAGGAGGAAAGGAGATCGATGAGGCGGTCCATGAGATGGACATTGTTGGCGTAGGAGAGCCGTTGATTTCTATCAAGGTGGGTCCAAGTTAGACAGCGATGACATGGGGTTGTGGCTGTTAACATGTGTAATCTTTTGTCATTTGATTGTGAATTATTTGAAATTTTTTGGTTTTGGGAGAGGTGGGGTTATGTTAAAAAGACGAAAAGGGAGAAATTTTGTATAATTATGTGACATTTTTTAGTATTAACTTCGTATAGAATTCGCTCCTGCATTCTTTTGCGGTCCTTCGTTCGTTTTCATAAGAAGAAAAAGGGGTGTCAGTATCAAAATCTCACTAAAGTTAATGCGGAAGGGTTGGATTTTACTGAGAAAAGGTAGCCCCGTCGTGTTGCTTCTACAGCTAGACTGGTTTGCAGGCGCACGAGGGGACAATCAAATCCAGTTTGTTTTCTTCTCCCTCTCTGTCTAATCACCAGTAAAGGTGCAGATTAGGTACTCCTTGGAAACTCATTCGATGCACCCCTGTTTTGATAGATGCACCCTTTGTAAGTCGTCGTCAGGCACTGTTCAGTTTTCGCAGGACTGACTGGTAGAAACTCTCCTTACCGGGCAACGTAGCGATTACACTAAATGAACCATTTAATGAATCTGCTGAAATTTCGAAGAGTCCGTCCAATGCTTGAGTCTTGTTCTTCTAATCTTCTCTGTTAAGTCGCTGTTGTTATCATCATCAAGACCTTATCTTAATTAGGGGTCTGTCATATGAATCTTATTCCTTCATTCTACTATATTAAATACTGTTGTTATTTAGTTCTAAAGTTTTTAAATCTTTCCTTGTCACATATATCTACATTCTTTTGGGCCTTTTCCTTATTCTTTAGAGCTGTCTCTGTTATGTGATGTCAAAAATTTATTCCCGCATTGGTTTATTATGTGTTATACTTGCCTAATGGCATCTCAAGCAAACCTTCCTCCCTTATTTGAGCTTGGAACCGGCCGCAACAGAGTTCTCTGACACTTTAATATATAAACTTATTCAATCAACACTAATCAGAAATTAAAAAATGAGGCACACCAAGGTAAAGTGCGGGCACCAAGCCACTGTGTGCAGGACCCAAGCATTCAGCGTTTCTTTTATCAGATAATGTTACTTTACATAGAATAATGAGGCGACTAATAGCTTGCTGGCGCTAGACTTGGAAGATTTAATTAATCTGCTGAATTTGAAAAACGGTTGGGTGTTTCGATCGCTCTTCAACTTGAAGTTATGCAATTGTAGGCAATCTGTATAGTCATGCCTTGATGATTGTAGCGCACCTGCTCGTAACCTTCCTCTGACTGATTATCTAATTCATTACTTGTTTTGTCGAGGAAGCCCCCGCCTGCTGCTAGGTCCCCAAAATGGCGCTAGGCGAGGACGCTGCTATTGCCTTTCCCTCTGCTCCATTATGTACTTTCTGTGGGAGCTGTTTCTCGCTTTTATTTGCAGGATGTTACTATTAGGTGGGTAAAGTCTTGGGTCTGAAATAGCCTTAAAATTTAGTCCACAAGTGGTGGAAGTTAGTAAGATTTGACGACACATAAGTTCCTCATGCTTCCAGGCAGTTAAAGAGTATGTTACCTTAGCGCCCAGCCACGTGGTAATACCCACGTTTCCCCCCACCTTTGCATGATTTGAACTGTTTGTTCATTTCATTTCTCCTAGTTCGGTTTGTCTACTAGCTTGAAAATCATACTAATTGGATAATTCTATCATCCGAGTGTCCAGAATAAAACGAAAAGTTATGTCTTCTAATTGTATAGACAAAACATCAAATGCCTAAAAATATACAACAAACAACCATATCATCAGACACCACCTTTTCAAGCCTTTAGGTATGATTTTTGGAGGATCTACCCATTCAACTTGTTCAAACTTTCCTAGATTATCTTCGTACCAAAAATCACTCAGATTATATGCTTGTAGCCTATGGTTCATTGTGTTTTAAATTATGACACTTGAAATTGAAAAAGTAAAATTTTTATAAATAGTTTCAACTGTGGGGCCTGGACCAGGTGAAACAGCTTACATCTAAGTGCAAGTAAAAAAAGGTAGAGGCTGACGCTAGGAATACTGGAACTCCTCAAAAAGTTTTATACCTCTCATATCTGATTAAGGTAAATAAGGTTTTTGTCCAAAAAATGCACGATTTTCGGGCCATAGGACATGCAATACAGGAGAAATGTGGCAAAGTCCATATATGCAAAGGTGGGGAGCGACAACGACGCTTACAATGTGGTCGAGGTCTATAACAGGATCCCTCTTTGTTTAAGATATTTAGTAATATCGTGTGCGACACAAAAACAAGTCGCTATAGCATGGGCTTTACCTTGGATTAGAGACTTGTCCGTTTGATTTCTCAGACTTTCGACGCCTTGTATCCCAAACAACAAGGTGATTAGAAAATTTTAACAAAAGAAACATGAGCTTCTTACTCCTTAAGTATGGACGGTTTCTTTAAACAATGTCTATAAACGTCTGTCTGCTGTGATCAAAAGTACACTTTTTCCAGAAAGCAGCATCATTCAATCCTCACTCTTTTAGGATCATTAGTCATCCAAGGTCTGAGAATGAGATGGACAGTCCGATTAATCCAAGGTGGGGTCATCGATCATGCCTAACTTTCCTCTTAGGTAAATAAACAGAGCCAGCGACATTTTTAAAGGAGAACCTAGTTTGGGTTATAACCTTGAAAAAAGAATAGCTTCAATATTGATGTTTTCATTTGCAATAAATCACTGGGTGCTCCAAAAGTACATTCGTGAGTTATAGAGTTTGGTTATCTAAAATTGTTTGACTTCAAGGTTGCGTCTTAGGCCATGCCAAAAATATGGGGGTGAACTGATATTTAAATCATGATTTTCTCAATTTTTTTTAAAAAGCCGGATGTCTCTATCTTTAAAATCACATTGATAAAATCAAAATATCCTTTTCTAAAAATCCCAAGTGCTTTCTCTTTTAAATCACTTTCCTTTTTAAAAAACTGGCCAACATCTTAGCTATATAAGTTTTGTTACAAATAAGATAATGGCCTTGATAGCTTGGTCACAACTACATTATCAATTTATTCATCAAGAAAAATAAATGTTTCAAACGCCATGTCTTATTACATGAATAGTTACTTGCAACTAAAAATATATCTATATGAGAGGCAACATCATTACTTTATCTTATCAAGTGTAGCCTAGGTCCTCCTTTCCTTGTTCCTACACTTTCCATGACCATCTGCATGTTTTGTTTTAGTCTGAGTCTACATCATACCAATAGAAAAACTTAAACCACAACTAAAACATATTTTTTAGTGCTATAATTTCCTAACTATCTTACCTTAGTCTTCCCACCTTATGTAATTATAGGCATGTACACGTTACATGATCAAATAATAACATTTCATAAGTCATGTAATTACTATTATCAAAATTATAAAATAATTGCTTGATAAAACTACTACATCCGCACTCCAAACAAATATTTTATGCTCTCTGTCACCTTAGCAAGTACGTTTACGAATTGGTCATGAGTATCTATCTAACAATCATCTCATGTTTATCTTACATAGTACGTCATCAGACTCCCCAAGAGCCAAAATAGAAAACTCATGGGATCACTGTACTCACAACCATATCACTGAATTGTGTGCTTGTCAGCATCCTAGGGAGACCTCAATCGTATTACTCATGGGGCCTACAGCCTGTCTCCAAAAGATGTTGTGAGTCACTTAACTGGTCTCTCCTACTAGTCGAGAAATTTGTCATTGTTAGGCATTGCATACCATTTCACCCTTTGGTAGTCAGGAGCTAAGAGAACAACCTATAAAATCCCTTATCATAGGCCCACAAAGCACTTTAGCCTGCCAAAAATACATATACATGGGTCATATCCAAGATCTTATCAAATATTATTTGCAAATAATTTTTTTTTTTCAAGAGTTCAAATCCTGCCATTTTAATTGGCATATCAAAACTTTTCAAAGCCATGTTAAAAAAATAATCTTGTTTTAGAATTTTTCAAAACTATATGTAGTAGGTGTCTTTGACTTACTAAAGTTCTCATTTTCAAACATAAAAATCTTGGCCATCAAAACAACACATGCTATAAATCTTAATTTTCATGAATAAAAAAAGAGGAAAAATCGTTCCAAATATATGTTTATCATGTAAAACCTCAATTTTCAAATGATCTTTTAAAAAGCTAAAATATCAATTTTTAATAGGTTATGCAGTTTTTCAAAACAAGTTTTAAGTTAAATTCATTAGAAATTATGAAGTCGATATCTTCTAACAATCCTTCCGTCAGAAAATCCTCTCCCTACATAAGATTGCACTTATCCAAAAAACCAATGTCTGAGATCCTTGATAACCCATCATGTATAGGTACAAATCAGTTATATTTAATAACAAAGTTACTCATCACATCACTTAGCAAATATGGGCTATGCGCATGGCTTCTTTCATGAAAATTTCCAGGTTACAATCTGTCCCATTAAACACCTCCAAAAATGGTGCGGGTAGATCAATTCTTTATGTCCACCATCTCAAGCATATTTTCTGAGATGAAAATGGTGAGCAAGCCTTATTCCGAGGACGTCATTACTGATTACTATCACGAGCGTCACTGTAGCACAAAACAAAACAAAAAATTTGAACTAAAACACAAAATAGTATACATGGACTATCATGCTCCTAATTTGGTAACAATCAATTTTCTTATATTAGATCTTTCCATACAATAATACTATCAAGTGATCAAACGTTATGGGCATGCTATTTTACATGTGTAAAGCAGGTGATATGTTCATCATGCAACATTTTAAAGAAGCACTCATATTCATCATGCGTATACCCTTTTCAACGTAGGTGGCATATATCAAGTGAATCTAACAAAAGTGAACACTACATAGATAATTCATGCGGAATACAAATCTATTAGGGAGTAGCAATTTGATCACTCTTGTGATAGTTACATTAGCGAGAAGCTTATGAAGCCTTAGCATAGTGTTTAAGATTAACAACATATATAACATGGAAACCATAACTGTCATACTATCCAACGTAAAACAAACTATTAAAGCTGAGTCTCATCCCGTTTCAGAACTTCTGTGCATGCGCAACATATAGAATAACAGATCTGGTGAGAACTAGTTGGCCATGGGTAATGCGTCACATATCTCTACCTTATAGACCGATATTAAGTTTAGAAAGCAAACACCTAACAGGGCTACGTCCATTCTAGATGATGTACGGACTATAGAAGTCACGTGAAAATACGTTTACACAGTCACAACACAACTCATTAACATACTGATTTGATGCTCAAGACAGTACTCCAACATTAGATACATTCATTCGAGAATGGAAATCAAGTCCGAAGTGAGATAATCACAGTCCAAAATAGGATGTTAAAACAGATACGTGGCTTTCAAAGCATATGAAAACTTGGAAACCTAGTTTTACCTACCTCTTAGTCAAATCTCCCGCATTTTTCTTGCAAGCTTTTTTCGCATTCCTTCTTGCATGCGTTCAACATCTTGGATCACCCGTGCATGATGTCAAGGGAAGAAGGGGGCATCAACTCATTCTCTCTCTCTCTCTCTCTCTCTCTCTCTCTCTCTCTCTCTCTCTCTCTCTCTCTCTCTCTCTCTCTCTCTCTTTCTTTCCTTTTTTGTTTTTTTTCCTCTCTTTCTTTTCCGCAACCCAGGACGTCTTACACTTAGGGACTTGTTGGCTGGTTTCCATTCCATTGGGGGATTCATTTATATTTTGCTTACTTACAGATTTTCTGGAGCTCTCATTTTCTAAGCGGTGATTCTTCAAATTTTGATTTTATTTTATTCTATTCACAATCTGATTTTCAGTTATTTCTAGAAACTCAATTATTTTATTCTAAATACACTTGATAATCTTTGTTATATTCTAATTTTTTCATAAATTTGGATCAGCTAAATATGTCTGTTTATAAAGTTCATTATATGTGGATGTTTTATGGACTTTCTGCCTAAATTTAGCCGCTAAGTGGGTTCCACATTCCGATGTTTTTAATCTATTTTAAAAAGGGGTATCATTTATGATCGTAAAATCTTATTTTGTTTATAACTTCAACCTTTATCGTCGGATTTTAGCCTGCTTATAATCTTTGAATGGCTCTTTCCAAGCTTTATCCAACAGTAGAAGTCTCATTGTCAAATTATGTAGTTGCTAATTTCAGTTTTTAAAACTCTAAATAAATTGAGAATTTTTATTGATCGTAAAAATAATATAACGTTTTTGGATATTACAAATATCCATCCTGTAAAATGATTCTTTTCTAACCTCTATTACTTTTAGTACAAATGGGTGGTTCAAAAAGTCCAGAGAAAATTAAATGTAGGAAAATCTTAAATGATTGGAAGTTAAGATCATCTAGTGCGAAATATTGTTGGGGTGTTGGGTATCTCAAACATAGGCCACAAATACATTAAAACGGTTACGGTCACAAAAATATCAAATAATAATAATAATAAAGGCAAACATTTACGTTCACAAAATCATCTGCCCCCCATATAACTTCCTTTACCGATTTGCACATGCAAAACCATGTGAGTAGTATCCTTATCGCTAGGATAGGCTCATGTAAGTTTGTCTAAAGGCAAACGAAAGCACTTTAATTAGTGACTTCTTATGTTCTCTCTCCAATCTTCACTTGGCTGGACCCCCTTTCTCACCCTCTCTTGCGTGCATTTGCACGTGCCTTTACTAGTATATATTTACAAACAATACTTCATCGACAACCAAATCCAATTAAATATATATGTTTCATATTACTTTCCAATGAGGCATCAAGACTACGCCTAAATGCAAATTGGGTAAAATGCACTTAATAGTACTATTTCAAACTTACTCGCTGCCCATATCCGGACACAATGACATAGTGCAAGAGAATTTCTAAGGCGACGAAAGGGGTGCATCGACCAAACTAGGGGAATGTAATATCCAATTAGGCTAGGTGTAGCCAAAACATAGGATCAGTCTTAAAGTTGTATGAATTGATCCTGACAGAATATTTACTTTCTTCAGATGTTAAGAATACCCCTCAAGCATCCCAAACGTATTAAGCCCTTTGAAAATTGGTTCTTACACTAGACTTAATGGAATGAAAAAAGGCCGTTGTAATGATTAATATTAATAGTAGTAGTAGTAGTTTTTTAATTAATGTTAAACCAGATATTAAGAATCAGAGAAGATTCTATAATTAATAGCTTATAATCTCTATCATATAATTTGTATTATTTTTACTGATTCCTAATAATTTTATGTGTTAGACGAGAGAATCTACCTAATAATTATGCATTAGATGAGAGAATCTAAGTATCATTGTAATATGTCTTACTATATTCTTTGTATATTTACTTTCCTAAGTTAATGTAAATCAAATTCCACTAAAAGTGGATCACAACTTCTAAGCCTTACAGAATTAATTATTTCATACTCAGTAAATGGTAAATTCATTCAACCAATTCTCTATTATTCTTTCTCTAAGCCTGCTGTTTATTTTCTTAAAATGGTATTTGAGCCGATGTTCTGGTGCCTAATTACTTGATTCTTCAAAAAAAAAAAAAATGGAGGAGAAAAAGAAAAATCGTAGGTAAAGACCAAACACCAATAGCAACAGTTTCGACATGGATCCGTCAAACCCATACTTTGTTCACAATTCAGATCATCCTAGTCACATGCTTGTTCCAATCAAATTAAACAGTGCTAATTATCCATCATGGAGTAAATCCATGATTCACGCTCTCACAGTCAAGAATAAAATTAGCCTTATCAATAGATCCATTGAGCCACCTTCAGAAATAGATCAACCATCAAAATATGCTCTATGGAATCAATGCAATAGCATGATTTTATCATGGCTCACTCACTTGATGGAACCTAATCTAGCCAAAGGAGTCATTCATGCTAAGACAGCCCATCAAGTGTGGGAAGATTTCAAAGATCAATTTTCACAAAAGAATGCGCCAGCAATCTATTAGATCCAAAAATCATTGGTCTCTCTCTCACAAGGCACCATGATAGTCTCAACCTATTTCACAAGACTCAAAGGTGTTTGGGATGAATTAGAGACATATTGAACTCTTCCCACTTGCAACTAGATGAAAGCACATAATGAACAGAGAGAAGAAGATCAAAAGATGCAATTTCTTATGGGCCTCAACAACATCTACAATGTTGTCTGTATGAATATCCTCATGATGTCACTACTGCCTAATGTACGTCAAGCCTATTCTCTTATCATTCAAGATGAAAGTAGTGACAAATGACATCGAAATCAACTAAGAACTTTTTCATCGCTGCTGCAATTTAAAGCTGTCCAAACAACTTTTTGAATAAATCCAAAGACAAGCACTGTGAGCATTGCAATAGAGCAAGTCATACAATTGAAAATTGTAGGACTCTAAAATTCCATTGCATATATTGTGATAGAAAAGGTCATACTAAGGACAGGTGCAAGTTTAAAAATGGTCATTGGTTCCCAACAACATAGGAACCCAAGGTAATTGACACAACCAACTGCAATAGCATCAATGTAGGTCTTGAGGGAGTGTACCAAACTCTTTTCCTATTGCCAATGCAACAGATTCTTCTCAATCTACACATGGAGTCTATCCGCAAGACACCAATACACCAGCCCAATTCTCGAACTTGATAAACTCTCCACATGGGCTTTCCCTAGACTAACTTCAACAAATTGCCCATGCCTTGTCTATGATGACTCCAAACTATGCTCCCAGTAATAACAATACTTAAGCAAATGCTATAGGTTTGTCTCTTTTTTCAAATGCCTCAATTAATTATATATTCACTAAGCCTTGGATTTTAGATAACAGAGCTACTGACCATATCATTTCTAATTCCACATTTTTCACTCAAACAAAATCCTCATCAATACCCATTGTCAATTTACCCATTGGGTCTTCTGCCTCAATTACTTCTATTGGCATTGTACCATTCAATTCAGATATCACCTTAGACAATGTTTTATGTGTTCCCTCATTTCACTTAAATTTGATGTCTATAAGCCAAGTCACTACTGCTCTAAACTGTTTTGCCATTTTTTTTCCACTTTCTGTGTTTTGCAAGACTTGGCTATGAGGAAGATGATTGCCTGGGGTAAACAGTATGGTGATCTCTACTACATGTCTCTGTTACAATGGACACTTGTCTCCCATCAAGTTTCTCAACCTTCAAATTTGTGGCACATACGTATTGGACATCCATCACCATTTTGTCTTGAGTTAGTTTTTCCATTATTGTCTTCTAATAATATTTATTTTAATAATAATTAATGTTTGCCCCATGGCTAAACAAACTAGACTTATATTTCCTTTAAGTTCAATATTAACTCATGCTCCATTTGATTTGTTACATTGTGATATTTGGGTTCCACACAAAGTTCCCACACATTCAAAAGCTTGTTTCTTTCTTACCATTGTGGATGATTTTACAAGGTGCACATGGGTATTTCTTATGCCATCAGGGTAGACAATTGTTCTGAATTCCTTTATATGAGAAATTTCTTTCAATCTCATGGCATCGAACACCAATGCACTTGTGTTTACACTCCACAACTAAATGGGGTAGTTGAATGCAAACATAATCATATTCTAACAGTAGCACGAGCATTACTCTTCCAATCTCACTTACCCCTCACTTTTTGGGGTGAATGTGTATTGACCGTTGTCTACCTTATTAGCTAACTAACATCACCATTGCTATATTCTAAATCACCTTTTGAATTGTTATATGATTGTTCACCATCACTTGATCACTTGAAAGTTTATGGTTGTCTATGTTATGCAACTATCATTCATCCTACTCATAAATTTGATGCCAGTGCCAAAAGTTGCATCTTTGTTGGATGCCCCCGCTAGTCAAAAAGGCTACAAACTGTATGATTTGGAGACTAAATTTTTTTTTTGTAAGTCGTGATGTCAAATTTTGTATGGCCACCTTTCCTTTTATATTTACTCTAACAAATCCAAATTTTGTGTTGCCGCATTTTTCTCCTGACATCATGGACAACTAGCACTCTACACCGTCCTTCTCTACAAACATTCCATCTTACCAATCCAGCACACCGAGTTGCCTAACATACATGAGCCCACGTCTCCCATACACTCACCTACTGCACCTGACATTTCTCTTAGTTTTACCCCATCTTCTACTCCCTTGCCTCTAGCCAAACCCACTGCACCTATTTTAAACTCATTAGACCCTCTAACTCCTTCGTCCCTTTGTCCCAAACAATTTCTGGCATGGCATAAAGACTACATATTGTTGGCACAAGTCAATCACCCCACCTCAACACTAAGTTCTAAATCAAATACTTGATATCCTCTTTCTCATTTTCTTTCCTACTCTCGTTTCTCTTTTGCCCATTGTACTTTTTTAACTAACATTATAGGTCACATCGAACCTCACTCTTATGCTCAGGCTACCCTTGATCCACATTGGTAACAAGTCATAAATACATAATTAGAAGCATTACAGTAAAATAACACCTGGAGTTCAGTTCCTCTTCCTGTTGATCATAAACCTATCAACTGCAAATGGGTTTACAAAATCAAATACAGGTCTGATGGTATCATTGAGCGCTATAAGGCTCGTCTTATTGCAAAGGGATACACTCAAATTGAGGGCATCGATTATCAAGAAACCTTTCTCCTGCAGCCAAACTCAATATACTTCATTGTCTTCTTACTATTGCCACTGCTCGACAATGGTTTGCCCACTAATTAGATGTCCAGAATGTTTTTCTTCATGAAGACTTGCATGAAGAAGTATACATGGAGCCTCCACTTGCTCTTCACTGACAGGGGGAGAACATTATATGTTGGCTTAACAAATCCCTCTATGGACTCAAACAAGCATCAAGAAACTAGTTCCTCACTTTTTTAAACACTATTCAGAAAGTTGGTTATCAACAATCAAAGGCTAATTATTCTTCTTCACCAAGGCTCAAGATACTTCATTTACTACAATTTTTATCTATGTTGATGACATACTTCTCACAGGAAATGATCTTCAAGAAATTGAACATCTCAAAAAGTTTCTTCTCAAATGCTTTCATATAAAAGATCTCAAAGACTTAAAATATTTTTTGGGTATCAAGTTCTCTCTTTCCAAGAAAGGTATTTTTATGTCTCAAAGGAAATATGCACTAGATATTTTACAAGATTTAGAACTTCTAAGCGCATGCCCAGACAACTTTCCAATGGAACAAAATTTGAAGCTCACTCCCACAGATGGAATATTATTGAATGATCCAACTTAATACAAAAGACTAGTTAGCAAATTGATTTATCTTATCATCACAAAGCCTGACATAGTCTATTCTATTCCAACACTAAGTCAATTCATGCATGAGCCTCGTAAAGCTTATTGGGATGCTACCATGTGAATCTATAAATACATCAAAGGTACTCCTGGTCAAGGTTTACTATTTTCTTTCACAAATAGTCTTGCCTTGAAAGCTTTTCGTGATCTCGATTGGGGAGGTTGCCATGCCACAAGGAGGTCAATTACGAGATACTGTGTTTTCCTTGAAAATTCTCTCATCTCATGGAAGTCCAAGAAACAAACCAATGTTTCTAGATCATCAATAGAAGCTAAATATCAAGCTTTGGCTAACAAATGTTTGGAGCTAACTTGGTTGAGCTATATACTACATGATTTAAAGGTTGCACAAGTAGTTGCTACACCATTATTTTGTGACAGTAAGGCAGCTTTGTACATTGTAGCAAATCTCGTTTTTCCTGAGCATACAAAACATATTGAAATAGATTGTCACATAGTTCGAGAAAAACTCCAAGTCGGAATGATTAGTCCTTCATATGTACCTTCACACTTCCAGTTAGCAGATGTTTCTACAAAATCCTTGGGAAAGGATCAATTTGTGACACTATGCAACAAGTTGGGACTTCATGACATTCACTCTCCAACTTGAGGGGGAGTGTTAAGAAATATCATTGTAATATATCTTATTATATTATATTATATTATTTGTATGTTTACTTTCCTAAGTTAGTGTAAATCAAATTCCACTAAAAGTGGATCACGGCTTCTAAGCCTTAGAAATGGGTAGAATTAATTGATGTATATTGTATATATATGTCGTACTCTGTAAATGATAAATTCATTTAGCCAATTCTCTATTATTCTTTCTCTAAGCCTGCTATTTATTTTCTTAAGATATAAGTGTACTCTACTCTATGCCACATCTTTGCATGTACATAGAGATATGTCACAGAAAAATAATGCTTGCATTGTGTTTTTCCATATATGCAAAGGTTG
The DNA here is from genome assembly GCA_035236585.1 of Warburgia ugandensis. Taxonomy (NCBI): domain Eukaryota; kingdom Viridiplantae; phylum Streptophyta; class Magnoliopsida; order Canellales; family Canellaceae; genus Warburgia; species Warburgia ugandensis. Next base: position 17,476,967 of record CP141133.1, read on the forward strand.
GACTGACAGTAGGGAAATACTTACCATTATAACTTATCAATTACAAATTTATTGGAGGGAGGTACTCTCTCTCTCTCTCTCTCTCTCTCTCTCTCTCTCTCTCTCTCTCCCCAAATGATGAATGTACAAAGAACTAATTGATTCTTTATTAAGAAGACCTCATTTTAACAATGAGACACGCTCTCTCTCTCTCTCTCTCTCTCTCTCTCTCTCTCTCTCTCTCTCTCTCTCTCTCCAAATGATGAATGTACAAAGAACTAATTGATTCTTTATTAAGAAGACCTCATTTTAACAATGAGACACGCTGCATTTTGGTCCTACTTATGAATGATCCAGATCGTTTATCTTTTAGTGATTCTAGATCTCTAATGACTTAAAATCATAACTACTGATCAATCTTATATCCATTGAAATTTTCTTTTAGTCATCAACTCCTTACTATTGCTTATATGCGGCTTTTTACTATCCACATTCATAGATCGAAAACTCATATTTTGGTGGTTAGGAGTGGTTATTTGGCATGATGTTGGGATCTTGAAGATCTAACATGAATGCTATCATATGGATGGTTCATGGAGTCCACTATACAAGTGGATGCCCCTTACTAGTGGAAGATTTCATTAGGTTGTTGTACCAATTATCTCCCCTACCTAGACATGTGCATCCTTTTGTCTATATATTGAGAGAACTTTAGTCATTTAAAAAGACTACTTTTACCTTTTAACATAAGATAAATCTTAGGAAAAGGCATATATTTTTGCCAAAAATTCAATAAAAGAACAAAAAAATTTATTGCCAAAAAAAAGGTTCATACTTATCATATTTTCAGATTTGGTATAAGCTATTAAGAAGTTAAACATTGTCTGTTTCTCAACACAGCGTCATACCCACTAAGAAAGCATCTCTTATAGAATTGCAAGTTAAATGGAATGTTATCCATAATCATTAGTTATAGCATAGGGTGTGTGGGCTGATATTAGTTTTTATCTAAGCTTGAATGTATTTATGGCGTGCTAGCAAATACTAGAATCTATTTTAGGTAGATGTTCATTGATCAACTCACTCGATCTCTATGTACAATCATGAGGAGGGCTATTCTCTCACTATAAATAAAACTAGATGTTCTTCCAAAACCAACCTACATCTTACTTAGGCTATTTTCTGTTATATGTTTGAATACATATATCCGGATTTTAGAGTTGCCATGACTAGGATAAGATGGTATATGGGTGCAAAACAACCCCAAAATGTTTCGAACCATACTAGCGTCCTATGATATCCTCATTGACAAATTTACTCTCTCATGATTTGGCTAGACATGAAAAATCCCAAAAATCTTCATATATTACCTCTCAAAATATAGTGTCACCCCATTTTCCAACACATCCACCCGCTTCTAATGGCCTTTTCGACTACGTTTTCACCCCCTTGTTTGTCTTCTCTTGCAAGAGGTAGAAATATTATTTCCTTTGGATGAGTGCATCATCTGGACCATCCCATCAACTGCACAAGTAAATTGTACAGCCACATACTGAAATTCATGCATGGATCTTTGGGAATGTCCTATTAATAAGATTGGCCTCCACTCTTCAATTGAATGGTCCCAATCAAGGTACACTGAGATTGAGTGTATAATTGACAGACCCACTTGCAGCTGCATGATGAAGACAATAAAATATCTCCAAAAAATTTCAGTAATGGTATCTTTTACAAATTTGAGCAATTTTCCTTCCTGGGTTTCTCTGATTCTTTATCCAAGTTGGGTTGTCTGTGGTGGGAAATGGATGATTATAGTCTTTTTTCTAAATTTATGTCTTTTTAATGAGTTTGTTTGATTCCATCATCTTTAGTGAAGAAGAAAGAGGAGCAGAGTAGAGGAAAGGCTGTAGAGAAGCAGTGGCGATTGTCATCTCAGGATCGGACAGTGTCAATAGCCGTCAGAGACGTTGTCCTTTCATTTAAAGACAGAGTCAAATTTGTCTATTTCCTTGCATATTTCTGCAAATATTTGATCATTGTTGCTTGTCATAAAGTTGAAAGGGACCATCAGATCTTAATTACCAGAACAGGCCTGGTAACGTCACCATTAAAGGTGGCATTTCCACTCATTGGCTAATTTTCCTTCAACTCTAGAATGTAAAATCCCATGGATCCACAGTTATAGAGTTTAGTATATTATTTGGAAATAAATTGGCAAGGCAAGTACTATTTGAAAAGAGAAATGCTATCCAGACTGAGCTCTGGCAAGTGAGTCTGTGACCCTTCTATTAAAAGCCCATCTTTGGATGATCTGGACCATTTATCTTCTTCTCCTTTCCCTATATAAACTAGGTGCAAAATTCATGTCCATTCGTTACTTATGATTACTAGTTTTCTCTAGTTTCTTCAATTGAAAATTCCAATTATCATGATTAAAATAATCTTCAATAGAGAAAACTAGTGGCTAGAAGTCTCAAATGGATGTGAATTTTTGTAGCTAGCCTCACTTGGGGAGGGTGAAGATGATGAATGGGTCAGATCATCTTGAGGTGAGTCCTAATGGAAGAAGTTACAAAGTTAGTACCAAAACTCCAATCCCAAGAACATTTCTCCTTGGACAATCAAGAAATTGTGAGGAATAGTCTGGAAACAATTTGGAAATAAAGTTCTTTTTTAACTACATTTATAAAGAATATTTGAGGAATTTGAGAAGTTCTTTTATTTTTATTTTTTTAATGGTGAGTGGATTCAAACATGTAATCTCCTAGTTGTGAAAATGATAAAGGAATGGCTTGAAATTTTTTTGAATTTGAAAGAGCAATCTTAAGTAAACCCATATTATGAAAAGCTTGTACTTCGTATACAAGGCCAGAAGTAAAGAACTATAAGAACATCTTTTTTCAAAAGAAAAAAACCCTAAAATTGGCCGATGAGGATGTCACAAAAGTACTTTCTACTTTTGATAGACCATGAACTAGATTATAATCATTCTTAATGAATCCCATAAGAAGTGACCCAAGATTTTTCATCAAGTCTAGATGGGAGCTCATAATGACTTGGCCAAGTGTTCAAACACAATGGATAAGTTATTCATGAAATTTTTGTTTAATTCACTTCTAATAGGCCATGGACTAGATCATAATCATTCTTAGTGAATCCCATAAGAAGTGATTCAATCTTTTTTATCAAAGTCCATATGGGAGCTCAAATGACTTGGCTAAGTGTTTGAACCCAATTTGATAAGTTTTTCAAGAAATTTGTGTTTAATTTACTTTTAGTAGACCATGAACTAGATTATAATCATTGTCAATCCGTAAGAAGTGACCCAATTGTTTTCATTGGGCCCAAATGGGAGTTCAAATGACTTGGTTAAGTGTTTGAACCCATTTGATAAGTTATTCATGAAATCTGTGTTTAACTTTGTTAGAGGAATTTATCTTGGCAAATTTCTAGTTAATCAAAAGAGTTTGAGTTCTTGATGTTAAAGTGTTGGGATTTGTTCAAAAGGATCCCAATTATTTGGAGAGTTGTAAGTATGCACCCAACAAGATTTATTAGTGGAATTTATCTCACATTATTATTTCTAAGAAAATATAAGTCGATAATTTGTAGAATTGGCTCCTAACTATGGTAATTTTCATTTCCAGCAATAACTCTACGAGTTCCAATGTTACAAGTGGAGACATCTGTATATTATTGGTGATATACCCGGTTTATCTCGCTTGTTTCTTACCACAAAATAAGCGCATGGTCCTTAGTTATATAATGTTTGTGCGTGTAGGTCAGTTCACGTGAACATTCACATGTTAAGCATACGAGAGACAAGGATGATGGAAGAGACCAGAAGAGCTTGGAGACGAGGAGCAAAGCAACGATGAACGAAAGTGAAGGACAGACATCTGAACCCATCCACTCCAGATCTATGATTCGGAGAGGAAATTAGACAAAAAATCAACCATGACGAGAAGGAAACTCGAAAAGGAAAAAACACATAATCAGGATGCAGACGAGGAGATCAATGACCCGAAAAGCGGACCATGGAGAAGATTGAAATCAGAAACACAGGAGGATAAGGAATCATCGAACAAGGAACGAATCGGGAGTTTTATATTACAGAAACCAGAGAGGCAAATGAGAAAAGAAACTAGAGAAAGCCCAGAAAGCGGGAAAAATTATTGAGGCAACCGATTGGAAATGCTGCTTTGCGATTCTTGAGTTTAAGATGTAGAGTGAAGTGCCGGAGATGCCTCAAGATGTGGACACGGTACGATAGGTCACACTATAGGCGGAAAAAGCAAAACTTTAACTTCATTTACGTAAAAAGGAGGCGGGGAATGCTCCAAAGTTCTAAAGCGAAACCACTATTCTGCAGAAGAAAACCCGGCGATCTTAGAGAGCTGATCAACGCACGAAAGACTAGAAATCTTAGGGATGTGATCATCAACGACAAGAAAACCAAGCCCTTTGAAACTAAACCTCGCCCAGTTTCGCCCGAGATGGAAGTAAAGTGTTATAACTAGGATGCTTTTTTTAGTGATAACTGGGAAACCCTTTCCAACATAGATTTTCCATGCATCAACATGTCAGAAGATCAAGTCTATAAAACATTAGTCTGTTGGATCGAATAGTAATTGGAAGACATTCAAAACATGGTTGGAATAGAGAAAATATAGGTTGCTGCGAAGAGGAAGCATGGAGTCTATGGGGTGCAGTCGATGTATGGTTGGCCGCTAAAAAGCAAGTTCTGATTGTACTACCAGCAAGGGAGCAACTAAAGAACTCTCAAGTTTGGAGAAAATGCTAACTAAACCATTCAAGGGGCTGTATTATTGGTGGTCCGGATTATTTTTGGCTTCGGGTCTTTCTATTATCCATCAAAGGTGCGCCTCCACACGGATGTGCTTGGATACTTCCAGGAAATTAACAAGGCTTTTGGAGATTTCATATCTTTCGAATTCGTCAGTTTTTTGGGCTCTAGAAGGAGGAAGGCTTAGGTGATTGAGAGAGCATTCGGTTCACCACCCTTCGACAGTGAATGAAAATCAGAATAAAGACAACATTTTACTGGATCAGCGTTACTTTTTTGTGCGTGGGTAAGGACCCAGAATAAAAAAGAGAAGATCTTTATCCATCATAAGACGGCGAAAGGAGCTCTCCGGCCGGCCTCCGACGAGCACTGAAAGCTGCAACCAATCAAGCGTGAATTTGGAATTCTGCACCCAATTTTCACACTAACTTAAATTCAAATATTTCTCATCTTAATAAGCCTGGTAGTCCTTTACCTCACATTCCTCAAACCTATCCTCTAGGATGGGGCCCAAAGAACCTTTCATCCCAAGGTGGAGATGATACCTCAAGTTCAACAACGACAACAATTTAGAAATGTACAGATTCACGGAAGATTTCCTTGAGAACAGAAGGAAAAGAAAACCATGCTTCAAAAGGGTAGTCCTGGTGCACGAAGCTCCCACCTATGCTGGGTCCAGGGAAGGGGTGGACCACAAGGGCCTATAGTAGACAGTCTTATCTTGCATTTTGCAAGAGGCTGATTCCACGCCTTGAACCTGTGACCTCAAGATCACACAATGAAGGAGAAAATGGAAACAGTCGGTCACAAAGTGCACTGTTTCAACAAAAAAGAAGTTGAGACTACGAAAGAGAAAGGTGAACGTGACTTTGAAGACCTCTCACCTGAGGACCAGCAAGATTTCTGAAAGTCTGCAAAGCAGTGCGCCTTCGATTCAATGGTGGGGACAGAGGGAAATATTGGTTTATCTTCAGAAGAAGAAACCTTGTCAAGGTGCCTCATTGCAACGCAAGATAAGAGGCAAAATGATCAAGCCCTAGGTAAAAATGACGGTCTCAGTACCCAGAGCCTCAAAGGGAGAAATAATAAAATAGTCAATCACTGATCTATTTTTCATGGAATGTGCATGAGATGGGGAACCCACCAAAAAAAATCCCGTGTTCAAAGATATATCAATCAACACAAACCTTGGTTTATTACCCTGCATGATACAAAGGTGTTGTCGTCCAACAAGTACACAGCTAGATCAACTTGCATGCTAAGGAATTATGACTGGCATGTTATTGATGTCATGGGCTGTTCGGGAGGGCCACTCGTTGCTTGGAACAAAAGCATGGTTGCAAATTGGAATGCTATATTGGAGCCCATTCAATCTCATTTCATTTCAGATTAAATTAAAACGGAATGGTCGTCTCTGTTACCGCCTTATACACCCCCCATGACGATAGGGAAAGAGAAGAATTGTGGATCGACCTTGAGAGTAAACATTAGTTGTAAGTGGCAAGGACCGTGGATTGTAGGAGACTTCAATGTCATAAGGCAATTGGATGAAAGGAACACTGCATCTGTTTCCCCGCCAGCCATGGTCTCATTCAACAAATTCATCAAAGTCCATGAACTTGCCTCTCTCTATTCGGAGGACCCTTCAAATGGTCAAACAAACAAATTTCACCAATCCTAAGCAAAATAAAGACTAATTTGCAATTTTCATTGGCTCTTGCTCTACCCAGGCACAATGTGCTCGATTATAAATGAGACACTTTCGGACCACAAGCCTAGTATTCTCAAGTCTACAATGAACTCATAGGATCCTAAGCCATTTTATTTTTGAGATCTCTTGGTTTGAAGATAGCATGCTCATCAAGCTAGTAGCTCGATGCAAACCAGGCCCAACAACACCCCCCCAACACCCCCCCCCCCTCCTATAATGCCAGTGCAAAATTTGCATTGAAACTTAAAGCTCGCTAAGTAAAAGTTTAAAAGCTAGGCTAGAGCAAAGAACCATCTCTCACAATTGAAACCGACCTAGAAGAGTTAAATCTTAAGGAGGAATATGTACCACTATCTTTGGAGGAGCATCATCTAAGAGATTCAATAGAAGATGAAATTAATCCCGTTAAGTATCTTGTCGAACTCAAATGGAGAGAAAGATCACGACTAAGTGCTCATAGATGGGCGAACAAGATTTCTTCCCTTGTTGTCAATGACAAAAGGATAGAGAAGCCCGACTTAATTTGCCTTGAGATTGTCAACTACTACATGACACTTTATTCATCAGAGGACTCTTATCTCCCATTGCCAAATAATCTCACTTTCCAGACAATGACGACCAAGGTAAGGTTGACCTTGATGCAGCTTTTATCAAAAAAGAGATTGAGGAAGCGGTTATAGGCATGCAGTGGTGATGGCAACCCCAACCCTGATGGGTTTTGCCTATGACTTTTTCATGTATGATGGCACTTCTTAAAGCATGATGTTTTCAATTTCATTAACGGCTTTTACAGGGGCGATCGGTTAGACAAGCATATCAGTACTTCATTCGTCGTGCTGATTCGGAAAAAGACAGAAGCTAAATCGCTAGAAGATTTTCACCCACTAACTCTAATGGACAGTGACTATAAAATACTTGCGAAAACATTGGCGAATCGGTTTAAGAATGTAATAGAAGGTGTAATTTCTCCTCACCACGAAGCTTTCATCGCTGCAGAAATATAATTGATTGTGATTGCAAATGAAAGTTTTGATATGATTCACAAATCACATTTAGGCGGCCGCTTCATGTGTAAACTCAAAATGGAAGAGGCGTTTGATCGTGTCGAATGGTGGGTGCTTGATCTGGTTTTTTAGAAAACAAACTTTAGCTCCAAATGGCGTGGATGGATCAAGGAGTGCCTTGATTAGCCCACTTTTGTATATTGGTTAACGTACTCCAAAAGGCTTCTTTAAGGTTCACACGGTGCGATTAGCCGATCCGTTGTCACCTTATTTATTCATCTTAGTTGCTAGAATTTTCAAGTAAATAATGGAGAGAGCCATAATTTCTATTGTATATGAAGATTTCAGCGTCCTGGGCTTGAATCTCATCATCTTCAATATTCAGTATGCAGATGACATTACGTTTATCTGCATCTTCAATGCAGAAACTTCAAAGCAATCCTCAAGACCTTAAAAAGGACAGTCTGGGGCACAAGCTCTAGCATATACAGGATTTGGAAAAGGGATGGACACAAAGGGTCTATAGTATGTAGTCTTGTCTTGCATTTTTGCAAGAGGCTATTTTCATATCCCAAACCTATGACCTTAAGGTCACATAAAAACAACTCTACCATTGCGCCAAGGATCTCATTCAATCCTCAAGACGACCTATGAGCTAATATCAAGCCAAAGAATTAATTTGGATGACTCACAGATCTTTGAGTCAACTTGAGTGATCTGCGTATGTATCAACTCACAAGTTCACTGCGACGTAAGAAATCAAAACTTCCCTGCCACGTACCCTTGGCCGTCCAAATGCAAGTTTATGGGACCCAGTTCTACGAAGGTCTCAAAGTAAATTGGCTTCTTGGAATAGGTAGTTTTATTGATAGGTGGGTGATTGATCCCTGGGAAACCTCCCAGTCTATTACATGTCGCTTTGCAAGTGTCCAGTTCAAGTTGCTTGTAGAATGAAAAAAATACAGCAAGATTTTCTTCAGAGGGGTAGTGAAGAACAAATGAAGTAGCATCTTGTCTCATGGGATCAATTACGCAAACCAAAGAAGTTCGGGAGACTTGTAGTGATAAAATTGAAAGAAACAAATGACGCCATATTATGCAAGTGGCTACGACGTTACTTGAATAAAGAAAACTCTTTCTGGAGGAACTTAATCAAAGAATGACCATCTAGAGCGTGATTAGCGGGTGAATTTAATGAAATAGAAAGGGGTTCTAGACTATGGAAAGATATTGCCAAGTAGGTACCTCTCTTTTTGACTAATACCTGTCTCTATGTCGGCAATGGAGCTAGAATCAATATCTGGGCAGATAAATGGATGGGAAGACACCTATTGAAAAAATCTCACCAAAGGTTATTTAGAGCCACTGGGCGTACTGGTTGCACAATCTCACAGATGGTGTCAATATAATGAAAATTATAACGATACTTAATTGGAATCTAGGCTTCAACCACGAGCGACTTCGAGACCTTGAAACTCATCTTAATTCTGTGACAATTGAATTATCAAATGAAGATAAAATCATTTGGATGCCATGTCCAAATGGCGGATTTCCCCCCAAAGTCTGCCTATTCTATAAAACTTCGCCCTGGAGACCATACTTGAAAACACTCTAATTGGGCTTGGACCACAGCAGCGCTACCAAAGGTCACATTTGTTTGCTTGAATGCTAGCCTTAGATAAGGCCCTCACATTTGATAATCTGATATCCAAAGGTTGGGTTGGACCGACATGCTGCTATTCATGTAGAAGTGAGATCGAAGATAAAAATCACCTCGTCTCATGCGCTGCTCAAGATCCGGGGCTAGATTTTGAGATAATTTGACTTAGCTGGCTTTACCATAGTCCTTTGAAGACAAAATGCAACAGTGGTTCATTCGTAGACTCAATTCTAGAAGCAAGGTTCTTTGGAGTCTGTTATTTCTTGCAGTCAATTAGTGTTTATGAACTAAGGTAACATGACTTGCTTTCAAGGCAAATTTTCTATACAAACATTGGATAAGAAGTATTTAAACAGGTCGCAACTTGGGTCTCTATTTCTCAGGAGTTCAAAGGGTTTATAGCTTGCAAAATTGTTAGATGCTGGAAGGAAATTGCAAGCTCGATAAGAAAGAAAGAAAAGCGAGCACCACATCGGATTCCACCTCCTCCAAGATCAGTCAAATTAAATATTGATGGGGTATGTTTTGAAAATCCTGATCAATCTGGTGTGGGCAAAGCGCTTAGGGAAGAAATTAGTGAGATATTATTTGATTTTGGGTGTCCCACTTGGGCGCCAGACTGATGATGCAGAGGATAATTCAATCCGTGCAGGAGTCACAATCTGGGGACTCTAAACCCCCTTATCATCGAAGTTGACTTAACTAATGTTAACTGATGGATAACTAAATCACGTTCCACAAACCCCAACCACCCCCACTCCCGCCCCTCCACACCGTCCCCAATTACAAACCACACGCCGGGGGTCGCACCATGGTGCTTTTAGCACATCACTAGCCAAGTTAAGCTTGTAATACGGCATTCAGACTTAAGCTTCAATCATACCCCACGATCTGCCAATGAGCTAGCGGATAGTCAAGCTAGAATAAATCTAACTAGCCTTAGGATCAGGGGACCAGGATATATGTAGGTTCTCTTATCTTTGTTTCATAGTGGTACATTGATCATCTTGATCTTTTTGTATGGCCACAGGGTGGGTCGTCTCCTCTTATCAATAAATCTTATCTTTTCTAAAAAAAAGTATATGTAAGACCAGATTTTGGTGTACATTTTAGCATTAGTAAATTTGCAATATACCCCTTAGTTTAATAATTTAAAAACTCAATTCGAGTCGAAGGTCATCAGAGTCAAGTATACTCAAGAACTCAAAAAAATTCAATTAGATACTCAAGGGTATATCTAATTGTTTGATTAATAAAAATTAAAATTAAAAAATTAAAAGAAAAATATATTAGAGAACATAGAGTTATAGATTTATAATTCTTATATTCCAGGATAAACAGATTGGACAACTCTATTGCGACAATATCCAAAAAGAAACAATCTGCACCCATTTTCCCATTTGCAATGAAAAGAGAGGAATCAAAGTTAGACTAAATAACAAAGTTAAGCAAAATAAGAGAGAGTGATCAAAATTGAATAGCTAGGCAAACAACACACAATTCAAGAGAAAATTTAGAAAAATAAATTCAACTATCAACAATTTGTAGTCAAAATCCAAAACTCCCTTAGTGTAACAACTCTAAAATTTAGGTCTTTTTCTATGATTTTAAATTATAATTTTAATGGGGATAAGAAATTTGAACTAATTCCATGGAAATTAAGTTTATGAAAATGACCTCTTTATGAACTTGCAATTTGGACTTGAGACTATTGAATTTAGAACATATGAGTCAATACGATCTGAACAACACTAATTTTGCTCAAAACGAAGATCAGGGTGGAAAAATTCAAAAGTTTTACTAATTTAGAGTGGGCCCAAATTGATAATGGCACCCTCTTGTTTTGACTAGTATTGGGTATGACACATGGAATGGGATTGAAGGGGGGGGGGGGGGGGTGTTGATTGGCATGCGGGAATGCAAGGCATAGAGAAACCCTAGCAACTTGTAATAGCCGAGAGGCCCACCTAATAACAATATTGTCCGCTTTTCATTGACGGTACCCATACACCACTAGCGATCACGGCTTTGTTCTTACCCAGTTACCTAGGTAAAATGCATCGTTACTACTAGAGTCACCTCAGACTCTTATCAACCACCCACAACTCTTCTCCCAAGATAGGTTGAGGGACGAAGGTGAGAGGTACTGAGAGTTAGTCTCATATCGCTAGGGGGAAGAGTTGTAGGTGGTTGATGAGAGTCTGGGGTGACTCTACCAGTAACGATGCATTTTACCTGGGCAACTGGGTAAGAACAAAGCCGTGACCATTGGCGGTGTATAGGTGCCGTCAATGAAAAGTGGACAATATTGTTACTGGGTAGGCCTCCCAGCTGTTACACGACTGCACCCCTCTCCCGCTTGATCTCCCTCTCTCCAACCTCGGGGCAGCCCTCCCTTGTTGTGTTCTTTTCCGGTGACCTTCCCTCCCTCCTTCTAGCATTAATGGAAACCTAGGTCGAGTTTCCCTTTAAGTCACACAAAACCCTCCTCCCCTTCCCTTTCCAGCAAAGCACAATGGGGTAAACCTTGTTTTGCCGACGCTAACTGATACCCATATTTGGGTTTCCTCTTTTGGCCACAATTTGCCCTCTTTCCCCCTCTGTTCACTGGCAATAGGCAGACTCAATCACCTCGGTACTTGCGTTCCCATCTCCATCTCCATCTCTGTCTCTTTCCCCTCCCTCTCCGATCGGATTTTCTCTCCTCTGCAACCACTGGAATCATCGATCCGCTCAGGCAGTCCGCACCAGCTTCTCTTTTCTCCCCTTGCTTCCCATCACTGGCTTAGCCAGCCTGTGGGAGGGCTAGTGAGCCAAGATCCAGTTCTCCATCATCTTTGTCCTTCTGGTCTAGACCTAGCAGTGATCAAGACTAGAAGCCACCCTACCACCACCATTTCCCATTTTCCCTTGCCTCCATTAATTTTGGAGAGTTAGGGTTGAGTTGAGTCATCGAGTCAACTCACCTTGACTCGTTTTGAAGGGTCTAAGTTGACCGAGTGACCCTTTTTACCCTTGAACTTTGAACCATGATTGTGGACAATCCAAGAGGAATCTTGAAGATCCAAAAGTAGTCTCACACTCCTTGTAACATAGGGAATAAAACCTATCTTTCCATTTCTTGATCAAGGAAGGTCCAACTATTGATTTTACCAAACTTTTGAGTGGAGGTCAGATCGTCTGAGCTGTGATGATCTGACTTCCTTTTTCTTATCCAAGCAGTATATAGTGATCCTCATGAATTGTAGATCAATGTTTTATTCAAGAATGTTAGGTCTAAAGTATTTATGGAGATGATTTACCCAAGTGTGATCAACGGTTGAGATCAACTAAAGATCTTGATATGAAATTGGACCCAATTGGATGATTCGAACTGTTTAGAATTCTTATTTGGATTAATTGGTTATAATTACAAAGTTGTTATATAATCTAGGGCGATCAGGTGAGAATCTTTGATGAGATCAACATGGATATCTAATGACCGGGCATAGTTGAGGTAATTGGTGGACGATCCAACCAAATTGACAGGTGGAGGTTATTCAAATTGACTTATTCAAGATAAGATCACTGTCTTAATCATTCGATGGATTGATTTGATTTTTATTTAGATATAATTAAGCATAAGATCCATATCATGATACTTGATTAATTGATTTAAATGATAAATTACCCAAGATTGAGATGATCTGAGGTTAATAGCTCTAAAATTTGTAATGATACAATTAAGAATAATGATTAAATGGTTGTGAGTAGGCCGATTGAGTATGATTGGAATTATTAGCTATTTAGGGCAAGCTGCCTTGAGATTCCAAGGCTAGGAGTTATTGGATTATTGTGAATACTACATATTGAAATAACGAAAGTATAATGTTGTATAATTAAGAATCCAAGTTAGATAAATTGGATTCTAAGTGTGACTTGGATGTGATGTGTGTTCAAGTACGGATTGAGGTGATTGAGCTAGATTGGAGTCTTATCGAGAGTTGAGAAGTACAGACGAGTGGTTCTTTGTCTGAGGTAGGTGATTAGATTTAGAATTTTTTCTTGATTTCATCTATTATGACTTGTTATTTAAGATTCTTGAGGCATGTGTTTTATACACTATCATAATTTATTGAAATGCATTTAGTATTTCATGTTCGATATCATGACATTTGATTATGTGATTATTTATTTTTTGATGTGTGATGGATTCCACCTTATCATGGACCTTGATTTGAGACTTTTAGGTGAAGCGAGGTAAGCCAAGTCCTTGTACCAATTTGAGGGCGAGCCAGGGGATTTGGCTGACAGGATTCCTCTAAGAACGGATTGATGCAGGCTGCACGTGAGGGACCCAGGGTTGGAGTGCATTGGGTGAAGCGGGGTAAGCTGGGTCCTTGTACCAATTTGAGGGCGGGCCATGGGATTTGGCTAACAGGCTTTCGTCGAGAATGGATTGATGAGGACTGCACGTGAGGGACCTAGGGTTGGGGTGTGTTGGGTGAAGTGGGGTCAACCAAGTCCTTGTACCGATTTGAGGGTGGGCCGGGGGATGGCTGACGAGCTTTCATTGGAAACGAATTGATGCAGGTTGCACGTGAGGGACCTAGGGTTAGAATGAGTGTGCACAACATTCTATGATCATGACATGCATTATATTTTTCTATAGACACAGACTTTTGTTATTGTGATAGATGTGTATCCATGTGTTTCATACCTTGCATGCTATGACACTCAGATTTAATAATGTTTTGTTTAGCTCATGATTTCCTAATTTATTCGTTATGGATGTCTGATGTTTCACACGCTTTGTATACGTTTATTTTATGTGATTTCACCATGATTATGATACTTGTTTCATGTGATTTTATCGTATTTATTATCAAATGTGAATCTATTACACAAGCAATAGCTTGCTGAGGCATTGCTTTGTTTTGTAATGCCTCATATTTGAAGCACAATAGCGCTATGAGAAAGTAGGTGGAGCAGCATGGATTAGAGCGAGGACCACGAGGATTATATGCATTCTTGGTATTCAGAGATTGATTTAATGTACGTCTCTTGGACTTGTGTTTAGATTTGTTGGGATGTACATGGATGTTGACATTTTGGATAGATTGGACCCACACTACTTGTATAGTGTACCTTTACTTGTTGATGTGTGTATGACATGGTCATCATGGATGGACCTTAGGGGATTTAGACATATTATTCTTATTATTGTCTTTTCATGACTGTGTATGATTTGTCATGGTTTTACTTTGAGCATGCTCAGTGTATTGATTATTTGATTTCTATTTATTATCGTGATTTTGGATATGGGATGACCCTCAAGAATTTCTTTCAAACACTGAGTTAATTATGTAAATTATAAGTTTTTATTTTCAAGGATCCTGCCCAAATTTGTAAGTTATTATTGTAAGTTTTCTTTCAAACATGGACTATCTTATTGGAGTGCAAGCCCAAATTTGGGCAGTATGTATGAACATATGAAGAGGTATAACAACTATTATGCAACAATCATGAGATGATAATAGAAAAGGATCAGAAATGATCACAACTAATTAGAACTTGAGAAAGTGGGCAGGAGTATTGTATAAAATTAAACTTGAAGTGTATTTACTTGATGAATAAATTGTAATATAGTGAAAACTATTGAAAAATTGATGAGGTAAGATCCTAATGTTCTATGGATGAATATGAACTATGAAGTGAAACTTAATGGGTTCTTATCCATATAGAAATTTTGATAACCAATCATCAATGAAAATTCAATATTTATGAATTATTTTGAGGATTTTACTATGATTTGCAGGTGCATAGCACTTTGAGGAAATAACAACTAGTTTACAATAATGGTTAATAGTAATGATGTTAATCAAGTGATTAGTAAGAAATGATGTCAAAAAATCTCCTAGTTAGGGAATGAGATGCCAGAAAAGGCTAAATTAAATATCACACACTATCATATGATTCCAACATTGGTTATTTGATTCCAATTAGAGACATCTATCATATGAAGGGAATGAGGTAAGATGAAATTGACTATAAATAACTTACATCCAATGCGGATAGAAATGATAATGAGATCCTCAATGGCTAAGAAAGTTACTAGGAAAGATCAATTTCATTGGATTGGAAATTGATAGAATTATAATTGATTTGCTTGTTGAGCATGAAATAAATCATCAGTTAAGGGAAAGCTGAGGATAAATATGAGTATGCCTAAAATAAAATTATGAGGATCCCAATTATGGTTATTTGAGAGGATGTGTTCCTTCATTATTGAGATTTTTATCTAGAAGGCTCTTAGAAAGGCCTATGATAATCAGTATCCTTGTCTTGTGAGCAACTAGTGACACTATGAGAATTGTTGCTGTAGAGCAGAGAAATTAGACGGTTCAATGGTATTGAACCAGTATATACAATTGAGGAGAATTGCCCCTAACTTCCTTACCATGGGTAAGGAGGCTACAGATAGATTATGATATGTTGGGACTTATATTGAGGAATCAGGTGATTGTAACCCGTTCTACATTAGGAGCAGAGGTTGCAAACATGATCTCTATGTTAAAGAGGGATTCCCCTAAAATCAGGGTTAATTGCAAAAACTCAAACATGGGTAGTCCAAGTCAATCTAGTAAGGGCAAGAGACTTTTCTTTGACATAGCTGTAGAGGTCGTTGAGCCAGTGACATTAGATAAGGTGATGTTTGGATGCAAATGAAAAAAAAGGATGTACTAGTTGTAAGGACAGACACCTGGACAATTATGTCCTATAGTTAGTAGGCCACAGTGGTAGTGGTAATAGCATTAGTAGCCGCCACCACAATGGTAATCCTTTAAATATTTTGACTGCAGAGAGTCAGGACATTCCTTTGAGATTGTCCTAGTGGACAATGAGTCAAACAGACTGACATTGGGGACAAGGCAAAGATGGCTCCACATTGGTAATGATGAGTTATTGGCATGAAGAAAGTACAAGCCTCAACCCAAGTTATGGAAGTGTAATATCCTCAATTTTAAGTATAAATTAATAATTTATTATATAAATTAATAATTTATTATATAAATTAAAATTAAAATTTATAGATAGAATTTAGTCCTAAAAACTTAAAAATTAGAAATTACACGTCAATAGGATTCCAACGCCATAAAGAACGCGAGAAACATAGCTCAAATGAAGAAGTTATGAGCCGTTGAAGTTATAGAGGTATTTTAGTAAATTGTCAAAGCACGAAATAGGGGGGGCAGTTTTGACAATGGCACCCCTATCCACCTTGCATTATCAAATCTAGCGATTTCGCCAATGAAATCGTCGAAGAAAAGGCTTAAAATGGGAAGAGTTTCATTTCCCCTTTCCCAAACGCAAACTCCTTCCTTAACCTGATGCTCAATCAACCCTCATTCCTCTTCATCGCGCCGTTTCTTTTCCAAAACCCTAGCTCTGCAAAAGTCTAATTTTTTTCGGTGAGTAAGGCTCTAGCAACACCAATAAACACCAAGTAAATCGAAGTAAGCCTTAATCTCTTGATTTTTATATTATATATTTATTTTTATAAAATAGAAATACATGAAAAATCAGGACGTTTTTCCTGGGAACCCTGTTTACACTACTGTTAGAGCATAAATTTGTTGATAAAACCATGTTAGATTGCAAATTAAACCATTCATCTAGTGTATAAGAGACCCAAGATCAAACCCTTTAAATTTGGGAGAGATCTAACGGCTGATTTTTTCAAAAAACGTGAAAAATAGTACCCAAGGAACATTTTAGGAACATGAAAAAAATTGCATAAAAACCATGGTTTTTGGAAAAATCAATGCACAAGGATAGTAGAAATGGAAACTAGAAGAAATTTCAAACAAAATGGCTCAAAAACCAAGTGATTTGGACACCTGTAGGGTCACCGGAGATGATCGAAAGCCGGTCGTCTTCTTCAGCACTGGTTTCCGCATCGCCAGTGTAACCCGGTGTAAATCGGGGCTGTCGGTGTAACCCGATGTAAATCGGGGCTGTCGGTGTAACCCGGTGTAAACCGGGACGGCCCGTGTAACTCAGTGTAAACTGGGTGCCGGTATAAACCGATGTAAACTGTGCCGTCGATGCAAAAGAGCTTATGGTGGTCAGTCAGCCCTAAAAGAGGCATAATTCTACTTTAAGCTTGATTTTTTAGAGCTATAGGAATCTAAATCATAATCTGAAAGAGGTGTTGTGACTGTATTGATGACGCGGACCTAGATTTAACCCAAAAACTTGTAAATAACCACTTTTACTTTAAAAACATTTTAAAATAGTGATGTGACATTGACAGGTGCATCCGAACATATAAGTTAAAGGGATTTTACGAGCGAACTGAGTGATCTCACGTCGAGGTAGGTGACGACAATTAATGTTTTATTTTAATTTTAAAATCATTCATAATCCTAGCATCATGAGTGATTGTGATTTAAATTACATTTATTCTTAACCGTTGATTTTATGAGATTTAGATTTATGCTATGATTATTATAAATTGCAATCATGTATTGAATAAACCTATGAAAAATGATTTTATGAGCATGATATTATCTAATTATGCATAGATATCAATTTCTTTTCTTTATTACATTGTTGAAACAAATGGATTTGGATGAGAAAGAAAAATAGAGGCTTGGTGACTGGTCCTTTTAGAGGCTAACCCCGGGATGAGGGGCGTGCCTTGGGGATTGCAAGCTACGAGTACTCTTAAGTTTTAGCATATATATGACTTTCATGTTTTTGTGTTTTATGACGGGTGCTCTCACCCGGTGGGCGTCATGCTAGGAGGGAGAGGGCTGGCCACCCACCCTCCGAGATTTGTGATGTGATGAGATTGTGATATTATAGACACCTACCCGTAGATGGCATTCGGTAGGGGTTTGGTAACATGGATAGTCCACACTACCGGTCAGGGCCTTTCTATGGGGACGGATGCTAAGTCTCCCGTTATGGTGTCGACAGGGAGCGACGCTGGTTGAGACCCATGGAGGGTTGCCACTGTGGCATGACAACCCATACTCTTATTATGTGTGCTTGCATGATGAGCATGGTGATGAGATGACATGCCTCGGTGTGACGACACTCAGAGGTTGGATATGAGTACTCATGATCAGTGATAATTGTTTATATGATGCTTGTGGGACCCATTACCTTAGGGTGCCATTATTATTATTGTATGCTCATTTACATTGATTCATATCATATTTTAAATTCGTAGAATGCATTTTTTCGCATACTTGAGAAATTGATACTATGTTGGCATGAGTTGTAATGATTTTATTTCTTTTATTTTGTCGTTGCTATTATTTCTTTTATTTCATTAATTGTCTATGTACCTGCACAAGCAATAGCTTGTTGAGGCATTGCTTTGTTTTGCAATGCCTTAGATCTCGAGTGCGATATCAAGAGAGGCAAGACCATTGAGAAACCGTGATAGTAGTGGGAGATTTCCTTACATTGGGTTATAGATATTGATGTGAGTTAATAAACAGAACTACAATTTGACTTTCTATATGAAATGTATACTTTTATTTTTTGGATTTGATTAAGATAGTTATACATGTGATGGACATTTAATGGGATGTTATGATGGATAGACCCTAGGCCATATTATTATCGTGTTTTGGATATTTATTGGTTTGAAAATAAAGGCGCTGATACATTTTGACGTTGATTGACATGTCTATTATTTCAATTCTATTATCACAAAATTATACTTATGTTATAAATTAAAATTGCTATGTTTTGGAAAGACAAAATAAACTCGGAAGATTTCAAGAAATGTTTAGTAAAATAATTAATAAAATTTTTAACATGGGATCCCGAATGCTATTATTATTATTATTATAAAATAAAAAATGTCATAAAATCCCAGGGTGTTACAATTGGTATCAGAGGCCTATCTAGTCCATCATCATCTTGGCCGATGAGGGCGGACCAAAAGGCGTGATCACTGAGGCTGGCAGGCTTCTGGGCAAGGTGAGGGACTGAGAGTTTAGTCCCACATCGCTAGGGGAGGAGTTTTGGGCTGTTGATAAAGGGATGGTGGTCTCTCATGATAACAACGTGTTTTCCCCTATGGGGGAAGAGCAAAGCCGTGATTGCTGGCGGTGTATGGGTGCCATTAGTGGAAAGCAAACAATATTGTTACTGTGGGCAAATCCCAGTCGTTATAGGAAGGCACTCTTTTAATTGTTGATAGACGTACCAGGATCCTCCTTGATTTAGGATCCAATCATCCTTGTAGTTTGAGTGCGGCACCCTAATGAATGTGCCTTTATATATATTTGACAATCCTTGGGTTGGAGATTGTGACACTAATTAGCAAGTTATTAAAACTTGTAAGTACTTCTAGCGGTTACTGGTGGAAATGATGACAAGTGAGAGGATAGATACTGACTTTATCCTTCTTGTTTTAATGGATTATGGTATCATCCTTGGGATGGATTTCATTGTTGGAGGACAGTTGATTACAGTGAAATCATGTTAAATCAACTTTAATAAAATAAGTGATTTGGATTTGTGCCTGGTTTTAAGAAAGATTCTCAAATTATTTATTTTGAAAGATTAGATCTGATATTTGAATTTTATTCGAATTTGAGGCATTCCATCGATTATTTGATTGATGGACTTCTAGTTTATTCCACTAGCTTTTTATCAACATTATGAATTTGGACTCTTCTGATGAAGAGTATTTGTTTATATATCTGAGGTTGTTGATATAAACCTTATTTGATAAATGAAGTGAGGGTTCATTTGAATTGTATGCTAGTGGAGAATATTCTAAGCATTTGTATTGGTATGTAATGATGAAAACCTTTTAGTATCATTGCTTAGAGTGAGATGATACAATAGAGATAATTGTGAACACTAGTGGTGTTATTTAAGTATTCGAATGTGATTGCACAGTGCGATTTCAGTTTGCCAATTAATGCTATTAGTTTTATATATGCAATTGAAAAACATTGCATGTATTATTTCTATATTCGAATTTGAATATAATCAAGGGTGTAAGTTCATATATTAGTTTTGAATCCTATGTGTTATCTCCAGTGTTTGTAATTGAATGTCTATATCTATGCTTAAGGAGTATTGTTTTTTATTATCTAAATGTAATGCAGTAAATATTATTACAGTAAATTGAAACTTGAGAATGTCCAAGATGTTCTTTGAATCAAATGTTGATATTTTGGATTCATATGTGAACTAAGATTATCTTATTTAGTTAAAATAACTAGAAATATCTCAATTTTAATTGCTTTGGGGTTTTCCATAAAGTTACAATTTAAGAGTACCTCAAACCATTTGATAAGGAGGCTGAGATGACAAAAGAAATGTATATTGTAAAGCCACTATAAATATTTGAAGCTAATATTATTGAATTCAAGTATGCAAATTATTACATGGAGGCAAAACATACTAAGCAAACAAATGAAGTCAAAGAAGCTAAAACATTTGTTATGGAATTAAACTTAGTTTTCATTATTAGCATTTGATTTTATTCTAATGGTGTTTCACCTATATTCATGCCATTAGGAATGATAATCCAAATGGGCACCTGCTAGCTACTTACTACAAATAAGTATGCACTATGCATCAACCTCATTATATTTTGGTTGTGATGCAGATTCATGTTCGTTTGTGTTAAATTGCAAGTGTGCACTTGGATCTATCATTTGTCAAAACACCATATATGATAAGGTTTCCACATGTATTTTCCATAGTAAACAATTACATACACTAAAAACCTTGAGGTTCAAATGGTTGGTATGCCACATCTTAGCCTCCAATACCCATTCTTCTCCTTCAAATTATGTTAACCATCCAAATGGATGCAGTTCTATTTTCATTCCTCTTTTAGCATTATGAGTTAGCCAATTCATAGTAGACAATAATGGTGGTTAATTAGGACCTATCTAATTGATAAGATACTAATGAACAGTTTGAATCACCTCACATCTGAGTAATGCAAGTACTTTTATCAAATGTAAATTTAGGAACTAGTTTACAAGCACATGTAGGCACCAATATAACAAGTTGTTGTGGTTAGATCTCTTATGGTTTGAAGATTTGATAGTCAAGGTCATAAATATGTAATAAGACAGGAATACATCCAAAGAGAGAGAGAGGAATTTACGTGGTTCGACTAATCAATCTCTCTCACTTAGCTTACAATGACCTAACATTATATATATATATATATATATATGATTTATTTGTCATATGGGTATGGAACACATGAGGGTCTACCCCAACAATCTCTCCCTCCATACCCATGGGAGGAGAATGCACTAAATCTTTTAATCTTGATTTAGCTCCTCCAAAATAGAAGTATAGCTTTGATTCAGGTCCCCCTCATAATTGTTTGCACTTTTCAACAGCTCTATTAGCCATCTACGCATATCTAAAGCTAAGCATTGTTGCTCCCCCTGCTCAACACTCTCTCCTAAGTCAACGTGCTAATGTATTGTTTAGTATACTGTAAGCACCTAGAAGTCTACTAGGCCTCTCGCACTTGCCCTCATCATTCTCCCTTATTAGCTACTCACAAATTATTACTAAAATTGATACTTTTAAAGCTGATATAAATAAGTCCATTTTTGCCACCAACTTCATAAAATATTTCCAAGCTATTAATAAATAAATGACTTTAAAAACCATACTTAAGAAGTTGGTTGTAAAATAACACATAATATCAATTTCTCGACCTCGTCATCAGAAGCGATTTCCAATTGCTCAAAAATTCTCATCTATCTTCTTTAGTGTAGTGCGATAAAATCTTTTTCACAAGAACCACTTACAAAGTTATTTTCTAAAAAATGAGTTCAAAAGTATGGTCTTTTGAAGTTGTTTAATACAAGCAACTTTAAAACTGGACTTTAAAAGTCATTTTTTAGAAATGACTTTAAAATTGTAGACTTTTAAAGTTGTTTTTAGGAAATGACTTCTAAAGTTCATGTTTTTAAAGTCATTTACCAAAAACAACTTCAAAATCCCCTAAGGGGGCCCTAGCTTGCCACCCTAGTGGGCGACCTAGTAAAGGGGCAGCGAGCTACAGGATGACGATGCAAGAGTGACCTTGAGAGTTAGTCCCACATTCCCCAATGAGAGGGAGCTGGGCCAGTTATAAGAGTTTGTGAAACTCTAGTGGTCACGATGCATTTTCCCTATGAGGAAGAGCAAAGTTGTAAGGTTGTATGGGTGGACAAAGCGGATAATATCGTGACTGTTGAACCCTAACTGTTACAGTTGGTATAAGTGCTAGTTTCCCCCGTGATGGTGGTGCTAGCCACACTTGGGCACTCATTGACCCAGAGAAGGTCACGTGGGGACGTGTGTTCCCTAAGGGGGGAAGAGGGTGCTCTAGCTTGTCAGTCCTGATGGGCAGTTTAGTAAAGGGGTGGTGAGCTATAGGATGGCTTTATAGGGGTGACCATGAGAGTTAGTCATTTTTAAGAATGACTTTAAAAGTGAGCCTCCTTTTAAAGTCATTTTTCTTGATCGACTTTAAAAGTGGGTACTATTGAAGTCATTTTCTGAAACTGACTTTAAAAATAATACTCTATTTTAAGAATTTTGACATCATCTTATAGTTTTTTAGTTCTGAACGGCTTCATCTATACACAAACTAAAACTCATATAGGTTGATTTCGTTGTGGTTATTTTCAACCAAATCAACTATGAAGTGGAATTACATATAGATATATTTCCACTCAATGTCAATGTGAGTGTTGGTTAGTATTTCCTTGTTTGTCTTGGATATATGCTTGCTTGATATATTTTACATACATGATTATGGTTACAAATTTTTCTTTTTGAATTTAATTTTCTTTTTGAACGTATCTGTCATGTTTTGAATCTTTCTTCATTGTTAATTGGAAATTTCCACATGTGCATAAAACTTAGTTTTTTCAAATACTTATAATTCTTATATACCTATTGTTTGGTAAATTTCTTAACCAAGCCTTTCATGTCTAACAAGTATTCACACACAGATTAGCTTTAATTTAGTGAAAAATGGACAGATATGCTTGGATGTCTGCAACAAGAACATTAAAAGAATATGAGGAGGGAACGAAAAAGTTTATAGAGTTTGCACTTAAGGTAGGTGGTGATCGTAATTGCATGCGTTGTCCATCCTGGAAATGTGAAAACTTGAGAAGGGTAAGTGTAGGGGTGTTTAGAGAACACTTGTGCTTCAATGGAATTTATAAAATCTATCACCCATGGATTTGGCATGAAGAAGAACTTCCACATGGGTGGCCATCAACAATGGAGGGAAGATTTGAAGACACTGTAGGAAGTGTTATATACAATGCTACTGCACTGATATTTCAAGATGCATATGAGGACTTCTAGGATGACTTTAAACTATTTCAAACTACATTAAAAGAAGCTGATGAGCCTTTGCACCTTGAGTGTAAAGATTATACCAAGTTGTCTGCAGATTTTTAGCTCAAGTTTTTATAGAAGTCTTGAAAGTAGTGGGTAAGACACTATCGAAGGATAATAAATTGGTAAGGTCCACATGGGAAGCAAAGAAAATGCTAGCTGCACCAGGGTTAAAGTATGAGAAGATACATGTGTGCCTAATGATTGCATTTTGTACAAGAAGGTGCACAAGAATAAAACTACATGCCCAATTTGTGGGTAGTCAAGATTGAAGATAAAGAAGAATTCAACTAAGATGATGAAAGATGTTCCTGCAAAAGTCTTATGGTATTTTCCCCCCATTTCAAGATTCAAAAGGATGTTCCTTATTACAAAAATAACAAACAATTTAGTATGCCATGCCGAGGAGAGAGTAGTCGATAGTTTTTCACTCCATCTATCTAAAAACCCAGCATGGAAGCTTATAAACTTCATGTGGCTTAACTTTGGACAAGAACCTAGAAACCTACGGATTGTATTATCTACAAATGGGATTAATCCTTATGGTTCTATGAGTAGTAGGTATAGTTGTTAGCTTATTATATTAATTTGTTATAACTGCCTAGTGTTTCTATGCATGAAGAGGAAGTTCATGATGTTAACTATGTTGATATTGGGCACAAAGCAGCCAAGGAACAACATTGACATGTAATTGGATCCCTTAATTGATGATCTTGAGACATTGTGAGACATAGATGTTGAAGCATACTATAGATACAAGAAAGTGTCGGTCACCTTGAAGGCTATACTTTTGGACAATAAGCGACTTTCCTATGTACGGTAATTTTTCTGGATGCACCGTGAATGGATATAATGCTTGTGCTATTTGTAATGACTAAACATGTTCCATAAGACTTAAACATGTTAAGAAAATAGCATTCCTTGGCCATAGAAGATAGTTGTGCATAGACCATCCATACTGTTTTAAGAAGGAAAAATTTAATAGGAATGTAGAGACTAGGGCACCTCCAAATAGGTTGACAAGATAACAAGCATTGGAATAGGTTGAAAACCTTAATGTCTTGTGGGGAAAAAGGATTGAAGATGTAAACATGTGGGTGAAAGCAACTCTAGAAGTTATTGAAAGGAAAAATCAATATTCTTTCAGCTTGCTTACTGGAAATCACTACATCTATGCCATGTGCTTGATGTCATGCACATTGAGACAAATGTTAGTGAAGGCTTAATGAGTACCTTGTTTAACATCCCAAGAAAAACAAAAGATGGACTTCATCTTGAATGGATCTTATGAAGATGCTTTTGAAGAGAAGGTTGCATCCACAAGATAGGGGCAGTTGAGAAACATACATGCTTAAAGCAAATTATATGCTTGAAAAAGAGGAGAGAAGAATAGTGTGTAAAACCTTGTCTGAGCTTAAAGTTCCAGATAGCTACTCTTCAAATTTTAGAAACATTGTCCCCTTGGAAGAGTTAGGAGTGTTAGGGATGATGTCCCACGATTGTCATGCATTGATGCAATAACTCCTGCTTATAACAATATGTTTAGTGTTGCCAGATAAAGTTAGAGGATCTATTACAAAATTATGCTACTTCTTTTGTGCAAGAAGGTGGTGGATGTTTCAAAATTACAAGAAATTCAAGAACATCTACTGACAACTTTGTGAGCTTGATACAATCTTCCCACCACCCTTCTTTGACATCATGGTACACTTAACAGTGTACCTCATTGATGAGGTCAGACTCTGTGGGTTGGTTTACTTATGATGGATGTACTTATTTGAGGGGTACATGAAATTTTTAAAAGGATATGTACAAAATCACAATCTATCAAAGGGGTATATAACCGAGTGTTATATTGCAAAGGAAACAGTGGAGTTTTGCACAAAGTACTTACCATAAGTGGGTGCAATTAGA
The DNA here is from genome assembly GCA_035236585.1 of Warburgia ugandensis. Lineage (NCBI taxonomy): Eukaryota > Viridiplantae > Streptophyta > Magnoliopsida > Canellales > Canellaceae > Warburgia > Warburgia ugandensis. Next base: position 17,502,436 of record CP141133.1, read on the forward strand.
ATCCCAAGAAAGAAACAATCTGTTGGATTTCATTATCTCAAGGTTGGTGAACCTCTATCAAGTGTTGTATATCGATCGTAGACTACAAAGAATGGGACTAGGCTCACTTTTATGTGTTGCCAAATATTGATGAAGTCCAACCATACATTGAGTAAGTTGATCATGCACTTTGTAAAAGACATATTATTAATAGGTATATTTTTCTTTAACCTCTCAATTAATTTAGTGTGTGTTAATTGTTATATTTTCTGTGGTCTCTCAATTAACTTGGTGTGTGTGTGTGTGTGTGTGTGTGTGTGTGTGTGCATGTGTGTGTGTGTGTGTGTGTGTGTGTTTTGAGCACATGGATGCTCTCAAAGTAAAGAATCTAAGCTATGTGAAGAAGTAGAAGTGGGTGTAATTTGAGCACCGTCACACTTTCAATACTTGGCTCTATCAAAATGTAAAATGAATGAATTCACACTTCTATAAATTGAATTATGTATATGTAATCATACTTTCAACAATCATATCATACTTAATATGCATAATTCAAGATCAACGATAAGTTCTAAGCAATAGTATATCAGAATCCTTGGGCTGGATGGCAATGGGACTACAAGTAGAAGTAACAAAATATGTTAGATATGCTATGAATGATTATCTATTTTATACAAAAAACTGTGATAACTCAAGAGTGCAACAAAATAGAGGGATCAGCTTAGTTGCCAATGCTACATTCTTTTCCAATTCAAAGGCTAATATGCCAATAGTGGCAAATGAGACTTATTATGGGGTTATAAGAGACATATGGGACTTGGATTATACTTGTAAAACTATGGTTGTATTTAAGTGTGATTGTGTGGAAGACAATAAAGACAACATCAAAACTAATACCCTTGGATTGACATTAGATGACCTCAACAAGATCGGTTATAAAAATGATTAGTTTATTTTTGCATCTTAAGAGAAACATGTATTGTATGTGCAAGATGAACATGATAAAATATGGTCAACTATTTTATCATCATGTCCAATGGGTATTCATGATGAAGATGACCTAAGCAACATTGCAATAGATTACCTTTGTATTACCAAAATAATTTCATCAATTGAAGTACTTGGTGAGAATGAGGATTATATGCGTGATAATGGTGAGAAGGGTGCTTGGGTTGAAAATAATATATGAGGGAGCTATATAGATTGTATTAGTGAGATGAAATACTTTTAGATTAGGGCTTTGATTATTTCCTTTAGCATGTGTTATATGGATCGTATTAGTGATTGAGGAGTTATTTGAAAAATAACTTCTTTTGTATATGCTTATATTTATTATGTACAGATGCATGATTCAGCACTGATTTATATGAAACATTATTTGGTGCCACATAGTAAAAGGGGCTTTTTAAGTCATTTTGAAAAAAACAACTTCAAAAGTCAAACTCTTAAAGTTGTCTTATGAAATTGACTTCAAAAGTTGGACTTGGGAAGTCATTTTCAAAAACCTGCTTTAAAGTTTGACTTTTGAAGTTGTTTCTAGAAAACAACTTTAAAAGTCCATTTTCTTCTATAAAAGGTAGAAGTCATTTCATATTTTCCTGTATCCCATGTCCACGTTCTTCATCTTACGGAAGGCATGACGGCCTCATTTGGTTCTTCTCTCTCCTTTTTGTTCCACTTCCTGCTGTTATTTTTAGATATTTTGAATGTCTATGACATGAAAAACATGGCTAAGATACTAAAATCTCCTTTTATCATTCTTTAATTTCTAGTTACTAACTCTTTGATTTGTTTGTGTTTAGTAGACGAAATGGATTTTGTCACTATTAATGATGGGGTTAAGAAGTTGCTTAGATCATCATGATTCTGGAAAAAATCATACAATTTTATTGCATACAATAACTGCTTTCTGTCTCTAACCCTTGCTATTTGAGAAAAGGAGAACATTATATTTTGTGATTCTTTCCAAATTTTAGGTTTGATGAAGAGATAGAATTCCATCAACTTGGCCGAGGAAGTTACAACTTAAAGCTTTATCATCTCTCTCCCCATTAGAGAATGGAGTGAGATAAATACTAAGAGGTTAGATCTTGATGAAATAGTTCTATATTAGTTCTTTGATCATGATCTTATATTAATAGATTGTAAAAACATTTGACATCTGTAATACATGGTTTATGGATGAAGAGTGATTTAAAAAATACTTGGATTTTCTTGTTCTTATGTTTGTTTATATATGCATTAGAAAGTGTTAATCAATGATGAATTTTATGAAAAAATGGCCAGTGTCATTATAAGTAAGAAGTTTTAAAGTAAAATGTAGAACAATTAGTGTACTACTTAATATGAATGAAATCCAATCAGTCTTTAGTCCGTGTTATCACGTATAGAATTATTTGCAGAGAAGAGATGTCAAAGGGGCTTATGATTTTCCAAACAAATGCTCATCCATCTACGTGTGAACCTTGGTTCATCAAGAATACACACACACACACACACACACACACAGACACACACTTATGCATATTTTATATGTTTTTAATGTTCTTCTAAAAAAATGAATTAAAAAAACAACCTTTTAAAGTTGTTCTAAAGAAAATGACTTCCAAAATAGATTTTTAAAGTCGATGGGGAAAAAATGACTTCAAAAAAGCATGTTTTTAAAGTTGTTATGCAAAAAAAAAGACTTCAAAAAGTGGTTGTTAATGTCATTTTAGAAAAATGACTTCAAAAAATGGTTTCTAAAGTTGTTTCAAAAAACAACTTGAAAACCAGGTTTCTAAAGTCCTTCAAAAAAAAAAAACAACAACAACAACTTCAAAAGCTTATTGCTAAAGTTGTTCTAAACTAACGACTTCAAAAACTAGTTTCTAAAGCCATTCAGGAGAAAAAAAAAAAAAAAAAAGACTTCAAAAGCTTATTTCTGAAGTTGTTCCAAACGAACGACTTCAAAAGTACCCTATTTATAGCATCAAAATTTTGGTTCATCCCGCATGTTTCCTTTTCCATCACCATTATTTACAATTTTCCATGTGTTGTCTCTCTATTAATTGGCACTGCACCACATTAAAAAGTATGTGATCTTCACTTGCGCATGTTAGGTACTCTCTCTCTCTCTCTCTCTCTCTCTCTCTCTCTCTCTCTCTCTCTCTCTCTCTCTCTCTCTCTCTCTCTCTCTCTCTCTCTCTCTCTCTCTCTCTCTCTCTCTCCTTGTGCAGTTGTTGACCAACTCGATTGACTATGTTTGCATTCATCCCGCAATCCATCACTTCCTCCCTCTGCCCTACTTGGTCGCTGGCCAACACCCACTAAGTGCACACCCATCCCCTCCCTCCCTCCATCTATCATGCGCAGTCATCACCTGACCCAACTGACTGCATGTGCCTCCCCTCCCTCCATCTGCCCTGTGTAGTAGCTAACTGCACTAACCGATTGCACACACATCCCCTCCCTCCAACTACCCTACGCAATCACTGCTTTCCCCAACTGACTGCTAGTATCCCCTCCTTGTCTCCCTCCATCTGTACTCACAGAAATGTGGAACTTGACTAAATCTGCTATCATATAGTTTAGAAATCACCTACCACATGTTTTATGGATTGCTTATGGAATGTTTATGGACTGTTATATACATAGATCTATTGAAAGTTTACTTGGTTGTGTTTTCATTGAAAAATACATAATTTATGGATTGTTCATGGACTTCTATATACATAGATTTATAGAAAGTTTACTTGGCTATGTTTTTAGTGAAAAAACCTGATTTGTTGACTATTCATGGACTATTAAATACATAGATCTCTAGGAGGTTTCCTTTCCTATGTTTTATATGAAAATTATATGGTTTATGGACTGTTATATACATAGATCTATAGAAATTTTACTTTGCTCTATTTTATATGCAAAAAAAAAAAAAAAAAACATGATTTTTTGGGCTAGTCATGAACTGCTATATACATATATCTATAGTAAGTTTACTTGGCTATGTTTTCAATTAATAATACATGGTTTATAGACTGTTCATGGATTAATATATACATAGATCTGTAGGAAGTTTACTTGGCTATGTTTTCAATGAAAAACACATGGTTTATGGACTGTTCATGGATTGATATATATATATATATATATAAGGTTACTTGGCTATGTTTTCAGTGAAAAACACATGCTTTATGGACTGCTATATACATAGATCTATAGAAAGTTTACTTCGCTATGTTTTGAATGAAAAATATATTATTTGTAGACTTTTCATGAACTGCTATATACATATGTCTATAGTAGCTTTACTTAGCTATGTTTTCAATGATAATACCATATGGCTTACGGACTGTTGATGGATAGATATATAGGAAGTTTACTTGGTTATATTTTTAGTGAAAAACACGTGGTTCATGGACTACTATTTGCACACATCTATAGAAAGTTTACTTAGCAATGCTTTATATGAAAAAGACAAGGTTTATGGATTGTTCATGGACTAGTACATACATAGATCTATACGAAGATTACTTGGCTATGTTTGTAGTGAAAAATGCATGGTTTATGGACTATTCATGGATTGATACATACATAGATCTAGGTTGGCAAATCGTGTTCGCTAGTTGTGTTCGTGTCGTGTCAAGACTAACCCATTATAGTATATAGGTTTGACATGAACATGACCTGATTAATAATCATGTCAAGAACCCATGACTCGAACATGACTCGATTATTAAATGAGTTGACATGACATGACTTGTGTAACATGATTACGTTAATGGTTCATGTTTGGGTGACACGACTTGTGTGACACAATTATGTAAATGATTCATATTCGGGTCACAAAACACGACACAATTCATTAACATGGCCTATTTATTAAACAAGTTGACATGACTCGTGTAACGCAATTGCGTCTGACACATCATGACATAGAATGACATGTCTGACACAACACAATTTAGTATTCGTGTACCCTAACAATAAAAATAGACTTCAAAAGGGATACAAACCAAACATAACAAATTAATACAAACTATTTTAAAAAGAAAGAAATGAGAAATAAAGACCAAATAAATACAACCCCAAAATATGAATATATTAAACAACATACATGTCACATTACTAAGTTAGTAAGTTATGAAAAATACAAAAGTACAAATTAACTAAATGAACTACTCCAAAGTCTTTAGTTGGTTGAGGTGCTCATGCACTGTTACTTATGTTTGTAATGTCTTTAGTAAGCTCATCCATATGTGCCTCCTCTAGTAATTATCTTGTTAAGATGCTCTTGGAAGTTCCACCATTTACAGGGCAGCTTCCTCATCCATTCGTGCCTCCTCTAATCTCCTTTTTTCCTCCATCTTCAAGTGAGTGGCACCTACATAGAAATTTCAGAAATAAATGCTTTTCATTTGTGAGTGGAAAACATGTACCTCTTTCAAGGAACAATTAATAGAAGATGTAATACATAAGCAAAACCATTAAATTAAACATAAGATGATTCAATAAACTCCAGCCAGCACCCTTTCAAGTTCAACCATTGACTACTTAGTCCCTTCTCCCATGATAGCTCTAGTCAATAAATTTCAATTGATTGGGTTAGCTGAATAATTTTGATTAATCCAAGAGGTTGCCTTGCATGGTCATCCACATATTAGATTTATTCTAATTAAAACAATGATAATGACTATATTATCCATGTTATCATCATTGTTGACAGAAAATAGATAAGTCATAATATAGTTTTCACACATTGCAGTTGCAAGAGTCATTACAAGCTTGGACCCCTTGACTAATCTCCTTTCTTCCTCCATCTTCCATTGCTGGAGTTCTATTACCTGTTATGAAATAGAGTTTTTGGCTGAATATTCAATTGAAAAAGGCTTTCATATACAAAGACACACAAAATCTTTCACCTTCCTTGCTTGCATCTAGTGTCTCTTTGTAAGTGGTACTATACAGATCCTTAGTGAGTTTTAAGTTCTGGAGTTAGCCTCTTTGCAAATAGACTTCGACAAGGGGTACAAACCAAACATAAAAAATTAATACAACTCGACAAATATGAAGACTAAATGGTCCTTCAATGAAATGCAAATTAAAGTAACCTTTTCAATTATGTCATAGAGAAGTTTTAGGGTTCAGGGCATTGGGAGATCAAAACGGAACACAAGTATTGTGTAAAAACTAGTAGTGCATAGTGCATACATTTTGTACAAACTTAGTCACTTTATTTGTAGTAGCAAATGCTTGGAATCTGCATGGTCTTGCTAAAATAGTCTACTTTCATATCTTACTCAGAAATGGATTAATATTACTACTTCACAAGATAGCTTAGAAAGTCAGAATGCAATTGCCTTTTAGTGTCAAAACTAGAAGAGCAATACCTTCGTGACACATGACAACATTGGGTTGATTGCTAACTTTGTTACTGGTATTCATTTTAGATAGTCCTGAAAATGTGATCAAGAAAAAAAAATGATTAAATATGCAGTTTTGAAAGACATATCTTGCTAAAAATTAAACATGAAGTAGCAATGGATGATACTTACTCCTGTTCCAAAATAATCTAGACATTTGATACTTTCTCTTCCATGATCTCCTTCTGAACTGAAGTTCAAGCTTATGGTACAAAGACTATTTCTAAGAAATGGAGGATCTGAATAAATATAATCATGAGTACCTCAAAAACAAAAGCAACACAGTTTACACCACTAATATGGTCCTAAAAGAGCATAATAGTATTCAAATGAATCGAATGACTGCAATATTAACTAACTAAAGACTAACCAGTACATGAGAGAAATCCACTTCGTTGTAGATGACAGCAAATTCAATATCAAACAAATCAAATTAATGAAACTTATGAAAAAGGTAGAAGTACAAATTAATCAAAATGAATTGTTCTAGAGCCTTTAGTTGGTTAAGGTGGTCCTACACTATTACTTATGCTTGCAAATGTCTTTAGCAAGCTCATCCATATCATCTGTAATGGCAAAGTCTACAATGGTATAGAATAAACATGCATTAGTCATTACTTAGATCTTAAAAATATAATATGTATGTATGTATGTATCAAATAAAATATAGTTTAAAAATATAATCATAAATTATTACCTTTCAATCCATATAGCTAATCTCTTATACAAATCAGTGCTTGCACTATATCTAGCTTTAAAGCAGTCCAATATTAATCAAGAGCCCTACCACCAACACTAAAAGTAGGAATTCTCCAAACATCACAAGCCATGGCAACAAGTTCAAAATACCTGAAATCAACAATTTCAACAAATATAAATGTAAATAAGATTATAAAAATATTATTTTTATGTGATAAGAGATTATTAATCAACCAACATGTATTGATTGCCTTTCCAGAATGCAAGAATGTCCAACTTTGTCTCTTTCAACCTTGGTTCATCCAAATAAAGCTCAAATTGTGATTTTTACATAGCCAAAGAACATTCTTCATTGTCAAATTCCTAATGTAAATATAATTATATTATTCAACTTAATGTAAGACAATTCATAATAAATTATAATATCATAAGTCAAATATGAAAGATATAATTACCTTCATCACATCTAAAACCTCTTGATTATATGATAAGTTCTGTCTATCATCAACATCAAGAGCACTACTTCTAGCTGTAGAGGAAGATGAGAAAGGATTAGGGGAACTCTTAACCATATATTCATTGAAGAGAGAGAATAACTTTTCCCGAACTTGAGCAAACTTCAAGAAACCATTACCAAACAATTTCTTGTATGAGAATTCCACAAATGATAGCTTATATCAAGTATCCAACACACATGCAATTGCCAAAGTGCTGCTAAATTCAGACCAATACTTTGAAAACTTGGCAAACATATGAGTGGGCATACTCTTCATATAGTCGTCATCACTTCTCATGCATTGTGTTAAACTCAAATAAATTACAAATGCTACACAAAAGTAGAGATTTGCTATAAGATACTTGGATCCAGAAAACATGCATGTTACATCATAAAAAATAGACAAAATGCACATTGGTAACAAAGAGTACTTTCAAGCATCACATAGGTTGAGTTCCATCTTGCAGAACAATCTTGCCTTAAGCCCTTTTTGGTCTCAATTGACATATGATTCGTACACTCTAAAAAAATTTGTTTTCTACCTTGTGATGCTTTGACATACTTGATGCTCTCTCAAATTTTTTGAATCTGATTGTCTATTTCTTTCAAACCATCTTGCATAATCAAATTTAAAACATGACAACAACAACGAAGACAAAAGAACTCTCCACCATAAACAAGTGTGTTTCTGGTGTTCAAATGATACCTTAACAGCTCAACAAAAGAATCGTTAATGATATTCCATTATGTGGAGGTGGTTGAAAACAAAATTTTAATATCCTCTTGTGTAAGACCTACTCACTATCTAGAAAATGAACTAGGAGACTTATATAACCATCAGTAATACAAGAAGTCCACAAAGTAGATGTCAAACTTATCCTACCAGGGGCCAACTCTACCATCTCTTTTATCTTTCCTTTTTCTCTTCTACACATTCTCAATACATATGCTTTTACTGTATTTCTACTAATCAAATACAAATCTGCTTGCAAATATTTTAGTATAGCTCTAATTCCATCATAATCAATAAATTGAAAAGGCAAATCATGCATAACAATTGCATTTGCTACTAACTCATGAAAAACTTCAAAATTAAACTTTTCATAAATTAGTGACATACTCCCCTGACTTTGAGATAAAAGCTACTACCCTATATCACGAGAGCAGCTCCATTGACAAGTCTTTAAATGAAATTTTAAATTACTTGTACTAAATTTACTGTCACAAATATATACCACAGAGCACTTCTTGCATTTACACCTGTGCCGTCCATCTTCTTATATCAGAAGGTGTTCAAAAAATTTCCAAACTGGAGACATCAGCGTCCTATGTTTTTTTATCTCTATTGGATTTTAAAACTAACTCCTCATTATCCAAATCACCAAGCTCATCATCGTCCTCGTTGTCATGCACCAAATTCAAATTATCAAGTACATTATTGCTCCTAACTTGTGCTCATATTTCAATTGACAAGCAAAATTTAGTTTACAATAAAGACCAATTACTTCGTTAAAAGGTCATATTAATAAGAACATGGAACAAGCACAAAAACATAGAATCAACCTACATAAAGAATCACACAAATAAGAATCATAGAGTGAATAAGCAAAGAAAAACATATTGCTCAAGTGAGGAATAAAGAGAGAAATAAAGAACTAAAGAAAGAACAAATAAGAAACACATACATGTGGTGTTGTAGATATGCTCATGGTTTATGAATTCTTGAAGATATCTAGGGAGAAAAAGGAAAAAATCCATTACCAACCATCGACAGTCTAAAAGATGAAAATAAATAGTGTTTCTATTTCACAACCTTTTCTAAATTAAAGATCTTTTTAGTAAACAATTTCCAACTTTCTAGTAATTAATCTATGCTTTCTCCTTAATAATAATTCCACATGAAATTGTTAGTTGTAAGGGGGTGAGTATGACAACTTACAATGATAGTTTAGTTGGTTAGATTAAATCATAATGTCAAATCAAAACCCGTATCTACTATGGCAAACAAGCAATAGAACGACAAAAGTTAATGGTGTTATGCATTGAGACATGAAGTGATTGAAAGGGAAGAAAAACCTACTAGGTCTTCCATGCAAAAGATCTAAATCTATCCGTCTTGCCTCGTAATTCTCCTCTATTTCAGTTTTTTTCTAGGGCTTCCGATTTCAAAAGTTCTAACTTCCATGTAAAGAGCCCCAGTTCTTTTTTTCCTTTCTCGTTCTGTCCTTCCTTCTCCACTTTCGCACTTCGAACTTTTGTATTGCATCTAATAATTGGATGTCAGCAAAAAATGAACAAATAAAATATACGATAATACAGGACGGTTTGACGATAACTATCTGATTTTAATCATAAATATAAATGATTATTCCATAACCGTCCTATATTTAGTGATCAATATAGGACGGTTCTCAAAGAACCATCCTTGTTTTCTATTGCAAAAAAATGTCCCAACTACAACTTGTTATTTGTTAACATCACATGAGATCTAGACTTCAAGCCACCTCACTAACAATTTTTAAGGAAAGGACACAAAATATATGATAGTTATTTTAGAACCGTCCTATATTCAGTGATAAAGATAGGACGGTTCTCAAATAACTGTCCTATATTTGGTGAAAAATATAGGATGATTCTCAAAGGAACCATCCTATATTTGTTTCCCTTACTTAAAAAATTGTCAGTATGGTGGCTTGAAGTCGAGACTTCACACTAACAAGTTGTAGTTGGAACTGCTTAGCTAACTTTGCTCAGGTCATCAAGTCGTACCAAATTAAATTTTTATTCATTGTAATAGTACTATGTTTGATTAAAAGTTTAGAAAAATAGAACCATCCTATATTTATTTTCCTTTGCATAAAATTTGTCAAGGAGGTGGTTTGAAGTGCAAACCTCACCTTAACAACTTGTTGTAGGGACCACTTAGCTACACTTAGCTTAGTTCGTCAAGTGGCACCAACTTAAACTGTTATTAGGTGGAATAATACTAAGATCAAACCATTAGTCTAAAGACTCTAAACCAATTCTCAAAAATTACATGATTCCGAACTTCATACTCTATCTAAACATTTACTCACTTATTAGCATAGATATTTTATTTCTATATGTTTTAGCCTTTAGGCTTTAATCAATAAGGAGTTACTTTCAATTTCACTGTGCACTCTAATACTTTGGCCTTTAGTTGCTAATAATTATGAATTTTAGGTCATATACATAATGTCTCCAAATCTTTAAGATGAATATAACAATTATCAATTTTCGATCATTACCAATATATTTTACCCGTTGATCTCATGCTTCTTCCATTATCATAATACAAGATCATTTCTATTTTTTTGCTAGCCTAAATTTCTATGTTTGTTATCATGCTTTATAACTTTAGGCCAAATTGTTCTAATAAGACACAACTTCAAAGGTTAGCCAAATTCAATACGTCTATCTAATCATATCCCTAACATGAACTAGACTAAGACTCCACATTGTTTGAGCATCCATTTTAGCAATATACTGTATATACATAAAGCCAACTACAAATGGAATTCCTTGTCATTCATAAATCTGTTCTAAAGAACAGCATGCAATACTAATTTGCATTCATAATTCCTTGTCATTCATAATTTGTTAATATAGAGAACATAGTAAAGAAATATTTAAGTTAAATATAGAATAATTTTTGAATAATCGTCCTATATTTAGAAAATATAGGACAGTTAATAGAAAGCCATCCTCTATATTCTAAATAATATAAGACGTTTATATACTAATTGTCCTTATTTTTTATGATTATAGGTTGGTTCTCAAATAACCGTCCTATATTCTAATTCTTTTAGTGTTATGTATTATCATTAATATAGGATGGTTAGAACTATCCTTTATTATTATAAATATAGGACGGTTCATGGATGACTGTCTTATATTTTCCAATAAGTTAAAAATATGTATATGACGGTTCATGGATAACTATCCTATATTTTCCAATAAGTTAAGGATATTTATAGGACAGTTTCTCTAGAACCGTCCTGTATTATATCAATAATAATAGGGGATAGTTATATTAGAACTGTCCTATATTTTACCATCTTAAAGAATATACAGGATGATTCTTTGATAATCTTACTATATTTTTCATAATCATAGAATGGATATTACATAACCGTCCTATATTTATTATATAATATAGGACGGTTCTCATAGAACCACCATATATTTGTTTTCCTTTATAAGCCCTTCTCTCGCCTTTCACCCTATCCAAAATTTTGGAAAACCCTCGCTCAACTAGAACAAAAACCCAGACCAGAAGAAAAAAAAGAAGGAGAGGGGGGGGCTGGCTGTGGAGGGAGGGAGAAACCAACCACAACAAACCTGCCTATGCTACCCCAAGCAAGAAGAAGGAGAGAGAAAGGGGAGAGAAGAACTGAAGAAGAAGAAGACAGAGAAGAAAAAGGATTAAGAGGAAATAGAATGAGGTAACCTAACTGCTCTTGGAATTTCTATATCACCATTTTCTACCTCTTTTTTTGTTATGTAACATGCTTATTATAATACATCTCAGAATATAGGGTTAACACTATTTTTCAGTTATAAGTCTTTTAAACTCATTCCCTTTGATATCTTTGTCTGCATCTGCATTGAGTCTCTCGCATCATCCAAATGGCTTGGCATGTCTATGAAAACAAAATAGTACATATTTTTAAAATAACGCTTGCTTTTTCTTATTAGCAAGAGAGGTTTGTAGTTGGAAACTTGGAAGATGGTGTGAAAAGGCTTACTATCACATGACTCATGGAATCTTAGTGAGAATAATACCTTTCTCACATAGATTTTAGATAACCCTAAACTAATGAGCATGGAATTGAGACCATCCTAACTAATTTTTATTTATTTTGCTCACTAACACCGTTTTGAAATGTAACCTCTTTGATTTTAGACCTCAGTTCAGTTAGAATCATACCTCTCTCACATAGCTTTTAGATAACCCTAAACTAGTGAGCTGGTTTTCACCTTCACTTGTTTGTTGTTTGTTTAAATTACCATTATTTCCAATTCATCTAAGTATAGTGCTTCCACTTGTGAAGGAAACATGGAACATGAAGAATATAAACAAGAACAACATGAAGAACAATCAAGCACATGTAGATCTATCAAGAGAAATGGTAGAGGGCCAACAAAGTTGGAACATATAAATAAGAGAATGTTAAAGGGAATAAAAGAGACTATACAATTCAATAGTAAATGGCAGTCGATAGGTGCTAGTACACATTCTTATGCTAGTTTCATATGCTGCATAGTTAAAAGTATGGTGACAGTCTCAATGACTGATTGGAGGCATGTGTCACTAAATGTTAAAGATGCAATATGAGAAATAGTCAGGGTATGCAATTCTTCCTACATATAACATAATATGTCCCTTATCTTGCCTTTCTTTACATGGACTAGCTGGCTTCTTTTTTATTTTGTAGTTTTCCTTTGCCATCTCTGATGAGTGCATGAAGTAGGCGTTATACGAGGCTGGTGAAAAATGGAGAAAATGGAAGAGTGAGCTTGTAAGAAAGTATATACTTCCAAATTCCAATGATCTATCAAGGCTTAACATCATCCCTGAGTTGTATTCCTGCTTCATTGGCCAGGAAGCATGGAATCAATTGGTATAATTTAGGCTCTCACCTGATTTTGAGGTAATTACAACTGGCCCAAATTTTGCTTCCTCTAATTATTAAAGTTGATTGTATTTTGATTACATTCCTTTGATGAGTAGGCAAAGCATATGAAAGAACAAATGGTGCATGAAACTAATCATATGCAGCACCACCTTTATAGGGTTGGCTTCATATGATTAGAGGAAGTAAGTATATGTGTTAATTCATTTCTATGTAAATGTAGTACATTGTTTTCATTAACTCTAACTTAGTATCTCTCTTAACAGTACAAGAAGGCTGGGACCATGGAGCCCATCGACCATGCTCTTCTTTGGAAAATGGAACATTTAAAAGGGCATAACTCCGAGACCTTCACTAATGAAACAGCTACAGTAATTGCATCACGAATTGTAAGTGGTTTTATGTGCTTACCTTGGTATCTCTAAGATTATATTATATGTATAATATGGACTTGATCGTGTTATGATAATTACATATGCAAGAAGAGTTGACCCAAGAAAGTGTAACTAAAGGGATTCTAAGCAGCACTAGTGCAAAGGGAGATCCTATATAGGGCTACGGGCAACAAGAATGAGCACCCTGGCTGAGTAAGAGGCTAAGGCTATAGTGTGGTTCCTTCGAAGTTCTTCCCTAAAAAAAAGAATCCTAAAGTAGAAGACTTGGAAGCATGGAAGGAGAAAACCTTCGAGGAGATATATGGCAAAGTCAAGAATGATTTGTATAAGGACTTCTATAGTCACAAAAGTTCATTGTCAGGATATTGTCCCTTGACCACCCCAATTTGACAATAGCTACACTCCTCCATCCGAAGAAGAGGTGGCAGAGCAAGTCTATGAAGGAGATTTCTCAATCAATGAGGTATGTATTGACATGTTTACTTTTCCAATGTTAAATTATTTAGTAATCTTTTACTTATTATATGTGTGTGCGTTATTTCTTAATTGCAGGTAGATTAGTGCATATTGCAACTATATACACTTGAAAACTATGTTGCTATGGCAACACTCTATGAGGTTCTTTCCATGACTTCCGTCATGTTGCACGGCATCCACATACTAAGCATGTGTGCATTGCTGTCGCCATCCAATCAGATGCCCCTACCATTTTTAATACAAGAGGATGATATTGAAACTATTGGGGATGCAATTGGATATCATGTGGCTTGGCCAGAGCAATATATCAAACCAATGATATGCAAGATATGTATATGGTGTCATGGCGTCATTTTCATCTACATTTTTAAATCCTCTCCTAAATTGTTAATTGATTAATATTGTCTGCAACATATCAGTCATCAAAAGCAACAAAAGGCACCATTGAGGCTGACCTCCCTGACATCAAATTCTGGCATAGCCCCATCATAGCCTTCCCAGGTATTTATATATACTTGTATGATATAATGTTATCTCTCTTCTTATATATATATATATATATAATATATTCATTACTATTTTCTAGAACGATAGATCCATAGTGTAGGCATCATGTAGAGGTTTCACCTAACATGCCTCCATTCCTGAGAAAATTGTACAGACTAGTCAATGAAGATGAGAAATCAGCCCCGTAAGAATAGAGGCAGGTGTGCTTACAGATGACATGGTTGATGTTCCACTCTTGAAGGATGACCTCTTAACCACATGTAATATGGCTCAACTAGAATACATGCATATTGTCATCTATATCGGGTATGTCGAGTAATTGCTCTATTAAAAATCAAAGTGACATTACTTGTTTTTACCCGTGGAGAAATAAATTGAAGATATCATACCTGGGCTCTTGGATTGTGTGAAGTGGCAGGCCTTACTGATTCCCTACAATAGCGGGTAAGTTATAACATATGTTCCTAAATTATGTCATTTTATACATATGAATATATATATATATCAGTTAAGATTTAAAACTTACAAGTGAATTATTGTTTTTAAAGATCCTGCTACTAGCTTTATATGTGCATGGTGGGGATGCAATGTCTTTTTATTCTTATGGAGTACACATTTAGGAGCGCCTTATGGAAATTAT
Source organism: Warburgia ugandensis (assembly GCA_035236585.1). Classification (NCBI taxonomy): domain Eukaryota; kingdom Viridiplantae; phylum Streptophyta; class Magnoliopsida; order Canellales; family Canellaceae; genus Warburgia; species Warburgia ugandensis. The sequence goes on from CP141133.1 coordinate 17,517,687, forward strand.
CAACAAGTAAGTCTTTATTATTTCATTCATTATAATAACTACACACCTGATAAGTGATAACTATTATATTATTCATAATCTAATGCTTTTCAATTATATATGTGTAGTGCATGGCATAAATGGGCCAAGCTGAAAGGTATTGACTACCTAGCAAAACTCAACCAGAAAAAGGTTAAGGTAAAGTTTACTAATTAATAGTTCTTTACTATAATTTATAACTTGAACTTATTTCACATGATATTTGAACCTTTTCTATTGTCTTTGGTGTATAGTTCCCTAAACGAAAATATGATTGAGAGTATGGGATTATGTTCTTAAATACACGAGAACCTTCATTTGCAAGGGATTTACAATCTCACAATTGAGAAAGGTATGAAAATTACTGATCAACATTATAGTTTTGTGCATTTCCTGATTAAATCCAAGATTACATGTCTAAACTAATTTATTACATGGTTTTGCAGGCTGATTTGGGAAGCAAGAGTTACTCCCAGTTGGATTAAGATGACATTAGAATGGAATGGACAGAACATATTATGAATTTTAATTTGCACTATATTAATGTTAATGAATGTATCAATCATTATGTACTTTTTACTAGAATGAAATACAAAAAATAAGTTTATTTCTATGGATGTATTCCATTTTTCTTTTGATTGAAGTATGTGTTTATGTATGTGCTTTCTTTGTTTCAATGATGGAAAGTTGGTGTCTTGAACCAAACATATGGTTGTCTATGGAGAAGAGTGAATATATGGGTGTGCTTACTTTAGTTCAATTCAATGTGAAGTGTATGGAGAAGTTATGGAATGTTGAAAGTGAATGTGTACAATGATTGTGAATGTAGCCTACAGACGTGAATGTGTTATTTTGCCAAATAGTGACTATTGAATTAATGTACTTTTTACTCAAATGAAATACAAAACATAAGTTCCTTGTTATGGATATATTCCAATTTTCTTTTGATTGAAGTTTGTGTCTATGTGTGTGCTTTATTTTTTTCAATGATGGGAGGTTGGTGTGTTCAACCAGACATAAGGTTGTCTATGGAGAAGTGTGGAATTGTGAATGTATGGGTATGCTTTCTTGAGTTCAAATGTTCAATTCAATGTGAAGTATATTATATGGGGAAGTTAAATGTGAAGGTTGGAACTTGGAAGCAAATGTGTACAGTGATTGTAATAGCCTACATAAGGGAGTGAATGTGTTCATTTCTAAGGATGTATTCCATTTTTCTTTAGTTCAAATGTTCAATTCAATGTGAAGTGTATGGGGAAGTTAAATGTGAAAGCAATGTTGGAAGTTGGATGTGAATGTGAATGTGTACAATGATTGTAAATGTAGCCTATAGAATGGAGTAAATGTGTTATTTTGTCACATATTGACTGTTGAATTAATATACTTTGAAAAATATAACTGCATGAAGATTGTACGTAACAAACAGAAACCAACAAAAAAATATAGAAACTGGTCAAGATTAGAAAGATGTACAATACAGGATGATTATTTAAAAACTGTCCTATATTATAAATCATATAAAATGGTTTTTGAGAAATCGTCCTATATTTCTATAAGAATATAGGGCGGTTAACAAGAACCGTCCTATATTATTAAAAAATATAAGATGGTTACTGAAAAACCATCCTATATTATTGTGATATAATATTATTATTGAGAACCATCTTATATTATTACATTAACCTTTCGAAGTTTCTAACAGGCTAACAGATTTGTGGTTACCAATTAGTACCATGTTGTTACTGTTGTGTTGTCTACTGCTGTAGTAATATAACAATATAGGATATTTTCCATAACCGCCTATGTTTTAAATAATATAGGACAATTATTTAGATCCATATTATATTATTTAATTTATGAATTATATCAAACTTATTAGTTTATTGGTTAGCGATTACCAACTTACCATCAATATAGGATGATTTTTAAAGAACTATCATATATCAGTCTATATCAGTAAGAATAAAGGATGATTTTTGGGTTACCATCATTTTTATTAAGATTGATAAATCAGGTTCCATTTGTTACGCAACTCAGATGTATCAAAATGGCTGGTTAATAGGTCGTGAGTCAGATGTGTCAATACAATGGTTTAATAGGTTGCTAGTCAGAAGGGTCAAACATATTAACAGGTCGTGTGTCATACAGGTCAACATTAAGGGTTAGTAGGTCACGTGTCAGATAGGTCCTTGTGGCTAATAGGAACACAACACGATTTAGGGCATGTCATTTTTGGGTTGACCTGATAAATAACACGAACACGATAGGACTAGACCGTAACCCGCTAAATCCGTGTCAAGTTCGAGTCGTGTTATCGTGTGGTGTCATATTTTACCACCTCGACATATATCTATAGGAAGTTTTACTAACTAGGTTTTTAGTGAAAAACCCATGGTTTATGGACTATTCATGTATTAATATACATTGGTTTATAGAAAGTATACTTCAGTATGTTTTCAGTAAAAAACACATGGTTCATAGACTTCTATGTACATAGATCTATGAAAATTTTTGTTAAATGTTTAATTTTGGTCAAAGTAACCTAATTTAGCATTTAATTATATCATCTAACAGATCAATTTTGCAATTTTTAGATAAAATGTGAATTTTAGCTCAAATTGACCACTCACCCATTGATTTGTAAATTTAATGGTCAAATGATTTCCAAAGCTAATTAGATGTGTAATGTATGATTTAGATAATTCTAATTCAGTCTTGTATTTTGCAGATCAACCAAATTATGGCTTGGATGGCTCAGATCAAAATCCATGGTGCCAAATCATCCTAAAGAACATTACAAGGCAAGTTGGGATGGTTTCCAATAACAAATTTGGTTTTAATTGGAGAAAAGGAAATCATGGAGAAGATTTTATGTAATATCCTCAAAATCTAATTCTAAATTAGTAATAAAATAATTAAATTAAATTAAAAATTTTATAAATAGAAATTGGGTTTGAAAACACAAAAACTAGAAAATACATGTCAAAAGGATTCTAACGACATAAAGACTGCAAAAAACAGAGCTCAAACAGAGAAGTTGAACCGTTGAAGTTAGAAAGGCAATTTAGTAATTTTTAGAGGCCCTAAATACAAGGGTTGTTTTTTATTACAGCACCCCCTTCTACCCCTTATCAGATCCTACTACTTTGCCAAAAAAATTGATAAGTGACTGAGAAAAATGGATCACCAACGATAAAACACACCTCCATCCCGATTCAATCACTTCATCCAAGCCCCTTGTCTTCAGAGATCAAATATTTCTTGGAGAACCCTAGCAAAAATGCAACGCTGGAAAAGCTCAGGAAAAAGCCCTCCAACAGCATCAATGACAGCCTAACGGACTGAGGTAAGCCCTATCCATTTTCCCCCTTTCCATTTACAGAGTATATGTGAGTTTTTGCATCTGTAGATGCTGAAAAATGGTGTGAGTTCATCATTTCCCAGGAACCCTGGGTAACCTACTGTAGATGTAGGATTAATTTGATAAAATGGAATCAAAACCACAATCCACACATTCTTTGGTGCATGATGAACCTAATAATAAGCCATTTAAATTTGAGAGAGATCCAACGACTAGTGACCTCAGAAATCACAAAGAAGAAAAAACCTTAGTTTTTGGAAAAATCAATCAAAAGGAGTGTCAAAAATAGAATGTACATGGAATTCCAAGCAAAAGGGTGCAAAAATCAAAAAATTTGGGCACCTGTAAAGTCACCAGTGACTACTGGAGTCCAATTGTCATCTCCGGCGACAGCGACCGCGTCAGTGCCCTGCCACTGACGTCTAGACACCGTGCGGAATGCCCTAATGCAGACGATAAATGGACACGAGTTGCCACATGCGTGAGAGCGTCCCAGCACGTTTCCATAGTAAGCCTAGACACCCGGCATCCTGGTGACCAGGAGGCACGCGGCGCCTCCCGCAGCACGTTCAAGGAGAGGGGCATCCTAGGGGTGTCGGTTTACGTTGGTATAAACCGGTGTAAACCGAGCCACCATAGTAAATCAGTGCAAACAAGCCAACCTCTATAAATTAATATTTTAATTTATGAAGTCTTTTCACAAAAATCTTGATTTTTGGAGCTATATAGGTCTAAATCATGATCGAAAATATCTATTATTATTGTATTAATGATGTGGACCTAGATTTGACTTCAAAACTTATTTTTAACTACTTTTAAATTAGTCAAATCATAAAATATTATTCAATAACTTAAAACTGGCCAATCAAAGGATGATCAGGCCCGAGGACTAGAACAATGAGATAACGTATGACAGTAAATAAGGGTTCTAAGGATCAAATTAGGTGTGATTACTCTAAAAATTGATCGAGACCATTAGTCTGAACCAGATCTTGAGAAAATTATTGATCTAACCATTAGATCAAGGTATAAACGTTAGATACACCCAAAAACAAATAGATGAACATGTGATAGTACTCAATTATAACAAGTAACATTGAAATTAAGGACCAAATCATAAATAGAGGTATTAGAGAATGATCCAACAGTTGGATCACCATAGGTTCCATTATGATGAAATAAATAACACAAAATAGTACTGTGACACTGACAAGTACATCTGAACGTGCAAGCTAAAGGGATAATATGCTTGAGTTGAGTGATCTCAAATTGAGGTAGGTGATGACATTTAATGTTATGTTTTGATTTTAAAAACCTTACATTATCATATCATCATGATTGATTCTGATTTAATTGCACTTGTTTAATTAGTCTACAATTTTGTGAGACTCATAGTTTTATGCTATGATCGATATTAGATTTCAATAATGTATTGAAAGGATTTATGATCATGATTTCATGAGATTGATACTATGTATTTATGCATAATGAGAAATTATCTTTCTTTATTGCACCATTAGAATTGATGGGTTTTCATAAGGACGACAGTGGAGGCTTGGTGGCTAGTTCTTTGAGTGGCTAACCCCAGGATGAGGGGTGTGCCTTAGCGATTGTGAGCCACGACTGCTCCTGGTTTTTCAAGATACGCATTTTTCGTGTTTTGTGTTTTATGACAGGTGCTCTCACTCAGTGGATGTCATGCTAGGAGAGAGTAGGGCCGGCCACCCACCCTCCAAAATTATGATGTGATTGTGATATGATAGACACTTGCCCACAGATGGCTTTCGGTAGGGGTTTGGTAACATGAATAGTCCATACTACCGATCTGGGCCTTTCCATGGGGATAGACGTTAAGTCTCCCATTATGGTGTCAACGGGGAGCGGCGGTGGTTGAAACCCTGGAGGGTTGGCACTGCGGCATGACGATCCATACTCTTGTTATGTATGTTTGCATGATGAGCATGGAGAGATTATTATATGCCTGGGTGTGGTCAGATGGTTGATTTGAGTACTCATGATCTGTGATACGAGTGTATGGGACACTCACAAGACCCACGTACCTTGGGGTGCCTTGTTGTTATTGTATGCTCATTTATATTAGATCATATCATGTTTTAAATCCATGAGATGCATGTTTTATTATATATGATGTTTTAAGATTTTATTAGCATTGCTTATAATAATTATATTCCATAGATAATCAATATACTCATTTTATCAGCACTGTTATTCAATTTTGTTTCCATTGTTATTACATTAAATATCTATGTACCTACACAAGCAATAGCTTGATGAGGCATTGCTTTGTTTTGTAATGCCTTAGATCTCGAGCGCTACAACAGGAACGATAAGACCGTTGAGAGACCGTGATAGTAGTGGGAGATTACTTTACTTTGACTGATAGACCATGACGTGAGTTAATAAACGGACTACCATTTGAACTTTCTTTATGGACTGTATACTTTTATTCTGTGGAATTGATTATGATAGTTAGACATATGATGGACATTGATTTAAGTATGGTAAGATGTTATGATGGATAGACCTTGGGCCACATTATTGTGTTTTTGGTTATTTATTGTTTTGAAAATAAAGGTGATTATGCTTTTTATGTTGGTTTTGATATGTGTATTGCCTTAAATGTATCACCGCATATTTATATTTATATATTAAATCATGGTCGTGATGTTTTGGAAAAAGGAAATAATGCTAGGAGGTTTTTAATAAATATTTAAATCAAATAATTAATAGAATCTTTTTATTTTAGGATCCTGACTATTGTTGTTGTTGTTATTATTATTATTATTATTATAAAAAAATTTATAAAAACTCAGGGTGTTATATTTTATAAAAAAGAAAATAACATAGAAATGGAAAGATGCAAAATAGAAGGTGTTTGTGAGTCTCTCTCTCTCTCTCTCTCTCTCTCTCTCTCTCTCTCTCTCTCTCTCTCTCTCTCTCTCTCTCTCTCTCTCTCTCCTATCTTACCTGCATTCTTCCTCCCTTCCTTCTCTCTCTCATCCTCTCTTTCCTTTTTCCATTTTCTTCTCTCAGTTCCAACTGAAAACTAAAATTCTTAGAATCCCAATTCTTAGCCCTCTCCTCAAATGGGAATAATCACCCTCTCTTCACTGTAGGAGGATGACTACAAGAGAAGACCCCCAGTTACCCATCTCTTCCCAGATCCTTCTCTCTTGAGTTCCCTCTCTCAGGCTTGCTCCTTCCACCAGTCAACCACCTGCTTTTATCTGCTTCCCTCTTCCTCGCCTCTCTTTCTCACTCTTATTATGACCCCCGAACTTGATTCTCTTCTGGGTTTTTCCTTCACAAGTTGGCTCCGACAACCTTCACCAGTTACTCTCTACACTTGAAGACCTAAACTAAAGTTCAAATTCTATCACTAACATCTTTCGCCATCTTTTCCCTCTGTTTCTAGTTATTCATTGTTTCATCTTCATTATGTTTTCTACCTCTATTTCCATCAATCCTTTCAATCCTCACTTTCCCATGTTCATTGTCATCTTCTATTGCTTTTCATCACATGTTTCACTAGTCATCTGTCATTTTCTTTATTCTATAATTTACCATCATTTTTCTCTAAAATTCTTACCTCCTTTTGTAATCCATTGTGCTGAATAAAACCCAAATTAGGTTTTTCCTCCAAATCCCTTCTTTCCCTTCTTCTTCATCTCCTTTGTTTTGTCATCTTCCTCCTCTAGCAATTTTTCTATTTTCATTTAAAACAAAAAAAAAAACTAAAAGATTCCAAATTTTCCCTTAGGACATTAATTCTAATTCCATTTTAATTCTTTTCTAATCTTATTTCCGCTTTGTTTTATCCAAATTCATGCCATCCAGGTTCTGTGTTATTCTCAAATTAATCTAGGAACTAAGTTATTCTAATCATGTTTTGTTTAAGCTTAATCAAATCAATGGTCTAACTTTAATAAATAGTCTTTCTTTATTTCCTGATCTTTTCCATGTTAGATTTTCAATCAATTCCTAGAAGTTCTTAGGACATCTTTTAGCTTATCCATCAGTTTTGATCTTCAATATGAAATTTAGAGATTAGACCTAAGTCATCCAAAATCCAAAATCATTCCTTAGTCCATATCATCAAAAAATTTGGGGATCTGTTTAATCCAGCCATTAGATTCTTAATCAGAAGCATCAGTGAGAGATTGATGGAGGCCAATCAATGCTGATGACCTCAGATTTAAAGAAATTTGTTTTAATCAAGCTAGGGAAGTGAATTTTATTTGTTTTTAGTTAATTTTCCATATTTTTGAATTTGGATTAGTGTAATTTTATTAGTTCCATAGATTTGACTTTATAATTCATTTTTATGTAATTTCATTTGTTTTCTTTTTCCATCGATGGATAATTAAATTTTATTTAAACTCCATCTTTTTAAGTTGAGTTGCCGTGAGATCAACCCATACTTGCATAAGATACACTACGATAGCTCATGCACTTGCAAAACCCAATTAACAAGTTTTTGGAGCCATTGTTGGGGACCCGCAACTAAGTTTTCATAAATTTCAATAAAAAAATTAAAAAAATCAACTATAAATTTTTTTATGAATTACATTGTTTTAGCATTCTTAGGTGCATTTTTTAATTTTTTTAGTGCATAATCACTCTATTTCCTAAATTTGGAACTAATTCCTATTTTTATTTTTTAGGAAATTAGAAAAGGGAGAAATTGGCAAATGGATCTCTATCAAATGAATAGAATTTCCTTGCTTTCTTAAAATAGGATTTTTTTTTAGTGAATCTTGTAGTGAGGTACATTATAACTTACAATTTCAATTTCAATTTCAATTTTAAAAGGCTTGTATTAAAACAAGGCAAGTGTGGGATAAGGTGTCCCACACTTTATCTTCATCAAAAATTTCACTATAAGTTTTTCTCACTCTTTTCATTTTTAATATATTTGCATTTAGAATAATTTTGCATTCTTTGATAGTGTAATTGCATATAGATAGCATATTTGATAATTGTTATATTTTTAGGGTTTACATTAGTTTATTATTTTTAATTACATTCTTATGCACGTTTATTGATTTAAGGTGATTTATATGTTGATCAAACTACCATGGAGTGTGAAAATTAATTAGTAAGGGCTCCTGACCCCATAAGATCAAAGGTGGATTTAATCATCACCTTTGAGCCCACCTAAGATAATCACCATAGGCGTGCAACCCAACCTTTCAAATTAATTTAAAATTAATTAGAAGAGACATATAAAGGCCATCACATGGTCATAGAACCCTCTTAATAGGAAGCAATCTATTGTCACTCTAGTGGCTTCTGAGCACTATGATTATAGTGGGTGTCTTAAAATCCAAGTGATTTTTTCACGCCTTCCATTGATGTTGGTTGAGGTCTAAATGCTTCATAATACAAGGATTGTATAAATTACTTTACAGCAGAACCCAACTTGTAATTAGTAGTCAAATCTAAAAGAGAGGATGAGCACTAGATTAGGCTAATCTAAAAGCATCTCCCAAACACAAATTCAAGAAAATTAAAATATTTTTGCCTGTTAGCCTTAAGGATTATTTGATTGCACCCTTTATTCATGCATCATTCTAAGAATTTAGTTGCATCATTTAGGGTAGTCTTGTCCAAAAAAACAAAAAACAAAAAAGCTTCTATTGTATGCACTTTTGGATAAGCAACAAAATCGAAAGGTTGCTCAAGTACAACCAAAATGACATACAATTAGATCAATCCACATCAATGATTAATCAACCATCAAGGAGAAACTCACCCCATGGTGGTCAAGGCCCTCCACTCATCATGGATGAGGACCCACCACCTCTTATGGATGATGAATATCAACCTCCACCAAGGAGGAATAATCATTTACCAAATAGAGATTGGAGAAGAAATAATAAAAGGGAATGGGACCAATAGAGTGAACATGAGGATAATAATGATGGTTATCAAAAATTTTGTGGAAGAACTTAAAAATCTACTTTTAGCCTACATGCACCAGTACCCCATCTTGTCTTATTCTTCCTCAAATTGTCAGTGCACTAGAACTAAAAATGGGAGTAATTCAATCACTTCTTGAATTCCATGGGTTAGACAGTGCAAGTCCTTACTTGCACCTTAAAGAGTTTGATGAGATACGTAGTACCCAATGAACACAAAATGCTGGTCTAAATATTCTTAGGCTTAAACTTTTTCCATTCTCTTTAAAACCAAAGGCTAAAATGTGTTTTAATGCACTACTAGCAAGTTCTATGTAGACTCGGAATGAAATGATAAGGGAATTCTTGAAAAAAAAAATTCCCTAACATAAAATAAATACACTCCACAATAAGATCATGAACTTTATTCAGAAGGAGAAAGAATCATTCTATCAATGTTGGGAAAGGTTCAAGGATCTTTTACTCACATGTCCAAATCATGGCTATGAACCATTGCACATCATCAACTTCTTTTATGAAGGACTTAATTATGACATGCCTCGTAGAGATGATGTGCAATGAAAACTTTCTAAATAAAAAGCCAGACAAGGCTTAAGAGTATTTGGAATGGCTAGCTGAGAGTGCACAGATCTAGCCTGACTCAGAAAGAGTAGAACATTCAAATAGAACCAAGCCCACTACCACCCATGATAGGGGAGGCATGTATGCCATGTCTGACAAAGATGAAATTATTGGCAAAGTAGCGTCCTTAGCTAGAAAAGTGGAAGCCATAGAAATGGTAAAGAAAAACTCGAATAAGAATGAACAAGTATGTAGCATTTGTGAAAGTACCGCCCATCTTACTCAAGAATGTCCTACCATTCCAACATTTCAAGAGGTACTTCATGATCAAGTAAGTCAAGATCAACATACCAATCTTAGATGCAATAAAACAAATCCTTTCATATGCCAAATTCTTAAAAGACCTTTGCACCATAAAAAGAAGACTCAATGTTTAAAAGAAGGCATTTTTTCCTGAACAAGTTAGTTCCATTCTTCAACATCATACATCACCAAAATACAAGGATGCACCCACTCTTACTTGCATTGTTGGAAACTAGAAGATTAATCAAGCTTTGCTTGATCTGGGATCTAGTGTGAGCCTACTACTGTACTCAGTATATGAACAATTAGGCATGGGTGAGTTGAAACCAACTTTCACTACAGTCCAACTAGCATATTGTTCCGTGAAGATACAGAGAGGGGTAATAGAAGATGTGCTTGTTTAAGTAGAATAGTTGTGCTTCCCTATAGATTCTCTAATGCTAGATATACAATTAGTGGTGATTGAGAAGAACGAAATACGAGTCATCCTGGGATGACCATTTCTGGCTACGCCCAATGCCTTAATTAACTATAGAAATGGTGTCATGAAACTGCCTTTTGGTAAAATGACATTAAAGCTAAACATCTTCAACATTTATAATCAACCTGGTGAACTCACTGATGACTTGCATAGTGTTAATATGATAAATTCAATTGTGCAACATCATTTTCAATCATCTTCCTTGTCATACCCACTTGAGGCCTATTTGTTCCATTTTAATGAATTTAATGAGGATGCATTAATAAAGGAAGTTAATGCCCTCCTTGATTCTATTCCTATCATGGATATAGAAAAATAAAAACTACATTTTGAGGAACATCCACCAAGGGACTTCACTCCCCTTCCATCATTAGTAGAAAAAGACTTTTTCTATGATTATTTCCTCCCAACTAGAAACATCTTAGGAGGAATAGTTAATAAACACTTTAAAAGAACACAAAGGTGCTAAGGAATGGACCATAACTGATATAAGGGGCATTAACCCTTTAATTTGTACCCATAAGATATATTTGGAGGATGAAGCCAAACCATGTCATCAAATGCAAAAAAGGTTAAATCCTAATATGAAGGATGTGGTTAGAGCAGAAGTTCTTTAGTTGCTTGATGGGGGAATCATTTATCCCATGAGTGATAACAAATGGGTAAGTCCAACTCTGGTAGTTCTAAAGAAGTCTGGAGTGATAGTAATAATTAATGCCAACAATGAATTATCCCCACTAAAGTTACCACTAGTTTGCATATGTGTAGTGACTATAGAAAGTTGAATGTTGTCACTAGGAAGGACCATTTTCCTTTACCCTTTGTTGATCAAATGTTAGAAAGGGTTGCAGGACATCGGTTTTATTATTTTCTAAATGGTTAATAGGTGGCAAGTCAAACATGGCAACACGACGAGTTTAATAGGCCACTAGTCAAATGGGTCAACATGATGTATTAACAGGTCACGTGTCATACGGGTCAACGTGAAGGGTTAGTAGGTCGTGTGTCAGATGAGTCCTCATGACTAACATGAACATGACACGATTTTGCGTGTGTCATTTTCAGGTTAACCTGATAAATGATGCGAACACAATAGGACTAGACCATAACTCGCTAAATTTGTGCCAAGTTCAAATCATGTTATCATGTGGTGTCATATTTTTCCACCCCTACATATATCTATAAGAAGTTTACTTGACTATGCTTTTCATTGAAAAACACATGGTTCATGGACTTCTATATACATAGATCTATAAAAAGTTTTGTTAAATTTTAATTTTGGTCAATATACCCCTAATTTAGCATTTAATTAGATCATCTAACCAATCAATTTTGCAATTTTTAGATAGAATAAGAATTTTAGCTCAAATTGATCATCCAACCATTGATTTGTAAAATTTAACAGTCAGATGATCAACAAAGCTAACTAGATGTGTAATGCACAGTTTAAACAATTCTAATTTGGTCTCGCATTTTGTAGATCAACAAATAGTGGTTTGGATGGCTCAGATCAAAATCAATGATGCCTGATCATCCTAAAGAACATCAAAAGGCAAGATGGGATTGTTTCCAAGAAGAAAATTCATTTTAATTAAAGAAAAAGAAATCATGGAGAAGATTTTATAAAAGGGAAAATAACATGGGAATGGAAAGATGCAAAATAGAAGGAGCTGATGAGTTTCCAAAGGTGAAGAATGCTTAACCGTAGAAGAGAACTTGAAACAAAGTAGTGGGAACGAAATTAGAAGTAGGATGTTATACAAAAGGAGGAGGAAGACAGCAATAAAAAGGGCCTCTCCACCAAGGAGCCATAAGAAAATGACCACCCTCCGTCTTCTCCCTTCTTTATTTCACTCACCCCCTCAACTATCACTCTCCCTCTCCTCTTACACTCTCCTCTCCCTTCCCTCTCTTACCTACACTCTTCCTTCTCTCTCTCATCCTCTCTCTTTCCTTTTTCCATTTTCTTCTCTCAGTTTCCAACTGAAAATTGGAATTCTCAGAATCCTAGTTCCCAACCCTCTCCTCAAAAGACAACAATCACCCACTCTCCACTGTAGGAGGACAAGTGCAAGGGAAGACCCTTGGTTACCCATTTCTTCCCGGATCCTTCTCTCTTGACTTCTCTCTCTTAGGCTTGTCTTCTTCCACTAATCGGCCACTTACTTACCTCTTCCTTACCTCTCTTTCTCGCTCTTGTTCCGACCCCCCTCTAGGGACCCTATTCTCTTATGGGTTTTTCCTTCACCAATTGGCCCGACGACCTTCACCAGTTACTCTTTGCACTAGAAGACCAGAACTAAAGTTCAATTTCTATCACTAACATCTCTCATTGTCCTTTCTGTTTCCAGTTAATCATCGTTCCATCTTCATTCTATTTTCTCCCTCTATTCCAATCAATCCTTTTATTTTCTCTTTTCAATCGTTGCTTTTAGCCCTTGGGCACAATCACTTTCCCTTGTTCATTTTCATCTTCTATTACCTTTCATTGCTAGTTTTATTAATCATCTATCATTTTCTTTACTCGACAGTTTACCATCATTTTTCCCTAAAATTTTTACCTCCTTTTGTAATCCATTGTGTTGAATAAAACCCAAATCGGGTTTTCAATCCAAATCCCATCTTTCCCTTCTTCTTCATCTCCTTTGTTTCATCGTCTTCCTCCTCCAGTAATTCTTCTGTTTTCATTTAAAACCAAAAAAAAAAAAATTTAAATTTCTAGTTTTGCCCTTAGGACATTAATTCTAATTCCATTTTAATACTTTTCTAATCTTATTTCAGCTTTGTTTTATCCAGATTCATGCCATCCAGGTTCTGTGTTATTCTCAAATTAATCTAGGAACTGAGTTATTCAAATCATGTTTTGTTTAACCTTAATCAAATAAATGGTCTAGCTTTAATAAACAGTATTTCTTTATTCTTCATCTTTTCCATGTTAGATTTTCAATCAATTCCGAGAACTTGTTCTTAGGACATGTCTTACCTTATTCATTAGTTCGGATCTTCAATTTAAAATTCAGAGATTAGATATATGCCATCCAAAACCCAAAATCATTCCTTAGTCCAGATCATCAAAATTTTGAGGGATCTGTTTAATCTAATCATTGGATCCTTAATTAGAAGTATCAATGAGAGATTGATGAAAGCCGATCAATGTTAATGGCATCAGATTTGAAGAAACATGTCATAATCAAGCTAGAGAAGTGAATTTTATTTTATTTTTAGTTAATTTTCTATCTTTTTGAATTTGGATTGGTGTAATTTTCATTAGTTGAATAGATTTGACTTTATAATTCATTTTTATTTAATTTTTGTTATTTCTTTCAATTAGTGGCTAATTAAATTTTATTTAAACTCCATCTTTTTAAGTCAAGTCCTATAGGTTCAACCCATACTTGTATAAGCTACATTATAACAGCTCATACAATTATGGAAAATAATCAACAAGTTTACTTGGCTATGTTTAATATGAAAAATACATGGGTTATGGGCTGTTCAAGGACTAATGTATACATAGATATGTAAGAAGTTTACTTAGCTATCTTTTCAGCAAAAAACATATGGTTTATGGACTGGTCATGGACTGCTATATATATAGATCTATAGGAAGTTTACTTGGCTATGTTTTATATGAAAAATATATGGATTATGGATTGTTCATGGTCTTCTATATACGTAAAAAGTTTACTTGGCTATGTTTTTAATATATAAAAAATATGGTTTATGGCCTATTCATGGACTGCTATATACATACATCTATAGTAGGCTTACTTTGCTATGTTTTCCATGATAATAACATATGACTTATGGACTGTTCATGAATTGATATATACATAGATCTATAGGAAGTTTACTTGGCTATATTTTTTAGTGAAAAACACATGGTTCATGGACTAGTATATACATATATCTATAGAAAGTTTACTTAGCTATATTTTATATTTTAAATATATGGTTTATTGACTATTCACGAACTGCTATATAAATAGATCTATAAGAAATTTACTTGGCTATGTTTTTAGTGAAAACACATGGTTTATGTATTGTTTATGGACTACTACATACATAGATCTATAGGAAGTGTACTTGGCTATGTTTTATACAAAACATATGTGGTTTATGGACTGTTCATGGACAGCTATATACATAGATCAATTGAAAGTTTACTTGGCTATGTTTTTAGCAAAAAATATATAATTTATGGACTGTTCATGAACTACTATATACATACATCTATAGTAGGTTTACTTGGCTATGTTTTCAATGATAATAACATATGGTTTATTGATTGTTCATTGATTGATATATATATATATATATATATATAGATCTACATGAAGTTTACTTAGCTATGTTTTTAGTGAAAAATACAAGGTTCATGGACTATTATATACATATATCTATAGAAAGTTTACTTAGCTATGTTTTATATGAAAAATACATAGTTTATGGACTATACATGGACAACTATATATATATATATATATATGAAGTTTACTCTTGTATGTTTTTAGTGAAAAACACATGGTTTATGGATTGTTTATAGATTAATATATACATAAATCTATAGGAAGTTTACTTGGTTATGTTTTCAATGAAAAACACATGGTTCATGGACTGCTATATACATAAATCTATAGAAAGTTTACTTGGCTATATTTTATATGAAAAATACATGGTTTATGGATTGTTCATGAACTGTTATATACATAAATCTATAAGAAGTTTACTTTGCTATATTTTCAGCAAAAAATACATGGTTTATGGACTATTCATGGACTTATATATACATAGATCTATAGAAAGTTTACTTGACTATTTTTTATATGAAAAATATATGGTTTATGGATCATACTATTATATACATAGATATATAGAAAGTCTACTTGGATATATTTTTAGTGAAAATCTATGGTTTATGGATTGTTCATGGATTGCTATATACATACATCTATAGTAGGTTTACTTGGCTATGTTTTCAATGATAATAACATATGATTTATGGATTGTTCATGAATTGATATATACATAGATCTATAAGAAGTTTACTTAGCTATGTTTTCGGTGAAAAACACATGGTCCATGGACTACTATATACATATATCTATAAAATGTTTACTTGGATATGTTTTATATGAAAAATGCATGGTTTATGGACTATTATATATGGATCAATAGGAAGTTTACTTGGCTATGTTTTTAGTCAAAAACACTTGGTTTATGGACTATTCATGGATTGATATATACATAGATCTATAGTATGTTTACTTGGCTATGTTTTCAATAAAAAACACATGGTTTATGGATTGTAATGTATATATTATTGGTGAGTTTGCATTTACATTCTCTTGTATCATTTGTCTTGTACTAAAAAAAGTAAGTTTCTTATGCTTTGTTGTAATTTTGATTTCTTTAAATGCAGTACATGGACTATTTGATTTCGTTGTTATGATATCATTATGATCTTGTTTATCATAAAGATGGAACTTGAGCAACATTGAAATGAAGAATATCAAGAGCATGATTAAGAGGTCAACCTAAGCAGCACTTTAAAGAGAAAGGGCAAAGGGAGAACGACGATGGAAAAGGTTATCAAGAGAAAGTGTAGAGGAATTGAGGAAGTTGTATAGTACAATAGTAAGGGCTAGGAGAGAGGTGAGAGTGCAGCATCTTATAGTAGTTTTCTTTGCTGCACAGTAAGAAGCACCATGCCTATCACATTTGATGATTGGAGATGTGTGCCACAATAAATTAAAGATTCAATATGGAAGATAGTGAAGGTATGTAAAAATACTGTATAACTTATAACATACTTTATCTTCTTATTTTCAAATATAGTACTATGCTTTGTACTTTGTAGACTGCCTTTGAGGTACTTAAGCAAAGTAAGATGTGTTCTTTGCAAGGAACTAGTGAGCAGTGGAGAAAATCAAAGAACTACCTTATTTACAATTACATAGCTCCATATGTCAATGATCTGTTGAGGCTATATGTAGTGCCTGTCATTTATTCCAATGTTATTGACAAGGATGTGTGAAATGCATTTGTACAAATGTGCTGGTAAGAGTCCAAGAGGAAGAAAGGTGCATCAAACTAATATGTAATACCACATCTCCAGGTTGGGCTATGCCCGTTTGGAAGAGCATGAAGTAAGCATTTGTGACAATATATTCCTTTCAAATTATACTATAGCTATATACATTTCATTACTTAACTATAGTTGGACTGATCACACCTACCATATGACCACTACCAGGGTTTTCATGTGGTTGATTAGAAAATTTCCCTTTTCAAAGGTCTACATTATTTGGGACATCATTTCTTTCAATTCATTCAAGGATTGTTCAAATTGGGCATTTTTCTTCTCCTAATATTGCATAAATCTATGAAAATTTTCCTTATTTGCATCTTATGTAGGGTTAAGGTCCATGAGTAAGTGGTCCTTTTTGTGGTTGGTAGGGAGTTTGATATGTGACATTAGGGAAAGATGTCATTTTCTCTATATTATAAAAAGTAAGGAAGGTAGCGAACTCGTTATCTCCACTTCTCTACCTAAAGGTAAGATGACTACTCCAGTTTAGGTTATCTGACTGTACAAATGGAGAAAAAGGATGCTAATAAGAATTGCCCTATTCATTAATGTCATCATTTTCAATTATCACATAAATGTTACCCCTAGGGTATTTGGTTAAGAAACTTGGTTGTATCTGTGTAATCTACTATGTTTGACTCAGCCCAAGTTTGATTATGCTCTGTTAGCCACTTTAAATATTCTTCAGCCCCATTTGGTTGTTTGTTAAAAAAGATGCCATTCCACATCACTTTCACAAATTGACGCATATCAAAGGTAAGTCCTTTATAAAAGAAATTAATGATATGTTAAAATTTATATCCATGATGTGGTCTAGTTAATAATAAAACTTTAAACCTTTCCCTGCACTGATAAAATGGTTCTTCTTTACGGTGGATGAAGTTTATTATCTGGCGACAACGAGTAATACTTTTATGGATAGCGTAGAACTTCTATAAGAATACCCTAGTCATTTCTTGTCAAGTTCTAATTAATCATGTTGGAAGTAAATGAAACCACATTTTAGCCTTTTTCTTTAAAGAAAAAGGAAATAATATGAGTCTTATCATGTTTAATTCAATATTGTTTTATGGGTATTGAGTTGAGCAAACTTTATCGAAGTCTTTTGAGTGAAGATACAAACTCTTATTATCCAACCTATAAAGTTTGGAAAGTAATTGACTTAGTCTTATCTTTGTCTCTAATGCAATAGCATTTTGAGATAGAAGGATGCATGATGGTGGGCTCATGAGAGTAGGCTAAAGTTATTCTCTTAATGTTCTCACATGAAGATGTTGTTTATGACAAGCAACCCTTTGTATGCTGTGTTGACCCCATTCCCTATTATAGTTCCCTCTAAAATCTTTGTCCTATGGATGACTATTCAACCTTAGTTGAATATCATCTTAATCAATAAGAGGTGCAAGTTAAATCACAAAAAAAGGATTGCTCTGTACTAATGAAAGATCGTCATCATCCACTGGAAGTGGGAGTTCTTCATTGGAAAGAGGATTATTGTTCATTGAGGAAGAACCATCTTCTTCTTTGTTCATTGGAATATCCTTTGATCAATTTGTTGATTAGCCTTTGAATACAACTCATTAGTTTTTTTTTATTTTTTATTTTTTAGTTATAGGACTTCATATACAAAAAAAACTAACTTAAATGATGCAACCTAGTTGAAATAATGCACAACCAAAGGACACAATAAAAACATAGCTAACAAGTTGAATAGTTTGATTTTCTTGAATTTCTATTGGTGTATCTTTTAAATTAACCTAATCTTATAGCTCCTCCTCTCTTTTAGACTTGCCCCACTACTTACTAGTTAGATCTTACTAAATTAACCACTTCACACCCTTTTCAATTAGCTATAAGTAATATGAGTCATGGATGTGTTTGTAGAGCTAGTTGTTTAAATATCAATGTAGTGATTCAATAAGGGGGCCACTGGAGTGGCAGTAGGTCATCTCCTTCTAAGAGGGTCCTATGAGCATGTGAGCTTCTACAAGTCTCTTCTAATTAATTTTATTTCTAGAAGGCTAGAGTGCACAAAAGGTGATGGCTAACCTAAGTGGGCCAAGGGATGGTGATGAAATCTAGTCGTGATCTTGTAATGTTGAGTGCCCTTACTAATTATGTTCCATTCATCATGGTAGCTTGGTTCGCATATATTCACCTTAAAGCTTGTAGACATGTCATAAGAATGCACAATAAAATAACAAACTAAGGCAACAACCCTAAAAAAAGTATACAACAATTAAGAATAGATGCAATCTTATAAATTAATCTACTAAAGAATAATATGAAACCAATTTAATAATGCAAATCCTAAATCTAAGAAAAATAAAACATTGAGTAGATCTTACGGTAGGGTCCTTGTATTGAATCTTATCGTACAAGGATAAACCATTTACAAACCACCTCTACTTTCTTGAAAGGATAGTTTACCCTTGACCTATATTATTACAACTCTTTTAATTCTAATTAAAGTTCAAATACAAGTAACCTTCATTACAATCTCACTCAAAGAAAAATAAGAAGAAAAAAAAAATCCTAATCTGATGGTGCTTTGGCCATACAATCACCTCCCCAACAATGGTGCCAAAACTGGTTTGCAAGTTTTCCTGCAAAGTTTTGCTCATTCCCATCCTTTGCCCCAAGCCCTCATCTACTTGCACTGTAACACACCCTTCCTAGTATGGTCACCTTAAGAACTCTTGTTGCCTAAAGAGCACCCCAACCATGATAGGGTTAGCTCAAATTGTAGATCATGTTTTGCTTACACAGGAGCTAGTTATAGTGATGCAGAGTTGAATCCATGGGGAAGATATAATGAGAATTTAAAGCACCAAAATTCATTATTAGCAAAAAATAAAGAATCAAAATCAATTAAGATATTATATTAAATAATTTTTATTTTTCCACATCATCCATCATCATCATTGATGTGCCACGCATTAGTTCCAACTCATGGATATTCAAAATTACTTTTCTAATTACAATAGCAAAGCAACATCCCTCAATGTGTCTACAAGTAAAAGAGTGTGTGATGACCCAGGTTTTCAAAACACTTTTTAAATATAAAATACATTGACATAATGAGCTTGTTTCTAATAAAAATCATTTAAAAGACTAAACAATAATAAAAGAATCTCTTCTTTTGAAATTTACTTTGAAAAACCCCAAGTGTCATTTTTCTTTTCTCAAAACAAGGATTCTTGGTGAAATGAGCACTCATTTCTACAAAAAAAAATTGATAGAGTTTCCTCTGTTTTTTGGACATTTAACATTTTTCGCATGTCATTGCAGAGTACCTGATAAACATTCATCGACATTTTATAGCATAAATGCAGACTCTATTTCCTTTTCATACATCTAAAGAAATAAAACAAATTACATCAAACAAAACACACCTAGAATTTTCACAGCACACCCCAGCCACATAAGTCTTCCAAACTCCCTTAATTACATACAATGCAGTCTCTTTCTTATTGAATACTATAACTTCAATTCAAAACTAATTCTTACCTATCCTTTTCCAAAGTTCCTGTTGGGTCGCTCCATCAATAAACAGCCCATATTCCTTTGGAGTCCTCTGCTCTGAAATAATATCAACATACAAGACCTGCCACTATTCTCTGTATCTGAGGCATTGCAAACCAAAGCAGAGCCTCAGCAAGCAATCATTTGTGTAGGTGGAATAAGATGCAATTATATATAATAAAAAAATCATAATTTACCATATAGATCAACGGTTCATACTTCATAATGAAAAACTTTAGACATCCATAATGCATAATACAAGAAAATCATTATCTGAAGAAATCGATATCAACCTGAGCATCATGGCTTACAAGGCATGAAAATGCATGGATATACATCCATCAAAATAACAAAAGTCTAGGTCTACAAAACAACATAATGCATGTCATGATCCAGGAATGTCGTGCACAATCAAACCCTATGAGTGCCTCGACTACACTCACGGCGATGGTAATGAGTACTCATTCCAACCCTGAGTCCCTCATGTGCAACCCGCATCAATCTATTTATCGATGGAAACCTGTCAGCCCAAAACTACTACCCACCCTCAAATGGGTACAAGACCGGGCTTGCCCCGCTTCACCTAATACAATCTGACCTTGGGTCCCTCACATGCAGTCGCATCAGTCTATTTCTCGACAGAAGCCTGTCAGCCAAAACTACCAACCCGCCCTTGAATTGATACATGACTCGGCTTACCCCGCTTCACCCAATGGTCTCAATCAAGGTCCATGATAAGGTGTAATCCATCACATATCAAAACATGGATAATCATGTAATCAAATGTCATGATATCAAACATGAAGTACTAAATGCATTTCAATAAATCACAATAGCTCATGAAACACATGCCTCAAAAGTTTCAAATAACTAGTCATGAACAAACAAATGAACTAAAGCATCATAATATAAAATATGTGCTTCTACATGAGCAGTTTAAACATGATCAATTTTAACATGCACATTCATCTTATTTTTCCCATAACTGAAAATACTTGTTTCAGTACTTGAAATTCATATATAAATATATATATATAAAGCAAAAATCTTAGTAATCTTAATTCCACCTACCTCAATAGAGATTTTTAGGTTCTCTGAGACAAATAATCTATTTAGTTTGCATACATGTTCCCAATCAGTCACACCTCTCCAACAATACAAATACATATTCAATTATACAATTCCAAGACTTCTCTTAGCTTTTCCAGTATGAAAGCTCCCTCTAAGTTCATCCCTAGCACAAATCATCACAAGGCAAAGTGACAGTGCTTATTTCTACGCTCAGGGCATTTCATTAGCTATTGGTTGATAGTTAATTGAATGACAACTAGTTACTACCTAAATTGGTTATCTACCATTCATCTTAAGTAACTGTATATTGTTTTCATTGTTTAATGGTCTCATCTTGAATTTTTCTAAGTATCTTAACTTATTAAAGGTTAGGTTACACCATGGTAGCATCTGATCACCAATTAGAATTGTTAAGTCCTTATTACTCTACTGTCCCATCGGACAATTTAGATTTCTCTATCAATTTCAATCCAGATTCTTCAATTTGTGCCATGTACTAGCAACTCAATACTCTAGAACTCATCTGTGGTTTCTGATCATTGATCAGTCATCAAGAAGTTACTGTGCAAACAGTACCCAATTGGATGGCTAAGATTGTCCAATCAATCTCTAGCTCAGATCTACGATCTCATTCGATTTCAGGCTTTATCAAGTACTCACTTACCTAATGTGAAGTTTCTATCAGAAAATGGATGGCTAGATCTTCCATTTTCTTAGATCTAGCATAAAAATTCATGGATTTAATAAAATTCATCAAATCACAAGTTGGGTTTTGTAGATCTTACCCTCTCAATGCATTTTCGTGCTTTTCCTCTCCGAAATGAGCTAGATCAGCTCCAATCTATCGAAAAAATCCTCTAACGTAGGTGTGTGATGATCTTCCCCTTCAATCTGGCATCCAACTCATCTCAAATTTCCCCTTGAACTTAGGGGTTTTGGTCACCTCTCTAAGCTGAATAGAATGACCGGCTTAGATCGTCGATATGAGCCGCTGTCTTCTCCGATGACTCTAAAGAATCCAACGACCCTTCACTACATTTTTTTTCTCTTCTTCTTTGGCGGGGGGTTTTCTGACGTGCAGATCCTGGCCTGGCCTGGCCTGGCCTCTCTTCTCTCCTTCTCTTCCCTCTCTCCTCTTTCCTTCTTCCCTTCCCCTCTGGTCTCCCTCGCCGAGTTTCCTTCCTCTCTCTTTTTTCTGTTTGGGTTAGGGAAGAACAAACCCGATGTCTGTTGGGTTCACTTAAGGGAGGGGTTGCCAATATCATATCTAGCCCCCCTTCATTTTAAGGCATTTCGTTTTTTTTTTTTTTTTAGGTTGTTACATTCTTCTCCCCTTATAGGAATTTGGTCCTTGAAATTCTTTCCATGTTATTCTTCAATCAATTATAAAAATTCCCCATATAATAAGATCTACGGATCATACTAAAAATTTCCAAGTTAATGCAAATAATCATCCCATGCTACATCATCCTCTCATATAGCGACTCAGGTATATTCATATATTACCAATGTATATTTCAAACCATTCCAGATTCAAATAGCTAATAATATGGTTAGAATACGTCATAACCACATATGCACGATTAGTATACACCATACTCTCATCCAAGAGCTAGTATAAGTAAATCACCATATTATTACAATCAGACATCTCAGCTCATACATATGCAATTCCATGCCAATCTCATACCAGAGCAAATTGGCTCACCAATAGGCAAAAGTATGCCAATCAATACCAGAGCATATTAGCTCACCAATAGGCAATCTATGCTAAACAAAATAAAAGCATACTAGCTCACTAACAGGTAATCATATGCCATCAAGGTCAGAGCGCACTAGCTCACTAACAGGCAATCATATGCCATCAAGGTCAGAGCACACTAGCTCACTAACAAGCAATCATATGCCATCAAGGTCAGAGCACACCAACTCACTAACAGGCAATCATATGTCATCAAAGTCAGAGCACACCAACTCACTAATAAGCAATCACCTACCAATCAAAATCCAATCAATAGCACACTCATACTATGAGCACCTAGAAGCCTGTCAGTGCCTCTCGCACTCACCCTCATCGATTACTCGTAGGTATAAGTCATAAATCAAATGCAGATTACACATAAGAAAATAATATTGCACAAACACACATCTCTGCCATACTTCTCATCTGGTGAGAAATCGGACTCATATACATAATATAAAAATAGCATTCATGTTACTGCATTCTTGGAGAACTCAAAATCTAGCGATAATAGTACATCAGACTAAGGAGACTATCAACCTTAGTCATCAATTTGGGCTAATCTGAGTCCATCACAATCTCAATAAATCGCCTCTCTATCAATAAAGATATCGTGGTCAAGAAAGTCACATCTTTGACCATAATTCATACTCACATACATTTACTGCAAAAATGAGTTTTTCAGATACTTAGTAAAATGCACAAGGGTGTCTTGTGCCCTTCCATGTCATGGAATATACAAAACATACTCATCTCAGTAACCTTTAGAAATTCAGCCCATCATATCCATACATAATGTCAGTATACTAATTTCATCAATTGGTATTATCCCGAACTTGTAATAATCATAATAAGTTCTAAAAATTGTCTTAAAGACATCTTAGTCTCAATTCTCAAATCAATATCTCCAAATACCATGCACATCCCAAGCTAATCATACAAAACATCAATACTCGATAGAGAATATCAATTCTCCCCTATGATGCTATCAAACAATCAATAATCTATGCATGGCAATGAGGATATGTCTTTCTTCTCATAAAGAAGATTAATGCACCCAATGAAGACCCACTAGGTCTGATAAACCCTCGTCAAATAACTACTATAGCTAAAACCCTTCCAGCTTAGATGGGGCCATCCCATATGGCACTTTAGAAAGAGACACTATGTTTGATGCCAAATCGATATCAATATGAAAAAAATCAATCCCTCATGTGTAAAATCCTAAAACCTCTTCAGGAAATATTATGAACCCTCACACACCACATATGTGCTCAATCTATGGCTACTCTCTATCATCCCCTATCACACTCATAAGGAGGACTTGGCATCTTAGGAAGCATTGCACTGCCTTCAAAGCAAAAATAACATAAACCTCAAAGATGCTCTTCCTACACAAAAATGAGGTCACTGATTATCCAAGTACACTAAAAGTGATCTTTTCCTCACAGTAACCAACTATCCCCAAATAAATAGAATCCATCCCAATGATGGTATCATGATTAGTTATATCAAGTAGGATTAGCTCAAAATCTATCCTCTCACTCATCATCAGTGTCATAACATCCAACTCAAAGACTGTCATATATACAAGCGTGTTCATCAAAGTACAATTATATAGTATGAAATGATTGAATCTCAGATCAAGGAGGATTCTAACATAGTTACCAGCAATCAGAAAATATCTTCCACCACCTGGTTCAAGGCCCGTACTTGGCTCCAAGAAATGGCAAAATTTATCATTGATAATGTGGGTCATCTTTACCCTGTTCCTAATGTCAGTCTGTCCGACTCATTGTCCATGGGACAGTCTCTAAAGGAATATTTTGACTCTCCACAATCAAAACATTTACAAGATAGCTATTGTGATTGCGGCTAGTGATTCTATTACCACTGCTGCGGTGGTCTACAAACTCTAAGACATAATTGTCCAGGTTTCTATCCTTATAACTGGTACACCTCTCATCCATATCCCAACACTACCTAATCAAATGTCACCAGCTCAATGGCCTTTGTAGCTGTGTCAATGAAAGGTCTCTTGCCCTTACTAGGCTAACTCAAAATACCCATGTTTGAGTTTCTGCGATTAGCCTTGGTCCTAAGAGAATCCTTCTTTACATAGAGTTTATGTCTACAACCTTACTACTAATGTAGAACACGACACAATCACCTGATCCCTCTATACCGATGTCAACATATCACAATCTATCCATGGTCTCCTACCTGGTGAAGGAGTTAAGGTAAGTCTCTTCAACTGAGTATGCTAGTTCAATACCGTTGAACCAACTTATTCTTCACTTTAAGTGGCAAACTCTCTTAGTTTTCAAAAATACTAATTATCACAAGCCTTCCCAAGGGCCTTTTAGATAAAGTCTCAATGATAAAGGAACATATCTTCTCAATTAACCATCCTTAAAATCCTCGTAATTATAATTTTAGTTTCCTCACTTCCACTACTAGTTCACTTTCCTGAACTAAAAGAGGGCAGCCCCAATGCATGAAGCTCCCACCTATGTGAGGTCCAGCGAAGGGGCGAACCACATGGACCTAAAGCACACAGCCTTACCTTGCATTTTGCAAGAGGACGTTTCCATGCCAAGGTCACACGACAACAACTTTCTTGAACTAATTAATTATTTCAGAATCATATCAAGCCAAGTCATCCACAACTCAATCAATTTCACACCCAATAAAAATTATCCTTTATAATACTTCCTTAGTCATCAAAAACCACATTATCATCTCTACCAGTGTTGGGGGTAAATCAATCATAATTAATTTCATCTCACCTCATTCACTTCATATGTTTTTCTTCCTAGTTGATTCATCACAAAAATCATTTCTATTCAATAATTATTTTTGTAAATTAATTATCATGCCCTCCGGGTAATATGCACCTCAAATCATAATTAAAACCCTCACAATAATTCATAAACATTCTCTTCTAATTAATTCTAGCCATCATTATTTATTTATTTATTTTTATAAGAACTCATTAATGTTCATCTCGTAGTTTAGAAACTTCATCCATAAGAACATTATAACCTTATTTCATCAAATTTTCAAAGATTTGCACCATATTACAATTTATTAGTTAAATAAGTCCACTTTCAAGTTTAGGTGAATACAATACTCCTCTAAATTTCTCGAGTTCTCATTAGTTGTAATAATTATTGATCCTTCATCATTATTCTCATACTGCAGTTATTATCATAATTGTTAAGCCTTTTCATCCATATAAAATAATTATCATATCAGCTAAGCATTATGCATTCCCAATTCATAACTAGAACTCTCAAGAATCATTTAAATAGGTATTTACTTATCAATGACTAGCTGTCAGTATTTCTATATATATGTAAGGAATAACTCGTTTTCATTCCTTCGATCAATAATTCATTTACATAAGTAGATCAACTGCCCCTGATTTTCCTAATACCAAAATTTATCCATTGAATATGTCTACAATATATATCGACTAATGTTGTAATTCTCTTAATTTTTCCTGAATTCTCTTCCATTGTGAAGATTCTTTGCTCCCTTTTCATTATAATCAAAACGTTATTGTGCAATAGTCATCATAATCCTCAAAGGTTTATATGCATCATCAAAATTAAAACTTAGATCCTATAAAGGTCGTCCCATGTGAATAGGTTTATCTCTGATAAAGTTTTCCTTTAGATATACTAATTTTGCACTCTGATACCATTGTTCAAGGCGTGGAAACAGCCTCTTGCAAAATGCAAGGTAAGGCTATGTACTTTAGGCCCTTGTGGTCTGCCTCTTCCTCGGACCCCGCATAAGCAAGAGCTTCATGCATTGGGGCTGCCCTTATACCATTGTTCCATACTCCAAGAACTATACAAATTTCATAAGATTACTCCTCTTACCTGTACTAAGACTATAAATCTATTGTCTCTTTAGAACTTGCCCCCCCTCATGGGTTGCATCTATTATTGTTGCTGCCTCTATACAAATTTCATAAGATTACTCCTCTTACTTATACTAGGACTAAAAATCTATTGTCTCTTTAGAACTTGCCAACCCTCATGGGTTGAATCTATTACTATTGCTGCCTAAGCTAACTGAGGTTTGCATCATGTTGGCCATGAAGTCAGTCATCTGACTCCCCCTTGTTAGATGCCTCGACAAAGGGGTTTGTGGTCCTCTGACTCATTCTCGTAAGTGGCATCCTTCCCTTCATCACAAGATCCTATTATGAGTTACTCTCAAACTCATTAATCATAACATCTTACTTTTGAGACTGCTTAAGACTTACTCAATGTGACTGGCTATGAGTGGACTAACCATGGGCTCTGATTCCAACTGTGATGATCGGGGCTTTCAAAATACTTTTTAAATACAAAATACATAATGAGCTCGTTTCTAATAAAATCATTTAAAAGACTAAACAATAGTAGAAGAATCTTTTCTTTTGAAATTTACTTTGAAAAACCCCAAGTGCCATTTTTCTTTTCTCAAAACAAGGATTCTTAGTGAAACGAGCTCTCATTTCTACTGAAAATTCTGCACAGTTTCCTCTGTTTTTCGAACATCTAACATTTAACGCATGTCATTACAAAGTATCTAATAAACATTCATCGACATTTTATAACATAAATGGAGACTCAGTCTCCTTTTCATACATCTAAAGAAATAAAACAATTACATCAAACGAAACACACCCAGAATTTTCACAGCACAACCCAACCACATAAGTCTTCCAAACTCCCTTAATTACATACAATGCAGTCTCTTTCTTATTGAATACTATAACTTCAATTCAAAAACTAATTCTTACCTATCCTTTTCCAAAGTTCCTGTTGGTGTGCTCCATCAATAAACAGCCCCTATTCCTTCGGAGTCCTCTATTCTAAAATAATATCAACATACAAGATGCAATTATATATAAACAATTCCAAAGTTCCTGTTGGCGCACTTGTGTAGGTGGAATAAGATGCAATTATATATAAACAATTCATAATTTACCATATAGATCAATGGTTCATACTGCACAATGAAAAACTTCATACATCCATAATGCATAATACAAGAAAATCATTATCTGAAGAAATCGATATCAACCTGAGCATCATGGCATACAAGGCATGAAAATGCATGGATATACATCCATCAAAATAACAAAAGTCTAGGTCCACAGAAACACATAATGCATTTTATGATCCAGGAATGTCGTGCACAATCAAACCCTATGAATGCCTCGACTACACTCACGACAATGGTAATGAGTACTCATTCCAACCCTGAGTCCCTCATGTGCAGCATGCATTAATCTATTTCTTGACGGAAGCCTGTCAACCCAAAACTACTGGCCCACCCTCAAATTGCTACAAGACCTAGCTTGCCCTGCTTCACCTGATACAATCTGACCCTGAGTTCCTTACATGCCGCACACATCAGTTTATTTCCTTATGGAAGCCTGTCAGCCCAAAACTACTGGCCCTCCCTCAAATCAATACAAGACCTAGCTTACCCCACTTCACCTGATACAATCCGACCTGGGGTCCCTCACGTGCAGTCAGATCAGTCTATTTCCCAACAGAAGCCTGTCAACCAAAACTACCAGCCAGCCCTCAAATCGATACAAGACCCGGCTTACCCTGCTTCACCTAATGGTCTCAATGAAGGTCCATGATAAGGTGTAATCCATCACATATCAAAACATGGATAATCATGTAATCAAATGTCACGATATCAAACATGAAGTACTAAATGCATTTCAATAAATCACAATAGCACATGAAACACATGCCTCAAAATTTTCAAATAACAAGTCATGAACAAACAAATGAATTAAAGCATCATAATATAAAATGTGTGCTTATGCATGAGCAGTTTAAACATGATTCAATTTTAGCGTGCACATTCATCTTATGTTTTGCATAACTGAAAAAACTTGTTTCAGTACTTGAAATTGATATATAAATACATATATAAAGAAAAATATTAGCAATCTTAATTCCACCTACCTCAATGGAGATTTTTTGGCTCTCTGAGACAAATAATCAATTTAGTTTGCATACGCACTCCTAATTAACCACACCTCTGCAACAATACAAACACATATTCGGTTATATAATTCCAAGACTTCTCTTAGCTTTTTCTAGTGTGAAAGCTCCCTCTAAGTTCGTTCCTAGCACTAGTCATCACAAAGCAAAGTGACAGTGCTTATTTCTATGCTCAAGGCATTTCATTAGCTACTGGTTGATAGCTAATTGAATGACAACTAGTTACTGGATTTCCAATCCACTCCATTGGCCTTAGATTGGTTATCCACCATTTATCTTAAGTAACTGTAGGTTATTTTCATTTTTCAGTAGTCTCATCTTAAAATTTTCCAAGTATCTTAACTTATTAAAGGTTAGGTTACTCCATGGTAGCGTTTGATCACCAATCAGAAGTGTTAAATCCTTATTACTCTACTATCCCATCGGACGGTTTAGATTTCTCTATCAATTTTAGTCCAGATTCTTCAATTTGTGCCATGTAGTAACAACTCAATACTCTAGAACTCATCTATGGTGTCTGATCATCGATCAGTCGTCAAGAAGTTACTGTGCAAACAGTACCCAATTGGATGGCTAAGATTGTCCGATCAGTCTTTAGCTCAGATCGATGATCTCAGTCAATTTTAGGCTTTATCAAGTACTCAATTACCTAATCCTAGGTTTAGATCATAAAATGGACAACTAGATCATTCATAAACTTATATCTAGCATAAAAATGCATGGATTTAACAAAATTCATCAAATCACAAGCTGGGTTTTGTAGACCTTACCCTCTAAATGCATTTTCGTGCTTTTCCTCTCTAGAATGAGCTAGATCGGCTACAATTTGTTTAAAAAATCCTTTGACCTAGGCGTACAACAATCTCCCCTTCAATCCGGCGTCCAACTCATCTCAGATTTTCCCTTGAACAGAATGACTGGCTTGGATTGTCGATCTAACCTGTCGTCTTCTCCAGCGACCCTTTACTACATTTTTTCTCTTCTTCTTTGGCATGGGGGTTTTCTGGCATGCAAATCCCGAACCTACTTCTCTTCCCTCTCTCCTTCTTCCCTTCTCTTCTCCCCCTCCAGTCTCCCTCGTCGGGTTTCCTTCCTCTCTCTTTTTCCATTCGGGTTGGGAAGAACAGACCTGACGTCTGTCGGGTTCACTTAAGGGAGGGGAGTGCCAGTATCAAATCTGGCCCCCTTTCATTTTAAGGCATTTCATTTTTTCTTTTCTTCTCAGGGTTGTTACAAAGTGTCAATAAAAAAACTACTATTAAACTGTAGCCCTGTACTTACATTCTATCACGAGTAACCTTAGCAAAAGAAAAAGCCAAGTTAATCTTTTTCTTAGTGTATACTATCAAATGAAATAAGTTTCATAGATTTTTGTCAAGTACTAGAGTGGGAATTGTCATTTGGAGTACCCTACTCGCAAGATAACTCGCATTCACTATTGATCTTCTTCTTCCTCTAAGCAAACACATTTGAAAAAAACCAAGCGTTTCTATTCCTTTTCCTTCGCACTCTGGGATGACTCCTTTTTTCTAGATTTCTCTTCCCTTTATAAAAATAGGTCTCTAATCACCTTCTTCTCTGTTTTATGATAATCTCTATCTGCAACGTCTTCTATCTTCAATAGCTTTCTTATATTTATCTTTAGGAAGCTTCCTTGATCATCAAAGGATACATCTGGAATGCCTGATCTTCTAACCTTCATCCACTTTCAAGATATAATATGAAATGTCCAAAATGATTAAATTTGGGCATCCTTTTTATTTTATGTAAAGGCAATGAATTCGGGGGATCCAATTGTTAA
The DNA here is from genome assembly GCA_035236585.1 of Warburgia ugandensis. Taxonomy (NCBI): domain Eukaryota; kingdom Viridiplantae; phylum Streptophyta; class Magnoliopsida; order Canellales; family Canellaceae; genus Warburgia; species Warburgia ugandensis. The sequence continues at coordinate 17,548,611 of CP141133.1, forward strand.
ACCACTCCAAGATGGTGAAAACACCACATCTTTGACTAGTTAATTTAAAACATCACATTCCAAAGTACTTTTTAAGTGATCCTAACTATTCAAAGATAGATCATTTAGATTACGATTGATCTTCATCAATAATCTTGGAATCCTTAGACCATTTGCAAATGAAAAATGAGACAAGTTATTTTGTCTTGATTCAATCTGGATCATCCAAATTTATCTCAAATTGCTTGTAGCTATCCATTTTAATCTAAGCATGATCTACATTTTGAAATGTTGATAAGCTTGATCTAATCTCTTGAATCTTGATCTACCACCTACAATATAGAAAACATTCTAGTTAATACTATTTTGTAAGTAGTTTTGCCCATACATACCTTAGATCATCATCTAACCCTAAAAATGCATCAATTTACTTTTAGAAAAAATAAGCATTTTAGTGTAAATGTATCCTATAAATGTAAAAGTAAATGATCAAATACACTAAAATGAAGTTAAATTGATGTTTTTAATATAAAAATCAACCCTCAATGCTCACCATCATACTCCTTCCATGGATGCGCTCTTAAGGACCTTGTTTATGGCCTTTAAACATGAGCCTCCTCCTCCACACACCCACACCTTTCATCAATGTGATCTCTTTTATATTTGTTTTTTCTCTCCTTTTATTTAGCCTTGCTTAATTTTGTTTCTCCTTTTTTTCCATTCTCTATATCCCATAACCCATCAATATCATCCTATTATTCTTGTCTAATAAGCACAACGCTTCTTGGTCCTAGAATAGCATTTTTAGTATATGATGTCTAGGAGCTAAGGGTTTGGGATGTAAGGTGAGTTAAGGCATGGATATCTTCTTCTTGTTAGCTCTTTTCCATGTGACTAGTTGAAGTAGCAAAGGGATTACTTGCATGATTTCCTAGGTCTATGATACTTTTCTCAAATTGTCATGAAATGTTACCCCCAAGTGGAGCTAATCTCCTTGACACAAGACTTTTGCATGGTACATTAATTGAAATATACAACTATGTACTCATCCATCATCAATACCCCTTCCATGCCAACACGTGGGGCCCACTTATGCTGACATGTGTCTGCTTATTAGTATACTATATGCATATAAGACATGTTGCCATGGGTGTTATGCTTAATTTTAGGATTGCTTATGTCAACAAAATGGGAACTAATCCTTGAATAGTCTTTTTTTTTTTTTGAAAGCTTGAATTAAAAGTCAAATATTAGAAAGGCCAATGATAAATCCTCACCTTTGTTCTGGGGTGATTTCTAGTGATAGGCATGTCTGCTAGACTCGTTTGGAAACACATGTTGAGTGATAATGTGATAAGAGTAGTGCATATGTTGATATGGAATGACATAGTGTATGAACCAGTTGATAAATTTACCTCTTTTTTATTGGGCAAATGACAAGTGTCCTACCAATAGAAGGTCTCATCCACATGGGATGGAGGTGATTGGCCTAGACTTTGATTCAGAGGACTAAACCATGCAACTATTTGGTTGCATGGGGTGGGTAAGTCCCATCCCATTGATCAAAGAAAAGTAGGCCATATTTATCATAGATAGGATTTGGGTGGAAAGATGGCTCTCTTCTAATCCTCCAACATGTGTTGTACTCCTAGTGAAAAATGAGCTTTCTAGAGTGTGTTAGTATGGTTTGAATAGGGTTAAAAAACTTCGACTGTGATGTTAAACTTCCTAGTTCCAACATAGGGTTACTTGTATAACAAATGATATTTAGTGAAGAGATCTACTTATATGATGGGTAAATAGTGTATTGGATGGTACTAGCAAAAATGTCGTTCAAATGGATACGTACCATATGGCAACACAAACTGGCATAGACATAAAGAAATTATGTGGCTGGGTGGCTATGAGATTAGTAATAGGTCTTTGGATGGCAACTTGTTGTTCAATTTAGAGATTTTTTTTTTTCAAAAGAAAATTTTATTAAAAAAAGAAATTGTGAAGATTGTAAATAATACAAAAAATTATCTATCTAGGTGCTACAAGAAACCATAAGGCAATCTGCCCAGAATAGAGGTCCAATTGACATAGTTTGCCACTAGGAGAAAAAACCATGAATCCAAAACAATCTAAAGACAGAGGTCATGCTAATTGATGTTTATTTTTCAAACACTATCCTTGTACGAATACGAGATCTATTGTAGGGCAAGCATGAAGGTTGTTGAACCACAATGACAAAATAGATTTTCTACCAAACTAGAGAAGTTCTAATTTTGAATTTAAAATGAGAATAAAATTAAAATAAAAGAAAAGTAAATAAAATTAGATGATAAAGAGTAGCTGAGGAATTGTGAATCAACCATAAAAATCATGTTAATATTTCTTATTATTTAAAAACCTATGAACCGAAAGCCCTAGTTACAAAGTTAAAACCTCTTTTAAAGAATGAACAAATACCCTAATGGCATGACCTATCTAGATTGGCATAAATCATCTACAAATTATAGGTATACCTCATCTAATCTTATTATAATCCATTTGAGAAAGCATTCATTGGCACATAAAAATTAGTCAATGAACATCTCATCTAAACTACAAGTATTATAATTGAAGTGAAACATAAAATTAAAAACATTCTTAAAAGAACATCTCATCATGGAATTGTTCATACATAAAAAAATTTAACTAAAAATATATAAAATTTAATGATAAAAAATTAACTCTCCTTTTTTGCTTCTTCCAATCTCTAAACTTCAAAATTAGCTATTTATAATGGGCAATCCATGAGCAAAGGTTGACTAACTTTCCATGATTTTCTTCTCCTTCTCCTTTAGGATTCTTTTGCTCTCTTCTTGGGTTCTAAGAGTAGGAAAAATCAATCTCTCAGGATGGAGCATTTTCTATCTTATATAGATGGTTTGGCTTCCTTAATTGGTGAGAAATTTAGTTGAAAACGCAAAGAAGCTCTTCTTTTTTGAAGTAACTAGACAAAAAGCTTTCTTATCCCTCTTCTCTTTTTTTTTCTTCTTTTTTTTCAATTTCATACTCTTCCCTTTTTATTCTAAAAACATCCAAATAGCAAATCATGTAAAAAATAATCCAAAAAAAAGACATTTTTTACTTGGTCAAAATTTTCTATTTGGAAAGTAAAGTGTTTCCCTTTAGAATAATGAGTGAATAACTTAGAGAAATAATGGGAAACTTACTAATTTAGGATACTTTTTAATTAGAAAAGTCTTCAATTAGGAAATTAATTGTTAGATAATTAAACTTTTCAAATCATGAAAGGTCTCAATTTAAAAAGTTTCTAAAACTTAAAAGTATAGGCATTTTAATTTTGAAATTCTCTTTGCTCAATCTCCACCATCTACATGATTATCCAATGAATCTCTTGATCACCATGGCTAGATCTCAATCCAACATCTAAAATTAATCCTAAAATAAAAATAAATCAGTCATTTTAATGCCAAAAATTGTATATCTCATTCCTAATGAATTTATCCTAATTTCTAATAAACTAAACTACTTTAACCCCTAACGTAGACTAGAAAATAGAACATAATGGTATATATTGATACATAAATGATATTCATCATCCATATTACAGAGAGGGAAAAGAAACATAAAAGTTTGAGAATCAAAATATGATCATACACTAGATAAGCTAAGGCTAAAATATGCTCTTTTAATAACTGTTCCTTGCTCAATTGCTCCATTCTTTGTTAACTCATGTGCTTTGTCATTAGCTTCTCTTGAAATTTTGATGGTTAAGAATTCCCTTGTAGAAAGAGATTGTTGTAACTCATCCATGAATTTTGCTAGCCTCCAAAAGATGGATGCTGGATTTTTAATCCCATTGATAACGATCTTTAAATCTCCTTCAAAATGAGCGATAATGGCAACAACAAAAATGCTAATAAGATGCGCATCTAAGCCACAATGATTTTTACATTAATTGCCTATTTGTTGCCAATTGAAGCTGATTCTAATCTCAAATGATGCCACTAATGCTTGTAATCCCTAGACTTGGATTGCTAGAACCATCAAAGTTGAGTTATATCCATCAACCTAGTAGTTTGTTACACATAAATTTGGATTTCAACTTCAATTTATCTCTATCTCTAATTCTTGTTTGTCCTTGGAAGATGGCTTGTATGGAAATGCCATGAAACTCCTTATTTATAACTACCCAAGAGGCCACAAGATGTTTAATTTTATCTGCAATAATCTTAATTAGTATGATTCTTCCTCTTAAAATCCTCTCCTTTCTTTCCTCCCAAATGCTCCATATGGTAGCTAGTGGGCACCATAACCTTAACACTATAGCCAATTTATATTTCTTATTCCAAGTCAAGAAAAAATACATCATATTTGTGAGCATCAGCCAATTCGTGTCAAACTTTTTTGGCAATGTAACACCATAAAATGTGTGAAAATTCGAAAGGTAAGAAAAGGTGATTAACATTTTCCAAATCAAATAGAATATGTAGCATCTATTTACTAAGTTCCAACTTATAACCATTAGATTGTCTTGTGTTGCTACCTTGCCCATCTAACAAGCCAACCAAAACATTGTATTTTTGGAAGAACTTATGACTTCCAAACTAGTGCAACCTTGAATCTTTCAGGTTGATCAAATTGATCATCCATAGTCCATCTAATGCATTGTTTCACTATGAAGATTTGGATGCTTCTTTAGTCCAATATCCCATACCATTTCATCTACCTTGAGTGAAAAATTAGTTAAAGAGATCTCCAAAGATGGTGGAATGGTTCTTCTTCATAAGTATATCTTACATTTCAACAGAAAATTATGTTCTAATGAATCATGTCATCCATTTTCTTAAAGTAATCTAAAATTAAAGCATTGTGATCTCCTGCAATAGAAAATAAATGGCCATATATATATATATATATATATATATATCTCCAAGAATAACGAATCTTTGAGCCTCTTGTTGTATTTGGAACATGAAATTTTATGTTTTGATCAAATGATGGCCTTACACTTATGATATCTGCCATTGTCCCTTGTGCCCCTTCAGTAGGCTTTGAGCTAAGCTCCCTCCACCCCACTCTAAACCATAGATGACTTCAATGCATTTCTTCATGATGCATCTCTCTCTTCTCCAAACTTCCATGGCCAGTTCATAAGGAGAGCCAAATTAAATAGTGATTGCTCTAATTCTAAGTCCACCTAATTCCTTTAGCTTGCAAACTTGATTCGATCTACCTAGATGATATTTGTGTTTATCATCCAAATTGCTAAGGTATCTTCTTTACACCATTTTGATTTTGTAAGTGCTTAATGGGGAGCACTTAGAGAGAGAGAGAGAGAGAGAGAGAGAGAGAGAGAGAGAGAGAGAGAGAGAGAGAGAGAGAGAGAGAGAGAGAGAGAGAGAGAGAGAGAGAGAGAGAGAGTGAGAGAGAGAGAGAGAGAGAGAGAGAGAATGTCAAGATATCTGCTAGATCCAACTTGAGAAGTGTGATTTTGTCGCTGAAGGAAAGAAATTTTTTTTTCCAACATGAAAGCCCTTTTTCTATTCTCTTAAATGCCTTAGCCAATGGTTATTGCAATGGTCTTGAAATAAGAAGCAGCCATCCAAGATATATAGTAGGGAGATGAATAAGAAGAAATCCAATGACTTCTATAAAAGATTGTAGATAATCCATAAGCACATTATAGCTAAATAGTTTTGACTTTGAGATGTTCACCCATTGCCTTGATACCAATTCATAAGTTTGAAAAACCTCTACAATATTCAATGATTGAGATGATTCTACCCTTGCAAATACACAAGATCATCATCAAATTGCAAGTGACTAACATGTAAATTGGTGTTCTAATTTTGTTGCCTTTTAACTTGCCCAGGGATGATTCTTTAGCAAGTATTTTACTTAAACATTCTCCCACCAAAATAAATAAGAATGGGGCTAGAGGATTGCCCTATTTGAGACCTTGTATAATTTTAAATAATATTTATGCAAGCCAATGATAAGAATGGAAATCCATGAGTTTTTCGTGCGTTGAATTATCCCAGAAGTGAATTTTACTCCAAAATTGAATTGCCCATTATATATCTTAAGAAAGCTAAATCAATTCTATCATATGATTTTTTGAAGTTGAGTTTGCATATGATACAATTTCACCATTTTTTGAATTTGCAAGATTGCTTCATTTGCAACTAGAGACCCATCTAAAATTCATTTCCCTTTAATAAATGCAAATTGAGTGCTATCAATGATAATATATATAACTCTCTTAATCCTTTTAGTGTGCATCTTGGCTGCCAATTTGTAAATTGATTCAATGAGAGAGGTTCGAAAATGCTCTTGAATTGTTTTAGGCCCCTTTTTTTTAGGTAGAGGCTCAATGAAAGAAGATCCAAAAAAAATTGAACATGGGCTGCTCCTCTTGAAATTGGAGAATAGCTTCCCATATATTGCCTCTAACCATGCCCCAACCGTGCTTAGAGAACCCCATGGAAAAGCCATAAGGACCAAGCACTTTGTCTAGCCTAATGATTTTAATAACTTGGTCCAGGTCTTTAATGGAGAAACAATTCTCAAGTTTGGCTCTATCACTAAGTGATAGTGTTGCAAAAGAAATATTGTTTTGGGTTGGCCACATAGACACTTCTTATATAGTGAAGAATAGAAAGTAAACACTTCCTCCTCATTAAACTTAGCATCATCCTCCAATCTTCCATTGATCTTAAGTTTAGAAATAACACATTTCTTTGGAATATTGATGGCATAGCATGACAGACTCTTGTTCTTATCACCTTTTGCCCCATCTTATTCTTAATCTTCATCTCCATCATCTAAATTTATTGGCAACAAACTCATCACTATCTCTACCAAAAAAACAAAAAAAAAACTAGTTTTAATTTACTTAAAAGATCCCAAAGTTTGTGGGTTTTTTATTTTCTACTCCATATTTTTATTTGTTGCAGTTGCATTTTGAATTTGAAATCATAGTATAGTCGCACCCCAATCAACGAAATAGTCAATGTTGTTAGCATGAAACCCTGTGGTTGCTGACATGGCATTTGACCAAATGACATGGTTCTACTATAGATAACTTTATCTATGTCTTTCATAACTCAACCTTCTAAATGTAGATAATCCTATCTAAGATTGAATCCTTAAAATATCTCAATCCCTCTTATTCTTATTCTTCTCCACCTCTGTCGATGCATCACAGTCACTAATGTTCACATTTTTGCCAACTGTAATTTAGGGCTTTTCTATTTTTGATACTATGTGTGTCTTCATCCCCAGCACCAAAATCTCACTTTTATTTTTCAAGTGAAAGGCTTTAATTTGAGAGAGATGAGATGAATGGGCATGATCAACAAAAAGGAATCTTTCGGTGTCATGGGTCAATTTAGATATGGAATTATTGGGTTTAATGAGATGATAATGTTAAAATTTAGCAAATTTTTGTTCTTGCTTTCTTTTTCTGACAAGTTGATTTGATATATGACTAAATCTCATTAGATCTTTTTCTAACAGATTATACATCCAAACTGCTTTACCCCATTTGATTTTTCTTCAGCCTGTTCATTTCAACTACCTAAAATGCCACTAAAATCTATTTAAAGATTTCATTCACTAATAAACTTCATGTAATATCCTTAATTTTAATCCTAAATTAGTGATAAAATAAATAAATTAAATTAAAATTTTTATATATAGAATTTGGTCCTAAAAACCTAAAAACTAGAAAGTACACATCAAAAGGAATTGAATGATATAAAGAACGCAAAAAACAGAGCTCAAACAAAGAAGTTATGAGCCGTTGAAGTTAAGTATAGTTTGGTAAATTGGAGGGGCCTGATTTAATAACGGCACCCCTCTCCATCTTCCCTTATCAGATCCGACGTTTTTGCCAAAAAAATCATCGAAGGGAAACATATAAGGGAAGAGTTTCTCTTCCCCCTTCCCAGTGCGATCTATATCTCTCTTAATTGGCTCCTCTTAGTTGGCTCCATCGAGTTTTTCCCCAAACTCTAAACTCTGAAAAAAAAAAATATCATGTTTTTCAGCGACTAGGGATCCGGCAGCATCAACAACCGCCAGCGGATCAAGGTACACCTCAACCCTCAAATTCCCTAATGGCATGTGTGTAGATTCATCAATAGCATGCATGAAAAAAAAAAAAAACGTCATTTTTTCTGGAATTTGTATACACTACTGATAAAACATCATTAAAACAGAGATCCGACTGTCCATCTAGTGCATAAGGGATCCACACAAAAAACCTTTAAATTTGAGAGAAATTCGAATGTGGATGACGTCAAAAATTGCGAAGAACAGTACATAAGAAAATTTTAGGAACATGAGAAAAATAGAGTAAAAACCTTAGTTTTTGGAAAAATCAAGCCAAAGGATTGTTGAAAATGAAAAATACATGAAAATATGAGCAAAATGGTGCAAAATGGCATGATTTAGGCACCTATGGGGTCATTGGTGATGGTCAGAAGCCGGTCGTCATCCTCGACGTAGGTTCCCGCATCACGCCGGTGTAACTCGGTGTAAACTGGGCGCCGGTGTAACCCAACGTAAACTGGGGCAGCCATTGTAACCCAGCGCAAACCACGGCCGCTAGTATAAACCAGTGCACCGCCCGACCCCCTATTATTAATTTATGAAGTATTTTCACAAAAAAACTTGATTTTGAGAGCTACAGAGGTCCAAATTACGATCGAAAACATCCATTGCGATCGTCTTGATGTCACGAACCTAGATTTAACTTAAAAACTTACTATTTACCATTTTTAATTTAGAAAATTTATAAAATAGTATCCAATAACTTAGATCCAGTTGATCAAAGGGAGATCAGGCCCTAGAACTTGAACAAATACAGAATATATGATACTAAAGAAGGGAAAGTAGAGTAAATTAGATAAAATTACTCTATAAATTTATCTAGACGATTGATCTAACCAAGATCTTGGGAAATAGTTGATCTGAGGATGATCTGACCATCAGATTTAGGAATAAACGTTAGATACACATAAAAACAAATAGATGAATATGAGATGGGACTAAATTTAAGAACCAAATCATAATTAAAGATCTTAGAGGATGATCCAATGGTTGGATCACCATAGATTCCCTAATGATGAAATAAATAACATCAAATAGTATTGTGGTATTGACAGGTACATCAAAATGTACAAGATAAGGGGATTATAAACTCGAGTTGAGTGATTTCACATCGAAGTAGGTGACGACATTTAATGTTTTGTTTTGATTTTAAAACCTTGCATTATCATAGCATCACGAGTGATTGTGATTTAAATTGCACTTATTATTAGTCAATGATTTTGTAATATTTAGAGTTTTATGATGTGATTGCTCTTTGATTTCAATCATGTATTGAATGTATTTATGACCGATGGTTTCATGAGATTGATATTAACTAATTATGCATAAATAGAAATGATCTTCCTTATTACATCACTAAAACTGATGAGTTTTCATGAGAAAGGAAAGTGAAGGTTTAGTGGCTGGTCCTTTTAGAGGCTAACCCCGGGATGAGGGGCGTGCCTTGGGGATTGCGAGCCACGAGTTCTCCTGGTTTTCTACATACGTGATTTTTGAGTTTTGAGTTTTACGACGGGTGCTCTCACCCAGTGGATGTCATGCTAGGAGGGAGAGGGCCAGCCACCCACCCTTCGAGATTGTGATGTGATATGATAGACACCTGCCCGTAGATGGCTTTCTGTAGGGGTTGGTAACATGGATAATCCACACCACTAGTCCGGACCTTTCCATGGGGACAAACACTAAGTCTCCTCTTATAATGTCTACGGGGATCGGCGGTGGTTGAGACCCTGGAGGGTTGCCACTGTAGCATGACAATCCATACTCTTATTCTATATGCTTGCACGATGAGCATGGAGATGTGATTATATGCCTGGGTGTGACGACACTCAAATCGGTGATACGAGTGTATGGGACGCTCGTGGGACCCATGCACCTTAGGGTGCCCTGTTATTATTGTATGCTCATTTACATTGACCATATTATGTTTTAAATACATGAGATGCGTGTTTTATCAAACTTGATAATTTGATACTATGTTGGCATGAGTTAGAATGAATTTATTTTTATAGATGATAGATCTTTTATCTTATCGCCACTGTTATTCGTTTATTCCATCTTTATTACATTAATTGTCTATGTACCTACACAAGAAATAGCTTGCTGAGGCATTGCTTTGTTTGCAATGCCTCAGATCTCAAGTGCGACAGTAGGAAGGACAAGACTGTGATAGTAGTGGGAGATTTCCTTTACTTTGACTCATAGACTGAAGTGAGTTAATAAATGGACTCCCACGTGACTTTCTTTATAGACTATATACTTTTATTTTATGGATTTGATTAAGATAGTTATCCATATGATGGACATTTAGATGGGATGTTATGATGAATAGACCCTAGGCCACATTATTATTGTGTTTTGGATAATTATTGTTTTGAAAATAAAGGCGCCGATGGTTTTAATGTTGGTTTAACATGTGTATTGTTTCAATTGTATTGCTACAAAAGTTTAATTATGTTTTAAATTTATAATCGTGATGTTTTGAAAAAAGAAAATAACACCCGAAGATTTTCAATAAATGTTTTAATAAAATAATTAATATAAAGTTTTTAACATGGGATCTCGACTACGATTATTATTATTATTATAAAAATATGAAAAAATGGGGTGTTACAATTGGTATCAGAGCTGAGTCTATTCCATCATAATCTTTACAAATGTTCATTTATATGTGGGAAACAGTCCGTAAATTGTGTTTAAAGAGGAACTAGGAGAGAGGAACTTACACTTAGTGGTATTTAAATCTTTGACAGATGGCTCCTCGAAGAAGGACAAGGTCTACCCTTGCTACACTAGTTGCCTTACCTGCTGAGTCCTTTGATCAAGGGGATCGGGATGCCGAGTTGGTGAACAAGGTAATGTTAGGGCTGATACCGCTCATACAGCAGTAGGTTAGGACTACAATTCAGGTCGTGAACCCTAACCCTGTCACACCGCCTCCGGTGGCACTGATGAACTCATCTATTCATTCCACCCACCCCGTATAGGAACCACCAGCACCTAAGATCATGGAGGGTGATGCTATTAGTGACCCGAAGAAGTTAGATAAACTATTAGAAAGATTCCAAAAGATGGTGCCACCTTTCTATGGCGATGGTGATACTGAGGAGGCTGAGCGATGGCTATTCGAGGTAGAAAGGACATTTGACTCTATGAAGATTGCACCAGAGGATCAAGTCCGAGTAGCTACCTACTTACTGAAGGGTGAGGCAGGCTTTCGGTGGTAGACCTTTACACTTACACGATTAGATCCTATAGAGACGATGACATGGGCAACCTTTAAATAGCCTTTCGATACTCAGTGCCCCATGCATTATAATCATTGAAGAAAGAGTTTACCACATTGGAGCAAAGAGACATGGCGGTTCAGCAGTACCTGAACCAATTTACTCAACTAAGGAGGTTTGCTCTTGCTGCACTTGCCTCAGACAAAGAGGCAACAGATAGATTCGTGGATGGACTGACACCCTAGTTAAGAGATCGGGTGATTACTTCTTGACCTACTATTGTGAGAGATGCAGTAAACATGGCCTCCATGTTGGAGAATAACTCTCTCTGGATTAGAGGGAACACATACCAGCCCACTAAGGGCAAGAGGGCTTCTAGTGCTATGCAGGCACATCGAGCACTAGGTTACCAACCACAGACCAAGCCTAAGAGAGACACATAGAAGAAGAGATGCGATGGGTGCAAGGGTTGGCACCCTGGGCGAGGGTGCAATAGATCTGACAGGCCATAGCATCAAAGGCAGCCCCTACCACAGTGACAGCACCAAGCACCTTTCCAGAGACAGCCATACTGGTGTTTCAACTGTAGAGATGTAGGTCATTTCATTAAAGACTGTCCTAAAGGGCAGAGAGAGAGAGACAGACCGAGATGGGTGCAAAGATAGCTACCGCGCCATGTAGTCAGGGACGAGTAATTGCCATCACATCAGGACAGACACAGGCATCACACTAGGTCGTTGAAGGTACTCTTCTAATCTCAGGCCAATATGTCAGGGCCCTCTTTGACACAGGGTCCACTCATTCTTTTATATCATGCATTTTTGCATCTTGCCTTGATGTATGTGTGTATAAATTAGTATTTGAGTTAGATATTATGACACCTGTGAGAGAGATAGTTGAGACCACTAAGTATCTTTAGGAGATACCAATTGAGATATTAGGCATGAGGATGGACACTGACTTTGTCTTATTAGACATGGTCGACTATGATGTTATATTTGGGACAGATTGGTTAGTAAACTATTAGGATACCATAGACTGTTGAAAGAAGCGAGTCACCTTTCATATACCTGGGCAACCAGAGATATTATTTCAGGACAAAAAGGGTCAGGCGACGCAATTTTATTCACAAGGGTGCATAGCGTTCCTCTCATATGTGACTGTTGAGGACAAGAGGCAGCCACAGCTTGATGATATTGACATCGTCTGTGAGTTTGTAGATGTTTTTCCTAAGGAGTTACCAGGATTGCTGCCGAGCAGGGAGATCGATTTTACCATTGATTGGGTTATGGGAACATCACCTATCTCTAAGGCACCATACCGTATGGCCCCAACAAAGTTGAGAGAGCTTAAAGTACAGTTGCAAGAGTTATTAGATAAGGGCTTTATCAGGTTGAGTGGATCACCATGGGGAGCACTAGTCCTTTTTGTGAAGAAAAAGGACAGATCATTAAGACTATGCATCGACTATCGGTTGTTGAATAATGTTACTATAAAGAACCAGTACCCTTTGCCATGCATAGATGTTTTATTTGATCAGCTCCAATCAGCATGAGTGTTCTCCAAGATAGACCTGAGGTTAGGATATCATCAGCTGAGGGTTAGAGAAGAGGACATCTCGAAGATTACTTTTAGGAGTCGCTATGGCCACTATGAGTTCTTAGTGATGCTGTTTGTATTGACGAATGCACCTGCAGTGTTCATGGATCTGATGAATCATGTCTTCCAAGCTTATTTGGATAAGTTTGTGATTGTCTTCATTAATGACATCTTAATTTATTCGCCTAGTCATGAGGCACGCCGGGAGCATCTCCACACGGTATTGGACACTCTTCGTTGACATCAGTTGTACGCCAAGTTTAGTAAGTGTGACTTTTTGTTAGATCAGGTGCAGTTCTTAGGCCACGTCGCATCTAAAGATGGAGTGGTCGTGGATCCAGGGAAAGTTGAGGCAGTACTACATTAGGAGAGGCCTAAGATAGTGACTGAGATATGTAGTTTTCTAGGTTTGGCAGGATATTATCGTCGTTTCATAGAGGGATTCTTTAAGACTGCATTACCATTGACCACCCTGACTGGGAAAGACACACAATTCGTTTGGACCAATGCTTGCTAGGAGAGCTTTCAGGAGCTCAAGAGGAGACTTACTACTACTCCAGTATTGACATTGCCATCAGGCGTAAGCGGTTATGTAGTTTATTGTGATGCCTCAAACAAAGGATTAGGAGCAGTGTTGATGCAGCATGGGAAGGTAATTGCCTATGCGTTGAGACAGTTGAAGACACATGAGGTAAATTACCCAACACATGACCTGGAGTTAGCGGCAGTGGTATTTGCCCTGAAGTCCTTGAGACATTATCTATATGGTGAGAAGTTTGAGGTATTCACTTATCATAAGAGCCTCAAGTACTTCTTTACTTAGAGTGATTTGAACATGAGGCAGCGTAGATGGATGGAGTATCTCAAGGACTTTGACATTACCATACGGTACCATCCTAGGAAGGCTAACGTAGATGCCCTAAGTAGGAAGTCTGGAGTAATGATTGCCAATTTATCGACTCGGTCTAAGTTCTTTGACAGAATTCTAGAGGCACAGGCCAAAGATAAAGAGACACAATATCTAGCAGATAAAGCATATTTTGCAAGAGGACTAGATGGAGGAGTCAGATTCAAGGGTAGGTTGGTAGTACCAACAGATGATGATTTGAGGCGTGAGTTACTGCAAGAGGCACACCAGTCCCTGTATACAATTCATCCTAGAGGTACAAAGATGTATCAGGATCTTAGGAGACATTTCTGGTGGAATGGTATGAAGAAGGATGTTGGAGAGTGTGTTGCACGATGTCTGACCTGTTAGCAGGTCAAGGCTGAGCATCAACGTCCATCAGGATTACTTTAGACATTGGACCTTCTTGAGTGGAAGTGGGATCATATTACCATGGACTTCATTGTGGGTCTTCTAAGGATTGTTAGCAGCCACGACATGATATGGGTCATTGTGGACAGGTTGACCAAGTTCGCTCATTTCTTGCCTATTAGACAGAATCACATGGTGGACAGCCTAGCAAAATTATATGTCAAGAAGATCGTAAGTCTATATGGAGTTCCCTTGACAATTATATCGAATCGAGATACTCGGTTTACCTCAAAATACTGAAAGAGCATGCAAGAGGTGCTAGGATCGAGGTTGAAATTTAGCACAGCATTCCACCCTCAGACGAATGGTCAGAGTGAGAGGACCATCCAAACAATTGAGGATATGCTACGAGCTTGTGTTATGGATTGGAAGGATAGTTGGGAAGATCACTTGCCACTAGTAGAGTTTGCCTATAATAACAGTCATCACGTGAGTATTGGCATGCCTCCATACGAGGCACTCTATGGCAGACCTTGTCAGTCACCCTTATGTTGGAGTGATGTAGAAGAGAGATGCGTAGTGAAGTCCGAGCTAGTGGAAGAGTGCGCAGAGAAAGTTCGACTTATTCTGAAGAGATTAATAATAGCTCATAGCCGACAGAAGAGCTATGCTGATAAGAGGTGGAAAGACTTAGAGTTTTTCGAAGGTGAGTATGTATTCTTAAAGGTTTCCCCCATGAAAGGAGTAATGAGGTTTGGGAATAAAGGGAAGCTCAGCCCTAAGTACATTGAACCTTTTGAGATATTACATAGAGTTGGGGCAGTAGCATACTAACTAGCCTACCACCACAGTTGGCAAATGTGCATGACGTCTTCTATGTATCCATGCTGAGGAAATACGTGGCAAACCCCTCACACGTGTTAGAGAAGATCCTAAGAGAGTTACAGCTTGATATGACATTTGAGGAGAGACATGTGCGCATACTGGATACGAAAAGTCAAGGAGCTAAAGAATAAAACTATTACATTAGTCAAAGTCCTTTGACAGCATCATTCACGACAGGAGGCCACATGGGAGACAGAAGAGGAGATGCAGAGGATTCACCCAGAGTTATTTACATAGAGGTATGTAGCAAAATTTCGAGGATGAAAATTTAATAAGGTGGGAAGGATGTAATATCCTCAATTTTAATCCTAAATTAGTGATAAATTAAATTAAAAATTTTATGTATAGAATTTATCCTAAAAACTAGAAAGTACACATCAAGAGGAATTGAACAGTATAAAGAGCGCAAAAAATGGAGCTCAAACGAAGAAGTTACGAGCTGTTGAAGTGTAAGGGTAGTTTGGTCAATTGGAGGGGCCCAAAATACAAGGGCCTAATTTCATAACGACACCCCTTTCCGTCTTCCCTTATCAGATCCAACATTTTCGCCAAAAAAATCATCAAAAGGAGACATATAAGGGAAGAGTTTCTCTTTCCCCCTTCCTAGTATGATCTATATCTCTCTCAGTTGGCTCATCTGACTATCTTCTCCATTGAGTTTTTCCTCAAACCCTAAACTCTGAAAAAAATCATATTTTTCGGCGACTAAGGATCCGACAGCTTCAACAATCGCTAGTGGATCGAGGTAAGCCTCAACCTTCAAATTCCCTAATGGCATGTGTGTATATGCATCAGTACCATGCATGAAAAAAATTGAAAAAAATGTCGTTTTTCTTGGAATCTGTATACGCTACTGATGAAACTTCCATAGGTTGATAAAACATCATTAAAACGGAGATCCAACCATCCATTTAGTGCATAAGGGACCCACAAACAAACCCTTTAAATTTGAGAGAAATTCGATGATGGACACACAAAAATTGCGAAGAATAGTAAGTAGGAAAATTTTAAGAACATGAGAAAAATGAGTAAAACCCTTAGTTTTTGACAAAATAAGGCAAAGGAGTGTTGAAAATGAAAATACATGAAAATTTGAGCAAAATGGTGTGATTTGGGCACATGTGGGATCATTGGCGACGACCAGAAGCCGATCGTCTTCCTCGGCGCCGGTGTAAACTGGTGCACCGCCCAACCCCTATTATTAATTTATGAAGTATTTTCATAAAAAACTTGATTTTCAGAACTACGAAGGTCCAAATCACGATCGAAAACATCCGTTACGATCGTCTTGATGACATGGAGCTAGATTTAACTTAAAAACTTACCATTGACCAATTTTAATTTTAAAAAATTATAAAATAGTATCCAATAACTTAGATCTAACCGATCAAAGGGCGATCAGGCCCTAGAACTTGAACAAATAGAAAATATATGATACTAAAGAAGGGCAAGTGGAGTAAATAAGATGAAATTACTCTATAAATTGATTTAGACCATTGATCTAACCAAGATCTTGGGAAATGGTTGATCTAAGGATGATCTGACCATTAGATTTAAGAATAAACGTTAGATACATATAAAAACAAACAGATGAATATGAGATGAGACTAAATTTAAGAACCAAATCATAATTGAAGATCTTAGAGGATGATCCAATGGTTGGATCACCATAGATTCCCTAATGATGAAATAAATAACATCAAATAGTATTGTGGTATTGACAGGTACATCGGAACGTACAAGATAAGGGGATTATACACTCGAGTTCTGTGATCTCACATTGAGGTAGGTGACGATATTTAATGTTTTGATTTGATTTTAAAACCTTGCATTATCATAGCATCATGAGTGATTATGATTTAAATTGCACTTATTATTAGTTGATGATTTTGTAAGATTTAGAGTTTTATGCTGTGATCGCTCTTTGATTTCAATCATGTATTGAATGTATTTATAACCGATGGTTTCATGAGATTGATATTAGCTAATTATGCATAAATAGAAATGATCTTCCTTATTGCATCACTAAAATTAATGAGTTTTCATGAGAAAGGAAAGTGGAGGTTTGGTGGCTGGTCCTTTTAGAGGCTAACCATGGGATGAGGAGTGTGCCTTGGGGATTGCAAGCCACGAGTACTCCTGGTTTTCTACATACATGATTTTGTGTTTTGTGTTTTGAGTTTTATGATGGGTGCTCTCACCTTGTGGATGTAATGCTAGGAGGGAGAGGGCTGGCCACCCACTCTCCGAGATTGTGATGTGATATGATTGTAATCTGATAGACACTTGCCTGTAGATGACTTTCGGTAGGGGTTGGTAACATGGATAGGCCACACAATCAGTCTAGGCCTTTCCATGGGGACGGACGCTAAGTCTCCTGTTATGGTATCGACGGGGAGCGGCGGTAGTTGAGACTCTAGAGGGTTGCCACTGCAGCGTGATGATCCATACTCTTATTCTGTATGCTTGCATGATGAGCATGGAGATGTGATTGTATGCCTGAGTGTGACGGCACTCAGAGGTTGGATATGAGTACTCATGATCGGTGATACGAGTGTATGGGATGCTCATGGGACCCATGCACCTTAGGGTGCCCTGTTATTATTGTATGCTCATTTACATTGACCATATTATGTTTTAAATACATGAGATGCATGTTTTATCAAACTTGATAATTTGATACTATGTTGGCATGAGTTACAATGAATTTATTTTTATAGATGATAGATCTTTTATTTTATCGCCACTATTATTCGTTTATTCCATCTTTATTACATTAATTGTCTATGTACCTACACAAAAAATAGCTTGCTGAGGCATTGCTTTATTTGCAATGCCTCAGATCTCGAGCGCGACAGTAGGAAGGACAAGACTGTGATAGTAGTGGGAGATTTCCTTTACTTTGACTCATAGACTGACGTGAGTTAATAAATGGACTTCCACATGACTTTCTTTATGGACTGTATACTTTTATTTTATGGATTTGATTAAGATAGTTATGCATATGATGGATATTTAGATGGGATGTTATGATAGATAGACCTTGGGCCACATTATTATTGTGTTTTGGATAATTATTGTTTTGAAAATAAAGGCGCCAATGATTTTGGCGTTGGTTTAACATGTGTATTGTTTCAATTGTATTGATGCAAAAATTTAATAATGTTTTAAATTTATAATCGTGATGTTTTGGAAAAAGAAAATAACACCTGGAGGTTTTCAATAAATGTTTTAATAAAATAATTAATATAAATTTTTTAACATGGGATCCCGACTACGATTATTATTATTATTATAAAAAATGTGAAAAATAACCGGGGTGTTACACTTCGTCATATTTGTTAAAAAGTCAGGGTTTTTTTTAGAGATTCTATTACATTGGAAATTTTTGTAAAGCAAATCATGGATGAATGAAGTTTGAGGGGTAGAGGGACAAAAAATCCAAAATTGTTTGTAGACATATGACCTAGAAATCACTCACCGAGGATGTTGTTGAACAAGGGAGTACTTTTATATCTTACTTGCAATATAGATACTAAGAGTGGTAAATGACATGTCAACAAGTCACTGCACATAAGTTGGTCAAAAGCCACTTTCACGATTTATGTAGGAAAAAGAACGATGGCATGTGTAAGGGTATAGATAGCATACATCAGAATTGCTAAACTGATGGGAACTAGACCAAAATATTAGGGTATGGTTATTCAATTAGAATAGATGATATTGCATTAGTTTTCATTTTATAGAACCCAATCTTATTGGTACAACATCAATTTTATGCCAAGTACCTAGATCAGAATGGAGAATAAAAACAAAAAACAAAAAACAAAAATACCCTCATAATATTATTTTAAGCTTTTGTGTATTAGAGGCTAATGTAACAATTTAAATCTAACAAATTTTAGTATTCGTTAATTATATATTTAATATATTTTAGTTTTAAGTTAGCAATGAATATAGAGAATATTTATGGATGGTCTATTATGGTTCATATGTAAATGTGAACTTTTAAAAAGGCATAATGATTATTGTAAAAGAAGGGAAGCAAAGTTCAAAACCATAATATTTTCCCAAAAGAGATGAAAAGCACCTAATTGAAATTGTTTCTTTATTGGAAATTAAAAATAAAATGGAAAATTTTGTCCTTCTTCTGTCTTCCCGCTTTTCCTCATTGTTCCGCTCTCTCTCCTCTCTCCTCTCTCCTCTCCCCACTCTATCTCTATCTCTCAAATAAGTAACTGTAGTCCTTTACTTGTAAAGTATGTTGTTGATAATTTTTAACAAGAAAGGTTAAAATTGTTGAGTAAACAGGCTAGTCTTTTAAACACTTTTCATCTCGACTTTCTCCATATCTTCTCAGTACAGTGGCTAGCCTACTTTGAATTCATATCAAAGTTAACTTCCATATACTACGAGTACTAGCATGATATGTATTTTTAACTTTTATGTTATTTCTTATATTAGTATTCTTACTTGCCTATGTAATAGTTAAACAACAAATGCATGATTGCCCTCTATATAAACAATAAAGAAACAAAATAATAACTAACCAACTTTCAACATTTTAATTATTTATTTTTACAAATTTCTCGTTTATATATTAGAATTGTTAAATACCCGAGAAATAGTGGTATGTGAAAGATTTTGACACTGGGAACCGAACTTACAATTGTACTATCTCAAAATTGTAAAATCTTAATGGTATAATTTTGGTTTTCTATTGGGTTGAACTGTGTATAACATGGCATAAGTAGCTGTCTTAATTTAGGGTATAATTGTGCAGACCGCTAAAATAGGGTTAATTGAGCAAAATTAAAATCCAGAGTAAAAATAAAAAGTAGATTAATCCAGGGTTTTTGTACAACTATCCCAATTCACTAATCACTGGTCAGCTTTCTCAGTTTCCTGCACTTACCTTTGACGGAATCGGAAATGCAAGTAACAGGATAGAAATGACGTGCCAACATCGGCTCGAGTTAATGCAGCAACGACAATGAGCCGACTTTAGATTTTTCCCCTCCTTTTTCACCCTCCAAGGGTCTAAGAGGATGTTCTTTTTGCCTTTGCTTATGGAGGTTGGGAAGTTGCGAACGGGCGCAGGAAAACTCTTGAGATCTTTCGTTTGAAAATGGCATCTGCGTCCAAGAAGAGGAAACATGACCGGATATTACCTCCACCCAGAAAACCTCTCCAAAATCCCAGGTATTCTTAGATTATCTTTTTCCTCTAAAACCCTATTTCTGTATTTTCTTATTTTGTTAATTTAAGTAAAATCGACGAATATTTCTTCCATTATCCGTGAACTTTTCTTGTGCTGGGCTTGATAATATCAAAGACGAAGAACGAAGAAGAAGAAAACCCATTAGAAAATAGTATCAAAGAAAAAAATTAGGAAATCAAGTGGTTTCTTTATTTTTTTATGAATTTTTAGGTGAACTGTTGATAAATGCTTATTTGGGATTCCAAGAAAAGTAGGTAAAACAGTTGGTTTGTTAGATTTTTCTTGCCTAGCTTTAGTTTTGTTTTTGATGGGAATTAGAGTAACGCGACAATTGGTCTAGCAGATGCAGGATACAGCTACATTTCATATCTTTTCTTGTCTAGTATTTTGTTTTGTCAATGTTGGGAGAACATTTACGTGTTGTATAATTTTTTGCTTATTTCCGAAGGGTACATAGTCGGAACTGTGATTTTGGTCCTGGAGAATTTCTCTTGGGCAAGTGAGAATAATATAAATAAAAACAGCAAGAAAATGCAGAGTTGGTGAAAATGGTAGTCTGTTGTTTTTATTCTTCTACTGGTTTAGAAAAACCTATGAAGGTGGAGACCAAATCACATGTAAGAACTGAGTGGGGGAGGACAGTTTAAGCAATTTTTGTGTTAAATGAGTTCAGAGAATATAATTGAACGTTGTAGGTTCATTAGACTTAAGAGAGAGAAACTGAAAGGCTTCCTTCAGAATGGAGTGTATAGATTGAAAGGAGATATTTTCCAAGAAAATATTGGTGGTCTTGACTTGCAAACTTGATGAACAGGTCAGGAGGCTGTAGGTCGAATAAAACTAGTTTAGCAGTTCCATCCCCCACTATTCATTCGGTAGAAGCTCGTTCAGATGAATATTCTTACTAGTAGAGGAAGGAAAACAAACAGTTCATCTACAAGTAGGGGCAAACATTGAAGCAGTGGAGTCTGGAATCATAAAATCATGTCTAGAGTAGAATGCAAACATTGTAGCTCCATAAATCCATCTAAATTTATCTCAGAGTGCAGTGTTTCATTTTTAGTCAACTGGTTTCTTGCCTTGAATGAGTGATATCACATGTGTATCCCCATTAGTTTATTGCCATGACTGAGAGCCCATCTTGTAAACTGTGGTGGAGCTTAGGAATGGCCATAAGACAGTAGGTGATGGATGAAATCAGTTAACAAGAAAAGGGTCTTGGGCCATGAGAAATATCTTGGGTTTGGTCATTTATATTTCCTCTTGGAAAATGATTGTTTCCATGAGTTTAAATTATTGCAGATTAGGTTATTTCGATCACATGAATGGTATCTCTCCTCTTTTATGTTGAGATTCAGAGTGTTGTTGGGTTTTTGTTTAAGCTGAAAATTTGGAGGTTCTTTGTTTTTATGGGTTTCTTTAATGATCTTCAACTTATGCCTAAACTTAGGTTTTAAGTAGGTTTGCACTGTAAAAGAGAAGCATTGAATATTCAAATTGGAGCTAAAACTTAAATCTTTTAAGTCTAATGACCCCTATACCTGAAATGACTGAGCTTAACAGCATCTCCAACCTAAAGCAATTAGAAGTTGCCAGAGCCAATGGATGTTGCTTCATGGTTCATTAGTAAGAAAGCCCAATAGAGGGCTTTGTCTATCTGAAGTCTCTGGGCTGTGGTTGTTTTGTTTACTTCTGTAACTGATTGTGTTTGGGTACTTGGGTAAAAAAGGCAGCCCAGTGAATGAAGCTCCCATGTGTGAGGGGTCCGGGGAAGGGGTAGATCACAAAGGGTTTATAGTATGCAGCCTTACCTTGTATTTTTTGCAAGAAGCTGTTTCCACACCTCGAGCCCATAACCTTCAGGTCACACGGTGACCCAACTGTTGCACCATCTGGTGGGTAATTGGGTCTATTTGGCAAATATGACCCTTCCTTTGCTTTTTTGGCTCAAATTTAGACTGCTGTCTTCATTTTACTCAGGGTGTTTAAATGATTTTTCAGATTCATTTTGAGCATATGTTAGCTTTGAAAAAGATGATTTATTGATGGTTGGGGTTGAAACTTTGGTTTTTACTTTGGAAAGTTATAGACAACAGGTTTTTCTTTCCCTCATGATTCTAGAGTTGGTCAAACCAAGGGCTGTGATTGAGAATTGAAGGTCATTATTGAGCTTTGAGAAGAATCAATTTCAATGTCTGGAATAAGAAACTAGTATCTTCATTGTTATGGCAGAAGATTATTTGTTACAATTCTACATAACTGAATGGGGTGATGTTAATCATCTCACCTTCTTGTAAATTTTTCTCTGCTACATGCCGAAGTCATGAACTAATGCATGTCAATCTATTTGACTCGGAATATTAGGTTCTGAAATTTATTGGATTTTCTTTTAGCCTTTTTCTGGTAGAATTTTCATTCTGGCTAGTTCTTTCTGCAATAAGCATGATTAAGAAATTAAAATAGAAGATAAGGTGTTTTTGAGGAGCAGATGGAGCAATTAATCAGAGACTTACACCACTGCTTGCTGTTAATCACGAGAAAGTAGAAGATGTTTGACTAGGATGATTGCTGATGCATGTGATACAACAGTGAAAGTGACTCACAGTTGAAAGAAATTGACATATGTAAATCCTTATATTCTAAAGTGGAACACATCTCTTATATTTTCCGATGTGTTTGGGAGGTTTGCCAACGAAGGAGAAGAGAACTTTAGGGAAGAAGGTTAAGTACCAAGGGATGGTTAAGGCAACTTTTGCACAACTAAGATTCTCGTGTTAGAATAATGTCTTGTCAACCGATAAGCGGATGGAACTTCGAGAGATGTTTCGGAGGGTGATATTATGGTCCAAATGCAAATCTGTGTTGAAAATTTGCATTGTTGACTGAATCTTGATTGATTTGAATATAAACAAGTTAAAACCCAGCCTTGTCAAGTGAATGATTGACTCCCCATAGTTCTTAACAACACAGAAGAAATTGAACTCTTGTTTTTTAGTGTTTGTGTGTCTGTGTATATATATTTCTAGTTTGTGGCTTTGGAATGTGAAAGCAGGGGAGGTGACATGTTTAATTTATTTTTTTCATTAATAGATGAATACTTATGCAGCAGCATGTAATACAAACTGATGAGGTGCAGTCCTTTTAGCTGTAAGGTCTCCTCCCTATCTAGTACTTATTACAAAAGAGCTGCATGCGACAGAATTTTGATGGAAAAGGTTAAAGTCTTATATTTAAACAATAATTTCTCTTATAACTACCCCTTAAGTGGTGAACCTCCATGAACTTCCCCTTGTTCCTCAGCCATACGAACTCATACATTGTCAGAGCTTAGCAAAATTTCAGGAATTCGATCCTTGAATAGAACGAAGTAGTATGAATGTGACCCATCATAACTTTCTCATTGACAAAGTAACAGTTGACCTCAATATGCCTTCTCTAGACATGCAAACATGATTAACATGTTAGAAGTGGTTGATCAATAAGCACTTAACCTAGTAGTTTGGTTAGGTGCACTCTACGGCAACCAATAGTTGTGGTTTTGGTCAGCTAGGCCCCTGACTTTCAAACAAAAAGATGAATGTTAGTGGTGGTCTAAATGCCTTTAAACTCATAATAGGAATAGGTTGATATTCTGAAATCTCTTGTGTATATACTTATATACAATCGAACCTTTAAGCTAAGTGATAAAACTTAGTTGGGACTCCCCCATAATTATTTTCTCTTCTCTTGGTTTACTCTAGTCGTTTTAATTTCATTACTGCTTAGGTATTATGACAGTAAGATTACATTAGGAGGGCACTAACTGCTTTTTTTCAAAGATTTATCCAACTTTTCTCTCTTCCCTATGCTGTGTGGTTCAAGGCACGCCTCGGCGCATGAATTGTGCTTGGATTTAGTAAAGTAATATGGGGATTGAGGCACTAGGCTTTGGTGTGCCTGGTGCCTATATCTGGGTGTGCCGCTAATGCCTAGGCAGAAGTTACAAACATTTAAAAATCCAAACTTCATTTTTTCAAACTATTTTTGCTTCTCTTGAGAGCTCCTACTGTTGAAATGACCATTCCTCTTCAAGCTTTTATAAATCTAAGAGAAAAAAGATATGTATTCATGAATCTTCAACCTAAAACTCTATTTTCTGTTGATAAATATAAAGTCAGTACTATTTTTTCAATTTTTTTTCATTTTTGGGTTCCTTTTTTTGATAAATCTTGATAGTTTCTCATTCTACAGGTAGAAACAAATATTCCATTTGATTTACTTGTTTGTTTAGATTTAACCTCTTTTTAGTTTTCATTTTTCTGAAAAATAGTTACATAGAATAATATATTGAGTTCATTTCGTATATTTATTCCTTCAAATTGATTTCCATTAACATATATAGCTTCCCTTTGCTTGTGAGTGTATATACGATGAGTTTCTTTGTTATTTTGTTTTTTTTTTTCTTCTGAAAAGTAGTAGTACAATTTTTTTATTTTATTTTCATGTTTTTCATTTACTCCTTCAAACTGATTTACCTTCACAGATATAGCTTTCCTTTGCTTGCAAGTGTATGTGTGATGAGTTTCCTTGTTATTTATTTATTTAGGTTTTCTTTCCCATTTGTCTGAAAAAACTGATAAGAATAATTTTTTAGTTTCTTTTTCTACTTTTAGTCTTTTAAACTGATTTTCATTCACATATATAGCTTCCCTTTGCATGTGAGTGCATCTATGATGGATTTTTTTATATTTTTTTTCTTTTGTGTTTTTAGGTTTTTTTTTTTTTTTTTTCATTTTATCTATAAATAACAGTTATATAAAAGTACTAATTATAATTTCTAATTTCTACTTTCTAGGCATAGAATTCACATATGTTATCATCAATGGGTTCAAATTTAGATACTTCATGTTCCTCGACTCTTTTGAAATTTGTAGATCCAGGGTGTAAGTGTGGAGAGTTAATAATTCTAGGTGAGAAAAACAGAGTTTGGTGCAAATTGTGTGGAAATAAGTATAGTGGTGGGATTTATAAGTTAAAACAACATTTAGTTGGAGGGCATAGGAATGCGAAAAAATGTAATAAGGTCACTCCAAAGATATTAAAGAGAATAAATGATTACATGAATGACTCAATGAAGAAGAAGTATAAAAGAGATAGAATTATTATGGAGCAAAAGTGACCATAAAACTTGTTTGGGATTTATGATGATTATGATATTATTGATGTTGATGTGAGAGACATGGTGATGATGGTGATGTGATTGTTATTGGGAATAGCAAGGGGTCTAAGAGTGCTATAAACGGGACCTCTTGATCTTCACTTTGGCCCAAATCCTGAGGAGGCTCATTTGCAGCAAACCACAATAAATAATGCATATAAAAAGGAGCTAATGGTAAGATCATGCAATTATATTGCGAGTTGGTTTTATGAAAGTGGTATTGCCTTTAATGCTGCTTTTTATCAATCATTTCTGACCATGTTTGAGTTGGCTGTGCAACATGGTCTAGATACATGCTTTTTTATTTTCGTTTATATATTAATACTTTTCGTTCTTTATTTTAAGTTTTAAGGGTGCCGGAAGTTGAAAAGATGAACGAGCTTGTTCAAGAGTGTAGAAAAGATTGGGCACAATATGGATGCTCCATAATATTAGATTAGTGGATTGGCAAGGGTGGCACCCTAATCAATTCCTTGGTGAATTGTCCAAATGGGACCATTTTTTTAAAATCAATTGATGAATTTGAGAATGTAAAGAGCTCATATTTGATTGTAAAGGTGTTGGATGACGTCATAGTTGGCCTCAGAGAGGAAAATGTTGTCCAGGTTGTGACGCCCTTGGTTTTTAACAACAATATACTAACAATTTATAAAAAAACACAGTCAGGATCCCTGTTTTAAAACTTTGATTTTTAAAATGACCAAAACAAAACTTAAACGAAAGCATTTCTTTCAAAATCCGAGGAGTCATTTTCCTCTGTAATTTGGACCATTGCACATGACTAGTGCAATACCAAATAGCATGACGCACATAACATAAGACCGGACATATGGGAGACTCAGTCTCCACACCCATCCACATAATCAAATACTCATAAAATATACACTCAAATGAATAAGAAGATCAAGTCATGAAAAAATACCCATGGTCCCTCCATACCATGAATCAATATTCTTACATCGAAGTCACATTGCAATAATAATTAAAGTACAGTCCATACTCAAAACCCAAAGTAAGGTCCTGACAAACCTTGTCATCTTTGAACATCCTCAATGCTGTACTGGGAAACTGCCATTACTCTTACCTGCTCTATTAGCGTGTCAACTTGTTGTCACTATCTGTATCTGAGGCATTGCAAACAAAGCAATGCCTTAGCAAGCTGTGCTTGTGCAGGTGATTACGAGAAATAAAAACATGCGATAAACATTGGCGAAGTGTACCAATATAATGTCGAGTATCAATAGAGTAAATCATTTATATGACAAATGAAATCATCACGCGTTCAGAATCTAAAGCTCATAAATCTCATAAATCTGAACGAACAATCACGATCAAGGCATGCTTTTCGTCTGAGGCAATACAATATCAAAGCAAAACATCATGGCATGCAAGGCATGATCAAAACATGGATGAGCATCCACTAAAAGCAATACGAATTTGTGTCCACATCAAAACATAATGCATGTCATGATAAAACAGGGCACCATACCAAAAACATGCCCTAAGAGTGTTCCACGACACTCAATCACCAATAATGAGTACTCATACCAAAACCTTGGGTCTCTCGCTTATAGCTCGCACATCAGGTAGCTCACCCAACCCATAGGCTCGCCCACATCAGGTAGCTCACCCAACCCATAGGCAAGTCTCTTGCCTGTAGCTCGCACACGAGGTAGCTCGCCTAGCCCTTAGGCCCGCCCACATAGGCTTCACCCACATATAAATACCACATGAGTATACAGAATAAGTGTATGGGCTACTATGCTGCAGTGACAGTGACACATGATCTAAATCACTGTTATTCCTCGTTGACACTTAAACGGGAGACTTTCTCCGTCCCCATGGGGAGGAATGGACCCATAGGAGGGACTACCCGTGATACCTCCACCTATGTACATGGCCCTGTGCCACTCAAGGGTAGTGTCTAATCATCATCATCATCACAAAGTCAGAGGACGGGTGGCCAACCCTACAACCCTCCTAGCATAGTACCCATTGGGTAGAAGCACCCGTCATAAAATAGCAAAACATGCTATAAATCATGGAAAACTTCCAAATAAAATAAACCTCAATAGGCTGAATCAAAACACATGGTAACATATAAACCATCTCATGCAAAAACATGGGTAATCGTATAATCAATGTTATGCCATCAAAAGCAAAGTAATAAACATGTTTAAATAAACACGATAGAGCATAAAACACCTGCATCAGGAATTTCAATTGAGAAATCATGATCATGAATCAAGGAAAATTCTTGAATGTAATCACCTACCTCGATGAACGTGGTACTCCAATCAAGCGTGTAAGCTATATCACGTCTTGCGCATTGATGTACCTGTCACATTATAAGTCATCGATCACTTGATGTTCTCACATCTCAAATAAATAGCTCCAAGTGATAACTTCCATGATCTGGTAGTAAATCTTAGATTTACGGCCCAAATCATCTGATTATCCCTTCATTAGGGCAATTCTGAGCTAAATGTTAGTCTTTTTAACATCTACCATCGTTTAGTGATTCACAAGTATCTTTGTGATTCCACGTCAATCTGATGGTCAGATCACTCACTGATCAGTACATCCTAAGGCATCTGTTCAGATCGACCGTCAAGATCATTTTTCTTGGCAATTCAGTGAGATCTACCCTTCTAATCCCCTAGTTCATTTCATGTTTGATGTATACAATCAAGGTCTAAGGCCTGATCATACATTGATTAGCTTGATCCAGGTTATCTAATAGTATTTAGTGGTTTAACTATTTAAAAGGTGTTGTTTTTATCTTAAATCTAAGCTCACGTTGTCGAGACGATCCAAATGCTTCTTTCGGATCGCGATTTGGACCTCTGTAGCTCCTAAAATCACATTTTTCGCGAATGGACGGTCAAAAAAACCCAAAATCATGAAAAAGAACCCGCCGCACGTGTGTGTCGTCCATGTCCACGCATGGCTCACTGCATCGTGCGCATGTCGCTCTCGCCATACCGTGTGGCGTGCTTTTGTTGGGCCACGCATCGCACCGTGGCCGCAGCGCATGTCGTGCAGGTGTTGCACATGCACTTGCCATTGCCGGGGACGGTGATTGGATTAGTCCGCCGTCACCGGAGACGACTGCCAGAATCCGGTAGCCGGGAACCCCCAAGTGCCCAAATCTTGCAATTTTTACACCATTTTGCTCAGTTTTTCACGTACATTTCATTTTCAAACTCCATTTTAACAAATTCCCTCACTATCTGCCATTTTTACATAATTTTTACTACGGTCCTAAAAATCCTTATCTTGCTGTTTTTTTAGTTTTTCAGCTTCCCTAGCCATTCGATCACGATGAAAATTCATGGGTTTGTTCATTGTATCATCATGTACAAGATGAATAGTTAAGATCATCATCTGATATCGTTCCATCGACTTATTTTTGCAAAAATAGTAACTCCCGTAGTCACCGGAAAAATGACATTCCACGTCATTTTTCGGTGTTAAATAAAACAGAGGAACTCAGTGTAAGAAGGGAAACAGAAGGTGGCGGCTTATCTTGGTTGGGTCGGGTAGAACGAGAGCTTCTCGTTCACGTGCTCCTGGGAGGGGAATGTTCGCGTCATTGCCAACAATAGGCATCGTTGCCATTGGCGGTGACACGAGAACCGAGGGGGGGGAGTTATGGTTGTGCGGGAATTGAGACAGGCTTTTAAAGCCTCATTTGTGGGTTCCTGCTCCCAGTTCGTGGGCCCCACGTGCATTTACTATTTTGCCCTTCTGTCATTTAATTAAATACAGAAATTAAAATAATTAACCGTTTTTACTCCGATCTTTGATTTTAGCGTTCTTAGTGGCGTTGGATTCTATTTTCTGAGTACATTCCAATTATTGAGGTTTTAACTCGTGATTTAATCTCTAAAATTCTCAATTCCACAATTATCTCAAATTTTGCAAAATTCCACAAATCATGCATTTTCAGAATTTAAAAAAAATGGTGGATATTACACTGGCAATCCCTCTAAGTCTCAGTTTTGTTTTTATTAAGAATTTTAATGTACTCTTGAATTTCATTGCCTATTATATGTTTTCGCAGACAATGTATCAAATTATGTGGTCGTAGGGAAAGATTTACAAATAAGAAGAAAGTATTTATTTTGGATACTCTGGGCAGCATATTGTGTTGATTTGACACTCGAGTACATTGGAAAATTGTTGAAGGTGGAGAGTGCCATGAGAGAAGTGAAGGCAATGATTGTTCACATATACAATCATACTCACGTCCTCCATTTGATGAGAACAATGACCAAACAAAGAAAATTAGTTAGACTTGTAGTTACTCGTTTTCCCACCAACTTCCTAAGCTTAGAGAGTATTAACAATGTGAGGGTTGAGTTGAGTGAGATGTTCCACTATCAGGCGTGAATCAATAATAGATGGAGCAACATACATGTTTGTCAAAAAGTTCAAAACATTGTCAGTCATAATGTCCTATAGAACAACATCTCATTTTGTTTAAAGATAATGACCCTACTCATAGAGGTGTTGAAGCTGCTAGATATTGAAGAGACAGATGTACTTGGCTATATTTATGAGTTTGTAACATAAGCCAAAGAAAAGATTAAAGCAAATCTTAAAGAGAGAGAGAGCGATAGGCCACCCATGTCTGTGACATTGTAAACAATAGATAGATGAATCCGCTTTGTCAACCTTTACCGGCAGCTGCTGGTTATCACCTTAACCTTGCATTCTACTACGATAGGTAAGAAAATGTTGAGACTGATAGATTATCAAAGATGACTTGTTTGATACCATTTGTACCATATCTCCAAATTAGGAGGATGCAAGTAAGGTGATTGAGAAGTTAAGCTCATATAAACGTGCGACAGGCCTGTTCACTAGTAACTTGGTTAAATTGAAGAGAAAGACCATGATCCCTTATAAATCTTCTGTATTTTCAAATATTTTATCTTTAATGTTAGGTTCCTTGATTTTTGTTTTTTTATTTCCTGAGTGTTAATTGTTATTTAACTTCTGTAGGTGAGTGGTGGGTCACTTTTGGGGCTGAATGTCCAATTATTTAGAACTTGCCATCAAAGTCTTCTTCCAAACCTGCAATGCATTTCCTTACGAGTGGAATTGAAGTGTTTTTGAGAATGTAAGTCTTACTTTACTAAGTTGTAGAGCAATCTAATTATCCATTATCCATTGCTTATAATTTAATATTTTGTTCTAGCTCCATACAAAGAAGAGAAATAGGTTGTATAGTTCAATCTAATCAATGTCTTCACCATCACAGAAGGGTTGTTTAAGATTGCAGACACACATATCTTATTGTCTTAAGAGAGGTCGATGAGAGTTATGAGTGGATCATTCGAGCAAATGTTGAGGATGACCTTATCTATCTAGATGATAACCTCTAATGAGGCAATGCTGAGCGTGTTACCACAACCAGTTGACGTGTTGCTCCCCTACTAAATAGTACCAAAGGCAAAGAAAACAGTGCCTGAGCTAGAGGAATATGTCTCAAGTGGTTATAGAAGTAGAGGAGGAAATGGGTTCTAAGAAGGACACAGAGGAGTTGCAAGGTTAGGGTGTTGGTCCTGCTAGATATGTTGATGCTAGATAGCTTTGACGATAAGCTCCCTTTTAGGATGAATGAAGTGACATGAGGTCTAGTAGTCTTAAACTCTTAAATTTAAACTAAAAAGTCTAAAATAGTTGTTCAGGATCATATGAATCATGGCTTTCTGTCATAACCTTTGTTTCATCATAAATGTTAATTGACTTGACTTTTGCTTGTATACTATTTTGTTTATAGCAATTAACATGTTTGGGTAATACTTTATCATGAATTATGCTTTTATGTTTTTCTTACTTTTTAGGATTTTTTTTGAAAATTTTGTAATTTTTAAATATTTATTTTTGTGCCCCATGATTCAGGTACTAGTGGTGAGACGGGTGATTTTCCTATCACTGTAGGATTGTACCAAGGATTGGCATTGAGCCCATACCTTTTTATGTTGGTTGTGGATGAGTTAACATCTATACGAGAAAATTCCATGGTGCGTGTTATAGTCTTAATTGATAAGACAAGAGAGGGTGTAGACACAAAGCTAGAGTTATGAAGAGAAGCATTAGAATCTAAAGGATTTAAAATTAGTCGAACTAAGATAGAATATATGGAATGCAATTTTAGCAAGGAGAGGAGTAGGAGTTGAAAACCAGTTAATATTGATAACCAAGAAGTTCCTGTAAAAGACCACTTTCGGTGCTTATGATCAATGATTCATGATAGTGGAGAGATTGAGAAGGAGATTACCCAGAGAATCCAAGCGGGTTGGAACAAATGGAGATGTGCATATGGAGTTTTGTGTGATCAGCCGGTGCCACTCAAATTCAAAGAGAAATTCTACAGGATGGCCATAAGGCCCCATGATCTATGGATCAGTGTTGGGCAGTTAAGGAACATCATGTTCATTGTCGCGAAATGAGGATGTTGAGATGGATGAGTGACAAGACAAGAAAGGATAGAATTAGGTTGGGGTAGCACAAATAGGTAACAAGAATAGGGAGATTAGACTTAGATGGTTTGGACATGTCCAATGGAGACCCAAAACAGCACCAGCTAGAAATGTGGATAGAAGTGGTGAGAAAAGATTTAAAAACTTTGGGACTAAATAAAGCCATGATACTTAATAGAGGGGAATGGAGGAGCAAGATTTATGTGGCCGACCCCTAATTGGGATAAGGTCTTGATGATGATGATTCAGGCACGCGCCTAGGTGTGCCTCAGTCCTCTAGGCACTAGGCAGACCCCTGGCTACATAGTCCCTACATTGATTCTTTTTATCAAAAGCCTAGATCTCTTCCCCCCTCTTCTTATTCTGCCTAGCATTCTTCTAGTTCTTTCCTTCTTTATTTTATTCTTCTTATTTGTCCAAATCCATTCGTCTTGTTATCTTTTAGGTCTCTATGTTATAATTTTCTTGGTTTTCTAACCTCTCTCATGGACTTAATCCCTTCCCTTCATTTCTTCCCTCTTTATTTTTATGACAGCACACACAAAGTTGGGAGTAGGAAAAACCAAGCTCGGTAGAAGTTTTAAGAAATTCTCACCAATAGGTAAAACATCAGGACTTGCTCAAAGATTAATTTAACTTAATGTAAATAATAAAAGTCAAAGAAAAGAGAAGAAAATGTATGGACAAGAAAATAAAAAATAGAAGATTTTTAAGGTACTTTGGCTTGCAACTTTTTGGGTGTCTCATGATTTATAAGCTAACATTCAATCTATGCTGAATAATGATATGTGCACCCCTTGATTTTCCTCACGAGCCCCTCACTAAATGGTTAAAGATGGCTTTAACTTTGAGCTGGCCTAGGTTTCTGAAGATCTGAACTGTTCATAAAATTGCCCTTGGCTTAGATGGGCAATGCTTTGGAGTTCTCATCAATTGGATGATCCTGGTGGCTCTTACTTTTAGTTGTAAAATGGATGGTGAAACTTTTTGACCATCCATTTTACAACTCATGAAAACAGTAGTTAAGATCATCCAATGGATGTGAATTACAGAATATGGCCAGTCAAGGATAACACTGAACATTTCTGATTTTGAGAAATCTCAACCCACCTAGAGATATAGCCTTTTTTACCATTTAGTGAGGGGCTCATGAAGAAAATTAAGGAGCACATATATCACTACCCTTTATACAAGCATATGCATAGTACAAGACACCATCATTTTAGTTCTGTAATGTGTTGTAGCTTATTTGTGAAAAAAGAATATCTTTGTAGCTACATTAGTTTTTTTTTCCATTTTGGCTTTTGAAAAAGAGAACAAAAACTTTACCACAGCAAAGACAAAAGATGTAGTAACTCGTGCCCTTGAGTGCATGGATGCTGGAACATCTGCTGGAATTGCATTTAGTTTCCCGATTGTGATTTGCTTGCTGCTGCCCAAGGTTCCTAGGTAAGGCAGCAGATAAGAGTGAGAAAGAGCCCCTCTCGTCCTTGATTAAGCCAAAGGAAAGCTTAAAGAGGCCTATCTCTAATGACGAGTTTCTAATAATGGTGCTTTTAGGTCCCTCTATCTCAGTTTCACCTTTTGACTGCTTCTGGTAGAATGTGATTTTATTTTTTTATTTATTTTTTTCTTTTCAGTTTTGAATCTTCTCCATAGGTCAGGATATGGACATATCATGATGAAGGTTTTCATTTGAGAATTTTCTTTAATTATTATTATTTATAGTTTGAATCTTTGTGGTTGGACTCTAATTTAAGTGGTAGTTTCCTGTTATTCATAGAAGGGCTTCAGCTGTTGCAGTTTCACTTTTTAGGATGGTATTGATCTGTGAACTGCTTCTGGTTCTTGACTAAGTGTTCTCACTGCTCTCTGGTTTTGTTTTCCTGCTCCATGAGTCGTTGATGCTTAAAAGTTGCACATGACAGTAAATGTTTTCACATTTTAGGTGGTAGAGAGGCTAGAGATGAAAATGACAATCAAAGTCCCAACTGTGGTTGTAAGCTTTCAGCTCGTGCCTGAGGATTTGGTCTTTTTAGTTTTGGAAACGAACTATGAGATAAGTGGGAGTGAGAGGGAGAAAGAAAATTTTGAAGAAGGCAAACAGGACTTGTAAGTCATCCTGTTTTGCAAAATTCATGAAAATTTGCTATTTTTTAGAGATACAAGGGCTAATGGAGAAGTTGTGGACTTTTTAAAAATTCAATAACTTCCGTACTGTGGCCGACAAAAGCCTCAATTAAGAAGAGATGCATTTCAGCACATACTTTTTAAATTATATTTTCATTATTTGGAAGTGGATAGATTCTTGTTTACTCAAAGTAGGTACATTTTAAAACTGCAGCTTATGACATAGGTTCGCTACATAATGAACATAAAAATAAGAAATAAAAACAGCACAAGGTTACGGATAGATAATGGCTGTAGTTAGTTATTAAGTGCACATGTAGGTTGGTTATTTACTCTTTTTCATTTTGGGAAATTTTGCACATTCAGGCTTTCCATGCAAGTTAAATCCACCTCCGGATATTTTGACTGGTCTTTGCCCACAGAAGGCCCTTAACAGCTTTTGTTGCCACTTTAGTGGTTTGCTTGACAAATGTCTTGTGTGGCATCTGATACTTACATATTTGTCCTTATTTTCCCATGATATGAGTACTGTCTTTATATATGAATGTAATACAAAAAACAGAAGTATTTCCCTAAATTAGGTATGTCAGACAGCGTTGCTGAAGCTGCCAATGTTTTTAAATTAGGGGGCTGTTGAACAATGGCTATGGGAAAAAAAAAGCCATCTTTTAAACGTCTAGACTGCTGGAAATGATGTTGCTTCATTGTGATTTGTAAATGGAAACAGAAAATCCAGATGAAGAGATTTTGCAATGTCATTGACTTGAGACAGTGTAGATATTGTCCCATTATTGTGGTTTCTATTGAAATTGATGACCGTCATCTAGAAAAGAAAGACCCTCATGGAAGACGATAATTTGATTTGTAAAGGGGAACAGAAAATCCAGATGCTCATTTTTTCCAAGAAAAAGTGATGGGAACCGTTAACCTTAAAAGCTATCTTTTTAATATTATGTCTGTTGACAAAAATTCCCCCATCCATGGAGGCCCAATTCCAGCATCCCCTGTTGATGAACTTGAGTATAATTAGATCTGCCAAGTTATGAGGAATATGAGTATAAGTGCATCACGCAGCCATTTAGCTAATTGAGGCCAAGAAGGGAGAGAGGATGCTGAAAAATGGAACATGGGTTTGAAGGTTTCTTTGAGATCAAGAAAAAAAGATGTGTTTGTGGTAAAATGAGGTCTTTTTTTTTTTTTTAATATGTGTTTGACAGAATCCACTTTGTTGTACTTACAGTGGTGATGTTGGGGATGTTGATGTTATTAGAAGGATTTTGAAACCCATATGAGCATATGAGGTAATAGCTGGGAAGAGTTGTGAGAAAGTGAGTTTTTTATGATAACAAAGGAAATGGAAGGGAGTTGATGAACATATGAAATTTTTATGTTCAGGAGAAAGAGAAACAGTAGAGATATGGTCAATGCATTTAGGGAGTTTGGAAGTTGCAGAAAGAAACTTCACCGATGCCTGTCCCAAACCCAGATAGAAAAAGAGGGTTTTGCGTCAGGTCCCAGCCGGCAAATAAGACCTTTTGAAGATGATTTTGAGGATCAAACTTATGAGTCATACCATGAAACTTTTTGAAAGAGCAATGAGGAAGAGGCTATAGCATGAGACAAAGGTATCAGAGAATCAGTTTGGTTTCATGCTAGGAAGGTCTACCATAGAAGCTATTTTCTTGCTTAGACAATTAATAGAGAAATATATAGAGATGAGGGAGGACCTCCACAGTCGTAAGGACTTAGAAAAGGCTTATGATAAGGTCCTTAGAGAGTTAGTGTGGTGGGTGTTGGGGGAGAAAGAGGTTTTATAGGGGTATATAGACATAATTAAGGATATGTATGAGGGAGAGGTAACAAATGTTAGGACCACTAGCAGAGAGACTGGTGATTTTCTTATTACTATAGGATTATGTCAAAGATTGGCATTGAGCCTGTACCTTTTCACGATGGTTATGGATAAGTTAACAAAACATCTGCACGAAGAGATTCCATGTTGTATGTTATTTGCTGATGATATAGTTTTGATTGATGAGATAAAGGATGTAGTAAATACAAAGCTAGAGTTATGGAGAGATGCATTAGAATTTAAAAGATATAAAATTAGTTGAACTAAGACAGAGTATATGGAATGCAATTTTAGCAAGGAGAGGAGCAGGAGTGGAGCACCGGTAAAGATTGATAACCAAGAAGTCCTAAAAGAACACTTCTAATACTTGGGATCAATAATTCATGAGAGTGGAGAGATTGAGAGGGAGGTTACGCAAAGAATCCAAGCTGGTTGGAACAAATGGAGATGCGCTTTTGGGGTTTTGTGTGATAAGAGGGTGCCACTCAAACTGAAAGAAAAATTCTATAGGATGGCTGTAAGGCCAATCATGCTCTATGGATCAGAGTGTTGGGCAGTTAAGGAACAACATGTACATAGGATGACTGTTGCTGAAATGCAAATGTTGAGATAGATAAGTGGCAAGACAAGAAAGGATAAAATTAGAAATGAAAACATTAGAGGAAAATTAAGAGTAGCACCAATAGGTAACAAGATGAAGGAGATTAGACTTAGATAGTTTGAACATGTCCAACATAGACCAAAAAGGTCACTAGTTAAAAGGAGTGAGGCGATCCAAGTCAAAGGTTCTAAAAGGGTAAGGGGAAGGCCCAAAAGAACGTGGATAGAAGTGGTGAGAAAAGATTTAAAACTTAAGGACTAAATGAAGCTATGACACTTAATAGAGGGGAATGGAGGAACAAGATTCATGTGACCGACCCCTAATTAGGATGTCTTGATGATGATGAAGATGATTTCATTATTTTCTCTTCTTACTTACAAATGAATATGTATTCGTATATTACTTTGTGAGGAAGAAATGAAAATCATCTCCAGCTTCTTAAAATATGGCAACCCTTGCGTCATGTAGCCAGCAGGCAAGGGTGAAGTCGAAGATGGTTTTGTTATTTCTTTTCTGCTTGCAAATGAATCTACATTTGTATATTAGTTTGTAAGGAAGAAATGAAAATCATCTTCAGCTTTTTAAAACTACTGCAACCCCAACTATGACATGAATCGAAAACAGACATTCCCTCAAGTTAAGGGCGTTCCCCATAAGCGACGCTCTGCATCGGATCCCTAGTGCGATGAAAAATAGGTAAGGGTTGCTAGGGCGTTCTCCCAAAAGCGATGTGCTACATCGGATCCCAGTTGTAGTGAAAAATGGGCAAGGGCTGTTAGAGCATCCCCTTGGAAGCGACACGCTGCATCAGAACCCAAGTGCAGTGAAAAATGGACATGGGTTCATACCATGGAGGTCGAGAAAGGCGATAGTAAATAGGGTATCTCCAGAACATAAGATTCATATTGTTACATGGAATATAGGGACACTGACAGGTAAAAGTTTGGAGTTAGTAGACGCAATGAAACGTAGGAGAGTCAACATCTCTTGTCTAAGAAACCAAGTGGAAAGGGGATGGGTATAAATTATGGTACGTAGGAAAGGAAAATAACAGAAATAGCATAGGAATAATAGTGGATAAGAAATTAAAGGATAAAGTTGTGGACGTTAAAAGAATTAGTGAGAGAATTATAATAATAAAACTTGTTCTAGGAGAGCAGATTATTAATGTTATTAGTGTATACGCATGACAAGTAGGGTTACAAGATATAATCAAGAGACAGTTTTGGGAAGATATGGAGGGAGTCATGCAAGAAATTCCCAACACTGAGGGGATATTTATAGGAGCAGACTTAAATGGCCGTAAAAGATAAGGAAGGATATGATAGAATACACGGAGGGTATTGTATAGGTGAACGAAATGAGATGGGGGAGAATATCCTCTATTTTGCTTTGTCATATAACCTGTCCATTGCAAATACACTCTTTAAGGAGAGGGATGAACACTTAATAACCTTTAAAAGTGGACTTCGTAAAAGCCAAATAGACTTTTTTCTACTTAAGAATAATGAACGATCTATATGTAAGGATTGTAAGGTGATACCTTATGAGAGTTTAACCTCACAACATAGGTTAATGGTTATGGATATCCATATCAAAAGATGGAGAAAAAGAACTGAACTTAATACACATCCACAAACTAAGTAGTGGAACTTAAAAAGAGAGAAAGTAACCACATTCAACAATAAGTTGATCATAGAAAGAAATTGGAACTATGAAACAGAAGTAAATACCATGTGAAACTGAACTTAATACACATCCAAAAACTAAGTGGTGAAACTTAAAAAGAGAGAAAGTAACCACATTCAACAATAAGTTGATCGTAGAATGAAATTGGGACTATGAAACAGAAGTAAATACCATGTGGACTAATATAGCTGAGTCTATTAAGAAAGTGGCAAAAGATGTCTTAAGAGTATCTAAAGGTAAAAAGCTATTCGCAAAGGAAACATGGTGATGGAGTGAAATAGTGCAAAAAGTTATTAAAAAAAAACGGATGCGTTTTAAAGCATGGCAGAAGATTAGAAATAATAAAAACTATGAACAATATAAGAATGCTAAAAAGGTTGCTAAGAGAATAGTGAGGCTAAACTTAAAGCATATGATGAGCTCTACAATAGACTAAGAACAAGAGAAGGTGAGAAAGATGTGTTTAAACTTGCAAAAGTAAGAGAACAAAAGGGTTAGTACTTAGATCATGTTAGGTGTATTAGAAGCGATGATCAAAGGGTATTAGTCAAAGATGATGAGATCAAACAAAGGTGGGAAACATACTTTCAAAAATTGTTAAATGACAATGGCTCTGAGAATATAGGGATTGAAAATACTATAAATCTAAATAACATGGGATATTATACATATGAATGTAGGATTAGAATACCTGAAGTAAAAGAGGCCTTGAAAAAGATAAAATCAGGAAAGGCCGTGGGGCTTGATGGTATACCCATAGAGGTTTTGAAGCATATGGGAGATATTGGAGTAGTTTGGTTGACCAGGTTGTTTAATAAGAGTATAAAATCAAAGAAAATGCTTGATGAGTGGAGGAAAAGCTCTATTGTACCAATCTATAAGAATAAATGAGACATATAGAGCTGCACTAATTATCGAGGGATCAAACTTATGAGCCACGCTATGAAACTTTTTGAAAGAGTGATTGAGAAGAGGCTACAACATGAAACAAGTGTATTGGAGAATCAGTTTAGTTTCATGCCTAGGAAGTCTACCATGGAAGCTATTTTCTTACTAAAACAATTAGTAGAGAAATATAGGGAGAGGAGGAAAGACCTCCACATGGTCTTTATAGACTTAGAGAAAACTTATGATAGAGTCCCTAGAGAGTTAATATGGAGGGTGTTGGGTGGTAAAGGGGTTTCTCAGGGATATATATATATATATATATATATAGACATAATTAAAGATATGTATGAGGGAGTAGTAACAAATGTTAAGACCACTAGTGGCGTGACTGGTGATTTTTCTGTCACTATAGGATTGCACCAAGCATCGGCATTGAGTC
The DNA here is from genome assembly GCA_035236585.1 of Warburgia ugandensis. Lineage (NCBI taxonomy): Eukaryota > Viridiplantae > Streptophyta > Magnoliopsida > Canellales > Canellaceae > Warburgia > Warburgia ugandensis. Next base: position 17,588,182 of record CP141133.1, read on the forward strand.
CATACCTTTTCACATTGGTTATGGATGAATTAACAAAACATCTGCATGAGGAGATTCCTTGGTGCATGCTATTTGCAGATGATATAGTCTTACTTGATGAGACAAGAGAGGGTGTAAACATAAAGCTAGAGTTATTGAGAGAAGCATTAGAATCTGAAGGATTTAAAATTAGCCGAACTAAGATAGAATATGTGGAATGTAATTTTAACAAGGAGAGTAGTAGAATACCAGTCAAGATTGATAACCAAGAAGTTCCCGTTAAAGACTACTTTCGGTACTTAGGTTCAATGATTCATGAGAGTGGAGAGATTGAGAGGGAGGTTACCTAGAGAATCCAAGCGGGTTGGAACAAATGGAGATGTGCATCTGGAGTTTTGTGTGATCTACGGGTGCCACTCTAACTAAAAGAAAATTTCTATAGGATGGCCATAAGGCCGGCCATGCTCTATGGATCAGAGTGTTGGGCAGTTAAGGAACATCATACTCATAGGATGAGCGTTGCAGAAATGAGGATGTTGAACGGATGAGTGGTAAGACAAGAAAGGATAGAATTAGAAATGAAAATATTTGAGGAAATTTAGGGATAGCACCAATAGGTAACAAGATGAGGGAGACTAGACTTAGATGGTTTGGACATGTTCAAAGGAGACCAACAACAGCACCGGTTAGAAGAAGTGAGGCAATACAAGTAGAAGGTTCTAAAAGGGCAAGGGGAAGGCCCAAAAGAACGTGGATAGAAGTGGTGAGGAAAGATTTAAAATTGTTGGGACTAAATGAAGCCATTGTATTTAATAGAGTGGAATGAAGGAATAAGATTCATGTGGCCGACCCCTAATTGAGATAAGGTCTTGATGATGATGATGATGATGACTTACAAATGAATATGTATATTAGTTTGTAAGTAAGAAGAGAAAATAATAAATTCATCTTCAACTTCTTCACTTATGGCAACCCTAATATGACATGAATCCATTACTAACATTCCCTCAAGTTAGGTCATCTCTCGATCCCAGGTGCAGTGGAAATGGGCAAGAGTTGTTAGGGTGTTCTCTCGAAAGCGACAGGCTGCATTGGATCTTAGGTGTAGTGGAAAATGGGCAAGGGCTGCTAGAGCGTCCCCTCAAAAGCGATGCGCTGCATTAGAACCCAGGTGCAGTGGGATGTAGGCATGGGTTCATGCCATGGGGGTCGAGGAGTGCGTGGGTAAATTGGCTATCTCAAGAGCATAAGATTTGTATCACCACATGGAATATAGGGACATTGATGGGTAAGAGTCTGTAGTTAGTAGATACGATGAAACGTAGGAGAATCAACATCACTTTATCCAAGAAACCAAGTGGAAAGAAGCTAAAACTAGAGAAATTGGTGGGTATACGCTTTGGTACATAGGAAAGGATAATAACAGAAATGACATAGGGATATTGGTGTATAAAGAATTAAAGAATAAAGTTGTAGATGCTAAAAGAACTAGTAATAGAATTATAATAATAAAACATATTATAGGAAAGAAGATTATAAATATTATAAGTGCATATGCACTGCAAGTAGAGTTAAAAGGTTGAATTAAGAGGCAATTTTGGAAAGATACGGAGGGATTCATTTAAGAAATTCCCAACACAGAGGGGATATTTATAGGAGCAAACTTAAATGGCCATATAGGAAAAGAGAAGAAAGGATATGATAGGGTACATGGAGGGTATGGTATCAAAGAAATAAATGAGATGTGGAAAGCTATTCTTGATTTTGCTTTGGCATATAAGTGGCCATGCAAACACATTTTTTAAGAAGAGGGATGAACACTTAATAACCTTTAAAACTGGACTCCATAAAAGCCAAATAAACTTTTTTTTTTATAACTTAGGAATATTGAAAATCAATATATAAGAATTGTAAGGTTAATGGTTATGGATATCTATATTAAAAGGTGGAAGAAATGAAATGAACTTAATAGGTATCCAAAAACTAAATCATGGAACTTAAAAAGGGAGAAAATAAGACTCATAAATAAGTTGATAGTAGAAGGAAATTGGAACAATGAAATAGAAGTAAACATCATCTAGATTAACATGGTTGAGTCTGTTAAGAAAGTAGCAAAAGATGTCCAAGGAGTATCTAAAGGTTAAAGGCAATTAGTAAAGGAAATTTGATGGTGGAGTGAAACAGTAAAAAAAGTTATTAAAGAAAAATGTGTGTGTTTTAAAGCATGACAGAAGATTAGAAATAATGAAAACTATGAATAATATAAGAATGCTAAAAAGGTTGCTAAGAGAATAGTAAGTGAGGCTAAACTTAAGGCATATGATGATCTCTATAATGGATTATGATTAAGAGAAGGTGAGAAAGAAGTATTTAAACTTGCGAAAAAAGGGAACAGAAGGGTAAGGATTTAGACCACGTTAAGTGCATTAGAATTGATGATGAAAGGATACTAGTTAAAGATGACGAGATCAAACTAAGGTAGGAAAGTTACTTTATAAAATTGCTAAATGACAATTGCTTGATAACATAGGGATTGTAAGTATTGTAAACCTAAATAACATTGGACATTAGAGATACGAACTTAGGATTAGAATACCTGAAGTGAAAGAGGCCTTGAAAAAGATGAAATCCGGAAAGGCTCTGGGGCCTGGTGGTATATCAATAGAGGTTTGGAATCATATGGAAGATACTGGAGTAGTTTGGTTGGCAAAGTTGTTTAACAAGATTATAAAATCAAAGAAAATGCCGGATTAATGGAGGAAGAGCTCTATTGTACTAATTTATAAGAATAAAGGAGACATATAGAGATGCACTAATTATCGGGCAATCAAACTTATGAGCTACACTATGAAACTTTTTGAAAGGGTGATTGAGAAGAGGTTACGGCATGTGACAAGTGTATTAGAGAACCAGTTTAGTTTCATGCTTGGGAGGTCTACCATTGAAGTTATTTTCTTACTAAGACAATTGATAGAGAAATATAGGGAGAAGAGGAAGGACTTCCACTTGGTCTTTGTTGACTTAGAAAAAGCTTATGATAGAGTCCCTAGAGAGTTAATATGGAGGGTGTTGGGCGAGAAAGGGATCTTGCGGGGGTATATAGACATAATTAAAGATAGAAGTGGTGAGAAAAGATATAAAAACTTTTGAATAAATGAAGCCATGAAACTCGATAGAGTTAAATGGAAGAATGAGATTCACGTAGTTGGCCCCTAGTCGGGATAAGGCTTTGATGATGATGATGATGTAAGCAAGTAGGCCATCCTAAGGGGCCAAGCGAGTGCAATGGAGCCACCGTATGCATGCAAGGTGGGGGCACCCATGGACCATGTTTACATGTGGGGAGAATCTCTAGATTGCAGGGTCTACCCAAGGACTGTACACACATGGCGCCACTTATGGACCTTATACGTACATGTAGGGCTACCTACAAGTCAAGTTGGAGCAGCCTAGGGGCTGTGCGAGTAAGATAGTGAACCTAGGCCAATTAAGCAAGATGTGTTGGCTAGCTGAACATGTCACTTGTGTAGGTTGGGACGCATTGCTTGTGCTAAGGTGATGCCTGGGCTGGCTGGGCAGTTGTAGCATGTAGTATGGCCGAGCAATTGAGGCCATCCAATTTGGGGAACAGGACTGATCACTTAAGGCCTGTGCACACAAAAAGGCTGTGTCGCACGAGGGGAATGGAGCCAAACCACCCAAGGGGAGTGCTCATGTAGTTTATCTTCAACTGATCGTATCTTCCTCATACATGATTCTTGAGGCATTGTAAAGCTCCTGTTGAGTAGAGCAATATATGATTGTATCATTTTGATAAGTAACATATGGGATCAACCATACTGACTAAACCATCTCTGCTGTTGCTTGATGAAATGGTCCTATATTTCTCGTCCTATGTTGAATTGACATGATTCTCAAACCTTTAGAAAGATATCAAGGACCAATTTTGTGTCAAAAATCAATGTGAACACATCTACAATGCCATCGCCTGTTTGTCTTTGAAATATTTCCATATGGAAAATCCCACAAACCCTAGGATAATCTTGATATGGATATTATCAATTTACATTTACAGTAACTGATGGATAGTCATAGTAATGATGAGGTGTAAATGTCGAAGAGATGTAATCCTGTGAAGGAAAGAAGTGATTTGCCATATGATAAGATGTCAAAGAATCAAAGGCAAAAGAAAGAAAACCAATTGCCACATGCATTCATTACAAAAAAAGCATTGAAGTTTATTAGGAAAAATATGACTAGCCACTTGCTTATCCACTTAAGCACTTATGCTGAAAAGAATTCCAATGCCCTAATGTAGATATTGTTAGGGTGTAAGTCAGTCTATGACAGGCAATAATGCGTTTCTAAGTATTGGTGAGTTTGACCAAGCACTTTGTACAAAGAAAGTGGCTGAGATGATCATCATGAATATCCTTATAGAATTGTTGAACACATTGGATTTAGGCGCTTCATTACAACTCTTCAACTGATTTGGAAGTAGTGGGTGGGGCTACTTTCAGGAAAGTTTGTTTGGAACTATATAAGGAAGAGTACGATAAATTGCATGTCTTCCATGAGACCACTTCTGGGTGTGTTAGGTACTTATTTGGTTGGAACATTGATCAAAAGATATTTGCTTTAACAGCGGATCCGTGTACTGTGAATGATAACATAATGTTCTTGTTAAGAGAGAAGTTAGTATGGTATCTTCTGCTTAAGTGGTAAATATAGTAATATACCCACTTTAGATGTGCTTTAATCATTGTCAATATAGTTCAAAGGTATTCGAAACAAATCAATCCTATAATTGCCAAGATTTGTGGAAGTGTCAAGCATGTGAAAGGTCCTCCAGCATCCCTACAAATGTTTAATGAGTTCGTAGAGCAAGTTAGGTTGAAGGCTGCAAGAGTACGTGCCTTGATGTCATAATAAGATGAGAAATCTACTTGTTTTATGTTGGAAAACACATGATAACATAAAAATGCATTTTATAGGTTGATTGTTTGTGATCTTTTATTATGACCATAAACCAATAGAATGAGTGGAGGAATCCAGAGATTGTATGCAAATTTCTAAAACATTGTTACAAAGTTACCAATGGTTTCTTTGCTACAAAACTCCAATTTCTAATTTATTTTATAAAATTGCAAACTATGGGGTACAGTAATGAGCTCAGGACATAAGGAAATGCTTGTCTGCAACCTCTTGTTGAGAAGATGAAGGACAAATTAAACAATTAGTGATCAAATGTACTACTCTTTTGGCTTGTAGTGGTCTTAGAACCATAGTTTAAGTTAATGACTTTCTGATGTTATTTTAGGAAGGATAATGGTTTGCAAATTGGTGATAAGAGGTTGAGCGATTTAAAGAAAGCTATGAATGAACTTTATAGAGAATATGAGAGAGTTGAATTTAGATTTTGTGGATCCATCGTAAGTCAGGGTTTTGGAACATAGGTAGTAGTGAGATTGATGATGTGACACAACAGTTTACCAACATTAAGAAAATTTGGAAAGGATGCCTACTAAGACAGAATTAGATCAGTATTTGGATGAGTAGACTCTGTTCTAAATATAGGATTTCAATATCTTGGACTGTTGGAAACTGAATACTCCTAGATGTCCTAAAGTAGCTATGCTAAGTTGTGATATTTTGGTTGTCCTGGTCTCCAATAATTGCTTAAGAGTCGGTGTTTAGTATAGGATGTAAAGTAATTGGTCAATAGTAGTTTAGTGAAGCTAGAAACTGTATGTTTAGTTTATACACAAGATTGGTTGCAGATTTCAGTAACAGATAACTGAACTCTTAATTTACGAATGTTGAAGTTTTCATACATTGATTTAGTTTATGCTTATATTATAGCTAACTTTTATGTCTTGCAATTTGAATGTGGACTAGGTGAGAGTAGCACCTTTGCTTTTGGAAATGAAGCAAAAGCCACTCTAAATTTATTTTACCTTTTGTGCATGTGCTTCTTTCTGTTACTAAAGCTGTCTACTTTTTCCTTTTTCACTTTTTGAAAGCATAGTGCCATACCATTATGCCTATTTCCTCAGTCCTAGTTAAATGCTTACTGGGTGGTCTTCTTTGTTGTTTCAGATGCTTAAGTTCGCATGGAGATGTGATTTGCTCTATAGATTTTGTTATAGAAATTCTCAAGTGCTTCAATTTAGATTTTGTTGAACTTATGTTTTTGTTCTATGGATTTTGTTATTTGATTCTCAAGTAGATTGTTGATATCTTATGTTGGGTTTGTAGTTTTTGTTGTTGAAAGAGTCAAGTGATATAGCCATTACATACACAGATTGGTGTCTGTACTCATTAAACTGTGAAAAAGAGTTACTAGTTTTGGATACAATCCTCTTCAAAACTGGAGCAATTTCATGAGTCTTCTAAAGTTAGATTTAGTAGCTAAAATGTTTTATTGATTATAGAGGGTGATGCCTTTAATACCATTAGGTGGTTGCGTTTCTAAGTGAAATGTCTTATAAGCAACTGGTGAATGTGACAAACTTGTGAATGGGTTAATGTGAATGTGAACTCATAGTTCCAACTTCATACATGTTTGTTGTAAATATAGGTTCCTATTGTAAAGTAGTGCTTGCATCACCCACCTTGTTATCAACTCTAAACCTTCAAAGTGAAACTGAATTTATGTAAATAGGACATGGAGTTATGACGATTCATGACATTGGTTCTATTGATGCTGCCCAAAAAAGGAGAAAGTTTAACTCCTCACTGGAAGAGCTAGAAATTTGTTCTCTCCTATTCGACTGTTTACGTGTCAATTCACCAACAGTATATTTGGTAATGCTAGCACACTCACCTGTGACATCTTTTAACTATTTGAAGACTTTCTTCAGCCTTGGATGAACACTTGAATGGGCTTTTTTCTTACAGTCCATGGTACAAGCAGTAATATTGCTAAATTACAAATTAATCTACTATTAAGTGTTCCCACTATGCACATTGCAAATACCATGCACACAATTAGCTGCACAGTGTGATATATCTCCTTTTCAAAATCCATCACAACTCATTGGGAACTCCAGGCTCGAGAAAAGTGATCCTATGTGTCATGACCACTACTTTAGGTTGTCATGACCAGTCATGATGCAATTTATGAAAGACACTAAGGATTTTAATTTTACAGTGCTCAGCACACGCTGATTTTGCCAGTAACATCCTGAGGGCCCGAACTGATGTCAAACTAAAAAAATGTCGAAATAAATATTTCAAAGACTGAAAAGGCCGAAGACCTGTTCAACATCAGCAGGTCTTTATTGACACTTAGAACTACTACATTGGTGTGATTGAAGATTGGTGGACCAGTCTCAGAAGATGTAACCTGTTTGCCTCATGATAACATGTAGTCATCCTCCTAGCATTCAAAAGAAATGAAAGTGAGCATGCTCATCTTTCCTGTACTCAGGTTGTGAAAGACATAATAGAAGAAAAAAATGTTGACACTACAATTCAAGAACTTTGTTTGTATTGATAACATATAATACTTTTGTTGAGAGATATGGAAAATGAAAAACAGAGGATAGCAGATTTTACTGTTAATTTTTCAGAGATAAAAGAATGAGAACCATCTGCAGAAAAGTATGCTAAAAATGAACATATTCTACTATTTTGTGGATGGTTCATTGAGTGCCTCCTCTCCTCACTTTGCATATGGGAATTAGCCTTGAATGACTGTGGCTACTCTCTGCTAAGGATTTGAACATGAATATGTGGGTTTTTAGAAGTTTCTGTATGCAAGTACATCAGTCTGACAGGCTGGTGAAGCCCCAGAGGCAGAAACATGAGAAACCCTAGAAACACGTTTTGCAAACACACCCTTAGACCACTTTAGGTAACTGCTTTCATTCAAGTCTGCAATTGTTATTTGCATCCCGTTGTTGTCAACATGGATACCCATGGGTGGCATACTGCTTGATGCACCTGAGTGGGAGTGGAATCCATAGAATTATTATAGGACATTTCATCCTAAAGTTAGTGACAAACTATACTCTGCAAGAAGCAAAACAAGGTTTCATAACTTCCACAATCACTTGTGGACTTAGAATAGCTCAGAAACTGGGATAATGCCATGAGTAAGAAATAGCACTGTTATAGCAATCCCTCTTCTGGTTTGTAGTTAGAACAGTACGTAGACAAGACTTGGATAATTCTTATTATACCACCTCAACTCACTTTCTCCTTTATTCTGCCAATGTCACTGCTACTCATATGGCAGCCATTCTGGTGCTACATGCTCAAGAGAAACGGACAAATTACTTACCATCTTGTCTGTGGTTTGGATATGAGTGGTACTCTTAGTTTGATCTGTCAAATCATCTTGTCAACATGCAGATGTTCTCACCATAGGTCTTCCACCCGTTTCACATGATTGCATAATAAATTGTTGAATTATTAGGCCATTCAGTCTGAATGAAAGTAGTAGTGCACAGTAGCCCTGTGTACTTTTCCAATTTATTATACAAAAGACGAGTAGTTCAGTCCTTTCACATTGATTTGCGTATATCCCTTAATCTTAATTTAAGAGAATTCATCACAATACCTTGAAAGACAATTTCGGAGCAGCGGGGATGTGTTCAGTTTGGGGTTGTGGGGGTTCAGAATAAGGACAGTGGAGAAGAGGTACCCAGTTATCTACTTACCTCAAGAAGAAATCACAACATACTGTAGTATGACGCATAAGAGCATTATGCTGGATGTGACGGTAGCATTTTTCTTCTATAAAATTTTGGGTGCATTGGTCACCAGCAAAATAAAAGGCCTGTATCTCATTATTTTTCTTCCTTTCCCATTTTCCTTCTTTGATATCACTAATGCATTTTGAGCATGAAGATGCTGATGATTTTGCAAATGAAGATAATATCTATTTGGACTTCTCTGGTACTGGCTCTGATTGTGGTGTCTCTGCATTTGTAAATCCTTTCTTGCATTATCTACACAGGACTGTCCCTTCACCAGCTGCGAAAACAGAGAGAGCTGCATCGTTCTTGCAGAGTTCACTGGTATGTTTTTATCCTTGGTTGTTCGGGTATTGATTGGAATTTTCTGAGTTATACATCCTCACAAGGGGCTGGTTATGTAGGTTTCAGAAAGCTACGCAGCTAGAACAGATCTCAAGTTTCAACAGGCCAAGAAATTTGCAGTGGCACAGGCACAGCAAGATGGATCCACTGGAAATTTCAGAAGTTTTGATTCTCTGTTCGGAAACTATCTTATCCCTGTAACTCCTAGCCATGCAGACTTGATTTGATAAACTCATGTACATCTCTACTAGTTTACCTTCATGTTTATATTTGAATTAGGCTTGATGTACAGTTTGTATACAGTTGGATAAAGGTAATAAAATCTGTTGTTACTAGTTCTTCAGTGGCGCAAGTATCAATTTAATGCAAAGTTAAAGCGATCGTCCATGCTATTAAAGTTATATGGGTTGCTTACGATTCAGCTTGATAAATGCCTATTATAATGCTGTTAGTAAATGTTCAGTTTTATGTACAGAATGCGACTGCTCTTACATGGTTGGTGTCCTTGTTCTTTGTATTGAGAATGGTGTATAATGTTGCTGACTCTGGAGTACGATACTATGCCCTGTACATAAGCGAACCTCACTTATGTCACTGTTTCAGGGTCCTTTTGTTGAAACTTAAGTTGGTCATTCATTTCTGGAAAGCTGGAAACAGAAAATTTCTGGTAGAGATTCTGTCTGGCTAATGAACTTGATAAGAGAGAGATCAAAGTTGGTTTGATACAACCAGTTGTCAAACTTGCAAGGAATAACGTCTTTGGGAGCGCTCGTTTAGCTCCATTGATGGCTCCAAATCCCGGTGTATTTCAACCTTTTGAACTCCTAAAACAGACGAGTAACACAGAAAAATCCCAGTGCTCTGGGAATTGAGGTGGGGGTTGTTGTGTTTGGAGATGGGGATGGTTATCTTCAAAGAGCTGGCACAATGGTATAGAATCTTTTTTCTTAATCTAAATTACCTCTTGGAAAGTAGCGAAGAATATGCCTGTATAACGGTAATGGTGTACGTGCGTGTTGAGCTAGAGAAAGAGAGAGGCAATTCTTTATGCGAGGAATGCTAGTAGGATCGCACTATGCACTATTAGATGCAGTCTAAGCGGCCTTGGAGTACAAATATGGATGATTTGACTTTGTTCGTCTCATTGCTCTAACTTGAGATTTGTTATAGGTCAAAGAAAATATGTTTTGGATAATTTTACTTTCTATGAGACGGAGTGATGTTTATAAAGTTTTTAAAATATCTGTTTCTAAGCGCAAGTTTTCAAATTCTTTTTATATACTCGAATCATCCAAATCACATGCTTTTTTTATCAAGAACATACCTAGAAATGAGACTAACAAGTTTGATCATTCAAAGGGGCCTCAGTGCAGGCAGTTTAGCTTCTCTCTTTATATATGACTATGGTAATGTGGTGCTACATGTACTTGCTAAAAGAATAATATATTTGTTTCGTTATGAATGGGTGGGTGTTCACCAAAGTTGACTGGATGCCGAAGCCATAACAGAGCAATTTTGTAAGAGATTTGTAACTTCGAAAGGTAAAACTCGTGCCTCCGTTGCAGAAGGATGGAGGGTTTTGAAATGTCTACGGCTTCTACAATAACCAAATTATCATAGAGGAAGCGCGAAGTATATGTCTAGGCCTACCCGAAACAAAGTATAAAGTATAAAACATGCCGCTGGAAGAGGAGGAATACTGTAATAGTATATAACACGTCAGCACGGAAAGCTGCAACACTCCCGCTTGTACACTGGGGCTCTTCTTACTTGATCAGACTCGTTCATTTGATTTCCCTAATGTTTGGCATCTGCATCTTAATTCCCAACCACCAAAGGTGCTTGCATGATCCTCATCCCGGAAATTCTGGACTTTTTACTTGCTAAGGCTGGACGTTCATTATTTCTATTTCTGGTGGTCATTCAGACTTACAAAAATGAGAGGAATGGTATGGTCAACCCAAGGTGGTGCTCATCATGTAAAAGTGGGTGCCGCTACTGTAAATTTTCGAATTGACAGCTGTATGCTAACATTTCTCTGCCAAGAAAATCAACTTCAGCAAATGATACTTCAGATTCATGCCCCATTGTGTCAAACTTGGGGGTTTTTTTTTTTTCCTAGAAAGAAAGATGAAAAACTATGATGACTGGGTCTTTCAAAAGCCTTTTTATAATTATTTTAGAAAGGCAAAATCCTATTTTAAAATTCCTTTTAAAAACGAAACATTTTTGTTTAAAAAGACTTGTCCAAAAAACCCTGAGTGTCCTCTTGAGGGGTGAAAACACATTTATGAGTTCTAAAACCAATATTTTTATATTCAAAATATAGCAAGTCAAAACTTATAAATTCTTAGAATTTTGTCCATTTATAGCCAACAGCCCAATCTATATTAAATGTATTTATACATGTCCAAACTAATTATTGTAGTTATATAACTACTCAGTTATTTTACGATATTTATAAAATGTACTGATTGCACATACATCAACAATACCCACTCTGGCTACTCCTGGTGCCTTGCCTCAACACTCTTGTCATTCTTTTCTTTACATCTATCTATGGAGTTTATTGGGGTAAGTATAGGGAATATACTCAGTAGGTAAATATAAGATCATAAATATATAAATTTACGTCCATGCACTCAAATACGCAATGATACATTCTTTGGTATTGTCTCTAAGGTTTGCCAATATAAATTCAAAATGTATCATTTGCATATCTTTCATCATTCCATCAAAAATTTCAATTCAACCAAGTACAACATAAATACTAGAGTAATATGCCATGTTACTGTCAAAATAATTCATGTCAAACATATGCACAAATTGACAATAAAATAGTTAAGCGCTGCAATCTCAATTTAAATCACATAGGAAAATCCCTATCAATTTGTGTCGAGTATTTTAGTTCTTAACATGCAATTATAAATACATCCACTCTCAAATTATCCAAGGCATCATCATGCCTAATGGGCAGGGTATCTATGACCCTATAAAGTGCATGGTGCATCAAAAATCATGCTGCTTCAACTACCTTATGATGGGGCACCGCAACACTACAATTGCTCAGTCGTGAAATACTATAGTGAAAAGGATACACAGATCACTATGCTATAACAATTGCCCAATTGTGGGACACCACATGATAAAAAACTAACACTAATTGTGTGAGACTTATCACCATCTTGCATGGAAGGAGAACAGATCGCGTAGTGTGACCTTTTCATGATGCCACACTAGAAGTTTAACCACTTAGGCTTGGCGTCTAAATATTAACTTTCAGAAGGTGGGTGGCTAACTCTTCAATCTTCCTATCATAATGTCCATCACACGAAAGTGCCTATCTAAAATAAAACTTCTGCAAATCAATACATGAAAATCTAGGTACAAGTGTACCCTCCACGACATATTAGTTGCCTACTCATCTCATAATCAGATCTTGGTCATGGTTTAAAGTACGAAATATACATTTAAATATGATTGAGATGTCAAATATAAATGGTGCATGAAAATCAATTAAGAAATCAATCTGTGTTATGCTTTTTAAAATTTCAAGTATAATCATAAAATTCCTCTATTTTTATTGAAAATTTGACAGAATTTTTCTATCTATAGTTTATAGGACGATACACATTTAACGCATATGATACGTTTTACCTGATAATCAGAGTTTCATATTCATTTAAAAATGGAGACACTGTCTGATAACAATTTCATTCACATATAGTTTAAGAACTGTTATATAATTTGAGTTACAAAGATGCTAATTTTCAGGCTCAAAGAGAATCATTGACTATAATTTAAATATAGTAATCACTTGCATTTAACAACTAATACATAACTGCAATTACTGTGAAAACTTAGCAATCTTAGAATTACTTGCCTCAATTTGATGGCTCAAATTCACTTAGATCATTCACGCATCAATTTGGGTGTTGATTGACAATTAGGATTCATTCATCAAGGCTTTTTTCCATCAATTAAATATCAATATGAGAAATATGATATAAATTTCATAGTTTGGTCTCTCGATCGTAGATTATATATTAAAATCCTAATTTGAAGAGCTAGATTGTCCCTGATCTACTGTTCAATCTTAGATCATACAGATTTAGATGTTTGGAAATCAATTTCACATATCAACAGTCAAATAAATCTAAGTGTTGGAGTGATCAGATCTACAAATTAATAGTTTGATCAGATCTTAACAAGCTTTTAATTTGTTGTTATTAACCTAGATCATCATATCCTTAGGTTCATAGATCCACTGTCAAATCATGTTTCTAATGATTAGATTTGCAGATCTAAGACTTACTCGTGCATCGTGTTTAGATAAAAAAATTCATGGTTCGATCATCTTTGATTGAACTTTTGTGAACACTGGTGCTTACATCAGGCAACAAAGATTTCAAAAATATAATTTTTTTTATTTTATTTTTGTCAGTGCCGGAATCTAGTCATCGTTACTAAAGAAGATGACTGGAAAATGTTTGTCGCTGGCGGTTGTTACACAATTCAAAAAATGTGGAATTTCATAGAAATAAATTGTGGATTTTGTATAGTTCCACTTCACCTTCATTCATGTGAAGTTTTAAGGGATTCCATCGCCGTTTGATTCTGGAAAAGGAGAAAAACCTGACAGAAAACCTCGGTTGAGTTTGTGTCACTGGAAAAAGGAGTTTTTCAATCTATCCTTTTATGGGTTCCATCAGGCGGTGATGAATAACCACTGTTTCAGCTGGTGATTTACGAAAGAAGTTGTTGGATGAGCAACAACCGACGATGAAGTCGTCTCGTCAGTGTTGATGCAGGCGCCAACGAATGTAGAGAGAGAGAGAGAGAGAGAGAGAGAGAGAGAGAGAGGAAAGTTCAGAAAGAGAGGCGGTGCATTCCCTCTTATGGCTTTCTCCTTGTGTGCTAGGTAGCTAACAGTGGAACTCTATGCGTCGTGTTCCTCCTGGTTGGCATTGTGTGGGGCCCTTTCTTGTGAGGGGGTGCCTTTCTCAATTTGGCCCCATCCTTCAATTAGTAAAATTTGAGAGTTTACATTTTCGATCTTCGTTTCACACAAACTTAGTATCGTTGAAAAGTTCTCATGGCATAAATTTTAAGTTTTGAGGTTTCGATGCCAAATTTGGAGTTTTTGGTGAATTTATTTATACGAATTTTGATTTTAGTGAAATCAAATTCTTTGCTCCATCTTTCAATAAAAAATGTTATAAATTATGTGTCATGTGATTAAAATGTAGGGTTGTTAAATCCTCCTAGTAATGTTGGCTAAACATCCTTAGCTTCATAATCTTGAGAGAACAGTCTCAATGCCCTAAATTTGTTTTGCCAAAACTAATCACGATATTGCTGAAAGTATAGATAGAATTCCGAGGTGTACCATAATATATGTGAGAGAGTAGAGGAAATATTGAGGGACAAAATTTTGGAGAGTCATGTAAAAGTACAAAAGAGTTAAATTTCAGAGAAATCAAATTCTTTGCTCCATCTTTCAATCAAAAATGTTATAAATTATATGTAATGTGATTAAAATGTAGGGTTGTTAAATCCTCCTAGTAATGTTAGCTAACCATCCTTAGCTTCATAATCTTGAGAGAACAGTCTCAATGCCCTAAATTTGTTTTGCCAAAACTAATTACGATATTGCTGAAAGTATAGATAGAATTCCGAGGTGTACCATAATATATGTGAGAGAGTAGAGGAAATATTGAGGGACAAGATTTTGGAGAGTCCTGTAAAAGTACAAACGAGTTAAGATGTTAGGAAGTATGCTAAAGATAAATATTTCCTCAAAAGCATGTGAAAAAGTACATGTCAACTTTTTATCAAGCTATTCATATTCACAATGACTATACACACATAAAGACACACAAAGAGACAGAGAGATACAAGTATAAATGGTATATTTGGAATTGCAAAACTAACATGAACTAAACCAAAAAATTAGGATATAGTTATTCAATTAGAACTGATAGTAGGATAGTGGTTTTCATTTTAAACCATCAAATCTTATTAGTATGATATTAGAGGCTCATATAGTAATTTAAATCTACCAAGTTTTAATTAATTATCTTTTTATACTAATTTTTAGAAAAATTTATGTTAACACTTAATATAGAGATTATTTATGGATGGCTCATTGTAGTTTATCTATAAATATGAACTTCTAAGTAGGTATAGTGACTACTATAAAAGAGGGAAGCAAAGTCCAAATTCATACTTCTTGTTGTTTTCTGCGAGTGCAGGATATTAGAGTATAATGCATTCAAGTATAAATCGATCTTACAGGGACTTGACTTAAAAAGTAAGAGTTTAAATAAAAATTAAATTAATAAAAATTAAAATAATTAACTAACAAAGCACTAAAGACTCAAATTTATTGCTTAAATAAATTACACTACTCTAAATTTAAAATACACATAATAAAACAAAATAACAGCTAAATTTCCACTTTCTTATCTCAATCACTGTAAAATTCTCCATATCTACTCACATCCAAGTCAATCAACCTACAGCAATTCATCACCAACATCCTTAATTGATGATTCAATGGTTGATTATGCAAAATTAAAATTTTTTTTTTAATGATTTGGATCAATGAATAAACTGAGATTTGGATGGCTGATATTGATTGTATGAGATCCAAATGTAAGATCAAAGCTTATGGATCAATTAGAAATTAAATTTAGATAAAGGTCTAAAAGTGCATTTGAAGTTAGGAAAGAAATAAAATAGGAATTAAGAAGACCATTCTAGGTGAAATTGAATCATTGATTCAGTTAACTAAAACCAAAGAGGGATTGATTCTAGTGAGAAAAGGCAATAGGAAAAAAAATAAAAAAATAAAGAAAAAGACAAAATAGGGAAAAAGACAAAATAGGGACATAGATGGTATTTTATAAGAAAAAAACTGGAATTTTTTTTGTTTTGTTGTAACCAAAAGGAAGAAGTTGGCAAATGGGGATACCAAGTTGGGTTTTCTTTGTAACAACGGATGCTTGTAAAAAGGTAAGAAATTGGTGAAAATGTGCAAGAAACAAAGACTTAACACAAAGGAAAAATATGCAAAGAATAACGACAAATATATAGTAAATAGGAGGGAAAAAAAAAGGAAGCAAAGGCTGGACTAGTGCTCAAAGTAGAGGAGGAAGTGACTGTAAAAACATAGATTGAAATAGGTTCTTAACAGAGAATGAAAATGATGAAAAAAAGGAAAAATGGCTGTTAATCTACAAATTTGTGAGAAACATAAGATTGAATATCAAAAGATAAGATATAATCCTTATCATGTTGAAGTCCTACTTATCTCTTAAGAATCATTTTCTATCCTTCTATCTATGTATACTTCATTCCTGTCCTAGGTCCATATTGAATTGTAAAATCCTTGTATCCTTTTGATGATCTTGTCCCAATTAAGTTGATCTGAGTCGACCAAGCTTACTCTAATTGATCTGTAATACATAAAACCCAATTAGAATCATCTTAACCATAATTTATTCACGCTTAGCTGAATTGGGGTTGTAATGCACATTTGATGCTAATTTAAAGGTAATTTAGCTAAAATTGAATACTCAATAGTACTATTCCTCCCAAAAGAGATGAAAACTAAATCCTTTCTTTGTTAGAAAATTAGAAATGAAACACAGAATCTTTCCTTTATTCCATCTTTGGTCTTCTAACCACCATTCCTCTCTCTCTCTCTCTCTCTCTCTCTCTCTCTCTCTCTCTCTCTCTCTCTCTCTCTCTCTCTCTCTCTCTCTCACACACACACACACACACACACACACACACACCACACACACACACACACACACACACACACACACACACACAGGTAGCTCTCTATATGACATGTCTCTCTCATTCTCCTCCCCCTCTATCTAATAGGTAACTCTAGTTCTTTACAAGTAAGGAACATAGTTGGCAGTTTTTAGCAAAAAGGTCAAAATCTAGAGTAAACAAGTTAGTTTTAAAATAATTTTCATCTTGACTCTCTATGTGTCTTCTCATGAATAGTTGCTTGTCTATATTGAATTCATGTCATGGTTAACTTTTTTATACTATTGGTAACATTATGATGTATATTTTAAACTTATATGCTAATTTTTTATGCTTTACTCTTACTTGCCTATATAGTAGTTAAACAACAAATGCAGGATTGCTTGTTATATAAACAATTTGAGAAACAAAAATAATGTGTAACCTAACTTTTGATATCTTAATTGTTTTTCTTTCATATTTTTCTTTATTAAATGCATTAAAACTACTAATATCTGAGAATTGGTCATATGGAAATAGTTTTTATATTAGGAATTGAACTCTAAAATAGTATGATACTAAGAAATGTAAATCTTAATGGTACAGTTTTGGTTTTTCGTGAAATTAATACGAAACCAGATCATTTGCACCCTACATCAAAAAGCTAAATATAAAAGTTCTTGCTCGTTGGATGCTTTTAGCCTATTTTTTTATGAGTTAAACTAATGGCCATCAAAATTTTTTAAAATTTCATAGATACAAACGATGGTTAAGATCAACTTGTTGATTTCTTGTGGTTTATTTTTTGTATGATGAACATCTTAGATCCTCCCATAAATGGTTCTAGAATGGTATATACCTCTTGGGTCTGGCAATTGTTCAATTTTTCGGGTTACCCATTAGGAGCCAAATGAATATAGCTTCAATTGCATGGTTTATTCACATGTTATTGATTTAATGGTTCTAGAGGTAACTAGTAAAAGGCATGTGCACTGCACGTGCGAGTTGGAGAAACAAGGCTCAAGGTAGAATTAAACAAAAAATCTTTTTATTGGCATGTATATTAGTTTTGTTGGTGGGAAATATGGTTTTGAAGGTAGCTAGTAAAGGACACGTGCACAGAGAATGGAGGCTTAAGGGAAAGTTAAATAGAAAATCTTTTTACCAGCATAAATATTAGTTTTATTGGTGGGCAATCTCCGGTGATAAAAGTCTAAGGTTTTTACTATCTTTCCATATGACCTTCTCTTTTTATTCATTTACAAATATTGCAATTGTGCTTTCATTTTTCTCTACTTGTTTTGGGGAACTCATTGACGTTCTGCTTCTATATATAAGAAAGTTTTTATAGGCAATTTATTAGCTTTATTTGTGAACTTGACCCAAATTTATTGTATTTGGATATTTGTTCACATTTGTTAGATCTTTTTAGAATCCTATTCTAAATACTTATAGCCCTTGTTTTTTCCCACTAAGAGATTAATTCCCTTGAAAGAAGACTCAAGAAGTCTTCAAGTCTACGTGGATGTTTAATTCCCAAGTTGCTTGGCACTCTAAATAAACTATAATGGTTCGACCAGTAGACATAGTACAGCTAGTGTATACCTCTTCAGTCAGTGGGAGATAGCTCAGCCAGATTTTCTTGCTCTCCAAGACAAGCCGAGCTACAGTTCCAGCTGTCAAGTCTTGTACATGCTATAGGAAGAACTATTTACCTTGATATCACTAAGCCTTTTGACACGATGGATGCCTCACATGCATAATGAGCTATATCCACTTATATCCATGAGGGTAAGATGGACGCTAGCTTAAATCTTACACAACAACAAAGAATAAACAAAAACGTTGTGCAAACCACCAATCATCACCATGTCATTGCCACATAGGATACTTGGACCAAGCTATAACTTCATACAAGAAAGCTTCTAAAAAGCTATAAAGGAGCTATAGCATGACTTGATGACCACCCTCATCCATACTAAAAATGTACAAATGCTTTCCAAATTGTCACCATGTAAGTGACACATCACCTCATTTATTTTATAAACACTACTAAAACTGGTGGTTCGTTTTGGTGCTTTTAAAAATGAAAAAACAGAAGGTTTTCAACTAACTATTTTCTTAAAATAATAAAAAATGGTGATTAAAAATTGTCTTTAAAAAACATACTTAAGAAGATGGTTCTTCGAGAACGGTCTTGAAAAGTTTCATGAGAAGAACTTATTTTTAGAGGGAAGGATTTAAGAAGATAGTTTGGCAAAATGGTTTTTAAAAATTTAAGTTAAAGAAGACAGTTATTAATAATTTTCTTTAAAAGTTAGTTTTAAAAATTTTAAGTTAAAGAAGACAGTTATTAATAATTTTCTTTAAAAGTTACACTTAAGTAGATGATTATGGGTAATCATCTTTAAAATTCTACTTTTAAAGAAGGTTTATGTTAAACACCTTTAAAAATCCTTCTTTTAAAGATGGTTTACTTTATCATCATCATTATCAAGATCTTATCCCAATTAGGGGTCGGCCACTTGAATCTTTTTCCTCCATTCGCCTCTATTAAGTATTATGTCTTTATTTAGTCTCAAAGTTCTTAAATCTTTCCTCAAAACTTCTATCCATGTGCTTTTGGGCCTTCCCCTTGCCCTTTTAGAATCTTTGACTTGGATTGCCTTACTCCTAATCGGGGTCTTTTTTTGTTTTCTTTGGACATGTCCAAATCATCTAAGTTTAATCTCCCACATCTTAGTATAGTTTTTGATATAATAAAGCAATCATCCACGAACATTTGTAAAAGAAAATTCTTGTCTTTTAGTGAGAAATTTTGTATAATGACTTTAAACTCTCCTACCAACTTCCATGTTCCACCCAACCACATTTTCTAGAAAAATATCTAACTATACAACATGAGCGAAAGGTTAGAGCCATCCTAGCTATGCTCTACTCCAATAGCCTTGCTGTATTATAGGCGCTTCACACACTAACCACCATTATGTTGTAGGCTAAGCGGATTATTGACTTCAGTCTTTTCCTGCTTAGTAATCGAGGCTAAACTTAATTCTCTAAGGATTATAGATCACTAGGTGCTTTGTCTTTTCCTTTTTCTTTATTTACATTCCTATACTATATTACATGCATCACACTTTACTTTCTCATCATTTTAGATTTCGTTAGATGGCATGGTTAAGGACCCACAACATAACAACTCGACAAACTACTAAGCCAACTACCTTTTTTAATTCTATATTTACATTAAGTACTGCAATCATGTGCATCACATTTACATTACTCTTTTTTTCTCGGGACTGTTGAGTTGCCTACCTTTTTCTTTCTTTATTTACATTTAAGTAGTGCATCATATGTATTCATTAATTATAGGACATCCAGTAGGTCAACGGCGGTGATATAAATTTGCATGTCTGCATAGAGCTATTGTGACCCCTTGCATCATTTACATCAAGTTTACATTCCTACATTTGGTCTTCTCACCCATCTACTAGAGGGTACTTAAAGTTGCAATACAATGCCTCTTTGAGAAGCCTTGTCAATAGTTGTAATAGTTTGGAGCTAGCTCTGAAGAATGGTGAGGTCCTTGCATGGGCTCCTACAAAGAAGGCAGATATCAACAATGGTAAAGGTAGAGAGGTTGATGAAGGCCATGTGAACCACATGTATGGTGGACCCCAGAATCAGCAAACAAGTAAATACGTTCAATACTACCATACTCAATACCAAGCCCAATATCAGTTACAGCCACAACCCCATTATTAGTACCGAACGCAACATTTATGGCTAGCTTATTTTCAACAAGCAATTTCAGTAACTGCTCTAGCTGCGTAGCCCACACAAATGAACCAGAATAGTCAATTAAATTATACGAGGATATATTTTAGCCTTATGGGCAAATAAATAATGCTAACTTCTAGAATTGGCTATGCGGCTGTTCATACTACTAGACGAAACTTATTTGGAGGCTCTAAAATTCCCTTTGAGCACTGGATTGTTATAGAAGTTACCACCTAGGTCTTTGTTGACTCCTTTACATAGGCAATGGAACCCAAACACTCATTATGAGGATTATCAAGGTCCGAGGCATGCAATGGAGTATTTTGCTAGAATTAAACATGACATCCAAGATCTCATAAATGTTGGTAAAGTAAAGATATCACATGTGTCGCCATCTTAATTGTTAGAAAGAGGTATTTTCAAAATCCCTTCCCCAAGGAGAGATCAAATCAAGCCCTAGATAAAGTGGTTCCAAGACTATCGCAGAATCTGCTTTATTGTGCAAGCAAAGAATATGACTCTGATATTTGCAACTATGATGATAAGGCAATTAACCTACACAATGCAAGCTATGATGAAGGATGCCACTCCTTATTTATGAAGACAGACACTGCCCACCTAGTATTCCCTATTGAAACAACGACATCAACTTGTCATCCTACCCATGCTAGGGTAGTGGTCATCCAGTCTGGTCTCTAATAGAATGGAGCATAACAAATATTTGAAGCATCCCCCACGATAGCAGAGGGTAACGCCACTAGCCTAATGAAGGAACTAACTATTCCGTCGGGCATCCCTACTTAAGCCCAAAGGCCATGGCTTCCTATAAGCCATAAGTGAGATGATTGCATCAATACCCTAGATGCAATGCACTTAAATGAGCACTTCCTTGATTAGAGTTGAAGAGTAGAATCTATTTTCATTGGGACCCCATATGTTCAATCTCTCTCTCTCTCTCTCTCTCTCTCTCTCTCTCTCTCTCTCTCTCTCTCTCTCTCTCTCTCTCTCTCTCTCTCTCTCTCTCTCTCTCTCTCTCTCTCTAATACATTATAACAAAACCAAAATATTATTGCTAATTAATCTAATTAGTTGTATGTGTTTGTAGATGAACTTTTTAATCTTAGCCATTGAGAATTTCACCTTACTTAATTTTGAGTTTCCTAAATGAATTTTAAGAAAAACATATTTCAAAATCATGATTTCAATGTTCTCAATTCAAAAGGATTGCATAAAACATTTTGGAGTATGAGTTGATGTTTAAAACACTAAGGGAATTGAATTCCAAGCCTTGGAATTCAATTCCATATCTTTTCAAATGTTAATAGCTTGAAAAACAATATGTAGAATTAAATCCTTAAGCAAGGAGCTGGCCCCTTGAAGTGTACGAGTTGACTCCTCTTAGAGGTCCAAAGTTTTGGGAACCGCCTCCTTGGCAAGGAGTCAACTCTTCTCATGGAGTGGCACACACATGTAGGGTGGAGGAGGAGATCTCTCAAGCAAAAGCCAACTCCCACCAATTGATGTGCGATTCAAGGAGCGACCCTAAGCAAGGAGCTGACTCCTTCCAAGGAGTGACAAGTAAAATTATGGAGGAACCAACCCCGTAGTAGAAACTGACTCTTGCCTGAATGAAGGAAATTAAGGGGAGCCAGCCCTTGCTATAAGAGTCGACTCCTATACTAAATGTGGTCGCAAGGTCCATGTAGGGGCCAACTCCCACTCTAGGGATCGACCCCCACACACCAAATTCCCCCCAAAAATTCTTGAATTCAAACTTTATTTCAAGTTTCACAAAATTTTAAAATTTGAATTTCATGAGCTTTCTTTCCATGTGGCCTCTCTTCATTGATGCAAAACTTCATTTTTAAGCAGCCAAAATCACTTCTCCAATGAGATTTGTGATTTCCAACCACTCTTGGACTACTCCAATCCAATATTTTAGTTCTCCAATAGCTCTTTCATCATCTAATGGCATGGAGACCACTCTCCAATAGTTATATTTCTATCAAATGATCAATGAAGAGGTCTTCAACATTTACAATACATTGAGTATATATATTCTACACTTAGAATAAAGAGAGATAATAAGTAAAAAGAAAAGAAAAAAAGAAAAGAAAAGAAAAGAAAAGAAAGAAAGAAAGAACAAGCTACAAAGAGAGAGCTACAAAATGTGGGTGAGGGAAGCCATTAAAACTCACATACATGCAATTAATAAAGATCTTTTGCATTGATTGAAGGCTTGAATTCTTTTCATCATTATATATTATTCCTCTCATACATTTATAAGTGTATTTTATTATTGATTTGAGAGAAAATCTTCTTATATTCTTTCATTGTTTTAGCTACAGATTGGGATTTCTCTAAGAAATCATTGTAAAGGAGATTGAGTTTGTTGTGAGTGCTCGATCTTGAGTGATCAAGCATTGTATCAACTTGGATGTAAAATTTCACAAAGATTTTAAGGTAGGGTGTCTTTGCGATAGAGGAAGTAGGTTGGCCAAGTCTCTATAATCTTGTCTATTTGTGATTGTATTTGTGTGTTTAATTCACTCTTGATTTGGTTTTCATAAATTTGTTGGTGTACCAATTGCTTACCAAAATACATGTGTGTTATTTCTTGTTAAAACTTGCATTGTTTTGAGCGTCATTTTTTTGCATACCTTGTATTTGTTCTTTGATGTGTGAGAAATAAAATTTTAGTTTCTCATATTCCCTTATTCATTCTCTCTTTTGCATACTAGGTGGTATTTTGCAAATTCATTTCTCAGTGTTTTTGTAATTAAAACTTTTCAAAAACTTCAACACTGTCTTTGGTTGCATTAACTTACAAAATCCTAGGCTTTTTATTTGAGCCCAAAATTTCCCCATCTTCAGACCATCATCCTAGACAACACTAAACTTAAGCAGCCCTATAGCCTCTATCTACCTAGCCTACTCATAGCTCAACAAGAATGGAGTTTGAATCCTTAAACGAATTCTCCCACACCAATCATTAATTAATTTTCTATAAGTAAATAGACAATAGAATCCTAAATTTACAATAAAGGATTGAGATGCTTGAGAAAATTAAGAGAAAGAGGGATAAATTTGAGAGTTAAACTTATTTTTAGGAAGTAAAGATATTTTGTAGAAAAGAGAGAGGGGGCGAGAGTGTTAAGAGTTAGGCTAACTTTTAGGAAGCAATGTATCTAGTTATTAGTGAAATTTTTTTAAAAGTTGAAAAAAGAGAGAAAGAAAATAAATAATGAAACTACCACCTGTTTTAATAATGAATAGTAGGGTGCCTAACCCTTTCATTTTAGTATATAGGTAGAAGAATTGTCACTATATAGTGCTGTATGTGCAGTTTGGTGCATTAAATTTCATGGCTTAAAAGTGTATGTTCATTTAAGATAATGGAGATCTGTCTCATATCCATGGTATAATCCCATTAAATTAGTGCATCACTAAATACCTTAGAATCCCTTTTAAATTAATAGCCATGAGACAAAAGGTTTTCTATTGATTTAACTAGATTTGTTTTATTGAAAAATCATAAAATAATTTAATGCTTTCCTATTTTCTCTTTGTACTTTTCTTTTTTTAGTTTATCTTGAAAAGAGGCTAGAATTTCTCTCTTGTGTGAATCCTTTACCTGTTCCTATTTTTCTTTATAATGAACTACCAAGAAAGCAGTTTTAGAATCAAGAAAGAACTTCACTTTTTGGACCCATATGGAAAATTTGTGTGTAGATCCACATCAATAAACTTGGAAATCATCAATAGATAAACTGCATGGCAATGGTGTCATGTCAAATAGATACTTCATTAGAAGGCTATAATTCATGAAAAGTCAATGGTTGACATTTCTTAGGAAAATCCTAAAGAGGATTTCTTGGATGAAGAGTCTAGGAATTTCCAATCAATACAAAAGTAGTATTGGTGGAATGAACTTCTTATTATCTACCAGTTTAATAGATTGATTCATGCCAATGTGGCACATATGGGCTCAAAAAGGTGTGCTTCTTCCCGAGCAAGCAAGTTCAAGTGAGGCAAGATGTGAGGCAAGATGGGGCGTGACATGTTGTACTTATAATTGTCCCTTAGTAATAAGATTCACTTCTTTATGTATAAACATTAAGTAAAAAATATATTAGTTCATTCTTCTTTTTTTTCTTCTTGTGGGTAAGTGAGCAATTCATTCTTTGTTCTTCCAAACAAGTAACTATTTGATTTAGGTTGTTTTGCATCTAGATTGTTAACTTTTCATACCTACTAGCTTTTTAGTTTGCTTGAGAAGGATTTAAATGATGTGGGATAAAGTCCTTAATGTCATTTTTGAAAGAAAATTATGTATGCATAATCCCAAAGATACCCTTGTCTAGGAGTTAAAATTTCAAATTGTGCCACTTTCTAGGTAACCATCTTTGATGTCCAGCAAGATGAGCAATGCTATGAGTATTGTTTATAGTTATTATGAGTACCTAAAAGCTATATTCTGTGTGTGTGTGTGAAATTGAAAATGTTCATAGAATAAGAAAAGGAAAAGAACTAATCAAAACCCTACCAAAATAAAGATTTGGATATGAAAAGACCGATCTTTAGAAATTCTTACATGCTTCCCATTCAAGATTTTCAAAACTTGTGGAGAGCACTAATTTGATGATTATTTTGAATTTTTTTCAAAATTAGGAAATATGTTTGGTGGAAAAATCAATATTGGCATGTAAAAGGTATATACATCCCATTCATCTTCTTGTTTGATGAATTGCAACCTTATACAACAAGATCAGATGAAAGAAGAAGAAAATGAGCAAAAGATAAAAGATTCTGATCTAAATGAGGTGGGTGCTATTGGAGTGAAGGGAAAAGTGAAAAAGAACACAACCATAATCCTTTTGCTACTTAGTTTTTTTTTCCTTTCCAAATACCCAGTTTAGAGTGATAATTTAAATCCACAATATGTAAAAGCACAAAAATTTATGCAAAGGGTGTGCCATTATAAGAGAAAGGTCATGGAAATATCAACATCCTTTATTATTTTTTGAAATGATAATAACACAAAGCTAGAGTTATGGAGAGATGCATTAGAATATAAAGGATTTAAAATTAGCCAAACTAAGACAAAGTATGTGGAATGCAATTTTACTAAGGGGAGAAGCGAGAGTGGAGCACCTATAAAGATTGATAACCAAGAAATCCCTCTAAAAGAACACTTTAGATACCTAGGATTGATAATTCATGAGAGTGGAGAGATTAAGATGGAGGTTATCAAGCTAGTGGGAGCAAATGGCGAAATGCCTCTAAAGTTTTATGTGTATTAGAGGGTGCCACTCAGACGAAAAGAAAATCTATAAAATGACTATAAGGCTGGTCATGCTCTATGGATCAAAGTATTGGACAGTTCAGGAACAACATGTACATATGATGAGTGTCATCAAAATGCGATTATTAAGATGGATGAGTAGCAAGACAAGAAATGATAGAACTAAAAATGAAAACATTAGAGGATACATAGGAGTAGCACCCATAGGTAACAAGATGAGGGAGATTAGACTTAGATGGAATGAACATGTCCAATGGAGACCAAAAGTAATACTGGTTAGAATGGTGAGGCAATCTAAGTCAAAGGTAGCAAAAGGGTAAAGGGAAGGACCAAAAGAATATGGATAGAAGTGGTGAGAAAAGATTTAAAAACTTTGGGACTAAATAAAGCTATGACACTCAATAGAGGGGAACGAAGGAATAAGATTCATGTGATAGACCCCTAATTAGAATAAGGTCTTGATGATGATGATGATGATGATGATGATGATGATGATGATGATAACATGCCTAAATTAATAAAAGCAAAGAAAATTTTCTATCGAAATGTGTACTTTTTGTGGTCCCATGAGATAGGTGAATTGGGCCCAAATCAAGTTTTAAAAACTTATGCAAACTTTGAAATCTACTTTTAAAAATGAAAACTTTTGTACAAAGATGCTAGTAACATAAATTTTATAGTGGTTTGGCTAACCACTCAAGGCACCTATTTCCACACTCTCAAAGCAATACCTACAATGAGGAGTTTCATTTTACAAACACTTAAAACTCCCTTCCAAAAGAAGAATGATTTAAAAGAAGAAACCTCTTGTTGAAGTTAATGCACAATTAAGAAGATACAGTGAGTGGTGGACTTGAATGCTTGTCAATAGATATTTGGTATAATCATTTGAATCTTCCAAGAGTCTTCAATTTTCAAATATAGTAAATTTTCCAATAGATCCATTGGAATTCAAAATCTAGTTCTTAGACTGCAAAAGATTCATTGGAAGACAAGATTTCTAACATGAAAATGACAACTAGCACACTTGTTTACTAAAATAGTTATTTGTTTTCCAATATAGTTGATTGGTAGTGGATGAGAACTATGCTAAGAATTTGAAATTTTCATGAATAGTTGATTAGTTCATGTGAGAAGTTAATTATTTTTGCACCTAGAGATGAAACCTACTTTGCTTTGCATGCAATAATTGTTTTTCACTTTCAGATATAATTGACAAGAATTTGGGAAGCAACTTATCTTCCTAAGCTTAGTAAAATGAAGTCAGCTATTTTGAAAATAGTTAATTGTCACCAACGATGCAGTCCCAAAGTCCTTCAATCATGTATGTAGTCAGCTATTGACTTAGGAAACTTAGACGTATTCTCTTGTTATTTTCACTTTGAAGTAGCTAATTTATGTACTTGACTAGATTCTCATGTTTGTTACTCAACTTCACATGATCTTCTCTCCAATTTTTAGATGACTTGATTAAAATAGACAATCAATTGAATTAGAAACTTGATCTTTTCTTCAAGGGATTAGCAGTCCATTCTCTAAAATGAAGTAGTCAGTTGCTTCTCAAGAAATTAACTTTGATCTATGCTATGAACGAATATAGTTAGTTGGATTAGTGACAATTGGCTTAATTGAAGTTTGAACTTTTAGTTCGATGAAAGCAATTGACTAGTTTTATAAGTCCTTCATTTTCTTAGTGCTAGGCAATTACTTAGATTTCTAGGAGCAATCAGCCGTGTTAGTTATTGGCAGTTAGTTAGTTTTTTTTTTTTTTTTAATCTTTTTGTGATATTGTTGATTGTTCTTCCTTAGGCAGTTGGTAAGATTCTATTGAACTTTGACACTTTCCATGACTTGGAAACTTGTTCCAATCAATCTTAATTTCTTCTTAGATTTTTAGATGATCTTGTAAACTCACAAACAAAGTTTGAAAATCAATGTGAATGCTTTATTATCATCAAAATTAAAGAGTCTTTATTTAGATGATCTTGTTTGCTCACAAGTGGCTTTCACTTTATTTTCATCAATATAAACCATACAAAGTTTTGTATGATAGAAATTTGCAAGAGAAAGGAGAGATGCGGTTGGGTGAGGGTCTTTTAGGGATCAATATTCTTCTAAAAAAATTAATGATAGATAAGTAGACTTGCTTTTTAATGGAAAGGAAATTAAACTCTCACATTGGGAGGCAATCATTTGCAAGTAGTTGGACTAACTGAAAAGAAACTCAAGCAAAGAGAAAAAGAGGTACAGAAGAAACACCAACTTGAAAAGAAAAAGGAAATAAAAAAATTCCACTATGGCTCCTTGAATCAAGGAGAGTGGAGGAAAAAATAAAAACATATACAAAGATTTGAGACTTTTACCCAATGATTAATGGTCCAATTGGAAAATCTTATAAAATTGGTTTACTGGATTACGTTGGATTAAATTGGTAAAGCTTATATAATTCAGGTTTATGTGATTATGTTGAATTAGTGAGAAATCCACTTTTATGTGATTACTCCACATTATTCCTCCCTGATCTGGCATAATCATGTAAATGTGGATTCTTCATTCATCTAGCATAATTGCATAAACGAAATTATGTAAGTATCTCCAATCGGCCTTAGGGTGCTTATTTAATGACATGATTGTTTTCGATACATGTATTTCTTTAACAAATTGCAAGCAAGGTTGTTGCCTATTAGAAAGAGACTAACATGCGTGTTTCTTATGGTTAGATCTTCTCCTATTATCTTGTCTAAGCATCAAAGAATACTAACATTCTGATGTTTGGACAAATTAAAATAAAGATGGATATCACTAGGTCAGTCGAACTACCATGTATCACATATACAAGCTATCACAATATTTTGCTTTAAATTCATTATGCAGTTGAAGGGGAGCTTTGGTGTAGCGGTAGAGTTATCATCATGTGACCTTAAGGTCATGGGTTCGAGGCATGTAAACAGCATCTTGCAAAATCCAAGGTAAGGCTGCATACTATTGACCCTTGTGGTCCGCTTCCTTTCCTGGGACTTGCATGTGTGGGAGCTTTGTGCATAGGGGCTGCCCTTTTTATTCATCATGTAGTTGGTCCAACAAGCCATCTACTAAATTGGCCATGACTTTGTAGTTGGCTTCCCCTCTTTTTTACTTGAGAAACCTTCTCCACAATGTGTATGTGGCAATTATCCGGGCCTGCTATATGAAATTAACATTTGCCTGCCCTTAGTTGTAGAAAATTGTGGGAATGATTTGCAAGAATTTTTGCCATGTGACCTTGAGGTCACAAGTTCAAGGTGTGCAAACAGCCTCTTTCAAAATACAAGATAAGGCTACATACTATTGACCCTTGTGGCCTACCCCTTCCCTGGACCCTGCATACGTGGGAGCTTTGTGCACCAAGGTTGCTCTTTTATGTGCTAAAATTCCAGGGTGGAGTGGTCGTACTTTTCATCCATGACATAACATTGGGGGAATATCCCTCGATTATTAAAGGAGAAAGCTCAACTGATTTCCATGAAATTGAGGCTGCAAGAAGAGATCAAATTCTTGGATAATAGAGATCCTATCCGTTAGATCACTCTTTGGACTCTTATGCTTGAAATAGATGCTATTATGTTCCCCCCATAAACACCAAAACTTCGCCAAGAATGATAACTTCCTCAAAATTTCTTCTCTTCTGCTAGACCCTAGGTAAGTCCATTATGCAACCATATCTTCATAGTTTTTAGGGAGTACCCATAAGACATCCAATTTAGGCACGACAGCATTCCAAATTATTTGGGCTCTTAAGCAAAGGAGGAATGGCCTTGGAAAAATGGTAAAGTTATCATCATGTGAGCTTGAGGTCACATGTTCAAGGCATGAAAATAGCCTCTTACAAAAATGTAAGGTAAGGTTACGTACTATAGACCCTTGTGATTCGCCCCTTCTCTAAACCCTACATGCGTGGGAGCTTTGTGCAAGGGGACTACCTCTGATGCTTGTAGTGGTGAAACTTTATAGCATGAAATTAAGATTTGGTTTTTTAGATCAAGGCTTTATAAAAATCTTAAAAGTGGTGGGTAAAATTTTAGCGAAGGATAACAAATTGATGAGGTTCACATGAGAGGCAAAGAAAATCCTAGCTATATTAAAGATATATGCCTATCCTAGAGACTGCATCTTGAAGGAAAAAGGAGCAAGGATAAAACTACATGCCTAACTTGTGGTTAGTCAAGATAAAAGTTGAAAAAGAATTCAACTGAGTTGGTCAAAGATATACTCATAAAGGTCTTATGGTATTTCCCCCCTCAATTGAAGGTTTAAAAGGATGTTTTTTTATTACAAAAATAGTGAAGAAACAAGTATGATATGTAGAATAGAGAGTAGTTAATAATTGCATACACTATCCAGTAGATAGCCCAGCATGACAACTCATAGATTTCTTATAGCCTAATTTTGAAAAAGAATCTAGAAACCTATGACTTACAATATCTGCACATGGGATTAATCCTCATAATGCTATGAGCAACATGTATAGTTGTTGGCCTATTATAAAGGTTTGTTACAACTTCCCATTGTTAACACACATAAATAGGAAGTTCATGATGTTAATTATGTTGATATCAGGTCCTAACAAATAGGAACAACATTGATGTGTACTTAGCTCAATTGATCAATGATCTTAGACATTATGAGATGTAGGGGTTAAAGCTTACAATGCATACAAGAAAGAGCTATTCACTTTGAAGGCTATATTGTTGTGGACAATAATCGACTTGCCTACATATGGTAATTTGGCTAGATGCACCACGAAGGGATATATGGCTTATTATATTTGCACTAACTAAACATGTGTCATAGCTTAAACATGGCTAGAAAATGACATTCCTTGGCCACAAAAGATGGTTGCGTAAATGACATCCATAACATTTTAAGAAGGGGGGATTAAACTATAATGTAAAGACAAGGACATCTCTAAAGATGTTGATATGACCACAATATTAGAATAGGTTGAAAACCTTAATATCTTATTGGAGAAGAAAAAAACAACTAAGTATATGTGTGACATCAACTTAAAAGGTTGTTGGAAAAAGAATTCAATATTTTTTGAACTAGTGTACTGAAAATCTCTGCATGTGTGGCATGTGCTTGATGACATTCACATTGAGAAGAATGTGTGCAAAAACTAAATTAGTATCTTGCATGACATGCTAGAAAAAATAAAGGATAGAGTTGCAGCCTGATTGAATCTTATGAAGATAGGCTTGAAGAAGAGGTTACATCTATAGGATAGGGGCAATCAAAGAACATAATTTCCTAAAACAAATTATATGCTCAGCAAGAGGAGAAAACAATAGTGTGTAAAATTATGTCAAAGCTCAAAGTATTAGACGACTATTCTTAAAACTTTAAAAACAATGTCTCTATGGAAGAGCTGTAATTATTAAGGATGAAGTCGCATGATTGTCAAGTACTTATGCAACAATTGCTGCCTCTAGCAATACTTTTCCTTTTGCCAGATAAATTTAGAGGATCTATTATAAAATTTTGTTAGTTTTTCAATGTTTTGTGCAAAAAGGTGTGGATGTTTCAAAATTATAAGAAACCTAAGACCATCTAATGACAGTTTTATGTGAGTTTGAGATAATCTTTCCACCATACTTCTTTCACATCATGATACACTTAATAGTGTAGCCCATTGATGATGTTAGACTCTATGGGCTAGTTTACTTGTGATGGATGTACCCATTTGATAGATACATGAAAGTTTTCAAAGGATATATAAAAAATCACAATCAGTTAGAGGGGAGTATTACCAAATGTTATATTATAAAAGAAGCCATGGAGTTTTGCAAAGAGTATTTATCAAGAGTGCATGCTATTGGAAACCTGAGAAAGAAATAATTAGGTGGATTTGATTATCCAAAAGTTGCTGAGCCACTCTCGAGTGGTTGTGTCTTGGGCATTGAACATCAAGATTTAGACCAAGCCTACCTTAATTTCATATGAAGCAACTTTATTGAAGTCTAACCATATATTGAGTAAGTTGACTTTCTCTTTCTAATTGCTTTTACATTTACCTTAATTTTATATATGTGTAAAAACCGAGAGTAATATTTTGCTTTACATCTCTTCATTTGTAGTAAACACACAGACTTCTTAAAAGCTAGGTATCGAAGTTATGTAAAGAATCAGACGTGATTACAATAAAAGCAATGTCACATTTCCACTACTTGTCTCTTTTAGAAGATAAAATGAATTAACATGAATTAATGCTTCATTATTCACTTGTTATTAATTCATTATTAAAATTGGGGTTTTATAAGATGTCAAAAAAAGATAGTTTAAAATTAACCATCTCATTAAAAATAAAAAAGTTGATTTTTAATAATTGTCTTATAAAATGTGACATTATAAGATAGTTTTAATATTGTTGTCTTATAAAAAATATTTATAAGATGGTTCTTGAAAGCTGTCTTATATTCTATGTGACATTATAAGACGGTTTTCAGAAAATATCTTATAAAATTGGTTTATAAAACAATTTTTGAAAACTATCTTATATTCTGTGTGACATTATAAGATGATTTTCTAAAACCATCTTATGAACTTTTTTTATAAGACAATTTTTAGAAACTATCTTATATTCTTTATGACATTATAAGATGGTTATCAAAAACTATCTTATATTATTCAAATAAAATTAAGGTGGAGAGATTGAGTAGGAAAGATTTGTGGATAATATAGGATAGTTTTCAATGAATTGTCCCATATTCAATTACTACATACAAACCCCCCAACCCCTCTCTCTTCACCCCCAAACACTCAAAAAAAAAAACCCTCTCTCACTAGATCAAAACTTTTGATAGAGAGAGAGAGAGAGAGAGAGAGAGCGCACGCTCCCCCCACATTGTTAGTCACTATTTTTCTCCTTTTATGTAGCCTCTTTATCTCTCCCTTGATTTTCTTATAGGCATGATTCTATTCTAAATAGAGGACATTAGGAATAAGAAGTCCCAAGTCTTAGATTTCCAATTTTCATTCAAAAGGGTATCCAACTCATAGCTTAAACTTTGCTACTTCTTGTTACTCATGCGAACAATAATAATATTTTGCCTATGTTCATGAGAAACTCGTGCACGATTTTTTATTTCATTAATCAATGAAAATCTTTAAAATTGATCATAATAGATAGAGGGCATTAAGAATAAGAAGACCCATGTTTTATATTTTCAATTTTTATTCAAAAGGCATCCAATATAGAGCCTAAAGTCTGCTAATTGTCATTATTCATGTGAATAGTAATAATATTTTTCTTATATTCAAAAGAATTTTTTGCATAATTTTTTTCTTCATTAATCAATAGAAGTTTATAAAATTGATGTGCTAGATAGAGGACATTGAAATTAAGAAGAACCAAGTCAAAGATTTTTAATTTTTATTTAAAAAGGCATCCAACTAGAGCTTAAAATCTACTACTTGTTATTCGTGTGAATAGTGATAGTATTTTGCTTATGTTTAAGAGCAATTTGTGCATGATTTATCACTTTGTTAATCAATAAAAATTTGTAAAAATGAATGTGCTAGATAGAGAACAGTGAGAATAAGAAGATCCAAGTCTTAGATTTTCAATTTTCATTTAAAAAGGCATCCAATGTAGAGCTTAAAGTCTTCTACTTATTGTTGTTTGTGTGGATAATAACAATATTTTGCTTATGTTTAAGAGAACTTTGTGCATGATTTCCCACTTCATTAATCAATGAAAATATGTTAAATTTATCGTGCTAGATAAAGAACATTGAGAACAAAAAGATCCAAGTATTATATTTTTCAAGTTTCATTCAAAGAGGCACCCAATGTGGAGCCTAAAGTCTTATATTTTTACATTTTATAAGATCTTTTTTCAACAATCATCTTATATTTTCATAGTTTTATACTTATATTTTACAATTTTATAAGAGGCTTTTCAAAAACCAACTTATATTTGATAGTTTTACAAGATGAATTTTCAAAAACTGTCTTATAAAACTGTAATATATAAGACGGTTTCAATAACAATCTTATATTATTAGTATTATAAGATGGTTTCAAAAAGCATCTTATATTTGTTTTCATTTTATAAGATGACTCAATATAATATGGTTTTTAAACCATCTTGTATATACTTTTTTAACCGTCTTAAAAACCACTTGCTGTGATAGTGATTGCATAATATACTTAATTATACAAATAATACACTTAATATACACAGGTTCAAGATCAGCAAGATGTTCCAAGTCATAGTATATCTAAGTCTTTGGGCTGGATGCCGATGAACCACTATAAAAAATAATAAATTACACTAAAAATGCCATCAATGATTACTAGTTTTATACAAAAGATTGTGATAACTCAAAAGCGCAACATAATAGCAGGGTTAGCTTAGTTGTCAATGTTACTCTCTTTTCCAAAAGGATAATAATCCAATTGTGAATAATACTTATTACGGGATTATACAAGAGATATGTGTACTGTATTATACTTGCAGATATATGGTTATGATTAAGTGTGATTGGGTGGATTACAACAAAGATAGTATCAAAACTAATGCCTTTGGATTGATATTAGTTGACCTCAATAAGATCAATGACAAAAATTATCAGCTTGTTTTGGTATCTCAAGAAAAACAAGTATTCTATGTTCGAGTTAAGAGATGGTCAACTACTTTATCAGTCTCCCCGATGAAGTTTTATAATGAAGATGATTTAGGCAATATTGCAATAGATTATCCTTATACTACTGAAACAATCCATCAATCAATATAGTCTGTGAGAATGAGGATTATGTGCATGATATTGGTGAGGAAGGTGCTTGGGATGAGAATAACATAAAATGAGGATTAATATTAAAATAATTTTATTGTATAATTAAAGTAGTTATTTCAAAATTTGAATGTGTTGTGGTGTTATTTTTTATTTATGTATATGCATATATTTTTATGGTTATATATGATGCATGTACATCATGAACTACCCAATCCAAAAATATATGGCCAATCCAAAAATATATGCATCGTTATTGCATGGAGCTAGGGAGTTAAATAGTTTGTAATTGTTTTAAAAAAAAAGTTAAAAAAAAACTTGATTTAGATTTTCATCTTTAATGATGACTTTTTAAAGATGGATGAGGTTTTTTGTCTTTAAAAACTATGTTTTTGAAGTTGATTCAGTGGAACTGACTTTAAAAGTGTCATTTTTAAAGTTAGTTTATTGGAACTGACTTCACAAACTAAGTTTTTAAAGTTGGTTTATTTGAACTAACTTTAAAATTCATTAAAAGTTTTTGGTTATAAGGCCTTCTCGCCCACCCTTTCCCCTTCTTACCCTAGCATTCTTCTTATCTCTCTCTCTCTTTATATATATTGTAGCTCCCTCTCAATTCTCTCTCTATGGCTTGTGTAAATCCTTAGAAAATTTTCTTAAGTCCTGTTGTTGTCCTTGATTGGCATCGACTTTTGCTCGGGGATTGGGTAAGTTCTCTCTCTCTCTCTCTCTCTCTCTCTCTCTCTCTCTCTCTCTCTCTCTCTCTCTCTCTCTCTCTCTCTCTCGCCCTTGCATGGTCCCATATTCATTATTTTTCTTGAAACATCTTATTTTAGGACTTGAATGTAGTCATGATCTATTGATTTCAAGTTAATGTATTGTATACTTCTAATTCTTCTTGTATGTAGACTA
Organism: Warburgia ugandensis; assembly: GCA_035236585.1. Lineage (NCBI taxonomy): Eukaryota > Viridiplantae > Streptophyta > Magnoliopsida > Canellales > Canellaceae > Warburgia > Warburgia ugandensis. The sequence goes on from CP141133.1 coordinate 17,623,743, forward strand.
CTATTTTCAATACTTTATATATCATCATTCTTGCTTGTAAATATAGTACAATCTTTTTTGTGTTTGAGAAGTCATGAATGTTAAGGATCAATCTATTTTACATATGATGTAATAACCCCAGATTTTTGTAAATTATTGAGGAAAATCAATAAAGTTTGAATTTTCAAAAATTTTGAGCTAGAATATTAGGTTATTGGAAAATACCTTTTTAAAGAGATTAAACTATGATTTAAAATATGAATATTTTGAATGTACTCAAAAAATCGTTTGAAATGACATTAAGTACATTCAATTCTGAGTTAAAATGAAAATTCCCTAATTTTCTAAACAAAAGGATAACATAATAATTTCACTCATAACCCAAAATTAAAATAAGAATATTTGAAATGTACTTAGAAAACTAATCAAAATGACTCTAAGTACACTAAATTTTGAGTTTGGACAAATAGTGCCTATTTTTCTCTATTTTTGGGAATAAAAGGGCAAAATGGTCATTTTACTTTTTAGTGGGACCCACAAAAGTTAGGTAAGGACTGAGATTAACAATGATACAAGTCAAGCATCATCCAACACTCATCCTCTAGTGGAGGTAGTGGAATTTCCCCTCCTCATTTTAATATTTTGAGTGGAATTTAGATTAAAATAAGAAATTAATAAAAAAAAATTAAAAAACTGCCTATAAATACCCCTAAAAATTCTATAAATTTTTTTAAAAATTCATCACAAAATTCCCTAGATCCCTTGAAAAATCAGAGCAAAAATCATCCCTCATTTTCCCCAATCTCTCTCTTTTTCCCTCTTTCTCTTTCCTCTCTCTAGAATAGTACAAGAACCCTAAATTCAATTAGCCACTGTTTTATAGGAAAAATTTCACAAATCTCACTATCCATATTGTTCTAAATTCTCTTATCTACAAAACCCTTAAAGTAATTTCAAGATCCAACGGTTCAATCAACGAAAAAACACAAATAAAGATTTATTTGATGAGTTATGACATATAGTGAGGATTTATTTATTTTGGCATCAATTCTTCATTTCTAAGAAAATCAGGTAGGTGGATATAATCCTATATTCATTTTATGTCATGTTTGATATTTTTAATTTCACTAAATTTGATTTTTTGTTAATTTTTGGAAAAATCAAGTTCCAGCGAAAAACCATCCAAATCTACATCATGGAGGTCTTAGATTGAAAATCTGAGCCATCCAATCTATTAATAAGGGTCCAAAACTCCTAGGAGAATGGTAATAGAAAATTTTAATTGAGTTTTGATCATAGATTTGAAGGGATCTAACTAGACAGTCCAGAACAGACTGTCCGATCTCTGATAGATCAGACGAGATCCCAGGATGCACTTTCGGAACACCACACAGGGATATTCCCCGTGGGAACGTCTCTGTGCATGTGAACCATGTGCGGGGGCATTCATCTAGAGTGAAGGCCGGTCGCGGGTGAGCGAATGCAACCTGCTTCTTGGTGACAGGGACGTGACCCTCTCCACCAGGAGCAATCTGGCCATCATTCCATTGAGCCTAGATCAAATCTAAACCCTTGGAATGACTGTGAACTTCAAATTAAAATTTTGGAGTCATCTGAACTCCAAATCAAGATCCAAAAGATGCTATGGAAATCTTGTGATATCTAGTTTCATATGAACTAATAAAACTTAAGAAATATTTCAAGAAACTTTCTGTTTAAAGATAATAAGATTCTTACTTCCATGATCTTGAAGATATGAGATGATCAGACCTTAAGGATCTGATCTATTTATGTTATAATGATGAGGATATGTGGAATTAAGGGTTAATTATGACATATCTACAATGAATTGATGAAATCTAGCTTTTATGTTAAAAATACCCTAAAAAATTGTAAAGGAACCTTCTTGATCAGTAAGATCAAGCATGATCAAATCCTATGGATGGGTTAGATGGAGTTAATAATGATGAGATCTAGTAAGCTCATAGATCAATTATGATAAAAATATGTGAGGATGATCTTTGAACCTTTAATGTGATTAAAACCCTAAGATGAATGGTATAGACATAAACTCTAATGGTTGGATCATATTAAAAGACTTTAATAATCTTAAATTATTATTTTAAGTGTCTTTACTTATTAATTGAATTGTGAACTTGATTTATGGTGTGAAATAGGATCCATGCTAGTTTAATTCTTTACTTATAGTATAATTGCTTTACATTGCCTTAGATTATTTATACCTTGTACCATTATTCTTAGGTTTACATTGGCTTAAGCTTTAAAGTCTATACTTGAGTTATTGTCAAATCTTCTTAGTAGATTTGATTATTAATTAGTTATGATATAAAGAGTATAAATCACTAAAAAATGTAACTTAATGAGAAATTAGAGTTTTATGACACAAATAAGAAGGAATGACTTTACTTGGACTTAATTAGTAAGGGTTATAGTTAGTAGGAAAATATAAGGGATGGTTCACCATCTCCTTGGCCAAAAGTAGGAGAATAATAAACCTCCATGAATGAAATTATGGATATTCATGGAAATTAATAAAAATCAAGTAGAGACGAATTTAGGGTATACGAGCTCATAGAAACCTTATGAAAGGTTGAGCTAAGGTTACTCCAGTGGACGTTGAACATTATGGTTAAGGGGGTTCTCTAATAGAGCCTCGCTCTTTTCCCACATTCTAATGATGTTTGTTGAGGTCTAAATACCTCCTTATATGAGAATTGAAGTAACCACTTTTTTAGCAGATTGTAGCTAGTAAGCATTAGTCAATTGGAAATAAGAGGGGTTATCTAGAATTAGGAGTGAATAAATTATCCTCAAACCAGTAAAACACTAACTAGTTGAGAAATAATAATAAGAACATAAAAGGTTAGCAAATTATCTAATCCTAATAAAAATTATAAATAACATAAGAATGATCAAACAAGATCCAAGAGAGATCTTGAATGATCAAAAACAACAAAAGAAAAGAAATACAAATATAGAGTAAATTGCTGTTGTATGATTATACTTATAATATAGAGTTATTAGATTAGAATATCTGAACCCTTGATCATATATGATTCAAGGAGGAAAGATTCAGATCATCCTACTTAAGGATGATCAAAAGACTATGCAGTATTTACCCTTGGGTACAAGATAACATTATACATATGGTTCGACAGATATATGATGATCAAAGACTATGGTTGACTTCAAGGAATAGTAATACCTTATTGAGGTAGGAGGATTTTATGAATGCATCTACATGAAAAATACATGTTGGATACATGATCTTATGTCTAGAAATGTTGACAAGTATAATGTAAATACTTGTAATAAATTCCTTTGAAATTCATATGATCCAACCATTATGATGAGAACTTATATATATGAAATGGTTAAGTGTTGAGTTAAGGGAAAATCCTAAGTAAATATGGAAATAGGAAATTGTAATATCCTCAAATTGTAATTTTAAATTAGTGATAAAATACATAAATTAAATTAAAAATTTTATGCTTAGAATTTGGTTCTAAAAATTAAAAAACTAGAAAGTTCACGTTGATAGAATTCCAACAACATAAAGAACGTAGAAAATAGAGCTCAAATGGAGAAGTTATGAGCCGTTGAAGTGGAAGGGCAATTTGGTAAATTAGAGAGCCCAAAATACAGGGGGTTGTTTTGATCATGGCACCCCCTTCTACATGCCTCTATCAGATCCGGCAACTTCACCAAAGAAATCGTCGGTGGTAGAGTTTAAGGGAAAAGCTTTCCTTCCTCCTCCCTAGCCCAATCTCTCTCTCCCTAAGACCTTCTCCCCTCATCATCCTTTCCATCGCAAAATTCTTTCCACAAACCCTAACATTTGCAAATTTTGTTTTCCAACAGCTAGAGCTCCAGCAGTGTCAATGACCACCTAGCTGATCGAGGTAAGTCTCCACCCTCTTTTCCCTTTCAAGCTATAGCATGTAAGTGGTGTTGCAAGTATTGAAATCAGGGTTCGTCGTTTTTCTAGGGACTTGGTACGCCTTATTGTAGTCGTAGGATTTAGTAAATGAAACAGTCTCAAAACTACAATCCGTTAGTTCATATGGTACTTAACAAACCTAGGAACAAATCCTTTAAGTTTGAGGGTTGGTGATACAAAAAATTATGAAAAACCGTACTTAAGGAAATTTTAAGAACATGAGAAAAATCAAGAAAAACCTTAGTTTTTGTTAAAGTCAAGCCAAAGGAGTGTTGAAAATGGTGCAAAATTTGTGAAATTTGGGCACCTGTGGGGTCACCGGTGACGACCGCCTTCGGCTCTGGCGTCGGCGCCAAGGCGTCGACGTTGGGACGCAGTGCAGGACTCCCCAACAAAGATTCATGCGTGCACAGACATGCCTTGCGCACAGTCACGGAGGGGTGGGACGCTAGGCATCTTAGTAACCAGAACGCATGCGATGCGTCATGAAGGCATGATGTCTTGGAGACGCCGGTGTAACCTGGTGTAAACCAGTGCGAATGGCCCGTCTAACCAACTATAAATGAATGATATTAATTTATAAAGTATTTTCACAAAAAACTTAATTTTGAGAGCTATAGAGGTCCAAATCACGATAAAAAAACATCTGTTACAATCGTCTTAACGACGTGGACCTAACTTTAACTTAAAATCTTACAATTGACAACTTTTAATTTAGAAAAAATTATAAAATAGTATACAATAACTTAGATCCAGCCAATCAAATGGTGATCAGGCCCCAGAACTTGAACAAATAGATAATATATGGTACTAAAGTAGGGCCTAAGGAGTAAATTAGATGTAATTACTCTATAAATTGATCTAGACCATTAATCTAACTAAGATCTTTGGAAAATTATTGATTTGAAGATGATCTGACTGTCAGATTAATGTATAAACATTAGATACAAATGAACATGAGATGAGACTAAATTAAGAACCAATTCATAATTAAAGATCTTAGAGGATGATCCAAAGGGTGGATCACCATAAATTCCATTATGATGAAATAAATAACACCAAATAGTATTGTGGTATTGACAGGTACATTGGAATGTACAAGATAAGGGGATATAAACTTAAGTTGAGTGAGCTCACATTGAGGTAGGTGACAACATTTAATGTTATGTTTTGATTTTAAACTTTGCATTATCATATCATCATGATTTATTGTGATTTAATTGACACATTTTCTTTTAGTCTATGATTTTTTTAGATTCTGTGTTTTATGCTATGATCGATACTAGAATTCGATAATATATTGAATGAAATTATGGTCGATAATTTCATGAGATTGATACTCCATATTTATGCATAATTAGAAATTATCTTTCTTTATTGTATTACTGAAAATGATAGGTTTTCTTGAGAAAGGACAGTGGAAGCTTGGTGGCTGGTCCTTTTAAAGGCTAACCTCAGTATGAGGGGTGTGCCTTAAGGATTGCAAGTCACGAGTGCTCCTGATTTTTGAGATACGTGTTTTTTGTGTTTTATGATGGGTGCTCTCACTCGGTGGATGTCATGCTAAGAGGGAGTAGGGCTAGCCACCCACCCTCCAAGATTTGTGATGTGATTGTGATATGATAGACACCTGCCCACAGATGGCATTCGGTAGGGGTTTGGTAACATGGATAGTCCACACTACAGGTTCGGGCCTTTCCATGGGGATGGACGTTAAGTCTCTCATTATGGTGTCGACGAGGAACAGTGGTGGTTGAGACCCTAGAGGGTTGCCACTACAGCATGATGATCCATACTCTTGTTCTATATGCTTGCATGATGAGCATGGAGATATTGTTGTATACTTGGGTGTGATGACACTCGGAGGAGTGATATGAGTACTCATTATCTGTTTATACAAGTTTATGGGACACTCATGGGACCCACGTGCCTTAGGGTGTCTTGTTATGATTGTATGCTCATTTACATTAAGTCATATCATGTTTTAAACTTATAAGATGCATGTTTTATCATACATGATGTTTTGAGATTTTGTTAGCATTGCTTATAATGATTCTATTTTCATAGATGATAGATCTACTCATTATATTAGCACTGCTATTCGATTTATTCCATCATTATTACATTAAATGTCTATGTACCTACACAAGCAATAGCTTGCTGAGGCATTGCTTTGTTTTGCAATACTTTAGATCTCGAGCAGGACAGTAGGAAGGGCAAGACCATTAAGAGACCGTGATAGCAATGGGAGATTTCTTTACCTTGACTGATAGACAATGACATGAGTTAATAAATGAACTACCATTTGACTTTCTTTATGGAATGTATACTTTTATTTTATGGGATTGATTATGATAGTTATACATATGATGAACATTGAAGTGGGATGTTATGATGGATAGACCCTGGGCCACATTATTATTATGTTTTGGATATTATTGTTTTGAAAATAAAAGGCACTGATGATTTTGATGTTGAAAATGAAATGTGTTTTGTTTACTGTGTATTTATATTTATAATTTCAATCATGGTCGTAATGTTTTGGAAAAAGAAAATAACACTTGAAGTTTTCAGGAAATAGTCACATAAAGTAATTAATGGAAACTTTTTATTTTGGGATCCCAACTACAACTATTATTATTATTATTATTATAAAAAATGTTATAAAAATCTGGGGTGTTACAAAAATATTCCAGCCATAAGTAAAGAGACAAATTGTCTGATACGTATGAGAAATATTTTACATATAAGCATGGAGGCTTATGGTTTTGTTTTAACAAACATGAGCCTGGGGATGCTATGTTAGGGGAGTTATGAGGGTCTGGCCACCCACTTTCTAAAATTATGATATGATAGATACCAAGCCCAAAGAGAGGCTGGAAGTTGGGTGGGGCAATTATAGGAAGGCCACCACTATGAAAGTCCTGTCTCCCCATATGGGTAGTGACATAATTTATCCACCATGGTATTAGTGGAGTATGGAGTAGTTATCCAGGCACGCTGTATATATCAGGCTGTAAGCATAGTAGTCCTTGATATATTTTGCACTATGATGAATATGAAATAGGCATAGTGAAATGCCTTATGTTTTGGCATAATGAAATGCCAGGTAATTATATATTACCAGTATTTCCTAAGAAGGAAAATTCCTAGTATAGGACTAGATGAAATATGAATTTCCTATAGTGGAAAGAGTTGATCAACTTAGTTTGGGGAATGTTATTTGACTATTTTTCTGATTTTAATGGATTTATCCATATATAGTATGCATGTATAAGGATATACATATATGACAAAGTAAAGAGATTGATCCATAAGTATGTTTATGAATAGTGGGATTATGAAGTATTAGGATTATATTGTCAAATTATTATGCTTCTTGAATTTCCTACCAAGCATAACTTGCTAAGATATTGTAAATGTTTTAATGTTTACAATATCTCAGATACAAAGAAGGAGAATTAGGAGCTCAAGACTTGAGAAGATTTGGAAGAATAATTGAACATGGTATATCTCTTGAAGATTTGTATTTTATTTGAGATCATTCTATAGCATTGAGAGTTTTCATTGCATGGTAAGCTTTGAAATTTAAATTATGTAATTTGGACAAGTATTGTAGTGATACCATGAGCTGTATACTGTGAACCACTGGATGGATCCTTTAATTTAATAAAAGTATATTTCTTCAATAGAATTTTATCTTATATAAAATTCTACTTATGTTATGTATGAAGTAATAACTTAGGTTTTACGAAACAAGTTCTAAGGAAAAGAATTTTCGCTGCTTTGTTCTGCAATTTTTTTTTACTACTAAGAGCCTTGTCTTTGCAAAATGTATTATAAAATGTGTTATAAAAACTCGGGTTGTCACATAAGAATTGGAGAGGTCTTACATTAATTTGTAGAGCTAATCTTTCTCTTTATATCTTAATATGTTTGAATGTAATGTTTGTATGAAGTACTGTGCTTACCAAGAGTACCATTCATATAGAGTAGATGTCTAATGCATTGACGATTTTAGAGGTCTACTGTATTTAGATGTATTAAGCTTATTGAAAACCCCACATCTTCATAGTTAATTTCATACCTTTCAAAAGCTTGTCTTTGTGAAACCACATGAAATATTTCATTTTAATTAAAATTAACAAAAATCACATGAAATAAAATTAAAAAATTAGGGGTATTACATCTCATGTCAAATGTCCTGCTTAAGCTTAATGACCTGTATATTTCTAAAAGCAGTAATACCAAATAAATTTTGAGAGGATGATTAGTGTCACTATTAAGCCATAGAATGGATAAGCCTTAGGCTTACTATAGAACCATGTGAATCAGAGAAGATTCATGCACAATATGTGCAAAACTTATGTGATCGTGGTTGTAATTTATTTGATGATCAACGCCCGAACTTGTGTTATGGGTTGCCTAAATGGTAGACACTAGATCAAAATCTTCCCATAGTCACACTAGAATGATACACATGTGCATCAAGTAGGGTTTGCTTTTGCTGAAAGCCATCTAGGGTAATTGGTCACAGACGTCATAGTGCCTCACCTTGTTGTGCTTGGTCAAAGCTTAGGGGTGGCACTTTTCCCTTATTGAAGATATCTCAAGTAGATTTAGGAATTAGGATACGCTTATAAGTAGTTTGCTTCTTTGTTGTACTAGAGAAAAAAAAAGGGTCTACTTTCCTCAATGATGCAAAACATCTAGGCCAATACCATGAATGAGCCCAATAACAAAGTTACAATCCATCTTGTAATCCTACGTCTTTGATTTTGTCCCTGAGAAAGAAACTTGAAAAGGCAAACAAGCATTTACATTCATCACCAAGAACTTACTATCATCAAATAATAAATTTTTTAAAGAGAATGAGCCCAATAACAAAGTTACAATCCATCTTGTAATCCTACGTCTCTGATTTTGTACCTGAGAAAGAAACTTGAAAAGGCAAACAAGCATTTACATTCATCACTAAGAACTTACTATCATCAAATAATAAAATTTTTAAAGAGTCCTGGTAGGAGTAAACACCTATGATTGGATGAAATAGATGCTACCTTTTTTGCCTTTTCTTGGAAGATCTAAGCTATTCATCATGTTTGGCATTTCAAAATTAGGTAAGTACTGAGAAATCAATACATTTAGATGATCCTAACCATTTTGTGTTGGATCTTTAAAGAAACTAACAGGGCTATGGTGGTTCCGTAGTTCGATGGAGAAATTGTTGGGCCAGTAACCATTTATGTCGGCTCTTTTATGGGGATGTATAATTTTGAATGGATATCCATGGTTTTGAAAATTTGTTGGATTGCAAAAGGTTGTGTCATTTCAGATTTATCCATGGTTATGTCTGCTGAACCATGGATATCCGTGGTGTTGCAAAGATAAAAAAATAAAAAAATAGTGCCAACCAATGGGATTCATCCATGCTGACATAGAATGTAGTAAGAATTTTTTTGCATTATGGGCTTGTCTTTAGAGCATGTCCACCACATATGGCTTTCTATGTGCTCCATATAAGTATTAGGATATTGGAAAGCCAATTACAAGAACAAAAATCATGACAAAAACGATATAGCTGATGACATCACAACACTTGGAAGTGCTAAGATAAACGAGAGAGTCACGGTTAGCAATTGTAGTAATTATCCTCTGCACAAGAGCTCCTGGGATTTTGAGATACTTGTCTGTCACTAACTTGTCTTACTGGCTTGTCAAACTGTGGTTTATGCATTATATATACCCTATGGAACCGGTCTGATCTTTCCTCTTATATTTTCATGAACTCCAAATAAATCGTCGCAGTTATGAGAGCATGGGTGGTTCTGGTCATATCCATATAAAGTTGCTGATACAATCCCTTCCAGTTGTTCGAATATTTGGAGAATAACCATTGCTATGTGTGCTAAAACCTGTGGGCAAGGCCGGAAGATTCCAGCGATAGCAAAGACCCTACAATTAGTTTGTTGTAACATTGTATCTATTTGAACATACTTCACATCCAATCTGAAGAGCTGATTGTCAAGCTAGATCGACTCAGGTAGGCCCAGGTATGCTTGGGACTGAATTGAATCCTTAGTTAGAGAGAGGGGGTAGAACGAAAATCGAGTGAAAGTCATAATAGCATTCCCAGTAAAAGAGGGTCGAGAATGAGGTGAAGGTCTCTGTAAACTTTTTTAACCATGGACATGTGAATAGACACTGATAGCAGAAGAAATGAGAGTTCGGTTACAAGTTTTAGATGGACAAGATGTGCAACACGCTCAAGCCCTTGCCAACTACCAGCCACCATATGTGGAATGGATCGATGGCGAATGGTATATAATCTACCAACAATCAATCCGCAAGCACAATTGGTTGAAACATGTAAAACGTGGTGTATGACCTGATTCTTCAGGTTGAAACCTGTTTGGAACACGTACAAGAAGTTTAAACCTGAATCACACGCCCAATAATATAATAAAAGTGAACCATCCATAATATCCAAAAAGACTAATATATAGATAGATAGGTTCATTAGAATCCCAAATCCATAGACTGTAAATAACAAAAAGTGATCCCAAAATAGCCAACACCAAGTTGCAGGTAGGAAATCGGTGATAGAAAGAGGAAGAAAAAGAAAAACCAAGAGGGTTTTATATGGTTGCTCATAAAAAAGAGTGGCTTTAGGAGAAACGCGTGATTGGAGCTAACTCGCAGTCGACCCCTCCAATGGCATTAAGTTCCATCTATCTATCTAACTCATTTTGAACACAGCAAAGAGCTTGGATTTACAAAATGTTATCCATCAAGAATAAAAAGGGCAGCAGCGTCTTCTTACTCAGATGATTCAGACTCAATTTTTATGCAACTTTCTTCCGTTGCAGACCAATCAGTTGAATGAATGGGATAATGAAATAGGAGTTCTCACTCATTTATTCTCCAAGTGAAAATATAAAGAGGGCAGCCCCCGTGCACGAAGCTTCTGCGTATGCAGAGTATAGAAAAGGGGTGGACTATAAGGGTCGATAGTACGCAGCCATATCTTATATTTTGCAAGAGGCTGTTTCCAATCTTAAACCTGTAACTTTAAGGTCACAGAAAACAACTCTAACATTATGCCAAAACTCCCCTGTGTCTAAGTAAAAATATGCGCAGCGATAACCATCCTTTAAGCGACTTCACGAAGAACAAACAAGCAACCGCAGTCGCGCGGCAAGACTTCTATGCCACTGACTTTAGTTTTACTGACAGCCGGGTCCGTCTCATCTCATCCCATATTATTGCAACTGGATGTTAGAAGCCCAAACATGACTGTTAGTTACGTTTAGGCATCTGGAAAAATGTAACTTTAATCAATGGAAACGGACGGTTCACATTCGACGAACCAAACACAATCTTTTGAACTAGAGTCATCTGATCAGCCTGGTGTTTGGGCCACTAGATATCCAATGCTGGGTAAACCAGATAAATGGCTAGACCGAAACTACTGACGAGTGAGGCTGCACGGCATTGCAGCATTCCTTTCACTATCCATAGAATAGAATAGTGGAATTGGTTGCCATAATGGCCGAAGCCAAAACTTCTTATATATGAGCCATATGAAGGATTTTATTGGCAATAATGGCAATATTGGCTTCAATTTTTCTTTATGAGATCACACGTTTTAAGATGGAGCAATATTTTATATTTTAGCATTATATTTATATTTAGGCATATTTTACATGTTTTTTATATATTTATTTCTACCTGCTATTTTAATGTGAGTTATTAGATTTTTGTATTCTATCGAGTATACTGATCAGCTGTTTGTTTGCCGTTCTGTTTATTTTTTGCTATAAATAAATAAATAAATATATATATATATATAAACAAATAAGTTAAAAGGATAGATAACATAAAAAGTGCATGATTATAGAATAAGAAAAGTGATACAACAGCCTCTTATTTTATTTTTATTTTTATAAAATTTTGAATGGTGAAATTTTTATTTTTGATAAATTAGCCCCCAGTAATCTTTCATATGCCTACAACTCTATTTGGGCCTAGTTTTGTGAAGATCAAGTCTTTTAGAAAGTTGTTTGTGACTTAACTGAGCTTCAATCTAAAATTCACATTGATTGGATAATCTTAGTGTTACGACCCGGGTTTTATATGATGCAAATTTGATAAAAAGGTGAGATCTCTTGTTTTATAAATATGAAATGCATGAAAATTTTTTTGTTTTAGAAAACAATCTTTTGTATAAAACCTCGAGTGTTAAAACATTTTTCAATTATCTAGCCATGGCATAGTTTTAAATTGAATCTATTCCCAAGAATGTGTTAGTCACAGCCTCAGCTATAGAGAGTAACTATAATCAAGTAACATTGAAAGATAAGGTAGGGGTTTACTTAGTTGCACTTAGTCTGAGTGTCTTTTGTCACAAGCGTTCCTTGCCCTTAAGTGTTTGAAAAATGTTGAGGACTGGGTGAGTATATACTATACTCAGTAGGAGTCTATCACTACTAGTTTTATAATGCATGCGATGTTTAAAATCATATGCTTCTTTCAAAACATGTGCATGTTTGAATACTCAAGTTCATTATCGAGATTAAAAACCATTATCGAATTGGAATATTGACGACTTAAGGAAATCACATAATCCAAGTCGAAAGTATCATATATATATATCATAATATAATGGTGTGTATAAGATGCTCCACTGAATCCAACTCAGGGATATATGGTATGGTCGACCAACTTCATGTCATGTCATATGCAATGCAAATAAATCCTCAAATCATAGGGTCCAACTATGCCCACGACCTCACCACTGTGTGGTCCCTGGGTACCTAGGGACACAGGATCATATACCTCCATGGGGCATATGACACTTCGACCTAGTGCCGTGACACCAGTGGTAGCCCCCTGTACCACATGCAGTCGAAGTAGGGACATGCCCTTTTTGGGCATGGTACCCATCCACCTAATAGTGGTAGAGGCTGGGAGGCCACCCCAGACCTCTCGGCATAGTGCCCACGAGCTTATTAGCCCAAATCATATACGATCAAACAAGCCAAAAACTCCTCTTTGAGTCCCTCAAAACTACCTGACCCTTACAACTGCCTACCCAGCGTCTTTTGGGCACTCCAGCGTCTTTTGGTAACCCTCACGGACATGTAATTTTGCAAGAACTCAATGCTCACAAATCATGCAATATATGCAATTATTTGCAAAGCATGTCTATGCATAATGTTTTTATCCTATGCATGCTGAATTCATTTATATGCTAAACAAGTCATCAAATAAGTCATGCTAAACAAGTCATATACGTATACTTAAAACATGCAGTTCCAAAACAATCATGGCTCTTTTTTTAAAAAGTCTATAGCGATAGAGCACCTACCTGGCTAGGTAGCGCTAACCCCTTTGTCCTCGTATGCTCATGGTTTGGGGAATCAAGGTTAGTTTGGCCTATCTTTTATAGGTTTTAGAGTGGTTGGTCTTACTACTTAGGCATTAAGGGTTCATCCCTATGCCTATGAGTGTCCTAAGGTCCTAATTGGGCCTTGGCATCATTAGTTTTCCAAAGGTCTAGTGGCCACGCCCCACCATCCTATTCTAAGGGTCGTGCCCACCTTTGATTGGGCCTTGATCAGGGATTTTATAGTTGGGGTGTGTCCGCGTCGTCGATACAGACACAACGCCTTTCGCGGCGCCTCAATTAGAGCCCTAGATCTCAAGTTATAGCCTTTTTTGTGCCGAGTGTACATAAAAGGGTCAAACAAAGCAAGGTGGAAGCTAACGCGTCCCGCGTCAGCAGCAGGCGCCATAGCGGGCACGTCTGCAGACGCACTTGGCTTCCGCCCAACATTCTCTTTTGCGGGCGCGTCCACGGACGTGCCCGTCTGGTTTTTTCGACACACAGCATGCGTTTCGTTCGTTGGGGGACTGGGGCGTCCTCGGGACGCCTTGGTACGACCTTGTCGAACCAGTGCGGCGCAGGGATTGTCCCTGGGTCCTTTGTGACTCTCCAGGGCCCATTTTTGCATGAATTTTCATGCAAAAACTTAGGGAAACTTAGCCTAGGACTAATGGGAAGACGGGTTTGGAGGGATTTTGGGCATACCTGGCTCGTTGCTGGGTTTTTCTCCATGTTTCTTCTCTTAGTTGCTTCTCTAAAACTGGTTTTTCTCAAGCTTTTGGGCTGCCATTAGAGGCGCCCAAGGGCTCTATTTATAGAGCTATAAGAGGGTTCTGGAGGGGGCTCTCACCGCCCTTGAATGGCGGTGGAGAAACCTCCAGAATGGCGGTGATTTCTCCTCCAAACACCGCCGTTGTAGAACCCTCTAGGAAGTTGAAGAAAGGGGGTGCCCGTATCAAAACGGCCCCCTGTGTTTTCCAGGCTAAATCCGTTTTTAGTAAAAATTATATTTTTGCCCCTGAACTTCAAAGGGCCATAACTTGCTTATTTTAACTCCGTTTTTGGTGATTTTGGTCTTGTTGGATTCCTTTTTCCGATACACACCTAATGGTACCATTTTCAGGACCAAATTTCTGGGTTCAGTTAAGGTGAATGGTGAAATGACCAAAATACCCTTATTTCCAAAAAGTGAACTTTTCATTGCTAACTTGGGATTTCAATGTTACAAAATTGGAGTCATTACACTTATCCACTATTTTCTTGAGTTGCAAAATGAATGGTCAGAAGTTTCACCATCTATTTTATAATTGAAAACAACAATTGCTAGAATCATCTAATGGATGAGAATTTTTTACCATAGCTCATCCAAGTTGTAATATTCTCAATGATTAGGATCTTCACAAAAAGGCCTTCTCTGGCGCCCTCTTCACCAGGGGGGCCACGACGAAACAAGGGAATGAAAGGTCACTTTGCGTTGGATGCTCTTTACCCTCCCCATAGTGATGGTTCTATTGTCTTGGGGAGTGTTGAAGCTTGCTTCTTCTCCAAAATTTTCTTGGTCTTCAACCATATAGAGTTACAACCATCCAAAAGATTTGTGAGGAGTAATTTATAAAAATAAAATAAAATAATAGGGCAATTATATCACTTTCCTAGAATAAACCATATTCTTAACATAACAATTCAGAGACAACTGCATGAAAGTCAGAATTGTCCAAAATATCAAATAGACCATCAATAAAAATATAAGATTTTCTAAGCAAATACCACATAAAAGAATTCCTACATAAGGAGTAAAATGGTAAAATAGGTATTATTTTTAAGCCAATGATATCTAATGCATAAAATAGGTATTATTTTTAAGCCAATGATATCTAATGCACCAAATGAATAATACATATGGGTCCTAAATAGGCCCCACTTTTGGATGACTGAAGCTGTTCATTTTATTGTCCCATCCATAGATAAGTAGTCATTCAAATAATGCATAGATTGGAAGATTTCAACACATAAAAAGGTATAATTTTTAGTGCAAGAAGCAAATGTTTAGAGACTTATGTCAGCATAGATTTTAGGATGTTAGAATCATCCAATCTTTAGAATCTAGTGTTTACTAATTATCCAAGGTCAAAGCAATAAAATGAATGGATTTTATTATCCAAAGGTGGGCCCTCTTCATGGCAAATGTAGACTCACATCTTTTGTTATTTATCTCTAGAACATCATAAAACTTATGTATTTCAATTGTTTATGTGTGTATATCAATTAGACCCTTAAAAAAACCACACAAATGAGAATACGAGATGAATATTGGATATAGCACCCAATATATCTAATATTTTGACTAATATACCCATTATATGTGATATATCAGCCTATCCGTACCAATATCTACATGAAATTCAATTTATCACAAACATCGGTAAAATTTTGAATTGCTACACTGAATTTATCGTAATATAGGTTATCTCCTTGATATCTTCTTCCACGATCCTATCTGATAGATTATTGTTTAAACCAAAAAAGTGATCCCTGAAGACCAAAGCCTGAGAAGGTGCAATTTGGCATCAATCAGGTAATCTTAGTCAACGTGCGTAATTTCAAAGGATTTATGAGATTGTACTCAATTACAAGAGCTATAAGCTATTCACAAAGTCTTAAAAAAAAAAATAAAAAATACAAGAGCTAAGACATAAATTTTGGCGTTTAAAGTTTTCTAAAGAGTTGGATTTTTTAAAAAGAAAAATAGTAAAAGTGGATGATTGCAAGTTTTTACCTCAAGAACCCATAGGATAAAATATCCAAGCCAATCCTAACATGATAGATGAGATAGATCTTAAAAAAAATGTTTTACAATGTGTGAAAGAAGGGTGTGTACTCCTTACACTCCTTTTGAACGTGCACTCTTGGCAAGACTCTAACCATAGATACAAACTTATTACAACTTTATAGTAAAGTTTTATCAATGGCTAGTTATCCCTAAGAGCACAAGCACAATGTTTTTATTTGAACAATGGATTTTAAACAAGCAAGGCAAAAATATTCTAAGAAAAAGTCATAAAATAAATTTGATTATGATGCTAATTCAATTTTAGATTATATTTTAACTAGACTCATAAGCAATGTTTAGGATTCAAAAAAATTGACCATGAGCTTTATATTTTATTTTATCAATTTGTGTCTAGTTCGTTAACTCGCAATTAAATTTAAAAGTGGAGAACCTTTGAAGAATTTGGGAATAAATAGCTAGATAAAAAAGTTAGAACTTCTTCAAATATTTTCAACTATTCCGAGAATGAGACTATGACCAGAAGTACGCTTCCTTCATTTTTCTATGTTCACTTGAATTATTTGACTTCTTTCATTATGTTGAATAGTTAAATATTGACTAATAATAAATTATAGTAATTAAACCAAATTGATGTCAAAGCTTTAAAATTGGGCTATGAAAATGTTATTCTTAGTAGTTGATAAACAATTCTTAGAAGTCATAATGCAAATTTATATTTCTTTTAGCACTTAATTAACATATAATGACTTCTCTATCATCATCAAGACCTTATCCTGATTAGGGGTCGGTCATATAATGAATTCTTTATATTTAATATTTAATATGACATCTACTACTTTAATGCCCTAGATTCATTTTTGTTAGAAAAATCTTAGTAAGTGACAAAAAGATGATGGCTAATGCATCCTTCTTCTTTTTCTTAATGGCAAATGGACAACACATCTTAATTGTTTTTTAATAGAACTTATAAACGATAAATATTTACGCAAACTAAGGGGCAGCCTAGTGCATAATGCCTTAGCATGTGCAATGTTTAAGGAAGGGGTAAACCATAAAAAGTCTATAGTACATAGCCTTACCTTGTATTTCTGCAAGAGGCTATTTCCATGCCTCAAACCTATAACCTCTAAGTCATACGACAACAACTCTATCTTTGTACTAAAGGCTCCCTTTTAAAGATTTGCACAAGCAAGTAAGATAAAATTTTATTTATACATAACATTAAGTTTATCGGTGTAATATTAAACTCTTCTCAATTAGATAATTTATCATCAACATCATCTAAAATACTATGGATTAAATAGACTAAAAACAAGAGTTATTGCTGTCAGCATCATCATCTAAAATACTATTGATTAAAGCTACATACATAGACTCATCCTTTTGGATTACATATGTCACCATATAATTTCTATATCCATAATAAATTTCTAAAAAGTTTTAAGTAGAATACTATAAGTAGCACTAGGCCCCACATTGCATATTATAAAAGTTTTTTAATTATTTATATTGTTTGATACAAAATTCTGGGCTTCTAATTCCCAAGCACGAATTTGTGATCTCCAATCAATCTAGGGTCAACAACACTTCAGCAAAGCCAAATAGGTTGACCTAAAGAGGAATAATTTTGGGGCAGGTCCCGTAGAAAACATATCGAATAATAGAATTTCTCTGAATTTTTGCTAAATGATGCTTCTTTCTGCAGGGGTAAAACCGTCAACTGAAAGATTCTTCCGAAAAGTGGAGTCGTGTGTGGCCCCAAAAAGGACCCAAGAAAACGCGTCCTTTCCAAATCCCATGTTTTGGTCAATTCTAACGGAAATCCGTTGTCACGCGCCGCAGGTCACATGAACCCTTCCATATCAACCTCTGTCGCTATCAAAAAGGGCATTTCCTAAATGCCACTGCATTCTAGCGAATTTTCTGTAATGACCCAAGGATGTTTATCTCAAGGCAAGTTTGAAATTACCGAAATATCCTCGTTAACCTCGTTTATTTGGATATCGAAGACATCCATGCTACGTTCCCGCTTTTGGGCGGTACACAAGTCCACCCACCCTTTTTTTAGTAAATCTAAGCCCTTTATTAGGTTTAAAATGGCTTCTATCATTTAAAATAAAATTTATAGGTTAGAGATTTAAATTTATGTTCATTCTATGCTTTTGGCCTATATTTCTATGAGCAAAAGATAATAATTATCTATGTTTATTAATTTTTTCAAAAGCCCAAAATTAGTAATTAACATTTAAATGAATTGACTTCTCATGAATTATTTTTTGATATAGGGAACATGATGATGCTTAAATCTAAAAAAAATAATTTTCTTTGAAAACAAAAGGGTATGGACTTCTTCTTATGCACAAAAGCATGACTGCCTACAGGAACACATGTATGCAACTCTGGATTCATTCATTACTTTTAAGAACATCTCTCCTAGTGTTAACAAATTTCTTAAAAAGTAGATAGTTCGGTTATAAGAAAACACTCTTCATTATGTGGTTGTATATATGAGTCTCCAGAGTAGTCCATGCTCAAAAAGTGCGGAAGGGGTCTATGCCACTCTCTTGAGGCTTACGTCTTGATTTTTTAAGTAATCTAACTTGTTCATTTCATTCACAAATTCTCGGGATGGGTGCATACAAATTTCATACTACATATGCATTTCGGGTAGGTTATTTTTCTTAAAATATTGGTATTATTGTATGTACATATATATATATATATATATATTAACATCCATATTTCAATTCAATGGACCCGCTAAAGAGGTTTCCATTGAATGAAATGACCGCCCATCTTGAGGAGTTATAAATCTGACAAATGGCTTGGATCACTAAAAAATTCAAGGGAAAAAGCCTAATAAGGGATGTGAACTCCTTCCATACTTTTTAAGTGCAGACTGCTACCTAGATTCTACTATATATATAGCATGGAAAGTTTAGGAATCCAAACTACATTTTTTTCATAGAGAGTGATAATCTTTTCATAGATCTAAACTGTTCATCATACTCAAAATTGCTTGGATAGGTTAAATAAGAGTTTTCATAGTTATTATATGTTTTAAGCTGATGTTTCTCTGGATTGAAAATCATGACCATTGATTTTTTTAAAAAGTTTTCAAACTTGAAAAGCAAGTGATTAGGATCATCCAAACTTGTTCAAGTTACCTAATTTTTGTATTCCAAGCACGACAAACAGCTTAGATCTTCCAAACAAAAGAGTTAAAAGGTAGTGTAGACTCCTTCCATGCTTGAGCCTAGACTCTACCTACACTCACGTCTCCTTTTGCTTCAAACCATAGAGTCATAGACTATGAGGATAATACCATTCCTTACTTTTCCTCAAAACATAGCATTCCTTACTTGAAACTCTTCATGCATTTCTTACATTTAAAGGAAGGAAACTCCATGGGTTCATATAAAAACCAAGGACACGATCTTAAGGTGACAACCCAGGAGAAAGAGAGAGGGAGATCTTGACCGACTGTTTGGTATTTCGAAGAAGCAGATCGACAGTCCATTGGGAGGTTCTGGCAAAAGCTACAGCCACTTTTTATCTCGTTGGGTCTGTACTGTAAGAGATCAGTCTACTTTGGTTATCTGTAAGTCTTGTAGATATCTGGTTGTCATGTGTCACTTCCTTCATGTTTCATCTACTTTCTTTCATTTTATTTATTTATTCTTTCTTTTAAATAGATGATAAATGTTCCTTTATAATTCTCTCATATTTACTATCCACATATCTACCGGACTTATTTTGATATCTATCTTTCAAATAAGCTTTAGTATTTTCTACTTTTATTTTCTCTGCAGAGTGGATTGGATCTAATAATCCTAAATTTAGATTTCTAAAGATATTTTATTTTTAAACATAAATAGAAATTTCTCCTACAAGATTTACACTTTCTATCCATCTTTTAAACCTAGCGGTCTATTTTACGCTGAAAAAATTGAAAGCCATAAATGCACACACACATATATAGATATCTTTTGGAGTAACAATAAAAGCTCTGATATAGAACCTTGAATTTAATTTTAATGTCCTCAAAAGGCCATAATGTATGATGAGTATGCATAGATGGGTAACTATTTTGCAAAAATAAAAAATAGAAAAATCAAATAAGATTATATTTGACAGCTGAAATCTGACTTTTCATATAATACTTGAGTGAAAATATTAAACAATATGAATTATTCTTAGCTCTCACAACAATATGAAGGGGAGCCTTGGTGCAAGGTAGAGTTGTTATCGCGTGACCTTGAGGTCACAGGTTCGAGGTGTGGAAATAGTCTTTTTCAAAATGCAAGATAAATATTGAGCCTTGTGATCCTCCTCTTCCCAGACCCCGCGTACATGAGAGCTTCATGCACCAGTCTGTCTTCTTTTTTTTCTCTAGTAGAATGTGTTTGTTGTGTTTAATGCACTTATTGTCACCAAATCTTGATTACTTTAGCATCTGGACAAGGATTAGAATAACGCTGGCCAAAATATTCTTTGCTAAGTTGGAATGTAAGTTATATACGCAACAGCATCGTTGAAGTATGGGTAAGAAATCTCCATTGGAAGGTTTTCGACGGGAGGGACCGTTGCCAAAATGAAGCTTCTGCTAACTGTGAGAAGAAGTTGAGTTGGAAAGGCAAGTCAAGGATATCAAAGTTGGTTAAGCAGTCTACGGGCTGATCACATGCTTGCTCCGTTTGGTCAGCTCTACTCAGGATCAGTCTCTTTGTACTACTACATATTTGGCATTCTTAAATCAAATGGGTAGCGTCGTAAAAGAAAATCTTATCACATGGAGCTGCTGCATATGCGGGTCTATAAAAATGATAGACTACAAAAGATCTATAGTATGTAACCTTATCTTGTATTTTTATAAAAAGCTATTTTCATACTTCAAGCTATAACTTTAAAGTTTCACGAGAACTCTAATGTCATGCCGAGACTCTCATTCTACTTTTACAACTACGAGGGAATAATCCCTTTCTTAAGGGAGGAGGTAATTTATTATGTAGTATTTAAGTAATTCAAAGTGAGCCAATATGGACATGTGCCACATCTTACCTTGTTCGTCGGCCTCTTCAACTTGCCAAGTAAGATTTTCTGGTTCATACCAAAATGCCAATTATTCAATCTAATCTAAGCAATTACAACGAATTATCCCATCTTGTTCGTCTTGCAAATTTTAGCTGGACCCATCAGATCCATCAAATTGCGGCATGAACATCGTCTGTTCTATGCTCTGTCTCCAATTTCCTTTCTCGATTAAGAAAGCTTGTACTTCAAGCTGCCATGACACGTGGCCATTCAGATGCTAATCTGAACGTTGATTGTATATGGGTCCCACTTAATGGGGCCGGAAGGCTTAGTCTGGGAATGTAGTTTCGTAAGAAGTGGGACGGGTGTAGTCGTAAATAAGATCAGAAATCTGGGTTATGCTCCTGTGCCGACCCTTTATATTTAATACAAGGAACGCGTACCGGAAACGGGCGAAAGAGAAGCAGGATCCTAGTTTGAGTCTTGTCGTGATTTATCGCTTTCGTAAGATTTTCTTCCTCCCGGAAAACTGGAAAGACAAATCTGAATCCGTTGAAGTCTTGGTCAGATATAGATTAGATTGAGAATTTCATTCGCCCATCTCCTGCTCCGAATCCCGCAAGCCTGAAAATCTCATCTGAAAGACACAGACAATGCTCGGAGTCTCTGCAATTTTTATTTCCTCCCAATAGGAAGAAGGAAATTAATTTCCATACTTTTCCTCGTTCCTTTCATACAACTTGATTCGAATATCAGAAAATCACTGTTTGACTGAAGTAGTGTTAGAAGAAGATTAAGTTTCTTTCTGGGAAGATTTTGTTTTTCTTCTTTAATTTCGGATTTTTAGAGCGGCGGAGAGGAGAGGCTTTCTGAAAGATCAGAAGAAAAAGGAAAAACTGCTTTCCCATTCTGTTCTTGCTCTCTGGTGTTTCGGAATGGGGAAGGTGGCAGTGGGAGCTGCCGTGATTTGTGCTGCGACTGCATGTGCAGTTATGGCGCCCATTGTGTACTACCGAATGAAGAGTTTGTTGAAGTGGGTCCGAGCGATGGCAATACTGAAGGAATTTGAGGACCAGTGTGCTACTTCGATCGAAAAACTGCGACAGGTGGCAGATGCTATGACCGTTGAGATGCACGCTGGGTTGGCATCGGAAGGTGGGAGCAAGCTCAAGATGCTCATCAGCTATGTTGATAATCTCCCAACTGGGTAATTTTGTTTTTATATTTTTTAGCTTTTATTGACATTTGTTATTATTTTAGTTCTATATGGTGTTGATGTTTATATGGGACGGAATAACGATCCATTGCTTGAGTTATCCCTCGACAGTGATCTTCTCTCAATCTATTATTTGCAGAGCTGGAGTGTAGGTAAAATTTATTTATGAACAAAGAGGTTAAGGTTTTGATTTTGCCTACATTCTTTGGGCTGCAATAGCGGGTGAAAGGGTCTATCTGTGGCTAACTGATTCTCTATTATGCCATCCTTGTGCCAGGGAGCTCCGATATAGAGCAAATGCTACTGCTTTTCATTTTCATTATTTGATTTTGAGCATGTTCTCGACATGGGGTTTTATGTGGTTGGTTTTGGTGCATGTGATTGGATGATCTTAGCTGGGTTTGTTGTTTTCTGGGTGGATTAAATGGTAAAGTCGATGAAGTTAGGCATTTGAAGAAAAAACCTAACAAAGGAAACAACACAGCGGAGAAAAAGTTGTCTTTTTCTTTTCTGTCAATCTACTGTAATTCCAAATGAATGAAGTATAAAACAAAGAAAGGACTGTCAATAGTAAAAACAATGAAGATGGGATGTAGTTTTGTGTATAACTTACTAGAAATTTTAGCATTTACCTGAACGTGTAGGAGCTGTTTGGCTAGGAGATATTATGCCGTGGACATTATCTCATTCCTTGCTATCGACAGGACTAAAATGTATATAAAGTATTTTACATACAAGCAAAGCAGCCTAAACCATGGGCTATTTGTCCATGAATAACATATTCTATGCTTGATGGACGCTAATTGCAGTGGTTAAAATCATTGCATGTGGATTTATCGTGGGTTTTGAGACCAATGTGCCTAACAGAGGGATCCATAAGAAATTGCGACATAGAACTAAGGGAAAGAATATATTTGAGAGAACTTGATACAGAACTCAACCAAAGCAGTTGATGGTAGGAATACAGAGTAAAACAGCAAAAATAGATATCAAAGGATGTGGAACAACTCAGAAAGTGTTATTGGAATCACTCCAAATGATTAGGCATCAGATCTGTGCTGTTGCGAACGCATTGGCCTCAAAATATCTAACTTCTTCATTGATCTAAAAGGCTTCTGCAGCAATTCTATAAATCTCATGGGCAATACTCTTCAAATCTACTCGTTATTCTTTTCCTAATATGCATAAATAGTTATGGGAAAGAAAGGCAATCAAGTCTGGCCAATGTTAGTGATCCTTTGTGCATATGCATTTATGAAAACAGAAGCTGATCAAAGACTGGTTAACTCTTGAGATGCAATTGCGCACAAGCACTTATAGAACCTCACACTAATAAACTCTGGTCAACATATCACATAAATTTCCATGAGGAATTATAGAATCTTGTTAACTATCTTCTTTAGTGGCCTTTGGAGTAAGCCTACTCCATGGGCTTTTAGTTATGTCACTTTTATCCAAATCTGGGCCATTATTGTCTAATCATAACCTCCAATAGGGTCCATGTGGAGCCTTCGTTATTGTCATGGTTCCAAATCAATGCTTGGTCCTGACTATTCTGCCCTTCCCGTGTGTTGTGCTGTAATTTTAATCTGGCCTCTATCAACTGGAAATATCTTGTAGGGTCTTTTAGAAACTGAGTTAAGCCTATTAAATAATTGGAAACATGTGCCAACTTTGCACATATAATCCAGGCTCACATGTTAAGCAGTGCATTCATGTTGATTGTGGACTGAATATGTGTAAAACATCTGCAAGTTATCCAAGCAAGCAAATATTGGTGTACAGCAAAGTTTCAGATCTCTTCCAGGGCCTGATGGAAAGTAGGAAATATGGGATAGTACTGATAAGTATACTTGATTCTCATGTTGAAATGGTCTAAAAACTATGAAAGTGCTTCAAAAACTCGCATCATCATGCCTGCAGTGCTGAAGCATGAGTTATTGAATAAAAATGTTTCCTGGAAGCATCATAATCTGTTTTCCATTCTGTAAGTTGATCGAATTGACTATTCTAAAATATCTAATTGAGCTGTAATGGGCTCTAAAGAGATGAAAGCATTTAATTCTGGTGGTGTATTTCTGACATGAAATTCTTTCAATCATTTAATCCATCAGAGCTCTCTGAGTTCTCATCTAAATATAAGTCTGTGCTTTGATCTGGGTTTTCTATAGTTTCTCTTATTTCCTAATAGGTTCATGTTTACCCATTCATGTGATCATTCTATATTCTGGCTCCATGAGCAACTGATGAGGGAAAATAAATATTATATGCTCTTTTAGGATGCTGTCTAAGGCTCCAAGGTCTTGAGCTTGTTGTAGAATTAAAGACTTCCAAGATATACTTTGTCTTATTCTCTATATTGTTTCAGGGATGAGAAGGGAGTATTTTATGCACTGGACCTTGGTGGGACAAACTTCCGTGTGTTGCGTGTAAAGCTGGGTGGAAAGGAAGGTCGGGTTGTAAAACAAGAGTTTGTGGAGGTGTCCATTCCCCCACATTTGATGGCTAGGACTTCAGAAGTAAATGCCTAGCCCTACTTGTCTAAATTGCTGGTCAATCTTTTTTCAGAATCAAACAGCATGTCATTAAAATCTTGATATTACTTATGATTCCAGGCTCTATTTGATTACATTGCTGAGGAGGTAGCAAAATTTGTTGCAACGGAGGGTGAAGATTTCCATCTTCCTGTTGGCAGGCAGAGAGAACTTGGTTTTACATTTTCATACCCAGTCAGGCAAACATCAATTTCTTCTGGAACTCTAATCAAGTGGACCAAAGGCTTCTCTATTGATGATGCGGTTAGTTCTATACCTAGCCACTATTGCATTCATGTGTGCTACAGCTCTACACAGAAGGAAGTGTTGCTGTAGATAAATATTTCTGTTTGTTGAGAACTCATATGGTTGCTTCCTTTCCATACTCTCCCAGCTTAAAAGAGAGTAGGAAGTAGCTTTGCAGGACACTCATGCACTCCAGTACCTATAATACGTTTCTGATAAGATCCAAGCTAGTTGTTGCTCCAGTTCAAGGACACAAGGACCTTAATCTTAGGGCATGCTTGTTGTGTGAGAAATGTTAAGGTAATCTAGTGGTTTTCTTTACCCGGTGGATTTAGCCGTAAAGCTTATCTACCAAGAGACCCCAATGGGAGAAGTTGGAATCTGCCACTAGATCATTCATAACAAACCAATTGTAGTTAAGAACACCTCTGATAGCAAGTGAGAAGAACTTGGTAAAGGCCTCTCCCTTATTTAGCATAATGTGTTGGAAATGTAAACTTGATTTAGGCCAAATTTAATTGCGTAAGGGCCCATATTCTAGAAGGCTCACATTGAATAGATAAAAAGTCCATCTTCTAGCCAATATTCTAGAAAGCCCACTTTCTAGAAAGTTTTGCTACAAAAGTCAATTAGAAATATCTACATACTTTGACAATAGAGCTAGATATTTTGGAGAGACATCTAGATAACAAATTGTAGCCACAAGATTAAAGGTGTGTTGGTATAATCCTAACAATTGGTTAAAGAGGTGCTACTAGTATAAATAGGGGAGGTTACTCACAAGTTGTATAAAGCAATTTTGAAAATCAATACAAGCTCTCTCTCTTCCTTTCAAGCCTCCAAGTCCCTTCTTCATTTGTAAATCTTTTTCTAGCCTCCAAAGCCTTCCTCAAGATGGAACCTGCTTTCAAGACTAAATATATCTGCCACTAGGTTTTCTGCACTTGTAGCACTTGGCTTTATTCAGTAAATCGTGTTTCTCTTGGTTGCTTTTGTGTTACAAACATGGACAGATGTCAGTATGATGTTGATCTTCAAGTATAATGGTTACAAGGGGCAAAGGAGCTAAAGAAAGGATGGGTATTCTGTTCCTCGTTGTGGTAGAGTCATTTCTCATCAATCTCCTGGGCATGTACTTTAGTGGAGTTAAAGCTTTATGGCAGCTCTCATGCAAAGAATATTTCTATGTTGCCTCATCCAGAGCATACTTGATGTAGAGCGACCCTAAGGCTTAAAATTTGGATGAAATTTCAAGTACTGAGTAGAGATCTATGGTTAAATAAAAGAGTCCAGAAAGATATTATTGGTTCCCATAAAACTCAAGAAAATGACTGGTAAGTCACTTGTAATCTTCCTTAAATCAAGAAAAATTAAATCCTTGTAAAAGTTAGGGTTCTAATCCAATGTAGTCCATCCTTAATCACAGGAAACCTTAATTTCGGTATCAAAGATCTGGAAGGCCATGGGAACTATTAATTCTTGGTAAAGACCTGAAAAATGAAGAGGAATTCGACAATAGAATCAAAGACCCTGAAATATAATGGTACCTAGTGGATTCACACTAAAGGAATTAAGGCAAGGATGGATATCTTATGTTGGATCTCTTTGGAGTCTCATCAAAGAGCTTTTAAAGTCACATCAAGATGGAAGTAAGAATTTCTCTCTCAAATCAATAGCCAACTTTCATTCAACTTTCACATTCTTCTTGCAATGGGCGAAAAAAAGAAAGCATCCTTCCATAACACCTGGGAATATGTCCACTTGCTATTTGACTAAATTGAGGCAAAATGACCCTTACACCCTTGCCTTTATTTGGTAACAAGGCCAAAGGACATTTACACCCCTGAGAAAAGAACATAAGAAACTGCAACAACTAAAGACTTAAAAGACACATAAATAACCAAAAGACTCCTGATAGCCGCCCCTTTTTACCACAAATAGTAGAATTAAGAAATGCCTATGATTGTTTCTATCATTAGTAGTAATCTGCAAATGCTTTACATAAACTCCTAGATATCAAATTCTGCTGCAGTAAGGAATAGAAGTTGGGGGAAAGAGGCTATCATTAGTAGTAATATGCAAATACTTTACATAAACTCTGAGATATCAACTTCTGCTGCAGTAAGGTACAAAAGTTTGGGGAAAGAGGCCTTTTGCTGTTTGCTGAATAAGAATCTCTATGTCATTCCTGACTTTAGATGCAGAAAGAATAAGGTCTCTGCACTAGTGTTGCATAAGTCTAATCCATTTGTCTCAGTTCCTGGCAATAGTTTCTACCTTCCAGTGCCAACATTTGACCTAGCCAAACAAGAAAACTATTGGATGTGTGTCTCCTTATTCCACCAACTGAAAGGACTTAATTTTTACTTCTTGATTTGGGCTTTTGTATACTCCCATGTCCTTCATTATCAACTACCCCTTATATTTCTCGTTTTTTTCTTCCTATAATTGTGAGGGTTTGCTCATAATGTTTGATGAAGGGGACAAGTGATATTGCAACCTCTTACCAGCTTCAAAAAAATATGGGCTGAGAGTATTTAAAGCAATCCTCTTTCCTGTAGCATTCCTTGAGAACATATATATCAAACCCTTTAACCCTTTCCCGGACAATGGCCGTAGTACAAATATGTATTGGACTGTACATCATCATGGGCTTTAACTTGCTCCTTGGAATAATGTGATCATGTGGGGGAAACTGTTATTACCATAAAAAAGTTAGCTTTCGTGTTCATGAGACTTTGCCTAAAATTGCAAATGAGGTTTTTGGAGTATAACTGTTTGAAAATAATTAAATTAGTGACTTATTCAGATGGAGACCATGGCAGCATGTTTGGATGGTTTATTCATTGCAGATAATGTTACTCTTTCTGATACCTATATTGTGTGCTGTCAAGTTAGGTAGGGCAAGATATTGTAGCTGAATTAACGAAGGCAATGGAGAGAAAAGACCTTGATATGCGGGTATCAGCACTTGTAAGTTTGCCGTTGATGCTTCCCTTTAAATTTCTTGCTAGGTGTTGTAGCATTAATATGTAGCGAAGAAAAACTATTTGTTATTCTGGCATCTGTATCTCTTTTCAAATGTTGACTTGCCTGGAAAATATTCTTTCATTTCTTTACTTAAATTTCGTTCATTTTATGAGTAAGGGCTTGAGTGCAGGTCAATGATACCATTGGAACGCTAGCTGGAGGTAGATATGATAATAAAGATGTTGTTGCTGCTGTGATCTTGGGAACTGGAACTAATGCTGCTTATGTTGAGCGCATAAGTGCAATTCCTAAGTGGCACGACCTTCTACCTAAGTCAGAAGAGATGGTTAGTGTATTCTACCTTTCCTGTGGATTGTAATTTGTGACAAGAATTTATAGAAATGACAACAAGCTCAATGTTGGAGTTAAAACTGAAGATTAGAATAAAACTATCTATCCGCTGTCACAGAGGAAACATATATCCTTCTCATATTGTAGGTTATCAATACAGAATGGGGAGGCTTCAGGTCATCCCATATTCCAATGACAGACTATGATCATGCTCTGGATAGTGAGAGCTTGAACCCAAATGAACAGGTTGCTAAATTACCTGCTTTTCTCTATGTTTTGCCTTGAAATTTGTAGAGTAAGCTGGATTTTGCTAATCAATAACATTTTTTAAACATCAACAGATTTTCGAGAAGATAATTTCAGGAATGTATTTGGGCGAAATTGTACGCAGAGTTCTATGTAGGATGGCTGACGAAGCTGCATTTTTTGGTGATATTGTCCCACCAAAACTTAGGACTCCATTCATATTGCGGTAAGTGTGTTGCCTGTTCCAGATAGACCTGGGGTAAGGTTGTATCCTTTCATTACCTAGTTATCATTATGCTTTCTTCGTCTCATATGGCTTTTATCAAATTGCAATTTTTTAGCAAATTGGATCTATTGAAGAGCTGATGCATTGTATGAAGTTGCACACTTTTTGTTGCCTAAGACTGAAGTCTTTTACTAGCATTTTTCCATCAATTTTCATGTTCATAATGCTGACTTGAGTTTCTTGAATGCATCAGGGTGTTTATTCACATTTCATTTGGATAAGGATCTGTTTCAACTATGAAAATCGAGTACCTTCAATTAGATTATAACAAGGGATGTGCCATTTGGTCACATCCATTTGTTTATATAAGGGTGTTTGTTGGTGACATATAAATTTCTGTATCCATCACCACTGGTTGTCATCATAATCATTAGAAAACAACAAAAGAACAGTACTCATCTAGAACTCAACATTGTTTGTGGCTGTGATCTTGTTCTTAGTTTACCACCTATCGGGCTTTGACTATCCTTAAGTGGACATCGGAGGATGTATAAACAACAATCTGTGGTGCTTCCACTGGGGCAAATGTCGTTGTGGCAACTGTCCTCTTGTATCAACTGTCCTTGAATCAGAACTTCATCAGACTTAGTAGCTGTGTCTTATATATTCTATATCGCTAGTAGAACCTTTGGTACTAGAAATAGATATCTCCTTGTGCCATGTGTAAGGCAATTGCCCCTATTATTTGTCTTTTATGTTTAAAGGCTGATTGTTTTCAGTTCTTGTCTCACATTAGAAGTTAATGTAGATCAAAGAGTGAATTGTCTCAAAAATATTTTAATTTTAATGTGATAATTTTGTTCAACATGAGAAAATCATTTGTTTGATTTTCCTGTCACTGTAGGATTGCACCAAGGATCAGCATTGAGCTCATAACTTTTCACGTTGGCTATGGATGAGTTAACAAAACATTTGCACGAGGAGATTCCCTGGTGCATGCTATTTGCAGTTGATATAATCTTACTTGATGAGACAAGAGTGGGTGTAAACATAAAGCTAGAGTTATAGAGAGAAGCATTAGAATCTAAAGGATTTAAAATCATTCGAACAGATACAGAATATATGGAATGCAATTTTAGCATGGGGAGGAGTTGAAGTGGAACACCAGTCAAGATTGATAACCAAAAAGACCCCATAAAAGACCACTTTTGGTACTTATGCTTAATGATTCATAAGAGTGGAGAGATTGAGAGGGAGGTTACCCATAGAATCCAAGCGGATTGGAACAATTGGAGATTTGCATTTGGAGTTGTGTGTGATTAGCGAGTGCCAATCAAACTAAAAGGAAAATTCTATAGGATGGCCATAAGGCTGGCCATGCTCTATGGATCCGAGTGTTGGGCAGTTAAGGAACATTATGCTCATAGGATGAGCGTCGCAAAAATGAGGATGTTGAGATGGATGAGTGGTAAGACAAGAAAGGATAGAATTAGGAATGAAAATATTAGAGGAAATTTAGGGGTATCACCAATAGGCAACAAGATGAGGGAGATTAGACTTAGATGGTTTGGACATGTCCAAAGGAGACTGAAAATGGCACTGGTTAGAAGGAGGTAGGCAATGTAAGTAGAAGGTTCTAAAAGGGTAAGAGGAATTCCCAAAAGAACATGGATAGAAGTGGTGAGGAAATTTTTTAAAACTTTGGGACTAAATGAAGCCATGACACTTAATAGAGGGGAATGGAGGAATAAGATTCATGTGGCTGACCCTAATTGGGATAGGGTCTTGATGATGATGATGAGAAAATCATTTGTTTTTATTGGTCTTCTATATAAAGTGGATCATCTCAGAAATTTGTCAATTATAGGACAAGAAATCACGAGAAATTAATAGGTTAGGATTGTCTAATACTTGTTAGTAGTTTTGACTATTTTATGTGGGTCCCCTTTGCGAATGGGTTAAACAATAGTTGCCAAGAAAAAGTTGGGGAAAGTGTATTTTTTTCCTTTTTGGCTTATTTGTGCAACTTAGTGCCTTTCAAAGGCAAGTGCGCCTAGCAAGACTGAAACTTCACAACCTCAATGCATAGAACACTTTTTGGCTTTTTCATGATATTTCTCTAATTTTTCTTCAATATTCATTTTGTTAATAGTTTAAATTCTTTTTTGCATGTCACTTGCTGTTTCCCACCCTGTATAACTGCCTCTTCCTGCTTATGCTTCCTGCTCTAGCAATTATAGTTTAATCTACTAACAGGATCCATGTTTTAGTTATCCAAATAATTTCTCATGAGGACAGCGGTGTCCGGTATACTTGAACCATATTCAAATTGCTAAAAGCAAAAACTGAAGCTAAGGTTATGGTGATGTGAACCATTCATATCTGTACTCCATCTTAGATAAGCTATATCTAAGAATATATAGCACTACTAAAACCCTTTCCTTCTGGTTTCTAGGTAATTCTTGTTATTATTGTGAAAATTCATTTTCCTCCTAGAAAAATCAATGTTTGGCTCATCCAATAGAGATTGTGTAGTGCTATGACTTCCATCTAATATGATACCTAGGAGTAATGGTTTAGTTGCTAATAATTTGGGATCCACAAATCTTTTAGCCATGAATGTTATATATGCAAATCCCGTACTGGGAGCAGGTGCCAAGACATGAATGAGATAGTGGGAGGGTGTTCTTTGTCATGTACTGGGTAAGCCAATATATACTGGTCAATGGGGGATTTCTGTGAGGGTATTTTTATCACTATGAGAGGGAGAAAAAGAAAAATGATGCACGCTGACCTTTCTAGCCATTGCACTGCTGATTTGTTTTCAGTTGTTATGTTCTTTGCTTGTTCTATATCTAGGATTTTTGGCGAAATACACTACCACTGACCTTCTACTTCAATAGCATCATCTTCTTTGGTGGATATATGATATATATTCATGTATCATATTCTTACCCCTTCTTTTAATGATGCTGACTCTTATGAATTCTTCAATGGATTCCCTGCTCTGTATCTCAGCATCTCAGTTGAATGCACTGTCATTGACTTTACTACTCTGAGGACAATATTATCTTTGGCGCTATTGTTATTTTCCTTTGGCTATTTCATACTCTTGCACTTTGGTTCCTTGTGTCTAAGGTCTCACACTGCTCATGAATCTGTTTAGCAGGAAGACAACCATCATGTCCAAATGGTTGTGTCAGTGAAGATGTTCCAGATACATTTTAGTTCAAAGCGGATTGACATAGTGAAACTAACAAAATCCTGCTTAGATTTCTTATTTGAGTTGAGAAAACTACTTGAAAGGCATTTAATATGATCAATGATTTGGAGTTACTGGTTTGAATAGTTTGACTGAAAGGGCAGCAGAGAATTTAAGAAATTTGTAGGTATTATGATGTGTGGAGTTCTAGATGTTAGGAGCTTCAGGAGATGAACATCTGAGAAAATGTAGGTCTTGGAATAGGTAACAAATGTTCCTCTTGCCTTTATTTTTCCTCTCTACATGAAGATTATTAAGGACAAGAGGGTCTTTTACACACACACACACACACAAACTTGTAGCGTATAGAAGCAACACCTCTTTTGGTTTCAATCCATGGTTAAAATCTCGGTGAATTACATGTATGTTGCAGCCATAGTTCATCGATCTTAGTAGATTGCTGACAGGATCATGGGTAAGACATTGCAGAAATTGCCTGTAATGACTGCTGAGAAGCTTCTGATGTTTGGGGATGCTTGATTAAATCCAAAACTAGTAAAGGTTCATTGAAGCATTCTTAACCGGACAAATAGATTGATTAATGTTGATATCCCCTGAGAATCAAGATTTGACACTTTGTTGGAGCCAATCTGAGTTATTTGCAGATCTCTGAGACAATTTTCTCTATCTGCATGAAGATGTGGCAGGGAGAGTGACTATTACATCAAAACTGTAATAACGTTAAAGACGGTGACATCAAGAAACCATATTGCTTAGAAAGGCATAAGTAACAAGTAGATCAGTATATATTGATGTGTTAAGAGAAAATATTTCTTAGTGATTTTAGCCAAAGTCCCTCCACAGATACTTGGCTCAATGAAGTCTTGGGAAGAGGATGTGGCTGAGGATGTGAAAAATCATTAGTTTATGACAGCTCTAGTGATGAGCAGAATGACAAAGATAGATCGTCATGTCATCTTTGAGATATCAAAATCATTTAAATCAAGGGAGAAAGGAATGAACTTCTAACATCTTCATTGGTGAAGATGAGTATTTTTATCCAACCCTGTGAGGTTCTGTGCCTCCTGCAAAGCTAGAAACTTATTGGAATTGATATTTTATGTCATACACTTGTAATTCGCTGTCAAAATAGGTGGACTTAAAGATGATACGAGCCACATTATACTGAAATGCATGGTCAAAATAGGTGAACTTAAAGATGATAAGAGCAAAGCCGAAAAGAAGATTCTACATGTTAAAACATGTAAGACATAGTTTCTTTAGCCATTTATCAGGAGCACAATAATTTCAGCCAGTTGTCACAAGAAAAAGTTGGGCACACAGCCTTTTTTAGCCGTAATTCACTTCTAGCGTACAGTTTTAGGTTGCTTGTGCATTATCTTGGGACCATTATTTGAATGATCACCAGTTTCTTTTCCTTTGATCATGAATTCGCTGCTTGTATGAATTTCATTCTTGTTCTTGGAGAATTTAGAAGAAATCTTCTGTCATTTTAGGTTTCCAATTTATATTTGGTGGGAGCTGTCATTACTAGAAATGTTGGATCAGAGGCTAGGTTTCTCCTGGGCAGAGGGCCATTGGGAGACTGAACCAGCCATGTTCACAGGGTCAATGTCTGCTACATCTTGCTATAGTAAGACGTGGAGGGTAGTTTGGAATTTGGCAAATTTCAGATTTGACAAAGTTAGTGGTAGAGTTTAGAATTTAAAAATTCAAATTCTAAATTCAGCGATAGAGTTTGTAGAGGATGCATTTGACAAATTCCAAATAGTGCCTGCAGCAAGCCTAACCCCATTCATAACCACCCTCACGCCCCCAACATCTCTCTCTCTCTCTCTCTCTCTCTCTCGTGCCCTCTCTATTCATCCCGCCCCCACTTCTGTTCTCCCCAGTTCATCCCTATCTCGTGCCTCTCTTCTCCTCTCTGAGTTCATCTCTTTCTCTCACCCTGTTCATTTCTCTCTCACCTCTCTCTCTTCGACTGTCACTCTCTCTCTCTCTGTTCATCTCTTTCTTCTTCTTGTTTGATTTGATGGGTTTTCTGTTCTTCTTGTTGGTTAGGGTTTGGGAAATTCCGGTTGAAGGGGATGAAGACAATTGAAATAAGATGATAATGAGCACAAAAACGATATGTGCACCCCTGATTTCTGAAATTCTATTCAAATTCGAAACTTTACAATCTTCTAATATGCATCTGTTGATCAAAGTGGTTTGCAACGCCAGTAGGGAGAATCTGCACGTTGTTGTCCATGCCATCAACAGGGAGAGTTTGCAAGGGGGACAATGATCAACTTTGGTAATCAAACTTTTGCTTTCAAATAGCATTACTGCTATTAAAAGTTTCTTCTCCCAATCAATTTATTTTTCATCTTGAATCATTGGCTGGTTAAGCGGCAGTGAAAAACTTTTGAGGTGAGAAAGCACCTTCCATGCTTGGCCTTTTTTCTTTTCTTATAAGGATAAGGGTATAGATCCCTGGTTAAAACTAAGAGCATTTTCTCTGCAAACCAGGAGAGCACAGGGATGTGGAAGTATCCAATTTCAAACAAGTGAATCATTGTTTCTGCGGGCATTGTGCACAGTTTACTTATCAAAATTGAGTGGTTTGCTAGGATAAGTCAAAGGCGCTACTCTTATTTTTCCCCATGCTCAGGACTTTTTCTTTTCTTTTCCTTTTTTTTTAATGTTTACGACTCTGGAAAGTGTGCTTGATATGTCAGTTGAGTTTTTTTTATTTTCCAAGTTCCATTCAAGAGGAATCTCTCTATGGGTAGCAAACCCACAACTCCAACCGAAATTGCTTCTACTCTCTCTCTCTCTCTCTGTATATATATATTATGACTATGATATCAGACTTAAGGTGTACTATACTAAAAAAAGGTGTACTATACTAGCTACTTTTATTGATTTTCATACATCTTGTTTATTAATTTTTTTGAGGGATCTAGAAAGTAGTTTTTGATGCAACCGTTTCTGTTGAAATGATTTTTAATGTACTTATAATTAAATTGATGAATTCCAATTCATGTTTACTGCATTCGACAGAGAGAATATAGTATAAACCCCGTTCTTGTTGTTTTATATGCAGGACGCCTGACATGTCGGCAATGCACCATGATAGCTCCACTGATCTTAAAGTAGTCGGGAACACATTGAAAGATATCTTGGGGGCATGTTTCTTCTTTGAATAATCTAAGCCTTACTTGAACATTGAAAATTTGATATGTGGTCTTCCATATCACTGAAACAACATCTTCTTTTATTTGCTAATTAACTCTAAGCAATTAGGGGATATTCATCTCTCTTTTCTTGGCCTTTCTCATTAATTAGATTCCGAAGACATCCCTGAAAACACGTAAAGCGGTAGTTAAACTCTGCAATATTGTTGCAACACGCGGTGCACGCCTATCGGCAGCCGGCATCTTGGGCATCCTGAAGAAATTGGGAAGAGACACCGTAAGGGCCGGCAAGGAGGAAGAGAAGACAGCGATAGCATTGGATGGAGGATTGTACGAGCATTATAGTGAATTCAGCAGCTGTTTGGAGAGCACACTTAATGAGTTGCTTGGTGAAGAGACCTCAAAGACTGTAAGTATAATCCATGCTAATGATGGTTCAGGCATTGGTGCAGCCCTACTTGCAGCTTCTAATTCCCAGTACCTTGAGCTCGAGGAGTCCTGAGAGAAGCCAAGCTACAAAGCTGGTGAGTAGTTACTTTCATCAAAACCCCCCTCTTACAGAACCAAGGGGTTAAAAAAGAAAGAAGAAGAAGGCAAGGACCATTTTCTTGTTTCTCCTTTTCATTTCTACATTTTGAGGCTCTTTGTTTTTTCCTTCAGGCGGATATGTAGGTACAGAAGAATCCATAATTTATGCCGTGAGACTGTAATGCGAGCTCTGTTTTAAAGTTGTATCATTGCAGGACCCTGGAAGTGGCCATGGTGTGCCCACTCCAGCCTGCCATTCTTTTTTTCCTTAATTTCTGGCTTCCTCCTGCAAAGTTGTTGTGTTTAACGTAGTTAGGAGGTTTAAGCTGTCGCCATTATTTGTGTCTCTCTCTGACGCTTGGAAATAGAAGGGGAAAGTTCTGTGGCTTATGCACTAGTTTGCAGCTTGAGTTTTTTTTTCTTAAGATGGAGATAACAGTGTAAGTGCATGCCCTGTTGCTGACAAATGTCTAGCGTAATTGGTTGCAGACAACTAAGGTATAAGGTATCTCTCCTGATTATGCTTAATATGTTTGATTACGGGCTCCAGTAGTCACTTCTTCGTTTGGCAGGAATTAGCTTTAGGAGTAAGTGCGAGTGATTTGCTTTGTAATTCTTCACTTGGTCTTTGTATGACAAAGATGAGAAATGTCGGACCACATGTTAAGTTACTGCTTGATGGCCATGTAAGTGAATAACCCCACTTTTGGTTAACAGATCCGTTGATCAGATCTCTCTGACTTTGGATGTCTGCTAATCCTTTTTTTTTTTTTAATATGATGACTACTAGCATGTGAATGATCTAGTTTCAATCACAGGAAGATGAGCGGTTACAAAAATTAACAATTGTTTGGCATTCAGCGATCGATAACACAGCTTTTTGGATGCCAGAATTATCCAAATAGTTTAATTTATGAGATATCCAAAGTCGAAGAAATGAAATCAATGAGTAGGATAAACTACATTTAGGTGACCCAAGTAGGACGCCCCAACTTACCATTGGCATGCTATATTGCTGTATTCTTAATTTTTGGTAAGAAAAACTTGTCTACGGGGGGTTACTGGTGTGTGAGATGGAGTGAGCTGACTTGAGATGAGATGAGATGTGTTACATCTCTATTAGTTTGTTAATGGTGCTAGAGATGAGATTAGGAATTCCAGTCTCAACTGCTGTTAGTAGTTGACATATCATTTCGTCCCAAGCGCTTCATTTTTTAATCCAAGAACCGTTTCTGGTGTAAAATGGAGTCATTTCTTTACATCTTAAAAGTCAGCCTCACCCTTGTATTTTGCTTGAGATGGAAATGAGTCATGTTATGTCATCTCAGTCATCCCTTCCCACTCATCTTAACCTAGCTTAAGTGATTTCCTAGTCATTTCTCTTCATCTCGTGCCAAATTTGGGTCATCTTATCTCAGTTCACATATCAGTCAACTTACTCCACCCTAATCACTGGTAATACCAAGTAATGCATGCAGGATTTAGAACCGTTATCAGCGTCTCTCACAAGATTTTATGCTGTTACCTTAACCTCCTGCCATCTTTAAAGATGAGCGGATCATTGGAAAGCAATGGAAACAAAATGCTAAATACTGGACGGTCCAGATTACAAAGCCGAGACCCACATTCACATTTTAGCTGTGTGCGGGTATGTGATTAAAATTACACCTTGCAGTATGTACGATCCAAATGATACAGACCGTCCATTTAGTTGGCCCACTGGCGAAAAACACAGAGAAGGGGGGAGCCTTGGCACAACAGTAAAGTTATTATCATGTGACCTTGAGGTCACGGGTTCAAGACATCGAAACAGTCTCTTGCAAAATTATAAAATAAAGCTTCATATTGTAGACTCATGTCGTCCACCCCTTCCCTAGACCCCACATAGGTGGGAGCTTTGCCCGCCGGGGCTGCCCTTTTACTGGCAAAAAACACAATTGTCTACCATCTTTACCGGCCATTGACTCGTGTCTCAGCAACGCGTTCACATCATCCTCCAAGTCATTGAATGGTCCAGAATCACGCACACTTGATGTATCTGGCGAATTGCTCCGATGGAAATATTGAGTCGCTGGACGAGTTTTCCATCCAACACAAACAACACCTTAATAACAAACGTGTATTGGAAACTTCGACATCCATCTAATGGTAGTGTTGAGAAACGACTAATCGTAGCTAAAAAGCCTTTGTTGAGAAAACGTAGAGGATTAGTGTGAGCCCGTGGACATACCTTAATTCAGAGGGAATCACACGTGTGTGTTTTTTAGTTTTTATCTTTTACACCTTCATAATAATTGATATCAGAATACTATCTTCAAGTGGAAGCGATGTTGGAAGAAGGGAAAATGAGAATCGAGAAGTTTAATGGATCTAACTTTTGGATTCTAAAAGATGTAGATAAAAAATTACCTTTAGCAAAAGGATATTTATCTTTCCTTGAGGGAAAATTGAAGAAACCAGAAAAGATGACTAATAATGAGTGGAAGGTACTTAATGGAGAAGTCCTATATACAAGTTGCCTAATCCTTAATGCATCAATAATGTTTGATATCTCCAAAGAGAAGACAATAGAAGACTTGATGGCTTCTTTATTTAAGATGTACGAAGAGCCCTTGAATACAAATAAAGTACTTTTGATGAAGAAATTATTCAATATAAAGATGACAGAAAACGAAAGGATTATAGAGCATCTAAACAAGTTTAACTGCATTACTACCCAATTGGAATCAATCGGTATTAATTTCAAAGATGAAGTTCATGCTTAGTTCTTTTGTAAGGATTATCAAATAGTTGCAACAGCTTGATAATGGCAATAAGCAACTCAAGGGAATCTAGAAAATTGTAATACAAAGATATTATGAGCGCTCTCTTAAGTAGGAAATTATACAGAATTTCATGAGACCCTCAAGTGAGGCATCAGGGAATGCCTTAAACATCCAATGACATAGGTCATCAAAAAGGGAAAACAAGAATTGTTAGATATTAGCCTAGAAAGAGCAAATCTAGACATGCACAAGAAAAGATAAAGGTAATTGGAATGCGACAATCGGGGGCATCTAAAATGGGATTACGAAGCTATAAAGAAGCAATCCTAGTGGAAAAATTAAGAAAATATACCTTTGGATTTTCAATGAAGGACTTAGGTCCAACAAAACAAATCTTTGAGATGCGAATTAGTAGGGATAGAATAAGCAAGAAATTAAGGCAATTATTAGTTCAAACATTGAGGAGATTATTAAAAGGTTCAATGTAGTAAATCTTGAGTCAATAAAAATTCCTTTAGCAAGCCACTTTAGACTTTCAAAGAAAGATGAGGTGCATAGGGAAATGTGAGTATGTGTCTAAAGTTTTATATGCACTAGCTATTGGTAGTTTGATATATACGATGGTCTATACAAGACCAAATATTGCTCAAGCAATAGGAGTTGTCAGCAGAGTTATAAGCAATCCTAGAAAATAACATTAGAGGCAATAAAGTAGATTTTAAGGTATCTGAGAGACAGTTCAAATGTGACATTATATTATGGAGGATTAGAGGTCACTTTATAAGGATATGTAGATACTTATATGATTGCACGCTTGATGATAGAAGAAGTATTACTAGATATATCTTCATTTTGAGATATATGATTGCAAGCTTAATGTTAGTTGGGTATCAAGGCTACAGAAAATAGTTGCTCTCTTGATAACATAAACAGAGTATGTTACTAAAACAAAAGCGAGTAAAAAAATTATTTGGCTACAAGGTCGCATGAAGGAGCTAAGAAAAATGCAAAAGAACTACATTTTATAGAAGGATAATAAAAAAGCAATTTATTTGCCAAATAACTTGGCTTGTCATGATAGGACAAATCATATGAATAAAAGGTATCACTTCATAAGATTGTATATAAAAAAAATCCATTTTCCTTGAAAGAAATACTTGCAAGGGAAAATCCTACAGATATGTTGGCTAAAGTAGTCACAATATAGAAATTGAAGGTATGCTCAACTTCTATAGGTCTTCAAAATTGAAACTAAAAAGAACTCACATCAAGTTTCACATTAATGAAGAAGGTGCAGAATTTATAGATAATGAAAGCAATGCTACTTACAATTAGTCTCCAAGTGGGAGATTGTTGTGGATGTGGATGCTGATTTTCTTGATCCTACTGTGTCCATATTGAAATATGTTGCACTACAAATAGGGGGTTCAGGGGCAAAGCCCAGTGTGGGTCGAGTTACGTGGATAGCTCGCTCAAGGTGTAGGGGTGTAGCTCTTGAAAATGGTAGATGATTTTTTATTTTGTAATATTAAGGGAGGGGGAATACAATTGTGTCTTTGCTAAGGAAATATATGTGTTCGTACAACCTTAAGGTTCTGAAGGATGGGGAAATCTTTTGTATCTTGTAGTTGCTTTTTTCTAGCCATAGAGATAGTGAAACTAGTATGTGCTAGTGGACATACCTTAAGTTAGAGGGAACTACGTAAATTTGTGTTTCTTTTTTTCTTTTTTTTCCATCTTTTTGCATCTTCATGAAAAGAGGCCTTTCAAGTTCAAATGCCCGTAGGATTTAACACATTTACAATATTTTAGAGCTTAGTTGGTTAGACCATTGTATTACTAAGCAGGAGGTCTTGAGTTCACCTCTCAATGAAAGCACATTTCTTCTCTTCCAAGAATAGGGATAAGCTTGCCATTTTATCAAGGGGACATGGCTGCAAGCATGTCTTCTTAGTAGAAGTTCAAATAGAATTAATTTTTTAAAGGTGAGATGATTATTAATGGAGTTGTAAACATGAACAAAAACAAAATATCTTATCGAACACAACATTATAGTTCTAATGGCCCCTTTTATTGCACATTGTTGCATGTAGCTCCTCAAATTTCTACAAGTTGAGAATCACCCCTTTTCTTGGCTTTTAGAGAAGCCCACACAATCACAATGCATTTATTTGGAAGTCACAGGTGGATAGATATGTATAAATACTTAACATTATGGAGAGACAACCTAGGTTCTAGTCACTTATTGTAATATTCAACAAAAATCAATTAGTTGATCCTTCAAGGCATTGATTGATGATTGATGGATCAAGGACTCGAAACCTGTGCCCATGGTTGAATCATTGCAAGGGAACATCAAGCAGTTATTATGTGAGAATAAATGGATTTTCATTATTATTATTATTATTATTATTATTATTATTATTATTATTATTATTATTATTATTATTATTATTGAGGAGCTGATATTCTCATGGGTGTGAGATTATCAACTCTCATTATTCATCATCATCATCAAGACCTTATCCCAATAAGGGGTCGACCACATGAATCTTGTTTCTCCATTCCCCTCTATTGAGTACCATGGCTTCATTTAGTCCCAAAGTTTTTAAATCTTTTCTCACCACTTCTATCCACATTCTTTTGGGCCTTCCCCTTGCCTCGTTAGAACCTTCTACTTGCATTGCCTCACTCCTTCTAATTGGTGTCGTTTTTTATCTTCATTGGACATGTCCAAACCATCTAAGTATAATCTCTCTTATCTTATTACCTATTGGTGCTACCCCTAAGTTTCCTCTAATGTTTTTATTTCTAATTCTAACCTTTCTTGTCTTGCCACTCATCCATCTCAATATCCTCATTTTGGCTACACTCAGCCTATGAACATGATGTTATTTAACGGGCCAACACTCTAGTCCATTAAACATGGCCCACCTTATAGCCATCCTATATAATTTTTCTTTTTGTTTGAGTGGCATTGGTCAATCACACAAAGCTCCAAATGCACATCTTCATTTGGTCCAACCCACTTGGATTCTCTAGGTAACCTCCCTCTCAATCTCTCTGTTCTCATGAATCATTGATCCTAAGCACCAAAAGTGGTCTTTTATGGCTACTTCTTAGTTATCAATCTTTATTGGAGCTCCACTCCCCCACCTCTCCTTACTAAAATTGTATTCCATATACTCCATCTTAGTTTGGATGATTTTAAATTCTTTAGATTCTAATGCTTGCCTCCATAACTCTAGCCTTGTGTTTACACCCTCTCTTGTCTCATCAATTAAAACAATATCATCTGCAAATAGCATGCACCTTGAAATCTCCTAGTGTAGATGTTTTGTTAACTCATCGATAACCAGCATGAAAAGGTATGGGCTCAATGCCAATCCTTGGTGCAAACCTACAATAATAGGAAAATCATCAGTCTTTACTTGTGGTCTTAATATTTGTTATTGCTCTCTCATACATATCTTTAATTATATGTATATACCCTTATGAAACCCATGTGGCTCTAAGTCAATAAAGACCATGTGGAGGTCCTTCCTCCTCTCCCTATATTTCTTTATCAATTGTCTTAGTAAGAAAATAGCTTCGATGGTAGACATCACAGGCATGAAACCAAAATGGTTCTCTAATACACTTGGCTCATGTCATAGCCTCTTCTCAATCAGTCTTTCAAAAAGTTTCATATAGTGGCTCATAAGT
The DNA here is from genome assembly GCA_035236585.1 of Warburgia ugandensis. Classification (NCBI taxonomy): domain Eukaryota; kingdom Viridiplantae; phylum Streptophyta; class Magnoliopsida; order Canellales; family Canellaceae; genus Warburgia; species Warburgia ugandensis. The sequence goes on from CP141133.1 coordinate 17,666,085, forward strand.
TTGATTCCTCGATAATTAGTGTAGCTCTGCATATCTCCTTTATTCTTATAAATTAATACAATAGAGCTCTTACTCCATCCATCCAACACTTTCTTTGATTTTATAATCTTGTTAAACAACTTAGTCAACCAAACTACTCCACTATCTCCCATATACTTCCAAACCTCTGTTGGTATACTATTGGTCCCATGGCCTTTCTTGATTTTATCTTTTTCAAGGCCTCTTTCACTTCAAGTATTCTAATCTTATGATTGTACATATGATGTCCAATGTTATTTAGATTTACAAAACTTTCAATCCATATATTCTCGAGGTAGTTGTCATTTAACAATTTTTTAAAGTAACTTTTCCACCTTTGTTTGATCTTGTCATCTTTGATTAGCACCGTTTGATCATCACTTAATGTGGTCTAAGTCCTTACCCTTCTGTTGTCTTATTTTTGTAATTTTAAACACATCTGTCTACCCTTCTCTTTATCTTAGTCTATTATAAAGATCATCATATACTTAAGTTTAACCTCACTTACTATTCTCTTAGCAACCTTTTTGGCATTCTTATACTGTTCATAATTTTTTTTTTCTAGTAACTTTTTGCACTATTTTACTCCACCACTAAGTTTCCTTTACTAATTGCCTTCTACCTTTAGATACTCGCAGGACAACTTTTGCCACTTTCTTAATAGACTCAGCCATATTAATCCACATAGTGTTTACTTTCTTTTCATTGTTCTAATTTTCTTCTATCATCAACTTATATGTGAGTGAGGTTATTTTCTCCCTTTTTAAGTTCCACCACTTAGTTTTTGGATACCTATGGAATTCATTTCCTTTCTTCCATTTTTTAATGTAGAAATCCATAAGCATTAATCAATGTTGTGAGGTTAAACTCTCACCGATTATCCCCTTACAATCCTTACACATTGATCTTTTGGTATTCTTAAGTAACAAAAAGTCTATTTGGCTTTTACATATCCACTTTTAAGGTTATTAAGTGTTCATCCTCCTTCTTAAAGTGTGAAAACCCCATTTTTTTTAAATTATTTGGAATTAATTAAAATTTTTATAAAAATCGAGGTGGAATATTATATTTAATATAATATTAATTTTTTTATAAAAAGAATCAAGTCTTAAAACATAGATATTTGAAAAATGGGTCAGAATGACTATAAGCACGCTGAAATCTGAGCTCAAGTGAAAATTTCCTATTTTTCTTAATTTTTGTGAATTTAAATTTACCTATAGGGATAAAATGGTCATTTCACTTTTGTGTGGGGTCCACAAAAGTTAGGTGAGCTGGGGGATAGTCAAAACAAGGAATATCAATGATGAAGAATCTCTTTTGAATTTAATAAGAAAACTAGAAAATTTATTTAAAGTAAAATTAATTAAAATAATGCAAAAATAAGCTTATAAATACCTTCCCTAACAATCCCATGAAATTGTACCAAAATTCTCTCCCCACTCTCTGTAAAAATCTTTGGAATTAATTGAAATTTTTAAGAAGATTGAGGTGGAATATTATATTTAATATAATATTATTATTATTTAAAAGAATCAAGTCTTGAAACATAGATATTTAGAATCATACTTGGGAAACTAGTTAGAATGACTATAAGCACGTTAAAATCTGAGCTCGGGTGAAAAATTCCTATTTTTCCTAATTTTTGTGAATTTATATTTACCTATAGGGGTAAATTGGTCATTTTACTTTTGTGTGGGGTCTACAAAAGTTAGGTGAGTTGGTGGACACCTAGCTTAGGAAATATCAATGATGAAGAATAAACATGATGAGGAATCTCTTTTGAATTTAATAAGAAAAGTGGAAAATTTATTTAAAATAAAATAATTAAAATAATACAAAAATAAGCCTATAAATAGCCCACTAATAAGCTACACAAATTTGTACAAATCCCATGGAGTCGCTCTTTCCTTCTCTTTCTCTCTCTTCTTTCCTTTTTCTTTCTTTCTTTTTCTTTTTCTTTTCTCTCTCCTCTCTTTCCATCCTGAATGGCGGTCCCCACATGTGCCTAGCACAAGATCCAGCCTATCCCAGGCTGGTGCATCCCTGGGCCTGCCTTCCACCCAAAGACTTCACCAGCTAGGGTTTTTCCTAGGCCGACAAAATCATCGTCGATCTCACCCATTCCGACGATGGCACTGACCCAGAAACCTTGAAAATCATTCCCCTCACTTCCCTCTCCAATTCCCCTCTCCCATTTCTCTTCCCCGACGACATAAAAATCACACAAACCCTAGCTGTCTAGCTAGGGCTTCAAAATCTGGCTGATTTCTTCCTCTTCGGCTTTTCTCTCTACTTCAGATGGCATCCAAGTATGTCTCCGACATCTCCTCTTCCATTCCCCCATGGTTACCCAGCCAAAAAACCCTTGGATTCACCATTGAATCCGTTTCACCGGTGACTGGTTCACCAGTAAAACAGATCCGATGAAAGTAATTGGGGATCCACCTATAGACGGCTCAAATGGAGAAATTGAGCCGTCAGATGAGTTGGTGGGACCCCAAAACCCTTAGGTCTAGGTTCACCATTTGATTTTATTTAGATTTGAACGTTGATCGATGATGGACTAGATCAGACGGTCTAGATTGGACAGTCCCATCGGGTCAAAACCTAGCACACAGAGTGTAACACACACGGAGACACATGCTCTAGGCGCGCCTCCGCACATGCTTATGTGTGCAGAGCGTCAGGTGTGCAGTCACGGAGGACGGCAACGCACACCACTTCCTGGTTATATTGAAGTGCACCGCCCCTGTTTTGTCGTGTTCTAGATCCAAATCAAATATGGATCGTTCATTCTTATCTAAAACTTCATAATGCAATTCAGAGCTCATTTTAACTCCAAATCAAGATCGGAAAGAAGGTTTGAATTCCTGGTGAATAGTAGAATCTAATGGAAATATAAAATTTAAGTTTTATTCACTGTAAATTTCTATAAATCACAAAAAGTGGTACTAATTTCCAAGATCAATCAAATCTAACATGGTTAAACCTTAAAATTCTAATCCATTAGTGACCTAATGATGTAATAATTTGAATAAATGGATTGGATGTAATTGATTTGATAGATCTTTAGATTTTGACCATTAAAAGTAACAAAATTTTGAAAATACATAATAATCTCCTTGATTAGATTGATCAAGAATGATTAGAAACTATGAATCAGTATGGATGATGATCTAATGATAAGATCATGAGAAATGAATGGCCTGATGTGGCTAATTTGGGATAGATGGAGATCTATGCCCTTAATTTTGATAAAATAGCTTAAAATCTTCTTGATTGGTTGGATCAAGAAAGATCAGATCATATGATAAGATGCATCAATGATCTAGTAATGATATCACATTAAGAGAATGTGATAGATCTGAATAAAAATAAAAGATCAATATCTAAACCCTTAATGGGATGAAAAATGATCAAAATATGATCATGGGATCAAAATGGACAAATAAGATATATTCAAATGAGCATGTGAGTTATTATATTCTATTGTAAATGTTCTTTTATTTGTTTAGTAGATTTAATTAGTAGATTTATTTATTTATGCTTTAATATTCATGTTATGTAAATTACATGGAAAATATAATTAGATAAAAATAGATATTGATGAACATTTACATTGAATATGGACATGGACATGGACTTAATGATAGTAAAGGCTATATTTAGTAGGACAATATAAGGAATATCATTTCCTCGACCCAATTTAGGAGAATAATAAACATCCATGAATGACATTATTTATGTTCATGGACATAAGTTAAAGTCAAGTAGAAATGGAACTTAGGGTATACAAGCTCATATGAACCTTATAAAAGGTTGAATTAAGGTCACTCTAGTGAATACTAAACATAGTGGTTAAGGGAGTTCTCTAATAGAGCCTCTATCTTCCCCCACCTTCTGGCAATGTTTGTGAGGTCTAAATGCCTCCTTACATGAGGATTGAATTAACCACTCTGTGAGTAGCTTTTAATTGGTAAGCCTTAGTCAATTCTAAAATAAGGAGGAGATGTCTAGTATTAGGAAAGAAATAAACTATCTTCAACCAGTAAGACATTAACTAGTTGAATAATAATAAGATTATAAAAGGATAGTAAACTATCTAGTCCTAATAAAAATAGTAATTAAGATAATCAAAGATCAAACAAGATCCATAAGGAGATCTTAAATGATCAAGAATAATAAGAAACATAATATTGTGTTAGTATGTATGTTTTTGAATTAGTATGAATGTTAAATTTAAATATAGATCAATAGATTAGACCTTGATCAATATGATCCAAAGAAAAAGATCCAAATCATCCTATGTAAGGATGATCAAAATAACAACTAGGAAGTATAAATGAGTTGAGGAATGACTGTGTGTGTCTATATATATATATATATATGATTTGACAGATACATGAAGGATATGATGATCAAGATCAATGAGAAGATGAATTATTGAAAGTAAAGGTAGGTGGACCTTAAGAATATATTCAATATAGAATATACATGTATTTTACACATGATATTATCCTGATAAATATAGATTGATTATAATTGCCTTAGAATTGTTTATCAATCAACAAATGATGTTGAAATGAATACAAAGTGATTGATTAAGTAATTATGAAAGTACTTAAGGCAACAAATGATGTGGAAATGAATACAAAGGGATTGATTAAGTAATTACGAAATTACTTAATTGGTAGAATGAGAAGATTTGAACTATATAAGTTGGACCCCCAAATCTTAAGGAAAGAGGATATAGGCATGTCCTATTATAACTAGACACAGTCTATAAGTATGAAAAATTATTTTTCATACAAGCATAGAGGCTTGTGATTTTGTTTTAAGATAGGCTTATGCCTTGGGATGCCAATGCTATGAGAGTTATGAGGGTTTGGCCACCCGCTCTCTAAAACTAATTATGATGATTATACCATGCCCAAAGAGAGGCAAAATGTTAGGTGGGGCAATTATGGAAAGGCCGCCACTGTGACAGCCATGGTTCCCCCCATATGAACATGGATTTGTATTTTCCACCGTGGTATCAATGGAATATTGAGCAGTTATCCAAGTGCGCTGCACGAATTAAGACTGCAAGTATGGTAGTCCTTGAGATTATTTTGCATTATAATGCAATTGATTATGGCATGATGATATGCCTTATGTTATGGCATTATGAGATGCCTTATTTTATGGTATGATGAGATGCCCGGTAAAAGTTATTACCAATGTTGTATTGGAGGATGATTCCCAATACGGTATGATTATATATCAACACCTAGTGTTAATATTGAAATCAGTTTGGAAATGAGATATTATTGATAATATTGACTATATTCACGATTTTCAATGGTTTTATCTATATGTAATATATACATATAATTCATATGATGAGTGAAGGATGAAATGGGTATCCAATTGCATAAATTGATTTATGTCATGGATATAAAGAACTATTGATTTTGAGATATATTGATTATATTTCTTAAATTCCCTACCAAGCATGGCTTGCTGAGATATTGTAAATGTTTGAATATTTACAATATTGTTTACAATATCTCAAATATAGTTAAGGAAGATTGAAAGCTTAGGACTTGAGGATAATCATCACCGAACTACTACTCAGGGTATTTACTTCGAGGAAGATTGTATTGATTATTTTGTAATTTGGATTGTAATATTTGGACAAGGTATGTAATGACTACTGGGACTGTATATGTGAACTACTAAATTGATCCTGATTTTAATAAAAGTATTTATATTGATATTCAATAGAAATTTTATTTTATACAAAAATCTATATATGATAAGTAATTTGATGTGGCATTTGGGTTTTTGACAAATCAATTTCAAAGAAAATATGTTTCCACTATTTGTATTTTAAAAGAGTTTCAAAATCAGGGCCCTACCTTTGCAAATATTTATGAAAATGTATTTTAAAAACCCCGATCATCACACACTCTCTCCTCCTTTCCCTCTCTATTTCCTCTTCGTCTTCTTTCTTTCTTCTTTCTTTTCTTTTCTTTTCTCTCTCCTCTCCCCTTTACACCACAAGATGTGGCTGCAGACACACTAGAGGGAATATTCCCTCAAGGAGTGTTAGGCGCGCCTTCAAACACGTCGTCCCCGATAGACTAGGGTTTCCACTTAGAAACCCTAATTCAATTAGCAATCCAATTTTGGCCATTGGATTTCAATCTCCACCATTGGATGTGTTTGGGTTGGCCTGATATATAAAAGACCTAAGAGTTCATATTGATCGAGGATGTATTCATTGATGAAATCACCAAAAAATATTAATTACAGTAGAAATTATTTTTTGGCATGGATTTTTATTTTTCGACCATATTCTTTGATTCTCAATACTATAGGTAGGTACCCCTCATTCCCCTCTCTCTTTTTCGATAGTTTTACATGCATAAAGATCATTGGACTGGATTTTTTGGCTGGATTTTTTCGGTGAATCCAATACTGGTGAACCAGATGGAAAACACCTATAAAAAGTATTTTTTTGGAGATTTTGAGCCATTGGATGGATTCTTAAAGTCCAAAAACCCCAGGGTATAAAATCTCATAAGATGGCTCATCCAGATTTGGGAGATCGAGGGAAACATTGATCTGATGGTCCGACTGTCTGAATAGACCTCTAGAGATTTGACTCTGGGACGCACTTCGCGGGATGCATAAAGCGACGCCCACCATGGGCCCACCTTCACGCGTGCACAGCGCTTGAGGCGTGGTCGCAAAAAACTGTGACATGTGTGGCATCCCGGTGACGATGACGTGCGCCGCCCCATTTTGTCGCGTTCTAACAATCCATATCAAATCATACCATCAAAATAGATTTGAATTTTAAAACTTCAATTCAGGGCTTATTTTAACTCCAAATCAAGATTTGAAAGAAGCTCTGGATTCCTAGTAAAGATTAGAATCTAATGGAAACATAAAGTTTAGGTTTTATTTACTGTAAAATTTGTAAATCACAAAAAGTGGTACTAATTTCCAAGATCAGTCAAATCTGGCATGATCAAAACTTGGATTTATGATCCATTAGTGATCTAGTGATGAAGGAACATGGAATCAAGAGTTGGATGTGACTGATATAGGATAAATTAAGAAATTTAACCTTAATGGAAGAGAAATCTTAAAAATGATCATGGATTTACATGATCTGACTAATCAAGCATGATCAGAAACTATGAATTAGTATGGATGATGATCTAATGATAAGATCATGAGAAATGAATGGCCTGATGTGACTAATTTGGGATAGATTGAGATCTATGCCCTTAATTTTGATAAAATGGCTTAAGATCTTATTAATCGATTGGATCAAGAAAGATCAGATCATTTGATGAGATGAATCAATGATCTAGTGATTTTATCACATTAAGATAATGTGATAGATATAAATAAAAATGAAAGATCAAGATCTAAACTGAATATAAATCAAAATATGATCATTTGATCAAAATGAATAAATATGATATATTCAAATGAACATGTGAATTACTATATTCTATTGTAAATGGTCTAGATTTAATTGTTAGATTTATTTATTTATGCTTTAATTGTTCATGTTATGTAAATTACATTAAAAATATAATTAAATAAAAATAGATATTGATGAACATTTACAATGAATATGAACATGGACTTAATGATAGTAAGGGCTATAATTAGTAGGACAATATAAGGAATATCATTTTCTTGTCCCAAATTAGGAGAATAATTAAAATCAAATAGCAAGAGTACTTAGGGTTTAATGCTCATAGGAACCTTACAAAAGGTTGAGTTAAGGTCACTCTAATGAATGCTGAACATGGTGGTTAAGGAGGTTCTCTAATAGAGCCTTGCTTTTCCACTACTTTCTGGCGATGTTTGTGAGGTCTAAACGCCTCCTTACATGAGGATTGAATTGACCACTTTATGAGCAGCTTTTAACTGGTAAGCCAAAGTCAATTCTGAAATAAAGAGGAGATGTCTAGTATTAGGAAAGAAATAAACTATTTTCAACCAGTAAGACATTAACTGGTTGAATAATAATAATAATAACATAAAAGGTAGCAAATTATCTAATCCTAATAAAAATTGTAATAAGATAAGGATGATCAAACAAGATTCATGACGAGATCTTGAATGATTAAGAACAATAAACAGAATTATAATTTAGATTAAATATTTGATTTTGTATAGATGTTAGATTTAAATGTAGATCAATAGATTAGAACCTTGATCAATATGATCTAAGAAAAAAGATCCAAATCATCCTATGTAAGGATAATCAAAAGAACAACTAGGAAGTATAAATGAGTTGAGGAATGACTACATATATATGATTTGACAGATACATTAAGGATATGATGATCAAGATCAATGAGAAAATGGATTGTTGAAAGTAAAGGTAGGTGGACCTTAATAATATATTCAATGTAGAAGATACATGTATTTGACACATAATCTTATCCTAATAAATATATATTGATTATAATTGCCTTAGAATTGTTTATGAATCAACAAATGATGTTGAAATGAATACAAAGTGATTGATTAGGTAATTATGAAATACTTAAGGCAACAAATGATGCAGAAATGAATACAAAGGGATTGATTAAGTAATTATGAAATTACTTAATGGGTAGAATAAGAAGATTTGAACTATATAAGTTGGACCTTCAAATCTTAAGGAAAGAAGATATAGGCATATATTATTATAACCAGACACACAATCTGTAAGTATGAAATATTATTTTTCATACAAGCATGGAGGCTTGTGATTTTGTTTTAAGACAGGCTTATGCCTGAGGATCCTGATGCTAGGAGAGTTATGAGGGTTTGGCCACCCGCTCTCCAAAACTAATTATGATGATGATACCATGCCCAAAGAGAGGCAAAATGTCGGGTGAGGCAATTATGTGAAGACCACCATTTTGACAGCCATGGTTCCCCCCATACGAACATGGATCTGTATTTTCCACCGTGGTATTAGTGGAGTATTAAGCAGTTATCTTGGTGCACTGTACTGATTGAGATTGCAAGCATGGTAGTCCTTGAGATTATTTTGCATTATGATGCAATTAATTATGGCATGATGAGATGCCTTGTGTTATGGCATGATGAGATGCCTTGTGTTATGGCACGATGAGGTGCTTTATTTTATTGCATGATGAGATGCCCAGTAAAAGTTATTACTAATGTTGTATTGGAGGATGATTCCCAATACGATATGATTATATATTAACACCTAGTGTTAATATTGAAATCAGTTTAGAAATGAGATAATATTGATAATATTGACTATATTCATGATTTTAGTGGTTTTATTTATATGTAATATATACATATAATTCATATGATGAGTGAAGGATAAAATGGTTATTCAATTGTATAAATTGATTAATATCATGGATATAAAGAACTGTTGATTTTGAGATATATTGATTATATTTCTTAAATCCCCAACCAAGCATAGCTTGCTGAGATATTGTAAATGTTTGAATGTTTACAATATCTCAGATATAGTTAAGGAAGATTGTAAGATCAAGACTTGAGGATAATCATCACCAAATTACTACTTAGGGTATTTACTTTGAGTAAGATTGTATTAATTGTTTTGTAATTTTGATTGTAATATTTGGACAAGGTATGTAATAACTAATGGGTCTGTGTATGTGAACCAATGGATTGATCCTAATTTTAATAAAATTATTTCTATTATTATTCAATGAAAATTTTATTTTATACAAAAATCTATGTATAATAAGTAATTTGAGGTGGCACTCGGATTTTTGACAAATCAATTTCAAAGAAAATATATATCCGTTGCTTGTATTTTAAAATTTTCAAAATCAGGGCCCTACCTTTGCAAATATTTATGAAAATGTGTTTTAGAAACCTAGGTCATCATAGTTGGTATCAGAGCAATTCATCTAATCACTCATAACCCCAATATGTCCAATATAAATATGACAATCCAAATATAGGTTAAGTATATCATAAGTTAATATAGGAGTAGGATAGCATTAGTTAAAGTATTATGATAGAATGAGTTAATGTAATTAACTCATATAGGAATAGTTAAATATGAGCATATGCCTAGGTGGGCAACTCAGTAAATTACTAATTCCAAATAAGAAATAGTAAACTATGGAATCAAGTAATAAAATAGCATTACAACATATAATGGTGTAATATTTATCTTGAAGTCTTAACCAAGATATCTGTTTAGAGATAAAATATCCTAACACCGATATATGACCATTATGCCAAGTGTAATAATGAGAAGTTCAAAAGGAATAAGTGATAAATTGGAAAAGATGATGGAAAGATTCCAAAAAATGGTGATAGGTTATAATGGAAAGGGTGATGCTGAAAAAGCAAAAAAATGGATATATGAGGCTGAGAAAACTTTCGATGTTTTATGAACTCCTAGAGAAGTGAAGATGGCCACCTATATTCTGAAACAAGAAGTTGCCTTCTAGTGGAGATTTGCAAAGAGAAATTTCTTCTCAAACCTAGAAAATATCTCTTGGGAAGAATTTAAAGAGGTCTTTAATAACAAATACTTTCATCTTCATGTTCAAACAAGAAAGGAAAAAGAATTTCTGGATCTACAACAAGGGAATATGTCTGTTGTAGAATATAAAAATAAATTCGAACAATTGAAGAGGTTTGCACCTCATATATGTGGTACAGATAGACAAGCTACTAGTAGATTCTTGGGAGGACTTCATCCAGGATTGAGAACTAAGGTATTGGGTACCAAACCCATGACTTTGGCGGAATGCGTAGAAATGGCTTCCAGATTTGAGGATTTTAAGAAAAATCAAAGACGTTGTCCCAAATGTAAAAGATTCCATCCTAAGAATATATGCCCTAATCCAATACAACAACGACCTCCAATCCAATGTTATAAATGTGGGGAACTGGTACACATGGCAAATAACTACAATAAACAATTGGCAATAAAGGATGCAAAACTAGAGAATGTCCCTAGACAGCAAGGGAGGATATTTACTATTAATGATGGTCAAGCTCAAACCTCAAATGCGGTGATTGAAGGTACTTTATTTATAACTGATAACTATGCAATAATAATCTTTGATTATGGATCTACACACTCTTTTATCTTATGTGAATTTGCATCAATCATAAATGTACCATTGAAAGATTTGAGGTATAACTTAGATATGATAACTCCAGTCAGTGAGTTATCAAGGGTAAGAAAAATTCCAACCTTTATAGGAAAGGTAACATCAAAATTTCTAAAAAATAGATATTACTTGAGAATAATTCAAGGAAATAGTGGGTATTTCTTTCCAAAATCAGCAAAGGAGAAGAATTTTGATAAATAGATGATTAATTTCTGAAGTAAGAAGGAATGGTAAACTTGAGGAAATTTTGGAGATAAATCAGACGAGAAAGAATAGTGAAAGTGGAAAATTAAAATCCCAAAATTTTTAGAAAAACAAGTTAACTAAGAACTAAATAGGGTTGACAATGAGATCATAGTCCATGCATCTTATACGTCAAATATGAATTTACTAAGATAACTCACTGGATGAGTTAGCACAAGAGTTCATTTGAATTAAGATGGATATTGATCATGTACTATTGATATGATTGATTTTGGTATATTGGAATAGTTATGGACTATAGTAAAAAATAATAATACATTTTTCACATTGATGAGGAAACAGTCATAGTATATGAGAAATAAGACCCTGTAAACAAATACAGAAAGCTAAACACATTGTTTTGAAAGTTAAGCATTTTGGACAAATGAAGAAGGATATAGTTAGAAAATTTCAAGAAATTTTCAACCTAATATGAGATTGAGTTATTATTGAATTATTACTTATTACAACTCAATTCTTTATGATATTTAAGAAGATGGCATCAATTGATCTGAATAAGTTGAAAAGTCAAGGACAATTATACAGAGAATTTATTTGACCAAATAAGTTATTTTGGAGAACACAAGTACTATTAGAAAAGAGATGGATCATTATGATTATGCACTGATTAAAATGATGAATAATGTTATTGACGAGGTTAAGTAACCTTGACTCTCATAAAATGTGAGTTAGAAATGAAAGACATCATTCAAAATTCAATATAAATTTTGAGTTATACTTTTGGGATAAATGATATTTATGAATTTGATGAAGGAAAGTTTTCTTGGATAAATGAGAAATAGTATGCATTGATTATAAATGGATTTACTTTGAAACATCATGAAGTAAAATGTTTACCAAATTTGGTAAGTGAAAAGACTAGCTAGAGAAAGTAAATTTCTATGACTTATGAATTCTGAGGATAATATTGATGTTGATCCTTAATTGGAGTAAAGAGAGTTACTATTTGATATAAGAACTTAGAAAGGATATAGAAAAGCCATTTTGGATACTTCATAATGATTTTCAAGTATACATTTTAGAATTTGTAACAATAGTCTTACCTATATAGCTAAAAACTAAATCACTGATTATGAGAACCTCAAGAATATTGATATGACTCAACGATATTAAAAGAATAGATTTTACAAAAGTTATGACAAGATGATAATGAAAATTTGAAGAAAGAAATATCATCAGAAGGATTTTTTTTGAATAAAATGATATAGAAGTATAATTATTTACTTCCAAAGGTTGGAAGGTTATATAGAGAACATTAGTTAATTCAATTGAGATTTAATACAACAATTCATCTTTGGTTGATAGTCAAAGAACTATCCATACCTTGAAAGACATGTTAAAGAGTATTTCTACTGAATGAAATGGGGAGTAACAATATGATAGAAATATATTATGAGAATTACTGACTGGTAAAGTAAACATTGATGACACCAATCAAAGGAAATATGAAAAATGAACAACAGGATTACTCAAAGAAATTAGTCATTTTGGAATGTTAGAAAGTGTCAGGTTACTAACAAGTTGTATGACTTTGATAAAGTCTACCTTTAAGGAAAAGGTAATATAATTGATGAATCAGAAAGGGAGTAAAAGAGTTCTTTAAGTGTCAATATTTCATAGAACAAGCTATAAGAGAAAATTTGTAAATGAGATGATGATAACTCATAAGTGAGCTGTTATATTAAATTTTGAGGATGAAATTTCTATAAGGGGGGAAGAATGTGAAAAGCACAATTTTTTTGGAATTATTTGGAATTTTTATGAAAATCAAGGTAGAATATTATATTTAATATAATATATATTTTTTAAAGAATCAAGCCTTGAAACATGGATATTTGGAATCATATTTGGAAAATGGGTCAGAATGACTGTAAGCATGCTAAAATATGAGCTCAGGTAAAAAATCCCTATTTTTCTTAATTTTTGTGAATTTATATCTACCCATAGGGGTAAAATGGTCATTTCACTTTTATGTGAGGTCCACAAAAGTTTGGTGAGCTGGCGGATAGCCAGCACGAGGAATATCAATTATGAAAAATAAACATGATGAGGAATCTTTTTTGAATTTAATAAGAAAAGTGAAAAAATCATTTGAAATAAAAATAATTAAAATTTTAATTAAAAAATAAAAAATAAGCCTATAAATACCTTTCCTAACAATCCCATGAAATTACACCAAAATTTTCTCCCCACTCTCTCTCTCTCTCTCTCTCTCTCTCTCTCTCTCTCTCTCTCTCTCTCTCTCTCTCTCTCTCTCTCTCTCTCTCTCTCTCTCTCTCTCTCTCTCTCTCTCTCTCTCTCTCTCTCTCTCTCTCTCTCTCTCTCTCTCTCCCTCTCTCTTTCCTCTTCTTCTTCTTCTTCTTCTTCTTCTTCTTCTTCTTCTTCTTCTTCTTCTTCTTCTTCTTCTTCCTTTCCTTTTTCTTTCTTTTCTTTTCTTTTCTCTCTCCTCCTCCCTTTACACCACAAGGCACATTTGTGGATGCACTAGAGGGAATATTCCCTCAAGGAGTGACGGGCACGTCGTCCTCAGTAGATTAGGGTTTCCGCCTAAAAAACCTTAATTCAATTAGCAATCCAATTTTGGCCATTGGATTTCAATCTCCACCGTTAGATGGGTTCGAGCTGGCGTAATCTATAAAAAAAACCCAAGAGTTTAGATTGATCAGGGGTGTATTCACAAGTGAAATCATCGAAAAATAGTGACTTCAGAAGAAATTATTTGTTGGTGTAGATTTTTATTTTCTAGCCATGTTCTTCAATTCTGAACACTACAAGTAGGTACCCCTCATTCCTCTCTATCTTTTCTGACAGTTTTCCATGCGTAGAGATCATCGAACTGGATTTTCTAGTTGGATTTTATCAATGAACCAGATGGAAAACACCTATAAAATGTAATTTTTTGGAGATTTTGAGTAGTTAGATGGATTCCTAGGGTCCAAAAACTCCAGGGTATGAAATCTCATAAGATGGCTCGTTCAAATTTGGGAGATTGGGGGAAATGTTGATCTGGCAGTCTAGATCGGACCGTCTCAGTAGATCTCCAAAGATCTAACTTTGAGACGCACAAAGCAACGCCCTCGTGCGCAACGTTTGAGGCTGTGACGACCCAGGTTTTCTCATGCATTTTTAAATGCATTATCTAATTCCTAGGGTGGGATGCATCCCTATTTGAAACCATTTTATAAAAACGATGCAAGCTATCCAATATCTAATTATTTGCTCGACTCATCTCCTTTTTCACTTATTTGTTTCTGGTGAAATGCTTTGTGCATTAATATCATTTATCATGCTAGTCATCTCTACTACTTCTATTTATACTACCTCTTGATTTTCTCAATTGTCTATGACCCTTGGATATGCTGGACTGGCTGTGAAAGGATAAAACTGGGCTCTGATACCAACTGTGACAACCCGGGTTTTCTCATGCATTTTTAAATGCATTATCTAATTCCTAGGGTAGGATGCATCCCTATTTGAAACCATTTTATAAAAACGATACAATGCAGCGGAAAATCTTTTCATTTAAACTCATTTTGAAAACCTCGAGTGTTATTTGCTTTCACAACAACCAAAATAGTTTTTGAAAATTATTGTAATCATAAATGTCTTCCCAGGTCTATCCAGTCACAGCTCACAG
Organism: Warburgia ugandensis; assembly: GCA_035236585.1. Taxonomy (NCBI): domain Eukaryota; kingdom Viridiplantae; phylum Streptophyta; class Magnoliopsida; order Canellales; family Canellaceae; genus Warburgia; species Warburgia ugandensis. The sequence goes on from CP141133.1 coordinate 17,681,151, forward strand.
CCCAATTGTAAATAAATACAGATACATGTCCGAAAGGTAGAGTGTTTACTTACATTCATGCTTATCTTCTCATCAGGCACTTGATCGTTGCACTAACATGTTCCTGATGCTTCTTCTAATTCTGTGTGGAGCTAATCTGGAAAAATAATATATTAGGGTGAGTATTTCTCATACTCAGTAGGTCATCTGATACTACTATTTTGAAAACACAGTATGCTTCATGCATGGTTCCAAGAGCTTTTTATGTAAAACATCAATGATTTATTTTGTGTAAGCATGCATAGTTATGCATAAAACATAAGCTTATTGATGCGATTTCAATCATGGAATCCGTATACAAATCATGTCATATGAATACGACTAAAATAGAAATCAATAGGTCCATATATGAAGATTTCGACAAATGCATCAAACCAGCGAGTCACATAGAATACTCATGAAAATCTTAAAATAGTCATCATTTAAACATATGCTAGTATCATGCACATGAGTCTCTCGGTGTACATGTCACGCCAACTGGTCACGAGTACTCATATATGACCATCTCAATGTTATATTCATATCAATCACACTGAAATCATAGGGTCACTATGCTCACGACCAGAACCACTCTGAATCGTGTCTCCGGTATCTAGAGACCAATCCACCATAGCCTCCACGACGACTATGGATATGTCCCCAAAAGGGTGTCGTGAACACCTCCAGTGGTCGTCCCTGTTTACCACAGCAATTAGGGAAGAGACAATACCATTTTTGGCAGTGATACCATCCACCTTTTTTGTGGTAGAGGCCGGGAGGCCAAACCCGTACCCCTCCGTATAGTGCCCACTAGGCTTAATAGCCCACAAACATACATAATCCAAATCTCAAATCAACATAATTTATGCATTTATTTTCAAAGTATGCGAGCATGGCATGTAAAGTCATAACCCTACCTAGAAGCCTGTCAGCTCTCTCTCTAACCCGCCCTCATCGGCCCGCCCTCATTGGTCAAGGCTACACTTCTCAAAACATGCTTGTATAAAAACATCATAAAAGCATACTAAATGCAATGATAGGTTCAAATGCTTAAATGTTATAAATCATGCAGACAATTCTGTATGCTCGTATGAGAATATCATATTTCAAAAACATCATAAAAGTAAGTAAATCACTTAGAGTTTGGGATGTATTTAAAACGTAGTAGTATCAGATTACCAACAAATTAAGTATATTTAGAAAAACAAAGCAGGTCACAGGGCTGGCGCGTCTGTATCGAAATTACGAACGAACTAGAGTCATATTATGCATAGGGCCGGTGCGTCCCAGTTCCCAGGACGCCCATGCATCCCGGTTGAACCGCGACTGCCTCACGTGCACGCATGCACACCTGATCTATGCACTGTGACGCGCGTTCTAGAGAGCATTGCGTGAGCGTGTCCTCAGTGCCAAGCACGTGCGTCTTGACTCCCGGAATGCCCCGTGCATCCCGGTCGAGCCGGGACTGCGCCCACACACGACGCGCGTGCGCCAGTCGCCCCAGGGGGCGTGTTTCTCATGCGCGTCACATACTCCATCCTGGGGTTTTCCCTAGTTCAAAAAGCTGGGTTTTTACCCAGTTTTCTCCGGCGTTTCCCAGCCGGAAATGCTCAAATTCGGTGAAGATTTGGGCTAGGAGAAGAGAAAACGAAGGTGAAAGAAATGGAGACTTACCTGGGCAGCTGGAGATGGTGCCCTCTTGTCGTGATGCGGCTCCCTCCACTCTTGCTTGAGTCCTAGGTTGCCGAAAAACCCGATAAAAAGGAAAACCCAGTTTTTCGATGAATCCAGGAAAAATGGGGACAAGAGGAGAACGAAAAATGGCCGTCCTGAAGGACCTAGCCGTTGCTGGGATTTGCAGGGAAATGGAGGAAGGGTTTTTTCTTGATGTAAACCTCAACAGAACCCTAGCACGAAACAGCCGGATTAGGAGGAGAAGGAGATGATTGGTGAAGAGGGGTCAATGGGCTTTTTATAGCCTGTGAAGGCGGTGTTGCCTATGGCGGTGCCGCCATTGTTACCACCCTACAGAGGTGGTGGTGGAAGCCTCTGGAATGTCGACTAGAGGAGGAAGAAGATGGGGGTGCTATTATCAAAACGGTACCCTACGTTTTTTTGCCTTTTTCGTTTTTAAATTCAATTTACAAAATTGCCCCTAATCTTTAAATGGCCGTAACTTCTTCATACGAACTCCATTTTAGGGGTTCTTTGAGGCCTTGGATTCCATTTTTCGAGTAAAATCTAATGGTACTAAGTTTTCTTACAAATTCCTTCATTTATTATTTTATTTAAACTAAAACATCCAGCTACCTCTTGAGATTGGTAAACATATATTAATTTCCAAAAGAGATAAGTTCCAGCATCAATGGTAAGTGGTAAATGTTCTATTTGTTCTTCAAAAAATGTCTTCAAAATTTGGGTCATTACAGAGGCGCAGTCGCAGAAAACTGTGACGTGCCATGGGCGTGCCTATGTTTCTTCGTATATACTAACTTTAAACTCTTACCTGTCAAAGTCCTTATTTTATGTGGAGAGACAAATCTTATGCTCTTGAGATATCTTACTTACCCATGTACCTAGTTTTTAATGCAATGTGTTGCTTCCGAAGGGACGCTCTAGTAGCCCTTGCACATTTTCCACTACACCTTGGATCCAATGTAATGTGTTGCTTCTTGGGGAACGTCCTACCAACCCTTGCCTATTTTTCACTATGCCCAAGATTCGATACAGCATGTCACTTATGGAGGACGTCCTAGCTTGTCATACTTTGAAGAAGTTGAAGATGGTTTTTTATTATATTTTTCTTACTTATAAACAAAATAACAACATCCATGTACAGCCCTAAAGAGTCAAATCACAAGTCAAAGAATCATACACTAAGTCAGTCTCTGGAATACAAAATAGTCAATGGTCCTCGAGTCCTCACTGAATCAATGTTGCTCCACCTACTTTCCCTTAACGCTATCGAGCTCAAAATCTAAGGCATTGCAAAACAAAGCAATGCCTCAGCAAGCTATTACTTGTGTAGGTGATTGCAAAATAAAACATGCGACAAAGTACTTTGCAAAAGATATCAATATCATGTCGAGTTTTGAAAAGTAAATAATTTACAAGGCATGATAAATCATCAGGTATCCATAATGAATAATGCATGAATCTCATAAATCTGAATGAAACAATCAGGATCAAAACATGCTTTTCACCTTAGCAAACCAATATCAAAGAAAAACATCATGGCATGCGAAACATGATTGATACATGAATAAGAATCCGTCAAAATCGATAAATACCCCGTCCACAAAATAATATAATGCATGGCATAATGAATAAGGCACTACACACAATAAGCCTTGGGAGTGTCCCACTACACTCAATCACTGGTAATGAGTACTCATCCCAAAATCCAAGGTCCCTCGCCTATAGCTCACACATCAGGCAGCTTGCACAGTCCATAGGCCCGCCCACTTTGGCATCACCCTCAATACATCGTCACACTCTGGGTATACATACATATATGCGCTGCATGAACACAGAGAATAAGAGTATGGGCTACTATGCTAAAGTGGCAACCATTCCAGGGTCTCAACCACTACTACTCCCCGTCGACACCAGAACGAGAGAATTCCTCTATCTTGCATGGGAGGAAATGGACTGGTAGTGTGAACAACCCATGATACCACCCCTACGTACATTGCCCCCTTTTGGGGCAGGTATCTAATCATAACATTATAAAGTCAGAAGGCATGTGGCCAACCCTACAACCCTTTTAGCATAGTACCCACCAAGTAGCAATACCCATCATAAATTAGCAAAATATGCTATAAATCATGGAAAACTCCCATGTGAATTTAACCTCAATAGGCTCGAATCAAAAGGCATGATAAAATATTATCCATCACCTGTCAAAACATGGATAATCATATAATCAAAATTTCATGATATCAAACATGAAATAATGAACACACTTTAATAAAATATGATAGTGCGTAAAACACATGCCTCAAGAATCTTAAATAACACGTCATGATCTATGAAATCATGAAAAAATTTGAAATGTAATCACCTACCTCGTGAATGCAGTACTCTAACTTAGGCCCATAAGCAATATCAAATTGAGCACTCTGATGTACCTGTTACATCATAGGTCACACTAAGTCATCCAATCATCTTTAATCATCAATCTATGTTATGATTCAATCAATTTATGTCCCTTGTTCAATAAAAGGTCAATCTCTTTCATCTTATGAAGTTTGGAGACAATCCAACTTCTAAATAGCTCCTTACCACTTATAAGCAACATCTGACCATCAGTCCCAATCATTTTCATCATGATCCATTTAATCTCTATGTTGGTTTAGTAATTTACATGCATCTCCATGACTACACAGTAATCTGATGGTCATATCGCTTTCTAATCAGCCAGTCATAAGGCACTTAATTAGATCAACGGTCAATATCACTTTACTTAACAATCACTTGAGATCTATTCTTTTGATCTACTAGATCATCTCATATTTGATACATATAATCAATTTCTAAATCCTGATCATCCATTGATCGGCCTAATCTAGATTATTGAATAGTATTTTGTGATTTGACTAATTTAAAAGTGGCCAAATTAAAGTTTTTATGTTAAATCTATATTTGCGTTGTCGAGATAAACACAACGAATGTCTCGAATAATAATTTGGACCTCTGTAGCTCCCAAAACCAAGCTTTTAGTGAATGGACGGTCCAAATAAATTAAAATTTGAAATTAAAATCAATTCGGTGTCTCAAGGGCACTTGTACGGAACCTGTCCTATGTGCTCCACCGTCACTAGGACGCACAAGCCATGATATGCACCCCCACATGCATCATCATCATCGGGACACATGCACTTTCCATCGTGCCAAGTGAAGACGCATGCACACTGGTGCGCCGTCTACGCGTCACTGTGCTACGTCCTAGCATCCCGACTGAGTCACCATTGCCGGAGACGACGACCAGACTAAGATCGCCACTGGCGATGCCTACAGTATCCAAACTTTGCTTTTTTTATGTCATTTTCACCGAATTTTTGTGTACATTCACTTTATAACATTCCCATCAAATGAATTTGCCTAAATCTGAAGTTTTTACTAGATTTTATCACGTTTACAAAATTTTCCTTGTTTACTATTTTTCATGTTTTCTAACGTCTTTAGCCATTGGATTCCCATGAAATTTTATGGGTTTGTTCCTTGGTTCATCATGCATAAGATGAACGGTTCAGATCATCGATCTGACATTGTTTCATCAATTTATTTCCATAGTAATAGTAAGGTACATATAGTCACCAGAAAACGACAATCCACACTATTTTCTAGTGCTAAAAAGTAGAAAACTCAATGAAAAATAAACGGAGATGGGAAAAGAACGGGGCCCTACCTTAGGTCAGGCTAGCTAGGGAGGGGGATTGTCGTGCACAAGAGGGGGGCGCTGCGTTGTTGCTACTAGTGTCAAAGTAGTCGTCACTGGTGGCAAGAGAGAGAGAGAGAGAGAGAGAGAGAGAGAGAGAGAGAGAGAGAGAGAGAGAGAGAGAGAGAGAGAGAGGGATGTTAATGCAAGGAGAAGAAAATGAAGCAAGCTATTAATGGGGGGAGGCAAATTTAAAGCCACCCATTAATATTGATTTTAAAATTTTTGTTTTTTATATATAAAATCTAATTTTATTAATGCAAAAATGATTACCAACCATAAATGCTGGTAATCATCACCATGCTCATTAAATGCCCGCAAATCATCAATTTCAGTGCCTAATTTTGTGGGCCCCACCTATGCAATTACAATTCTACCCCTTTCATTTATTTCACTAAATAGAGAAATTAAAATAATTAGTCATTTTTCGTCTGATCTTTGATTTTAGTATTCTTAGTGGCATTGAATTCTATTTTTCGTGTACATTTCAGATATTGAGGTTTTAGTTAGTGATTTCTTCTCTAAACTTTTCAAATATCCCAATTTCTCAATTTTCATAAATTTCCAAAATTCCATGCAATTATGCATTTTCAAAATTTAAAATTAGCAAGTATTACAATAAGAAAGAAGAGAAAATAACAAAATCATCTTCAACTTCTTCAAAAAGGTTTTACTTGTCAGCTGACATCTGATGCAGAACCCTCCTCTTTTTTTATCCGAGCTTGGGACTAGCAACAACGGAGTTCATTATTATTGTTGTTGTTGTTGTTGTTGTTGTTGTTGTTGTTGTTGTGTTTGTCGTTGTTACACAATAAATAACTCACATTCTCCTTAATATCTAATATCCAGTAAAGGGGGAAGTAGTGACTCAACTTGCAACCAACATACTAATGCCTTTACCTGTAAAAAGCTGCAATAGACATTCTTGTTTGACATTCAATAGTTTTTTCCTTCTTCTTTTTTTTTTTGTTTGTGCAAACTGATATTTGGTAGTTTGGTCATTTACAAAATGTGCTTATAATAAGAACTCTTCTTTTCTTTTTTCCAGTGGCTTTACTACTTACATAAGTGGTCCAGACTTGGTGGAGCCTGCCATGTATGACTCAAGTGGACACCAAATTTTGAATGCTTTTAGCTTATGTACCTTTGGTCACAATTCAAGACTACCCATGGCTTAGATCAATAAAAGTGTTTTACAATGCACTCTCTACTCTTTACTCTTCTCATGAGCGTGTACCCTTATAAGGACTTTCTTCTTCTTTTTTCCTTCGAGATTTTTGCCAAAGATTCTTAAGGAAAATTCTCCAAGCTTAGCAATAATTATTAGAGGTGTCAAACGGGTGGCCTGGGCAGTGGCAGGTTGGTTATTGCTGGGTATGGGTGCAATGAATGCAGGTAGAATCACTCGCTTATTAAACGAGTGATAAAATGGCTACTTACCACGAGTGAGATCTGTTACAAATCTTTACATCAAAATCACTAAATTCTAATGAGTCTAACCATTTAACGCACGTCTCTCAGTTTTATATGATTGTCATGGTCACCTTGTTATTTTATCCAAGAATATGTCTATCATGGTAAGAGAAATTTATGTAATTCCGGAATGTGACCAACTGGACATGAAAAGCTTCATCAACCAAACTGCACCAAATTTCAAAATCAAATGGCTGAAAAATATGGCAAGTGCATTTTCAATCCAGAACCCATTCTTTGACAAGAACACTATAATACTAAATTGATTTGGGTTGCAAGCAGTAGATATTGTACTAGTTTGAGTAACCAGATCAATGAGTCAGCATGTGAAATATTTCCACAAGTTCTGTGGTAAGTACTCAGTTAAGGAGAAAGCTATTGGCATCTGGGGTTGCAAGGACTGCGGCAAAGTTAAAGCAGGTAGTGTTTACAAGTTGAAGTGCTTTCTATTTCAAGTTTTCTCCCACTTGAACATATTTGCTGGCACGAAGAAAGTGAACATATGGTTTTCACAAGAAAGAAGGCAAAAAAATTCAACTAAAGAAATCTACTGTATTCTTGCTTGCTGATGTGTTAGGTCATGGTGTTTCCAATACCACCAGTGCTCTCATTGTTTGGATCTCCATCAGAAGGTTGAGAGAGCAGACTAAAAGTTAATTAGGAGCAAACTGTGATCTTTTTTCTTCTTCTTTTTCCCTGTTTCTTGGTTTTAATGGAGTTATAGCAGGCTTAATATGGAACAACCCAGCAGAGCTTTAAGTTGACGCATCTATGGTCATTAGTCAGACTGCAGGTGCTTTTCCCCAGGAAAGCTTCTCTGAGGTTAGATTTGTCTGAAAACATCCCAGCAGAGCTGCTTTATTTATCAAATTGCCTGCAGTCTGACCATTTGCAAATGGCATTATCTGTACGTAGTCATGGACGGGGGGTCGAGTCGGGGTATTTTTGCCCGCACAGTCAAATTGATGCCTCCGACCCAACTTACACATACGGGACCCAACTTATAATGATGCGGGTCATGGGTCCAGCAGGTTATGGGCTGATTTCAACACCTAACCATTATAGCTATATGTAAGGCTTTCTCGTACAAGCCCTCTCTGAGAGCATGCTCTTCTCCTGTCTCCATGTGCGTAAACGAAGAAAGAGATGAGAAACCATCAAACTATATCTCCACCCAAAGTAACTGGCACAAATGCTCACGATGAGTTATGCAATGTTGCATTAATGGAACCTTTAAGTTATGAAGAAGCCATAAAGTCATCAAATTCGAGAACTGCAGTGGAGAAGAAGCTAAAGCTGATTAAAAAGAATGAGACTTGGTAGCTGGCCATTAGGCCTACCAATAAAAAGGTGATTGGTGTAAAATGGGTATATAGAGCCAAGCTAAATCCGAATGGTTCTGTCAAGAAATTTAAGGCAAGGATGGTTGTCAAGGGGTATTCTCCAGAGTATGGAGTAGATTTTTCAGATACCTTTGTTCCAGTAGCAAGGTAGACACAATAAGGCTATTAAATGCCTTGGCATCTCAAAAAAATTGAAAAATTCCTTAATGGCTACTTCTAGGAGGAGATATTTGTGGAGCAACCTCTAGGTTTTGAAGAAAGTGAAGACAATGTTTAATTTGCTCAAAAATGCTTTGTATGGCTTAAAACAAGCTCGCAAAGCTTGGTATAGCAGAATAGATATAGCAGAATAGATGAACATTTGCTACAATTGAGCTTTAAGAGAAGTCCTAGTGAAGCTACTCTTTATATACAACAAACTAGTGAAGACTTATTAATCATATCCTTGTATATAGTTGAAAAAGAGATGGAAGAAGTGCTTGAAATGATTAACATAGGTGAGATGTCTTATTTTGTTGACATGGAGCTTCTCCAAACTGAGCATGGAATTTTTGTAAGTCAAGAAAGTATGCTAATGAAGTGTTGAGAAAATTCAGGATGGAAAATTACAAAGATGTTGGCACTCCTCTAGTTTTGATTAAAAAGTTAAGCAAAGAAGATGGATATAATAAAGTTGATGTAGGAATTTATAGGAGTTTGGTTGGTTGTTTGCTATATTTGTCATCAACAAGGCCTGATATCATGTTTGCTGCAAGCCTATTATCCAAATTTATGCAAGCACAAAGTGAAATGCACTTTGGAGTTGCTAAAAGGGTGCTAAGATATGTGAGTTCAAACAAACAAATAATATTCAGATGGTTGGTTATGCAGATAGTGACTTGGGTGGCTCGTTGATGACATGAAGAGTACCTCAGGATATGCTTTCACTATAGGGTTAGGGATGATAAGCTGGAATTCAAAGAAACAGGATATAGTGGCTCAATCTACAGCTGAAGCAGAATACATTTTTGCTGCAGCTGCTGTTAATCAAGCCATTTGGCTTAGAAAAATTCTTGAAGACTTGCATCAAATACAAGAAAAGGCCACAACAATTTTCTATGATAACCAATCTATAGTTGCTATGGCTAAAAATCCCGTGTTTTATGGAAGAACTAAGCACATAAAGATCAAGTATCATTTTATTAGGGAAGCAGAAAAAGAGAAAGCAGTGAAGCTATTTGATTGTAGTTCTAAAGACCAAGTAACAGATATCTTGATCAAGGCTTTGTCCAAAGCAAGGTTTGAGTATTTAAGGAAGATTCTTGGAGTTTCCAACAAGAGTGCCAATGAGGAGTGTTGAAGGATGTTAAACTGCTAACTATCACTCCAATCTTATCTTTTTATTTAAATTTATTTTAGATTTACTTATAATCAATTTGTTAAAATAAATTGGATCTTATCCATTAATTTAATTTGTTGAGATAGACTTAGGTGTTAAGTTATTGTATCTAATTTGAAAAATTATGAAGCTTGTATCCCTCTATAAGTACTAATGAATAATGCATGAGTTTTTTATGTATGTTCTTTACAACCTTCTCCCTATTCTTAGTTTAGAAATTCTAACATCTTTGTTACTTTCTGGAACATTAAGTATAACCTTTTATAATGTGAGAGCAGGAAAGAGCATTTTTACAGTCTCTTGCACTTAACTAGATTGATAATTAGATAGAGACTTTTTCCTTATTTTAGTTTTCCACATAGTTGGTGGTTCATGAAATTAATAGCTTGTCATGGCTAAAGCCTCTGCTGCTTAAACAATCTGGTTAAACCCCTGATAGCTGCTAACTTTCTTCTAATTCCCACAATTTCCATGATTTTGCAATGCCTATTTCTTCTTGATCAAATTCTATACAGAACGCACTGCTCTCTAAATTAGTTATCTTTTTGTTTGATATGACACATAGGAAGTAACTGCTCAAGTTTTCATGCCGTTGTTTGAGTTCCCATCAACTTGTTGCCAAGTTAATAAGTCAAAGGGAAATCTCATTCATTAGCTTAGAGTTTCCAAATTTCTTAAGTTTCAGGGGGGATCTTCTTTACCTTTCAATGATTGAACTTACAAAACTAATTGCTAATAACATAACTCAAGAGATGGTAAAGTAACATTCTAGTTAAGTATATTGATTACCAAAAACACCCCCTTTTTTTTCCGAGAGGGCCTAATGTAGATGCTTAGGATCACATTATTGAAAGTGTTTGAAAATTATGAGGCATTGCTGGATACCTGCAACTTCTGAGGAGGATTTGATAGAATCTGAAATATTAGACTGGAAAACCAATTTGTGAGGAATACTTATTCAATAGTCAAAACATTAGTGGTTAATCATTGCTACCGATGGGTCATACACCAATTTTCCCTTGTCTCGGGATCTAAGCCTTTGATTTGCGGAGGGTTTTCTGAAGAATATGGAATACTAGTTTAGCTTATACTTCTACTTGCCATCCCTTTTCAGAAGAAAATACTAGCATCCATCAAAAAACAATTCACTTTTAAGTGTGTCCTACTATTAGAGTTTGAAAAATCTAGTAACAACTAGTTATTTAGAGTTCAATTATCAGTAGTTTATGCTAGAATTAAGGGTTTGATATGGTCAACCTTCTTAATTAGTAATTACTTATATTTCTATTTTAATTATAAGATATTTCTTGTTTATTAATTCATGTATCATTATTAAGTATTATTTTGTAATTACTTCAATTGTTCTTTCCTTATAAATGTACCTCATACGTGTTCTATTTATTGTAGAATAACAATGAATAGAATTATCAAAAAATTATTTTACAATTGTGGTCTTTGAGATGGTATCAGAGCATGGTTCAATCTCCTCTTATTTATCCTAGGAATTGAATTTTGGTCTTGAATTCACAATTGTTGTTTCTATTCGTATCATTCTGCTACAAAATTTTTTTTAGCATCTTTTCCACTATGATTGATTTACAAGAAAGTGGTGATGATTCTCTAATGAAAAATGAATCTACTACTATATTGGCTGGGTTCCACATACAAGAAACTTCTTCTCTAATCACTCTGGAATGGCTTGATGGTGCCAATTATGTTGAATGGTCTTTGAATGTTCAAAATAGGATCTATCGTAGGAAACATTGGGATTTTATTTTGGGTACAAACACTATGCTAGAAGATGTTCATTTGGAGGAATATGAAGCATGGGAGGACAAAACTTCTTAGTCAAATCATGGCTTCTTGATGCACTAACAAGACATTAGATCTTTCTTTCTTTGGTGGGCTACGGTGAAGGAAATATGGGAGGGGTCAAACAGGCATATTCGGTCAACCAGGATCTATCAAAAGTCTATCAACTACACTGCGAAGAAATTTATGCCTGCTAGAATGGAGGTTCTATTATTTCTTATTTTGGCAGGAACTTGATCATATTGATGATTGTACAATGGAGTGTCCCAATGATATTGTAAAATATACCACAAAGGTTAATTTGTAATGTGTGTATATGTTTTTGCTAGTCTTGATCCTCAATTTGATGGGTTCGATTTCACGTACTTACTACCAAACCTCTTTTAAATATACAAGTTGGTTATGCTACAGTTTGTACAGAAGCTAATTGCTAAGATACTATGCTTGGAAGGAAAGATTGGAGAAGGGGATGTAATAGCCTCTTGGAAAACACCTACCTCAAAAAAGGATTGACAATGTACTCACTGTAATGGTGCAGTCATATGGTGGATACATGGTTTTAGCTCCATGGATATCTGGATTGGCATCCAAGGGGCAAGAAGGCATCTTAGGTGACTTTCAATGCAAGGACACCAATCCAAAGGGAAATCTAGCCACAAGTCCTACATTTACTACCAATTCAAGTATGTCTTTTACTAGAAATAGTGATTACATAATTTACTCTCATGCAATGAACCATATGACTTGTGATAGTTGTAGATTTAGTCACTTATTCCCTAAATGTTCCAAATATACCATTACCAATGCCAATGGTGTATCATCTCTAGTTATTGGAGTTCATACAATCTCATTATCCCCCTCTTTAGCTATCAAAGGTGTCTTATGTTAATGTTTAACCGCAAGTGCACGGGCTATTGCAGTATAGCTATGCAAATACAGGTAGATCCCACAGGGACTTGCTTGAAAAGATGGAGTTTTAAATAAAATTCACTTAATAAAAATAAAAATAAAAATAAAGAATATAATAGAAATAAACTAACAATAAAATAAAATCCATATTTATTCAACTGTTGCAATTTACAGAATTATTTATTCAAAAAAAGAAAAAGAAAATAAAACTAAATAAGTAGTCTTGGATATCACTGTCCCTAGATAGTCAGAATGTGGATAGTGTAAAACCAGATTATTCAGGGACAAAGATGGAATTAAATCGGGGATACAGTTGGTATTAAAAATAGGACAAAGTTGGAAGTACTTAGATCTACCAGGGGTAGAAGTGTAAATTTTCCATATTTCTGGTTTTTAACGAAAACCAAAGGAAAATGATGAGGAGAAAACGGGAGAAGCAGGGGGAAGAAGGAAGAAGGGAGAAGGGAGAAGAGAGGAAAGGAATGGGGAGGAGATGGGAAGTAGGAGTGGAAACCTGATTCCTTGGATCTGACTAGTAACGCAAAGACACTAGATGAGAGAGAAGAGGGAGCTGGATGAGGGAGATCAACTGGAAATCAGAGAGAGAGAGAGAGAGAGAGATGCAAAGGACGCCTGGTTGGTGAGGTCTGGCTTAACCGGTGATTAGACGCCAGTGAAGAGAGAAAAACCCATGTGCTGGGCCGTGTTTGTGGTGTGCATATATAGATAGGAGAGAAGGAATCAGCTGGCCAACCAAAGAGATGAAGAAGAGAATCTGAGAGAGGTATGTTGGGAGAGGGAGAGGAGGAAGGAGAAATGTTGGCCAAAGAAGAGAGGGATGCGATAGAGCCGATGGGGATAGGAAGAAAACGAGAGAGATTGAGAATGAAAGAAGAAGAAGGGAAGCAGAAGGGTGGTAAGAGAGAGAGAGAGAGAGAGAGAGAGAGAGAGAGAGAGAGAGAGAGAGAGAGAGAGAGAGAGAGAGAGAGAGAGAGAGAGAGAGAGAGAGAGAGAGAGAGAGAGAGAGAGAGAAGAGTTGGGAGCAAAGGGGGGTGTGGTGCATTGAGGTGGAGAATGAAGGAGAAGAGGGAGTTAAGATGAGAAGAAGAATGGAAGGGAGAGGTTGAGAGAGAAAGAAGGAAAGAAAGAAAAGGTAGAGAAGAGGCGATGGGATTGTTGGGCTCTACGTGGTGCTGGTAGAGGCGACACAATGAAGGAGAGGAAGAAGAGAAAAGGGAACAGGAATGAGAGAGTGAGCAGGTAATGGGCTGGGCAGTGTGAGACAGAGGAAAGCAACATGGAGCAGAGGTATAGAGATAATAGAGCAGTGGGAGGAGATGAAGTAGGGAACAAAGGTGAGGGAAAGGAGAACGTGCGTTACAGAGAGAGAGTAGAAGAGAGGAGCGAGAGATGGCAGTGGAGAGAAGGGAGATGGGAGATGCAAGGAAATTGGCTGGGAAAAGAAAGAGGGAGAGTGAAGGAGAAGGGGAACGAGGGATAGAAGGGGAAGAGGAAAAGAGAGTGGGTCGGCCAACCACGGTCCTGGCGGGGGTTGAAGAAGTGTGGAGAATGGAAAGAGGGGTATATGAAGAAAGAGAGAGAGACGTGAGAGAGTGAGGAGCATGAGAGATAAGAGAGAGAAAATCTTGGGAGAGAAAGACGTGAGAGAGATGGAGAGAGAAGAGAGATAAGAGAGAGAGGTGTGAGATGAAGAGAGATCAAGATGGGTGGGGTCCATCAACATTCCAGTCTTGCTAGAACTCTAGAGTCTTCAAAGTTCTTCTGTCCTAGGAGTCTTCAAATTATTTTCTTTCTAAGAAACTTCATCATCCTCATCTTGATTTGATCTAGATCATCTGGATCGTCCAAGGTGTGTTGATTGATCTACAATGCACAGGACCCAATTAGAATCATCTAAACCATTCATTATTCCTCTAATTAGATTTGATGATCATCTGACCGTTAAATTTTGCAATTTAATGGTTAAATGGCCAATTAAAGCTAAAATTAAATATTTTATATAAAATTTTAAAATTAATGGCCTAGATGCTCTATTTGAACACTAAATTAGGGGTATTTTGACAAAATTGAACACTTAACATCTTATTTGTGCCATCATTAAATTGTAATCTTATCCATGTTAATCAATTAACTAGATCCCATAATTGTGTTACTCTATTTTTTCACTCATTGTGTTTTTCAACACATCTATACTGTAAAAATCCTAATTTTTATAGAATTATTTGAATTAATGGAAGTTTTTATGAAAATCGAGGTGGAATATTATATTCATAAAAATATTTTTTTTTTATAGAAATATATTCAAGTCTTGAAACATGAATATTTGAAATGTACTTGAAAAATCAAGTCTAATGACTATAAGTATGCTAAAAACTGAGTTTGAATGAAAAATACATATTTTTCTTAATTTTTAAATTTTTAATTTTACCCATAGGGGTAAAAAAGTAAATTTTCTTTTGTGTGGGGTCTACAAAAGTTAGATGAGCTGGGAGACAGCCAGCACAAGGAATATGTCATGATGAAGGAATAAAATGATGAGGAATCCACTTTTAATTTTATAAGAAAAGTGGAAAATCATTATAAAAAAAAATTAAACTTTTAAATAAAATAATCCAAAAGTAATCCTATAAATACCCCTCTTAGAATTCAAACGAAATTGGACAAAAATTCTCCTCTCCTCTCTCTCTCTCTCCCTCTCCCTCTCTCTCTCTCTCTCTCTCTCTCTCTCTCTCTCTCTCTCTCTCTCTCTCTCTCTCTCTCTCTCTCTCTCTCTCTCTCTCTCTCTCCTTCTCCTTCTTTCTTTTTCTTTTCTTTTCCTTTCTTTTTTGCTTTCCAGCAGCAGAGCGCGTTTGCGGACACACCAGAGGGGAATATTCCCCCAGATCTATCGGGCACATCCATGGATGCGTCATCCCCGACAGACCCAAGGTTTCACCCTAGGTACTGTTTTTTAATTAGACACTCATATTCAACCATTGAAACTCATATATGATCCATTAAATATCTTTGCATCATCATCAGCTTCAAAACCCCTAAGGTTTGGTATTGATCAGATGAATATTCACCAGTGAAATCATCGAAAAACTTTAACTTTGGTAACCCTATATTTTTCGGCATGGGTCTTTATTTTTCGGCAATCTTTTTCAATTATGTGCATCACAGGTAAGTTCCTCATCATCCACTCTTTCTATTCCAGTAGTTTTTAAGCTTAAAAGATCACCGAATTGGATTTTCTAGTAGGATTTTTTTGGTGAATCTAGTACTGATGACCTAACTTGGAAACAATGGTAAATCATCTTTAAATGGGACATTTGAACCATTAGATTGATTTAGAACATCCCAAAACCCTTGGATATGGTTTCACAATAAAATTTCATTTAATTTTAACCATAGATCAGGAAGGAATTTGATCTGACGATCCAAATCAAACTGTCTCAATGGAATTCCTCCAATCCACGTTGAAGACATGGAATGGAAGGTGTCATAGAAATGTTCCCTGTGGGAGGGCCTCTATGCGTACGATGCAAGTAGGTTCCACTCGAGACGCTGCCTGCATCTTGGATACGAAGACACAGGCCACCTAGTTTTTTCGAGTCCTCAGATCCCAGATCAAATCTAGGCCCTTAAAAATTACCAAAATCTTAAAAATTCAATTTAGAACTCATTTTGTCCAAATTGAGATCGAAAAGAAGCACTGAATTCCTTATGATGACTAGAAGCTAATGAACCCATAAAAATTAAATTTTATTAACTATAACTTTCTATTAATTAAAAAATGTGGTACTAATCTCCTTGATCATTAAGATATAGGATGATTAGGCTTTAGGGATGAGTTGTATTAATTATTAAATGATGGAATAATATGAAATTAATGGTCAAATGTTATAGATCTGAGAGAAAATTCAAATAGACCCTTAATGTTATCCAAAACCATATATCTAAGAAAAGAAACTTAGATCTGATGGTTGGATCATGATGGAATATTATGAAATGCTTAATTTTTATATTAATTGTCAATTGGTAGTTTAATTTGCTTTCATTTGATAGTAGATAAATTGATTAGATTTATTTTGCGATTTAAAGTTCATGTTAAGTAAATATGATTAAAAATCACAAAAAATGTAATTAATCAAATCTAGATTTTTACTTTCATGAACACATAATTTATGATTGACATGAAATTAATCATAATAAGGGCTTTAGTTAGTAGGACAATATAAGGAATGAAATTTATTTCCATCTCCTTGGCTAATTTAGGAGAATAACAAACATCCATTAATGACATGATTAATGTTCATGGACTTAAGTTAAAATCAAATAGAAAAGGGACTTAGGATAAAAAGCTCATAGGAACCTTATAGAAGTTTGAGCTATTGTCACTCTAGTGGACTCTAAACATTGTGGTTATGGGGGTATACAAGATTCAAGTAATTTTCCCTTACCTTCCATTGAGGTTTGTTGAGGTCTAAATGCCTCCTTACATGAGGATTACATTAGGATGACATAAATCATTTCTACCAGTAAAACACTAACTAGTTGAGCATTAATAATAGGAACATAAAAGGTTAGGAAATTACTAAATTAAAATAAAACCTTAAGTAAGATAATAATGATCAAACAAAGATCCATTATGAGATCTTGAATGATCAAGAACAATAAAAGAAAGAATTATAAATTTAGATTAAATGCTTGATTTAGTATATAGATTTTAGATTTAATGTAGATCAATAAGTTAGATGATTTAAATCCTTGATTAATATGATTGAAGGAAAAAGATCCAAACCATCCTATGTAAGGATGATTAAAAGATCAACTAGGAAGTATATATGATCTGAGGAATGACTTTATACATATGATTTGACAAATACAATGAAGAATACGAGGATCAAGATCAATGAGAAGTTGGATTGTTGAAAGTAAAGGTAGGTGGACCTTAAGAATGGATTCTTGTAGAAGATACATGTATTTGCACATGATCTTATTCTAATAACTAGAGATTGATTATAATTGCCCTAGATTATTCATGAAACAACAATTGATGATGAAATGAATATAAAGTGATTGATTAAGTACTCATGGAATTACTTAAGGATAGATGAGAAGATTTCAACTAAATAGTTGGACTCCCAAAACTTAGGGAAAGAAGTATAGAAGAGTCCTTATATAACCAGGCACATAGTTTGTAAGTACAAATTATTATTTTTCATACAAGCATACAGGCTTGTGGTTTATTTTAAACAGGCATATGCTTAAGGATACCTATGCTAAGAGGGTTATTAGGGTTTGGCCACCCACTCTTTGAAAATTTTGATATGATCATACCTTACCCAAAGAGATGCAGAATGTCAGGTGCAGGAATTATGGGACGGATAACCACTATGACAGCCATGGTACCCCCCCCCCCCCATATGGACATGGATGTTGTATTTTTCCATCGTGGCATCAGTGGAGTATTGAGCAGTTATCCAAGTACGCTAGTACGAATCAGATTGCAACATGGTAGTCCATGAGATATTTTTTCATTATGATGCATATAGGCAAAATGAAATGCCTTATATTATGGTATGATGAAATACTAGGTAATTGATTATTAAGAATATTTCCCATGAAGGGACAAATTCCCAATATATAAACTTGCTAAAATATTGACCTTTATTGTGGAAAGTGTTGATTATGAATATCAACCCCACTATAGTAAAAGGAGTTAATAATAAAATTAGTATAGTTTGGGAATGTTTTACTGTTAACATTTTTAACTACTTTCATGATTTCCATGAATTTATATAGTTTATAAGTATTAGAATTAAAATGGGAAATCTAATGAATGTCATAGATGTTTCATTGATCTATTATATGATTAATGGATATTTTGAATTTTGAGATATATTGTTCAATTATTATACTTCTTAATCCCCTACCAAGCATAGCTTGCTGAGATATTGTAAATGTTTGAATGTTTACAATATCTCAAATACAGATAAGGAAGATTGAAAGCTCAAGACTTGAAGATAATCACTACAGTACCACTGATCAGAGTATTTACTTTGAGTAAAATTCTATTGAATATTTTGTAATTTGGATTATAAAATTTGGACAATGTATGTAATAATAATTGTAAAATTTGGACTATGTATGTGAACTACTGAATGGATCTTGATTTTAATAAAAGTATTTCTATTGTTATTCAATGAAAATTTTATTTTATACAAAAATTTATGTATGATAAGTAATTTGAAGTGGCACTCAGGTTTTTACAAATCAATTTCAAAGAAAATATTTTTTCGCTATCTAGTTTTCAAAAAATTTCACTACTAAGGGCCCTATTTTTACAAAATATTTTTCAAAATGTGTTTTAAAAACCCTAGTCATTACAATTAGTATCAGAGCGATTCATCTAGTCACTTACAACCCCAATATGTCAAATCTAAAGATGACAATCCAAATTTAGGTTAAGATAAAATTACATAAATAGAGTACTTACATATAAATTTTGAATTATGAGTAGATGCCACCTAAGAGAATTAGGAGGACAGTTCGAAGGACTAATGATTCCAATATGGAGAACTCATCACAAGAAAACAATGTTGAGGAAATTATAACACGAGTATTGCTGGGTTTCTTCCCCATCTTCAACAACCTCAAGCACCTATACAGCCTATAGCAGTAAAAGTGCACCAACTTCAGCTCAGCATAAAGCGAGACCCAGCACACCAATTCAAGAATGCAACAATTCAACACCAGTACATGATCATTCTTCTCTTGTACCGACTAAAGTAACTAAAAATTCTCAACTAACACAAGAGAAGTTGGATGAAATTGTAGAGAGATTCCGAAAAATGGTGATAGGCTACAATGGAAAAGGTGATGCTAAAAAAGTAGAGCCATGGATTTATGAAGTAGAGAAAACCTTTGATCTTATAAGGACTCCTGAAGAGGTAAAATTCAAGCTTTGCACATATATTGTAAAACAAGAATCTGCTTTCTAGTGGAGATCAGCAAAGAGGAATTTCTTTTCAAATTCAGAAGATATTTCATGGGAAAAGTTTAAGGAGGTTTTTAACAACAAATATTTTCCTTTACATATGCAAGCAAGAAAGGAAAAAGAATTCATGGATCTAAAACAAGGGAATTTGTCTGTGGTAGAATATGAAAAAAAATTCATACAATTAAATAGGTTTGCACCACGTATTTGTGGCATAGATAGACAAACTACTGGCCAATTCCTAGAAGGACTTCACCCAGGATTGAGAACAAATGTGTTGGGACACATGGTAAATAACTGCATCAAAACCTCTGGCAATCAAGGATGTAAAACCTAAGAATGTCCCTCAGTAGCGAAGATATTTGCTATTACTAATAGTCAAACTCAAACGTCAAATGTGGTGATTGAAGGTACTTTGCTTATATCAAACTAATTATGCAAAAATACTATTTTATTTAGGATCTACATACACTTTTATTATCTGGTGAATTTTCATCAATTATAAATCTACCGTTGAGAGATTTGGGATTTAAATTAGATGTGATAACTCTAGTCAGTGAGTTAATAAGAATAAGAATAATTCCAACTTTTATAAGAAAGGTAAAATAGAAATTTTTGAGGAATGGGTATTGAATTAAAGGGAATAATGAGTATTTTCTCTCCAAAATCAGTAATGGAGAAATTTTTTGACATGGAACAATACATAGATGATCAATTTCTAAAGTATGAAGAAATGACCTTAAATTGAGCAATTTTCAATTCAACATGAGATTGAGTTATTATTGAATTATTACTTAATACAACTAAATTCTGTATGGTATTTTAGAAGATGGCATGAGTTGATCTAAATAAGTTAAAAAGTCAATTATAAGGACTATTAGATATAGGATTTATTTGACCAAATAAGTTACTGTGGAGAACACAAATACTATTAGACAAAGGATGGATTATTGTGATTATGCATTGAGTAAAAATGCTGAATAATGTTATTGAGGAGGTTAAGTAACCTCTACTATTATAAAATGTGGATTAGAAATGAAAAACATAATTCAGAACTCAATATAAATTCGAAGTTATACTAAAAGGATAAATGATATTTATGAATCAGATAAGGGAAAGTTTTATTAGATAAATGAGTAATAGTATTTATTGAGGACATATGGATTTACTTTGAAACATCATCTTGTAAGTGTAAAGTCTAGTTCGAGAAAGTAAATTTCTATGACATATAATTTTTGAGGATAATATTGATGTTGAACCTTAATTAAAAAGTTGAAGCTAAGAGAGTTACTATGGGATTTCATATAAGGACTTAGAAAGGATATAGAAAAGTCATTGTGGATGCTTCATAATGATTTTCAAGTACACAGTTTAGAATTTGTAATGCTAGTGTTACCTATATAGTGAAAAAGTAAATAACTGATTATGAGAACCTTAGGAATATAATTACTAATATAACTCAATAATAATAAAAGAACAAATTTTACTAAAGTTATGTCAACTTGATAGTGAAAATTTAAGGAAAGAAACATCATCAAAAGGAACTTTTAGAAGGAAGAAGTATGACTATCTAGAATTGAATGACATATTTAATTCCAAATGTTGGAATATAGAGAACATTAATTACCTCAATAGAGATTTAATACAACATTTCACCCTTGGTTGATAGTCAAAGAACTATCCATACCATGAAATATATGTTAAAGAGTATTTGTATGGGAAAGGAATGGGGATGAACAATATAATAGAAATATATGATGAATTAGAATTACCGATTAGTAAAGTAAAGATTGATGACACCAAATCAAAGAATTACTCAAAGTAATTAGTCATTTTGAAATTTTAGAAAATATCAGGTTAGTAGTTTATGATTTAGCCTTGTTGACTAAATTATCTAATGAGTTTTATGACTTTGTGAAATTCTACCTTTAAGGAAAAGGTAATATGATTGATGAATCAAAAAGAAAAGAAAATATTTCCTTAAGTGGCAATATTACATAGAACAAGCCACAGGAGAAAAAGTATGAATGTGATGATGATAACTTATAAGTGAGTAATTATGTTAAATTTCAAGGATAAAATTTTTATAAGGGGGAAGAATGTAAAAACCCCAATTTTTATAGAAGTATTTGAATTAATGAAAATTTTTGTAAACATTGAGGTGGAATATTATATTCATAAAAATAAAAATAAAAATTATAGAAATAGAATTAAGTCTTAAAACATGGATATTTGAAATGTACTCAAAAATTTGAGTTGAATGACTATAAGTATGCTAAATTTTGAGTTCAGATGAAAATCTGTATTTTTCTTAATTTTTGGATTTTATTTCTGCCCCTAAGGGTAAAACAGTAATTTCACTTTTGTGTGGGGTCCACAAAAGTTAGATGAGCTAGGGGACAGCCAACACAATGAATATGTCGTGATGAAGGAATAAAATGATGACGAATCAACTTTTAATTTTATAAGAAAAGTGGAAAAATCATTAAAAAAGAGAATAATTAAAATTTTAAATAAAATAATCCAAAACTAATCCTATAAATACCCCTCTCAGATTTCACACGAAATTGGACTGAAATTCTCCCCTCCTTCACACGAAATTGGACTGAAATTCTCCCCTTCTTCCTCTCTCTCTCTCTCTCTCTCTCTCTCTCTCTCTCTCTCTCTCTCTCTCTCTCTCTCTCTCTCTCTCTCTCTCTCTCTCTCTCCTTCTTTCTTTTCCTTTCTTTTTCTTTTCTTTTTCCCTTTTCAGCCATAGAGCGTATCTTCGGACACACCTAAGGGGAATCTCTTGCAAATCTATAGGGCCAAAAACTTGTTGATGTGTTTTACCGCAAGTGCATAGGCTATTGTAGTATAGCTAATGTAACTATGAGTCAATCCAATGGGGACTCGTCATAAAAAGTGGGAGTTTAAATAAAATTTAATTAATAAAAATTTTAAAAAAATTACCAGAATTATTGGAATTAGAATCAGAGTTTCAGATCTACTTAATTGCTAAAAATTACAGAATTTCCGGATAAATAATAATAATAATAATAATAATAAACCAAATAACATGAAAAAAACTACTTCCCTAGCTTAATCATTGTCAATTTCTTCAAATTTGATCTTCTAAAAGTTGATCAGCCTTGACAAAATATTTAGCATGTCCTTGACTAGAGATCTGCCAGTTGGATTTGTCAGATACCTCAAAATTGTAAAGATCTGGATTAATTTGTGATTTTGGGATTTGGACGGTCTAAATCAAGTTATTGATTTTAGATTATAGATCAAAGCCATTAATTAAGTCCAAGGATGTCCTAAGAATGAAATTGGAAAGTTAATTGAAAAACAGATAAGAAACAGAAGAGAAATTGAGGAGTTTTTGTTAATTAAGGCTAACATGTTGATTGAGTTAAGCCCTAATTGATCTTGTATGGATTGGACAATTCCTGGATAAGAAAAATACAAATAAAATAGAACTGGGATAGACAGGGACATAGAGGATAGATCAAGAATTAAAAGAAAAGAGCTAAGGGCAAAACTAGAATTAAAGAAAATTTTCAGAATTAAATGAAAAACCAAAAATCTACCTAAGGAAGAAGACGACTCAGTTAGTGTGAGATGGGGGATAAGGAAGAAGAGGGGATAAGAGGAGAAGAGGAGGGAAAGAGGAAAAACCCATCTTTAGCTTCCTCTTTTTAGCCGGTCGAAGACGATGTCGGTGATGTGCGATGCCGAAGAAGAAGCTGATTGGGTAAAGAAGTAGAGCTGGTGCTGGGGTCGGCGACAGAGAAAGTAGAGGAGGGAGAAGGCGATGACTATGCTAATGAACAGAGGTGGGTGTAAAGGAGATGATTGAAGAACGGTACTGGGCCATTGGATGCGGCCTCTAGTGCAGTCTTAACTAGTGAACAGAGAGGAGATTGGTGACCTGAGCAGAGAGAGAGAGAGAGAGAGAGAGAGAGAGAGAGAGAGAGAGAGAGAGAGAGAGAGAGAGAGAGAGAGAGAGAGAGAGAGAGAGAGAGAGAGAGAGAGAGTGAGAGAGAGAGAGAGAGAAGGGGGGTTGGGAGTGGCGTGGAGAGGGAAGAAGAAGGAGGGAAAGAGGAAGTGAGGCAAAGAGAGGAGAGGGAGGTCTGCCTCCACCTACGTTCCAGCCAAGGAGGGTTGAGAGGAGAGAACGTAAGAGAGAAGTAGATGATAGGAAGAAGGGGGAGAGTACAGTGGAAGAAGGAGAGAAGAGATGGAGACGAGGACAGAGCAGTGGTTGAGAGAGAGAGAGAGAGAGAGAGAGAGAGAGAGAGAGAGAGAGAGAGAGAGAGAGAGAGAGAGAGAGAGAGAGAGAGAGAGAGAGAGAGAGAGAGAGAGAGAGAGAGAGAGAGAGAGAGAGAGAGAGAGAGAGAGAGGTAGTTGATAGTTTGCATTTTACCTCTTATAACTTTTTGTCTTTCTAATTTGGTTCCCCCCCCTCTCTTTACTTTGGAAACTTCTCCACAAGTGCAACTTGCCTTCTCCATGTTTTTTCCCTTTTTTCCATGATTCTCAATTGAGATCAATTATCTTTTAGGAGACTATCCTATCCATCTTTGTGAGTGATCTGGCCCATCCAATGCTCTTTAGGATAATATGCATCGTTAACTTTTGATCTTAGCCATTCGTGCCTCTTTTGGTTAATATGCGAAATAAAAGACTAAATTAGAATCATTTGAACCATGCATTAATCATCTAATAAGCTCTAATGATTATCTGACTGTTAATTTTGACAAATTAATGATTGGATGGTCAATTGGAGCTAAATTCAAAATCAAGCTAAAGTTTGCAAATTTAAACATTAGATGATCTAATTGAATGTTAAATTAGGGGTATTTTGAACAAAATTGAACACTTAACATACCCTCCAACCAGCATTTTGCTAGTCCCAAGCAAAACATGAGAAAAATCAATTTTTAAAATTTCAAAATTTATTTTTAAGTCAACTCCTTTTTTCCTCAGAGAATTATCTTCAATAAATCATCAACTTTAGCATACTAATAAAAATGACTGAAGAATTCAGAGCCATACCCATATGCTAAAGTCATTCCACTTAAGCTCATATCTCAGAATGAATATGTGAGTGTACAGACTTCACATAGTATAATCTTTGTCTCTAAGTAGACTTCTAACTTTTCAACTCCATCTGAAATATATTTTGTCCTCAATCCTCACTAATAGACATACGGTCAGAAACAAAATCTCTCAAATAGAGGGTTAAAATCATATCTCTCTTTTAATTATGTGAGAAGATCCAATAAAAGCAAATTTATCTCACATATACTCATGAAGAACAGGAGTCACTAAGGAATTTAATTGTTTTGATCTCTTTGGAATGAATGTCATTACCTTTGAACATTTAGAAATACTACTCTTGCAAATCTTATCCACTCATATCCTCATCAAGACTATATTCATCCTAGAATCATTAGGTCTTTAACTAGGAAGAAATGTAGGTTTAGGACAAGGTACTAAAGAAAGGGTACAAGGGTGTTCAAAATTTCTTCAAAAATATGTAGAGGCCCTCTAAAGTTGACAATTCTTTTTTTTCTTTACTTGTACTGAAGCGAATATTTCTTTTTTCACTTTTCTTTATATTCTTCAAACTTTTTTTTTCACATTTTTAAATCACTTTGAAGAATATTTCTTTTCTTAATATCCACTTTTTTACTTTCATTGCCACTAACAAGTATATTTCATCATTCATCTCTACTTATCTTTCAAAGAAAATGGGTAATGGATAATATATACTGGGTTAATCATAGGTGAAGGATAAATTGGGTGAGAAAAGAAAAAGGCGTATATAAAAGGCTCAAGTTGGCTAACTAGTGGTAAAAATACTTCTGGGTGGACTTTATGTCTCTAGGTTAAAAACAAAGATGGCCTAAATCATTTTCTAAGTTTCTTATAATCTATTAGATTCAATGAACTTTTAGAATTTTAAAGATAATATTCTAATTATTCAAGTAATTAGCCAAATTTAAGAGTTGATGGAATCAATTTTCTTTAATCACGCTATAGAAAATTATGAATATTTATAACCTCTCAAAAAGAATGAATGACTCAAAAATTCACTTAGGTTATAGGTCTCCGCTGAATTTCTTCAAGATTTCTAAGTTATAACTACTTATCAATGTAGACTATCTATATACAACTACGTGTATAGATGTGATCTGAGACTTTGCTTTCATGAAATACTTTTAAAAATGAGTAAAATAATGAATTAATCATGTTTAGTTCCATTAATAAGCCAAAGATATCTTGATTATACTTCAGAAAATCCAATTCTCATCATAATGTAGGAATTGACCTAAAATATTTTCAAAATTTTTCTCTCTTTTTTTTTTGAAAATAAAATAAAATCACCTAAAAACGTTAAAAAAAAAAGAAAAAAAAAACTAGAATTTGTTAGAATTCTACACCCCCAACCTGAATGAAACATTGACCTCATTGTTTAAAAAGTATGACCTAAAATGAATATGAGTGATGTAGAAAACAACAAAAATACAAATGATAATACAAAGGGATCAGATCCACTCAATCGTAATAAACAGGATCCTCCAAAGTTGTGGACTCAACTTCTGGATTCTCATATTCTAGGAAGACTTTAAACGTTGACCATTCACTTTGAAAAAATGACCAGTCCTAGTATCCTCAATCTCGACCCATATGAAAAAACTTTTTTTACTATATATGGACCGATCCATCAAGATCTAAGCTTACCCAAAAATACGTGGAGCTTAGAATTATAAAGTAGAACCTTTTGGTTTAGAGTAAAGGATTTTCTCATTATATTCTTATCATGAAAAACTTTCATCTTTTCTTTATATCCTATTACGCTCATAAGCTTCTTATCTAATCTCTTCCAACTCATTAAGTTAGAGTTTTCTAGGTGAGCCTGCTTTATCCATATTGAAATTAAAGGTCTTTATTGCCCAGTAAGCTCTATGTTCCAATTCCACAGGCAAATAACAAGCCTTACCGTATATAATATGATAGGGTGACATACCAATCGAGGTGCAATGTACAGTCCTATAAGCCTAAAGCACATCTATCAGTCAAAGAGACCAATCTTTACTATCTGGATTAATAGTCTTTTGAAGAATTTGTTTTATGGCCCGATTAAATACTTCTACTTGTCCACTTGTTTGTGCGTGATATGGTGTTGCAACTTTATGTGTAATATTATATTTTTTCATTAGTGCTTCAAATGGTTTGTTGCAAAAGTGTGTACCATTATCACTTATAATGGCTCGAGGGGTCCCAAATCTAGAAAAAATATTTTCTTTTAAGAATTTAAAAACTATTTTGTGATCATTATGCCTATATGGGATAGCCTCAATCCATTTTGAAACATAGTCTATGGCTAATAAGATATAAATGTAACCAAAAGAATGTGGGAATGGACCTATGAAATCTATACGCCAACAATCAAAAACTTCTATGACAATGATAGGGTTGAGAGGCATCATATTCCTACTATTTATTCCTCCTAACTTTTGACATTACTCACACGATTTACAAAACACATGTGTGTCTTTGAACAACGATGGCCAATAGAAACCACACTGCAAAATCTTTGCAGCTGTTTTCTAAGTAGAAAAATGTCCACCACATGCTTCTGAGTGACAAAAGGATATGACATTATGTTGTTCTAACTTAGGGACACATCTCCTAATGATTTGATATGGGCAATACTTAAACAGGTATGGATCATCCCAAAAGTAGTATTTAACATTGGAAAAGAATTTTTTCTTTTCTTGTTTCCAATGTTCAAGAATCTTCCCCTATGACTAAATAATTTACATTATCAACAAACCAAGGAGGATGGGAAACATGAAAAAGTTGCTCATCAAGGAAAGTGTCTTTTATTGGCAACTCATCTAAAGGCTCTGCTAAAACTAGGCGAGACAAATGGTCGGCTACAACATTCTCTACTCCCTTTTTATCCTTTATTTCAATGTCAAACTGTTGGAGTAAGAGAATACATCTAATTAGTATAGTCTTAACATCTTTCTTAGAAAGAAGATACTTGAGGGTCAAATGGACAGTGAATATGACTATTTTAGATCCAACCAAGTAAGACTTGAATTTATCCAACACGAAGACAACTGCTAAGAGTTCTTTCTCCATAGTGGAATAGTTCATTTGGGTGCTATTTAGGATCCTACTGGCGTAGTAGATGACGTATGGATTTTTCTCTTTTCTCTACCCTAGTACAACTCCTATAGCATAGTAACTAGCATCACACATGATTTCAAAGCGTAGACTCCAGTCAAGTGGATGCATGATAGGTGCAGTGGTCAACTTGTCTTTTAGCTTTATAAAAGCTTCTTGACAATCCTCAATGCACTCAAAAGAAGTATCCTTTGTGAGGAGGTGACATAATGGTCTAGATATTGCACTGAAATCTTTAATGAACCTATTATAGAATTCTGCATGACCTAGAAAGGAGCTAATGTCCCTAATAGATTTTAGAATGGGTAGATTGGTAATTAGGTCAACTTTGGCTCTATCTACCTCTATACCTTTGGATGACACGATGTGACCTAGGACAATTCCCTTAAGAACCATGAAATGACATTTTTCCCAATTAAGCACTAGGTTCTTTTCTTTACAACGAGTTAATACTTTTCTGAGATTTTTAAGATATGTTTCAAATGAATTACCAAAAATAGAAAAGTCATTCATGAAAACCTCTAAAGTTATCTCTACCATATCACTAAAAATGCTCAACATGTAGTGTTGAAATGGCAAGAGTGTTACATAATCCAAATGGCATTCTTTTGTAAGCAAAAGTGCCGAAAGGACATGTAAATGTGGTCTTTTCTTGATCCTCGGGTGCAATTGCTATTTGGTTATACCCTAAATAAACATCTAGGAAACACTAGTACTGATGTCCTGCAACCCTTTCTAACATTGACCAACAAATGGCAAAGGAAAAGGAGAATGGCCCTTCCTTATGACAGCATTCCACTTTCTATAGTTGATACACATGCGCCAACCAGCGGTAACTCTAGTAAGAATCAATTCATTGTTGGAGTTAGTTATTATTGTCACTCCAGACTTCTTTGGAACCACCTGAGTAGGACTTCCTCATTTGCTATCACTTATGGGATAGATGATTCTCGCATCAAGCAACTTAAGGACTTTTGCTGTAACCACATCCTTCATATTAGGATTTAACCTTCTTTGCATTTGACGACATGGTTTAGCTTCATCCTCTAGATATATCCTATGGGTGAAGATTAAAGGGTTAATGCCCATTATATAAACTATGGTCCATCCTATAGCACCTTTATGTTCTTTTAAAGTGTCTATTAACTTTTCCTCCTAAAACGTTTCTAATTGAGAGAAAATTATTATAGGAAAAGTCTCTTTTTCTCCTAAATAGGCATATTTTAAATCTAATGGTAGATATTTCAATTCAAGCTTAGGAGGTTCTATAGATAATGGAAGGGGAGTGGATTCCCTCGATGGAAGGTCCTCAAACTAAGGTTTCCATTTTTTTTTATTCATCATGGGAACAAAATCAAGGAGAGCATTAACTTCCTCTATTAATGCATCCTCATTAAACTCATTAAAATGGGTCAAACAGGCTTGGAGTGAGTCCGACAAGGAAGATAACGAAAACTAATCTTGCACAACTAAATTGATCATGTTGACACTGTACAATTCATCAGTGGTTTCACCAGGTTGCTTACAAATATTAAAGATGTTTAGCTCTAATGTCATATTACCAAAGGATAGTTTCATGACACCATTTCTACAGTTGATTAAGGTATTGAACATAGCCAAAAATGGTCATCCTAGGATGATTGGTATTTCATTCTTCTCATTCACCATCGGTTGTGTATCCAAAACTAGAAAATCTACAGGGAAGCAAAATTATTCGACCTAGACTAACACATCCACTATTACCCCTCTTAGTATTTATAGAGAATGATCAGCTAGTTGGAGTGTAGTAGATGTAGGTTTTAATTCACCCAGACCTAGCTGTTCATATATCGAGTATGGTAATAGGTTCACACTAGATCCTAAATCAAGCAAAGCTTGGTTAATTGCGTAGTTTCCAATAATGCAAGTAAGAGTGGGGCAACTTGGATTTTTGTACTTTGGTGTTGTATAATGTTGAAGAATAGAACTAACTTGTTTAGTAAAAAATGCCTTCTTTTGGACATTTAGTTTTCTTTTTATGGTGCATAAGTCTTTTAAGAATTTGGCATATGATGGGATTTGTTTTATTGCATCTAAGATTGGTATGTTGATCTTGACTTACTTGAAAATCTCTAAAATCTCATCATTAGAGGCAGATTTTGGAGCTTGATGCAATCATTGAGGAAATAGAGCAAGTATAGGATATGGGTCAACAGGTGGAACAGGGTCCTTCTGTTTAGAGTTTTCTTTAATTTTTGTGGATTTTTCTACCTTTTTAGTGTTTTGAGGCTCATCTTTCTCAATTCTTTTACCAGTCCTAAGAATGGTAATAACCTTAGTCTGTTCCATGGTAGAGCTAGATGATTCATCAGATGCATTAGTGCTAACCGCATGCACTCCCTTAGGGTTTGGTGCTGGTTGAGATGGGAACTTTCCTTTTTCCATACTTTGCATTCATTGACTCATCATGTTCTTTATTTCATTCATAGACTGGTTTGTTTGTTTCAATTGGGCTTCTAATTGAGAAATTTTCCTCTCCTGGTTTTGAATGTGTTGATTGTTATTATCCTCTACATGCCTTTTAGGTGTGGGCAAGTAAAGTCCAAAAGAAGGGGCCTGATGAGTTTGGTATGGTAGGGTAAGAAGTCCTTGGTTTTGTTAGTGAGGTTGATATGGTCTTGGTTATGGAACATTGGCAGTAGGTCCATTTTTCCAACTGAAGTTTGGATAGTTTCTCCAGTTAGGGTTGTAAGTCTCTGAATATGGGGAGAAAGATCTTTTATACATGTTAAGTGAATTAATCTAATCATGAAGTACCTCTTGGAATGTTGGAATAATAGGACATTCTTGAGTAAGATGGGTGCTACTCTCACAGATGCTACACACTTGTTCTTCTTTATTAGAGTCTTTCTTTCCCATTTCTATGACTTCTACTTTTCTTACTAGGGATGCTATTCTAGCATTGATATCATCTTTTTCAGACATAGCATACATGCCTCCCCTAGCATGGGTGTTATTGGGCTTAGGTCTATCTATATGTTCTATTCTTTCTGAATCAGCCCAGGTCTGTGCACTTTTAGCTAGCCATTCCAAATACTCCTCCGCCTCATCTAGTTGTTTGTTCAGAAAGTTACCGGTGCACATCATTTCAATGAACTAGCACATGTCAGAATTAAGTCCTTCATAAAAGAAGCTGATGATGCACCACGGTTCATAGCCATGATGTGGGCAGGTGAGTAGTAGATCTTTGAATCTTTTCCATCATTGATAGAATGATTATTTATCCTTTGGGTAAAATTCATTATCTTATGGCGAAGTGTATTTATTTTATGCGTAGGGAAAAAAATTTTTAAAAATTTCCTAATCATTTTATTCCAAGTTCTTATGGAACCTGCTGGCAGTGTATTAAACTACATTTTTGCTTTTTGCTTTAAAGAGAAAGGAAAAATTTTAAGCCTAACAGTATGAAGACCTATATTTTGTGTTCATTGGGTACTACATACCTCATCAAATTCTTTAAGGTGCACCATTGTCTAAAACATAGAATTTGGGAAGTAATTGGATTACTCCTATGTTTAATTCTAACGGAACAGCATTCTGAGGAAGAATGACACAAGATGGTGTGCTAATGCGTGTAGGCTGAAGGTAGCCTTTTAAAGTTCTAGCACGAAAGTTTTGATAACCCTCATTATTATTATCCCCATGTTCACTCTGTTGGTCCCACTCCCTATTGTTATTTCTTCTCCAATCTTTATTTGGTTGATGAGTATTCCTCCTTTGTGGAGGTTGATATTGATCATCCATTAGAGGTGGTGGGTCCTCATTCATGATGAGTGGAGGCCCTTGACTACCATGGGGTGAATTAACCCTTAAGTGTTGATCAGTCATTGATGTAGCCTGATCTGGTTGTATGCCTTTTTTATCGTACTTGACTAACCTTTTGGTTTTGTCTCATCTCCAAAAGTGCATGCAATGGAAGCTTCTTCTTTCTTTCTTTTTTTATTGGAAAAACTAACCTAAATGATGCAAACTATCTTCTAGAATGATGCACAGTTAAAGGACACACTCAAATAATCCTAAGGCTAAGAAGCAGCAATATTTTGACTCTCTTGAATTTGTGGGGAGACAATGCTTTTTGATTAGCCTAGTCTAACGCTCCTCCTCTCTTTCAAATTTAACTACTGCTTACCAGTTAGGTTATACACTAAGGTAGTTAATACAATTCTCATGTAAGGAGGCGCTTAGACCTCAACAAACGTCAACGAAAGAGGTGGGAAAATCACTTGGATTTTAAAACACCCACTATAATCACAATGCTCAAAAGCGACTGGAGTCACAATAGATCACGTCCTATTAATAGGGTCTTACCAGTATGTAATGGCCCTATAGGTCTCTTCTAATTGATTTTAAATTAATATGAAAGGTAGGGTTGCGCCCTTTGGGTCCTACCAGTATGCTGGTTTTTCACCAAATACTTTGAGGGGCTTCATAATCTGATTGGTTATATATCAACTTGTGAGCCAATCACCATTTTTCAACAGTCGTATAGCTGGAAAATGTAAGCTTTTTTCGACCTTTTTGATATTACATCAATCAGCTAAAACAGGAATAGTTAGTGTGGGTACAAAACTACAAATCTAGCTTTCAAGTGAATTATTGTAGTTAACATTAGAATGTTTCTTGTGTATTAGCTAATTTGAAGGATTTATTCTTTTCTACTTGTATATAGATACTCTTAATCTTAACTTTTCATTGTTTATTGAGTTTGTGGAGGTTGCTCCAGGTGATGTCGTGCAGATATCTGGGATTTTTCTTCCAATTCCTTACACAAGATTCAGAGTGATGCGTGCTGGCTTGGTAGCAGATACATACCTAGAGGCCATGTCAATTTCCCATTTCAAGAAAAAATATGAAAGCATGACATATTTCCACACTTAATAATTAAAAAGTTTTGTAGATAGAATAATGGCATTAATACCATGGCTCTTTCAAAAGCATCCAGAGCATAGTTGTCAATTCCGTTCTACTCTGGTTGAAATTTGCTGAATGATCCCTTCCAGGATGGAAATGGTAGGTAAAATATCACAGCTTGCTGATCAAAATTCCGAACCATTTTGCCTGCTTGGGTCAGTTCAGGTCAAGTCCAATCAGTACAATATGGAATTCCAGCCTTCAAAAGGGGAAAAAAAAAAAAAAAAATTCTCCAGGTCAGTTACTGGAATTCTGTTCTGAAATTGGTGAAACTCTGGATCATTCCATCCCAGTAGCCAAATTGAAATGGCCACTAGAATGGATTTGACAACCATGACCTGTACTCCAATGTCAATGTTTTTCTTCTACTCTTTTGAGAATCATAAAACCATTTAAAGAAGTTCTCTCCCAATCTAGTCTCTATATCCGGTGCTTTTTACTAAAATAAAAATATTGAAGTTAGTAGCTAGATGAACCTTTTGAGGCGGATGTACATTGTATTATTGCTTCTTGTCTTCTAGGGACGGGCGAATTGTGCTTTGTCTTTCTTTCTTTTGGCATAAGGAAGTTCTGTTTGATTTCTAATCCATTTATTTTAGGGATTTTTCCAAAATGCCATTATATTTTAGTATTTTTGTAAAAAAATCCAGTATTTTTTCAATTTTGCTAATTTACCATTAAGTTTTCAAAATTGCTATTTTGTTAGGTTTTCAATTTCCTTCCCTGTTAGTTTTTACAAAATTCCAATATTTTCCTTATCTAACAGACATTAGACAAACATGCCGTCACCGGAGAAAGCATTGGAAAACAAGGACTGTGATCTGGGTAGGGCGGTGATTTGACCTGTGTTGTCTATTGGTGGGGCGGAGGAGGGTGCTGCGGGGCAGGGGGCGGGGGGCCAACGATGGTAGAGGGTGTGACGATGCCATTGGGAAGGGGGGGCTGGGGGTGTTTGCGTAGCGCCAAGACGCAATCAGGAGGGGGGCGATCTAGGTAGCGCCACCATAGGGATGTGGTCTGTCGATCGGTAACGGCGGCGGGGCCATAGATGAGTCAAAAAATGTGTCAGAAACAAGGGCTGCAGGAAAGGACGAGGGTAATATTGGTATTTAGTAAAAATTAACAGGGAAAAAGGATAAAAACTTAACAAAATGGCAAATTTGTGAAGTTCAAAAATGCCATAAAGTAATAGCAATTTTGCAAAAAACCCTTTATTTTGCAAATCCAAGTCTCTTTGTTTTTTTTACGTTGAATGAACTCTCATAGACGCTTGCAGATAGACCTTCCATTGAGTCTGTTAGATTGTTAAGGGCACCTGTTGCCTGATTTTGTTGTGGCCTTCACCAAGATTTTGTTAATTTGAGGCTTTAACTTGAGTCCGAATCTCTACAAGAAATGAAATACAGAATGTTTCAAAAAGTGCAGCCAGTACAAAATAACCATGACAAAATCTTTTAGAGAGAGAAGCTACATCATAATATTGTCACCTGAGCTTGCTCCTTAATACAATGTGGAGTTAAGGCATTTTAATTGCTGATGATGGACGTGTTAAGTCTGTACTTCTGCTTTCCTGCAAACAAAAAGAAGTCTTTTGTTTACTGAAACAAATCGTCCATTGAATGCTTATCGAGGGAACTGGATTACGAAGCAGAAAGAGGTAGGAAATTCTGTAGCATATGTGTGCATTTGTTGAAGGCTCCATGAAAGCAACACCCTGAATGATTTGTATCTCATGTGCATTTCTGGAAATTGTCAAAACTCCCTTGCTAATGACTTCTACGCCTTCGGTTCCACTGATAGGCTAAAAAAATTTATGTGATTCCTGCTTGCGCTCCTAAGACTATGACACCAGAAGTGATTCTGGTTTCTACTACTAGTCGTTATCAAATGCATTGGAGAAACACAATATTGGTTACTTGCTGTGAGCTTTAAGTGGCAGTCAGCCAACCGCTGCCAATGGTTTTCATGCCCCAAAAGTCTCACAAATCAAAATATTCTAACCCTTGTGCTCAAGATTTCTACACCTGTTGTGAACTTTTTGAGCATCGAAGTTGCACATAAAAAACAAGGCCAGGGTCAGCCACTGCAGACTTTTTTGAGGCGCGGCCAGTGGGTGCTATAGACGAATGATAACAGCTAGGCCTTGCTTATGCCTTTAGACATGTTGAACTATTGCAGATGATGAGTTGCCGAGCCAAGTTTTTTGAAACTGAATGATATTTTAATTTTCATAAGGAAGCGGATCTATCAATCCTACTGTCCCCCACGGCCACAATTTGCCATGACACAGGATACATGCTTGAACGTCAGAATCCTACTTAACATTTTTTGTCTTTTGAATGCTGAGTGGATTTGAACCCACAACCACTTGGTTGTGACATGGAGCACTTTTAGTCTTATCAGCCATTTTATTCGCATTATCTTGAGCGGGTCTAGTGAACTACCTTTTCGCTGGTTCTAGCTACTATTGGACTTGAACCCTAGCTTAGCACTCCCTATTGTTATTATTAGGGAGATACTACCTGTTGAATCTTTATTTGCC
The DNA here is from genome assembly GCA_035236585.1 of Warburgia ugandensis. Taxonomy (NCBI): domain Eukaryota; kingdom Viridiplantae; phylum Streptophyta; class Magnoliopsida; order Canellales; family Canellaceae; genus Warburgia; species Warburgia ugandensis. Next base: position 17,716,209 of record CP141133.1, read on the forward strand.
TTTACAGACCTATAGTCGATGATTCTAGACAAGATTCTTCTATAGGTAAATCCCTTTCTTTGTTCTTTCTTCAATGGTTAATCTTTCTTTCTTTCAATGTAAAGGCTTCGGGTTCTACTTCCTATTACTCCCTCCTTCCTATATTAGTCCCCTCGGAAAAAACACAGGTTTTTAGAAAATCACAAACACACATTCACATCTCATGTCCTATCATGCATAATTTCATTTCCATCCACTAACAGAAAAAAGCATACTTTATTGTCACATAAATTTCTTAATAGGATAAGGGTATTACTGGAAACTCATAATTAATAGTCATTGACCTTTTGTATTGGGACATAGTTTGAGACAACTATAAATGGTAAGATGTCCTAATTATACGGGAGGGAGGGAGTAACAGACCATTGTGATCAACCATGTGTGTATATGTACAGCTATATTTCTGAGGTGAACAACCATGTGTGTATATGTATAGCTATATTTCTGAGGTGTGTTTTCTGTTGTGTTTACTAGTATGGTTTTTCTTTGTTGTTTTCTTTTTGGAGGGGGACATATGATCTGCGAAGAACTCCAGCTGAAAATATCAATCTTCCTCCAGCTTTGTTGTCGCATTTTGAACTCTTATGGTTGATCCTGGCTGAAGCGGACGTCCATAGTGATCTTGAGATGGCAAGACACGTGGTTTACACACACCAGAACTTCGAATCTCCTGCGCTTGGCTTCACACCCCTTGAACCTGCTGTTCTAGGGTAATTCCTCCAGCTCCTGACATGGGCAGTCTTCCCTGACAGTCAGCGACAACAATCCCGATATCTAACAGAAAATCAGTGACCAGAATTTAATAGAATGGAAAAAACAACATTTCCGTATTCAGGTTGGCTGTTATTGGGTCTTATATATACATATACATGTCAGAACATAAGTGCATATCTGCTTATGTCTGTGTTGGTGCACAAGTCCACGATATTTAAAAGCTGCAGACGCAATGCAATATTTTCACATACCAATATACCCCATTACTTGCAAGACCAAAGAATTTTAATTGAAATTCTTGATATTATTGTCACCCCATCCTTACGTGCTCATCAGGTCTCCACAGTGCTTTTTATCTATTTTTGTTAAAATCCGTTTTATATTTGAATTAGGTGCTACATGTTTTGGATAATGTACTACGACAACTTTAAATTTGTGTATCTTTTGGAGGAAATTTTTGCAAAATGACGTTCTGTATATCCATACATGCATGTACATAGAGAGGGAGGGAGAGAGAGAAATCTTGGATGATTCTTAAGCCGGTTGATATATGAATGCAAATGAAATGAAGAGCATTCCTAGTGCATTTCTGAAACACCCATTAGAAGGCCAGAACCAAGAAGATTTTAAGCGATTGATGGGCTTGCACTTTGATATATATCTGATCTATAGTATGACATGTATGATAAGCTGGTCTTAGCTTGCTGTGGTCATTCAGAGCAAAATATGTGCATTCATCGCATTATCTGCCATGCACAAATGATAAGAGAGTCTGTACATAAAGGCCAACAATATCCAAAAGCATGCTACAACTGGTCGAAATGGTTGTCTGAGATAGTCATAACATTTAATAAAGATATACATAAATCCAGCATTCTTACTGGAACAAATTGTGTATTCTAACTATCCTAGAAGGCGAGAATGCTCGTATTGGATGTTTCATATACTTGGAAGCAGTAGCAAGTGATGCTCCACTTACGTGTGTATGTGAGATAGATGTCTTAGATGAACAATAGGCTGCATGCATTTCTCTATCATTTTGAATAAGAGATGGATAGTTGGGATTGATGCGAATGTCCAGGACTTTGAACAGACATTATAATGGCAAGTTGCATTAAGTGTGTACTTAATTATGGGACAAGTAGTTTCCGGAAACATGCAGTTCCTGTTTTTAATGCTAAAGGCACATGGGGAGATGTTTACATACTCAGACTTGCATATCTATGCTCCATACAGTAAATGCACCAACATATCCATTTACCTCAACATTTCCTTTTGACCAGAAGTCAAGCTGGCTTGAACTATCTGACAATTTTAGCATTTGCCTTGCATATCAGAGCATGTACTTCTGCTGCCAGAAGGGTATTCCCTTATGTTCCAAAGGAGCTAGAGTAGTATATTGCAGGCGCTTATTCTGGCTTTCGGCAAGATGAAATTAAATCAAATACACCCCATTCTTACTCAAATGTTGTGCTGCTTCTACCATTTACTAGCTATCCAAATTGGAGAAATAGAAGCCTAGAGCTTTGTTTATAATAAAGAGACTGCTCTTTCAGAGTAACTTAGTAGTTTGTGCATTCAACCTCTAAGATGTAAAAAGTTAAGCCGAACCTCTTTTTGTGATGCATACAGGGATACAACGAAGCTCAGTTGAAAGAGTGCTTAGAGGAGTACGCGTCCCTGAATGTGTGGCAGATCCACCCTAACACCTTTGATATCCACTTCATTAATGCCTGACTACTCTTTTCATGATCTGTAAAGTAGCTTTGTACATTAATGGAATTACTTGTATCAAAGTTGATTCAATTATTCTTGCGAAGATGCTATCAAAAACTATTGCTTCATGCAGACCTACCAGTAACGGAAATATTTTACGAGCCTGCATACTCTTCTCACAAGACGGATTGTCAAAGTCCTATACAAACTGATATTATATAGGAGGTGTTAGTGGTGCCTCCAACTCATCTCAACCCAGCCTAACTGATATTTTCAGTCAATTCACTTTATCTCATGCCAAATTTCGTTCAGTCTGGCCTAGCTCAAATCATCTCAAGCCAGATCTCATCTCTTGTCATTATAATCACCACTAGTACCATGGTAAGTTGATGCTGTCAACCTCCCCTCCACTGTTATAAAAGCTCTCTTTGTTGTTAACCACATCTTTCAATCATCTTTTATCCTTCAGTCCTGGTACAAGTGAAGAATTACAAAGCAAATCACTTACCCACTTTCCCTCATGCACATCCACACAAGGTTATAACCTTGTTAGGAATGTTTTGTGGCGAAGGAATTAGCAAAAGGGAAGAGGAATGCTAAACCAAAGCTCCCATATCAATGGTGAAACAGATATAATTCCCTCTTTCAAGACCCCTTTAATTTTCATATGTTTTCGATCGTCTTCTTCTTTGATCCTATGCTGGTAACTTTTCACCAGTGAATCCAGATACAGCAAGCTGGTTGGTAGTGCTAATGTAGTTCTTTGACGACAATCATACACGGGTAGTTCTTTGACGACAATCATACACGGGTTAAGGCAATCCGAGCATTCATTACCCATGCGCAGAAACAAAATAAAGAGAAGCTGACTTTCATCCAGGCTATTAACGGATTTCAACTTCCCAGCAAGAATCCTTAAAATCTAGTCTTGTCTAACTATATGAAACACAGACCACCTGCAAAGTACAAATGCAAAAACATTTTGTGGACGTGTAATGAACGTCTTTCTGACGTGTTCTTCTTTTTTCTTTTTTTCTTTTTTCTTTCACAGTTTCCTCTTAGTGGCATGCTACCCCAAAGAATAAAGAGCAATCCTATCATCCTAGGCATCACATAAATTCAAGAAATGTCCTAGTTTCTGTACCGTCCAAAGCCCATCAAGCGGAACCGAAAGCCATCTCCCATCAGACCCTCTTGTATATCAATATGGATCAGTTGCAGGTTTTTGAGGGTCAAAAACCAACAAATAGGGTGATTTCGACCCAGAATTTGAGCTTACAGTAAGATTACAAGTTACATTAAACTCGTTCTGGGGAACGCATCACCCACCAGTGGACTGAGAAGGCGCTTCAGTTTAGCATTCCTTCGTAAGGGAAGCACAGCACCTGCTCGGTTGTCTTATTTACAGCCAGATCCAGCCCAAATGAATGTTTTAGCAAAATACCGCAGCGGCCAAGTGAAAGTCCTTTTTCAGCCATTGGCAGGAGGGATGAGAACAAGCAGTATGAATTTGCAACCTCACCAGCATTGCAAGTCCCGGAACATCACTATGATAGCAAGCCACTTTTGCAGTATTGCAGATCTCAGGTACCTGCTATGGATGGGCCCAGCACCACCATTTACGATCTAAAGCATCAGTAGATGGAGCTTTTATGATTAAAATTCATTGATTTTTATAATCAAACCTTTCATTTCAAGGTCATAAATCATGGGAGTAAAATCTTACTGGCCCATGCATAGGAAGGCATAACAGAAAACGCTCTACCGTTGCTCAAACAATAATTTTCAAAGAAAAACGATGTCGGATCTAGTTTTACATGCACATGCAATGCTGCTATTGGAAGTGGAGTTAAACAGTAATCTTAGTCTTTTACTGATGTTTCCTCGGATTTAACATATATACACAGAAAATGAGTTGGTTAATCTCCTAAAATAGACCGTCCAAGAAGAATTTGTTACCATAAACATGTCAGTTTTTCCATATTCTCCTTTGGACGCAGCAGAATAAACAATTGCCGGGAACCAAAGAAGAAATTGTCCAAAATAACTTCATGTCTTTGGATTGGAAGTAGGTGGTGAAACAGAATCTTCAGGTATGATTGCTGGGTCAGAGGATGCGTTGGCAGGTTCACATACTCCTTGCATATTCATGTGGCTGAAGGTCCTCTTCTTCAATGAAAAATCAAAATTTTCTTTCTCCTTCTCTTTTCCTTTCTCTTTCACTGTCTCCATCTGGGTTCTCCCTTCTGAAGCAGGAAAGAGTGGCAATTCGGAGCCACTAAGTCTACAATAAACTTTCTCAACAGTTTCATTTATCTCCTTTCCCAGACCATTATTGTCTAGAATTAACTCCCAGACCGATTTTGATGCCTTCTCAAGCACTCGTGTTCTGCAACACATCAAAGCATGAAACGGAGTATCATGAACTGCCATCAACAAATCATGTTTAGATATGCTATGCGGCATGATTACACTTTCATCTGTACAAAAATGAGTGATCATAAGAATAGCTGAGCCATAGTTTTTCCAGAGTAAAAAATCCTCATATAGGATGAATATGCACATCAATCCGAAGAAGACAATTTCCTAACAATGTAAGATAAGCTTACCCAAAGAAATATTGCACGTTCAAGTCACCTCAACCACTAACTTACCAAAAGAAAGAAAGAAAGAAAAGAAAATTATCCTATTAGTAGATGAAGTCCATCCTTTCTAACAGGAAAGAGAACAAGGAAAGAAATCCAGCCTTAGATTCGCAAAGTGACAACTTAATCCCTTTGTTATGACAGTAAAGAAAAGAGTGATTTCCTAACCAACATGGCATCAGTTAAACAATTAAAATAGTAAGGTCAGAACCCAGTCCTGATGGCACAGCCATTTTGTTCTTTGGATGAAAACAAAGCCAGTGATATCTAAACCTTTATTTGATGTTATTAGTAGATTTTTCTAAATATTGGACACAGTCAACAACATAAAAGATGCAGATGGTGAACATGTTTCATGTGCAGAAGAATGGGAGCATCTTTTGACTCCTAAAACATAGGCTCAAGGATCAAGTTACACGGTTGTTCATATTTCACTTAAGCGGGGTACTTTTTCCAATATGAAACTCACTGAAAGATTAAGAGAAACTTTTAGCGAATTGGAATCCTGGTTTCCACAACAGCAGAGCCCACATGGATCAGATGTTTGATGCAACAGGTACAGTTTATTTTTATGTTTTTCTCTGAAAAGATATGCAACTAAGGTTGAGATCTGGAAATTTTTAGTTTATTATGTGACAAGTGTTATCAAGATGACACAAAATTCATTCTTCATCTAGATCAAAGTACACAGAGATTTGGCTTACACTTATTCATGAAAAACTTGAAATAGAGGAGCAAATCCTGGATATATCTCATCATCATCATCATCAAGACCTTATCCCAATTAGGGGTCGGTCGCATGAATCTTATTCCTCCATTCCTCTCTATTAAGTAACATGGCTTCATTTAGTCCCAAAGCTTTTAAATCTTTCTTCACCACTTCTATCCACGTTATTTTGGGCCTTCCCCTTACCCTTTTAGAACCTTCTACTTGTATTACCTCACTCCTTCTAACTGGTGCCGTTGTTGGTCTCCTTTAAATATGTCCAAACCATCTAAGTCTAATCTCCCTCGTCTTGTTACCTATTGGTGCTACCCCTAAATTTCCTCTAATATTTTCATTTCTAATTCTATCCTTTCTTGTCTTACCACTTATCCATCTCAACATCCTCATTTCTGCAATGCTCATCCTATAAGCATGATGTTCCTTAACTAGCCAACACTTTGACCCATAGAGCATGGTCAGCCTTATGGCCATCCTATAGAATTTTTCTTTTAGTTTGAGTGGCACCCGCCTATCACACAAAACTCCAGATGCACATCTCCATTTGTTTCAACCCGCTTGGATTCTTTGGGTAACCTCCCTCTCAATCTCTCCACTCTCATGAATCATTGATCCTAAGTACCGAAAGTGGTCTTTTATAAGGACTTCTTGGTTATCAATCTTGACTAGTGTTCCACTCCTACTCCTCTACTTGCTAAAATTGCATTCCATATATTCTATCTTAGTTAGGCTAATTTTAAATCCTTTAGATTCTAATGCTTCTCTCCATAACTCTAGCTTTATGTTTACACCCTCCCTTGTCTCATCAAGTAAAAATTTACCATCTGCAAATAGCATGCAACAGGGAATCTCTTCGTGCAGATGTTTCATTAACTCATCCATAACTAATGTGAAAAGGTATGGGCTCAATGCCTATCCTTTGTGCAATCCTATAGTGACAGGAAAATCACCAGGCTTGCCACTAGTGGTCTTAACATTTGTTACCGCTCCCTCATACATATCTTTAATTACGTCTATATACCCCTGCGAAACGCCTTTATCACCCAACACCCTCCATATTAAGTCTCTAGAGACTCTATCATAAGCTTTCTCTAAGTCGATAAAGACCATGTGGAGGTCTTTCCTCCTCTCCCTATATTTCTCTACTAATTATCCTAGTAAGAAAATAGCTTCCATGGTAGACCACCCAGGCATGAAACCAAATTGATTCTCCAATACACTTGTTTCTTGTCGTAGTCTCTTCTCAATCACTCTTTCAAAAAGTTTCATAGTGAGGCTCATAAATTTGATCCCTCAATAATTAGTGCAGCTCTGTATGTCTCCTTTATTCTTATAAATTGGTACAACAGAGCTTTTCCTCCACTCATCAGGTATTTTCTTTGATTTTATAATCTTGTTAAACAACTTGGTCAACCAAACTACCCCAATATCTCCCATATGTTTCCAAACCTCTATTGGTATACCATCGGGCCCCATGGCCTTTCCTGATTTCATCTTTTTCAAGGCCTCTTTCACTTCAGGTATTCTAATCCTACGTTCATACCTATAATATCCAATGTTATTTAGATTTATAGTATTTTCAATCCCTATATTCTCCGAGCCATTGTCATTTAACAATTTTTGAAAGTATGTTTCCCACCTTTGTTTGATCTCATCATCTTTGACTAATACCCTTTGATCATCGCTTCTAATGCACCTAACATGATCTAAGTCCTTACCATTTTGTTCTCTTACTTTTGCAAGTTTAAACACATCTTTCTCACCTTCTCTTGTTCCTAGTCCATTATAGAGCTCATCATATGCTTTAAGTTTAGCCTCACTTACTATTCTCTTAGCAACCTTTTTAGCTTTCTTATATTGTTCATAGTTTTCATTATTTCTAGTCTTCTGCCATGCTTTAAAACACATTCGTTTTTCTTTAATAACTTTTTGTACTGTTTCACTCCACCATCATGTTTCCTTTACTAATTACCTTCTACCTTTAAATACTCCTAAGACATCTTTTGCCACTTTCTTAATGAACTCAGCAATATTAATCCACATGGCATTTACTTCTGTTTCATATTTCCAATTTCCTTCTACCATCAACTTATTTGTGAATGTGTTTATTTTCTCTCCTTTTGAGTTTTACCACTTAATTTTTGGATACCTATTAAGTTCATTTCCTTTCTTCTATCTTTTGATATAGATATCCATAATCATTAACTTATGTTGTGAGGTTAAACTCTCTTCGGGTATCACCTTACAATCCTTACACAGATCGTTCATTATTCCTAAGTAGAAAAAAGTCTATTTAGCTTTTATGAAGTCCACTTTTAAAGGTTATTAACTATTCATCCCTCTTCTTAAAGACCGTATTTGCAATGGCCAGGTTGTATGATAAAGCAAAATCGAGGATATTCTCCCCATCTCATATCATTCACCTATATCATACCCTCCGCGTATTCTATCATATCCTTCCTTTTCTTTTCCTACATAGCCATTGAAGTCTACTCCTATAAATATCCCTTCAGTGTTGGGAATTTCTTGCATGACTCCCTCCATATCTTCTCAAAACTCTCTATTGATTATATCTTGTAACCCTACTTGTGGTGCATATGCACTTATAATATTTATAATCTGCTCTCTTAGAACAAGTTTTATTATTATAATTCTATCACTGATTCTTTTAACATCCACAACTTTATCATTTAATTCCTTATCCACTATTATTCCTACGTCATTTCTATTATTATCCTTTCCTACATACCATAATTTATACCCATCTATTTCTCTAGCTTTAGTCCCTTTCCACTTGGTTTCTTGGATACAAGCGATGTTGACTCTCCTACATTTCATCGCGTCTACTAACTCCAAACTCTTACCTGTCAATGTCCCTATATTCCATGTGGCGATACAAATCTTATGCTCTGGACATATCCTATTTATTATCGCCTTTCTCGACCTCCATGGCATGAACCCATGTCCACTTTTCACTGCACCTGGGCTCTGATGCAGCATGTCGCTTCTGAGGGGACACTCTAGCAGCCCTTGCCCATTTTTCACTACACCCGGGATCCGATGTAGCGGGTCGCTTCTGGGAGAACGCCCTAGCAACCCTTGCCTATTTTTCACTGCACCCGGGATCCAATGCAGCGCATTGCTTATGGGAAACACCCTAGCTTGAGGGAATGTCAGTTTTCGATTTATGTCACATTAGGATTGCCATAGTTTTAAGAAACTAAAGATGATTTTCATTTCTTCCTTACAAACTAATATACAAATGCATATTCATTTGCAAGCAGAAAAGAAATAACTAAATCATCTTGAGCTTCACCCTTGCCAGCTGGCACCTGACACAAGGGTTGCCATATTTTAAGAAGTTGGAGCTGATTTTCATTTCTTCCTCACAAACTAATATACAAATGCATATTCATTTGTAAGAAAGAAATAACAAAATCATCTTCAACTTCTCTCTTGCCAGCTGGCACCTGATGCAAGACCCTCCTCCTTTTTCATCCACGCTTGGGACTAGCATTGGTGGAGTTATCCTGGATATATCTCATATTAAAAGAAATCCTAAACATAGCTCAAAGGCTAGAGCAAGTTGCAGAGATGTCACTGAACAAGCCACTTCAACAAACTCTCCTTTTATCAAGCTGAACATATTTGATGACAAGTATCAGCTTGAGGGGAGACCTAAAAACAGGTTAAAAGTAAGAATAAGTTTTTTATGTTTCACTCAACAAGGGATAAGTTGCTTGATACATAACATACGACCTTGGATGGAATCCACAAACTAGAAAACCATAATTACTCAATCATTCTTTATCTTCTTCTTCATCTCATTTATTTGCAGCAGAGACAAGATTAAGATGGACGTTCATTGACAACTTCTCTGTTACATCTCAAAGGTTCAGCAAGTATGCCATGCTTCCCTCAGACCTTGGGCTGGAGTAGAGCTTTCACATCCAGTTCTGCCATGCTATACATAATAATGGGTGAAGTACAATACAATATTGAAAAGGTTACATAATTCAACATTAGTGTAAACCCACTAAACTCCATGAATTTCTAGTCTTTAGCTCCTCTCCACTAGCCCTGTTATGGGTCTACTTTACCTGTTCTCTTGCTCTTTCCCTCTTTCTTCTTCACAAAATGGCCTCCCTTCAGGTTTCCCTTCTTCTTCTTCTTCGTAAACATCATCTTTACTTCCTCACTTCTATGTTATATTATTCCAATTCACTGTATTTTGGAGCCGATGGATTATCTGCATGGTCTCTCTATCCCACCCTAACATGAGAAGGAACCTTAGGAGAGTATCTTGGGAGATTACAATCTCATGCTGGGACGGAAAACTAACCTACGATGCTTGGCTTAAAAGATCAACACATTATTAGCCTGGCTGAGGTCACCTTTTCCAGTCCTTGCAAGTTTTAGAATAATTTTGATATTACATAGCTATTACTGAGGACTCCTGAAGATGAAGAACTTATTTGCTCCATCGTACAGGTATATTCGTGATTGTGAAGATTCACTACATGGCTCAGTTACCAAAGCATGCATCATTAAAATCAAACTTCAGATACAGCACCGATGGTGAATGTCATTTAGCAATTCTCCTTTCTTTACGAACTAAATCCTAGATAGCTTCATCCCTTTGGTGATATCTTGAATAGGATAAGCCCTCAGCTATTTCCCAACTAGTACAAGCAAGGATGAGGGCCTTCATCTCCAATAATATTGTCAAGATCCTATGTTCCTTCCGCTGTTTCTTTCCAAAGGAGATTAAGCAATTACAAAAGGATGCAAAATCTTTCCCCTGCTTTCAAGGTGACTATAGCTCAACCCCTGATGGAGGGAAGGTGTTGGGTTAAAACCCATGAGATCCACAAAGTGAAAAAACACTAGATAGCTCCTCCCCTAGCTCGGGCCACGGAATGAGGATACCTTACGGTGTTCCTGCTTGCACACCGAACATCAATTAGGTGGCAGATGTCCAATAAAAACTTTGGAGAATTGGAAAAGTAGCTAGATTTATATCATCTAAGAAATCATGGTAGACTGAGGCCCCTTCACCAAAGTCAGAAAGAAGATAGTGGAGACACCTTTTGGATCCATGCCTCCATGGTCCACACCCTTCTATCATCAAGACTAGGAGTGAAAACATCTTCATGCATGAAATGAAGGATGATAGAGGATGTAATGACCGCCTCCTTAAGACTCCATGGGAACAGCCACCTATCATCTCTTATCCCATTGAAAAATGCTAAAACAGTTTCAATTACTATACTATAGAGGCCTGGATATGCTTGGCACAATAGAACATAGACACCAACTCATCCTACCAAAATCAAATGCTATCCACTGAGTAGTGATCCTTGAAGTTAATCATCATAGCGAGCAGGAAGTGGATTTTCCAAAGAAAAGGTATAAGACAAATTGAATTGCCTTTAGATATAAAGCAAGTGCAGGTTAAAGAAGTATAACTAGCAGCAAGGATTAGACTATGAGCAAATTTTCAGTCATATCATAAAGATCGCCAAATTTAACTCTTTTGCTAGCTCCAAGCCAAATGGATATGAAAAATGACTTTCTGCATGTCTGGTTAGAGAAAGTGTTTATGGAGCAACTATTGAATCTGAAATAGAAACTCATGTGTGAAAAGTAAAGCTCTTTTTTAAGGGTTTGAGTAGCACTTGTCTGCTATATTGTATTAGACTCTGCTAGAAAGATGACAAAAAATGCCTAAATCAAAAAGTACCCTTTTTCTCAGCAGACATACATGTATTATATTCCTAAACCTCTACTTTGATGACATCAAAGTAATTGAGAGTAATGAGATGACAACTGCTTAAATAAAGACTTTGACATGATCTTTTGAATAAATACAAACTAATGAAGTCTAAGACATTTAGAAAGGCAGCAATGAATCAGAAGAAACTGAGTGGAAAACAAGGAAATAAAAGATCCTGCTAGAGATCGTAGCTGGTTGACATACTACCCCTTTTCTCAGACCTAATGTTACTAGTGCATCAGACCTGCCAGCAGCTTGATGATCCTAGTGGAGATTAGAGCCACAAACGAGAGTATTGGTTCTAGAGTTGCCTCATCCAGATTGACTCGGTGATCCTAACATCAGAAAATTGCTGACTTGTTACTATGTCATAGTAAGCAATTGCCCAGTATCTTTAAGGAGTAATAAATAATGTATTGTGACAGAATCAGGCACAAAAAACAGAGAACAGGACCTTGCTACAGCTGCAATGGAATCCACATGGCATCTTCTTCTTCTTCAAGAGCTCTATCTTATAACCAATACTCATGAGCTATTTTTATCACACTCATGGGCCATTTTGGACAACCAAAGTGTAATGAAGGAGTCAACGGAACACACATTTCACTTCAAAACCAAGAATTTCTAAATACTAATCAATACAAAAAATTGGGCACCAGCTCACGTTTCTTCTCAAAGAATAGATTGCAGATCATTCAAGATAGAACCACAAGAAGATTAGCATGTGAACTTAGTTGACAAACTGAGACTGTTCGGAGGATTATTCCAGGTTGTGGAGGATTGTCAAGGACTAGTAAAGGTTTATTATCTTTTCCTTTTGTTTTTCTTTTCCCCTGAACCTAGTAACAGAGGAACCTCTGAAGATTTCATTAGATTATATGGAACAGAGTTTTGACTCACTACCTCCTCTTTCTTTTTCATACTTCCTCATCAAGTTTGTAGTTTTTGAGTTACCATTTATATAGAAAGCACAAGAAAACAACTGTTACTTACTCAAGCTCTCGCCTAAGTGCATCAAATAGCTCCCTCTTAGTCTTCCTCTCTGCACCAGGAGTGTTAAGAACTTTGCTCTGCTCTACCATTGTGATCGTGTTGTTCTTTAGATCTTCCTGCAAACAGAAGCCCACAAACATGTATGACTTCAATAATATGTTTCATTGCATTAACAGAACAATTGGATTTACTTGTGCTTGCCAATCTTTTTAAATCAAATAACACACACTGGTATTTTTCACAGACTTAACAAGCTCAGAAATTATTCTTGCACAGGCTTCAAGAATAGGGTTTGGCAAAATGCAAGTTTCCCACCAACATGAGGTTGGAAACTTGGACAGACCAATATTAGAACTTTTTAGTGGCTATTCTTTTAATAGAAATCTTTTGAACGGGTTTATGCCCTTAGACTCTCTGGGACAATAAGACAGCTATTCTGTAACAATCCATTAATCCTTACTAATCTCTACATGTACACTATGTAAACGGCTCCGCCATATTTGTGGTAGATATAATCTGATGCTCATTTGCAGCGTATAAAAAATAGGTAATCCACAAGAAATCAATGCATTCAAATGACCTTAATCATATGTATTAGGTCTCTGAATTTATAAAAATAACAAACATATTCTAATTCATGAACAATCTGATTTTATCAAACAGTGAATAGAGCTCTAGGACAAAATTATTCTCAAGTAGCTAACAACATCCCCAGTTGGAGAATAACATGATTTTAGGAAAAGGTTATTCCTACAATAAGGTATGCATGTAAAAACATATACCAATGCAAACAAGACTAATCAGGAAGCTAGGGCTTTGCAGAAGAGAATGCAGGAAGCAAGAAACAAGTATGTTGTTAAAAGCATTCATCGAAGCAGTTCAGAAGCTTCAGGAGAAATGAACATAAAGCATGTGGAAGCATATATGAAGCGAAATATTATAGAAGGTTTGGGGCTAGATGCATAGGTAAAGAACAATTTAAAGGAAATGTCATGGTTGATTACGGCTACTAACTCTGAGCTTTGATTCATAGTCACTTGGTTACACTGATAAACTGCGTAAAAAAGTTATTGTTGCCATAAGCTTTTCATGAATACTCATGTAAGTTTTATTTGAAATCCAACACTATGCAGCATTGCAAAATCAGTTCAAAGTCACTACACTAACCAGCCATTAGACCAGCAACAAGAAACCTATGTCACTTTATTATAGTAACAATGTAGTTCAAGATCATGTGTAAAATCTCACATACTTGCCCTCCAAAAGCTAAATAACACGTATTGCTACATGAATTAACCTTATACAATCACCATACACAAGCTAACTTCTCAAGCTGTCATGCAAATCTGGCACTCTGGAAAAGATGCAACCTTTTGATCCTTTGCATAAAAAGGGCAGCCCGGTGCACAAAGCTCCCATGTATGCGGGGCCTGGGGAAGGGATGGACCACAAAGGGTATAGTATGCAGCCTTACCTCGCATTTTTGCAAGAGGCTGTTTCCACGCCTCAGAACCTATAAACCCCAGGTCACACAACAACAACTGTACCATTGTGCCAAGGCTCCCCTTCCTGTTGATCCTTTGCATGGGCTTAAAAATCCAAATCTACAAATCAATCAAAGTGATCACACATTGATGCACTTACATCGGCCTTTAGCTGATTGATTATCTTTAATCTGATGGCATCAATTGTGCCATCATTCATCAGTGATTCTAACACATCTTCGGGCGTGACTACTGGAGAAGCCATCAGATACCCCCAAACTATCCCCAACCTCTTTACTTCAAAAGTATGCCAACCATTTATCAACCTTCCTGCAACAGAACATGACAATATGTAAGTATGATTTACAATCAACAGCATGAAATACTTTCAGCATCAAGATATTGTTCCCTGAAAATATAATGGTGCATAACAGAATAAGGGATGGCAAGCATCTCAGTTGTGCACGATCTCATATTGCTGTGTAGTTATCAGTGCATCATTGCCCGTCACAACATAAAAGATACAATACAAAACCTGAAAGAGGGATTGCCTGTCACTCTTGGTGAACTATAGTCATAGAAGAAATGCAAAACATTCTGAGTGACTTTAAGTCCTCATTCCTTTGTGATGGCATCAGAAACTAAGGAAGTTGTCACGAAATTCATGTACATATGAAGAATATAATGTCATGGGAAAGTAGAAGATCAGATCAGTTCTCCAGTACATTCTAGTGAAAACAGCTTCAAGTACGGTTGTGCACCTGAATTCTTAAGTGAGAAGCAAATTCTAGCATTCTAATTCTGCAGGATTCCTTTCAGCTCAAATCTAATTTTGTGAAACTGGGTTAGAATTCCAAGTCAAACACCCAAGTAAAATGGTTGAGAATTCAATTCTCACATGATATTCTATCCATACTCTTGGCCGCTATTGTTAGTTATAACATGAAAATTGGATTAAAAAATCAGTAAATCAATTGCTCACTTAGGAATTATATTCTAAGTGCAGAAACATCGTAGAAACAATCAAAAAGAACCTAGCAAAGTTCATTCTTTCCATTTACATTAGCCACAATCAAAGCCCTAAACCAGTACAAATACTTATTTTCACTTAACCCAAAGACATAAAAAAAAAAAAAAAAAGACAACAAAAAGAGAGAAACAGAAAAAAGATCCATGAAGTGGTGTTTGGTTGGCAGGAAAGTGCTTACCAGGAAATCAGTTTTCATTTCCTCCTTTCCACCGCTTTCTTGGAAACCATTTTCCCTTGTTTGGTTGGTTAGCTCTGGATGGTAATGCCATTCCTGGAAATCCTTTTTCAATGTACAGATGATCAGTGTTTCGAAAAGGAAAACAATAATCCTAACCACATTGGTTCCCATAACCAGAGCTGCCTCACATCATGGGCACTTCTGCTTCAATAAATAAGAGATTTCATTTTTACTAAGCCATCACCAATACATAAGAAATGACAGGATTCAAAGGACCCATCTCTCTTCACGAGAGGAAAAACAAACAAGTGAAACAATGAATAACTAATATACGATAGCAAGTGGTTTGTCCCAACACACTAGAAGCAACTAACAAAATAGCAAGTCAAAAAATGCATTTTATTGTTCAAATGTGTGTGTTTTGCCAAAAGGATCAATGGACTGTAAAAAGATAAAAATGACAGCCCGGTGCAAGAAGCTCCCGTGCACGTAGAGTCCAGGAAAGGGGTGGACCATGAAGAGGCTATAGCAGGCAGCCTTACCTTGCATTTTTGCAAGAGGCTGTTTCCATGCCTCGAACCCATGACCTCCAGGTCACACAGCAACAACTCTAGCATTGCGCCAAGGCTCCCCTTCAATGGACTGTACAAAGACAATGGAGCTAAATAGGCCGCAACTGGCAATTTACATTTAAGAATATAAGTTCCTCGGAGAAAAGATGGGTTCCCCAAGCAAGAACATCATCCTTAATGATTCTCCAAGGTAGAAAAAGTCAAACAGATTCTACAGTGCAACAACCAGAGATGGAGAATAGGTAACATAGTCTCTCTCTCCTTCAACATGGCCCAGGCACCAAGTTCCTAGAAATGAGGGGAAAAGAAAAAAGGTCTTGACGTCATGATATGTTCATCAAGAGAGTCTGAATCATTATCATCATCAAGACCTTATCCCGATTCGGGTCGGTCACATGAATCTTATTCCTCTATTCCCATCTCTTAAGTGTCATAGCTTCATTTAGTCCCAAACTTTTTAAATCTTTTCTCACCACTTCTATTCATGTTCTTTTAGGACTTCCCCTTGCCCTTTTGGAACCCTTCAACTTGGATCGCCTCACTCCTTCTAATCTCCTTCATCATGTTACGTATTGGTGCTACTCCTAAGTTTCCTCTAATGTTTTCATTTCTAATTCTATCCTTTCTTATCTTGCCACTCAACCATCTCAACATCTACATTTTGGTAACACTCATCCTATGTACATGTTGTTCTTTAACTATCCAACACTCTGATCCATAGAGCATGGCCGGCCTCACAGCCATCCTATAGAATTTTCCTTTCAATTTGAGTGGCACCCTCAGATCACACAAAACTCCAGAGGCACATCTCCATTTGTTCCAACACGCTTGGATTCTCTAGGTAACCTCCTCAATCTCTCCACTCTCATGTATTATCGATCCCAAGTATCAGAAGTGTTCTTTTAGGAGGACTTCGTGGTTATCAATCTTTACTGGTGCTCCATTCCCGCTCCTCTCCTTACTAAAATTGCATTCCTTATACTTTATCTTAGTTCGACTAATTTTAAATCCTTTAGATTCTAATGAATCTATCCAAAACTCTAGCTTTGTGTTTACGCCCTCCTTTGCCTCGTCAATCAAAATTATATCATCTACAAAAAACATGCACCATGCAATCTCATCGTGCAGATGTTTTGTTAACTCATCCATAACCAACATGGAAAGATATGGGCTTAATGCCGATCCTTAGTGCAAACCTATAGTGATGGGAAAATCACTAGTCTCCCCACTAGGGATCCTAACATTTGTTATTGCTCCCTCATACATATCCTTAATCATGTCTATATACCCCATGAAACCCCTTTCTCGCCCAACACCCACTATATTAACTCCTTAGGGACACTATCATAAGCCTTTTCTAAGCCAATAAAGACCATGTGGAGGTCCTTCCTCATCTCCCTATATTTCTTTATCAATTGTCTATGCAAGAAAGTAACTTACATAGTAGATCTCCCAGGCCTGAAACCAAATTGGTTCTCCCTTACACTTGTCTAATGTCGTAGCCTCTTCTCCATCACTCTTTCAAAAAGTTTCATGGTATGGCTCATAAGTTTGATCTCCTGATAATTAGTGCAACTCTATAGGTCTCCTTTATTCTTGTAAATTGGTACAATAGAGATCTTCCTCCATTCATTTGACATTTTCTTCGATTTCTCAATCTTGTAAAACAATTTAGTCAACCAAACTACCCCATTATCTTCCATATACTTCCAACCTCTATTGGTATACTATCAAGTCCCAGAGCCTTTCCTAATTTCATCTTTTTTAAGGCCTCTTTTACTTCAGGTATTCTAATCCTACAATCATATCTATGATGCCCAATGTTATTTGGGTTTACGAAAATTTCAATCCCTATATTCTCAAGGTAATTGTTATTTAGCATTTTTTTAAAGTAACTTTCTCATCTTTGTTTGATCTTGTCATCTTTGACAAGCACCCTTTGGTCATCACTTCTAATACACTTAATATGGTCTAAGTCCTTAATCATCCTCTCTTATTTTGTGAGTTTAAACACATTTTTCTCACCTTTTCTTGTTCCTAATCTATTATAGAGATCATCATATGCCTTGAATTTAGCCTCACTTCTGCTCTCTTAGCAACCCTTTTAACATTCTTATACTGCTCAAAGTTTTCATTATTTTTAGTCCTTTGCTATGCTTTAAAACATACACGCTTCTCTTTAATAACTTTTTGCATGTTGTCACTCTACCACCAAGTTTCCTTTGTTGGTTGTCTTTTACCTTTAAATACTCCTAGGATATCTTTTCCCACTTTCTTAATGGACATGGCCATATTAGTCCACATGGTGTTTACTTCTATTTCATCATTCTAATTTCTTTCTACCATCAACTTGTTTGTGAATGATATTATCTTCTCTCCTTTTAAGTTTCACCACTTAGTTTTCGGACACCTATTAATCATCATCATCATCATCATCAAGAACTTATCCCAATTAGGGGTCGGCCACATGAATCTTAATCCTCCATTCCTCTCTATTAAGTATCATGGCTTCATTTAATCCCAAAGTTTTTAAAATTTTGCTCACCACTTCTATCCACGAACCTTGCACTTGCATTGCCTCACTCCTTCTAACCAATGCCATTTTCAGTCTCCTTTGGACATGTCCAAACCATCTAAGTCTAATCTCCCTCATCTTGTTACCTATTGGTACTAACCCTAAATTTTCTCTAATATTTTTATTCCTAATTCTATCCTTTCTTGTCTTACCCATCATCCATCTTAACATCCTCAATTCTGCGATGCTCATCCTATGAGCATGATGTTCCTTAATTGCCCAACACTCTGATCCATAGAGCATGGCCATCCTATAGAATTTTCTTTTTAGTTTGAGCAGCACCCACCGATCACGTAAAACTCCAAATGCAAACCTCCATTTGTTCCAACCCACTTAGATTCGCTGGGTAACCTCCCTCTCAATTTCTCCACTCTCATAAATCATTGATCTTAAGTACCGAAAGTGGTCTTTTATGGGAACTTCTTGGTTATCAATCTTGACTGGTGTTCCACTCCTACTCCTCTCCTTACTAAAATTGCATTCCATATATTTTGTCTTAGTTTTGCTGATTTCAATCCTTTAGATTCTAATGCTTCTCTCCATAACTCTAACTTTAGGTTTACACCCTCCCTTGTCTCATCAAGTAAGACTATATCATCTGCAAATAGCATGCACCAGGGAATCTCCTCGGGCAGATGTTTTATTAACTCATCCATAACCAACATGAAAAGTTATGGACTCAATGCCGATCCTTGGTACAATCCTACAGTTACAGGAAAATCACTAGTCTCGCTACTAGCGGTCTTAACACTTGTTACCCCTCCCTCATACATATCTTTCATTATATCTATATGCCCCCGCAAAACCCCTTTCTTACCCAACACCCTCCATACTAACTCTCTAGGGACTCTATCATAAGCTTTCTCTAAGTCGATAAAGACTAAGTGGAGGTCTTTCCTCCTCTCCCTATATTTCTCTACCAATTGTCTCAATAAGAAAATAGCTTCCATGGTAGACCTCCCAGGCATGAAGCCAAACTGATTCTCAGATATACTTGTCTCATGTCGTAGCCTCTTCTCAATCACTCTTTCAAAAAGTTTCATAGTGTGGCTAATAAGTTTGATCCCTCGATAATTAGTGCAACTCTTTGTGTCTTCTTTATTCTTATAAATTGGTACAACAAAGCTTTTCCTCCACTCATCAGGCATTTTCTTTGATTTTATAATCTTGTTAAACAACTTGGTCAACCAAACTATCCCAATATCTCTCATATGTTTCCAAACCTCTATTGGTATACCATCAAGCCCCATGGCCTTTCCTGATTTCATCTTTTTCAAGGCCTCTTTCACTTCAGGTATTCTAATCCTACGTTCATATCTATAATATCTAATGTTATTTAGATTTATAGTATTTTCAATTCCTATATTCTGTGAGCCATTGTCATTTAACAATTTTTGAAAATATGTTTCCCACCTTTGTTTGATCTCATTATCTTTGACTAATACCCTTTGATCATCGCTGCTAATGCACCTAACATGATCTAAGTCCTTACCTTTCTGTTCTCTTACTTTTGCAAGTTTGAACACATCTTTCTCACCTTATCTTATTCCTATTCTATTATAGAGCTCATCATATGCTTTAATTTTAGCCTCACTTACTATTCTCATAGCAACCTTTTTAGCATTCTTATATTGTTCATGGTTTTCATTATTTCTAGTCTTCTGCCATGCTTTAAAACACATTCGTTTTTCTTTAATAACTTTTTGCACTCTTTCACTCCACCACCATGTTTCCCTTACTAATTGTCTTTTACCTTTAGATGCTCCTAAGACATCTTTTGCCACTTTCTTAATGGACTCAGCAATATTAATCCACATGGTGTTTACTTCTGTTTTATAGTTCCAATTTCCTTCTACCATCAACTTATTTGTAAATGAGGTTATTTTCTCTCTTTTTAAGTTCCACCACTTAGTTTTTGGACACCTATCTAGTTCATTTCTTTTCTTCCATCTTTTGATATGGATATCCATAATCATTAACCTATGTTGGGAGGTTAAACTCTCACCAGGTATCACCTTAGAATCCTTACACATTAATCGTTCAATATTCCTAAGTAGAAAAAGGTCTATTTGGCTTTTATGAAGTCCACTTTTAAAGGTTATTAAGTGTTCATCCCTCTTCTTAAAGAGTGTATTTGCAATAGCCAAGTTATATGACGAAGCAAAATCAAGGATAGTTTCCCCCATCTCATTTCATTCACCTATACCATACCCACCATATATTCTATCATATCCTTCCTTTTCTTTTCCTACATGGCCATTTAAGTTTGCTCCTATAAATATCCCCTCAGTGTTGGGAATTTCTTACATGACTCTGTCCATATCTTTCCAAAACTGTCTCTTGATTATATCTTCTAGCCCTACTTGTGGTGCATATGCACTTATAACATTTATAATTTGCTCTCCTAGAACAAGTTTTATTATTATAAGTTTACCACTAATTCTCTTAACGTCCACAACTTTATCCTTTAATTCTTTATCCACTATTATTCCTATGTCATTTTTGTTATTATCCTTTCCCACATACCATAATTTATACCCATCGATTTCTTTAGCTTTGGCCCCTTTCCACTTGGTTTCTTAGATACAAGTGATGTTGACTCTCCTACATTTCATCGCGTCTACTAACTTCAAACTCTTACCTATCCATGTCCTTATATTCCATGTGGCGATACAAATCTTATGCTCTGGAGATATCCTATTTACCAGCACCCTTCTCGATCTCTATGGCATGAACCCATGTCGACTTTTCACTGCACTTGGGTTCTGATGCAGCGCGTCTCTTCCGAGAGGATGCTCTAGCAGCCCTTGCCCATTTTTCACCGCACCCGGGATCCCATGCAGCGCGTTGCTTATGGGGAACGCCCTAGCTTGAGGGAATGTCAATTTTCGATTCATGTCATATTATTGTTGCCATAGTTTTAAGAAGTTGGAGATGATTTTCATTTCTTCCTTACAAACATTTGCAAGTAAGAAAGAAATAACAAAATCATCTTCAACTTCTCCCTTGCTGGCCGTCACTTGAAGCAAGGGTTGCCATACTTTTAAGAAGCTAGAGATGCTTTTCATTTCTTCCTTGCAAACTAATATACAAATGACCCTCCTCCTTTTTGCATCCAGGCTTGGGACCGGCATTGGCGGAGTTTTTGGACACCTATTAATGAGAAGAAAATTTTAAGAGCCTCAGGAAAGAAGGTTAACAATAGCAACATGAGATCAAACTAGAGAGCTCCTAAAAATGAGGAAACAGAAATAAGATCTTACAGTCATGGGATATTCATTAAATGAGGTTTGCCATTATCGAAGGAATCAATGAGAGGAAATTTTGAGAGCCTATGAAGAGAAACTTAACAATAACAACATGAGATAACTCAAGACGTTGCAAAACTAGAGATATAATGGGAAGAGAAGTGGAGGAGATATAATAGGAAGAGAAATAGAAAATTAATAATAGGATTAAGTAATATAATCAACTCAATTAATAAATACAATCCAAACACCTCCAGTACCAGAGCAACAAAAAAATAGGTCAAACTCACATATCTAATAGGGGAGTTCAAACAAGATAATCTATGAATTTCATATAGAAACTGGTCAAGCCATTGTGCAATGACTACAATCTTTCTTCCTCATTGTCCACTTGTCATCGTAGTTACTAGAACCTGGCAATGGCTGGAAGCTTGCCTTAGTGCAAGCTAGTCTTTCACTTCTCTAAAATACAAACATAGAGGTGCAATTTCAGCACCCTATCCCCTTCAATGACTACAACCATGTGTTAGTATGATGTCTCTAACTGAATTCCATCTACATACTTGATACTAATCTCTTACTTTTTGTTTCCCTCATTTCTTCTTCTCTAGATTGCTTCCAAAGTGCTTTTAGCTTCCCTCACTTCTTCTTCTCTAGCGGACTGCTACTTCCAACATGACTTGTTACAATTGCCTCCAAACTGGCAACATAGTACATTATTCGAGTGTCATAATTTTATTCCTTGAGAGCAACTATTCTCATGGAAAAATTGAAACACCTCCCAAAGAGACTCAACCAAGGATTCATGTTTTACTTTTATATTTCCCTTTGAGTACATTGAATACTGAAGTTAAGAATAATGCAAGGAAAAATGAGAGATGCTGCTGACCCTCAATTCCCACACACATCAATTGCACAATGTTGTACTCAATTACTATTTCCACCCCCTCCCACCCCCTGAAGCCCAACCAGAAAAAACAAATAACCAGGCATTCTAATGGTTGCCGAACATCATTATAATCTATCACATCACCACTCTTGGTTCCTTTTTCATGTTTCCTTCTTTAATTTGCACTATCTCTATAAGACATGCTTCTTGTATTAGTTAAAAATTTTAAACTCTTACCCATCAAATTAAAATATCCATCAGTCTTCAGCATATATTACATTCTGATTATAGATAGAACACATAAAATAAATTGCATAGCAAAGCCTAAGTAAAGATAACAGCAAGATATGACACTACAAAATCTCTTTCATTTCAGCTTTTCTTTCTCAAAAAGAATTAACACTTCTATTGATGCACATGCTGATAGCAATTGGCAGTAGAACTAGCTAATTTATTACACTTTGGCACACATGTGACTAATCTGCAGAAACAATGACTCTAATTGCATCACATTCTTCATGACAAATTCTTCATATTGTATCTCTCGTCTGCTAAGATTCCTCAAAAAGTCTGATTACAATGAAATTGACAAGGAGAAATGATCCAGAAAAAACAGGCAACATAACTAGGCAATCAACATATGAGAAGATATAAATACGAAGGAAATATGTGTGGGAAACTGAAACTGAAACTGTGTAAAACAGTGCTTTAGAAGTTTATCAACTTAATCACAATTCAAACATCTAATAATCTTGTCCAATCATCCACATTTTAACAGTTGAAGAGCAAAACATAAGGGATTTCCAGCCTAGTGGAACAGTACCACATCATACAATATCCTTAAAAGAGCAACAGAGGACAATGATCCCTCCAGATCCTAATTCTCAACCTCAGATCTAATCTACTGCACTCAGGGAAGCAAGGATTATTAATAGAAGAACGGAAGACCCACAGGACAATGAAGTGAGGGTTATAATTGAAGATCTAGAACTGTCAGATCTTCATATGATCAACAAACTATAACATATCTGAGGGCTCATAACATATGTCGTTAATAGTGATAGAGAAGCATATCATATAGGAATTCACACAAGAAAACTATAGTAACAGATGTATGGCTTTCAAACAAAATAGTCAATTTTAGAATCTGTCCACCACCTACCTATAAAAAAACCATGGTCTACAACAAAAAATTTCTTAGGAAGTGATCCTTCGGCAAAAAGGGTATTTGCAGAGTAAATTTTCTAAATAAGGCAAGAAAAATTATTGAATCTCTCCCTAGTTCATACTAGTAATACTGAATGCAAAAGGTTTGCAAATTTAATCACCTATTTTCTATATATTAAGTCCAAAAATATTCATCCTAGATTGCCAAATATCTAATCCATTCCATCTATGGGTCTATAATGTGCAGCCTTTCTTGTACGTGTTTCACACATATCAAAAAGCACCTTGTCAGAAAACCAGCAGTAATTTATGAGCTGCTGAAGGAAGTGGTTCCCTAGAGAATGTGAGAGTTATACTTTGCAAACAGCTAATGATTAGTGTTCAGGAACCCCATCAATAAAATCTTAGGCGAAGCAAAACCTTGAAAACTGGACTTTTGTAATTGCAACATAGGTAAATTCGGATTAGACTGATCAATAAAGCCAACCAACAATAGCATTCTATTTTTGTAGAAATGAGATGCATGGCCATGCAGCTGATACGCAGCCATGTAACACTCATGTGCCACAAATCTGTGAAAGATCTTCTAAGCTGTTTCTATTTCATAGAATCCAAAATATTTAAATTGGGGAAAGACAAAATGTGAAATAGAAGAACAGCCAGTCATGATGGTCAGTGATAGCTGAAGCTAGTGCTAGGAGCAAGAATGGAAGAGTAAGCAGAAGCTAGGTAGAGATTTCTTGACAAATGCTAATAAGATCCTAACCTTTACTGAGACTCACCATTTAATATCCTAATAAAAAACATTATGTCTCTAGTTTGTTTGTATGCCTCAAAGCTGTTCATGTCTATGATATGGATTCTCCTAAGAGGCAGTTTGATGAACTTTTATCATTGACATATAAATTTTACTAATCTATGATTGAGAATATGTATTCTCCATATAGATCTTCCAATTGAGAAGATCCATCAACCTGAGACGAAGAGAATGCCGCTTTTTCTTGTTCTCTTCCAATGAAGAAAATATCTCCTCAAGCTGTAGTTTTAAATATTTATTTGTTACCCAAGCCCGTGGGATTTCATGATCTCACAGTCTGTCCCAAGCCCGAATAAAGGGTTGTATTAGGTGACCACTACCGTAAAATCCTTTGGCAAATTCTAAGACATGAATCTTTTTTTGACATTTCCTCAAACTAGGACGTTCCACATAAGCAACAAGCTACATCAAATCTCAAACGGAGTGAAAAATGAGCAAGGGCTGCTAGGCATTCTCCCATAAGCGACACACTACATCGGATCCCTAAAGGAGTGAAAAATGGGCAAGGGCTACTACGGCGTTCCCCCATTAGCAATGATGCATCAAATCCCAAGTGTAGTGAGAAATGGGCAAGGGCAGCCAAAGCATTCTCTCAAAAGTAACGCTTAGCTTAGGAAAATAAGATTCACATCGCCACATGGAATATAGGCACATTGATAGGTAATAGTATAGAGTTAGTAGATACAATGAAATATAGGAGAGTCAACATAGCTTGTATCCGAGAAAACAAGAAGAAAGGGGCTAGAACTAGAGAAATTGATAGGTACAAGCTCTAGTTCATATGAAAGGGCAATAATAGAAATGATGTAGGGATAGTGGTGGATAAAGAATTAAAGATAAAGTTGTTAACATAAGAAGACACAATGAAAGAACTCTACTAATAAAGCTTGTTGTAGGGGAGAAGATCATAAATGTTATAAGAGCATACGCCCCACATGTAAAGTTAGAATATAGAATTAAGAGATAGTTCTGGCAAGCTATGGAGGAAGTAATGCAAGAAATTCTCAACATAGAGGGATACTTATAGGAGCAGACTTAAATGGCCATGTAGAAAAAGGTAAGGAAGGATATGATAGAGTATATGGAGAATATGGTGTTAGAAAAAGAAATGAGATGGGCAAAGTTATCTTAGATTTTGCTTAGGTATATAACCTAACTCTAGCAAACACATACTTTAAGAAGAGGGATGAACACTTACTAACCTTTAAAAGTGAACTATATAAAAGCTAAATAGACTTTTCTCTAAATAGTAATACTAAAAGATCAATGTGTAGGGATTGTAAGGTGATACCCAGTGAGAGTCTAACTACACAACATAGGTTAATGGTTATGGATATTTACATTAAGGGATAGAAGAAAGGAAATGAACCTAATAGGTGTTCAAAAATTAAGTGGTGGAACTTAAAAGGAGAGAAAATAACATCATTGATAAACAACTTAATGATAGAAGGAAAATGGAACAGTGAAACAGTAGTAAATACAATATGGACTAATATGGACAAGTCCATTAAGAAAGTGACAAAAGATGTTTTAGGGGTATTTAAAGGTAAAAGGCACCCAACAAAGGAAACTTGGTGGTGGAGTGAAAAGATGCAAAAAGTTATTAAAAAGAAACAAGTGTGCTTTAAATAATGTAGAGGACTAGAAATAACGAAAACTTTAAGCAACATATGAAAGCTAAAAAGGTTGCTAAGAGAGTAATAAGCTAAACTCAAGGCATATAATGATAGTTATAATAGATTCGGGTTAAGAGAAGGTGAGCAAAATATGTTTAGACTTGCAAAATAAGAGAACAGAAGGGTAAGAACTTAAACCACGTTAAATGCATTAAAAGTGATGACCAAAGGGTACTAGTTAAAGAGGACGAGATAAAATCAAAGATGGGAAAGTTAATTTCAATAATTGTCAAATGATAATGGCCCTAAGAATATAGAGATTGAAAAAACCGTGAACCCAAATAGCATTGGACTATATAGATATGACCGTAAGACTAGGATACTTGAAGTGAAAGAGGTCTTGAAAAAATGCAATCAGGAAAGGCCTTGGGGAGCAATGGTGTACCAATAAAGGTTTGCAAATATATGAGAGATACCATAGTAGTTTGATTGACAAAGTTGCTCAACAAGATTTTAAAATCTGGATGGAAGAAAAGTTCTATCGTACCAATCTATAAGATTAAAGAGACATACATAGTTGCATTAATTATCGTAGGATCAAACTTAAGAGTCATACCATGATATTTTGGGAAAGAGTAATTGAAAAGAGGCTACAATATGAGACGAGTGTATCGAAAAACCAGTTTGATTCATGCCTGGGAGGTCTACCATGGAAGCTATTTTCCTCCTTAGACAATTGATAGAAAAATATAAGGAGAGGAGGAAGGACCTCCACGTGGCCTTTAGTGACTTAGAAAAAGCTTATGATAGGATCCTTAGAGAGTTAATATGGTGGCTGTTGGACAAGAAAGGGGTTTCACAAGGATATATAAACATAATTAAAGATATGTATGAGGAAGCGATAACAAATGTTAAGACCACTAGCGGAGAAACCGATGATTTTCCTATCACTATAGAATTGTACTAAGGATCAGTATTAAGCCCATACCTTTTCATGTTGGTTATGGAGGAGTTAAAGAAACATCTGTACAAGGAGATTCCATGGTGCATGTTATTTGCAGATGACATAGTCTTGATTGATAAGACAAGGGAGAGCGTAAACACAAATATGAGTTGTGGAGAGATGTTATTGAGTCTAAAAATTTAAAATTAGTTGAACTAAGATAGAGTATATGAAATACAACTTTAGCAAGGAGTGAAATGGGAGGGAAGTGCCAATAAAGATTGATAACCAAGAACTACCTTGAAAAGACCACTTCCGATTCTTGGAATCAATAATTCATGAGAGCATAGAGACTGAGAAGAATGTTACCCAGAGAATCCATGCGGGTTGGAACAAATGGAAATGTGCCTCTGGAGTTTTGTGTGATCCGCGAGTGCCACTCAAACTCAAAAAAAAATTCTACAGGACGGCTTTAAGGCTGGTCATGCTCTATAGATCAAAGTGTTGGGTAGTTAAGGAACAACATATACATAGGACAAATGTAACCTAAATGAGGATGCTAAGATGAATTAGTAACACAAGAAAGGATGGAATTAGAAATAAAAACATTAGAGGAAACTTAGGAGTAGCACCAATAGGTAACAAGATGACAGAAGATAGACTTAGATGGTTTGGACATGTCCAAAGGAGACCAAAAAAGGATTAGTTAGAAAGAGTGAGTTGATCTAAGTCGAAGGCTCTAAAAGGCCAAAGGTGATGTAGGACAGCATTCAAAATGACCTAATCTATATGTTGAGATCATATCAGAATTAACTTAAATAAGAAAACATACATTAAACTACTACGAGCATTTTAATATGCAGAAAATCTATCTTAATTAGCATGAATAGCCTACATTGAGTTATAGGATCTACAGACTGCCCTAGATCTCTATCGATTAAGGTAAGATCGAAGTTTCAATCCGAATCATCCCTCTAATTGACAAAAGGTCCTAATTAAGTTTCAAATCTATGGTTCAGGTATTTAATGCAGGATAAGAATTCTAGATTTTTACTGACACAAATCACATATCCACACGCAGCTCAAAAATCATCTTTTAAAAGATAAGGTAAAAAAGTACTGACTTGCAAAACAGGATGAAACAATAGTAATTCGGCCTTGTACCGAACTTGGCTTCACACCCACAAGAAGAAAGCTAGAATGAAGAATCCATGAAGTCTAACGAAATTTTCATTCATTATTCATAAAAAACTACTTACACAAAAGAGAAAAAGATCTTAAGTAGGGGGCATCCAACCCTAATCTAGGAAAAAGACCAAATTGCCCCTACTTAAGTTACAACATGCTAAGAAAACTAATACCCTTAGTGGTAAATATCTCAAGTAAACTAAACTATAACAAAACATTAAAAAAAAAAAAAAGGTAAAAGGAAAAAGGAAAAAGGAAAAAGGAAAAAAAATAACATGGTATGATGGTCTCCATCAAAGGGGAAGGCCCAAAAGGACATGGATAGGTGGTGAAAAAAGATTTTAAAACTCTTTGACTTAAACAAAAACACTTGATAGAGGTGAACAAAGGAACATGATCGTGTAGCCAACCCCTAATCGAGGTAAGGCTTTGATAATGATGACCCTAATAATTTGATGAACTTTGTCTTAGTCTCCTGCCTTCTTACAAAAATGTATAACAATCAGGGAGCAAGGCCTCGGATGCATGGCCCAGCATTGAAACCCAGTCTATGGTGCTGCATCAGAGCTAATTAGAAGTGCACTGACTGTATATAGGGAGAGAATCTTTCCATCAAACTCCAGATATGTGCAAAGCAATGTATAATACCTTCTAAACACTCTCAATCTAGCATAATAAAATAACAAAAATACAGTCAAGTGTCTTGCAAATGGTTTTCTGCAACGACTCCCAACCTTGTGAACAGATCAGCAGACTTCTCAAATCCTAATTACTATTTCAAGTGAATGACCAGTATGTGAGGAATAAATAGAAGGTTCCCCAGCATGGCAGTAGAACAACAACCAAATCAATGAAAATATGCTATAGAGCTTTAAAATTACCTTCAGCAAGATGAGAAAGAACCCACCACAACTAGCACAACCTTGAACAATAGAAATAAGCTCAAACTTGAATCAGTGACATAAGTTATAAGGATACATGATACATGTTCCAGCATCACAACATGCAGCTAAAACTATCAAATTACTATTAATGTCCTCGTTGACCCAATATAAGTTGAGAGAGTGTCTTTCAACTTCAATTATCTTGTTAGAGAGTTTAAGCAAATAATTCAGATGCAATTTTAAAGAAATCCAACAAAATTCACAACATCTAATAAAACATTTTAAAAACATCCTATAAAAAGTTCTAAAGAGAGAGAAATTCCAGCCAGATCTGCAGGTGACAGCAAAACTCCAATCAGATCCACACAGAGAAAGATCTGTCTATCAACAGCAAGGTTCCGGCCATTATTCCCGCAAAAGGGAAGTTCTGACCAGATCTATAAAGCGTGAGACATTGTAAAGTTCTGGCCAGATCTGCTCTGCAACAACATATCCTTGTTGGACTAGAAAGAAAACCACAGACCTCTTCCAGGATTGCTGGTATGGTTGTAAATGGTCTAGGTTCGGTTCTGTTATATGGAAAACCAGAACTGGACTATTAAGATTTTAGATTTCTTAGTACTGTATTGTTCGGGGGTTTGGTTCCTAGTCCAAAAACAATTACCTAGTTTCCAATTCCGGACTGGTTCTTGGGCACCTAACAGTTCAAATACATGAAGGAGCAACTACAAAAGACGAACAATTTGAGAGGCCAAAAGTTAGGTTATGACATCATTTTTTGTTTATTTAATTGTTTATATACCAAGTAATCATGGATTTGTTGGTTAATTGATATAGGCGATTAAGAAAGCGACCTATAGTATAAAGAAGTTAACAATGGCATGAATTCAAAATTCGCAATCAACTATGCTTAAGAAGACACAAATAGAGTCAACATGAAAAATTCTTAAAAGACCAACCTGTTTGCTCAAGATTTCAACCTTCTTGCTGAGATTGTCAATTTATTCTTTACAAGTAAATAATTAAAGAAGCATCCTGCAATTGTATAACAAAATAAAACATTTGTTCAGCATATTAAACTTAAGTAAGCTAGAGACATGATTATAGAAAAACTGCTACAAGTTCCAAAACAATGACCGCAAACACTTCCTAAAAAGGCATTATATGGCATACTATCTAAGAAGAATTCTACTAATCAGCCACCATGACTTCAATATTTCAAGTAATCAGTCTACTAATCAGCCACCATGGCTTCAATTATTCAAGTAAACAGTTAGCCGAAGGACCTCAAATCAAATCAAATGTATACTGAAATGCTCAAAGCCTTACACTTGTAGTATATTGCAGTCTGCGTGCATAGTTTGCAATAAAATGAAGAGATACTTTGTACTCCCCTCACTGCAAATAAGTTGAAAATCAACAACAGGAACACCAAAAAGAAAGTGTCTCATCAAAGAGCTGCTTCTAAACCAAATTTAGTGGACGTTGGCAAGTAAATGTTCCAAAAAATCATCAGGTCCCATAAAGTCCAAAGATCACAAGATACATAAGGCAATGCTAACATGGAAAGTAATATTGATTGGCAGCAAAATAATTAGATCACATAACATAAACTATAATTAATTGTTAAAGACTCAAAACCCAGTTCAATGATGTCATGATTCCATGAATTCATCAATTTGTGAAGATAGGAAAAGAAGAAAAAGAGAATGTAATAGAAGAAAAGATAAAAATACATATTGACAGAGGGACCTCTATTGCAGCACAATCCGTAGAGAGGGATGCAATGACGCTCACCAATATGAAAATTAGGGTCGCTACCTAGATACCCATGTGAAATTTTGATCATCTGTAATCAGATTTCACGACTTGGGTTCTGCTATTTCAGTTATCCCCATTCTCTGATATCTTGCCAGATTGCTACGGTGCTACCAAGGACGCCAAGAAGTTAGGATTCACCTGCCTGTTTGAGAGAGAGAGAGAGAGAGAGAGAGCAAGGGCCGGCCGACCAATGAAATAGATGGAATGAAGCAAACTGTTCATCTAATGGGCACATTTAAAATAAGCTTACCTCCAATCCTTTAAGATTTTATTAGCCACAATTTCCACATTTGGAGGTGACGATTATACCTCAAAGTAACAGTGGTCTAGAATCAAGATAGTCCAATGGATGGAGAAGATTCTTTGATATTGCCTATAAGGCCAGCAGATGAACGAAGTGCAATTTGGTATGCAGAGCCAACGAATTTCTCATATGGCAACATCATTAGTTCTATTCATATGTCTGAAATGCTGATAGACAGGGAGTTCACTCTTGAAATATCCCTTTCAAGCCAATGAGCCATCAATCTCTTTCAACGAGTTTCTTGTCAGAGAGTCCCACTGATGACACCGAAATACATGACATATACACAAAACCAACACAATATTTCAAGGACCAAAACATACCTGTGTTCGATGGAAGGTTTCATATGTAAATCAAACACAGAATTTCCTCACCAACTATTACCCTTTCTGCGGCCTCTGACGCATCCATATGTAGGATTTCAAATGCAAATCGAAATGAGATTAAGGATTTTTGCGTGGGCTAGGTGATGATCCAACGTGGAAAGAAGAAACGTACAAAAATTCCATTATTTAGTTTAAAAACCAGTCCCATTTTGCACATACAACTGACACTGCCACCTGCGAACAGTCTTAACGGTGTCTTCTAATTTAACGGCTGGGGATTAGTTTGAAAAAAGTTGCATTGCAAGTTTAGGGTCTAACATGCTAACTCGAAAAGCCTAGGATTAAAATGAAAAAACGTGCAAGTTCGGGGTTTTTTACATGATTTTCCAAGTTAAAAAATGAACGGTCAAAAACTTCAACCTCTGTTCTAGAAGTTAATACTCCTAGGATTCCCCAATGGATCAGGATTTTGAAGCATGGCTAATGAAAGCCAAGGGCAGAATTTGAACCGTGTGGTTTAGAAATCTAGTACCATATTCATATCATTTTATTAAGGGACTCATGAGAAAAAGCAAGGGGAAAATATATTGCTAACCCATGAAAGAAGTATAGTTGTTCTAATTTTCTAATCAAGTAAGAAGAAGAGATTCAGTGATTTTCAGCTCTTTTGGGAGAAGAAGAATGCTAAACTGGCTAGCATCCACAATTTATAGGGCCCACCTATGAATGATCGGCTAGTTCATCTCGTTTGTCCAAATATAAAATTCTTATAGGTACAGGAAAAAAAATTGTGGTTTGAATGAACTACCATCTCAATAGCATATAAAAAGTTGTCCTTGGAGACTAGCAATTTAGAAACTTTATAATGAATACATAATTTTATGATTTTTTAGCTATAACAAATCTAAAGTTTGAGCAATGAGATGAAGAATTCAGATAATGTAAAGGTCGGTCCAAAAAATGTGGTCATGCCAAATATTGGGGCCAATTTAATAACATCATTTTGGTTCCCTTTTAAAATAATTAGTATTTACCATTTATGTGTTCATATTTATGGATGAACCATAGTGGCCATCTATTAACCTAAACTTGAAATAAATTAAACATAAAATAGTGTAGAAAGATAATTAATTAAAACAAATATCTAGTGCAAATGGTCATAGAGAACTCGATATCTCCCTTGAAGTATGTACCCTGAACTTTCACATAAGGGCTTTATCTTTATTTAAGTGCATCTCCACAAGGGCACAGGTAACAATATTAATTTGAGATAGAAGAATGACCTCATGTGTCATTCTCATAACTTCATTTAAGGGTATTGTAGTCATTATAGAAAATTAACTGTACTAACTATAAAAGAAAGAGGAAATTAGGACAGTCCAAAGATGAGAAGTTGTTTTCTATTTTGTAGATGGAGTTAGGTTTAGAGGATTATGTGACGAAGCAATGTAAATATGCTCAAAGTTGTAGCATAAGATGGTTTAGTAGATACCCACCACAATTGCAACCCAAAATTGAGAATGGTTTGGTTGTTCTTATGAAAAGAAGATGCTAGTAGAATTCCTATGTATAGTAAGAGTACCACCTTACACTTTCTTATATGTTTGCACAAGGTTAGTGCCTTTAATTAGTTTTCATTTGAACTAACTCATCTTTGAAGCTCTTGTATGGTATTCAGCAACAGAAGTTTGTGTACCCATTGTAGCCCACTACCCTAGCCATATACCTAATTTTCAAAATGTTGAATTCATCTACCTACACATCATATATGTATGATATTTGACATGGTGCATAACAGTTTTTTAGTATACATGGGAATCTCCCACCATTATGAAGTTTGATATTAAATAAACTATCATCCACAGTTGAAACTAAACAACATAAGAGCAATCACTAAGTATATATCAATCCTTAGAAACCCAATTCAAACCCCAAATTATATCCAAGTCAATCTCTCAAACATTCAAACCTTGTCAATCCCCTTAGATTTCAACCCACACAATACAATTCACCTCTCCACTTCTAGTAGTCTCCATCAATCCTCAAATTGAATTCTACATTAAGAACTTCATTGATTAGTGTCCATGTCAAGACCTTGTAAGAGAAAGATGATTTGAAATTACAAGGGCATTTCATAGAGAGAGGCACTACCATGTGAGAGATGAGAAGGTTAAGGTGTTTGATTTTGAAATTGAATGGTTATAAAACCCAAATTTTGTGCCTGAAGTGTAGGGATTTGCCTTGGTTTGCAAATGTGACTTTTAAGAAGTTGATTATTTCTCATGCGTCACAAAATTGGGTTCATTTGGAAGGGGATACAATGGTGTTTCAGAGGAGGGACTTTTTTGTTGCTAGAGTTAAGGGTTATGTCGATGAGATTGAGCAAGTTGTTCCACTGAAGAACTAAGAAATTACGAGTGTTCTTCTTTTGCAATTTTTGGGATGATTAAATTATTAAACTTTAGGTTTTTAGTTTTCTCTAAAACATTGGGCATGTTCATGAACAGAAGTTGTAAACCACTTTCTTTTAAAAAATTTGGCCATTAGATGATCCAAACAATTCGCCATTGAAACATTGATTGTTGTGCTTCAAAGGAATAAGGAGGGTTTTGATTGTCCTGTCCCAAACAAAAGAGGGGAAGAGAATAAGACAAAGAAGTCCTTCCCAAGGAAGGACAGATGTAATATGAAACAGGCTCTTCGATAATTCAGGTACCCATTCTTGTCCGAAGGTTGTTTATTCTTTTTTATTGAGAAATTTATTCTATTTTAGAAAGAAAATTGATCTTCTCAACCTTTTCATTCACCTGACTTGCACCCCCTTCTAATTTTTTTTTTGTATTTGCAATTGCTTTTTATGGTTTTCTATTATAAAAGTCAACATTTTAAAGCTACAAATACCTAAGAAACCAGTAGAGGATGGGAGTAAGGTGAATGCAGGGGATGAAAATATTATTCCTTTTTGAAAATATAATTATAATTTTTTCTTTTAGGAAATTGTATATTATTAAATTTTCTTCCTTATTTACATTCTTATTTTCTTCTTCTTATTCTTTTCTTGAATCTCTACTAGTAATCCATATATGCACATGCTGGTTGAGAGAGTACTGTTTAATGGGGCTTCCCAATTTAAAATAAAAAATAAAAAAAATCCATTAAAATCTTCTTTATGAGAGAGAGTGGTTTCCTTTGAGAGAGGGGTATAACTTTTAGCCTTTCCAAAATGCATTAGTAGCTATCGTAAAGTGATAAAAAATGAATAAATGTTATTGTTAAAACTATTAAAAATCATTGCATTAATTAGTTCCTAAGTTGGTCAATGGTCAATCCTAGGAGTTTCCTTTATATATAGTATACAAGTAGCTACTTGGACTTGTTCCTTTCACATTTTTTAGTGTTTGGCACTTTATTTTCTTTATGGCAAAAATATTTTTCATGAAATTATATAAATTTTTGGATATTAGAAATTAAATTTTACATGTATGGCATTTTTTCTTGAGTTTTAGGTTTCCTTTCATGTTTTTTAAGTAGAAAATATTTATTTATTTTTTAAAGATAGCAAATTGTTTCGGATGCTACCTTTCCCGAAGCTGGGATGTTTTGAATAAGACAAGACAAGGACCTTGTTTGGGATGTGATGAGATAGAATTTTCATTTCACTACTTTTCTAGGGTGTGACAAGAATTTTTCAATACTTTTATCATCCCGTCCCATGCTCACCCCTTGCCAACTTAGCGATCACAGCCACATCAGATTGTCAAAAGACATGTAAAATGGTCAATGAACATGTCGATAGGCCACATCATAAATTCATAATGGCTTGAGCTTCCCTTTGCAGGCTTCAAATTAATTCTATATTAGGATATAAAGATTCTCCTACAAAAAATTGAGGACTTTTTTAGCAATCTTTCCTCTATTATAATATTAGAGGGAATAACTTAATCAATGGAACCAATCACAAGGAAGAGATAACTAGACTAGTGAACTGTTTCATTCACTCCACAAGAGTAAACAACCAATGAGCAAGTATATTGAGAAAATTGACCACCAAATTATGGATCAACTAGCTAAAAAAAGTTTCTAAATGGACAATGTGGTTCTTTTATTGCACCTCTCTCACTCATAAACAATATTGAATTAGTTTTGAGTTGGGAGATTAGACAACTAAGTTTAACAAATTTGTTGTATTTTTTGATGTGGCTGTATGATCATATTCCAAATTTCTATATAACAAGATGTGTTGACATTTGATAGTGAAATATTATATTTGAGCTCAAAATTAAATCAGCTTACCAATGAAACCAACAATAGATGCATTTATTTAGTAGCATACAAGAAAGTAAAAGGGAAACAGGTACCATGATCTTTTCTCCTATTCAGTAAGAAACTCAATAATTGAAATGAATCATTTGTAAGCTTTTGCAATCATCTTGCCCAAAACCTATGTTTGTTTTGATTAGAAAAACTCAAAAAGTGCTTGCGCTAAATTTAACTAAACATGTGCAAGCTAGTACTAACTGTGCAATACTGCGTGCAATAGTTAGTAGCAATAAATGTATAAATTTTCAGAGAGAGAGAGAGAGATTTGACTAAACAACATTGTTGGAGCTAAAGAAACCCCTTCAGAAATCCAAATATGCATTAGTAGGTTCTACTATTTTAAATTGCAGATTCTCTCTTCAAAATGAAGCGGTTCTTGAAGAGACTCAATTGGAGAGAGAGAGAGAGAGAGAGAGAGAGAGAGAGAGAGAGAGAGAGAGAGAGAGAGAGAGAGAGAGAGAGAGAGAGAAGCAAGGTTGTATTTTTCTTGTGCCACACCAAGGTTGTATTTTTCCTTAAAATTTGTTGTGGGTATTTGGAAGGGAAGAAGCAAGTAGCTCCTTATTTCTATTGGAGATTTTCAATTGTGAGTTTTGCACTTTGGATCAATTGTGGGCTTGTTGTAGTGGGTTTGCACTTCTTGTTGTGAATTTGGTGTCTACAATTTAGTTGTGAGTGTTTCTTTAATCAATTATTTCATCTTTACTTTTTCTAATCTTCATATTTCAAGTTGAGGGGATGAAGCCAGTAGCACTCATAAAATCCACAAATTTATCAGCAGTCCTATCAAATATGGCATGCAAATATTAGCTTCTTATATGCAATTCATCTGCACATCCCTATATATATATATAATCAAATTCTCCTACTTTTTGCATGATTGGTCTACCTATAAATGATCTACCAAGTTCATCTGATTCTTTGCATTTAGATGTCTCCTAGTAAAAAATCATGCAAATGGGATGATTCCAATATATATATATATATATATATATATAAATCCTTTTTTCATGGATGGCTAAAAGATTATAAACAATTTTCTATATTTAAAACCAAAAACTCACTCATGTGATGTGCCAATCTACATGACTTTTGGACTAGGAAACATCCAAGGCCAAAGGAATTAGATGACCTAGGTATATCATCTATAGATGAATCCTTGGTCTATTTTCTTCTTGCAAGCAATTGTTGTTTTCTTATTATTTCTCTTCATTAACAATTATCACCCCGAGTTAATTACTAGCTAAAATTAATTGGTAAATATTTGTATAATCGATAAATTAGATACTTCAATTCCATCACAACTAATTTATTCAGGTAATATTATGTGTGAATTACACGTGAAATTCATCAAAAGAATTAAATGTTATTTTTTATTTATATTATTAAATGTATTATTGTGTATTACACAAATCTTCTGCTTAAATGCAAATTGGTTGGATTAGAATTTTTGAATCCATTTATAAATGGATTTGAGTGTGTCCATTCTGTTTAATCCCTATCTATAATAGATTGAATTAGATTTGATTCAGTTATCAATTTTGCCAACTCTAATAGTATGGGACGTAAGGGGCTCACCAATGGTATGTGATATTACTCTAAGAATTGACTTGATGTATTTTACTAGTCCTAGGGCTTTTGGCATATTAATTAAGTTCTTGCATTTAATATCAAATCCCAAAAGAGATAACCTATGAAAAGGGCTATCTGATGCCAAACAACCAAAGTGAAAGCTACCATTAAAGATGGAGAGGTTTGACTAGTCTAGAGCACGTGTTGCCCATAGTGGGCCATCGTGGATGTTGGTTGCAGAAGTCTGGTAGTATATTATGATCCTAAGTGGAGCTAACTTATGCTATGTGACTTAAAAGATCTCATCAATTGTATAGGGCATTGGCTTAACAAATTGACTTATATATGTGTTCTATAAGTCCCGAGGATCTTGACATATTGGTTAAGTTCTTGACAATTTCTCTTGACATGCCAAGTTGTTCCAGTTAAAACTATCTAATTTATTCCAATTTGTACCATGAAATATCATAAGGTCATTTTTTTTTTTCTCACACATTATGCTATTTTCAAGATACAATAGGTGAGATTGAGGATCTTTGCATTAGATAGTTCTAGGCTTTGTATTTGGTCATATTTTGCAAATGGCAAAACTTGTTTTTGTGATTAAAGATAGTAGCAAACTATTATTCAAAGAAAACTCATATAATGTGTTTACCCAAAAAAAAGAAAGAAAAAAAACCTTATATATTATGTATTTTCATGCATGTGCTTAAGCCTTCAAAACCCACAATCATAAAGGCATAAAGAATACTAAATCTAGGCTATAAAATTCATTCAAGAAGCCCTTATGAAGAGAATATGAATAATGCCTAAGAAAGCATAGCTATTGGCATTGGTTTTGAGTATATCTTGTTGTTAATCACAAATCCACATCTAGCCAAAATTGCAAAGTGATGAAAAGAGTGCATGGAAAATTATGATTTTAGAGGAAGAAGAAGAGACTTTTTGTATAAGCTTTTCTGGTCCTTTCCCTTTTCCATTTAAGGCTACTTTAGTCAACAAACAAAATGGCAACTCTTGTATCAAATCTACTTCTTTCAAAATGACCAAAAAACATGTTTATAATTAGGAAAAACTATAGTTTACTACCCTTAACTATCATTTTTTACACTTCAGTCTCTTAATATTTTATTTTTTATAGATTAGTCCCTTAATTATTAAGAAAATTTTCACTGTGTGCTGATGTTGATGGATGATTGATATGGGCTCCACAGAGTATGATATAATGGTTTAGAATAACTTTTTTATCATATTTGCTTGTAGATTAAAATGAAGGAAACAAGAGCTTAGGGACTAAACTGTTGGTTTCCGGTAGTTTTGTATCTCGTTAGATAAGATGACTATAACAAATTTTAGAAAAAAAATCTAAACCATTTCTCACAAAAAACTTTTCCAAATATAAGAGTTTCATAGATCATATTGATTAGACCATAGATCTAAAATTTATTTTCTAAAAAACAAAGAGAAAATCATAAAAATCAAGATTTTTAGGCTATCAACCATAAAATCTAGCAACCTTTTCTTGACAAAGCCTCAATGATTCATCATTAAAATCATACAAAAATTAAGGTTTTCTGGATCAAGACCTCTAGATTATTAATGTGAAAATCATTTTTCAAAACTCCAAGAAGACAAAAAAACTCAAGTCATTTTCTTCGAAGAGAGTGAACATACTTTTCACTAAAAAAAGTCCAGATTTCAGGGTTCAAGGTTCACTATAGATCGAGACCTATGGGTTCTAAATCTAAAAACCATTTTCTCAAACTCTTAGAAAAGGATATCATGTGGAGATTTTAAATCTAGTTGGTGAAAAGATACAATCATCTTCTCTGATGAGATATATAACTATCTGTAATTAACATTTTAGTCCTAAACCATTATTTTCATATTAGTTCCTATGCAAATCTAATAAATTTTTTTTTAAAACTACAATATTATAAGTGAGCCCCACATTAGATATCCATTGATGGAAGTTGTACGAAAGGACTTACTATGAAATTTTTCTCACTAATTGTATGAATAATCTACAAAAATAAGAGGTAAGGGATAAAAGTGTAAGAAAATCATAGTTAAAGGTAGTAAATTATAGTTTTCTCTTATAATTAGAAACTTGTGATTAACTGAGGATAAAATGAGTCTAGATATTTTTTGCAACATTGCTATATATGTCCATGTTAGTCATTGAATGCTATCACCATTGAACACCAATTTGATCTCTCAAATGACAATGATTTAAAAATCTATGAGCCCTCATCTAGGTAATGGAATATGCTGGTAGTTTTGCCGTGTTTATGTGCAAGGAAAAATATTAATATATGCCTATATATTTTAAGGTAATGATATATGCACCCCTTTTTCTACTTAGGCCATCTCTTTTCTCTCTGTATATGCCTCTATCTCACTCTACAAAAAAGGGGTATCTTAGGTAACAAAAAAGTGTGTGTGTGTGTGTGTGTGTGTGTGTGTGTGTGTGTGTGTGTGTGTGTGTCATAATTCTATATTTTGTTTGTAGTTTTACCATGCTTATTTGTAAGGACAAAACTTATTGTAGGCTTATATATATATGGATATTTCATAGTCAAACCTTCCTTCTCATGAGGTCGTTGACTAATTGGACATGGAGAAAAAAATCACTTCTATTTAGTGACACTAACCCTAACTAACAAAAGAGATGGCCAACTAAGAACAAACAGGCTATCTTAGCATGCGAGAGGTATGGGATTTATACTCTGCATGTCCACTCTTATGGATTACATTTTCACCATGCCCCTTCCTTTGTTTTGAAAAAGAAAAGAAAAGAAAGTATAGTTTACCATGTTAAACTATAATATATATTTTTACTTTAGTCCCCAAACTATTTATTAAATTTTTTTTACTCCACAAGTCCTTCAATACCACATCTATCAATGGACATTGATGGATGTCTAATGTGGGTCCCACAACATATATTATAATATTTTGAAATGGGTTCCACAACATACATTATAATGCTTTGAATATATTTTTACTTTAATATTTGTCCAAAGACCAAAATAAAAAAATAGGATGAATTCTGGTGATCATTTTTTGGCAAATATTTGAACTCATTGATCACAAAATCTTTCCAAATATAAAAGTTTCATAGATATGATCATTTACAACCTATTTAAATTTTATTTTTCAAAAAATCAAAGAAAAGCATACAATCAAGTTTTCGAGGTTGTTTGCATTACAATCTAGCAACCTTTTTTCTCACAAAGCCTTTAGTGCATTCTTCATTAAAAATCATCCAACTAAGGATTTTGTAGATTGAAGCCTCTTAATTCTAGATTGAAAATCATATTTCAAGTAAGAAAAAAGGAACCATATGGAGATTTTAAATCTTGTTAGCAAAAAAACTCTTGTTATCTTCTCCTTTGATATTTAAATTTATTTTCATTGCAAATCACCCAAATTTT
This sequence comes from Warburgia ugandensis, assembly GCA_035236585.1. Taxonomy (NCBI): domain Eukaryota; kingdom Viridiplantae; phylum Streptophyta; class Magnoliopsida; order Canellales; family Canellaceae; genus Warburgia; species Warburgia ugandensis. Next base: position 17,757,187 of record CP141133.1, read on the forward strand.
AAGGGTTCCTGGGCAATGCTATAGGATTCCATATTTGAAAACTAATTTTTAAAAGTCTAACCAAAAGAGCATTATATAGGGTTTTAAATCTTGCTTGTGAAAAGCTTTGGTCATCTTCTTTCATGGAATATCTATTCATGAACAATAATTTAGACTCTAAATTATTATTATTTTTCACTATGGTCAATGAATAAATCTTGTAAAAATTTATTTAAAAATATTATAATATATGTTGTGGGGCAGATAGTAGATGTCTATCGGTGTTCATCGACAAACGATAGACTGAAGGACTTATGAAACAAAAGGTTTCAATATTTTAAGGACTAATATGCACAAATAATAGTTTAGTGACTACTATGTAACAAAATGTTAGTTTAGGATAGCAGATTGTACTTTTTTTCCTTTGTTTTACCTCTGTTTATGCTTACTTTTCCATTTAGAAAACAATTCTTCGATATTCAAAGAAAGGAAATGGAAATTATACTATCCTAAGTAATATTAGGAGCACATTGCTTGGACAAGAATCTGGACAGTACTTTAGTGCCCACATGATAATCCAACTGTTCATCTTTTATGACGTATGCAGGATAGGCAATAGTTTAGGAAATCTCATCCACATGATGCTACTAGCCTTCATTATTTTGGGTTCTAAAATAGAACTTAAACAATCTAATTTTATATTCTGCAGTAAGATAAGAAGAAAAGGGCTATGATCATTGGATGTATGAGATTTTGAGGATTGGCCTATCTAAGTCAATGTCCAAGAAAAATGAGCAATTTAAATCGCCAAAATCTAGAGTCTGCCTCATATACACTTGTCTTCTACCACAAGATATAGTCTTGACTTCTGAGTGAGTACCGTACAATTGCTTCTCACAAACTTAAGATGCCATCGGGCTTGTGTAGGGAAAGCAAGAAGGATTTGACTGATGGGAGCAAGTAAAAAAAGTCAAAGGTAGGTATCAAGTACAAAATAAACATTAATCAGGCTGAATATTCTCTCTTCGCAACCTTCGTTGGCTTCATTAATAAATCAAGTTGTTTTCTTCCAAGACTTCAAATCAAGTTACATCTTGTGTTTCCCTTTTCTTTTGTAGTATAAAAAGAAATAGTTAAACTAGACAATGGGATCAAGTTGGGCTTTTGATCTCACCAAAGGACATTGCACCTTGAAAGAGATCTCAAGTGGTTTTCGTTCATTTAACATAGCCCACGAGAAACACGCATGAGGAGACAACCACAAAACCCTCTCAATTTGATTGGTTGAACTTGATAATGTATTCGATTTAGCAATATTCATTTACTAACTATGTCATTAGTAGTTGGTGGTAAAAGATTATCGATAGGTTATGAAAAGGATAATGGGTAATCATATGAGTGTCTGATGCCAATGTCTTATTTATTATTTATTATGATAGAAAACTATCAGCTCCTTTCCAACATCCATTTCTTTTGGATGATTGGGCATTGTGTATATGTGATTTGCATGCTTAGGTTAATAGGCTACCATTAGTTTATTTTATTACTGATTCCACTTGATAAGATGGTCCTAGCTCCTTGATACACCAAATGTCATTTGCCCATTTGGAGTTCCTAGTAGAAAAATAAATGGTTTTTGTTAGAATTTGATCCTATGTGCACGTTTGGGAAATTTGTTTTTATTATTTTTATTTTATTCTTTCTATTTTATAGCAAAAAATAAAATTGATTTTCTTTCTTAAAGAAACTAAATTAATTTTCTAAAGTAAAATATAAAAACACAATAAAAACAAAGTTTTCCAAACACCCAAATGATGTCAGTTGTGCATATATACTCGACCAAACATGATAAGAAAATAGGCACTAGCTTAGTAGTTGTACTCCTATCTGACTTGATAACTCTTGCTAGATCTTCAAGGTATAAATGGTTGGTATTTTGAAAAGTCCAACAAAACTATAAATCTCAACTTCCTGAAAAGAAGATGCAATACTATAATCTTTTATATAAAAAAGAGGTAACGCTTTATTATTATCGTATTTGATAATAGAATTCATCTCTCTAGCTTAAACTTTATGGTAAATTGTCAACTTAAAACTCCTAGTGATGTATTACGAGTTGGTTGTAATCATAGATTTGGTGTTCAGTTCACATAAGAGGTTTGGACTCATAGCAAAACTTACCCAAATGGGAGAATCTAATTTATGTTAAGATATACTTTTGTTCTTCGAGTATCATATTCTTATCCAATAGTAGTTTGATTGTATTCTATTGTCTAGATGGTAAGGATTTTGATCCAATACCCTAAATTTCTAGATGGAACATAAATGGGCCAATAATAAGCTAGGGCGTATGGAGTGTGTGAATTTGGAGTAAGAGTGAGCTCTTAATCATAAAGGTCACAAATTTAAGGTTCTTCAGAGGGTGCGTGTGAGTGAGTGCATCAATCCACCATTTAAAGAAGAAGAAAAAAGAAAAAAGAAAAAAGAAAAGAAAAGGCTAGAGCGTAATAAGACAAGCTTAATAGTTAGAGACAATTATTTACACAAACTTAAGTAGGAGTGCTATGTTTCTTTTTTGAAAATTGGACACCCATCAACCTATGCATAGCATCAAACCCTCGCCACCTAAGTGAGAGTCTCCTTATGCCATTGCACTAGTAGGCATTGGTGCTTACTTTTGCACTGAATGTGCTTATCTTTTGATGAACTAACCCATTCACCTAATTACTCTAGGTTTGGATGTCTAGTGGTTCAAAACATGTGCCAATGTGATGACTTTAGTACCTACAACTTGTACTTTTGATCACAAGAAATTGTTAGAAAGCTTATATACGGGTAGTCCAAATTCACCAATAAAAAACATGTTTTGGTATGTTCAGGTCATTCAACTACCCTTGTTTGTTTATGATATATCCAAAGCTATAGAATCAAATGAATGGGTTAGATCATCCAAAGGTGGGTCCATTCACGCAAAAGTTGGTGAATAAACTGCTACTTGTCATATATTTGCCCTCTACTATAATACATCAAACTTTAGTTTTAACACATTAGTCAAGTGAGAGGCCACTTTATCTTGCTCGAGTTTTCCCTATCTTGATTTGATTAAGCTAAACATTGAGTTCAAATCTTATTTTTATTGATTCAGCCAAAACATGCTTGACTTGAGCTAACTAGATTTTGCAAGATGTTAAGATGAGGTAGGGCAAGTTGACCATGTTTAACTAAAATAAATAAATAAATATATATATATATAGGCCTAATAGTAGAGTTGTTGTCTTGTGACATACATGTTATGGGTTTGAGGAGTATAAATAGATTCTTGCAAAAATGCAAGCTTAGTACTATAGACCATTTGTGGTCCACCCCTTTCTTAGACCCTGCATACATGGAGCTTCATGCATTGGGTTGCCCTTTATATACATTCAGGCCCAATTCTTGTAAAACATAAGTGGGCTTCAAAATAATAGCTTCAAATGAAAACATGTTTGTGGGCCCATATTGTATGCAATGAAATATGTATGTAGGCCCTCAATCATACCAGAGAGCATATTTGTGGGCCTTCATTGCACACTATGAAGCTTATTTGGTGCTCCTCCTTGCTTATAATATAACTTGTTGTAGGCTCATCATTCATACTAAGAACCCCTTTTCTCGCCCTTTCATAGCTTTGATATGAAAATGACTGTGAATAGCTTCTAGAATCCACCATGTAAAATACTTTTTATTTAAAAATATATGTGATTAAATTATAGGCTTTACGATGTGGATAGCTTTTAAGGTCCACTATGTAAAAAATTTCTTATTTGAAAGTGAGTGTACTAACTTTTGACCTTAGATGTATATATCCTTCATTTGAAAATGAATGTGCACACCTTATATTACCAATCATGTAAATAACTTCTTATTTGATATGGGTGTGGGACTGTGGGTAACTAAGCCCACCATGTAAATAGCTTTTTATTTGAAAAAGTGTGTGGATTGCACTTTATTTGTAAATAGCTTTTCTTATATGAAATAAGTGGTGATAGCTTATAAGTCCCACTATGTAAATAACTTTTATTTAATACATGTGCAAAAATAGATCATTTCTATGGTTACCATGTAAAATCTTCTTATTTGAAATAGCTTGGATATTTTCTTAAGCTAAATATCTTCTTATTTGAGAATAAGAGTGGGCAAATTCTCTATCCAACAAGTAAATATCTTTTTTCCTTAAAAATAATGTGGATATCATTTTTTTATGTTCTATTCCCATTTTTTGAAACTCTTGCAAACTCATGCAAAAAACAATGCCTCATTGTTTCAGGAAGCTAAAGATAACCTTCAATTTATACTACTAATAGTCTTAAACATTAAAATCATCCTTGCTAGAGATGGAATCTTTTAACAATGAGCTAAGTTGAGTTTAGTAAAACTATTGTTAGCTCAGGTATGACTAACAATGATTTTGTAAGAGCTAGGCTAATAATAAATCTAGCTCATCCTAGCTCAAGTATGACTAATAATGATCTAGCCCCATAGAGAAAACTAGTCAAACTCACCCCAAATTGGACAACTAAAATTGGAATTGATTAATACTATAAAAACTAGTTAAGGAACAAAATCGAGATTGACTAACACCATAAAAGCTAGTTAAGAAACAAATTTGGTCACTAGTTTAAATATTGATTGAACAAGTTCATAATTTTTCCACTTTCCAATTTAAATGCTTCCTAAAGGCTCAATATGAGCTATAGAAGCCCTAAGCATCAAAATATCACATAACATTTTAACAAACTACAACTAAGCTCATGTGCTCCAAATGGATTAGAGTAAACTTCATCGCCCTTGCATAGATAAGGTCTATAAAAGATAAATCTTTTATAAATGTAGTAAGATAAATTGGCCTATAGGCTAGGAAAAAAACCATAAAGCTCTAGAATGAGTTCATGATGTATAAAAAATATTAACAATCATTGGCAAATATCTTATTAGGATAAATGGCTCATTCTCAATTTGATTTAACTCCTAAATAAAATGTACATAAAATAGGCTAAAATTATACTTTTTCAACCATTAATGCCTCTCCTTACTTGTACACAGTCCAATTAGATCCTAACTAGATAAAGCATTGAAAAGAGAATTTCTTGCTTATAACCTTTATATTTGGACCCATGCTCATTTTGACAAAACTAGAATGTTAGTGGCTTAGTGGTCTACAAATGTTTCTAAATACTCCTCTAAGTTAATTTTAGCATCCAAGCCTCTTACTCTAACATGTTGATTGCCTAGGCTTTTATCCCTGCTCCTCTAGGATGGATTGAACTCAAACTTTGATGCAAATTATGCTTAGGTAACTAAGGACAAGTAGTTGTTGGTGATATTATTAGAGGCCATTCTAGTCAATATCAGTGTCATATTTCATCTCATTGAAAATTGGATTATACTATAGCACCTTTTTTTAAAAAAATTAGGTTTGCTAGAAGGTAAACTAGAGACCGCATGCCATATCAATGCTTGGGGCCATTGGACCTTCTTAATCCATTAATAAGCTATTGTGATTAGTGCTAGCAAAAAGGATGAAAACATGAGGATATCTATTCATCTATTTAAAATTTAAGGATATGGATTAGATAAAATTCAATTTTCAGATAAAAATAGATAAAATTAATCCAACTCATTAAATCCACAATATGCATGGATATGTACACGGATATCCGAAAGCATTTAAAAAATTGAATTGAAGAATAATATAAAATGTGAATCTGACTTCTTTTGAAAGATCTAAACCTATAATCTTGTTTGGCATCCTTAAATCCATGACCAATGAAAAGTCATTGCATTTGAATGATCCTAATCACTTGTTTTATCTCTAAAGAGAAAAATTCTTGGCTTTGATTTTCAACTTTATAATTTAGGCCACAAGAATCCACTCTTTTTTAAATTGGTACCTAGCTTATCTAAAGCCTAGATCCATAGTTTTACATGACTTAAGTAGAATATACAAATAAGATGCAAGTTGTGATCTGGACCTGGATCATATTGGATTCGGTATGCTTATTCCTTTTGTTGGCACTAATCGTGATTCAAACAATGTACTAATAGTCAAAGAGAGAAGAAGGTAAGGAGCAATCACTTGTATAATCTCTTATATAAATATAAATAATTATGTATTTATTACATAACATAATTAATAAGTAGTAGCTAATGTATCCACTTCCTAATATGGTTTTTCCACTGTTTCTTTTGCCTCTTTAATCTATAATCTGCTTATGCGTTAATAATGTATGCAATGATGAACAACACAATTGAGAGAGCCACAAATAAGGATCATTTCCATGAGAAATTTTTGAGGAAGGTTAAACGGAAACAAAGAGCCCATGTTAAATGGTTAACAGAAGGAGATTGTTATTCTAATTTCCTCTATCACATAGCAAATTTGTTAGCAAAGAAAAGCAGAATTTCATTGATGGAGTTGAATAGGAGTGTTAATGAGGACCTAGTATGTACCTCTAACTTCTTAACTCTTTATGTCTCTAATTATTTTTCTAGAAAAACTAGTCTTATAAGTAGTTACCTTCTAGTATTTAGTTCCAAAATATTTCATTTGAAGAATCAAAGATGCTTGAGTCCCCATTCATTATGGAGGAGATTGAGAAGGTTGTCCATTAATTCTTGAGCAATAGAGCCTACAGGCCTGATTGATTTACTTCAATTTCTTTCAAAAGTGCTAGGAAGTAATTACATACAATCTCCTACAGCATGTTTATAAATTTCAACGGACTGCCAAGGAAGATAAGAAAATTGGATCCTTTTTTTTTAATTTTTTTATTATTATATATTATTGATTCCAAAAATGGATTGTGCTTTTGATGTGAGAGGCTTTAGGCCTATTGCCTCATAATAGCTACTACGAAGATTGTCTCTAATTGTTGGCTAATATATTGAATTGTGTTCTAAGTTATTTTATTTCAGGAAACTAGACAACATTTCTAAAATCTAAGAAAATTTAAAATAGTGTTTGGTGGATAATTAGCTTCATAAATAAAAAAAAAGGGGTGAGTGGGTGGAGGGGGGTTATTTAACTTGACTTGCAAAAGGACTTTGACTAGGAAGACTAGCAAATTTTGTTGTATATCATGAAAAGAATGGAATTGAACTAAATTTATGTTCTAGCCTAGAGCCTTGCGATAACAATCTTGGGTTTCTCTCCTTCTTAATGGGATCTCAAAAGAAAGGGTAGACGGCTCAATTAAGGTGGCCTTCCCTCACCTTTGTGCTCAATAAGATGCAAAGATTTCTCATCTATTGTATGCAAATGATACATTGGAATTTTGCCATCCTTAAACTAATCAAATAAAAAACCTCAAAATGGTGATCCAGGTTTTCCAATGATTTCAATTCAAATGCTGATTTGGGACCTTTATTTGAAATTTTAGGATGTAAGATAGTGAACATGCCTTTACAATATTTGGCTTTACTTATTTGTACTAGCATGACTAAAAGAAATCATTTAGACATTATTGAAAAACTACATAAGAAGTCAACTACTTTGGAAAAAGAATTCTCTCTTCTTAAGGGGTAGCATTACTCTCATTAAATCTACTATGACCAACTTGTTAGTCTTTTTTCTTTTTATCTTCAAGGTGCTTGATGCTATAAGTGATGAAATTGAAAGACTCTAATGTAACTATTCGTGGAATGACAACGTTCAAGATAGAAAAGTGCACCTAACGAGTTGGGATAAAGTTTGTAAACATAAGAAGTGGAGTAGCCTAATTATTAGGAGAATCAATGAATTCAATAGAGCTTTGCTAAAAAAAAGGCATTGGAGGTATGGAAAAGACAAGTGATTAATGAGAAATATGGCTATGAGAAGAATACTTGGTGGCCTTCTGATCCTGAATAAAGGTCTTTCTCTACACTTTGGGGACAAATTATTGAATTGAATGAAGAAGTAATGTCTCTCTAAAAAATTGTGATGCAAGAAGGTCCTTCCTTTGCTAATTTCTCTTGTAGGTCCTATCACTCTATTGTTGCTATTTCTAATGAGCCTCTTTTTCTTTCTGAAAGTAAACCTTAACTTTGCACCTAGAGTTATGGCCTTTGTGGATTGCATCACATAAGAGGTTTCTTTCATAAAAAAACTTGAGAAGACGGGGATGTCGCTTTCCAAGGATATGTTATCTGTATGCATCCCATGATTTGAATATGACCACATTCTCTTACATTGCATGTGTGCTTATAGAGTTTGGACCTTGTTCCTCCAATTGTTCTCTTTGGTGTACCTTGCTATAATTAAGGATCTATTATTGCAATGGATGGCTATCACTAGTTCTAAACTCAAAGGTTTTTTGTGGAACATGGTGGTCCACTAATTCTATGACAATTATGCAATGAAAGGTAACATCTAATAAGAGTGGGACTATGAAATCCTTCTATCTTCAAGTGAAATCTCAGGGCATCCATTAGGCACATTCAAAAAATATGGGAAAGGAGTATTCATTTTATCATCCGTCATTCAAGCAAAAAGATATTGTTGCTACCAACAATGTTAACAAAAAACCAAAACCTAAGGGGAATCCTGAACCACCACAATATTTAAAATTAATTTCGAGGGGACCAGTCTCAGGAACTAATGAGTGGCAATATTTGGAAGTTTGATGAGTAACCATGAGGGAAACAAAATGTTTGGCTTAGTGATCATTTGAACTTTGTTAATTTAATTGAAATAGAAATGCCTATAGCATTCTACTGTCTCTGAACTTGGTATCAACACATTGTTTGAAATTTGTGGATTCAATTGAAATATAAGTGTCGGTAGCATTTTGTTCTCTCACTTATTGTAGAAGGAGACTTTTGAATACCATCAAATGGTCAAAGGTGATAGTGCTCCCATGGAGATTCATTCAAATGTTTGATGTAATAGAGAAATGGACAATGTACAAACAAATACTCTTTCATCAAGTATTCAAATCAGGAAATCAACAAGTAGACCACTTGGATCACTAAGGCACCCTACTCAATGGGAAACTCACTATTCAGGTTCAACAATTCTTGAGTGGTGCACCTACACTTTGGTTGTAGGAAGCATAGTGGGGTCTATTAAATTTGGATTTGTTCTTGGATTGGTGGGTATTTTTCAATGTTTACTTCATTTTGATGCTCCTGACACACTTTTTTTTATTTGAAATGTGTAATTTTGATGTCATTTTCTTTCAATTTTGATCAACTTGATCAAACAATTCTTTATTCAATTGCATCAATACAATGAACCATTTCAAAAAACAACTGTGTTTCATTTTTGGCTCTCTCTCTCTCTCTCTCTCTCTCTCTCTCTCTCTCTCTCTCTCTCTCTCTCTCTCACACACACACACACACACACACACACACGTGTGCTTGTGTATGTATACGTATATGTTTTGTGCAATAGAACAAGTCCTCAGTTAGGATCTGATTAGAAGATCATAAACCTTAGCATGTGCTATTTGATCATTTTCTCCCACTATTAGCCACTTCTCTTGTATTACAACTCAAAAGTTCTTGGGTCAAGGGATTAAACAATATATCATGCACTATGTTCTTTGAAAATTGATCCACTGATAAGTGCTTTAGATAGATGACTCTCTACTTGTAACAGCCCAAGGGCCCACACCCTACAACGATATTGTCTGCTTTGGAGACTGGGGCCCATATCACCCAGCCCCCGCACGGTTTTGTTCTTCCTCCGTGGGGAAAAACCGGTTGTTGCAAGGGAAGTCCTCATCACTCTTATCAACAGTCGAGTAACTTTCTCCTTAGCGATGTAGGACTAACTCCCAGTCGCTCACCTTGCCTAGAAGCCTGCCAGCACTCTTGGCCAGCCCTCATTGGCCAAGGCTTCACCTCTCCCCCTTAGGAGACACGAGTCCCTGCGTGTCACACGCAAGCGCCCACGTGTAGTTAGCCACCCACACTGGGTCAGGGGTTGGCTATGATACCACTATAACAGCTCGAGGTCCCACACCCTGCAATGATATTGTCTGCTTTGGAGATTAGGGCCCATATCACCCAGCCCTCGCACGGTTTTGTTCTTCCCCAGTGGGGGAAACTGCTTTGGAGACTGGGGTCCATATCACCCAGTCCCCGTACAGTTTTGTTCTTCCCCCGTGGGGTAAAACAGGTTGTTGCAAGGTGGCTGTTACACTACTACTCGTTTGAGGGCCCAACCAGGCATGATTACTGAGATTTATCATGGCTTTTGCATCAAATAGGTTGTGGAGGATGATCTTCATGAAAGAAACTAAAAAAAAAAAAAAACCCAAAGAAGAACTGTGTGTGTGTGTGGTGGTGGTTGTGCGTTCACAAAAAAAAGAAAAAAAGAAAAAGAAAAAAAGAAAAGAAGAAGAGCTGATGGAGCACACAATTGTTTCAATGATGGTTACTAGCTTAAGAAGAGTTGTTGTGAGCTGACACTAGATTGGTTTGCTCTCTTGTGCTCTCTACTGAGATTTATCATGGATTTGCATCAACTAGGTTGAGGAGGATGATCTTCATGAAATAAACTAAAAAAAAAAAACCAAAGAAGAAGTGTGTGTGCATGATTCACAGAAAAAAAAAGAAAAGAATAGTCAATGGACACACAATTGTTTCAATGATGATTACTAGCTTGAGAAGATTGTGAGATGACACTAGGTTGGTCTGCTCTCTTATGCTCTTTGTTGAGTGTTGTACCACAAGTGCACGGGCTACTGTTGTGACATCTTGGGGTTTTTTATGAAAATTTTTCGTATTTATTTTCAAGAGGCAGCCACTCTAAAATTTTAAAATTCAAAACAACGGAAGATTTTACTTTGAAATTCATTTATCTAAAAACCCGAATGTCACCTTCATGCTCACACTATACATATATATATATATATATATAGTTTTTGTAGAAGATAGAAATGCATTTCTTAGAAATAGGACTCATCCAGTGGTTCACTTACACAACGCCTATAAACATTATATTAAATGTCCAATATCACAATTCAAATCACTAGCTATACAATACAAAAGCTTTAAATAAAATGTATACCTGATTGCAAGAGTATGGTTGCTGAATTCCTCTTGTTGTGTACATCTTCTCCTGTTTATCTGTATTTGAGATACTGTAAACATAAAACATTTACAATATCTAAGCAAACTATGCTTAATAGGGGAGTTTAAGAAGCATGCTAAATCTTAAGATACATTAATGATTTCAAAGTAATTAGAATATTCATTTTCATAGCAATTTTATTGAATGGGATTTACTATATGTTTCACATTTCAATAATACATTTATAAACCAAATATCTACATCTTTCTAAATCATTAACAATCCATTGATGAATCAATTATTAACATGTTTCATAATTGTCGTTATCTACATGTTTCATAATTATAAGTAATCCATTAATTTATCAAACATCTTTAATTATTATCTAAATAAATTAATCTAATTCCCTAAACCATACTGTGCATAACAGTTCTACCCATTCATATACCTATATGAAACTATTCCCTCAATCATATACATATAGGATACATACACATGTATTGAAATTGTTAAAAGACATACAAAATTATGAATATAATCAATAAGCCTCCTAAACTATATCCCTAAGCTATACTGGGTTTCAGAATCATACCCCTCATCATGTGGGGTTCATAATCATCCAACCTCTGGTGGTATATCAGTATAATCCTCATGCCCCTCACTATACAGGGTCCACAATCCTCCAGCCACTACTAGGAAAACAATATAAGGCATATCATCATGCCATATCATATAAGGCATCTCACAATGCCATCATATAAGCACCATAGTGCATCAAATATAAGGACTGCTATGCCGCAGTCTAAATCTATACGATGCGCCAAGATAATTGCATAATAATTCACCTATATCATCCTCGATGAAAATCACAATATCCATGTTCGCATGCGGGGACCATGGCTATCACAGTGGCGCCCTTCCCATTATTGCCCCACCCGACTTTTAGCAACACATAGTGCATGGTATCCATAACATAATAAATTTCAAAGAGCGGATGACCAAACCCTCATAACTCTCCTAGCATAGCATCCCCAGGCTTACGCCTATCTAAAACAAAACCCTCAAGCCTCCATGCCCAGATGTAAAATAATCATAATAGCAAGCAATTTGTCTGTTCAAATATTTCATAACAAGAATAACATCCTCACTTATTTGGTGATAACCCACCAAGGATGTATCCTATAAACCTAGACTCATACATAATCAATACTGACATGGTACCCATGTACCATAAACATGATTTCGCAATTCACATGCATGATGTACAAGTTATAAGTATCAATTATAATATGCAATTCTTTTAATTAACATTATTTTCATCATTTCAATTTAAAGCATGTCGAATATCAATCATACCATTTTAGTTTCATAACATCCATAATTAGAAATAAGATCATGTTTATAACATGCACCTTATTATTTAGACATGCCATCTTAAATTTTCACCTACCTGAGTGTGAAGCATTCATCGTATTCCATTAACTTTAATCGCCCTCTTCTCCATGATTGACCCCGTGCGCTTCAATCTATACAATGCATAAAAATTCTTTTCTTAATACATTCACATACACAGAGATATTTAGATTTAAATATGATCAAAATTTTAAGAATCTGATGCAATCCAAGGCTTGGATCATCGTCATCGGATCTTTACATGGACGATTAAGACTCATGTAAGTTGATTAGGGCTTTTGTTGATGTCTGTACCTAGTTTAGGGTTGAAATCTACTGTTGGATCTATGTGGACATCTATATTGTGTTTTCCCTTAGGTTACATGGTCAGATTTAACTAATTTAAGGGTATACATTGGTCGGATAGACCACTTCCAACTTTGGATTGACGATCAGGACTCATCTGTGGGGTCTGATCGTTGATTCAACGTCAACAAGTCATTGTTTGAATAGTGATATATTGAACGGCTGAGGTTTCTTGATAGGCTTTCATCCAAATTACACCATTCTAGTCACATCCTAGCTAATTCAGGGTCGTAGGATTCATCCGTGATGTCTGATCGTCGATTAGACACTGCAAAATTTGTGTGTGAACAGTACTCGATCGAATGATTGTGATTGTTCAATTGGTTTGCAGACAATTTACATCTAAATTCATCAATTCATGCTATATTATAGTAATTTTAGGGTTGTTTAATTCATCTATGGTGTCTGATTACCATTAGACATCAAATTTTTATTGTATGAACAGTACCTGATGAGATGGCTGAGATCGTATGATCGGTCTTATAGTCTAGATCGGTAATCTAAGTTGATTTTGAGGTTTTTCAACCATGTATCTACCTATCCATAAGTTTAGAAGAAGAATGGATGGTTGGATCATCCTTAAACCTAGATCTAGCATAGAATTCTCACGGATTTAACAAATTACGTCAAATCAAAAGATGGACTTCATGGATCTTACCTTCAGAGCATGTTTCCATGCTTCCTCCGCCCTTGGATGAGCCGGATCGGCATTGATTTAAGGTTAACTCTCCCTGATCTAGTTGCACAATAGAGTCCTCTACAATCGATGGCCTAGATCATCCCAAATTCGTCCAAAACCATGGGGTTTTGGTTCTTCTAGGCCAGCCATAGAAGATGACTGGATCGGATTGTTGATATGATGTGTCGTCGTCTCCAGCAACGGCCTGCAACTTTGGCTAGCCGAAAAACCCTATGAAATCTTCATCTGATCAAAATGGAAACAAAGGGCTTTCCCCTAGACCTTGAGGCGAGCAAGGTGGGGGTTTCGGATTTGGGATCTAAGATTCCATCTTCGCCAGCGAGCTCCATTTTTCCCTACGACATGAAAACCCTACCCAGATCCATTTTCTTGTGCTCGCCGGCATGACTGGTTTCCTCGACGAGCTCTCTCTCTCCTTCCACTTTCTTCTTTCCCTCATCTTCCTTCTCTTCTTCTTCCTTTCCTTCCTCTTCCCTCTCCTTTTCTTTCTTCTCTTTCTTTCCTCCTCTTTGTTGGGTTCTATTGGGTTTTGGGAATAGACATAGGTCTGTTCCCTACGTTTCACTTAAGTTGGGGGGGGGGGGGGTTGCAGCGATCAAATGTGCCCTCCCTTTTTTGTTATTTTAAAATTTATTTTCTTTTATTTATTTTAAAGTTTTATAATGGTGTTTTTACTATTTCGAACACCATGATATCAGTCAAAGAAAAGGTAAGACATACTAATGATGTTTTTCAACTTCATTGACTGTCACATTCCAACTCTTGTAAGTGGGGCCCACATAGTAAAATTACTAAAATACCCTTTTGTAAGAAAATTACTATTTATTCGTAAATCTCCGATTTCAGTGAACTTAGTAACATTGGATTCGTATCAACAAGGGAAATTCATATTTAGTAATTTCAATTCCCCAATTCTAAGTCTTTTTTTTAACTTTTAATTACCAAAATAGCCCTAACTTTGAAGTCCCATAACTTCCTCATTCGGACTCTATTTTTAGCGTTCATTGACTTGTTTAGTTCCAAATTATTATCCTATTAAAAGATATGTTTCTTGAAAACTCATAACCTAATTATAGAATAGTAAAATTTTAGGGTTGTTACAACTGTAGTATTGTTGATGCAAGTACGAGTCGATTTCAGAGGACTCGACTTAAAAAGATGGAGTTTTAATAAAATTTAATTATCTAAAAATCAAAATAAATGACAAAAATTAACTAACAATAAATTATAAACTAAAATCTATTTAACTACTAAAAATTACAAAAATCCAATTTCAAAAAGATATAAAATTAACTAGAAAAAATTAAAATATACTTTCCTAGCTTAATTTTCACAAAATCTTCACATCTAATATAAGAAACTATGATCGATCATCATCAATCTCTTTGTGGTTCTTTTGATTGAATATCTAACGGTTGGATTGAGGATATTCCTCAAAAATTTAGAAGATCTGGGTTAAAGAGTGATTTTGGTTTTTGACGGCTCAGATCTGAATTTTAGATTTCCAGATTAAATATTAGAAGTAGTGGACAAGCTAGGAAGTGTTCTTAAGAACAAGTGCTAAAGAGGGATTTGAAATATGATGTGAAAAAGATCAGGAATTGAAGAGATCTTATTTGTTAAGCCTAACCATTGATTAGGTTATGCTTAATTAAAACATATTTGGATTATGCTACTCCTAGATGGTAGAACAGGGATAAAGAAAATTGGAATATAGATAGAAGGAATTAAAATGGGGATACATAAGGAATTTAATTTAAAGAGCAAAGGGTAAAATTAGATTTGTTTTGGATTTTTGGTTTTGAATGAAAAACAAAAGTATGAGGAAGAAGATGAAGGATGAGGGGGAAGTTGGAGATGGGGGAAGAAGAGAGGAATTGGGGAAGCAGAAAATGGAGAAAACCTAAGTCCTTTGAGTTGATCGGAGCAGGTGAAGATGAGAAAGGGATGAGAGAGAGATGGCAGAGGGAGTTCTGGTCCATTGCGGTGAAGTGGTCGCTGGTGTGTGGCTGACAGAGTTGTCGGTGGCTGCCTTGCACATTGGAATAGAGAGGAGGAGATGAGGAAGACAAATAGGGGAGAATTATCAATTCCTATGATTGCGATAGATGGAGCTAAGCGAGGAAGACAGGAGAATAAGAGGGAGAGAGTGAGTTGGTGAGACCAGTTTGGTGATGAGAAGGAGATGGGAGGGTGGAGAAGCAGAGGAAAATGCCAAAAACAAATGTTGTGCTAGTACTGTGTCTTGGATAGCAGGCAATGCCAGTAGGTGGTAAGAAAAACAAAAGGGAAAAAAATCACCAACTGGTTGTAATAGCTTGGGTCCAATAGTAATAATATTGTCCGATTTGGGCGTAGCCCGCACGGTTTTACTCTTCCCTGGTTTCCCAGGGAAAACCCGTTGTTACCGTTAGAGTTCTCTGAACTCTTATAACCAGCCCAGATTTCCCTCCCTAGGCGATGTGGGACTAACTCTCAATACCTCCCCCCCTTGTTCGCTCAGACTATCTTGGGTCCCGACCTCAGACTATCTTGGGGCATCCCCTTCAAGCCATCTTGGCGAACACCTGCGGGTTCACCTTTCCTCCTTTAGGGACACGTGTCCTTCCGTGTTGCCACGAGAGTGCCCACGTGCAGCTAGCCCTCCCCATCACGAGGGAACTGGCTCTGATACACGAACGACGCGTTTTACTTGGGCAACTGGGTAAGAACAAAGCCGTGACCACTGATGGTGTATGGGCACTATCAGTGGAAAGCGGACAATATTGTTACTATTGGACTCGGGCTGTTAGCATCCCCCTCAAGCCATCTTGACCCACTCTCAAGCCATCTTGGCAAATGCCTATGGGTTCACCTTTTCTCCTTTAGGGACACGTGTCCCCATGTGTTGCCACGCAAACACCTACGTGCAGTTAGCCCTCCCCATCATGAGGGAATTGGCTTTGATACAATTTGTAACAGCCCGAGTCCAAAAGTAACAATATTGTCCGCTTTGGGCGCAGCCCGCACGGTTTTACTCTTCCTCAATTTCCTACGGAAAACGCATTGTTACCGTTAGAGTTCTCCGAACTCTTATAACCAACCCAGATCTCCCTCCCCAGCCCCAAGATAGTCTGAGGTCAGGAGTCCAAGATAGTCTGAGGGAACGAGGGTGGGGAGGTACTGAGAGTTAGTCCCACATCGCCTGGGGAGGGAGATTTGGGCTGATTATAAGAGTTCGAAAAACTCTAATGGTAACAAAGCATTTTTCCTGGGAAACCGAGGAAGAGTAAAACCGTGCGGGCTGTGCCCCAAAGCGGACAATATTATTACTGTTGGACTCGGGCTGTTACAAATGGTATCAGAGCCAGTTCTCTCGTGATGGGGAGGGCTAATCGCACGTGGGCACTTATGTGGTAACACGCGGGGACGCATGTCCCTAAAGGGGGAAAGGTGAACCCACAAGTATTCACCAAGATGGCTTGAGGGTGGGCCAAGATGGCTTGAGAGGGCTGCCTCAAGATAGTCTCAGGTCAAGGCCCAAGATAGTTTGAGGAAACAAGGGCAGGGATGTACTGAGAGTTAGTCTCACATCACCTAGGAAGGGAGATTTGGGCTGGTTATAAGAGTTCGGGGAACTCTAACGGTAACAACGCGTTTTTCCTGGGAAACTGGGGAAGAGCAAAAGCATGCGGGCTATGCCCAAAGCGGAAAATATTGTTACTATTGGACCCAGGCTGTTACACTGGTGATTTGAGAGAGAGAGAGAGAGAGAGAGAGAGAGAGAGAGAGAGAGAGAGAGAGAGAGAGAGAGAGAGAGAGAGAGAGAGAGAGAGAGAGAGAGAGAGAGAGAGAGAGAGAGAGAGAGAAGGTGTAGGTGTAGGTGAGAGAGGGAGTGTAGGAGAAGAGAGGATAGAGAAAGAGAGGGAAAGAGTGAGAGTGAGAAGAGAAAAGTGGGATAGAGAGAAGAGGGTGAATGTGCAGCCTATCTACCTACGATGTAGGAAAGAAGAGAGAAGGAAAGAGACAGTGGAGAGAAAGAGGGGATGTGGGAGAGAGAAAGAAGGAGGATTGGCACCAGCCTTCCAGCGCTCCAAACTCTAACCCTTATTCTTTAAATTTCTCCCTTTTTTTATAGATCTTTTAGAGGAGTTTGATTTTGATTCAAACTCCTCTTCTTCTTTCTTATCCATTTATGTTTCCTGATGATCTTCAATATCTTCCTTTTTTTAGGAAGTTTCCTTATCTTGATTTAATCTATCTATGTTGATTTGGATTATCCAATTTTGATTTGATTGATCTACAGTACACAGGACCAAATTAGAATAATCTAATCTGTTTATTACACCTCTGATTAGCTTTGATGATCATCTATCTGTTAAATTTTCAAATCAATAGTTGGATAGTTAATTGGAGCTAAAATGCAAAAATTTATGTAAAATCTCAAAATTAATTGCTTGGATAATCTAATTAGATGCTAAATTAAGGATATTTTGGCTGAAATTGAACATTTAACACTCTTCTTGTCAAAGTAGGTTCAGGAGGGAAAGAGAGAGAGAGAGAGTCTCCTCAAATTTACCCTTTTACCAATTGCTGATTACTAATTAAGGTGGTCATAAACCCAATAGGTGAAAGGCCCAATGACATGCCAAAGTGCTTCCTCATTAGTCTCTCTTTGTTGTTACTAAATATAATAAAAAAAACATGTTAATAATTAATAAGGTAATATTTGATACATACATACATACATACATACATACATATATATATATATATTGATATTCCTTAACCAAATCTTAGAATGAGGTGGGGTGCTATCTAGGCCCGCCACACCCCCGTAACTAACACCATTCTTCCTGTGATAAACTTCTTTTGACACAAAAATGTTAAAAATTGGCTTTATGAGATTCGGTTCAAAGACAAATACAAAAGCCCAAGTTTTTTTCAACACCCATTCTCGCGATTACATCTTACTCTGCCAAGCAAAATAAAAAATCCACCTGTTCTCTAACGAAATCTGTAAAAAGCTAGTGAGGGTTTTGGTGAGAACTAGGTAATTGGATCATTAAAGGCGGAAAATGCCATGCAAAAGGTGAGGGCTTTGGTGAGACTAGACATGCCCATTCCAACAAAGCAATAGAACCAAGTGGTAATGGTTGTTTGATGATTCCGACAATTGTGGATTGCTAAGAGTTGCCATACAGTCCTTGAAACTTCGGTAGGTTCTGGAAGGTAGAAAAGGATTAAGCCGGTGGTGATCAATGCGATCAAGGGCTTCATTGTAGCACCTTGCCATGGTTGGTTGCCGTGCAGGCTCTGCTGCGTCAGAAGATGCCGAAGCTTCAACTTGGAAGAATCACTTTGAGATCGAACAAGTGGAGTTATGAAGTCTCAGCTGGACATATGAAGAAACAATCTTCTAAATCATGGAACCTAAGCCTTTAAATTTCTCATTGGGGTTTTCTCCAAGGCCGAGGAATTGGAGTTGGTGAACTTGCTAGAGAAATCGGTTAGTTTTTCCTTCCTTCATGCAAACCTTCATAAATTGCAAAGAAGAGTGAGTTTAATGGAAGAGCCTTGGCACAATGCCATATGATCTTGAGGTAAAATGTAAGGTAAGGTTGCATACTATTAACTTTTGTGGTCCGCTCCTTTTTCGGACTCTGCATATGCAGGAACTTCGTGCATGGGACTGCCCTTTTACTCAGTTTAATCAAAGCTTATCCAGCAGATTACTTGATTAAGAAGACCAAGATAATAAGAAAATCTTCCAAAAAAAGCTACCCGTCCCTACCACCATGAGTAGTGGATGAATTCTTTTATACAAGAAAAGAGTATTGAGTATGGAAAAAGCGGTCATTGCCTTTCAAATATCCAACCATATCTTACACCACTTGGCCCTTTAGAAAGATGGCCACCAGAGACCGGTCAGTGAAGTATATGGATGGCTCTCCTTAATTTGCTTTGCTTCTTTTTTTTTTTCCTATACGTGGTAGCTAGCAAGGATGACGCCCCAGTCCTCACCCAAATGGAGTGCGTGTTGAAAATTGCATGGCAAGTTGGTCAGGAGGAAGAACCGGAGATGAAATTACAAGAAAGCCAACTATGGTTTTGCCTAATTCGGGAAAGTGGACTTAATTTCCTATTATATTACATGACTACCACTTATTAAAGGTTCATTTTCTTTTTTGAGATTTTTGCAAAAATGCCATTTGCATTTTGACATTTTTCAAAAAGGCCAATGTTTTTTGAGTTCTGTAAATTTGCCATTAGTTTGTTATGAGTTTTGCAAAATTCCATTCTCATAGCTTTTCATCCACCTTATTAGTTTTTTGGAAATTCCAATACTAACCTTATAGCAAACAAACTACGATGAACAAGAGGATTTTATCTTGATTTTATGCTTCGTTAATCAACGTAAATATCTAACAATGATCGTGCTAGATAGAAGTCATTGAGAAGAAGAAGACCCAAGTATTATATTTTCATTTTTATTAAAAAAGGCATTGAATGACGAGCTTAAAGTCTGTTACTTGTTGTTGTGTGTGAACGGTGACAATATTTTGCTTATGAATTAAACTTGAATTTTTCTTTAACTTATTGTGCCCAAAGTATTTATTATGTTCTAATTTATGTTAAGAAAGAGTCATATATCAGTTTTTTGTCAGAAATCAAAGTTAAATTGTTAAATTTCATTGAAGAAGCTTAACATGTACTATTGCTTAGGTTGGTGAACATGATATGTTTGTGATTGTATATCTCACTATTGGTTGGTTTTTGTTGAAATCTAATTATACCATTAGATTCCTTATTATTAAATTGTATTAAATACCAAGTTTCACTGAAACTTTCCATAGAAAAGTCATTGAACTTGGTGGTTAAAGTTGACAACTTAATCACAGGTTACAGTTCTAAAGTATAAAACTTGAATTTGAAATAGATAAGGGTAATATTGAAATTTTGAAAAAACTAACAGGGAAGATACACAACTAAGAAATGACAATTTTACAAAGCTCATGAAAACTTAACGGCAAATTTACAAAACTCAAAAAAGATTAGACTTTTTAATGATATTTTTGCAAAATACCCTTCTGTTTTTTCTTTCTTTCTTTTAAGAATATTAAACACCCCGTGAGCACATTTGCTCCGTCTACTAGGCACTGGTACTCAAGATCGATGAATACAATTGGAGAGGCCTTTCTTTGTTCTGTAAGGCAGCATCTTTCCTTTATATGTACTCTTTGCAGCAATTCTCTTTCTTTTCTCTTTTCTCTTTCCTCATTTCCTTGGGAAAGCAATGGTGAAAACATGAAACTCAGCATTTGGTTGAAGAGCCTTGCTTTGTCAGCCTCTTGTTGAGATTAACTTGGGTTGATGCTAATCTTGGTGGGACAAACATGTGAATGTGTAGTGGCTAGTAATGCGAAATGAAATCAGTAGGCGATTGCTTGGAACTTTTTAGGCATAAGCATAATAGCCTTTATTAAACATTTAAAATTGTTGTTGAGATGATCAATGTATTTTAATGGTGAGTTATTGTCAGTTGTACATGCAATACAGATGCATGGTGATCACGTTTGTTAATCAAGGAAATTCTGCTACAAGGACCTCCCAAGGAAAATCAGATTCTATTTTGTCCAAAAAAACGCTGAGCAAAAGAAAGTGTTATTAGGTTTGCTGAACAGTCAGTACCTTCAATTTAATATTCAATGATCAGAATGGTTTGTTAGTTGGTCACATCTATTCCACTAATTCATTTTCATTAACCCAAGTCATTAGATGATTCAAATATGTTGATCAAAAGATGTACAAATATAGCTTTTGGGATCTACTGAGAAGTTTAACCATTGAAGGTCTTAATCTAGCAAACAAGATAAGCATTTTTTTAGCACCATGACCCATAACATCTGTCTTTTACAATTTAACATGCATCTGTGTTCTATAATCAAAGTGACTGTGGCCATAGTGGAATCTTGAAAATATAGTTAGCATCTAAAGGGCAGCCCCAGTGCACGAAGCTCCTATGTATGTGGAGTCTGGGGAAGGGCAGATCACATGGGTCAATAGTATGCAGCCTTACCTTGCATTTTAGAAGCGGCTGTTTCTATACCTTGAACCTGTGACCTCAAGGTTATACGATAACAACTTTACCATTGTGCCAAAGCTCTCTTTCAAATATAGTTAGCATCTACCTCCAACAAATTCAGGAAAGGTTTCACGAGGAAGCATTTGTTTGAGGTGCATCCTTATGAAGTGCCCCCACTTTTGCATGAAGCCAAAGGCATTGTCCTTTCACTCAAAGGTAGCCACTTCAGGAGGAGCTCATTAGTTTAGCACTCCTCAAGCTTCATTAATATCATGCAACCAAAGAGGCAGCTTGGTGCAGAAAGCTCCCATATATGTAGAGTATGGGAAAGGGGGCAGATGACAATGGTCTATAGTACAAAAAAGCAAACAAAAGTAAAAAATTCAAGTGGCTTATAAAATGACTAACACAAAGATGAAAAAGCTATATTGTTGGGTGGGTATGCTAGTCAAAGCATGCAGTTTGCTCAGATTGGCATC
Organism: Warburgia ugandensis; assembly: GCA_035236585.1. Classification (NCBI taxonomy): domain Eukaryota; kingdom Viridiplantae; phylum Streptophyta; class Magnoliopsida; order Canellales; family Canellaceae; genus Warburgia; species Warburgia ugandensis. Next base: position 17,779,206 of record CP141133.1, read on the forward strand.
ATTTCATAATACCATTCATCACAGACAAGAAGAAAGATTTTATTGATGATGATCTCAATTACAACCATTCGATCAAAGAGAGAAAATTAATCTATGAAGGCAAGCACCCCAAGAGCAAACCTATACAAGAAAGAGGAATAATTCAACTATGCTCATACTGTCCAACTCTTAAACCATCCAACTTGCCCCCCTCTGGAGCTTTTTCGGAGGATGTTGATAAATGAGACATTCATTGGTAAGCAGGGAGTTGATTCTACCAATGGCCTTGTTCTGTGTCTACTCACTATACAGAATAAATGTTCCTTTCATAGTTTTGATAGGGCAGCCCCGGTGCACGAAGCTTCCGCCTATGCGGGGTCCAGGGAAGGGGCGGGCCACAATGGCCTAAAGTAGGAAGCCTTACCTTGCATTTTTGCAAGAGGCTGATTCCACGCCTTGAACCCGTGACCTCAAGGTCACATGACGACAACTTTTACCATTGCGCCAAGGCTCCCCTTCTTTCATAGTTTTGATAGCAAGAGCTTAATTATTTAGCTATGCTTGATCTGGATCTCTTGGTCTAATGATGGGAACTTTGTTTAGCATGGGATTTAAGAATGCAATGAACCATAAGCATCCACATTGGTTAGGTAAAACTAAATCTAGCTAATTTCGTGTTACAAAAATTTACTCTTTTTGCAGAAGATAAAGCAACATGCCACAGGCCCCAAGTGACAGCTCAAAGCCTCAGCAACTTTGTGATCCTAAAACTGTGATATTTGCAAGGGTTGATCCAACTTTTGAAGTTCTTCCTTGGCAGTAGGGCAGGTGAAAGGTCTTCTCGTATTAATTGATGGAAATCAATAGATACTTGAAAATTGGCTTCCCTCCTCCCATATTTAAACAGTGACCCACTACCTCTATTTCACACCTTTCTGTCTCCATTCAAGTCTCAGAATTAAAATTGCATGGTCAATGAAAAGATATAAATTGGTGTTGATGGTTTTACTAAGACTTATGACCTAATAAGTGGCATGGTGAGAGAGAGAGAGAGCTTTCCACTGAAAAAGAAGGGGAGTCTTGGTACAACGTAGAGTTGTCGGCGTGTGATCTTGAGGTCACGGGTTCAAGGCATAGAAATAGCCTCTTGCAAAATGCAAGGTAAAGCTGCGTATTATTAACCCTTGTGGTTTGCCTCCTTCCCTGGACCCTGCATACGTAGGAGCTTCGTGCACCAGGGCTATCCTTTGCCTTGTGATCATGAAATTGGAAAGAAGACTTTAAGACCTTAGCTTTCAATTGGGTTGGATATGAGCTAACTATAAAGCTCTTTAATCCCTTAATTAATGCGGGCTATTGAAAAAGGAAAACAATGTCTACCATGTCCATAAATAAAGAATAAGAAAAGTCGGTGCCCGAAACTCTCACATATATATAGAGTTAAGATAGGGAAGGGGTGAACTATAAAGAGCCTATATTATGCAATCTTATCTTGTATTTTAAAAAGAGGCTGTTTTTACACGAACCCCGGCTCGTCCCACGGCCTTACCATGTGCATAAATCTTTCGGCTTAGTACAAGTTTCACGTCCCACCATAGAATTCAATTCCATCTTGATTGACCTCGTTGAAAATTCACCATGGAGAGAGCCAACTCTCATGATTTCAAATTCTTGGAAGAACGCGCATTTCATGAAAGGTGATTCCACCGCAGAATTCAATTCCATCTGAGTTGAAGGCCCTCGTAATGAAATCAGAGCAAAGCGTTGATTTCAATTACCGGACGCAATGCCGAGAGGCAATTGTTGCCATTTTCGTTATTTACTTCAAAACGAGGGTCATTTCTCTTTCTCCTTGACATTACCCATCCTTTAAACACCTCTCTGAGCTCTCTCTCTCTCTCGCTCACTCTCCCTGAGGCAGAGCGGGAACACCGAAGTCACGGGAAGGAAAAAAAACACAAAAGCGCCTGAAAACCACCATACCTAGCTTCCCATTTCAATGGCAAATGAGGATTTACTCGCCCAAAAGCTCCGCCAAAGCTGGTGGAACTACCACCACCAGATGTGTTGGCACCATCATTTCAGCTGGTCCCCTGCATTTCTCCGCCGCACAGTCGTAGAGGCCTCTACGTATATACATTAACTCCCCTTGTATACTGTGTACATATACGGCAGACAGGGTGAAGCCAGGCAATGGTATACTTCGGAGACCCAGGACATGTTGGACCAATTTCGGATTTTTCCCTCCTCTCTCTCTTTATCTCGCATACAGCAGACGCATACAGTAGATCAGTACGATTCCTAGAAATTGTAACGTGCTTCTGAAAAATGTATTTCTTGCCTTTTTCTTTTTCTTTTCTTTTAAATCCCCTGTTAATCTGAGATTGTGGGTCATGGAATGAAGGAATGCCTTTGAGATCTTCATAAATACGAATTTTGATTTTGTATCCATTAATCCATTTTATTTTATATTCTGGGTAAGTAGGGTAGGATGCCAATATTGTGCTTCCTGTTCTTTTTGTTTTTGTATTGTTATACGTTTTCCTCTTTTCTTTATATTGTAGTCTTGCTTTTCGAGATTTCTGTTCTTGGTAATGCATATGAAGGTATGTGTAATGATGGGTTTCTATATTTGCTATCTAGTCGTGCTGCATTATCTTGATTTTCTAGCTAAACTGTTTTTGTTCTGTTATGATGAATAGAGATGATTAATCCTCCGAATTCAATTTCTAAGTTGGGTGTTTATCAGTATTATTTCAGAAGGTTTAGAAGAATATCTTCTTGATAGATGAAGTTTCGATGGTTTAATGGTTTATGCCAATAGCTAGTTAACTGTTCTTCTCTGCTGATAGTATGGGTGGAACTGGAAGCTCAGGATTTGGATACTTCGGGTTATGATTGATTGGGATAAGTAGCCTATGAATTTACATGTTCAGCATTTATCTGTAGTGTGTGAAAATTTTGCTAACACCTATAATCTTAAGTAGATACAACACTCGATGTTTGTGGAACAATATATTATAGCTTTGACTTCATTTGGCTAATCTTAAGTAGAGACAATTCCTGTTTTCTTGATGTTGTTTGGAGTTTTATGTGAAAGTCTGTAACCCACAACTGCAAAGTTCGTTCCTTGATTGTGAGTCACAAACCTTGGTTGCAACACTTATTGGACCAGTAACAAAATGATTCTTCGTAATGGAAAGGTACATTTTCTCCACCCGAAAGGGATATTGCATCTGTAAGAACATGACATCTTTCCTTAATGCCCACTCAGAGGACCCAGTCTTTATCAGGCCACTTCTTCATGCCTAGGTTACAGTATTACACATTCTGGAATACCCATGAGGGCAATTTTCCTCTAGTTTCCCCAATCTTCACTCTTTTACAGCCTCTTTGTTGTGGAATTTGACTGAAGGTAATCTCTTTGGAACTATTTCATGCATATAAGAGACTGGAACATAGTTCTTAGCAATAAGTCATGATCTGTGGACACTAACATGCTTTTTGGGACACAGATACTGGTGTTTGACATGGCAGATCCTTGAAAACCAGACATGGGGACTCTGAAAATAAACAAATAAGTACTGCAAGAAAGCTAAATTAAACAAATCTAGAGAAGAAGGCAAGATACTGGTGTTTGACATGGCAGATCCTTGAAAACCAGGCATGGGGACTCTGAAAATAAACAAATAAGTACTGCAAGAAAGCTAAATTAAACAAATATAGAGAAGAAGGCAAGTTAATGCAGCAGCTTCGTTGAAATTTATAATGAAGGTCCAAAATCCCTCATGAAAGGCTGTTAATGAGTTGGATCTTGTTAGTATGTTTTGAAGTGTCCAGACAAGTGTCGAGAGGTGTTCAACATGGATATGAAAGGGAAATAGAAGTGTCCAAAAACTCATAGGTAATAAGGTGCTATGGGAAAGATATGACTTGTCACCCTCCACATGGAAGATCTCTACCTGTATATTTACCTACATTCTATGTCTATAATAATGTTATCTGTCTAGTTGTACCAGAACAAAAATGTTTCCAAGGGAACTACAGCTAATCTCATTGACGTCAATTGGATGACAAATTTGTCTTGAGGACATGGTCTCTAAATGTATATGTCACTCTCATGTGAAAAGATGTCGGTGGCATCTATGTTTGATTTAACTTAACTTGTGATTTAGCTACTTTTACTGTGAAATTTCTGTTTTAAACCTATGTCTTGAACTAATTACATTGTGTAACAAAATGAAACTTATGTATCACATATTCATATAAAATCTTGCTAGTAGTGGTTTAGTACATTTCAATTCTGCTTCTTATCTTGGTTTTTTCTGAGAATTCTAGAGATTTGCCTGCAGCTCATAGGAAGTGACCCACTTCTACACTCATATGGGTGAGTCTATGTAAGTGTATTGTTATCTACACACCATTGATAATCACCTATTGAACTCATTAAGAATATAACTCATCCTCCTTCAATTAGAGTATATATATGGAGAAATATTCTCCCCTCTAGTGCTCTCACCAAATCACTGAAGCAACTAACGTCTCATTGAACCTAGGGATCTCCATTCATCTAGGTTGGGTACCCACTATTACCCACTATGGTGACTTAACGGGCATAACCCTATCCCCCTCGATGTAGTGAGAATCTGATATCTTGCCAGTCCCTTTTTCGAGGGATCTGCTATGTTCTCGTGATTGTATGAAGTCAATGATAATTACTTTGTCTCTCCATCTTTGAGCAATTGTTTTAAAGTGTTATCCATTTGATGAATATGTTAGAATTTTCCATTGCATGACTTATTTTAGGCCTTTGCTATAGTGGCTTGACAATCCAAGTGTATACATATTGCAGGCATTGGTTTTTCCATAATGGAACATCCATCAATAGGTTCCTACAACATTTGTATTCTACATTTGATTTCTTTATAACAATGAATTTCAATTCCATGGTTGATCAAGCAATACAAATTTGCCTGCTGGATTTTGAAGAAACTACAACATTCTGTGTAGCAAAAACATACTATTTCCTAATTTGGTTTTTGAACCTGAAATCCAGTTCACTTCAGAATATCCTTCTAGTAGAGGAGGATAACTTATGCAGTGGAGACCATAGTTTGAAGTAGACTTTAAATATCATAAGACTCTAACTAAAGATTCCTAGTGATCATGTCTAAGATTATTGCATAGCTACTAAGTTTTCCCACTAGACAATATCAAGTGCATAAGGCTCCCTATAATCTTAACATATCTTGCTTTAGAGACATGCTCTCCATTGCTTTTCACAGATTTGAGTTGGATTAAAAGGTATTGAAATTTGTTTGCAGTCAAATTGGTTAAATTTTCTTAACATTTTCTCCTCATAATGAGATTGGCTCAAGATAATTTCTTCTTTATTTATAAAAATTTTCATTCCTAGAACAACATAAGCTACACCTAAATCATTTATTTCAAAATTACTTTCAAGGAAAATCTTAGTGTTTCTTGTTACTTCAGAATTATTGAAAACCAACATATCATTTAAATTCAAGCAGGTCATACCACTAGTGTTTTCTTCAAATTTGGCTATAAACACATCTCTCTGACACATTTATTATGAATCCATTTGATAGTAACAACCTGCTGTACTTTTCATGCATTGTTTAGGAGCATGTGTCAAATCATATAATGATTTAATTAATCTACAAAACTTATGTTATTGTCTAGGTTCTACAAACCTTTCTTTTGTTGCATGTATATTTATCTTCTAAGCCTCCATTTAAAAAGGCAGTTTTGACATCCATTTGATGTCTCAATGTTAAAAATGCCAGCTATAGCTATCACTATTCGACTTGTAGTAATTTGAGTTATTGTACTGTGTGTCAAATAATCTACTCATTTCTGAGTGGACCCTTGAACTACCGATCTAACTTTAAAGTTCTCCATTGTTGCATCTATTCTAAGTGTTTTCCTAAAGATCCATTTACATCTAATGGCTTTGCTTCTTAGTGGGAGATCACTTAATACCCATATATTATTATGCATAATTGAATCTTTTTTATTGAAGGGGAGCCTTGGTGCAATGGTAGAGTTGTAGTCGTGTTACCTTGAGGTCATGGGTTTGAGGTGTGGAAACAGCCTCTTGCAAAAATGCAAGGTAAGGCTGTGTACTATAGAGCCTTGTAGTCCGGCCCTTCCCTAGACCCTGCACACATGAGAGCTTCATGCACTGGGCTGCCCTTTTTTCTTAGTTGAATCTATTGACCCTTGTGGTCTGTGCCTTCCCGGGATCCAGCATATGTGGGAGCTTCGTGCACCAGGGCTGCCCTTTTTAGCTTCTTCCAAGATATAGTGTTTGGAGATGCCATGGCTTCTTCATGTGTGTTAGGATCTCCTTCCATAAGTGTAAAAAAGCAAGACCAAACCTAGTATCTATTCTAGTTCTTTTGCTTCTCCTAGGTTCTTCGTTTTCACTAATATTTGCCTATTAGAGAGAATTTTCTTGCATGGTTGGACCAAATCTAGGTTGGCTTATTTTATAAGGAAATGTGTTCTTGAAGAACATTGCTTGTCTTGATTCTGAATAGTATTCATATCTATGCCACTATGGTTTGACTTACGATGAAAAACCCATATGCAGTTCTGTTTTGTGCATAGCCTAGGAAGGCACAATGTACTACCTTTGGTCCTACCTTTGTTCATTTTGGACTAGGTAATCCTACATTGGCCAAACACTCCCACACTTGAAATATTCAAAACTTGGTTCTTACTCATCCACATTTCATGTGGGGTTTTATCTTGTTTCTCAAGAGAAATTTTGTTAAGTATCTGTTAGATATGTTTCTCCCCATAAATTATGATGTAAACCAGAACTTGTTACCATGGCATTGACTATGTCCACTAGAAACCTATCCTTCCTCTTGGCTTTTCCATTTTGTTGTGGAGAGTAAGGAGGTGTTACTTTGTCACAGTATTTATGAAAGTCAGGAGATGTAAATTCCTCCACCTCTATTAAGTCATAAAGTTTTTATTTTCTTATCTAGTTGGCCTTCTAGTTCTGACTTATAGGGTTATGAATTTCTCTAATGATTCATCTTTTCTTCTAACAACATGGACAATTGTATATGTTGTACAATATATATAAAAGTGATAAAGTATTTTCTTCTTCCAAGAGTTGGGGTCACCCTAAGATCACATACATCAGTGTGGATTAACTTTAATATTTTGGTTACTCTTTCTATCTTAGGAAAAGGTTTTAGTAAACTTAGATTGTACACATATTTCACACTTATTGTCATTGTTATTTAATACTTTGGGTATTAGTCTTAAATTAATCATTTTCTTTTGTGATACCACATTGACATGTCCTAGCCTGTGATGCCACCTTTTTATGGATGCTATTATGTGCGCCTAATAAGATGACACTTTATTGATGATGTTCTCAATAACATTCAATTTGAATAAACCTTCAGAACCATATCCGATATCACGAATACTTAGTTGTCAATTTTGTTCCAATGGCCTTTCCATTTTTTCTACTAGAACAGAAACAAACATAAGGTATTTCTCTTATTTGGAAAAAGACGCAAAATTTGAAAAATTAGAAGGATGTGCCTTTATCAAATAGCATATGAGAGGCATTTTGTATTTTAAAGATAAGTTGGTGTGCTTATCAACCACGAGTGGCCAAACATGGTAAAATCTCTTTTTAAAATTTAAAAACAAAATGGGAGTGTCTCTATCAAATGTAGAAGGTAGAGATACTATTTATCTTCTTTTAAACAGTTTTCTTTGTGAACGACAGTGAGAAACATAGAACCCTATTTGAAACTTTCTTTTTTGGGTTTTTGTCTACGAAAATGACAGAGAACCCTATTTCTGTTTCTATCTCCAATATACATTTAGTTCTTGCATCATCAATTTTATACTTATTTTTTTATGAGGAATTATAGGATGGTGTGCACACCATAGCTGCTTGCTTTTATGCGCCCCACTTTTTCATTATTTGCCCACAAATTGTTGATCACACCTGTCCATTTGATTTCTATGCATCTGGATCGCTTGTATACTAAACATCACCCTTATTGAATGAATATAACATCTAAAAACTATGCTTCTTACTTGTAAATATGGACTGTTCCTTAAACAAGGTTTGCCAGAGTTCATGTTCTATGATCAAAGGAACATTTGTTTAGGTTCTGAGCTCATCCAATTCTTGCTCTTTTCAGAGCAATAGTGATCTAGAGGCACAGAAATCAGAAGGACAGGTCTGATCAATGATTTGTGGAGGCCATCATGCAAAAGTGGGGCACACCACAACTATCAGCCATGCTGCGCACACCATTCCATCATTCCTCTGTTATATATATCATCATCAAGACCTTATCCCAATTAGGGGTCGGCCACATGAATCTTATTCCTCCATTCCACTCTATTAAATATCACGTCTTCATTTAGTCCCAAAGTTTTAAAATCTTTTCTCACCACTTCTATCCACGTTCTTTTGGGCCTTCCCCATGCCCTTTTAAAACTTTCTACTTGTATTGCCTCACTTCTTCTAACCGATGCCGTTGTTGGTCTCCTTTAAACATATCCAAACCATCTAAGTCTAGTCTCCCTCATCTTATTACTTATTGGTGCTATCCCTAAATTTCCTCGAATATTTTCATTTCGAATTCTATCTTTTCTTGTCTTACCACTTATCCATCTCAACATCCTCATTTCTACGATGCTCATCCTATGAGTATGATGTTCCTTAACTGCCCAACATTCTGATCCATGGAGCATGGCCGGCCTTATGGCCATCCTATAGAATTTTCCTTTTAGTTTGAGTGGCACTTGTCGATCACACAAAACTCCAGATGCACATATCCATTTCTTCCAACCCGCTTGAATTCTCTGGATAACCTCCCTTTCAATCTCTCCACTCTCATGAATTATTGATCTTAAGTACCGAAAGTGGTCTTTGACGGGGACTTCTTGGTTATCAATCTGTTATATATATGTATGTATGTATGTATGTATCATCATCATCATCATCATCAAGACCTTATCCCAATTAGGGGTCGGCCACATGAATCTTATTCCTCCATTCCACTCTATTAAATACCATGGCTTCATTTAGTCCCAAAGTTTTTAAATCTTTCCTCACCACTTCTATCCACGTTCTTTTGGGCCTTCCCCTTGTCCTTTTAGAACCTTCAACTTGTATTGCCTCACTCCTTCTAAATGGTGCCGTTGTTGGCCTCCTTTGAACATGTCCAAACTATCTAAGTCTAATCTCCCTCATCTCGTTACCTATTGGTGCTATCCCTAAATTTCCTCTAATATTTTCATTTCTAATTCTATCCTTTCTTGTCTTACCACTCATTCATCTCAACATCCTCATTTCTGCGACACTCAGCCTATGAGTATGATGTTCCTTAACTGCCCAACACTCTGATCCATAGAGCATGGCCGGTCTTATAGCCATCCTATAGAATTTTCCCTTTAGTTTGAGTGGCACCCGCCGATCACATAAAACACCCGATGCACATCTCCATTTGTTCCAACCCGCTTGGATTCTCTGGTTAACCTCCCTCTCAATCTCTCCACTCTCATGTATCAAAGATCCTAAGTATCGGAAGTGGTCTCTCATGGGGACCTCTTGGTTATCAATCTTGACTGGTGCTCTACTCCTACTCTCCTTGCTAAAATTACATTTCATATATTCTGTCTTAATTCGGCTAATTTTAAATCCTTCATCCCAAAGTTCTTTTGCTATAGACATCACATAGGAAATTTGTTGTTGAACTTAAAATATAACCACACAAAGAACTCATCACTGTTACTTTTCAATAATAATTGGGATTTGCAGGTTCATGTTCATTTGTGAAGCCATTGGGTTTCAAAATAACAGTCAAATTTCATAGCGAGTAGAAAAAAATGATTTTCTGTTGTTATCTTTTAAATTATTTCCATTAAATTTTCTAGTTTCAACCAATCAAAATTGTTATTGTAGCTCATGATTTTTACTACAACGTTTGAATCATAAGAAAAAGCTAAATAATAAAAATTTGAAATGATTTTGTCATGAGTTGTAATAAAAGATTAGCTTTGATGACATAGAACTTAGGATTTGTCGAAATAGTTCGAATTAGAAACTTCAAGATTACAGTAGCTAACATAACAACTTAAGTTAATCAAAGATAGAAGCCACTTATCAGTTTTCTTATTAGATTGAGTCACATATTTATGAACTTAGTCCTCGAGGTGAAATCATTGCCCTGATGCTAATGGGATGAGTTACGATCACCTCCAGGATATAACTATCTTGCTGTTGGACACATGGCACTTGATCCAATGACTCACACACAAGAATCTTGATAATTTTCCCAAAAAGAGAAGTAGTGATATTGGAGGAAAAAGAAAGCAGTTGTATTTCTCGTTGTCTAATAGACTAAAAAAGAATAAGAATAGCTGGAGAAGAGAGCTATTCCAAGACGATAGGAATAGAATTTTTGTTATGCTATTATTCAAGGACAATAGATCCTTTTATACGCAAGCTCTCAAGAAAATCGTGTTGCTAAGAAAAAATAGGTACCTTGAGGAGGTTGCTTGTGCTTTTCTTGTTAACATGAAAGTTTCCAATGAAAGTTTCAAAAACCTTTTGGTTGAATATGTTCTTATAGTATCTTATCTCATCAATTTCAAGCCCTGTTGTGTTTTGCAATTCAAAGACGTGAACTTGTGTGCCCTAGTTGACCGTTGTTCTCTATAGTTCCCTAGGTCTATGAGAGTGTCAACTATATTCATGTCTGCAGGTTATCCTAAGTTGGACCAGAAAGTCCCCAAATCTATCTTTCTTGGTTATCCTTGTTCACAAGGAGACAAATGTTATTATCCAGAAACTAGAACAACCAAGTCCAGTGGATGTCACATTCTTCAAGTTTGTTTCTATTACATTTTTCTCAGTGGACAGCTCCATTTTTAAGGAGCAAATAAGTGATTGTGAAGAGTGACCATCGTCATCTCTTTCAATATCTTTCCTCCACACCTTTGTGACTTGGGCTTGAGTTTGGGTAGTGTTACTTCAAAGAGAAGGAATTGAAAATGTTTGCAGTAAGGACTCAACCAATTGCCGGACCTCATAAAATTTCATTCACTGGACTCTGGCTGTCCATTCTCAGATGTTCCTCTCATTTATATCTGTTGATTGTTTCCATCTTCTTTTTTCTGTTCTAATTGAAAGCATATACGGAACCTCATCTCCCTAATTATGCACTTATGATTGTTTAGCTCCTAATCATTCCTTTGGAGCTTCTGTTTTTTCAATTATGCCTTGTATCAGTGTCATAGCTAAGAAGGGGAGCCTTGGCGCAACGGTAAAAGTTGTCGTCATGTGACCTTGAGGTCACGGGTTCAAGGTGTGGAAACAGCCTCTTGCAAAATGCAAGGTAAGGCTGTGTACTTTAGGCCCTTGTGGTCCACACCTTCCCCGGACCCTGCATAGGCGGGAGCTTCTTGCACCGGGGCTGCCCTTTATCAGTGTCATAGCTACATCATCACATTCTAAGAGAGAGGTGCACTGGTTGAGGATATGAAAGCTCTAGAAAAATTGAAACCTTGGAATTAGTCAATGCTCTTAAAGTAGAGCAGCTGTTTGGGAGCTGATGGTTCTTTACTATAGAGGAAATGTCTGGATATCAAGCACAAATTTTTGCTGGAGGCTACACAAAATGATATAGGACTGATTATCATGAGATATTCACTTTTGTAGCAGAGCTGGTTTTTATTGGTATTATTTCCTCTGTAGTCAATTGCTTATGGACATCACATAAATTGATGTGAAATATTCATTGTCCTCATGGCAGTCTGCAGGAATATGAAGACAGTACCAGAGTTTGGTTTGCATGAAGTAAAGGAAGAGGGTGTGCTAAAGGCAGCTCTGTATGGTTGAAACAATGACCTAGAGCTTGGTTTGGAATGATAGTTGGTGCTATAAAGAAGGCTAGCTAAGTCCAAAGTTTAGACATATTAGAAAGTATTTGTCAAGATCACTCAGGGTAGTATCACAATATTGATAATGTAACTTGAAGATATTGTTGAAGACCGAAATATTTTGTGAGTGGAAGTAGCCTAATGGAAGAAGAGGGTCCTCCTTTCTCAAGGGAAATTAGATCCTCATATGTAGACAAAAATCTAGGTGCAAAACCAGCTGATGCTCTGATTGGATACAATCAAGATGGAAAATGATCAATATTGGTATTTCACTCATTGATGGCTGGTCTTTGTAAGCCTCTACTTGAAAGTTGCTTTGCTTTTCTGGATATAGCCTATGTTGTAACTGCGTTGCCTATTTCATGCATGCTCCAAGAATAAGCCACTTGGAGGTAGCAATTTGAATATTGGTGAGGAATAAAAGGTGCATGATGATAGAAGCTTTCACAGATGCCGTGTCACAGCAATTAGTAGAGTGAGCTATGGCATACCCTCCTGCTTGTGCTTTATGTCTTATTTCTTGTAACTGCTTTATGTCCAGTGAGCTACAGAAATTCATCAACTACGAGCTTATTCCCAGCATGTGCCTCTCTTATTTGTTGTGTTTGTACTTGGCTTCCTTTGAGTGTGCTATCTAAAGACCTATGTCAGTGCAATGCAGTTGGTTGACTCCCAACATAAAGGGACATTAGCTAGTGCCTCATGGACCATTGAAAGACAGTCCATGACACTAGGCAGGTTCATCTAGAGGTTGTTCGGAAACTCCAGCGTACTGTGCCATGGTTTGTGAGATTCTGGTGATATGCAAATATTTATGACTTCAGAAGTTAGTACTTGAGCAGGGTTTCAGAGTGCCAGAATCTACAGCAATCAGGATAGTGTGGAATCCCGTTCAGCCTTATTAGAAGAAACGATTGTAGTAGATTGATATTTAATTGAGGCAAAACAGGTCCATTTTGCCTATTTAAAGGTAAAGCTGTGGTTAGTTATGGCTAAAGGTGTGAAATTGCCACATTGCTGAACAATACCCTCCCTTTTCCGCTGTACATGGCCTCAAAGATCCATGCTGTTTTAAATTTTGGTGCACTGTTGGACTAACCATTGTGTATAAAACCAGTTAGAAGTTTAAGCTTGGAGTTCTATATCCAGGACAGCTTAGATTTTTCTCCACTCTCTTTGTAAATTTGGTCCCTCAAGGCATTAGACTCAAAGTAGTGCAACTCAACTCTTTAGGTTAGTGATAAGCCAGTAGCAACAGGTGATAATTTAGTGGAAACTTCGCCATTATTTGTTGCCAAAAATCTTCTGCAAGTCACTTTCTTTCTTGTTGAATTGTTTTATGAAGCATTACCTATTCTTCTTCCTGAATCTCTTTAAGTCCTCTCACTAAATATTATCGGAACCTACCAAGTTCCAATCAACAACCTTCAGTTTTCTTTCCATTTGAGAGTAGTATGTGCTCACTAATTTCATATGAAAGCCCATTCTCTAATTCTCAAAAACAGACCGAGCCCTTAGTATTTAGGTCTTGGAGATATAGTTCTTAGAATAGTATGCCGTGGGATTGCATAATCATCTCAACATATGGGAGATATGATGTTGAAATCAGAGCCCAGAACCAAACCTTAGAAAGAACCACGAAAAAGACAAACTTGAGAAAATTCCAATCCATGTTTAACCAATAAAAGGGAATGTCTGTTAGTGCAATTCAACTAGAGGTCCTTGATAACTACATTTTAGTGGTTACAGGACTTTTGACCAACCTACCTTGCCCGCTACTCACGTTTAGCCAAGTACTTGATGCACTTGATACAATCTCTTTCTAACCAGTAGCATAAGGATAGGGGACTTCATTATGCTCTAAGATATCATCAGGCCGAGTCAAACCTATGACTGCTTGGTCAGTAAATTATTGCTATGAACATGACAAGTTAAATGACGTAAGATTGGATGTGCTGGATTATTTTGCAGTAATGAATCCCAAATTTATTCATCAATTGGACTGTCAATGTTGAAGTTAATTCAAATGGAAGTACATAGAATTGGAAAAAGTGTTGTTTGTTAATGTTAAACTGAAGGATTTTCATTAATTTGGGGAATTTAGTGCAGAAATTATTAGGTCAGGACATTGTTTGATATTTATACTGAAGGCAACAAAATTCATGCCAAGAGAAAATGTTTCCGTCATTAATTATGAACTTCCATCCTTACATTTTAAGTAGCCTTGCTAGAATGTTGCCAATAAATACTCTTAGCTAGTAATGTTGTCTGATAACTTGGGAGGAAGAATGCTGGCCTCAAGGTACAGGGATGAGCCAACCGACAATTCAGTCTTACTTATACTGTTAGAACTTGTATTCTATCAGTTATGAATACTATTGTGGTGATCTCATGCAACATGTTTCTGTTGGATTACTGCTTCTGGACTTCCGATTTATTAGGTTTGGTAAACATTTTAACTGCCAAAGAGCTGATGGCTAGGATTCTTTCCTAGATGTCTGAACATTGGAGGTGATTCTGACACTAGAAATCTTTGATGGGCTAAGTCCTTAATTTCAGAATACTAGGTTCATTCTTCAATTTTTAACTGTGGTACTCCAGCCAATGTTTATGACAATAGGAGAAATACTTGATTTACGCCTAGGACCACTCTTATGTTACTCAGAGCCTTCAGAGTGTAATTGCTGTTTGCTCTTGACACTGTAATCTCCAGAAGTTTGTTATTGCTTATTTCTCCTACATTATTTGTTTCAACACTATCGAGCCAAAAGGCCTACTAGCCCCGTGTTTTGATGAAAAGAGGTACCTCTCCCGTTGATACTAGGTTCTAGGTTTGTGGTTAGCGCGCGTAAAAATATTACATACATATCTCTACATTTAGAAGGTTTTAACTCCAGAAATTACTTAATCATTACTAATTAGGGTTAATTTTATAATTTTGTAGGTCCAGAGTACAAATGAAAAAAATGTCAAAATTGACCATTTTATCCTTAAAAGAGCAGATTTACCCTGTAAGCTACATTGTGGACTTGTAAATGCCAATCATAAAAATAAGGAGTTTTTGAATGATCATTGGATGTCAAAATCAAAGTTAGAGTAGTCAAAACTTTCCAAGTATCAAAAGTAAGGTGACAAAACTACCCAAGCAAGCATTCAATCCAACCATACATTTAATCCAACCACCACTGTAGGAAGTTCTTAAAGAAAGCCGAAATCACATACAATGAGATCATATACAATAAGAGCGTGTAAGACAAAATAAGATAGAAGATTGGGGTCCACAAAGACTTAGTCTTTACTTCCTCTCTCCTATTAAATGAAAGGGATGGACCACTAAAGTGGGAGCACGAAATTTACATGAAAAGATGGTGATTCCAAATCAATTACAAGTGAAAAATATGACGAAATAAAGTGATTGGTGGAATAAAAAAGGAAAAGAAGAGAAATTATTTGTGGAAAATCTAGATTGAAAGTTATCTTACACTTTTAGCACTTAATGGTCAAGATCTACTCTTGTAGATACATATCCTAAGCAGCCAATAAAGACATTTTCAACCTAGGATCAACCAATAAGAACTAAATTGCAATGAAGACCAAAGTGAAAGTCTATTGGTGGAGTTTCTATAGAACTATCTACCTACATTTAAGGAAAGGAGACCTTAAAATATTGAAGAAAACATCCCATCTATGTGAAATACTATTGGCTGGAAGAAAAATATGGGAAAACCTAGAGTGTATAAGGAAATCTCTAAGGAATCTAAGCCATCTATTATAGAGTAGTCTAATCTAAAGGTGGAGAGTAAAGAATCCTTAAAAGAAGATTTATTTTGGATAATATTACTCTAACCAATTCTTAGCCATACAAGATAGGATGATGATTATCTAAGGGCTAAGAATGAAATATTGAAAAGGTAAAACCCTAGCTACTTAGCCCTTGTTAAGTTAAATCAAAGTTCTAAAATCTCCACCATTGATTAACATCTAATAGATCACATTCCTTCAAAAAAAACTCCAACACACTCCATGGGTTCCACACTTCTTACCTTGTCCAATCACTAATCCTACTTAACTGCCTAGATTTCCTCCTAATCCTATTCCATTCCTTCCCTCCTAAGCAAGCTACTTCCCTATCTTATCAAAACTACTTTCCTAACCACCCTTATCCCTTTCCCTTCGCTACTTTCCTAGCCCATCCCACTTTCTACTTTGATTTCAAGTCAATAACCTGGTCCTAACTCAATTCCACCCTTATTCACTTGCTAATTTGAAACTAGATCTCACCTAACCCCAAGATTTTCTTATAAATTATCTTATTTCCTTCACTCTTAGCCAATCACTTTCCTAACCTACCCAAGCTACTCTCCTGACCTACCATACTTCCTTCTCCAATTACCTGTCCAAATCATACTCAAACACCTCCCACTTGATTTCCACGCCTCACACTCTCTCTCCTCTCCTTCTCATCATCCAAAATATCTCAATCTTCCATCATTCTTTAGATCTAAGCAATCTATTTCTAGGGTACCTTCTCTTAAAATTGTATAAATAAGAGGTTAAGGAGAAAGAAAAACCATCTTCTACCTTTCCCTAGCATTCAAGAGTCAAATCAAAGGAAAAACAGAGGGAGGAAGATCACCTTCACCTAAGCTCTCTTTAAGCATCCATGTTCAAATCCTTTGGAGCAAAGGTAAAGGTCCTCAACCCAATCCAATTTCCTTTATTTTATTTTTCTCTTCTTTTTCCTTCTTCCATTCCCATAACTACACATAATGTCCATGCATTAGTCATGCCTTCTGCTTCTCAAAGTTGGGTGCAATGTGCATCCTTCATCTTTTGCTTACTTATCTCCTTAGTATTATTCCTTTCCTTGCTTTGTACGTATATCATTCTTTTATAGTTAGATTCTTTTATAAATTCATGCATCATACATCTTAGTAGCATACACATACCACCATCTTTAAATGTAGGAATCTTCTTTCCATGCATCCATTCTTTAGGAATACATGCACATCCGTCCACCTTTGCCCTCATGGTGTAATTGTATGCATGTTTTGCTTGCATATCTACCTTACAGTCTCCTAAGCATCACCTCATAAACATAGCATACACCCTACTCATACCTTTCAATTCCACGCACAAAATCCTCTCCCTCCTCTTCTATCACACACTACCATACCTTCCATGAATAATACACACGTTTCCTCTTTTCTCTCACTTTCCTTCCACGCACCATTCACCTTTGTCCCTTCTTTTTGTTACTTACTTTCTGCAATTCTATCACACATATCCTTGGTTCTTCCTTTTTTTCTTTTTCTTCTTCTTTTTTTTCTTTTTTCTTATGAGATTTGGAATTAAAATGAAGGGAGCCTTGGTGTAATGGTAGAGTTGTCTCCGTGTGACTTTGAGGTCACAAGTTCAAGGCGTGGAAACAGCCTCTTACAAAATGCAAGGCTGCGTACTATTAACCCTTGTGATCCGCTCCTTCCTTGGACCCCCCATAAGTGGGAGCTTCGTGCACCAAGATTGTCCTTTATCCTATTTTGGAATTAAAAAACAAGAAGGAAAATGCCTTGTACCATTCTATGGCAACAAGGAGTCTTCCTATCCTAGGATAATGGTTGAGAGAAATAACAAATCTTGTTACAAAGCCGCTCCAATTTCTAGATAAGGGCATCATGTTTAAGAGTAGGACCCCTTCCATGATAAAGGAATTATCTCCTTACTTCAACTTCCAAGGCTGAACTTTGGTAAGTCCTAAGTCAAGGGTCACTGTCTCTCCTTTTATTGTCCTTTTGTTCTAGTTCCCCCTTAAAGTAGTAAGCCTCCTCTATGGTTGCCCCTAACTTAAGGATGAATTACCTTTAATCCCCCTCCTTGCCTCTATTCTTAAGAATTATCCTCTTTCTTAAGAGTTTCTAGCAAGTAGATGCAACAACTTGTTTTGTACTTCCTTTCATTATCTTCTTTTTACTTCTTTAGTGTGTGGTGATCTTTCAGGAAAGGTGTAAGGCACCTATTCTCTTGGCAGCTTTATCACATCATTCTTAAGGATCCTTAGATAAGATTTCACTTTTGGGTTGTGGCATGTTGGGTTAAGGAGATGAGAACAACTTGGTGGTAATTTTAGTGTATTAAGGGTTGAAGAGAAGTGTTCAAGTTTCTGCTGAGTATTACAACATGTGGCACTATAGTAGAATTCAAGCTTGGATTTGTAGAAGCTCTTTCATTTGCTTTCCTTTGCTATGTATCAAATTCATGTAAAATTTTCATTAATAAAATAGTTCTTTTCTTTTCTTAGTTAAATTGTTTTCTTACTTTGATTCTTAGTTAGTTATGGTTTAGAAAGTTCTATAGTTCCTTAATTACTTTCTTTCTTACTTAGAGTTTATTTTCTAATTGCTTATTTAGAAGCTTAGTTTAATGATTAATTCTTTTTGCTTTCCTTGTCATTAGCTTTAGTTAGAAAGTATAATTCTTCTCTCTTTTCCTAAATGCTTGGCTAGGTTAAAGTAAAATAATCTAAATTTTAATTAACTCCATTTATAAAAAAGTACTCGTAGGATTGACTTGTATTTTCCAATTCTATACTTTAAAAGAGCTGTGCACTTTCAATAATTAATTAAGGGTTTTTTGCAGATTTGCCATTACTTTATGGCATTTTTGCAGGAAAAATCTAACATTTTCCCTTTTTTGCAAATTTGCCACTCCGCTTGATTGCCATCTGCTATTTTTTTAAAATTTCAATCGTACCCGCCACCCCCATCGTTTCCTTCTCTCTGTGCGTAACAAGCAGACAGACTGCTTCCTTGTCTCTGTGCATAACAAGCAGATAGACTGCTCCAAGGCTTCCTTGTCTCTAGCAGCCACACTTTCAGGAACAGAAAAGAAGACCCTTACCTGAAAGATCATAAAATGTGCAACGGCACAGCAAGAAACTGTAGAACTTCAAATTCAAAAGCAATGAACGTCTTCGGGGAACCAAGAGCACAAGAATAAAGAAACCCCTATGAATCAAAGCCTCAATATCTTTTCAGGAACTTTTACATAGTATGAAGGTACAATCTCCTACACGATGACCCTAATTCCATTCAGTGGTTTAGTCTCAGCTGAGGCCGGGCATCCTCATTGACCAGCAATCACCTTCAATGTGTAGGTTTTCTGTTACTATCCTAGTAAAGAAGCTACAAGCCTTCTTGACAAAGCGGTAAGTCCTCGGCGTAAAAAAATGCAACAAGGAGCTTAAACTACTTCAATTCTTCTTCTTCTCTCATTTTTTCTTGCTGACAGGATGGACACACTAATGCAGCCCATTGTAATTGTGGTCAAAGATTAGATTGCTTAGAGCAATTCATGGTCAACTGAGTTTATAGCTCCACTTCTGCATTTGTAGATGCTAATATGGTGTGTTTTGAAATACACAGCCTGTTGCTTTCTACTGTTTGGAAAAACTGTCAAAATTATCAATGTTCTCTCTTTATATTTCCAACAGACTGCTCCTTAGCTAGGTGAATACACATGAATGCATGTAAGAAATTGCAAGAAAAGGTGTTGAATGCAGCAAAGGGAGCAGATTTATTATCATCCTAGATAGAACTAAGGGACTGTTTAGGAACAGCCTTAAATCTCTGTTTCTTAGAAGTTTTGAAAGTGTAGATTTTCCATATGAAAATTTTGCAAAATATATGTTTGGGAGGCGCAAAGAGGATTTGACAAAAGTGGGAAAGATTGCGATATCAGGCTCAATGGCGATTTCTCAATACTCAGCTTGGACATGAATTTTCAAAAATCGTGATTGGATAAAAATGATTGAAACTTGTGCCATCTTTGTGCCATGAAAAAAATGAAGAAACAGACCAAAGGATTGGAATACGCTCTTCATTTATAAAAGACAAATAAATTTGAAGGTTATATTTGTGAATACAAAAGTAACCTTGCATTATCAGGATTTACATTCCTTTCTTGTCTCTCATTAAAAGTGTAAAAGCCAAAAGAGCATACAATCAGCTGAAATCAGTAATTATGACTGCACAAATCGGACTTTTTTCTGATTCACTTGGGAATAAATTGTCACTTGGGTAAATTGCTATTTTCTAAAGTTTTCTGGCACCATCTGATACAGCAAAAAGACCAGTGAGGACTGCGCTTGCTGAATGTTAGAAAAGAAATCAGTTTATATGATCACAAAATGGAATAGTCTGGGATATTAAACAAAGGAACTCAACTATGACCAAGCAAGAAGAAAAGAAACTTTAACAATAGAGAAAACAAACAATTCAAGAACGGATAATGCAACCCAGAATTTTCTTCAAATGAAAATTGACTGCGTTATCTGAAAGGTATATTATAGTGAAATGATGGGGGTTGGGGTACGATTGGAATTTTAACTGTGCTTGTTATGGTCGTCTTCAGCCCTGGAGTAGTATGTCTGCTTGTTATGCACAGAGACAAGGAAGCAATCTGTTTGCTTGTTACGCACAGAGAGAAGGAAACGATTGGGGGTGGGAGAATTTTAAAATTAGACGATTAATGCAGATGGAAATCAAATGGAGTGACAAATTTGCAAAGTTTGGGAAAACTTAATGGCAAATTTGCAAAAATGTGAAAATGTTAGGTTTTCCTGCAAAAATGCTATAAAGTAATGAAAAATCTGCAAAAAACCCCATTAATTAAAGCACATTAAGCATCTTCCATTCCATTAGGGCATGTATAGGTCTATGATAGCCTGTTTGACCATAAAATGCAAATAACATTCTATAAATTTTTTAGTTAAAAACATTTCCCACAAAGCACCACAGAGGAGGGAGATTTGTGGTTGACTTTCTTCCTCCATCTTCCTCTCCTGCCCATTCCAGACAAGAAGACTGTTTGGCAAAAAGCAAACATCAACAATAGAGAAATCTACACCTCTCCTAAACTGGTCAACAATAGAAGAAATGTACAACTCGTTCCACCGAAAAATACGATCGACCAAAAAGAACAACAAAATTGTAATATTTACAAAGACTTGACGTTAATTAACCAAAGATCTCTAATTTCCCAAACGTCGATTTGTTTGCCATGAAAAAAACAGAAATGAACCCTTCAAGCAGATTATACAGATCTGGTAAAATATTCTAAAAAACACATTATTATGAAAAAAATTTGAAGGCTGCTGACTGGGATTTGAAACAAACCCATGGTTTTCTGGTTATGGAAGATAAAATTTTAGAAACCCATCTAAAAGTTGGAATAACCAATCAAAACAAGCAGGATTTGAAGGGTGCTGATCAGGACTTGAAACGACTAATAAAAAAAAAAAGGAGAGAGAGAAGGAATGGAGATAGGTGCTCATCAGATGAGGGTTTATGGGTTATTAGTGGTTTTTTGGGACTGTAATGGAGGAAGAAGACGGTAAGAAAAAATGGGAGAAAACCTTCTCCTTTGTCTTCTCTCAGGAAAAAGCCCTCAAAAATGTTTTTAACGTTTTATATAAATTTAAAATGCCTTTTCTTTTTTTCTTTTGCTGGGTTAAATATCCTTAACCAGGGACGAAGTGGAAGTGTTTCACGCTGAGAAAGCTCCTACCCCATTGGGGAGGTTAAGGCTCCTACATATATCATTTCTCTATATATATTCAATACCATAATGATGAGGCCCGTTATCATTATTGCTTTTTGGAATAGCGTTAACTCTTGCTAATAGTCATATACTGGTTGTGCTGCTGCTTGATGCTCGACATGTCATTCTAGCTTCAGTTCCAACCATTGAAACTGTTTCAGGTCATCCTATTATTAACTCTGTGGAGCAATTACTTTGTCAAAAGGGATAATATCAATGGTATTCACCTATGTGTTATACAAGATCATGCAATGTGCCAATTAGTATTACACTTCACCTCCGTTGTCTTACAACTTATTTCTCGGTGTTAAGAGACTTTGGCCTCATTTTATACCTTACTTGTGCACCCGGCTGGGGTTTTTTCTATTTGTTGGGGGTGGGGTGGGTTTGATTGGGAAGGGGAGAGAGCTCTTCGTTATGGTTAGTGAGGATGTTTTCGAACTTACCAGATCTAAGTTAGTTTACATACAATCAGGCAATGGAAACAATCAGGACAAGAACGTGGCAAATTGTTGGTTGTGGCTAGCCATTTTGAACAGAAAATCTCTTTAGTCTGTCTACTATTTCTGTTGCATTGATGTCTATGGATCTTCTCTGTATTGTGTGGACAGTCTGATGTGTCTTGAATTGGTTGATGTTCTGTTGTATTCCTGGACAACAGCATAAGACCAGTGAGGTTAAGAGGACCAACCACCACATTTAGTAATGACAACTTTTGGCTTTACCATATCAAATAACAAATCTGAGGGTTACAGATGTTGATCTCTATAAAACAAGGTTTATGAAGACTGCTGAAGCTAATAGCTTACACATATTTCAACTCTTACAATTTGGCTAGATAAAAATGCTCTCCAAGACCTATTAGGTCTGCTGGCTTCTCTTCTCACTGTTTGCTTTTAAAGGGCTTGTACACATCAAGATCCTCGACCACACCTTATATGGAACCACAAGCTGCAGCTGAGATACAAGCAAGCAAACAAGGTTTAGGGCCTGCAGCATTGTCCTTTTGGGTCTAAAGCGTTTTATCTTCTTCACTATGAAGACTACTGAGGCTAATAGCTTACACATATTCCAACTCTTGCCTTTTGGCCAGATTAAAATGCTTTCCAAGACTTATTAGGTCTGCTGGCTTGTCTCTTCTCACTGTTTGCTTTAAAAGGGCTTGTACACGCCAAGATTCTCAACAACACCTATGGAACCACAAGCTGCAGCTGAAGATGCAAGCAAACAAGGCTTAGCACTTGCAGCATTGTCCATTTGAGTGTAAAGCGTTTTATCTTCTTCACTATGAAGACTAAGCTAATAGCTTACACATTCTAACTTTTAACAAGAACAAGCAATATAGGCATATTAATTAAGCTTAAGCCATGCTTATCGATGCTGTTATTGAGTAACCAATCGTAATCCTGAAAAGGTTGACATACTGAGTAAGCCCACATATCCATGTCTTTGTCCTTCCTGAAATGCACTCATAAACAAGGTTATAGTCAGTTAATCAACCGTTTTCTATCTGCTTAACTAGTCTGCGGCATAACTTGTATATTGAAATCTTGGTATGGAAGAAGAATCATCTAACCATTAGGCCCTACCAACCTAACTGCTAGGATGTAGTGATGGGCTTTGTGGACCCACACAGTGAAGATCAGTATGCCATGCAGTAGTGATCACTGAATGATGTCTCCTGAAATGAAATGATGTTTATGCTATGGTGGTACCTAAGTTTGCTCTCACGGCATCCATGTATGTGTAGTTTCTCTTCCCTGTGACAGGGTCAGGGAACCTGTAACAATCTGGTAAAAGAGTAGAAGTGTAGAAGGTGATGAAGGAGAAAAGAAGCAGAGATGCTGGTCCTGCAATCCATCCAATCTGAGCCATTGCCCATGCTAATGAGAGAACACCGGATCCTATAACGGCTGTTATAATCCGTGAACTTACAGTCAATACAGTTCCTGCATTCCAACCAACAAATTATTGTCATGGTACGGTTATCAAATTTCACAATGTTTTATGAACGAACAAATTATGATTGTTATGGTGCAATCATCATATTATAAGTCAGATTATTGCTTCAACTCTTATCCTTGGATAATCTTGTCTTTGTGTGTACTTGGACTTAAAAGCAGTCCGCAGCTTTAAGCTTAACA
This sequence comes from Warburgia ugandensis, assembly GCA_035236585.1. NCBI lineage: Eukaryota > Viridiplantae > Streptophyta > Magnoliopsida > Canellales > Canellaceae > Warburgia > Warburgia ugandensis. The sequence goes on from CP141133.1 coordinate 17,802,881, forward strand.
ACTTGTCAACCCTTTCTGCATGGTTTAATATCCCCTTGACGGCAACTCTAATCGACAAAACATGAAACACATGTCCCTGTTACTGTCAATCAAGAGCAGATGCTCTCGCTATTCCAAATTGAATTCTCTTGTCCTCTAGTCGTTTTCACTCTTGGTTGGTTTCAGTGGCTACTATGCCTTTGGAAAGCCATGAGAGGCAATGGGAAATGGTGCTTTATAAATTTGAGGCATGTAATCACCCAAGCAAGGGAATTAAGATATCATCTACAAATGTACCATCCTGATAGCAGTATTGTTTTTTTGATCTTTTTAAAGGATAAAGGTGTCCTTACAAGTAAAGCATTCATATTCCGATATCTTCCCTGTCAACAATCCATTCAAATGTGCCCTTTCTCAGTCAGTTCTCGAATTCCACCTTTCAGAAAAGGGAAAAGAACCAGACAAATTTATAGACGAAGCATCAAATAATTCCTAAACAAGAAAAATCATAAAATAATTGAAGTAAAAGCCTTAACAAATCCCTACGTTTTGCCCAATATTTGCTCGGTTTTTATGCTTAAAGAAATATTTTATGAGTTGTTAAGTGGTGCTTGAGATGAGATGGGCCCCATCGCTGTTAGTGGTGGTTGAACTGGGTAAGATGAAGTGATATCTCCTCATCTGAATGTTAGTTAATGGCTCTTGAGATGGATGTGGGGTCATCTCAACTCAGCTCAAATCATCTTAAGCACAGCTAAGACCATGTTAAATACCTTCAATTTTGAAAAGGAGATATGCTCAGATAGTTAACACATTAAGTGTCTCAAGAGCAATAGATTTTCACAAAACTAGAATCTATATATGTAATGCATCAATGGTAGAGTTGTCATATTTTGACTTTGAGGTGACGGGTTTAAGGCATGGAAACAGCTTCTTGCAAAATACAAGATATAGCTGTGTACTATTGATTCTTGTGGTCTGTCCCTTCCTCGGACCCCACCTACACAGGAGCTTCATGCACCGGGCCTGCCCAACGTAACATGATGAACGTGCTTATTGTCACTTGGAAAATAGAAGCGGAAGAAAAGTGACAGTGGAACTCTCTAAAATTTGATTTTAGTTAAACCATCCGTTTGAATGCTACGAATGACATGCTTAGAAGTGTCCCAGATTGATTACCTTGGTACCTAACTCATCCGCCTACCAGCTAACTTGGGAAAGAATGGGCCTAACCTGGACATTTCCCCACCTCTATTTTCAAGGAGAAAACATGGGCATCCATCACATAGCATAATGCCTGGAGGGAAACAGATAAAACAGAAAGATCCCTAAAGCTGAAACAAGTGTGATGACTTTTGTGAATGATTTGGCAGGCTGATTTTGGGTCATGTTCAAGCTAAAGCATATTCGGTACTTCTTTCGGAAACTGCCGTACCCAACCCTTGAGATAATTATTTATATGAAGCCAAACGTGAAAAACGCAAGCAACGCTTGCCAACATGGTTTCCTGTACAGTAATGAGCTAACATGGCACCGACTTTCCCAGTCCAAACAAGCAACTCTTTAAGTGTAGATTTGTCTCAGTTCTTTAGACTGCTTAGACCCACCCAAACGTGTCTGTCATGCAATGCACTTCTCATTTATTGTCCAGTTTAAGCTGATGTTTTCACCCCTTGCTCATGGTTTTTACACCCCACTTGCTGTTTTTAGACATTTGTGGCAACGTGTCCTGGATTAAGGACAAAAAAAATTAAGGCGTTTTTGCATTCTGACAGGTGAGAATATGTTGTAGATCATGAGGATGTAAATTTCAACATTGTTTGGGTTTACTCTAGCTTCTGTGGAGATAGTCGTTATACGGAGACAAAGTGTATGGACTGGGACACCACAACAGGGATGGGTCTTCCAAGTGCGGGGCAATATTCTGACTGGAAAAGAGGGAAGGAACCACTAGTCAAGCTTAAGCCTAAGATTTCTTTTCTCCGTTGATTTGCAGAGTAAAAGGTGTTGGAAGTAAACCAAAAGCATATATATGGGCCCAGCAACATGAGTGGGTGCAACGACATGGGTGGGCCCATCTTATCTCTTTTTTCTTTCGGTTATGGGATTGGCCCTAAGTTTTACACAACAGGCCCATAATCTGGAAGGTCTTTGTTCTAGAAAGTGTATAAAAGTCAACAAATCTAGATTAATCTTTAGAAATATATAAGGTAGATATTTATGGAGTTGTGTGGAAGATTCAAGTTGTAATTTCTAGAAAAGTGTTAACTATTAGATTAAAGACACTTTGAATAATCTCTACCACACATTAAGAAGGTGGTAGGTGGAAGACATGTATAAATAGATGTGCCCTCCTCATTTGTAAGTGAGAAAGAAGAGAGAAAGAGGTGAGTGAGGAGTGAGTGAGAGTGAGTCTTGTAAAGGTAGCAACCTTATATTTGTAATTGTTATTGAGTTTGAGAGAAATTTTTCTTCTTTCATTAGTGTTTTCTCTTCTTATTTCTCTCACACATCATAGTTTTGGGTGAAGGTTTAGCAAAGCTAACATCCAACAAAAGAAAAAAAAAAATGAAAGTTGGTGTTGAAATGTAGAATTCAGAGCTAAGGCCTTTTACCACAGTGGGGCCACTGGGTAACTCACGGGTTATCCCAGCTTGCCCACCAGAAGAAAATAATAGAAGTGTAAAAGTAACTAAGAAGAGGATACCTGTTCTCTTTGGCCGCCCATCGTCGTCTACTTCATCCTTTGCATAAATCTCTTTGCCGGGTGCCGAATCCAGTTCAAATGAATCGGCACAAATATATGAGTGTGTGTGTGTGCGCGTGTGTACGTGTCTATCTGTCTATCTATCTATCAGCTAAAGGCAAGGCAAATCAATAGGACTCTCTCTCTCTCTTCTCTCTCTCTCTGCTTAGATGGTTTGCTTGGGAGAAAGCTTCCTGTGACCCTAATAGATTTGCTTGGGAGAAAGCTTCCTGTGACCCTAATAGATTTGCTTGGGAGAAAGCTTCCTGTGACCCTAATAGATTGCTGCTAGAAGGGCTAGTTTCTAGAAATTGGAAAAGAGGTGTTTTCCGGTGCAACTGTGCAAGCATGGAGGTGCTCGAGATGGTGGAAGACTAACAAGCAAATAGGTTTCAATGATTTTAAGTAAGGGTAGTTGAAATGACATCGCATAAACATCACAAAGGCCAGCCTAGATACAGGGATGGAGATCATGGAAACAATGGCCAATACGTATATTTCTGAATGATTGCCATAATATCAACCTTCTTATTTCGATCTAAGGAAAAACACATTGTGTTTCTATTTTTGGTAGGCGTGGGGGGAGGAGAAAACCTTACATGCTTGTTTGAAAGTATTTGGCATTTTAGATGGATAGATTAAACCATTGATCAATTTGGCTACGTCTTTGATACATGATACCCAAAAATCTGATTTATTATCTGAAGTTATCCATTCCAATAAGAATCTTGACCCAAATATCTGATTCGTTATTCGATGGTATCCCTTCCAATAAGAATCCTAATTTCTCTTTCTTTTTCCTTCTCGATTCGTGCTCTTGTAATTGAATGGCCTGGTAAGTCAATTAAGTGGATTTGGCTTTTACAATGAGAATCATTATTAGTCATCTAAGTTTAACAATTGTGTTTTGTTTTAGTAGTGATTGAAGTTGATCTAAATTGAAATATTATGGTAATGGGTAATAGGAGGATATACTTATATTCCAAGTGCATTGTAAAGGGAATATGTGTATTTATTTGATGAGAAAGAAATAAAATGGGATGCCTTGTTAACATTGACTATTTGACTCTCTTAATCTCAACCATCCAAGAATACTGACTCATTTGGTATTGCTAAGAAATTAAGGGAGTTGACTTGGTGATTCGTTGTAGTGAAGAAGAAGGAAGAAACTACAAAAAGAAGGTAACTAATTTCTATTTTTAAGATGTAAGAACAGCCATTGGAAATATGAAATTTCAGTTGTTTCATGTAGGTGCAAAAAGTGGGTAACATCTGATTGTCCATAGAAAAGTAGAAAACAGAAAAAGTGAGAGGAAATAGCAGTTAAAAACTTTTTCCCAACCAATCAAATGTCACATGCCCTTTATACCTATAGCTACTTGATGAAATTATTACTCTCCATATAATATGTGTGTGTGTGTGTGTGTGTGTGTGTGTGTGTGTGTGTGTATTTATATATAATTAAAAGAAATTTGTAGTTTTGTTTCTGTTTTTAATGTAAAACCTTACTAATTTTGGTGTTTTTCTTTAAAACACATGATTAATCAACATTTAAAGCTCAATTAGATCAATTCAAGCTTAAATCCCTATTACATGATTTTTTTTTTTTTCCTTTCTCCAAATGAGTTTCTTAATGTTTTAGTAGAAGTTTGTGATGACATTGGACTATTTTCCATATGGTTTATGATCTTTCCTATTTTCACAAATTTTAAGAGTGTTGAATATGATAGTTTTAGTTTGAGATTCATGATTTCTAGCTTTGCTACAAGTATTTGCATCCTAAATGTTTGTTGAAATGCTTTAGAGGCTGAAATGCTTTAGAGAGAAATTGAAGAATGTCTCTTTCATTTGGATAGTTATGCTCCATTTTGGATAGGAAAATAAGTTCCTTTTGCTGTCATGGCTTGTGTCACAGACTTAGCTTTTGGGTTGGCCTGTGTCATTTGGCATTTGCATTTCTCATGAGCTTTGAAGAGCTTTAATTCCTAATTCTTCATGTTTTTGAATTAACTATTAACTATTCTTATTTAATTGGTCATATTTGTGTAAAATATTACAAGAACCATGATGCGTAGTTACTTCTTCAACTTAATAACTTTTTTTTAGAGTAAGGTGAGTCCAAAGATGAATTTTACACCCAAGAAAGTCATTTGGGAGATAAATTATGAATAGTTTCAATCATATTTTAGGATTGAACCCAAAGGTTTAATGGCTAATGCGTTTTAGAAGCTAGTTGTGACATGAAACAACTATATAGGCTAGTAGAAAGGTGCAAATGAAGTACCCAAAGGCACACAAATCTTGCTTTACCTACTTTTCATGCACTTAGATCATGTGTTTGGTGTATTTCACTAGATCTAAGGGGAATCACCCCAAGGTGAGCCTAAGGAGGTTGAAGTAAATTTATGAAACCATCTTGTTTTAACAAAAAAGCCACGCATTGAATTTATCCATGGGTTTGAGGTTAAGGAAGTGATATACTAAGGCTCTTTAATCTTGTCTCAAAATGAGGCTCGCTCTCAAGATGACACATATCCCTTCTAATCCAAGTAAGTGGTTAGTAAATTTTACTGGTAAAGGGTAGTTAGCTAGAGTTTAGGATTAAATGGAACACATGATGGGCTAAGCGGGAGCCTTACTTTGAGGCCTTGTTAAAAAGCCTTAGTTTATCATTTCCCTTGAGGTTAAAGTCATTTTTGGTAAGCCAAATTTTCTTATGCATGACTATTATAGTTCTACGAGTCATCCTTAATCTAGTCAAGTAATGGAACTAGTCTTCATAATGCTTGAAATATTTAAAAGCCAAATGAGCCAATTGTGAAGGAGCCTCAATCTAAGGTAGAGTTATATGAAAATGGATGAAAACAAAGAAGATGGTTAAATGCTATGTCCTAAACTAGGTTAGTAAAATATTCCAAGAAAGTTTAGAGAACTTTGAATATGCGAAGGATCTTATTAATAACATTCAGAAGAAGTTTGATGAAAATTTAGAGTCAAGGAAACAAGCTTTGGTAGTTAAGTTGAATAACTCAAAGCCCTCACCTAGAGAGACTATAGAACATCATATTCTTTAGATGATGAGTTGTTATTATGAACTAGAGTAATTGGGTATTAAACTAGATGAAGAGTAGGTTGACTTAGTTATCTTGAATAGATTGTCCAAGGCATATGAGAACTTCCTCATAGATTATAACATGAATCAGAGGAAGTGAATGATGGATGAGTTGCTCAATTAGTGTGTTCTTGAAGAATAATGGTAGAAACAAGATAGGAAGAATACACAAATTTAGCTACATATAAAACAAAGTGAGCATTTAAGCCAAAGAAAGGTTTTTTGAGAGGTAATCAGAATTGAAGTTAGGTCATCCTATTAAGAATAATACATATCAAAAGGACTTCATCTTAGAAAAAAAGAAAAAGAAAAAAAAATACCTTTATTATAATAAGCTAGGTCACTTCAAGGTAGATTATTTGAAATTGAATAACATAAAGAAAGCCATCCATCCATGTAGGTTTAATTTTTTTGCTTCTACTAAAGTTAATTATGTGGTTGTCCCTTCTAATACCTTGAGCTTTGATTTTGGATGTACGATCCACATTTAAAAAATCTTATAAAATTTTCCCTAAGTAAAGAGACTTGAAATAAAATGCATGTCTTCATGGGAAACAATCAAAGAGCAATAGTGATGGAAATTGGCACATATACTTTGAAGTTTCTAGGTGGACGATTTCTAATTTTGAAAAATATTTTGTATGTGCCTGATATGAGGCATAATCTTGTGTCTATATCTAAGTTAGATGATTTGGGCTTCAATGTACAGCTTAATGCTAGAAGAGTTGTAATAAAGGGAATGGATCTTCTTTTGGCTAGTGGTAGAAAGTTTGACAATCTTTATTAACTTTTTTTAGATGATGTTTTTGCTTCTTTTGTGCATCATGCACAGTTGATCTAAATGTTTAATCATCTAATTATGAGAGAAAGAGTGTCTTAGATGATCATTGTTGTCTTTGGCATCTTCATTTGGGATGCATTAGCAGGCAATAACTTCAAATTCTATGTAGAGAAGGTACTTTCAAAAAGAAGTATGGAACTTGTGAAAATAATTTGAAAGGAAAACTAGTGAATCTTCTTTCCCAAAATCAGAAAGGTTTAAAATTCTTCTTAACCTTGTTCATCTAGATATTTGTGGAACTTTGAAACCTCATAATCAAAATGGTCAAGAGTGTTTCATCACTTTCATAGATGATTACTCTCAATATGGGTATGTGTATCTTATTGGGAACAAGTTAGATATGCTTTTGAAGTGTTCAAGGACTACAAGACACAAGTGGAAAACTAGTTAGAAAGAAAGATCAATTAAGGTCCTCCAAACTAATATAGGAGGTGAGTATACTTACAAATTTATTTCAAGAATTTTGTACTAAACATGGAATTTGTAGAAGACTACCATTACATATACTCCTTAGCAAAATGTTGTTGAAGAGAAGAATTTCAAAGTTTCTTGGAAATGATGAGATGCATGATGAATAGAGCTATATTGCCATAGTTATACTAGGATGAAGCTTTGGAAACAACAATTGATATATTGAATAGAGTTCCTTTGAGGTCAATGTAGAAAAATCCTTATGAGTTATGGACATGAAGATAACCAAGCCTTAATCACATAAGAGTATAGGATTGCAATGCACACGACACTAAACCTGGACCTAGTTATTCAAAATTGCAATATAGATTGTTGAATTGTCAATTTCATGGATGTCCAAATGATTTAAAGGATATTGGTTGTATGTAGACTAAATTATTTAGAAGGAGCAATTATATTTGAGAACATAAATGTTAACTTTGATGAGAATTCTTTTTCCAGTCAGTGCAAGATGAAGCTTAAATTGGTCATTTAGCTAGTATCTTCAAAAAGGTCAGGAAAATGGGAGTTCTTGCTAGACCTAAAAGACCTAAAAGATTGAGAAGACTTTCTATAAGAGATGTTTATAAAGGCACTGATTTTAAGCTATGTAATATTGACATGAAAACTATTTTTCTAAATGAAGATTTAGATGAAGATATCCACATAATACAACCTAAGGGTTTTAAGATTAGTGAACAATAAGGATAGGATTGTAAACTACAAAAATCATTGTGGTTTGAAACAAGCTTCACGCCCATGAAATATAAAGTTCTACAAAGCTATGTTGGGATATGATTTTTAAATAAATCAAGCTGACAATTGCACATATATTAAAATTAGTTAGAGTAAAATATTAATTTTAACACTATATGGATGATATATTATTTGTAGTGAATTATTTGATGCTTATTAAGGAAGCCAATAGTTAGTTATCTTAGAAGTTTGAGATGAAAGATCTTGGAGAAGCATCATAGCTTGGAACTAAAATCCATAGGAGAAAAAAGTCAAGGACGTTGGATTGTTTCAAAAGGCATATTTAGATTTGGTTTCAAAGCAATTTGAATGGAAAATTACAAAGAAGTAATGTTTGCCATTGTTAAAGGAATAGACTTGACAAGTCAAAATGTCCTAAAAATAATCTTGAAAGGGCACAAATATATACATTCGTGTGTGCTTCAATTGTTGGAAGCTTGATGTATGATATGACATGCACTAGGTCAAATTATGATTTCTTGTGAGGCTACTTAGCATATACTAAGCAAATCAAGTCCATGGGCACTGGATGGTTGCAAAGAAAATACTTTAATATGTTAAGAGAATAAAAGTATTCAAACTCATTTATTGTGCTAATGATCTAGGAGTACAAGAATTTTTTCTTATTCAAATTATAAAGATTGTGTGGACACCTTGAAATGAACATTTGGATATTTCTTCGCTCTTGATAACAAGGCAATTTCATGGTATAGAAAAAGGGAGAAATGCACTACATAATCTATAATGGAAGCCGAATATACTCCTTGCAATGAGGCAACAAACATTGCCATATGTGTGAAACAATTCTTTACAAAGATTCAAGTGGTGGACAACATTAAAGGTCCTTTGAGCATCTTTTGTGATAACAATACTACTATTGCTCTAACTAAGAATGCCAGTGTCATTGTGGATCAAAGCACATGGAGGTTTAATATCTTTATGTGAGGGACATGTTTAGAAGGGCCAAATTGTTGTATCTCACATATCTTTTGCACACATGTTGGCTTACCTAATGAGCAAATCTTTGCTAGTTAAAGTGTTTAATGAGCATGCAGAAAATATGGGATTAAAATTTGTATAATTTGATCTTAATTCTTTTTCTTCCTTGCCATACACATGATTCATGTGTATATGTTCATATATACGAAATGGAATCCCTTTGTTTTAATCATGGTAATATCATGTTTTTAATTGCATGTAAATTGTGTTCATCATGATGATTCCAGGTTTCTCTAACAAGAAACAATTATCTTCTTGGATTGAAAGCTGTTTATCCTTTTGGCATGGAGGAATTTATCCTTAATAATGCCACAAATTGTTAGGTGAGCATGGTTGCAAGTCTACTCATAGGGACACCTTGACAGTCATTGGGGGTGATACCTAAAATTGCTGGGTTGATAGGTTTGTTGGGGGTGGACACATGTGAATGCTTTTTGTTGTAAATGGTGTGTCTATCACTCATGGTGGGTCTCAACCATATGTCTAGCATCTACATGACTTGCAAGTGATATGCGTCTTGACAATTCTAGAAAAGCACTTCAAATTTTATTGCTTTTAAGGAGTACTGCTTCCATATAAGAGTATATCCTTAGACTTGAGGCCTCATGACATAGTTTTGGTAAACCTTATAATTATTTTGACATAGACCGAGTTAGTACTCAAAATAACAAGACTATGTCTTCTTGTGTAGAGTGACTCTAGATTCATTTAAAATTGTGGTATGATTTTAAATATGCACTATAACAATTGACAATTTGATTATTTCAATTGAAGTTATTTGCAAACTTACTATGATTAATATTGATTCTTATTCTCTCAAAACAAGACCTACCACTTGCTTTTTTCAAGAAGCTTTATAACTTTGATTTGAAATAAAACTTTATTATCTTACAAGCCAAGTCGGTGGTTGTTAGTTGAATGACCTAATAAGTCAATTAAGTGGATTTAGTTTTTACAATGAGAATCATTATTACTCATCTAAGTGTAATAATTGAGACATGTTTTAACATTGATTTAACTTGATCTCTATTGAAATATTAAGCTAATGGGTAAGAATAGGATACACTTGTATTTTTAAGTGTACTATAAAGGGCATAAGTGGAACATGCACTTTTATTTATCTAATGAGAAATAAAATGGGATTCATGTTTCATTAATGATTCGCTATATTGAAGAAGGAAGAAACTACAATAAAATGTAAGTAATTTGTTATTTTTAAGATGTAAAACAGTCGCTACAATATGAAATCATGATTTCATAAACCCTATAATGTGTAATCTAATTATGGGTTCACATAGATGTTTTATTCTATGACTACATGCTTTTCATCCTTGTGTTGGGGGCATCTTGACCTTCTCTATATTGTTCTAGAGAAGAGTAGTGGTGTAACAATCCTAATTTTTTTTATTTTATTTTAGAGGATTATGAATTGACCTTTTGAAAGACATTAAATTGGACTCCAATACCTTCATATTTCGATTGTACTCGGAAAAATGATTTGAATGACACTAATTTTTCTGAAATTAGAGTTCGGGCAAATAAGTTGTGATTTTTCTCCAAAGGGTATTTTTATAATTTCACAAGTGGGCCCTATCTATAGAAATTGGTGGCAGACAGGTACGATACGTTGGAAAATCCATCGCAAATGAGACTCATCAGTTTGACTGAAAGCATGATGTCTGGAACTAACATAACATCATGATTAGGAAAAAAAATATTAAAAAACTTAAAGGAGGGGCTATATTTGATACTGGCACCCCCTCTTAAACAAAATGAAAAGAAAAAAAGAAGAAGAAACAAATTGTAGTTTGTTTTCCCGAAAAACCTGAAGACAAAATGAGAGGGGAAGCCCGACCCAGGGAGGAGAAGGAAGAGGATGAAGAAGGAGGAGAAGAGAGAAGAGAGAAGGAGAAGAGGAAGAGGAAGAAGGAGGAGGAGAAGAGAGAAGAGAAAAGGAAAATTGGAAAGAAATGGAGATGGGAAAAACCCGATGCGTCTAGAAAACCTAGATTGCGCCGAAGAGAGAGAGAGAGAGAGAGAGAGAGAGAGAGAGAGAGAGAGAGAGAGAGAGAGAGAGCTGTCGTAGGAGCCAAGCAAGAAAGGGGCATGGTTTTCTGGGTTTGTCGGATTCACAGATGTCGTTGAAGAAGATGACTGCTCAGATCGATGATCTGAGCCAATCATCTTGCTCTGCATGACAAGGTGAACCAAAGCCCCAATTTTATTGGGTGATCCAAACTATTCTTGGCAGTCAACCGGAGAAGGAAAATTACGCACGTGAACAGTCGCTAAAAAATTTCAAACGAAATACATCTCTGACGATGTTGGAGGCATAAATTGCTGCAAAGGTAAGTTCTTTGCAAACCCTAGTCCATTTTTTTGCTAGATTTGTAAGAATCCATAGAGGGTTAGGGTTTTGGAAAGGATCTAAAACAATCCCATGTCAAAATAGTAAAACTGAGGGTGATTTTGTCAGTGCCCCTTGGTGCTCAGAGACTGATCGAAACTCTAGTAACTCTATTGAGTTTTGATAGTCGATCCGAGGTATACAATGGCAGATTCAACCACTATACGCCTCTAAATTGCTAGATTTGACCATCCAAATCGTAATGTCTACTTAAAACAGTTAAATGCATACCTTTTGTGGTTGGAATTGAATTGGAATGACGATCTATGCTAGAAAACAGATCATACAATCTGGACTATCTGATCTGTTACTTTGTAAACATTGACTGACAACATTTGATTGATGATCAAATGTTGCCAATGAGATCCCCATATTTAAAAATGATAGGATGACTTGAATTGTATGGATTCAAAGTGAAACAGATCGGGTGATCTAGGTCATTCAATTTGTTACTATTCAAACAGAGATCTTGTGATGTCTGATCAATGATCAGTTGCTACAAATGAATTATTGAGCTTTGAATTGACTTAGATATGACATAAAATGGGGAATTTGGATGAACATCTATTGAATGATCTGAACCATCTAATCGAATAATAGGGGAACAAGAACCTGGCAATGGTTGGTTGGTGATCAGATGCCACTGTTATGTACCCTGACCTTTATTAAATGAATATACTTGAAAATTCTAAAAGATCATAGCATTAATTATTAGGAAATTGATGGATTGAATAAGGACCATCAATTGCCACTACATACATTGTTTAGTAAGTGATTAGAACTCTAATAGTCTTCTAGGCTTCTAGTTAATGAGCTTGAATTTGTAACAGCCAACTCAATCGCTCAAACAAAGTGGATCGTTAAGAAAATCATTAAATCAAGGACCTTAACTATATGGTCATGACTTTGAGTTTATAGTTAAAAACTAAGAACATAGGAAATTAGACCTTGAAATACCAAGTCAGATCAACACGACTTATTGGAGTAAACTTTTAGATTTAGATTGTCTATCAAGAGGGGTTATGCTAATGGAAAAGGCAAATCTGAACCGTTGACACTAATTGGTGAATGGATGATGGATCTAAGACTGACCTAATCATGTATTCCTCTATGGAATAGATGGTCAGTGAAAAATTAAACGGTTTACAAAACCTAAACTGTTAGACTTTGATTAAAATAGAATTCTTATATATTCAATTATATATGATTCAACATTGACAAGAACTCTGTAACATCAACAGAGAAGATTGACCAATAAGTTGACTTGAGGAGGGAACATAGCTGAACGGAGAATTACACCTAAGAGGTAGGTGATTTTAACATCTATTTGTCCTTGAGATTTTAAATAATCAAATCTTAGTTTAACATATTTTTTATTTTAGATTACTTGACTATCATGAAACTTATACTTCATCATGTTACTTTGTTTTAAGCTTGTGAAGAATGTAATATTTGCAAATGAGACTTGTGAACTATATATATGTGTGTGTATATATGTATGTATATATCTTTATAGCCATGATGCATGCTTTTGTATGAAAAATCAAAATGATGTTGTTAATTATATGTAATAGAGTGTTTTTGAAAGAAATGATGATATTTAAAATTCATCAATCCCATATTTTGAGAAGAGATTAAAGAAATGCATGATTTTGCATGACATATATATTATATGATTTAATATCATTTGGGATTGAGATATGTCTTTGTTCAAGCTAATGAGCCTGGTGGTCACAATGCTGAGAGGTTTTACGAGTTTGGCCTCCTAGCCTCTAACCACCAAAGGTGGTAGGTATCCATGCCCAAAGAGGCTTCTATTTTCTCTATTGTTGTGGTAGGAACAACCATGGGAGGTGGTCACGGCATTCTTTTGAGGCGTATTTGTAGTCGCTGTGACGGCTGTAGTGGTTGTTCTCCAGATGTCGAAGAGACACGATTCAGTGATCTGGTTGTGAGCGTAGTGTACCATAGGATTTCTGTTTTGTGACCCCACGTAGATGGGCTTGATGATGGTCTTTAGATGAGTACTCATGACAGCCGGGGTGCATATGTGCAGGTCATGTTGTCAGTTTGAGATTGCCGAAATTCGCGGTTTAACCGATAACTACTTTGAGGATCTTATGGTGTTTGATTTATTAAGTTAGATAGTAGATTTTTTACATAGTTCTCAAGTTATATTTACATTTGATTTTGGAATATGTTCTGTATTGCAATTTACTTGAGATTACTATGATGATTCAACCATTTGAAAAATGAATGTTTAATATTGTACACGTTTTATATAGATACTATCTTAAATGTTTTATCCTAAAACTGTGGAATTGAGATTGAAAAATGACTTTAATCATGTTTCTTATCTTTGATTTGTTTATCATATTCTTTAGAAATTGCATAAAAAATGATTTGAAATGCTGTTGTAGAATTGTATGAAAAACTTGGTAAATTAGATGTGAAACTACCTACACAAGCGCAAGCTTGCTAAGACATTGTAAATTGTTTACAATGTCTTAGGTTCGAAGGATTAGAACAGGGGAAAGAAATCAAAAGATTGTACTAGAGAGCTCAAGATGACTAACCAAGTATAACAAGCAGGTTTGCGATGTGGTTAATGATTTATTGAAGTAATGCTTTGAATTGATATGACTTTACTCTACATACATGTGGATTAAAGTGGTAATGGTGTGGTTGTGACTAGATTGATCCTGGTCTTGATTTTTCCTTTGATTTGGTTAAATTTTGATTTATAAAACATGAAGTCATGTATGTAAATATGATAGAATGGAGACAGAGTCTCCCTCATTTCTTTTCTGTATGAAAATTGTGTTTATCAGGTACTTCACAATGACGTGCGTTAAATGTCTAATGTCTGAAAAATAGAGGAAACTCTGTCGATTTTAGGTAGAAATGTAGCGCTTATTTCACTGATAATCCTTTCATGATAAATGTTTTTTGCTATTTTTTTCTAAATATTTTTGCAAGCTAAGGGCCCGACATTTCAAAAAGAATTACAAAAAATGTATTATACAAACCCGGGTCGTTACAAGTGGCTAAGAGCATCCAAATTGTGGAACTCACATGCTACTCACTTAACCTACTAATTTAAACATACAAATGACTTGCAAGAATTTGTAGCACCATAATGAATTGTTACAAAAGCCACACCATATCTTTGGTGGTTGGAGACAACTCAAAATCTCCCCTAAAGTAAGCTTGGTCACAAATTCTTATTGCTACTTTCTTCTTTGACCGAGATTAGATTTAGGAGTGTGTACGCGCGCGCGCGTGTGTGTGTGTGTGATTTGTTTAGTAATTCTTGGCTTGTAAATTAAAAGAATGAAGAAGAACAAGAAGTAGAAGAAGATCTAAAACCCAACAAATTATATTGAAAGACAAAGGTACAAGTAAGGGTGGGCCAAAATTTGTTGGTGATCCAAACTATCCTTATAGGTGCCATTTAAGGACGTTGCGCTAGCCCAACCATTACTTGATCATAGATTTTGTGGATTTAAGCTGTAGATATGTACTTTTTCTATCCTAAAGACCGGTGTATTATAGAAACATTCATTTTTTTCTTCGCATGGTAAAGAATAACAAAGCAAACTACTATCCCTAATAACGTATTACCTATTGGAAATCTCACCAAAAAGGAGAATTTCTATCTCAAACCTTCGACATAAGTGTAACGAGAAGAGGTTCCTCATTGCCTACAACCAATTGCACTATACGGCTTATGGCATTGGAGATCTTGCTTAAAACAACTATACTCACTATATGTCACTAAGTATAGGACAAAATTTGTCTTAAAGAGTAACGTATTTCAGTCTTCAAATCTACTTCTATTTTATAAGTTCTCATTTTTGCAGTTTTTGTATATATCTTTTTTGTGTTTAGTCTTGTTCTTGAATTAACATGGTGTTAGTAGTTCTTGAGATGAAATGAGCCAATATGAGATTAGATAATATGAGATCTAGCATGAGATGAGTTAAGCTGGCTTGATATAACTAATTTTGACATGAGATGAAGTGAGATAATTGAAATTTTAACTTAACTGTGAGTTAAAATGAGATGATTTTCATCTCAACAATAACTAACAGTGAGATGAGGAGATATTATTTTATCTCAGCTCAGCTCAAGCGCCACTAACACCTTGTTAGTAGAAATGGATAGATAAGAAATTTTATGCTTTTGGAATTGTTATCATGACATTTGGGGCATAGCTTATCTCTTGCACTTTTAGGTGCCATGTTCCCATGATAATCTTATCTCAGTGGGAAAGACTTCTAAATTTGCATATCGAGATTAGACCTACACTAGTTAACCTTGATAAGTTAATAGCGGCTGGACCAAAACATTCCCATTAATTTAGTTGGGTCTTATTATATTGAAATCCTCGGTAAATCAATACCATATACACCTATATTTTGTACTATTTTGACAAGGTTCAATTTCAATGGCCTGTCTTTGTAGTTTATATATATATATATATATATATATATATATATATAATAGTCTAAATAGTTTTATAGTATGTTAATTTTCTAATTTTTTGCCATTTGTATGAAGTGTATGGATTTATGCAATCACTAGGCCCTTCTGTCCTTATGTGCATAGGACGATAGTGTTGTGGGTTTTTGTGGGCATTCCCAAGCTCTCATTAGGGACGGGCAAGGCTGAAAAGTACGAGCACAAGGTGTGGTGGGGGTGAAAGGATTCTATATTGGAGCCTAGATGGGGGAGGAAAGGACCCGTCTACTTGATTAGCAAAATCATAAACTTTAAATGTAAAAGATGCCCCCCTGCGAAAAAAAATTTCTTATGTATATTACAAATGCATTTCATAGTTATACTTTAGGTATACTGCAAAGATGGTACTACTACTTTTCATTTATTTTAATTAGTTATGAATTGTGTCTCCTACATATTTGTGGATGTAGGGCTGTATGGATAAAAAGAGACATCTCTATTGAAAGCTCATTCTCATCTTTTCATATAGAATGTAAGGTAGCAGTAATCCTTCACTTGATGATTGTAACTAGAGGAATTCCAAATAGATGCTCCAAATGAGAGCATTTGCATATCACTTTTTTTTTTAGCCTAACTAATACACTGATTCACCTAATTGCTCAACCTTCACATCTAACAGACAGAGCATGTGAATTTGATAATTCTTACATCTAAAAATTTGACAGGTTAGAAATTTTGGTAAACAATAATGACACTAGAATCATAGAATCATATCATTCACATACTTTTCAATTGATCTAAAGTGGGAAAAATCACATGAATGAGTCTGATTATGCAAAGATGGGATGGTAATAGATGCTTTCTATTTAGCATTTCTCTTGTTAACTATTATTATTTTGGACAAAAAATGGAATGCTCAATAACTTTTTAGAAATAGTAGTACAAACTATATAGGTGATAAATTTTGATCCAAGTTCCAGCTGGCCATGCACCATAATAGGGCAGGGTGAGTCAAAACATGGTGTGAATATTCTTGCCCTACCAAGCAATGGGTTGTAAAATAAATTACTCTACCAGGATGAGTTTGAGAAGGGGTAGTATAATCATGGGAGCGGCAATTGAAAACCCTCCCTGATCCATCCTTGCTATCCCTATAAGTAAAACTTTGAAAATATATTATAGGTTTATTGTGGATCCCAATATTCTTAGACACTAAAATTAGCCTTTGATAGCAATAACTACTTTTTTCTTAGTTTCTTTCTTAGATCTAAGTCATTCATGTTATTCAACTTAGACCATCAATGCTCCAAATATATATTGAATCCACCTATGTCATGGTCCTAATTCACTTACACTTAAATAAGTTCGAGTCCTATTTAGATAGTTCTTTAGATTATAATTTTGATATCTTGATCTATATTTTTTCAAATTCAAACCCTCCTTTGGATTGTCCTAAATCCAAATATAAAACTAAACTATTTGCTATCGTTATTACAAATATATGAGCACTTTTTGGGTTGAATCTCTCATGTGATCATAGGTAGATAAAATTAGATAAAAGATATAAGAGATATTAAAATAAATATAATCTAGATAGATATGCTTAGACATAAAGTAGATTTATTTAAAATATCATACAAATTTTGAATATATCTACTAAACTAGAGAGAAAGTTAGTGATTTTCTAAGAATTTTGTATTTGAGTAAAGTTCTTTAAAGATTAATAGAAAAGACCATAATGGTGGTTTATATTTTAACAAGAATACCCTTCAAAAGCTTTTGTATGGATGATTAAATAAGGGCAATTTAATATTTTTAAATAGAAAATTGAAGTTTGGATTGTCCAATGGGTTGTAGGGAATTGTCTTGATCCAGTCTAGTCAAACTTTAAATCTTGAAGTTACAATCCAAATATAGTAACCTCGGATTGTTTTACATGTCCTTGTTCCATCCAAATTTCATCCATTGACAACCCTATTCCAATCCACATATGTTTTAGAGTACTCATTTGAAACCACACTAGTCATATGACTCTAGTCACTAATTTTATTTCATTTTTGAGTATCTATGATGTTGATTTAAAGAAAACAAATGCATAGGTTACATGCATCCCATTGGAATGACTTCTAGTATGTGGATATCTATGGGACTTCAAACAATATGTATGGGTTAAAATTATGAAAAAGTGACATCTTTGTATGAGGCACTGAATTTCGCACCTGACTAAACCAGGACTCTAGTATTAATAAATATCACAACCACAATCTATGACGATTATCTTAGTTGAGACCGAAGATGTTGTCGTAATTTACTGCCAATATTAAACTTTATCAAAGTATTAATTTAGCAGGTGTATATGTTTTAGAAGCGTTGCAGTTAGTTGTGAATGAAAGACGTACCCGAAAGTAACAAGATATCACTCTTAAAAATACAAAAACAAGAGGGTTTCCATAATCTAGCTTGCACCAATAAGGTGCAGATATCAACTTCCTTACAGACTTTGTGGTAGTACAAAGATCCCATAAGCACATGGTAATCATGAACTGCATAGAGTTTGTGGATTGCATATTGCGATTGGAAAATACCATTGGTTTCACACACAGCTTTCATCGGTGATACGAACAGAAGCACAAAAAACCAAGGTCATCATTGGACCGCCAATCACTATAACATGACCTATTAAGATCAGCTTCATCAGAACCACCAAAAGAGTTTCAACATCATTAGGCTAAAGTTGCTTTATGTGATTCCAATCAGGGGACCACCAAAGCAACACTGAGAAACTAAGACAGAACATTTGAAAGTGGAATGAGAACCAACACTAAGGATGGAGTCCAAGAATCTCCTTTTACTTTCTTGTTTGTCTCGTGCTAGTTTCTACTTGTCTTCATTTTCCTTTTTCCTTGCATGGAGTTCTTATGGCTACTGTAGTGACGGGTTGAGATCATGGTTGTCAATTCCTTTCTCTTCCGACCAGAATTTCTGGAACACTCCTTTCATGAATGGAAAACAGAAGGAATTGACGCTGAAAAATAAGAAAAATGTATACAACCACCCTGAAGTCTACCTGTTTACCCACAGAAGGGCCTTAACTTCCATTTTCATCGATTAAGTCTCCAAACTTACCAAAATGATTTTTTGCTTACTTCACTTAGTCAAGGATAGGAAACGGTGTACATGACCAGGACGTAAAACTTGATATTTTCTAGAACGAGATGGGAACTGCCATTGAAAAGAAAATGAGGTGTCGATATTGATTTTTTTTTTTTCCTTTTCCTTTCTTCTTCATCTTTCCCAAAGGGGCTCTACAACCAAAAGACATGCACATGCACTCATTTGCGGCATAAAGTGAGCTCTACAGCCAAAAGAAATTTGAAAAATTCTGGATAAGCAGGAACTTTAAAGGATATTTATGCTAATCTTCAAACAGACGATCGTTCAACTCGAAATAATGGATAAAAATAGTTGGGCTAAAGAAAGCTATCAAGCAATTCGGTGGAAAGAATCACAGAGACAACAATGAGAACACATGATGAATGGATAAAAGAAAATGCATAGACCATGACTGTAATAATATCATTCTATGGAGGCAAGATAAGTGGGGCATCAGATTCTTGTATACTGCAAAATAGAATACAGAACTCATATGATGTTATTTTCTAGGTCCAACAATGTGCGTCACTCCAAGATAACATAAAAATTCAACTGATTTATATTCTCTAATGATGAATATTCATTAGGAAGTGGACATTATTTAGCCCTTGTAGACAGGCATTAAACTTATAAAGCACTTGCTTGAAGATTCGAATGGGTGTTAACCGATCATGAAGATATAGCTATATCCAAGATAATGTTTCTGAACATCCACAATATCCATTGGAATATCTGTTAAACATCCATGTTTATGGATGAAGATATTGCCTTTGGTCATAAAAAGTCCATGGTTGTGAACTAGTGTATGGACATCAGGAAATTCACATTGTGAATGTCTGCTAATAACATCTATTCACTATTTAAGCAAACTGGGGCAGATTTTGGATGCCACATAGTTCATGTAGACAGGTGGTTTTCTAAATGTGCAACTTTTCTTTCTTTTCTCTCTCCTCTCTCATAAGCTTCTTTATTCTATGGTTTCTCTTTTATCTTGCTTCCTAAGTAGCAACCATAGTAAAAAAAAAAAAAATAGCTTTTTTTATTTATTT
Source organism: Warburgia ugandensis (assembly GCA_035236585.1). Lineage (NCBI taxonomy): Eukaryota > Viridiplantae > Streptophyta > Magnoliopsida > Canellales > Canellaceae > Warburgia > Warburgia ugandensis. The sequence continues at coordinate 17,822,837 of CP141133.1, forward strand.
AAAAATACCCATATTTTAATGAGCCATATCATCTTTTAAAAAGATTAGTTTTTTCTGATAAAACCAGTATTTTTTATTTTATTTTTAAATTTTCGTTTAAAACCCACCTTTTTATGAAATATTGTTTTGACAATTGTTCTTTTCAACTTTATATGTGTTTCTAAATTTTTATTTTTAAGTTTCTTTTTCCTTTATAACCACATGCTTTTATATTTTTAATCAATTTTTATCTTTAACTTTTTATTTTTCAACTTTACTTCAATTGTTCAATCCTCAACTTCATGTCTCTTCTCTCTACAATTACAATCATTATATTTTCATTTCTCTTTTTATATTTTAGAAAATTTTCTAAATTTTTTCGACTCTGATATTTTCTCTTCTATTTTTGCAACTTCAAACTTTGTAATTTGATGTGGAAGTTTGGATATTATGTTTAACTTAGTTTATAATTGCTCAAAAAGTGGCTAAGTGGATTATATATTTACTTTTTATATTTATTTATTTATTACTGTTTTTCTGTATCTTTTTTGAATTTTTTGACTTTTTCCATCACTAACCTTTTCAAATTGTTTCAAAATTTCCCAAATTTTGTTGCATTTTTCTTTTTTAGATTATGAATTTTACAAATTTTGTCCTTTCCGACTTTGTCCCCAAATCCAAGCTTTGTTACTATGTTAATAGCCCTTCACCTCTTATTTTTTAGCATCCATCTCTCTCTCTCTCTCTCTCTCTCCCTCTCTCTCTCTCTCTCTCTCTCTCTCTCTCTCTCTCTCTCTCTCTCTCGTCCACTAATTTTATTTCTCCTTAGATTTTTTCCTATGATTTTTTATCATTTCTAGGTAAATTTCACCGGATTTTGTTTGAGTCATTTTGTTTCTCCATTGATGTTTTGGTGACTTCAATATTAGTCATTGATGTACCTTGATAATGGGTTCCTTTTCTCTTGATCGGCGATGATCAAGGTGAATCAATAATAATTTAAAGTTAACTAAGGCAAAGAAATATACTCTTGAAAAATTGAATATGCCATAATTGAAGTCTAAAACAAGAGAATTATATCATCTTGTTCAAATATACTTTCCCTCTTTGTATCTAATGGACTGATGGTTAGGATTAATTTCAATAAATGTGATGTTTGCTACGTGTTGCTACTTTCTTTGAACGAATATCATGACCTTCCAAATGCAAAGATGTTTCCTTATCCAATTAATACTTATAGGGTGTCCTTCCTTGACAAAAATAATGACATGTAAAATTGTTCATATATTAGAGCCATCCTATAGGCTATCCATTTGAAAGTACATGTTCTAGCTTTAAAGAAATGTCAATGAGCTTCTATATGGGACTATGTAATTGAGGATAACAAATTATGAATAAACTTATTCAAGAAAGTAAAACTAGTCTTAAGTTGAACCAATGTCCTAGTAGTTCTTAGCCTTCAAGTTAACTAGTTTTTTTATCCTTAATTAAGCTTTAAAGTTGTAGCATCTTTGACAATAAAAATTCTCATCATTTTAATTTTAGTAGAGGCTCATGTTTTATATGAATACTCATTATTCAAAAGCTATTGACATGTAATACCTCTGTTCAATGAAAACTCTCATCATTTTACTTTAGAGCTTTTATAAAGTGATTATATGTGTTGCTTTTAAAGGCATACATGTGGGTTCAAATGGTTATTGATCCAAACCATTCTATAAAAGCCTTATAAGCCCATTCACTAAATGTTGTGGGTGATTTGCTATTAGAGTTGATTCAATAGTCAATTTGAGGATTTATCAACACCAATCACCTTTTCAAAATGTTGCATCTCACTTACCCCAACTAATGTTTTTAATAATCAAACTTAATTTAACAACTTTAGCGTATAGTACATAATAATTTATTAATTTATTACAAGTTCATGCTTAATATTAATGATAAAAATAATATTGTAATAATAATATACTCATAATTTATTTCAAAATGTGGATAATGCAATGTCATAAAATGCCAAAAATAATAACTTAATTGTCTATGGAAAGACAAAACTAGATGCCCATGGACATAGCTGGATGTCCACATAAAAACAAAACTAGACATGCATAGACATTAGCTTGGACATTGTTAAATACCAATTGACAACCCCTCTAGAAAATTGTTATATTTCTTATTTACCTTCCCTTTAATACTAACTAGTTTGATCCACAAATTCTTGGGAGGTGTCAAACTTAAGAGGAGAATTTTCTTATGTTCAAAGATCAATATCATCTAATCCTAGTAAGGGTTTATTTGGTAATATATTGGTGGTATTCCATCGGTTCCTCTAAATGTAGATCCTCCTTATTCTCAAACACCCATTCCAACCATCTCTCCAAGGAACCCCTAAAACCAATTCAAACTCTTCAATGAATCCCTTGCTGACTACATAAAATCCAGCAACTTCTCCCACTCCCTCTTCATAACAACCGCCAATGATCCTATCACCATCTTGGTCGCTAAATCCCACCTCAAGTGCTTCAACCTACTTAAATTCACCAAATCCTCTTCTAGGGAAGATGAAGAAGAAAGGATGTGGAACATATTGATATTGGCACCCTATTTTCCCTTTCAATAGAATTTTTCATTTTGCCTAAAAAAGTCATGCTTTCTTCATGTGCACCCTTTTCATCATCAATTTTAACAACATGTCACTACCTAGATGGTGGAGGATTGTTCTAGGAATATTGGTATTCAATCAATTAACTTGGAAGTTAAGACCCTTCTATGGGAAAACAGATAAATATTAGGGCATCCCCACACAAAAAATAATATCCTAAAAAAAATTTAGTCAACTTTGCTCATTTTGTTTATTTTGGTTCACTTCAACTCATTTTGATCTATATTTTTAATAAATTCTAGTATCTTTCTTATTATTTTTAAATAAAAAAATTTCTAGATTAGTGACTAGAATTTTATTCCAAAATAGGTGGAATCTTGGATTTTCAATTCAAGTAGCCAAAATAGATGAAAACAAAATTGACGACTATGGTTTGGACCTTTCCTAGAGTTAATTTGTAACTCCCATCGAAGCCATGTACACCAACACGCCCTACCACCTATCCCTGATGTTACTTATTTGAATGATTAAGGTAGCTCTTTGATCCATCAACCTACCTTTATCAATTTCTCAAGAAAGCTAACTACCAAGTTTTTGTGGAAATTGATCTTACAAATGGGATGCTTGTGGGCATGAAACTAAAATCACATTGACAAATTCTTAATGGTATGAATAGAACACGATCAAAATCATGATAGGTGTACTTGAAGCTATTCCTGTAACAGGATCGCCTTTGGTTGAGAACGTTAGCAAAATTTAGATAATTTTGCTTGACCAACAAAAATTCGTGATGGAAGACAATTTTTGTATAGTTAGATTCTTTCCTTTAGTTTTGTTAATTTTTGGGATCCCTGCGCTAGTTGCTAGTAATATTTTCATTAAGAAAGGTCATGTTTTAGTTTCATATTAGCATTACTCAAAAAGGAGAATTCAAAATTAAAATAGGTAGAGCATATATTTTCAAGTACCTTCATAAGTTTCACCAGTGAAATTACTAAGAATAAGCATGTCCACTACTTACACACTAATAAAGTAAGGCTGAGAAAGAACAAAACATGCCTTATATACATAGTTTTGAAATTCTATTGTGTATTAAATTAATATTGTCTTTGGGAATTATTGGGAAACCAAGAAGAATCATCTTCTTTTGGAAATCAATACAACACCCACAAATAATACTATAGAATTTTTATGTGAAAAACCCTCATGGTGAAGGGAAAATTCATGAGACCTAGTCCAAGCAAATCTTCACTAAGTAAAAATGGGAACATAGAATCTCTTCTCTAGTAACTTGAGGAATCAAATCTTCAAGAGAAAGATACTTGTAGAAAAATAACAATCAAAAGTGTAAAAACTTCTTATCAATAAAGCCATAACAATCTTCTAAAATCATCGCTGGATAAGCAACCAAGATGGATGTGCGCCATGCACCTTAAAAATCAAGCAAATATGTACCTGTCAAGTGTGGCAAGAAATAGCATGCTAAAAGGATTGAAAGAGGATTATGTTCTTGTCCTTTGTCCATCTTCTTCTTTACTTTTTCCCCAAGATATAAATCAAAGAAAACTCTTATTTTCTTACTTTCTCTTTCTAGCTTGTTTAGCCAAAAGCGGAAACTCACAACAAAGAAACCCACATATGAACTTTTGACTCCCACTTTCTACTTCTTTGTTCTCTCTTCTTTCCCAAGTCAAAAGGAAGGGGGAAATGTATAAGCTCTTTAGCTCAAATTATGTTAGACCCACCTCCTTATGACGAGGACAAATCTCAATAACCTCTCCTTTAATTTATGACAAGGGAACCATCATAACCATGCCCACCACATAGATGCAAAACTCATCCATGTTAATAGGTAAGGCCTTTGTGATTATATCCAAGCCATTCTTGTCTATATAGGTTTTCTCAAGTTGAAGCTTCTCCTCTTAAGGTACGTCCCTTCTCAAATGATATCTAACATCATTATACTTGGACTTCGAATACATAATTAGATTCTTGCTCAAATGGATGATGTTCTAACTATTGCAGTGAACAACCTACTTATCATGCTTCAAACCAAGTTTTTCTAAGAACCTCTTCATCCAAACCGATTCTTTACAAGCTTTAGACTACCATGATATTGATTCCCCTACAAAAGTGAATACATATATAGAAATAGCCTTCCTAATGTCAATATCTCTAACCAAAGACTTACCACCTCCAAAGTATAAGTATACTTTGATAGTGCCTCTAAGATACCTCATGATCCACTTTATAGTAGCTACTCCAATTGTTTATCCGATAGTAGGTGTCGTGCACCCCATGGTGTACATCAAACTTTCTAAAGTTGGGGCACAAGAAATTTTCTTCAATTCTTCTTTTTCTTTCGCATTTGAAGAACAATTCACTATAGTCAACCTAAAATGTTAGTGGATTACTAACAAGCTTTTCATTTTCTATGTGGAACTTTTCAAGCAGTTTCTCAATGTACTTTCCTATCACAAGTGATAATCATGTCCAATGTTTGTTGTGGCAGTCATAAGTCCTTCATTGCTAAGGACTTGTTTAACTCTTTCTTCAATCTGCCAATTTTAGAAATATCTTGGTTAATAACCAACATGACATCAACGTAAAGTAAAAGAATAAAAAAATCCCCATTAGAATTTTTTTATTAATGAACACAATGATCTGAAGACATTTTCTTATACCCATGATTTACCATAAATGAATCAAACCTCTTGTACTGTTCTCTTGGGGCTTGTTTTGACCCATATTGACTTTTCCTTAGTTTACAAACCACATCTTCCTTGCCTTTGAAACTTTTTTACTGTGCCATATAAATCTATTCATAAATCACCATGGAAAAAGGCAATCTTCACATCTAGTTGCTTAATCTTTAAGTTTTTGCTTATAACCAACATTGCTTTGATAGACAACATCTTCACAACTAGAGAGAAAATCTCATCAAAATTAATGCTTTTTATTTACCCAAAACTTTTCGTAATCAACTCTATCTTGCACACAAGTTGTGAGCTCTCGTCTTGTATTTTCAACGTAAGTATCCACTTAATCTTTATGATTTTCTTGAATTTTGATCTCTTTGCCAATCTAGAAATATGATTCTTATATTGTTCCTCTTAGATAACTCTTAACCACTTCTCCTTATCCTTATGAGCTAGACCATCTTAATAGCTTTTCCGTTCACCCTCATATGTAAGCATCACATACTCTTCTAGTAAATGTCTTTCACTCCCTATTTGACCTTCTTAACTCATTTTTCTGCAAGTGATTTTTTGTTGGAGCTGCTCCCCCTTCTTACCATCCTCAACATCATCTCTAGTCTATGTAGAACCCCATCATAAGAATCTTTTTGTCTTCTCCATCATCATTATGAACCATGGGTGGAGGAATTAAATCAATGTCAACGAAGTCATGTGATTGCTCAACCTCTTTCTCAAATTCTTTAGCAACTGGATACAATAACATATAGCTGAACTTCTCATTTACATAACCAAGAAAATGCACCATTTAGTTTTATCATCAAGCTTTAACCTCTCATCTTTAAGTACTTGCACAAATGACTTACAACTTAATACTCTTGAGGTGCTTTTAAAATAAATCCTTACCACTCCCTTTCTAGTACATCTCCATATAGCATATAGCATAGCTTCAACCCAATAGGGTTTTGGTAAATTTGTATGTAATAACATGTGCCTGATTTTTTTCTAGTATATTGTGGTTCATCCTTTTTGCTATACTATTTTGTGGTGCTGAAGGAACTTTTGCTCATGCTAAATACCAAAGAACCTACAATAAGCATCAAATTGCTCTGTATACTCACCACCATTGTCTATGCAAATACCCTTTTAATAGTTCTCGAGTTTTTCTTTCTACCATCCCATGAAAAGCATTAAGCAAGCCAAAACCTGATTTTCAGTTTTCAAAGGATGTGCCCACACTTTTCTAGAAGGTTCATCATTAAAATAATGAAATAAGAAACACCACTAAAACTTGTGACTTTCAAAATCCTACAAAACATGATAATAAATAAGTTCTAGTACATTTATATCTTTTTACTTGAAGAGTTCTTGTGGAATGTACATCTATGTTGTTTTCCAACTAAGCAATGAGTGCATGTACCTAAGGCGTATCTTTCATTCTAGATAAGAGCTACTTCTTTGTGATGATTTCATGTCCCTACTTGCTCATGTGATCTAGTGTGCACGCTACAAATCAATAGATATGTCGTTCGCCATTGCATTTACCTTACCTCTTATACACACGTGTCTACATCTAGAACAAAGTGCACCAACTAGTATCTCTTAACACAATAAGAAACCCTTTGCTAAGTTTCCACTGGTTCTTACCATTGTGACTAGCGAATCCCCTTCATGTAGTTTTACTTTAAAGATCAAAGTCATATGAAGATCTAGCACATGCCTCGCATCCTAGAAAACCAAACAATAACTGATATTGGTCTCAATATAGACAATGCCCGTTCTCATACTTCTTAAAGTGCTACTATTTTCCACCCTTACAAAACCAAGGTCACCCATCTTGTAAGATGTGAAGAATCTTTCCATCGGTTTGCGTGGTAAAAAACACCTATGTCAATCATCAATCTTTATCTTGATAAGTGAGCCTTGAACGTAATCTTTCACCACTTGAAGATATGAAAACCTCTCCTCAGAAAACAAGGATGATGGTTTCTTTTTCTTCTTATTTTTCATCACTCTTTTCTTTATTTTTTTCTCCTTTCAATTTTTTTGTACTCCTTTTTCATGTGGCCCAGCTTGTTACGTTAGAAGAAAGTAACTCGTTTTCTAAATTTAAACCTTTGTTTAGATCTTCCATGGTTGCTAATTTCTACTTTTAGTTCTTCCTTGATTTTTATTGAAAGATTGTTTCCTTTAAGAAAAACTCAATGACTTCCTTCTTGTCTCCTCATACCACAAATTTCTTGTTACTTGACTCATGGTGCAAACTACATGCAATGCAAAATTACTATTAGACACCATTAATATCATCCAACTATTGGGTAAAGAAATAAGAAGTAATAACTCTTGCAATCAATCATCAAGTATCAACTTCATAGAGAAGAGGTGATTCATAATACTTTGAATCTCATTCAAATGATCTACAATTGAGGAACCTTCTCTGTATCTCAAACTTATAAGCTTTTATATCAAGAAAGCCTTATTTCTTGTAGTCTCTCTCATATAACCCTTCTAACTTCTTCTAAAGTGAATATGTCAATGTTTCTGTGAAGTTATGATAAACGACATTGTCCATCCATCCTCAAATGATTTCAATGACTTTTCAGTCGACCTTTTTCAAACCTTCATCAACTATGCTTTCTAGTTCAATCGCATCACCTTTAATGGGTGTATATAGATCCTTATAGTATAACAAGTCCTCCTTCTTTGCCTTATATATCATACGATTATTCTCATTAAAGCTAATTGTATGAATTCTTGTATCCTCCATAATTTACACACCAAAAATTAGATCGAGCTGGAGTTCTAATATCACTTGTTACAAACCAATAACTTTTCCATTATGTGCAGATCAATGGAACACCCACAAATAATAATATAAATGTAATATGCAAAAGCACAAATTTAAGTAAGCAACGAAGATCAAAACATTAGAATTTTTAAGTGGAGAAACCCTCAAGGTGAAGCACAAAACTATGAGACCCAGTGCAGGCAAATCTCCACTAAGTAATAACAAGAATACAAAAATCTCTTCTCTAGCAATGATAGAGGAATCTAAATATTTGAGAGTCAAATACTCTTAGAATAACAATAACTAAAAGTGTGAAAACCTTTCATGAATAAGGTTGAAGTAATCATCCAAAATCACCTTTAGAAAAGCATTCAAGACCTTACATGTGCACCTGTAACTCAAAAATCAAGCAAACATGTAGCTGCCAAGTGTGGAGAGAAATACCAAGCTAGAAGGCTTAAAAGAGAATTGTCTTCTTTTCCTTTCTCCTCCTTCTTCTCTTCTCCCTTGAAGAGGTAAAACCCTAAAAGAAGACTCCTCTTTTATTACTTTCTTTCTAGCTTGTTTAGCTAAAAGAGGAAACTCATAAGTGAAAAAGCCATGTATGGAGATGCTCACACTCCCACTTACTGTTTCTATCTTCTCTCTTCTTTCTCAAGTCAAAAGGAAAATGAAATATGTATGGGATTTTTAGCCCAAATTATTTGTAGTATCCATCTCCATAAGAGGAGGAAAATTCTTATCAACAACAATGTTTATCTCAACTGATCGCAAATAATTCAGCATCTTTTAAAATATACTTAGTTAGCGTTAAGAGTTGTTACATTCCCTTTATTCAAACATTAGATGACTCTTCATTCTAATCACGATGTTTTTTCTCATTGAATCTAGACTATAGTGGAGTGTTACATGCACTTTTCTACCCATCCATTTCTTGTGATCAAAAGTACAATTTGTCAAATGCTATGATCATGTAATTCTAAACAATTTATGGATTACAAGACACTAGATTAGGAGCTAGTTTAAACCTGCTCATCCATTGGAGGGCACCTCATGCAAAAGTGGGGTCTATTTGGCAACTTGTATTGGTGTCCCCCTCTAGGGACAACATTTGTCCTCTATATTTTGCACTTCTATGAGCTACTTATCGACCCTCATAAATTCTCTAAAACCACATTATAAATAATTGACTTACAATTTGCAAAAAAGTTACCAATGTCTGCATATACTAATCTTCAATATGTGAAAATTTGTAATACACTAAGAGAAGTTTCCAATTGCACTCTCAATAGGACTAGTCAAGTAAAATAAATTTGAAAGATTGATCAAGTGCTATGTCATACGCACAAGCACAACAATGTGAATAGATGATGATCTCATGAAACATTTTGTGAACCATATGATGTAAATGTCTCCACATTATTTCCCTTTACGGTTTTACTTCTTATATTAAAGTGAACATAATCATCTCCTCTCCTTTTTATTCATGATTTGAGAAGGAAAAGAAGAAAGGTTTTTTACATATCCCTCATAAAGTAGAAAAGTCCCATTGTTCACAAGAAGGGAAATGAAACTATCCTCAAAAATACCCTGTGTTTTTTAAGATTTTTAAAAAAGTTGGAAAATTTGTATGAAAAACTATATACTTCTTGAGACTTTTCACAAACACCACAAACTTCAAATTGCAGCAATTGCACCCAAACTCTATACGTGTTTTCAATTCCACCTAATGTTTGGATAGCTGTTAATGGCAATCCAGCATTGAAGTCTTAATTGGACATTTGATTGCCACCATGTTGTTAGAATGATGATGTGGCAATTGTTGTAGTAAAAGAAAGTGAAAAAAGAAAAGGCAAGAAAAGGTCTCTTTCTTGTTCATAAATGTTGAGATATATAGCCAAGTATTGTTGCAAAACTCATTCTTTCCTTATACTGTAAAACCTAGTTGAAGTCTCTACACCATCATCCAACACCCATGTTTCTTTTTTTTCCTCTTTGAAGAATATAGAATCACACTCAAAAGTGGGGAAAGTGCTGGCTACTAACACATTGATCATGCTAACTCTATTCCAAATAGCAAAATGATTCTATGGTAAAATAGTAAAAATAAACATGGAAAAGAGAAATTGCAAGTAGAAGCTCCATGAATTTGCACTACATTGACCTGCCATGTTAGCTAATAACGACAAGACACAATGTATATGTGAAATTCACTAGGTGGACATGCTTTCATATTAAGCATTGCACATCTCCTAGAAAAGCTAGGGCCTCCTTAATTACTTTGTATTTCTTACCATGGTGATCAACCAATCTCATTGCAAGGATAATGTGTCTTTGCTTTGAACGAGAAATTGCAACATCTCTTTGAGCATGTTATTGTGATTGGACAGTATGGAAGAACACATCATCCTCTAAATTTTCAAGTGCCATCCAAATAGCACCAAGACTCCTTGTTTTGGCAATAGCAGCAATATTGTCAACCTTGAGCCCTTTGAAATAAATGAAACTAATGTTTCGATCTTTATTGTCATCTACAACTGCTACATTACTTGGAGGCTTCTTCTTCTCTTAGCAAGCAAAAAAAATTTCAATAGGCCACAATGGAATTAAAAAAATGTACTCTCAAAATAAAATGTATCACATCGCTGAGCTTGTTGTGCAAATCCCTTGTTCTCTCTATAATTGATTCGGGTTCATCCATCTCCATGTAAAATTTTATGAGAATAAACCAAATGGGAATTGGGGTTTCTAGGGTTTGGATATATGATTCAAACCATAGGGTTAGGATTTGGTAAATAATCTAATTGCCCCATCTTGGTTTTGGCTTTTACTCAGATTTCTAAATGGACTACTCAGATTTTTAGTGGGGTTACTCAGATTTTCTCTTATTGTTGCAATTTTTCCTCCACTTAACTTGGTTTCCATTTGGCATTGTCTATCCTTTTTGTTCATATACTAGTGAGGTGGGTTTTTTTAACTGGATTCCAAGAAGCTGTACACAGCAACTATAACCAAAGTTTTTGAGGGGGAATGGTTGAAATGCAAGGAAGATGTTAGAACCTTTTTTTTTTCCTTTTTTTAATCCTTTAAATGGTTTTATTTTCAATATTTAATTTAGGTCTCCTATATCACGGCTCAATTGCAAGCTTGCCAGTCAAACCTCCACCTAAGCAGCCATTTTTATATTGCCATTAATAGAGTTAACCACTATCCAAACATTAGGTGTAATTGAAAAACACATAAGTTTGGGGTGCAATTTCTATGATTTGAAGTTCAAGGTACTTTTGAGAGTCTTGAAAAGTACATGGTTTTATGTACAAATTTTTCAAGTTTTTAGTATTGGGTTTTTTGTTTTTTCTCAAAACGATATTTAGTGCTCAGGACATATGCCCCATTTATATTTTAGATCTCTCCCTATCCTTCATACTTAAGGGAGATAATTTTAATCATTAAGCATTAGCCTCATTTATACTTGACAATATGCTAAATAGTTGTGTAGTTACACACTTTTGAATGAATGGGCATACATTGGATTATCTAGACCATTGATCCAATCACTTTGGCTTTTGGTCTCAATATGAGCCAAACTAGTTTCTAATACCTAGGAAAATTGTGTTCACTTTACTTTCAACTCTCCTTATAGTGTGAGGCTCACTTGTACCTTTCCTTCTACCTCATGTCATTTTACAACAATGGAGGATTGATATCATAGAGTGCGACAATATGGCATGTTACCATGCAATAACTTACTTTTGCATGAATGGTCTCACCATTAGATGATCTTACCCTTGCATTTGATTGCATTGGCCTTGAATATATCATATACCACAAATTATGATGAATGAATCATTAGGATAGTGTTTTCATCCTTGCAGTTAGACCGTCTATATAAATCTTCTAACCGTCATGTTCTTGTGATCAAAAGCATACCTTATCATGTATTAGAATCATCAAGTTCACACATGTTCTAAACCACTAGACATTCAAAGAAAGAGTAATCATGCAAATAGGTTAAATCGTTAAATGGTTGGCTGCCCACACGAAAGTGGGAGATTACTTGGCATATTGTCAAGTACAAGTGGGGCTGATTTTCATTATCAAAATCTAATCCCCCTCTTAGATAAAGGATAAGATGGAATCTAAAGTATAAATGAGGCAAAAGGTATAGTGGAGTCTACTTTCTAAGTAACAAGAGCGATAATCAAAGAACTAGATCAAAAAATTAGATTTGGTCTTTCAATTAGGAATTGTTGTTGGGAACCAATTCTTTCTCAATAGAACCAAACTAAATTTGGTATTATTCCAATTTTATTCTAAGAGAATCAAATAGGAACTGAAACCCAGATCATTGCACTACAACATTCTTATTAATTTATATTTAAGTTCAAACTATTTAAGGATAATTAGTCTTTTTAATTCAATTTCTATAAGATAAACTCTGCCCTCAACATAAATTTGTTGCCTATATAATATGAATGGTAACATAGAATTTTTGGTGGAATTAACTAGAGGAAAAATAAAGACAAGATTTTTCCCGAAAACTCACAAATCAAACTAGTATAGCTTTAAAATTACTCGCAAGCACACATATCAAAGAAATAATTTCACGCAAGAAAAATTGATCCCACGAGGAATTTGACAGACTTTCAATAGATTGGATCTTGTTAAAACCTTTTATTTCTAACCAAAGAAGATGGTATTTAATTGAACTAGCAAAGTAATTAATATTAGAAGGTAAACATGCATGGATTTGGAAAGCACAACTAAGGAAAATTGATGAAGATAATTACTTTCAAAAACAATAAAACTTCTAAACTTTCTAAACAATCTAAAATGCAATGACTTAAGCAAGAATTCTTAGAGTAGAACTAAACTAAATATCACACACTTTAATCAAAGAAACTACCTTAACTACCATGCGCATGCTCCGTGGAGTTGTGCACATGGAACTTGTAAGGATGTAGATGGATGGTGCATATGCTTTTTAGGATTATGCATATGTAATCTAAAGAAAGCAACAAAGAGATTAGTTAAGGTGCAACATGGATTCTAAGCATTAAACAAACTATTCATGATTCTAAGGAGATTTAAGTGGACAAAACTTATAGAATTGGAATGGAAATTTAATTATGAATGATGAGCCTAATGTATGATTGATTGGGCATGGAATTGTGTATGTGAATCAAGTAGTAAACTAATTAATACTTTAAGAACTTTAAGGCATTGAAATCAGTCAAAAGAGTGTACAATAATCATGAACTTTTCATTGAATGGAAAGCATTACAAGTCAAGGTACGCATGGGCATAATAAGCAAGACTTAGGTGTCACTTTTCAAGAACATAAAACTAATCCAAACTTGTCTTCAAGTACTCCAAAACAATCCAACAATCACACTTAATGTAGCACGCATATTCACCAAATAAAAATAAAGAATAAGAGAGCAAAAGAGATGAAGTATGGAGGTAAAAGATGGAAGGGAGTAAGAATATATGCAAAGGGAAAGCAACGAGATTCAAGGCAAAAATAAGCAAGGAAATAAAGGGGATTCAATGGTTGCTTTCTCTTGCCTGTCACTACAAGAGCTAGCAATCTTTGAATCAAAGGAAACTAAGGAAAAAGAGAGAAAAATAATGGAGGAATTGTGCACATAACACAAGAAATTAAAAAAAACACTTAAGGAAAAGAAAACAAGAGGCAAAACTAACCTTAAAAGCTTTGAACTTAAAGGAGAATTAAGGCTTGAAACTTGAATGGCAATTAAGCATCCAATGAAGAAGACACTACATGCTTAAAGATGGCTGAAAGTCTTTGAAGAACAACCAAAGAGGAGGTGTGGTGCTCCCTTGGCTACTAAGGTAAGAACGTGGTGATCTTCTTCTATATGGAAACATGGGATGCCTAGGGTTTTTATAGTGGATTTTAGTTTTTTAGGTTTGCTAGAATTCTACTCCTAAGAGATAAGAGAGAGGAGATAAAGTAGAAATAAACAAGTTATGTTACAAGACTTAGAATAAGGTGATTAGTGCTAGGAAGGTGAGCTTTAAGAGTTGGATGTGGAAATTTTAAGAGGTTTTGGATGAGAAATTCGTATGGATACTAGGAAGGTGGTTGGAAAGTGGTTTTAAGGTAAAAATATGAAATTTTAAGGAGTTTTGTAAGGTGGGAGGCATCATTTTTCAAGGAGGTGCCTTCCCCTTGTTCTCATGTCAATTTCCTTAAAGAGAGGGATGAAGATAGAGAGAGATATGGAGAGAGAAGGATGGGAAGAAGATAAGGGATGACTCTTCTTTTATTGGTCCACTTAGTATGCTATCTTACCATGTGACAAGTCTCATCCACTTCTTGCTAATTATCTCTTAAATTTTCACAATTATAGCATAAGATAATTGCTTGAAATCTTCATCCATTAGTGTAATTCCATGTGGTATTGGCTAAGTTGGTTTGATGGCTCATTGCTTGATGGCTTGAGTGGCTAAATCTATTGGCTTCAAGCCTTGAAGAGCTTGGCTTCCTTAGGTTTCCTTGTTAAATTAGGAAACCTCATGCATGACTCCTCATGCAAAAGTATTGAAAGTGCATGGATTTTTGCACAGGCATATTTAGTTACCTTTGATCTTTCAATTGCCTTCTTGCATGCCTTAGGATCATCTTGAACTTTGGTCAAGCTTTGAAATATTTGAATTTTACATCCTTGCCTTCTAAGTTGATCTTGATCTTCAATTATCTTCTTAGTTGATCTTGGTCGTTCAATCTCCTACAAAAGATTAAAAAAGCTAATTAATACCTAGAAATTTATGATGGATAATATATTTACTCTGCATTAACTTCTAAAGCTATAAGATATTAATTTTTTAAATCATTAGCTCAGAAATGCATGTGTTATGAATTTTAAAAAATCGTAGAAATAACACTATAATTTATAACACAGACCACTAATTGGGTACTAAACTTGAACACTTATCACATCCTCTAACCAGTATTTTTCTAATCCAGAGTAAAACATGCAAAATATCATATAAAAAAATGCTTGTTGTTTTCTTAGGTACTTGTGATTGCATTTAGCATATGCAACAAGTCTTTAAACCCTTATGTTATCCCCAACAGACAAGTTAAGCCTCATAACGGTTTGCAGTGAATATACCCACAAAATTCAATAAGTCTAAGTCCTTTATTTTATCTTTTTTTTTTTTTTTGCTATTCAGCTTATATTAAATATATACCTTTAGCCTGCTAATAAAGATGAACAAATAGGTTTAAAATCCAACCTTTATGCTAAAGATATCTCATTATTTCATTAAACTTTGGCAAGTGAGTGTGTGCTATCTGTAATATAAGTATTAGTTTTCACATCAAATATCACCTAAATTACCATCAAATGTATGCTCTAACTTCAATTCTCACAGGATATACCTGTTATTTAGAAAGAAGTCACTCTGAAAGGTGTAAATCTCTCATTAATATGTAATTAGAATGTTGTTCATCAAGTCCAAAAAATCTCACATATTGCATACAAAAGAAGGATAAGAAAGAATGATAATGGTCTCATGAAAGGATATCAATTGCTAAGAATGTTACATTCTACCAAATTTCTTACTCATTCATAACCATATCTAAGCTATACTTCCCCTAATATTAAGTTAGGGCTTCTATTAGATGAAAAATAAGCTTAAGTAAGGGTTATAGAAAAGAATGGGTACAAAGGTAAACAAATATTGTGTGAAAAATATATAAAGGTCTTCTATCAATATATTCAGGGTATTCATAACTTTTTCATTTTTTCTTATAAGAGTGAACATTCTTCTTTTTCATTGGCTGTCTTTTTCACTTAATTTTATATATAACATTTTAAAAAAAAATTCTTATTTTTAACCTTTTTTATATTCATCTCTTTAATTGTATTGTTCTTCTTTTTTTTTCAAGGTTTTCTTCAATCCTCTCTACATATTTCCAAAACAAATGGATATATTATAAGGGTTCAATATAGATAAAGATTGTTTGGCTAAAAAAGAAAATGCTTATTTTAAAGGCTCATTGGGTTTAACTAGTGGAAAATAACTTAGGGAAGGCTAAAGACTTTGGGTTAAATAATGATTGCCTTTATCATTTCCTAGGGTTCATATGACTTAAAAATGACCATAAACTTAACAGATATATGGTATAATCTTTTGTGATTTCTCAAAAGTTGACCAAGATGAAGAGTAATGAGACCAACTAAGAACTAATGTCCACTAAAGAAAATTTTGAATTTATGTATAACCCTCAGAAAGGAAGAATGGCTCTAAACTCACTTGGGTTATTAGTCTCCACAGATCTTCTTCATGATCTCTAAGTTATATTTTCTCTTCAACTTAAATATATATATAGTTATTTTGTGAAATTAATATTCTAAGTAATTTTTCATGAAACACTTTAGAAAAAGGATAAAATAGTGAATTAATTGTATGCAACTCTATTAATAAGATAAAGTTCAAAAGATAGTTGAATATTCAAAAAATCCAAATTCTCGTCTTTGCAAAAGGAAATTATCAATTTTTTTCAAAAAATTTCAAAAATATAAGAAAAACTTAAAATTCTCATCTTCACCCCTTACTTGAACTAAACATTGTACTCAATGTTTTGAAAACATAGGACTCTTATATGATAAATAAGTGATGTAGAACAATGAGACTCTAAAATTGTTGGTTTTCCTCCCAATAAGCCCTAAGGTTAACATCTTGAGCCAGACATATCCTATAACTAATCTAACTATCCCAAACCTAACAATGAAATGGAAAAAATTTCACGCCATTTCAAAATTTCATGATAGTCAATATACATTCTCCACCTTGACATTTTAGGCCATGGTAAAAATATAGCTTGAAATACCACCATGCATTTAATTTCTTAGGACTAATTCAAGATGAATGGCCTCATTGATTACCAAATTTAAGGATAATAACAGCACATATTCTTTCTCCTTCACCCTTATATCGTCCTGAAATTGGAGATTAAGCTAACTTTGTATTTCCCTAAGAGGGTATTCTTATTTTGCTGGAGACAGAGTAATGGCGGGGCTTAAATCCTTATCAATTTCAAATGTGTAACCTAGACATGGTTGATGTTGGGTCAGAACATTAATTGACTCTTCTTCTTTCTGTTCTACATGCACAAGTAAGATTTGAGGTGGTCCTATATTATTATCTGGTGTTTCGTCAAATAAGTTCTATATGTCCCAATTGGGTACGTCTTTTACGTTGCATGGCTCAAATTGAATTTCAGGAATTGTAGGGGTTTCTACTTGGTCTTGCCATTGAGAAGTGTTCATTACAATCTTAGTGTCTAAAAGTTCATTCTCTTCATCAATGGATGTCTCATCATTGTAATCATAAAAATGAGTAGCACATGACTCAAGTGGATATGTGATAAATGTCTCTAAGGATGGTTGTAAATCTTGTAGCTCAAAAGGAACATATGGTATTTCCATCCTTGTAAATCTTTTAAGGGTTTTCTCACTCTCCTCCCTAATTTGTTTCATTTCCTCTGTAAATTACACCATCTAAGAATGTGTTTGACCCATTTTAGATGATAGCAGCTCTATTTTTTTTGTTACTCGTTGATCAAGCTGTGTCGCTCGGGCCTATCTTTGGATAGTTCCTTCACTCCACGCCATAATTACTCTTTTAGTTTGGAGTTAGTTACTGTTTTTAGTTAGTTTGTTCTCTTCTAGTGATTCTTCATACTCATATGACTCATAATGTTGTGGCATTGGGATATTGGGAAAAGATTGATTAGGCTTGAACCCATGATGGTTGTCCCAATATTCTTGATATTCCTAGTATCATGGTTGCTCATAATGCTTAGCCCATTTATTATAGTCATGATAATCTGTCCCAGTATAATAATTGCTAGGTTTAAGAAATGCACTAGGTGCATCTGCTCGCTCATGATAATATCCATTGTACGTGGAGCCTGATGGCCATGAAGTAGAGAGGTGGAGGTTCAAAATAGGCATAGTCATTATTGTATCGAGGTTTTTGATATGACTCAGTATAAGAATTATTGTACTAAGGTTGTTGATATGCCTTAGAATTTTGTTTAGAAGCAAGTAATCGATCCAATTTACTTTGAATATCCTCCCACAAAGCATCTATTCTATCATTTTGATTGAATCGATCAGGAGTATAGCTTGCCTCTATTTCATACCTATTCTCTTAATGTAATGGCTGAGTGAAATAGTATGAAATTTATTTACTTTCCCCTTCTTGATTGGCCATTGTACCCAACTTTATATACAACAAAACAAATCATTTGCATACGTCGAATGAGTACAATATGGTGCATTCTAACTGAATCTGACTCTAAATGATGCACAATCAAACAATTCCTAATGGTTCACTAACAATGATTGTGCATCATTTAGAGTCATATTTTTATAGGATGTATCATATAATTAAGGTTTTTCTTTCACATTAAAAAAAAAGTACTCATTCATTTATAGAAATGATTTGTTTCATTGTATATAAAGTTGGGTACAATGGCCTATAAAGAAGGGGGTAGTAAACCACTTTCATACTATTTGGCTCTCAAACCATTACATTATGAAAATAGGTATGAAACAGAGGCAAGCTACTACCATACAAATTAGTAGATTGGATCGTGTTTAAACCTTTTATTTCTAGCCAAAAAAGATGGTATTTGATTGAACTAAGAAGGTAATTATTATTGGAAAGTAAACATGTATGGAATTAGAAAGCACAACTAAGGAAACTTGATGAAAATAATTACTTTTAAAAACAACAAAACTTCTAAACTTTCTAAACAATCTAAAATGCAATGACTTAAGCAAGAATTCTTAAACTATAACTAAACTAAAGATCACACACTTAATCAAAAAAACTACCTTAAGTACCATGCACATGCCCCATGAAGTTGTGTGCATGGAACTTGTAAGGATATTGATGGATGGTGCATATGATTTTAGGATTATGCACATGTAATCTAAAGAAACAATAAAGATATTAGTTAAAGTGCAACATGGGTTCTAAGCATTAAACAAACTATTCATGAATTAAAGGGGATTTGAGTGCATGAAACTTATGGAATTGAAATGAAAATTTAACTATTAATGATATGCACGATGCATGATTGATTGGGCATGGAATTGTGAGTGTGAATCAAGTAGTAAACTGATAAAAAAATGTAACCACTTTAAGGCATTGATATTGGTCAAAGGAGTGTGCAATAATCATGAAATTTTCATTGAATGGAAAGCATTGCAATTCAATGTGCGCATGGACATAGAAGCAAATTAATGCGTCACTTTTCAAGAATATGAAACTGATCCAAACTTGTCTTCAAGTACTCCAAAATAGTCCATCAATCACACTTAAAGTGGCATGCATGTTCACCAAAGAAGAGTGAAGAAAAAGAGAGCAAAAGAGATGAAGTATGGAGGTAGAAGATGGAAAGGAGTAAGCAAATATGCAAAGGGAAAGCAAGGAGATTCAAGGTAAAAATAAACTAGGAAACAAAGCGGATTCAATGGTTACTTTCTCTTGACTATCACCACAAGAGCTAGTAATCTTTGAATCAAAGGAAACTAAGTAAAAAGATAGCAAAACAATGGATAATTTGTGCACATAAAATAAGGAATTAAACAAAATACTTAAGGAAAGGAAAACAATGGGCAAAACCAACCTTAAAAGTTTTGAACTTACAGGAGAATTAAGTCTTGAAACTTGAATGGTAGTTAAGCATCCTATGAAGAAGACTTTGAAGGCTTGACGAGGGATGAAAGTCTTTGGAGAACAATCAAGGAGGAGGCATGGTGCTCCCCTGGCTGCTAAAGTAAAAACATGGTGATCTTCTTCTATATGGAAGCATGGGATGCCTAGAGGAATTTAGCTATTTAGATTTGCTAGAATTCTACTCTTGAGAGATAAGAGAAAGGAGATAATGTAGAATTAAGATAATATATGGTAGGAGACTTAGAATAAGGTGGTTGGAAGTAGGACTCTAGGAAAGGGCTAGGAAGGTGAGGTTTAAGAGTTAGATGTGGAGATTTTAGGATGTTTCTATGAGAAATTTGTATGGATGCTACAAAGGTGGTTGAAAAATGGTTTTAAGGTAAAAAATATGAAATTTTAAGGAGTTTTGGTTGGAGGTGCCTCCCCCTTGTTTGCATGTCAATTTCCTTAAAGAGAGGGATAAAGATAGCGAGAAATATGGAGAGAGAAGGTTGGAAGAAGATAAGGGAAGCTCATATTTGATTGGTCCACCTAGCATGCTATCTTACGATGTGATTAATCTCATCCACTCCTTGCTAATTATCTCTTAAATGTTCACAATTATAGCATATGATAATTGCTTAAAATCTTCATCTAATAGTATAATTCTATGTGGCATTGGCTAAGTTGGATCATTTTGAGAGCTTGGGTGGCTAAATTCCTTGGTTTCAAGGCTTGAATGGTTTGGCTTTCGTAGGTTTTATTGTTAAACTAAGAAACCTCACACATGGCTCCTTATCATGCAAAAGTATTGAAATTGCATGGCTTTTTGTATGGGCCTATTTAGTCATCTTTGGATCTTTTTATTGCCTTCTTGCATGCCTTAAGATAATCTTGAACTTTAATCGAGCATTGAAATATTTAAATTTTACATCCTTGCCTTCTAAGTTGATCTTGATCTTCGATTCTCATATTAATTGATCTTGCTCATTAGATCTCCTACAAAAGATTAAAAACACTGATAAGTACCTAAAAATTTATGATCGATGACATACTTACTCTAGATTAGCTTCTAATGCTACAAGATATCAATCTTTGAATCATTAGCTCAGAATACATGCGTTACAAATTTTCAAAACAAAAAAAAAAAAATCTAGAAATAATACTATAATTTATAACACATAGACTACTAATTAGATACTTTTTATACAAAATTTAACACTTATCACAAGCCTTTAAATCTTAGGCCCTAATTTCTCTCTAGCATCAATGTAGCCAAACGTCCAAACTATAACTCTTTACTCCGGTCTTTTTATATCTCAATTCAAAGCTTGGACATTCTTTTCTGTCTTGACCTATAACACTAGTTTGATTGTTGGAATCCTTAGTTTGTTTATACTTTCCTCATTGGCTAATGATTGCTTTGAGGAATTATAACAGCTTGTCTTTATTGATATTTTCAAAGTATGAGTTTCAGGAGCAAGTATAGTTAAAGAACTAAATTTTAACTTTTCAAGACTATTAAGTAGCTTTTGTGCATGCAAGATATTTAATCTTAAGTAACTGCAAAGGAAAGAGAATATATTAAGTTAATGTGCCTAGGAGATATATAGGTTCTTGAATAATTATTATATATGATAATACATTTTCTTGGGCATGTAGTACTTTGAAAGAATTCATAGACCAACTTACATTTTCATGACAGTAATTGTTACCGTGAACACTTTCATTTAACTCAAATAAACATTCTATAATTAACTTAGGACGCAGAAGGTAAGGAGTAAAAATCGAACCAAAATCAAACACTTTAATTTTGGCCCTGCAGGCTAGAACCGAAATCCAAAACGGTTCAATTTCAATCCTACTAATTTCTTTATGAAAGAATTTCAAATGTGGGGGGAAGCAAACCACAACCAGAAGGTTGACACGTCTAGACCCAGGCCCATGTCAAGACATTTATGTGGATGTTCCTTCACAATCGACTGCCAGCAAAATCAAACGTGTCATGGACCCCAGATCAATTGCGTTGCATTTTCAGCCAATTTTACGAAGAGAAACCGTTGCATCTCATTCTGCAATGCCCAAAATTTCTCCCCCTCGAGAGAAAAGATAGTTTTATTTTTTATTACAATTACCAACAACACACACACACACACACCTGTTGAAAGCACATGCCTGTTAATCAGGCCAGCATTCTTTGAACTCTGTAAACTTAAGAGGCAAACAAATTAGCAACTTCCGTACGATGCAATAATCAATTTGTACAATCCAAACAATCTGTCGTCTGCAATCTATTCTAAAACATGGATGATCACTTGGCAAGCCCTACCCTAGGGGGCCACTCAATTCTCTTTTGATGGATCAGCCCTTGCTAATTCGGGTCCCGCTGGCAAAGGACCGCTGGCAAAGGAGGCACATTACGAGATAATGAGGGCGATTTCATCGCTGGTTTTAGTATTTTCAATGATGAACGTACCATCAACTTTGCCAAATTATTAACCCTTCTAGCTAGACTCAAAATGGCGATTCAAAACACGTAATCAAGCAGATGACCCACCAAATGAATCAGGCATGGACAATGCCGTCGGTTGCGACTTACTGCATGTTGCTCTGCCGTCAGTTTACGTGTTCATGGTTAAGGCAAAGGGAGCAGAATATGTGTTTGGAAACAACTGTAAATAAAGTAGTGATTGGAAGAGTCTAAAATATGGCTCATTTAAGAGTTTTTATTATAAAAATGCTTTAACTTTTTTAGTTTTTTCAGTTTAATCCTGGCCTTCCATGAAGTTTTTGACGTATTCCAAACTTTTCCTATACTGACGCGGATGTGAACGTGACTCCCGACTGCCATGACAACGGAGAAAATGTTTTAGGAAAACAAAAAACAAAAAACCCAAAACCCAATTCTTCCTTAAGAAAACTCGGTGAAGAGATGGTTTCATCGGTTTCATTTGGAAAGGAGCCCTAATCTGGCTTTCTCCCATGGCTTTCTTGACTATATTCATGAAAATTCTAGTATTTCCTTTGTTCTGGGTTCATGACTCCATTTATCGAAAAATCAAACTAGTACGACTGCATATTATAGACCCCATGAGGCCCATTGCTTTCCCAGACCCCACAAGTCAATGCAGTATTTCCTTTTTACTTATTACGTTCCCCCTGACCTTGAACTCCTTTGACATCATCATTGGAGTTTTTTTATAGTTGGCCAACCTGAAATTTAAACCATTCTTGCAAGTTTGGGAAAAAAAAAATATATATATATTGATTTAGAAAAGCTTTCTTTTTTTTTTAATGGTAGACAGAAACCTTACACGTGCACACCCTGAGAGTCTACAACCTGCAACCTTCAAACTGAAAACTCACTCTTGCACCACTGTCCCACACAGACCTTAGATTTAGGAAAGTAAACCTGACGCAGTTGACATTTTTTAGTTTTAAAACTTTATCTCCACCACCATGGCACTCAATAGCCACATGGATGACACATACACATTCACATCTTTGAAATAAATGGAAGAACAAGAAAAGTGCAAAAGTTTTGGGATTTTATGATAAAATTCCCTTATTTAAATATAGAAGTCTCGCTGAAATAAGTTAGAAACCCCAAAAACAACGGTAGAAAAAGACCGCCTTTTTTCTACTTAAATAAACCAAGAACTTTCAACGCCGAGAACTTTTTCCCCTCTCAGCGTTAGCTCCAGCGAAACTCCAGCTTCCTTCTCTAACAAGGATCCCTGGCGTTTGTTCTCCCTCTCTCTCTCCAACAAGAAAACACATCCTCATCATCGGATCTGTCTTGGAGATATTGTCGCTTTTAGTCTCTCTTTCCCTCCAGATCCGGCGAGGTTCAACTAGAAAATCCATTGCCATTGCGGAATCTATCTCTTCCTCAGGCTAGATCAACTATGACCACCATAGATTGGTCTTTCTCTTCCTCTCCTGTCTCTATTAGGTCAAACAAAAATTATAAAAGCCCTTCTTGTAAAATTTAACAAAAAATAACATAAAGTCTGGCCAAACATGTCAGTTATAGTTTTATTATTATAGTGTTGAGGTTCTGAAAGCAAAAGCTGAAAAGTCATATCAAAACGAAGTCTCTTAATATAAATCTTCCTGTTTTCATTTTTTTTTTTTTTTTTAAAAGAAGAAGAAGGTATTTTATTTCTCATAGCTTTTATGAACGACAAGGAAAAGATTGGATTGAGTTCGAGCAAATAGGAATAGGGTATTTTTCCTTCGGTATTTGCAACCTTAAAAGATAGATAAAATCACAAGAGCATATCTTTATATATATATATATATATATATATATATTAAGGCTGCAGATACAAGGAAAATGTTTCGCTACTCCAGACTCAAACAGCCCCAATAACAGAAATCTCCAACCGGAAGCTTCGAATATGTTGAGACTTAATTGTACTAAGAACCATTACATGATAAAGTACCTGCATACGTCACCACATATCTCGACCTCCTGTCACAAGTAGAACCGTAGTCCACCGCATGTCTGAATAAATTCTCAGAGAGTAAAAGAGCACCAAGAACAGGAAGGTACGCCAGAAGAATATGAAGAAAGGATCAGAAAATAAGGTAAATGAGTGACTGAGTGCATCCTATTCTGATTGGCCTGGACGCCATCTAAATCTATAAGAGGTTGGTGCATAGGGTGCATTATCCATTATCATTTCTTCATAGAAAGCAGATCAAACAGTAGCTCGTCCTAGGAGGGAAAAGAGCTTTTAACAATTGATTCTTGTAGAAAGTTAGAAACTACAAATGGTAAAGGACCAATAAGAAGGTGGATCTACTGAATCTTTATGCATCATCCGTCCATATATACACGATGTTTTATAGGAAGTGAGTATGCACCCCACGTACATATATGATGAGACTATAAATAAGATCAGTCAAGTGCTACAACGAAAGACTGTTAAGTAACGATGCCCAATCAATGCATCTCTAATGAAAACACAACACTTGAGCTTAAATAGGCCAAAGAAGAAAAAGCTTCTGATGTAAGTAGATATACAGCAACAATTTCAACTCAAATGCAAGGAGACCAGCGACTAAGATGTGAAATTTGAGTTGCCTGTGAAGATGGATTATCCTCACGGCGATGATGTAGATAAGCCACCAAAACTGAACCACGATATCTTCCATCTTTGCTGAAAAACCAATAAGGAATACTTAACGCAAACCTTTCCCAACAATAAACCTTTTTGCCATGCTCAAACTAAGAACAAATAACATTATACAAGGATGAGCTCCAAGCCTGACTAGATCGGAGGAAAGAGAAAAATATATATTCAAATAGAAGTCAATCAATAACAGCAGAAAATGTTTACACGTTCGGCAACTCTTCTCATTCCTTTTTCTTTTAAGTCCAGCCAGATGGTGGTGTGAACTTTCAGAGTGACAAATTGAAAATTCATCCTACTAGCAAGGTGGAAGTGAAGAATCCTTCCCACTACACACCTTTCTAATTCTCAAGCCCAAAAAATGAATAAAATTCCATCACTGCTAGGAAAGGGAGCCTTGGCACAACAGTTGAGTTGTTGCCGGACAGATTCGATGCGTAAAAAACAGCCTCTAGCAAAATACAAAGTAAGGCTATATACTATAGGCCCTTTGTGGTCCACCCTTTCCCTAGACCCCGAAGCAAACAAGGGAGCTTCCTGCAACTGACTGCCATTTTTAGTCCATCACTGCTAGGAAGCACACCATGAGAATCTACATTGTCAAATAACCATAGTAAACCCACTTGCCAACTGCTCCATTAGCACCGTATGCACTGAATTGTCCATCTTACTTGGAAACCCACATTATCAATCAACCAACATATAAGAACCTCAACCAAATCCATGTTTCTCAATCAATCAACATAAAAGAATCAAGACCAGCCCTAGAATCTCCAACCATCATGACTATCAAGGTCTAACCAGAGAGAGAACTCATTGACCCAATGCTCGATGTGCCAAGCATATAACGGAAAATTTGAAAATCCTGGACATGTCTGTATATGATTCATATTCACTTGCTAAACCCATACCAACCATTATTCCCTCATGTTAGAATTCGGTAGCAGATCCTACGAAGTTATCAAAGATAAAAGTGAAGGGTTGCACAAAAGCAAGTCATCCAATCAAGACATCATTAGAGGATGATCTCTGACAACTAGCAAGTGTGAATGAAACAAATGAGGTGGACTTTCTAGCTGAAGCAAACCTTTCTGTTTCTTTTACCCTTTCTGTTTCTTTTGGTAAGCAACTGAAGCAAATGTTCCCAAGAAAAGTAAACCAACTGACTGAAAGCTAGCTGGGTGAATTGATTCAAAGCTTGAAGGTGGCACCTTGAGATTATTCATTTGCAGTTCACTTACCATAGCCTTGTCTTGTGCTGCCCTATAGAGGACTAGCAAAAATACCTAAAAGCAGTCGCAGGGTTCTATGATATAATTATCGGGGCAAAGAAATTACTGGGTTTTGCTTGGTCAAATGCCCTTACTCATTAGTGTGCAAATGGAGACCAAAACATTCATGAGAATAAGGGTATCACTGACAGTTGCATCACTTGATTTCCTCACTCCAACAAGGTCTTCCACAGCAGATATTCCTTTTGAAAGAGTTTAAAAGTCCAATTAGAAAAAGTTTGAAAGGAAGCTCTGACCCTGGAAGAGGTGTAAGCATTTGTCGACAAAGTTCTAATATACAAACTACTTTGATGAACTAGCCTATCTACTTAAGGTCATAGCACCCCCAGCTACTGTTATCGAGATACTTGCCTAGGAAAATGACATGGAGATGCAGCTGAATACATGCTAGGAGACTGTGTATAACATGTCGCACATCTCCTTCTAATTTGTAAAAGAATTGCTTAACGTCTTCGTAACTTGTAGGAGAGTTGCTTGATTTATGGGTACTTGCAATCAACTTTAATAAAAAGAAAGAAAGGAAGATGCCATAGTTAGTGGGAGAGTTGTTCCAACGCGTCCAACTCCTATTTGCAGTATCTAAAGATGCGTAGTCAAAGAATGTGTTTCCCTAGCAACACTTATCTGAAAGACTGCAGAGAACTTCATGTGGAATCACAAGAAGAAACCCAGAATTATCGTCTGCTGAGCTGAAAATGAAGGCTTCTTGGTTTAAAGAAGCTTACAACAATGAAAAAGGAGCATGGAATCAAATAGTTATTCTTGGTGGCACATGTAGGACATCGTGAATTTTGGCAAGCTGTGCAATGTGAAACTATCATTCTTATAAAGTTTCTCCATGTCACATATAGGTTCCCTACTAGGGATGCAAGGGTGTCCATGTATGATAAGGGCTGGAAATTCTCTTCATCCATTAGGTTCAATAGGAATTGAGGGGGGAGGGGGGAGGGGGGGAGAGAAGAAGAGATGAGGGATTAGCCCAAAGGATCGTGTACGGTTTCACTTGGCACTATTTATCTGGGAAAGGATGCTACTTATAAGCACTATATTAGAGAGTGTCCTCCTGTGACCACCTTCTGTTAGGCTCATTTTACATATTCATCAAAAGGATGTAGGCACGAGCTGCTTCATAATACAGGGCATGGTGAATCTCCACTTCTTGTGTTATGGATCTTATGGTGTTATGTGCAACAAGATTACCTAATAAAATTCTTAGAATGACCCAGGATGAATAGCAGGTATTTCATCATCAAGATATGTCTCGTGTATTGTGCAGTGACAGATCAGGTCATCACATTCTAATCCCCTGTCTTACATCATGTTTTAAAGCTGTTTGGTGTACATATGATTGCTTGCTTTAATTGAGGACATTGTGAGATTATGGGCTCTCTCGCTCTATGATTGAGACACAAAGCCTTGTGGAATGGATATTGGATACCATAAGGTCAATGTAAAAAGGATACAGCCAGCAATTTTTCAAACATTCAGCTACACCCATATCCCATTTAAAAGGATTGGTGTGCAGCATCATGGTCTAGTTTATGTAGGTCTTGACCCTTGGACATTTAGCTGCCTAAGATCCCGCTGAAGCGATTTTCTACACAAAAGTGGTCCGTGATTTACTCTCAGATCCTTGATGGTTAACTTCGCTAGGTCCATATCCATCAACTAATGCCCCAGGAGAGGAAGTGATTTTATTTTATTTTTTAAGAGAGAGAAAGAGAGAGGCATGCATAGTCTGGATACTGGCTACCCAGGTGAAAGACTCTTTGCACCACTGCCATAGGAGGCTTTGATGCTGTTTCATTTTTTTTCCTGGGCTAGGAGAGCAAGTGCAAAATGGAGTTAACTGGGCTGTTGAGGGCCATTAGTTACCCTTAAATCCAGTGAATCTGAGATGCGTGCTATGTTTCATTGTCTCGAAGTTAATGTCAACTTCTTCCTCCAAGCATAATCCATTCTATGCAATCCCACTACTTCACCGCTGACTGTAGAACAGGAAGGACCCACGTTGGAGCCACTTATATCATTGAAGAGGCAACCGCTGTGGAGGCTTTTCTTCCGCTGAGTCTGACTTTCGACCTATTGTCAGGTTAATACAGTTTCCACGGTTTGTTTGTGATTATTATTCTATTGAGTAATTGATGTAACATGTTTCTGTCATCTGGTGTTGCTTTATACCAACTCATCCATGAGCTTGGCTGTTTCTATCCCTACTTGCATTCTAATCAACTGGCTCTATCTAAACTAAAAATAAAAATAGTCCATATTTGCAGGCATGTTAACATACCATTAAAATGAATAGTGCATCATGGACAACAACTACAGTTGATCCTCACACTAAAGCCATATAAAACATTCAATTCTAATATCTTAACACAGAGTAAGCAGAAGGAAACGCAAAAGAAAACCCAACACAACGGACATCGATTCTTACCAAAGAGAATTCACTTGTATTCAAACGATGGAATCGGCGTACTTGGCGTGTCAAAACTTTCCAAAACCTTGGTCTTGCTCTCACTACCTTCCTCCTTCTCCTGCTTCTTCCCACCAAAAAACCCTCCAAACCACGATGAAGATTCTCCGGAATTATCAACAACCGGAGCCTGAGATGGAGCCTGCGGAAGTCCCCCCGGGAAACCCGCAGGCATGCCAGCAGGCATGCCCGGCGGCATAGCCGGCATAGTTTCTTCCATTGGAGGCAAAGGCTGCGGGCTGAAAACCTTATTCAACATGATCCCGGCCCCCTCGATCAGAGCCAACAAAACCCCGCCGAAGAGCGCAGCTCTCGAAGCTGGCCCCGGTCCCTGTCGCATCTGCAAGAATCCGCCAGTAGCAGCACCGGCGACGATCGAGTTCCACGGATCTTCTTTCTGGCGGACGTAGACCATTGTGCAGTCGAAGGCAGAGAAAAGACCACCCCAGACGGCGAAGCTGCCACCAACCCTGGGGGCGTTCATTCGCACGGCTTGAGAACCGCCGATGAGACGATCGCCTTTGGGGGAGTTGTAGACGCCTTTCAAGAAATGAAAGACGGAGCCGCCAACGGCCCCCATACCGAACGCGCCACCGACGTCGTCTAGGATTCTGTCCGGGCACGGTTCTCGAGAAGTTTCCGGCGTTCCCATGAGAGACAGAGAAGGACAGAAACCCTAGATTTTCTGAGAGAGAGAAGGGGGGCTGGGGTTTGAGAACGAAAGAAAACCTAGGGCTTTGAGGCAGCTAAAAGTTGCTCGGGCAGGGAAGCAACTGCAAATGGCGAGGAAGAGGGGAATTAGGTTATTGGAAGAGGAAAGTCGGAGGCAAGGAGAGTCAAACCGCCACCAACTTACACGTGCGTGTAATATTTAGGGTTTTTTGGCGCAAGAATTCGGAGGAAACTATCTGTGGGCCTAATTCACAGCCTACTAAGACTATCTATACCGTTGAAGTTTGGGCCCACTGAATGAACGCTTCAGAATTGGGGCCTAGTAGTGCCCCTTTTTGTTCTTCGCTGAAAAGGACACTTGTGCTCTATGCTGCCAGAGCGAACCATGGCTTGCTGGCCAAGATACACGATGTGACTAGCTAAGTGCAGTTTTGAAAAGGGTTTTTTCAAAAATGCCATTAATTTTTGGCATTTTTGCAAGAAAAATCCAACAATTTTCAAATTTTGCAAGAATGCCATTAAGTTTCGAAAAACTTTGAAGAAATGTCATTTTGTTAGGTTTCCTTTTCCTTTCACAGTTTTGCTTTTTTAAATTTCAATAATGCCCTTGTCGATTTCTCCCTCTGAAGACATTGGGTTGCTTATCCAAATTAAGAAGTTTGCAAGTTGAAACGAAAGGAAAAAGGCTGCATAAGAGCTTTTGAAATGCAACTTTGGATTCGAAAACTCTTTGCTAAATCAGAGCAAATTGAATAGAAAGATTTGCAGAAACTCTAGGGTTTCTTTATTTGGCGAGGTTTTTCAAGGATTCTGGAGAGTTTTCGGTCCACAAGCTTTTGAAGGAAAAAAATTTCGACTGTTGGGAGGGCCGAGACTATACAAGTGGTACATGCTACATCAGTTTTCACGTGCGTGTACTAGCAAATCAAATGCCACATAATACACTTTAAATCTCGTCCGTGATTGTCTAAAATTTGGGTACAATTGCAAGCTGTCTAAAAGTGCATGACGCAATTGCTGTGAAAATGAACTCTGGGGTATTACAATTCACCAAAAGTACAAGGTTTTCTATACAATCATCCATCTTCCTATTAGGGGTGGCAAATCATGTCGCAAGTTATGTTCGTATCGTGTCGAGAGTAATTCATTATAGTATATGGGTTGACACGAACACAATCCGCTTAATAATTGTGTCAAGAACCCGTGACTTGAACACGACACGACTCGCGTAACACGATTAAAAGAATGTAAAATAACTAATATATGATGGTTTTTGAAAAACGGTCATATATTCCTATAAGAGTATAGTATGATTTTTGAAAACCCGTCCTATATTAAAAGTTTTTCAAAAATCATAAAAATATAGGACGAGTTTTCAAAAACCTTCCTATACTCTTATAGAAATATATGGCAGTTTTTTAAAACTCATCTTATATTGGAGGTTTTTCAAAAACTGTAAGAATATAGGACTGGTTTTAAAAAATCGTCCTATATATTTTAAAAAATCGTCCTATATAGAAAATAGGAATATATAACGGTTTTTGAAAACCCATCCTATATTGATGGGTTTTTTTTTTAAATCATAAGAATATAGGATGGGTTTTAAAAAATTATCCTATATTCCTATAATAATGTAGGACTGTTTTTGAAAAACGATCCTATATTTTCAACCAAATTGGTTAACAGGTTGCGAGTCAGATGGGTCAACACAACAAATTAATAGGTCGCGTGTCAAATAGGTCAACAAGATGGGTCAACATTGATTGACCCGAACACGATACGATTTTTGGCAACCCAAAAATAACACAAACACGATAAGACTTGACCATAACCCACTAAATCAGTGTTGAGTTTGAGTCGTGTTATATTGTCCTATCATATTTTGCCACTCCTACTTCCTATGCAAGTACAACTTTTTCAATTTTATCCACATGAGGAAAGAAATGCAAAAGAGGAAAACTATGGCAAAACTCAAGAGGCTTATCACAGTACATTGTATAAATAAGTCAATAACATCACAATTCAATTTGAATTCACAGAGAGAATAAAAAGAAGAACAAAAGAACCATCACAATTTAGCTTGAGCATGTATTATCTTTGTAACTCAGATTCAATTTCGGTAATTTTCTGCTTGCTGCTCAATTTCAATTTCAATCATCTGCTTCTTATTGCTCCTATAGGAACCATAGAAGTAAGAGGTGAAACCCCAAAGGCATAAGGCTAGAGCCAAACCCTTCTCTCCTATGAATTTTTCATGGAAGAAAAATGACACCAACAATCTCTGTTAGTGGGAGCAATGTTACGTTAAGAACACCAACAAAGAGTGACAAAGAGCAAAACATGAGTCCCAGATTGCCAATGTACAATAGCTGGAACACTAACGCAGTTGATATTAGCACTATGTAGTACTTGGTCGCCCCAAGCTCATACAATCTTGCTTCTCTAACAATAACCTGTACATCCAAGACATCAAAATGATCAAATAAATAGTTCTTTTTTGTTTTTCTTCTTTCATTCTCTTAGTTCATGACTCCAAACAAGCGACTATACATAATGAAATGTTTTAAGAGGGAGAAATAGACAAGGGCATTACTGGAATTTAAAAAAACAAAACAATGAAAGGAGAAGGAAACCTAACAAAATCGCATTTCTGCAAAGTTTTTGAAAACTTAATGACATTCCTTCAAATTTTGAAAATTGTTGGATTTTCTTACAAAAATTCCAAAAATTAATAGCATTCTTGCCTAAAACCCTTTTGAAAACTTGTCTTACTTGTTTTTGGGTAGATGGTGTAAGAGCACCCTTTTCTAACCCATCACTTTTCTCTCTCTCTCTAAAAAAATCCTCGAAAAAGGTGTATATATTATCGTCTTATTTTTATTGTATTCTTTTTATTTCAAAGTAAAAAACTTAATCTACTTTCAGTTGTGAGATAGAAAATTTACAATAAAAATAAGTTTCTCAAACTCACAGTAAGATTGACAACCAAACTCATTTATTTTCCTAAAGAATTTACAATGTAAATCTAGGGTAAAATATACAAGCCAATCTGGTTTGGAATAGATTGATATGGGTTACATGTCAAATGTGTATAAGTAGAATTATCCACTCTTTAACTGGATCATGAATTACTAACTCATGACACAAGTTACCCAAGTGCAGTTATGGGTCCAACGAGTCACAAGCCAAAAAAAAATTAATTAATTTATTCATCTAAGAATTTGACTAAGTTGAGAAGACTATAAAGAAACATAACATGAATCTAATAGCTCAAGACACAAGAGAAAGCAACCCTTCCAAAAGGGAAAGCAAACAAGGAAAGACGAGGGAACAACCCTAGCATTAGTAAGATCTTTCACACATCTCTCACTGTTGAACTCCCTCACTAGTAAGGGAATTCGCTTCAAAATTATTAGCCCTCTTCATGTGTTTAGACTAAATCTAAAGATGTTCAAGACAAGCATGAATCCTAGCTACTATCTCCCACAACTACCAATGTGGCTCTTTAGAGT
This sequence comes from Warburgia ugandensis, assembly GCA_035236585.1. Lineage (NCBI taxonomy): Eukaryota > Viridiplantae > Streptophyta > Magnoliopsida > Canellales > Canellaceae > Warburgia > Warburgia ugandensis. The sequence goes on from CP141133.1 coordinate 17,855,698, forward strand.
TCAAAAGACAATTGATAACATTCATGAGTCTCCCTCAATGGTGATATTGTTAAAACCAAAGTCTCTATACAACTAAATTGTATAAGGTGAGACCTTGATTTCACCTTGTGGAAATCCCTAAAATTAATTGGACCAACAAAATATATTTTAAAGATAGCCTCATTATCTCTAAGAATGTAACACCCCGAGTCTGGGCTCCCTCAGTAACAATATTGTCCGCTTTGGACCCTGGGCCCGCACGACTTTGTTCTTACCCACGACGGGGTAAAACGCGTTGTTACTGGTTAAAGCCCACCCAAACCCTTATCAATGCCCAAGAACCTTTTCCCTAGCCGATGTGGGACTAACTCTCAAGCCTCACCTTGCTTAGAAGCCTGCCAGCCCTCCAGGCCCACCCTCATCGACCAAGGCTAGCCCTCTCCCCTCCTTAGGGGCCACGCGACTTCCTGTGGGGTTAGCCTGCCACCCTCGAGGTCAGGGTCCCTCTCTGATACCACTGTAACGCCCCGGGTCTGGGCTCCCTCAGTAACAATATTGTCTGCTTTGGGCCCTGCGCCTGCATGGCTTTGTTCTTACCCACGACAAGGTAAAACGCGTTGTTACTGGTTAAAGCCCACCCAGACCCTTATCAATGTTCAGGAACCTTTTCCCTAGCTGATGTGGGACTAACTCTCAAGCCTCACCTTGCCTAGAAGCCTGTCAGCCCTCCAGGCCCGCCCTCATCGGCCAACGCTAGCCCTCTCCCTTCCTTAGGGGCCACGCAACCTTGCATGGGATTAGCCTGCCACCCTCGGGGGTTGAGGTCCCGCTCTGATACCACTGTAACACCCCAGGTCTAGGCTCCCAAAGTGGACAATATTGTTACTGAGGGAGCCCAGACCCAGGGCGTTACAATGGGGCTAGCCTTGGCCGATGAGGGCAAGCTAATGAGGGTGGGCTTAGAGGGCTAACAAACTTCTAGGCTGGCAGGCTTCTAGATAAAGTGAGGCTTGAGAGTTAGTCCCACATCGGCTAGGGAAAAGGTTCCTAGGCATTGATAAGGGTCTGGGTGGGCTTTAACCAGTAACAACATGTTTTACCCTGTCATGGGTAAGAACAAAGCTGTGTGGGCCTAGGGCCCAAAGCGAACAACATTGTTACTGAGGGAGCCCAAACTCGGGGTGTTACAATGGTATCAGAGCGTGACCTCGACCCTGAGGGTGGCAGGCTAACCCCACGCGAGGTCACGTAGCCCTTAAGGAGGGGAGAGGGCTAGCCTTGGCCGATGAGGGTGGGCTGATGAGGGCGGGCCTGGAGGGTTGGCAAGCTGCTAGGCAAGGTGAGGCTTGAGAGTTAGTCCCACTTCAGCTAGGAAAAAGGTTCCTGGGCATTGATAAGGGTCTAGATGGGCTTTAACCAGTAACAACATGTTTTACCCCGTTGTGGGTAAGAACAAAGTTGTGCGGGCCCAGGGCCCAAAGCGGACAATATTGTTACTGAGGGAGCCTAGACCCGAGGCATTACAGTGGTATCAGAGCAGGACCCCGACCCCGAGGGTGGCAGGCTAACCCCATGTGAGGTTGCATGGCCCCTAAGGAGGGGAGAGGGCTAGCCTTGGTCAATGAGGGCGGGCTGGAGGGCTGGCAGGCTTTTAGACAAGGTGAGGCTTGAGAGTTAGTCCCACATCGGCTAGGGAAAAGGTTCCTGGGCATTGATAAGGGTCTAGGTGGGCTTTAACCAGTAACAATGCATTTTACCCCGTCGTGGGTAAGAACAAAGCCGTGCGGGCCCAGGGCCCAAAGCGAACAATATTGTTACTGAGGGAGCCCATACTCGGGGTGTTATAGTGGTATCAGAGCGAGACCCCGACCCCGAGGGTAGCAGGCTAACCCCATGTGAGGTCGCGTGGCCCCTAAGGAGGGGAGAGGGCTAGCCTTGGCTAATGAGGGCGGGCCTGAAGGGCTGGCAGGCTTCTACGCAAGGTGAGGCTTGAGAGTTAGTCCCACATCGGCTAGGAAAAAGGTTTCTGGGCATTGATAAGGGTCTGGGTGGGCTTTAACCAATAACAACGCGTTTTACCCCGTCGTGGGTAAGAACAAAGCCGTGTGGGCCCAGGGCCCAAAGTGGACAATACTGTTATTGAGGGAGGCCAGACCCGGGGCATTACCTAAGATATAACAAGAGCATGTTTTATTTTAGCTTTAAAGGCGAATCGACACATTTGGAAGGGGTGTCGAGCATTTCTAGCCAATGTGATAGCAGTAGATGCTAATAGACCTCAAATTGAGAAGTTAGATGTGGTCAATGAGTTCCAAGACGTCTTTTCAGAGGAGCTTTTAGGACTACCACTGTGAAGAGAAATTGACTTCACCATCAAGTTACTGCCAGGCACGGTTCTTATCTTTAGGGCACCATATAGGATGGCACCTGCTGAGTTGAAGGAGCTTAGAACACAACTCTAGGAATTGCTAGACAAAGGATTCATTAGACCTAGTGGATCACCTTAGGGAGCACCAGTCCTCTTTGTGAAGAAGAAGGATGGATCAATGCGTCTTTGCATTGATTATCATATGCTGAATAGTGTGACTGTGAAGAACCGCTACCCATTACCCAGAATTGACAACTTTTTTGATCATCTTCAGTCAGCATAGATCTTTTCGAAGATCGATTTGAGGTCAGGGTATCATTAGTTGAGAATTAGAGACTTTGACATCTCTAAGACGACATTCAGGACGCGTTATGGTCGTTATGAGTTTTTAGTAATGCCATTTGGTCTAACAAACACGCCTGCAGTTTTCATGGATCTTATGAACCGGGTCTTCCGAGCCTACTTGGATAAGTTTGTGATTGTGTTTGTAGACGACATTCTTGTGTACTCTGCAAGCAAGGAGGAGCATAATGAGCACTTGCGCATTGTTTTGGACACATTACGAACTCATCAATTGTTTGCCAAGTTCAGCAAGCGTGAGTTCTGGTTGGAGCAAGTGAATTTCCTTGGCCACGTTATCTCAAAGAATAGAGTGGCCGTTGACCTAACAAAGGTGGAGGCAGTGATGGGTTGGGATCAGCCCAAAATAGTGACTGAAATTCGTAGTTTCCTTGGTCTCGAAGGCTATTATCGCAAATTTATTGAGGGGTTCTCAAGAATTGCCATGCCTTTAACAGCATAAACTAGGAAAGACACGAAATTTATTTGGATCGATGCATGTGAGATGAGCTTTCAGGAGCTCAAGAGGAGACTTACCTTTGCACCAATATTGGCCTTACCAACGGGCCTCAGTGGTTTCATTGAACAGTTTTAAAAAGTATTGGGGTCCCACAAAGCAAAAAGGTTTATGAAAAAGTGTTAAAAAACCCAAGATGTCATACACTCTCTCTCTCTTTTCTTTTTTCTTTTAATGAGCTCTATTTAAAAAAGAATATCACGTACTGGATTTGCATGTCTCCAAGTTTGCAATACTTTTAGTATAAATTTGTAATACCATTTTTGAGCACAATAGAGGTTCAGGGCAAACAACTTTACCATTAGTGAAGTCCACCACATTCACTTCACTGTTAGATGATTCTCAGCCTTTGGTTCATTCCATATGATGGGAAGTCTTGGTGCAATAGTAGCATTGTCGTCATGTGATCTTGAGGTCACGGATTTAAGACATGAAAATAATTTCTTGCAAAATACAATATAAGACTCCATACTATTAACCCTTGTAGTCTACCCTTTCCCCAAACCCTATATACGGTGGAGCTTGCGCCAGGCACTGCCCTTTTTTATTCATTCCATTTGATTAAATACCAAATTCAGAAGCTTACAATGTGCAGAATTCCACTGTTGGTGTACGGCTCGTCACAATTGACGGTTGCGATCATTTAAAAGTATGGGCCCACCAAATACAAGCACGCACCATATAACAACTCGCTGTACGAATTTTTCAAGAACTCGTATTTTTGTAGGAAGATTCTTCTCTCGTCTTCCTAATTTTGAGATCTAGGGTTTCTTCTTCTGTTTTTTTTTCTTCTGGAAATGGATGCCCTTGATTCCGTCGTAGATCCCTTGAGGGAATTCGCGAAGGACAGCTTTCGCCTTGTCAAGCGATGCCACAAACCAGATCGCAAAGGTAAAAATTCTATATCTGGTTTTTCATCTAATCAATCTATCTTCTTGATATGATTTCTTGCGGATCTTGAAATTATACGTATTTAGCTAATTCATTTCCTTTTCGATGCAGAATTCACAAAAGTTGCGTTCCGGACGGCGATTGGGTTCGTCGTTATGGGCTTTGTAGGATTTTTCGTCAAGCTGATCTTCATCCCCATCAACAATATCATCGTCGGATCTGTTTAGGTAAGGATGGTCGCAACTCCACTGTATTTTTTTTTTTTTTTTTTTCCGTTTGTTGAATTTTGCATGGTGGTCCTACGACTTTGCCGCCAAATATAAATCTGGAGAATGTGGAATATTTCAGCAGTTCTTTTGAAATATACTTTGGTTTGCCAGAATCAGCAATATTGCTTGTGGATCTGAGATTCCTTCTTTTCTTCTTCATTGGCAATGTTCTTTTGAACATTAATTTATACAGGATCATCGAAATTTGTCCCGAGTGTGTAAGAGTGTTGTGTCCGTAGTTCTCAGTTTGTACTGTTCATAGAGAAAAACAGGCTCGAGTCATACCAACTGCATATGGCATGTCGTAGAAACATCCCTAGTTTGAAAATTGAAGGCAGAATACCTTGACTCGATTGTGGCTGGGAGAAGCATCTCATTCTTTTCAATGAGCCATAGATTCCTCTGCCATTAGCCGCTCTGTGTTCTCTTCTTTTCTTTTCTACCTCCAAAGGAAACTAATGTTTCAGCAAACCGCTTAATGGTCTGAAACAGTTATTTTCATTAACAAGTTATCTCTTTAATTCAAATCTTGGATCTTTGAGTTTTGTGCGATTAAGAATTCTCAATATTTCTTAGATTCATGGACCAAATTTGATTCCGTGTGGATCAAATCATAATCTTATAATAAGAAAGAACAAGAGCTCATTCTCAATCAATCCCAATTTTCCTAGGTCCACCTGATGGTATCCAGGTTGAGAGGCAGAATTAATATTATCACTATGGATGGCCCAATATTGAATGAATGAATAAGGGCAGCCCTAGTACACGAAGCTCCCGCCTATGTGGGGTCTAGGGAAGGGGTGGGCCACAATGGCCTAAAGTAGGTAGCCTTACCTTGCATTTTTGCAAGAGGCTGATTCCACGCCTTGAACCCGTGACCTCAAGGTCACATGACAACAACTTTTACTGTTGCGCCAAGGCTCCCCTTCTATTGAATGAATGAATATCTCCTGTAAATGGGAGAGGAAACCCATGTCCTCCCTTTTATAAGGAGTATAGATTGATTTGACAATTCTATTTAATTCTTGATGATGTATGTCAATTTGATGACCCAAACCTCCACATGCTGGGCCCATCTAGAATAGATCATGTCCAGAATTCCTCTGAGTTGGACGATCTATAATTAGTATGAATTTATGGTACAATGGACCAACTGAATAATAGTTAATATTATTCTCCCAATCACAGGTTTGTATTGACACTTGTGTGGACTATTTCAAACTTGAAAGGAATCCAACTTTCATAGTCTGCTGCGCGAGACTTTTAACTTGCATTATGGCTTTTCTTTCTCTAATGAAGCTGTTATTTACTATTTGACTATCTCTTGTAAGTTTTAATTTAGTTTTAAATAGTTGCTGCTGTATGTCACAGGCTGCCCTAGTTGAGTTGTTGCTGTGTGACCTGGAGGTCATGGGTTCGAGGCATGGAAACTGCCTCTTTCAAAATGCAAGTTAAGGTTGTGTACCATAGGCCCTTAGTGTTCCACCCCTTCCCTAGACCCTGCATACGTGGGAGCTTCGTGCACTGGGTTGCCCTATTTGCTATTAATGTTTTTCTTTTTCTCCTTTGATTTTATTTCTATGCCTTATTTCATATCCCTCTTATATCCTTGAGTTTTTGAATGTGCTGCCCAACTAAGTATCAAAAAGAAGCTATGCAAGTCTGCCTGCTTGATTGATGAGTGCTTGTTATCTTAATCTCTTCATCATTGAACTTGCTATTTCTTTCATGGCAGCTACTGTTTGAACCATATCTCTTGAAGAGAGTGTCCAGTACTTCAATGTAATTTATGCTTCAGTAATTTCACCTACATATGCTTCATCATGTTCACGAAATGAAGCTCAGGCCACATATTTCGTCCTCTTACACAATGATGATCCATTTGTCAATTACTCACTCTTTCTTGACAAAGGGATAACATATGCTGCCAAATCTCTTGCCTTCCATTTGAAATAGGTCATTCAAGGCAGTAATGGCCCTTCACAGGATGACTTCTATCCCTTCTTTTCATCCTTCACATAACACTATGTATAAGCCTTTATACCTGTAAACTTAGCTTGTAAACAAGGAAAAGAGACTGAAACTGGGTACTTCTGCTGAGAGAAACTAAAAGAACTCTCTGCTTGAAGATTTAGGAATGGGGATTGGCTAACAGAGAAGGGCAAATGAAAGACAGATAAAAGATGTTTTGTCACAAGATGCAAAAATTGGGAAATGGAGGTTATTGGGCAACGGGGGAAAACACTTTAATAACATTCATTGGAGGATATGGAGTTAGCTTAATAAAGAGTTTTCTCAACTAGAACCTTCTTGTGAGTGCTGATTAGATTTGTGGAATTTGGTGTCTATGTGGAGCTTAATCATTGTTGCTCATGGGGTAAGTAAGACTGTTGGATGGCAATGGCAAAAAAAGTGGAGAAAGGGTTAGGATAACATGAAACTCTCCTTTCCTTTTAATCTCAGGTCTCCTCATTAAAAAGGGCAGCTGGATGCGCGAAGCTCCCGCATATGTAGGGTTCGAGAAAGTGGCACACCACAAATGGTCTATAGTACACAGCCTTAACTTGCATCTTGCAAGAGGCTGTTTCCACACCTCGAAACCGTGACCTCCAGGTCACATGGCAACAACTCAATTGTTGAGCCAAGGCTTCCTTCTCTTAGGTCTCCTCATTCTCAACTAAAATTGGAAGCAAAAGTGTAGCATTTTGCATGGGTGCAAAATGGCTACTATAGGGTTTGTTGTCTTAGCATTCTTATGCAATTTCTAGAAACAATTCTTTGGATCTCATCCTTCTAGACTTGCCACTATTCCTGCTTCTAGAAATTCCTTTTTGCATGTTATTCTTCAAAGGACCTTAAAAGAAGTATTTGGTTTTGGTGTGATCGAGGTGGAAGGTTCTTGCAGGGGATTGACTTGAATAAGATTTGATTTCCTGCCGTTGGTTCTAAGAATATTGCCCAAGCAATAAGTGTCATTATGACTTTATCCAGTTTCTATTGATTGATGGATACATGCATGAGAGTGCGTTGATATCTATAAGCATCAAGACAAATTGGTTTCTTTGGTGGATTTGGTTCTTTGCTGGCAACTAATGATCTTTTTTATCTTGCAACATGCCATTGCAATGTCCAAATTTACTGTTTTCCCTTCTACAACCTAGAAGCATTGGTACAAAGTCCTGGTTTGGTTGGATCAGTTTTCTTTATTTGCAATCAATAACCTTTTCATTTTTAATGTCCAGATTTACTGTTTTCCCATCCACAATCTAAAGGCCTCCAATATCTTGGTTTCTCTTGAAACTTTCAAGAGAAAGGTTAGATTTTCATTGAAAGCTTTAAGGAATATGGTGGCTGCAGGGAGCTCATGAATGGAAGAATAAAACTATTGAGCAAAATGATAGCTTACCCACTGCAGAAGTAGATATTTAGCTTCTGAAAATGATGGTACATAAGATGTTTCAATTCGATTTGTGCATTCTGTTTCTGGTTCAAGTTCTTGGGGATGCCAATATTTGATGCCATGGAGGGAAAAGAAGAGCAGAGAAGGGAAAGAGAGGAAATTTACAGACAAATTTAATTTAATTTCTCCGGTCGAGATCCTTCCAGAAAATGTCTAATTTCTCTATCATCAATGGAAGGGCATCTTGGTTGCGAAAGAAGAGAGCTATGTGCTTTAACTATAAGTAGGACCCATGTGTAGAAGAAAGAGCAATAGTCCGTTTTGTCCTTTAGAATTCTTGGCAATAGCAAAACTATTCATGGCTATGGCATTTCCCATTGACACCTGATGCTTGAACTAAAAGCTCAGGGTTTTAACTTTTAATGGACCAAGTGTTGGACAAACTTAACCATTACGCATAAGAAAAAGTTACCTTTAACAGCTGCAGTCCATCTCTTCCAACCTGCTTGTTTGGCCTTTTTCATGCTATTGGTGTCACGTTTGCAGTAGTTATGAAGTGATTAATAAATATACATCAGATCCAGCTGTGCTCTCTCAGTATAACTAAACACTAGGATCAGTTCCATTATGAATACTATGCTGTAATAGACTAGGAGATTGGAAAAAAATGTAAACAAGAACAACTGCCATGAAAATTAGATTGCAACTTCTACAACTGCCACCATAGTTTCTGAAATTATACAACTTAAAATGAGTACTATATCAGATTCATACATCGTGCCCGTCATATCTAAACAAGGTTTTGCTGTTAGGACGAAGCACTGTATGTAGGTGTTTTTAAAATACTTCTTCAGTTTCTCTAATATCATGGGTTCCAGAGTTTGCATTACAATCTATACAATTGTAGTAGGTTTTGTAAACTGAACACTCAAAAGAAAAACGATTTGATTAGAACCACTGGATTTGTGTGAATGATCTTTGACCACGGTGAGTAACAGAAACATAAAATCTCTATCAACAATAAATGTGTTTGAGTTGTGTATTAGGGATCAAGAATTTGTATTCTCTATCACTACTGAGAAAACTCTTTCTTAGAATTATTGTCAGTACTTGGCCAATAATTCCAGAATAGGCTGAGTCATGAATTGGAAAATGATGCCTATTTGGTCAATACCAAAGTCTACATGCCTCTGAAGCTGATGTTCTAAAGCTTTCAAAAGTAGTATGATAAGAGGTTTTAGCCAAATAAGTTTCTAGCCTATAAGTGTGGTAATTTAGCTCTGATGGTGATGGATGGACAGAAGCATTGACAGGAATTGGTGACATAATGGTGGGCTGTCTTTGAGAATTCCCCTTTATGAGGAAATTTGGTGGCTTAAACATCGATGTTAAAGATCAACAACTGAGTTTCGTGTTGGTTATGTATGTGGAACTTTGAAAATAGAGGAAGTTGCAAATGTGAATTTTATTTCACCAGAAACATCAAAGGTCCAAAACCAAGGAGACCAGGACCTTGTCATTGAGCACCACATGATGGTTAGGGATGGTGGTCGATTGCATGTGTGATAGGGATTCGAGTGGGTTGGTCATGACAGGCTGCAAGAACGATAAGTCTGCTGATTTGTTAGGTTGAAAAGTTACTAAGTGGCAGTTGGAGCAGGAGAGGGGGGAACTAAGAGAGTTAGGATGCGACAGAGAGAAGAACAATGACTAAACTGTGGCGCATTGTTTTTAAAAGGACATTCTTAGTGTCCAAAAACATGGACAGTCATGTAACAGTTCTTGTCTTTCTAGAAATATACATGTAGGCCACATATAATTTAATGAGCTAGACCATCTATTTGTTAAAGCTTGCTATGGATGACAGTATGTGGAGGGCTATGATGTGCAAAATCTCATATAGCTTTTCTTTCTCCCATGCTATGTTAGGTTTACGATTAAAATCATGCCAGTTTCGAGTGGCTTTATATGAACTCTCTCCACTTCTTATAGTCCTGCACCAAATGCTTCCAAAAAAGCTCAGTGGTTTTGATGATTCCTTTGACAGTTTCCTGAGATTGATTATCATGTTGCAATTTCTGTTTCTTTTCCACTTGGATTCAACTTTTACAAAGCTGATCATGGGTATTGATTGAACCCAATTAACTTTGGGACTGCAGGTTATTATGGAGTTCACATATTACATAAATGGTGAAGGGCGGTTGACAACAGCAAAGAAATGCGGAAGATAGATAGCTAAACACTTTAAACTGACGCCTTACATCCTTCTTTTTGGACGGACCATTTTATTTTTGGTTGACTTGCTTTCTTGAGCTGTGGATGTGTTGTAGTAAAAAAAGTTTCAGATTATAGTCTTCTTTCGAGTGCCCGCTTACAAGTGTTGTTTTCTATTTGAAGCAGTAGGAACAAGTGTTTTTTCTATTTGCAGCTGTAGGATTATCGCTAGGCTTTTGGTTTGGCTGATTTCCTTTTTCATGTTGCGGTGCAATTTGTTAGCTGATTGCATAATAGCTGCTCATCTTCTCGCACCTTTGGTTCAATACCTGCTATGAATCTGATTGGCTGTTAGAAACTCTCTGATTCTAACAGCGACCAAGTCTTTAAAGAATATGAAATTTGTAGTTTTTCATTTACTTTCACGGAAGCAGGAGCCAGGAAAATCCGAGTTTCCGACACTTTGCCAATGAGGAGAAGCGGGTTATTTCGGAATTTCCCCAGTTGGTGGCTCCTTCTGACTGATCCAATGTTAGTCCGAGAGCGATGAATCTGAAAAGAGTAGGTGCTTGTGGTGTTTTGCTCTTTATTTCATATCTCAGAGCGCTGACCGAATATTCATTCGAATAAAAACAGCACAGCAAATCCTGAAGCACCTCTATTTACGCTGAAGAAATACCCTTTGCACTTATTTTAATGTATATTATCTGGGAGTCTAGGTAAGCGCACATGCTTAAGAGGAATCTCAAGTGGAGAGGAAGTTTTACTTGCTTACTTTTTCATGCAAGGTAAAACTTTTATTATTGCTCTAGGAGCTGCATGCATCGGCTGGAACTTAAATTTCAAGCGCTTTGAATGGCTATAGCTTATGTTTGTGGGATCATTAATTTTTTCAAGGACAAATAAACAAGTGGTTAAGATTGTCCAAATACATTGATTTCTCATAGTTACCTAATTTTGGGACCATTAAACATGATGAATGGCTGAGATCCACCAGAAAAGTTGGACCATACATGGAAAATTGGGTATATACCTTCCTCTTTTGCATGGGTAACGGGATGCATTATCCATATTTTTTAAGCTCACGAGCATGAAAGAAGTCCAAGCCCAGCTGTTTATGCTTTGTAAAACTTTTATTTAAATCTAAGTAATTCATCGTGTTCAGAAAGGCTTAGATAGGCTACACATTAAAATTCATCCCAATGGAATGATTTTTAGCCTATATTTTTATGTCAAAATCGCACCATCAATTCTTATTAATTTCTTCAAAGTTCCTAAACAAGTGGTTAGATAATCGAAATGAATTGATTTCTTGTTGGTTAGCTATTTCTTGTGTGGAGAAAATAATGATGGAAGCTTAAATTTTACAAAAGAAATGTTTCACCATGCCTGAAAAAGAGGGTGTGGAAGAAACGTGTGGACATCTTCAACGCTCTTGAGAGTGGGTTCTTTCTCTGACTCATATGAAGTTGGGTACCCGTAAAAATACATGCTTAAGAGGGTAGGAGTATATGTTCCCTTTTTCATACATTGGGAAACCTTTTTGGTTGATCTTAGCTCTTCATTATGCTCAATATATTTAAAAATAGGTAATCCATGAGAAATCAATGCATTTGGACAAATTTAACCCTTATTTTGGTGTTATTGGGTGGTCATGACTTTTTACATAACTAAACATGGGCTATAAAAATCCAATGGACATGAAATTTGATGTTTACTTATCTAAGTCACAATAAACCTATTAGAAATCAAGATATTAAAAGTCTGTGAAATCAAATGAACTTGTTTAATAACCCAAGATGGACCCATAATGCCAAATTTTGTATTGATGAGTTGTGTAGATATAAAATTACTCCTTTAAGAGTCCCTATAAGAGTACAAGCTCAAAATGAGAGGAATTGAGTATATGCCTCTTCTTCCATAACTTGTAAAACGTGTTTTGTAAATTTAAGTCGTTCATCATGTTTAAAATATAGAAAATAAGTGACCCATGAGAAATCGATGCACTTGAACTATACTAACCACTTGTATGAGGTCTTCGAAGAATTAATAATCATCGATAAGCAAATAATTTTACCTAAAGGAATATAGGCTAAAATCAAATGAAAGGGTTATATTTTAAAAATAACATTTGCCATATAAACAGAATAGAAGGGCATGTTCTTCTTCCTCTCCATTTGTTTGAATGGTTTGACACTTAACGGGACAGTACTTTTTATGTTGGAAGAGAAAACGAACTTGGAAATGAAAATTTGGCAGCTATTTTAGAAAAGGAATGCTAAACTGACTTACTATCATGTGTGGTCTAACAACTACATCTTTTGAAAGCCCACCTTTTCTTGATCAGAATGGTTCATCTCCCTCTCCGTTTTTAAGCTTAGCTTGTTATATGTTTTTCACATGTTAGAATCTTCTGAATCACATGTTTTATATTCTATAAGAAATCTATATCCAGAGCAAAATGTAGCTGCTGGACCCACCCACAGTGCAGTTAGTTTAACATTTCTCATTTTAAGAATTGTAAAAAGCAGTAAATAATCCATAAAGTACGAAGAGGCAGAAGAGCATGGACGAAGGGAAATTCTTGTGACACAATTGCAAATAGAGGTATCTGGAAATGGTAGAATTATGGTGGAAAATTAGCTTTTATGGGCAGTAATTTGCCACTTTAGAACTATGGATATTGCTATTCTCTGTTTACAAAACTATCTTGGCCACTTCCTCTCTCTCCAACTCAAGCACACTCCTTGACAAGTAATCCTGAAGAAAGCTCTACGCTGATGCGCTCTCATTGCAATATTGGTGTGAGGCCACCCACTTTTATGTGTGGTCTCGCAAGGTTGATCTAAACCATTTATCTTCTGATTTTTCTCATTTTGGTATGTACTAGCCCTGAATAAATAGGGCAGCCCCGGTGCACGAAGCCCCTGCCTATGTGGAGTCCGGGGAAGGGGCAGACCACAAGGGTCTATAGTAGCCCTGAACAAGAAACATATAATTATTTATGGGCCTCGTAAATGTCTTTTTATTATGATTGTGACCAAAGCTTTGTAGAAACTGAGGTCAATGTTCTAACAAACTTTACATGTTAGCATTTTTGACTGAGGGATAAATCGGATGAACAATTTAAGTCAATTGTAAGCAGATATATTACGTAAACAGATAGTACCTCACTATAACTATGAATGTTAGCATTGCTGGTAAGCATTAATGCTCAGGAGTGTATGAAAAGGTCTATACTCTTTTTCTTTTTCTCGCGTGATGAATTTCTTTTGTAGATCTTAGCTACTCATCATGTTTTCTGTATCAAAATAGGTAACCCACTAAAAGTCAATGCATTTGCATATCCCTAATTTCTTGTTTCGGGCCTTTAAATTTTTTTAATAAAAATGGATGGTCACTCTTTTTTAATCAAAGAAATAAAAGGTAAAAGCATCCGATGGACATGAAGTTTGACATCAAACTTCTCTTTGCCATTCTGAACAGGAGTTATTTGCCCCCACTCTCTAAATAGAGAGATTGTATATGGGATGTAAGGCAAACCATTTTAGGGATACTACAAGCCTTGTGTGGGCTGGCACACCTGGCTTTCGAAGACCCACCTCGAACTCTATTAAGCAGGTTCCAATCTAGCAGAATAATACCAAAAGAAAACCTGAGAGAATTAAGGAAAACCTTTTATTCAAAATGAGAGAACTGTTTCTTTTATAGAAATTCAAGGTAATTATCTTCTACAATAATGTCTTTGCACTAGATGCTCATTTTCCAAGTAGTTAATTTCTACTATCTAATTGGTCTCTTCATTTGAATTTTTTATAACACACTCCTTAGCTTTGAAAATTCTACATTTAAAAACAATTTTTAAAATTTAAATATATTTAAGTAATACTAAAAATATCCAACAATTCTAAACATGATGGAATGGCTTAGATCTATTGTAACACCCAAGGATTTTCTGACACATTTTTTAATAATAATAATAATAATAATAATAATAATAGCATTTAGGATCCCATGAGTAAAAGTTTTTATTAATGTGTTTACTAAAACGTTTCTTGAAAACCTCCGGGTGTTATTTTCTTTTTCCAAAACATCGCAATTTAATTCACAACATAAGTATAATTTCGTGATAATAGAATTGAAATAATAAACATGTCAATCAACGTCAAAATGCATCGTCGTCTTTATTTTCAAACCAATAAATATCCAAAACGCAACAATAATATGGCTCAGGGTCTATCCATCATAACATCCCATTAAATGTCCACCATATGTTTAACTGTCTTAATCAAATCCATAGAATAAAATATACAGTCCATAAAGAAAATTAAATGATAATCCTGTTTATTAACTCACATAACTGTCTATCAATCAAGTAAAGGAATCCCCCACTGCTATCACGGTTTCCCAACGGTCTTGCCCTTCTTGATGTCGTGCTCGAGATCTGAGGCATTGCAAAACAAAGCAATGCCTCAGCAAGCTATTGCTTGTGTAGGTACATAGATAATTAATGCAATAAAGATGAAATAACAGTAATGACAAAATAAAATATCTATCATTTATGATGATAAAATCATTATAACTCATGCCAACATAATATCCATTTATCGAGTATGCCTAACTATGCATTCCAAGGATTTAAAACATGATATGAATCAATGTAAATGAGCATACAATAATAATGGCACCCTAAGGTAATGGGTCCCACAAGCGTCATATAAATAAATATCATTGATCATGAGTACTCATATCCAACCTCTGAGTGTTGTCACACCCAGGCATATCATCTCATCACCATGCTCATCATGCAAGCACACAAAATAAGAGTATGGACTGTCATGCCGCATATCATCTCATCACCATGCTCATCATGCAAGCACACAAAATAAGAGTATGGACTGTCATGCCGCATTGACAACCCTCCATGGGTCTCAACCACCGCTGCTCCCCGTCGACACTATAAGGGGAGACTTAACGTCTGTCCCCATGGAAAGGCCTGGACCGGTAGTGTGAACTATCCATGTTACCAACCCCTATCAAATGTTATCTATGGGTAGGTGTCTATCATATCAAAATCTCATCACATTACAAATCTCAGAGCGTGGGTGGCTGGCCCTCTCCCTCTGGACATGATGCCACCGGGTAAGAGCACCTGTCATAAAACATAAAACATAGAAATCATATATATGTCAAAACTCAAGAGTACTCGCAGCTCCCAATCCCCAAGGCACGCTAATCATCCCAGGATTAGCCTATAAAAGGACTAGCCACCAAGTCTCCACTTTTTTCTTTCTCATGCAAATCCATCAATTTCAGTGATGTATAAAGAAAAGAAATTTCTAATTATGCATAATAGATAATATGTAATATCCTTAATTTTTAGTACAAATTAAGAAATTACTAAATAAATCAAATTAAAAATTTAAAGATGAAAAATTTTCTTGAAAACTTAAGAAATTGAAAGTGCTTGTCGATATGGTTTCAATGCTACCAAGAACGTAGAAAACGAAGCTCAAACGAGGGAGTTAGGAGCCGTTGAAGTTGTAAGGGCAATTTGGTCATTTTACAGAGACGTGTTACACAGGGGTCCAAATTGATAATGGCACCCCCATCTTCCACACGTCTCTACCAATTCTGGTGAAATCGCCGGAGAGACATAGAAAGAGGTGTGAGGGGAAGAGTTTCTCTTCCTTTAGGACTCTAAACCCTATATCTACCCTTCCCCAGGAGCCAAAACGCTCCACCTTGAGCATTCCTATGAGTTTTTACTCAAAACCCTAACCCTGCAAAGTTTGCATTTTTCCGGCGAGTGGAACCCCGGAAACACTAGCAACCCCAGCCAGGCGCAAGGTAAGCCTTAAACCCTATTTTCTGTATTTATTAAATAAGAAAAATTAATTAGAAACGCATTTAAAAATAAGGAAAATCAGATTTTCTTGGGAACTCTGTGCACGCTATTGTTGGAGCATGATTTCATAGATGAAAGCACTTTCGTTTGAAAATCGCACCGTCCAACTAGTGCACAAGAGACCCAGATCAAACCCTTTAAATTTGGGAGAGATCCAACGGTGCGTTTCTCTAGAAAACGCAAAAACCAGTACTTATGGATGATTTTAGGAACTTAGGAAAAATTGTTTAAGAAAACATGGTTTTTGGAAAAATTAGTGCAAAAGAAGGGCATAAATGGATTCTAAAGATAATTCTGAGAAAAACGGGGCAAAAATTGCGCAAAATGGAGCTCTGTAGCTCCGCCGGAGACGACCGGAGGTCGTTTTCTCCGGCGTCGTCAACAGTGTCGGCGCCCTGCCGCTGATGCCAGGATGCACATCAGAACGCACAAGGGAGGACGTCGAACGACGTCGGCGTCGCACGCGGAAAGGCCGCGATTGGCAGTCGCAGTGGGGTCTGGACGAGGCTCGTCTTGGCGATTGTGACGCACGAGGCGGTGCGTCACGGTACCGAGGACGCACTATGCGCGTCCCGTGTTGCATTTTAGAGGTCGGGCGTCTTCGTGATGTTGGTGTATGCCGGTGTAAACCGGAGGAAAACCGAGCCGCCAGTATAGACCACCTTATGGTGGTCAGGCAGGCCCCATTTTGAGTATATTTTCACAAAAACTTGATTTCTGGGAGCTAGAGAGGTCCAAATCACGATCCGAAAGAGGTGTTGTGACCATATTAACGACGCAGACCTAGTTTTAACTTAAAAACTTATAAATGATCACTTTTATTTAGAATTTTTTTAAAATAGTGATGTGACATGTACAGGTGCACTTGAATATACCAGTTAAAGGGAGTTATTAGCAAGCCAGTGGTCTTACATTGAGGTAGGTGACGACAATTAATGCTTTGCCTTGATTTTTAAACTATGTTTAAACATAGCATCATGTGTGATTGTATTTTAAATTGAAATTATCATTTATCGTGGATTTCATACGACTTTGAGTACATTATGATTATTCCAAATTGAAATCCTTTATTGAATAAACTTATTTCAAATGTTTTTATAAGCATGATGTTAATTAATTATGCTTAAATAGAGACTTAATGATTAGTATATCTTGTAAATGCATGAATTTACATAGACATAAGAATAGAGGCTTATTAGCTGGTCCTTTTATAGGCTAACCCCATGATGAGGGGCATGTCTTGGGGATTGCGAGCTATGAGTGCTCTTGAGTTTTAACATATACATATGATTTCCGTGTTTTATATTTGATGACGGGTGCTCTCGCTCGGTGGGCGTCATGCTAGGAGGGATAGGGCTGGCCACCCACCCTCCCAGATTGTGATGTGATGATATTGTGATATGATAGACACATGCCCATAGATGGTATTCGATAGGGGTTTGGTAACATGGATAGTCCACTGTCTGAGCCTTTCCATGGGGACAGACGCTAAGTCTCCCGTTATGGTGTCGACGGAGAGCGGCAGTAGTTGATACCCATGGAGGGTTGCCACTGCAGCATGATGGCCCATATTCTTATTATGTATGCATGTATGATGAGCATGGTTATGGATGGTATGCCTGGGTATGACGACACTCAGAGGTTGGCTATGAGTACTCCTGATCAGTGATGTTAGTGCAATGTGGTGGGACCCATTACCTTAGGGTGCCCTTATTATTATTGTATGCTCATTTACGTTGATTTATGTCATGTTTTGACTCCGTGAAATGCATGTTTTAGCATATGGAATAAATTGACATTTATTTGGACATGACATTATGATACTACTATTTTCATAAATAATAGACTTTTCATCAGTGCTGTTAATTATTTATTTCATTTATTACATTAATTGTCTATGTACCTACACAAGCGATAGCTTGTTGAGGCATTGCTTTGTTTTGCAATGCCTTAGATCTCGAGCGCGACATCAGGAAAGGAAAGGCTGTTGAGAAACCATGAGAGTTGCTGAAGATCTTTTTCCTATAGTTTTAGACAGTGATGTGAGTCATTAAAACAGGATTATCATTTGGATTTAAATATGGACTGCATACTTTATATTTGGAGTTGATTGAGATGTTTGGACATATGTTGGACATTTATATGGGATGTTATGATGGATAGATCCTGGGCCATATTATTATTGTGTTTTGGACATTTATTTGATTTAAAATAAAGGCGCCTATTTATTTGACATTGATTGATACACGTATTGTTTTATTTGTAGGTATGCCGTTTTGAGAAAGGAAAAATAACACCTGGAGTTTTTAAGAATTGTTTTAGTAAAATGATAATTTAAAAATTTTCTCATGGGATCCCAAATGCTCTTATTCAAAATGTCATTATTATTATTAAAAAAAATGTCTTAAAAATCCGGGGTGTTACATAATATCATTCTCATGAAATCATTTGTAATAAATCCATTTAATACTTGATTGAAAATCAAGTAACGATCATAGTATTGAATTCTAAATCTACCAAAATCAATTATTTCTTTTAAATACAATTTAAATTCACAATCAATTATGATGCTATAATCATGCAGAGTTTGAAAATCAAAATAAACATTAATTGTCGTCACCTACCTCGATGTGAGATCACTCCGTTCGCTCGTAAAATCCCTTTAACTTATATGTTCGGATGCACTTGTCAATGTCAAATCACTATTTTAAAAAAATTTCTGAAGTAAAAGTGGTTATTTATAAGTTTTTATGTTAAATCTAGGTCTAAGTCATCAATACGGTCACAACGCCTTTTTTGGATTGCGATTTGAACTCCTATAGCTCTTAGAAATTAAATTTTAAGTAAAAATACTCAAAAAATAGGGCTAACTGACCACTACTACCCATTTGCACCGGCGACACAGGTTTACACCAGGTTACACCGGCGCCCAGTTTACACTAGATTATATCGGCGGCCCTAGTTTACATCGGATTACACCAGCACCGAGTTTACACCGGGTTACACTGGCAGCCCCAGTCTACACCAAGTTACATCGGCGTCGGAGAAAATGACTAGCTTCCGGTCATCTCCAGTGACCCTACAGTGTCCAAATCACATGGTTTTTGAGCCATTTTGTTCGAAATTTCGTCTAGTTTCCATTTCTACCATCCTTTTATATTAATTTTTCCAAACACCATGGTTTTTATGCAATTTTTTTCATGTTCCTAAAATGTTCCGTGGGTATTGTTCTTCACGTTTTTCGGCAATACCAGCCGTTAAATCTTTTCCAAATTTAAAGGGTTTGATCTTGGGTCTCTTATACACTAGATGGATGGTTCGATTTGAGATCTAATAGGTTTTCCTCAGTGAATTTACGCTCCAACAGTAGCGCACCTAAAGTTCTAGAAAAAACTATGTTTTTCCTAATTTTTCATGTATTCTCTATTTTTCAAATATACCTATTTAATATAAAAATCAAGGGTTTAAGGCTTACCTTGATTTACTGGTGTTTGTTGATGTCGTCAGAGCCCTACTTGTCAGAAAAATAGAAATTTTTGTAGATGCTAGGGTTTTGTAAAAGAACGGTGCGATGAAACGAAGCGAAGGTGATTGAGGATCAAGTTAGGGGGAGGAGCTTGCGTTTGGGAAGGGGAATGAAACTCTTCCCCTTTTAAGGTTCTCCTCCAACGATTTCATCAATGAAATCACTGGATCAGATAGAGATGTGTAGAAGAAGGGGGGTGCCACTATAAATTCAGGCCCCTGTGTTTTATGTCTCTGTCAGTTTACCAAAATACCCCTATAAGTCCAACGGCTCATAACTTCTTTGTTTGAGCTTTGTTTTTCAGGTTCTTTATGGCGTTGGAATCCTATCGATGTGTATTTTCTAATTTTTATGTTTTCAGGACCAAATTCCATCTATAAATTTTTTTAATGTAATTTTTTTAGTTAATTCTTAATTTATACCTAAAATTGAGGATATTGCATCTATAGATAAGCTTCACCATGCATGAAAAAAAGGCCGTGGATACTAAAGTCCCTAGCTAAGATGGAATTAACAATGTCCCTAACCAAAATGGCTTTTACATGTCCTTGTTTACAAGCACTCTAGCTTTTTGTATGTATACACCAATTATCTTATTGCTTTGGATATCTTGTAACCATAAAATGAAAAAAATTTAACATTCTAAAATGTTATATTGTTAGTAATTGAATTTAGACCATTGTTTACAAAGTTTCTAACCACTTACAAAAAGAATGACCTTTTAGATGTTAGAATCATCCAATCTACTTGACTTTTTTATTAGTAGACATTTAAAGCAAATGAAGGGAAGCCCTGGCGCAATGGTAGAGTTGTTGTAGTATGACTTTAAGGTCATGGGTTTAAGGCGTAGAAACTGCCTCTTGCAAAATGCAAGGTAAGGTTGTGTACTATTGACCCTTTGTGGTCCACCCCTTCCCCAGACCTCGCATAGGTAGGAGCTTTGTGCACCGGGGCTGCCCTTTTAAGCATTTAAAGCAAAGAAATTTAATGTACAAGGCAGATCAACTCAAAGGTAGGCTCCCTCATACAAAAGGAGTGCTTTGAGTCCGAACTCTCACAAGCACCTTGGCTCCTACAATAACATTGACAAGAAGGAAGTGCATCAATAACTCCATTACAAGTGATATGCCAAATTGCAGCACTTTGGTAATCTTAGCCTCTTGTTTTTAGCCTACAAAATAATCTGTTCCAAAGGGCAAAAGGCAATAATTGGCACTCATCTTCAAAACAACCAAATATCGAATGTTATAATCATCAAGGGTGGTTAACTTTTATATCTCTCATTCATAGAACACCCACTTGTGATTATCGAAATAAATGGATCCCACTTATGTTTTAGCCCTGCTTATTTTTCAAGTGAAACTGTGCATTCACCACATAAGAACCCCATGACCAAAAAGTTTTTGGTGAGGATTGGTGGAGCCATTGTTGCCTTCGAATTATGAATATTACAGTGCCACTTTTTAAAACCAACCCCCCCATCCCCCCCCCCCTTTTTTTTTTTTTTTTCTGTATATGCATGTCTGATAGAGCACCGATGACAATTAGGCTGCATTTGGCAATCAGAAGCAGAAATTAAAGCAGTTCTCATTTCCTGAGATGCATCTCTTGACTTGCTTCTCATGTTAGTGCCCGTTGGGTGTTATAAAACTATTTTTCAAATGAGGAAGCTAAACTTTACCAAGTTAGTGTCACCCCCTTCATCCCAATATTCTAACTTTGGATGGTTGATACTTTCAAAACAGCAAGTATTGAGTGGTCCTAGAATCTGAAAATATGTGCTTGAGATTTCAGGATGGTTGATATGCTGTAATGGCTTGTCCAGAATCAACTGTAAAGAAGCAGAGTTTTCGGAAGTTATAATCATCCAATGACTTGACCTTGATGTTTGGGCCACAAAATATCTGGAGATAGAGAAAGTAGATCAACGGGTCTGATCAATCGCAAGTGAGGTCCTCCTGCACCATGCTATCATTCCTCTTTTCCTACAAGATGTGAAAACAAAGGTCACTGAAACATACTTCTGTTTTTGCCTCCTTCCCAGATGTAGTCTAATTCATTGGTTCAAACCCCGTTCTCAATGATATAGTGGTGGATTTGCTTACCCTGTTCAAAAGCTGCATGGGTGAAGAAGCTAGTAAAATACTAGTGGCGGTAACAAATATTTGTTCTTTTCTACAGAAATTCTCATTTCATTGTAGCCTCAAAATAAGTGCCTACTAATAGAAATCCTGAAATCATCACATTCCATGACACAATATTTGTCTTGCACATCATGTCAAAGACTGATTTAGCTAATTGAACACTTCAGCCTTGAAGCACTCCCCGAAAGGGACCCTCCTTTTTTTAACCCATTTTTACAGAACTCGAAAAAAAAGAAAAGTGAAAAAAGAATTTTTTTTTTAGTTTTCAGAATTTTCAAAGAAAGAACAAAATGGTTTATAAAGGTCTAAAAAAATGAAAAAAAGAGATGGATTTTCAAAATACTTCTATTCTTAAAAAGAATAATGAAAGAGTTTGCAAAAGTGAACCTAATTTTCTTATTTTGGATTGAGCAAAGTATATAAGCGGGAAGTTGGAATAGGACAGCACTCATCTTGGAGTGGCCTTACTACTCAGATACATTCAGCAGTTTTTCCCTTTGCACTTGGTTACCTAGCACTTATCGTGGGCATGATACCTGCAGATGAAAGAAGATCTTTTGCATATTTACTCTGAGTAATAAGATAGCTCTAAGTTGTATTATGTCCATGTACAATAACATGTTAGAAGGGGAGCCTTGGTGCAATGATAGAGTTGTCGCCATGTGACCTTCAGGTCACGGGTTTGAAGTGTGGAAACAGCCTCTTGCAATGCAAGATAATATTGTGTACTATTGACCCTTTGTGGTCTGCCCCTTTTCCAGTTCCCACATATGCCAGAGCTTCTTACACTAGGCTGCCCTTTTTTATAATAATGTTAACAAGGTACTCCAAAGTAGTTCCTTCATCTATCCCCACAAAAAGCTCCAAACATGAATTAGTTCACCATTCAAGGGCTACAAAACAAAACAATTGTTGAGTTCCAATAGATCTCGCTTCGCACATATTTGTAATCCCATGCAAAGAAGAGTACCCGTTTAAGTAAATTTGTCAAGCTAGGGGCTGATTTGCATATCAAATTTCAAATGATTTTCAAGAAAATAAATATAATTTTCAAAAAGAACTTCTCGGCAGTCATTTAGATAATGATAGCTAATAAAGCTTACAAAACGGAGATATCATTGCATGTTCATCTCTTTAAGCTATTTCACTGGGTGAGAACTGTCTCAGAAGTAGCCAAACATCCAAAACATTGGTCAAAATGGAGACGAAGGGAACTACAGCATGCTAGTCCATAACAAGCTAAATTAATTTATTGTGAGGAATGTAATTCCACTGTTACAATTATTCTAAAGGGGAGCCTTGGGGCAATGGTAGAGTTGTCGTCGTGTGACCTTGAGATCACTGGTTCAAGGAGTGAAAACAGCCTCTTGCAAAATGCAAGTTAAGTGTGACGACCTGGGTTTTTCAATGTCATTTTTAGTAAAAACGCAGCAAGATCGATCTCTAGTCTTAAAACAATTTATGCAGAAGAATGTAGGAAAATTTTCTTCTTTTTCAAAAACATTGTATAAAGAGCCCGGGTGTCAAAATGAACGCTCAATGCATAGTTCCATGGCAATTTATAAACCAAATCAAAACAAGTAATCACTCCCAGGATTGTTAGTCACAGCCACAGCTACAACAAATACTTACAATCAAGATTATAGTAGTTACCAAAGGAAATCACTAATTAAATCGTACCTTTGCCTACTTGACTTTGGTTCTAACGCCTCCTGATGTTTCTTCTATTTGTCTTTTGTTTGATCTAAAAAATAATGGATTAGGTTGAGTATTTATCATACTCAGTAGGTAACCTGACCCTACCCTTTTTGAAAACATAGCAATGCATCATACGGAGTTCAAAGTGGTTGCATGAAAGGTATGCTAAATTTGTAATAGGTGCACAAATGTATGCATAAAGTGTAAGTAATGCCATCTATTGAAATTCTTTATCAATCACGAGTTAGTATGCAATACTAACAGTATGTATGAGTTTAGAAAGTCAAAATCAATAGATTCACCATATCCTGGTTTTGAGATCTACACCATATGTCAAAGCCATGCGTAGTATATAATGATCATAAAATACTTAAAGTAGTCTACATATAAAGTAAATGATAGCATTACAAAGTAACATGCACCGGTCTTAAGTCATCTGGTCACGAGTACTCGTTTACGACCAATTTAAATGCTATATGCATATCCATACTACTGAAATCATAGGGTCACCATGCTTGCGACCAGAACCACTCTGGATCGCATGTCTCTGGTATCTAGAGACCAGTCCACCATAGCCTCCACGGCAACTATGGATATGTCCCCGAAAGGGTGTCGTGAACACCTCTAGTGGTCGTCCCTGTTGACCACAGTAGTCAAGGAAGGGACAATGCTATTTTTGGCAGCGATACCATCCACCTTTTTGGTGGTAGAGGCTGGGAGGCCAAACCCGTATCCCTCAGCATAGTGCCCACTAGGCTTAATAGCCCAAAACCATACATAGTCCAAACCTCAAATCAACATAAAACCATGCAATTTATGGCTTTGTTTTCAAAGTATGCAAGCATTGCATAAAATGCCATGTATAAAAACACTATTTCTCAATAGCATTCTTTAGTTAATGCAAGATTTTTCAAATACATAAATCAAGCAAGAAGGTCCCGCATACTTGTATAAGAACAGTATAGTTTAAAACACATGCTTAATACAGTATTAAAACAAGTAACTTAATGAACGTTTAGGATGTATTTTGAAAATATAGTAGGATCAGACTACCTACCTCGTGCGTTGTTACGTTGCTCGTGCCTGCCTTCACCTCGAGTCTGAGAATATCTTGGTAAGGTCCTGAGTGATGTCCAAATATAAGATCTAGGCGTTATTCTACGCTATTTTATTGTATAGGCTCCAAATTTCGATTTTAAAAGGTTGCGCCTTAATTGACGACCCAAATGTAGCGCCTAGGGTCTTGCGCGCCATAGTTCTAGAATGCGCGCTCTATGGTTTCTAGTATATGCGTGCGTCCTGGTCGCACTGCAACCAGGTTGGGTCATGTGTGCATGTCCGAATGGTATGCTAGGGTGTGCACTGTTGCGCGAACGCGTCTTAGGCGCGGCTACGGTGTGCCTCAGTTCCCAGGATGTCCCATGCGTCCCTGTAGAGCTAAGACAACTATCCGCACGCGACGCGTGCGTGAGGACAGCCCTCAGGGAGCTTGGCATGGGTGTGTGTCAATCCAAGTGCCCTGGACTGTGCCGTGCACTCTGGGACGTTTGTGCGCCCCTGGGAGGCTCTCTCTCTCTCTCTCTCTCTCTCTCTCTCTCTCTCTCTCTCTCTCTCTCTCTCTCTCTCTCTCTCGACGGGTTTTCACCCGTCTGGTTTGGGTCACGGAAAGCCGGTGATGTCTGGCCGAAAAAGCACCCAGATCCGACATGGATCTGGGCTGGGAAGGAAAGGGGATCGAGGGCCAGTTTGGGCAGCCTGGAATGGAGCCTTGGTCAGTGGTTTCAGCTCCCGCCAGAACCGTGGTTGGCGGGTTGAGGGTTCTGGAATGAACCTTGCTTACCAAGGCGTTCTCCGGCCAGGAGACGCTCAGATCTAGCCCAAAAGCTTGGGGAAAAGAGTGAGGGAAGAGAGGAGAATGACGTGGGGAAGAGAAACGTACCTGGGGAGCCCTCCACGCGACACAACGAGGCCTTGATCTCACCTCCAAACCCCTATTGCAAGATTTGGTTTTGGGAGAAATTGGAAAGGAGAAGCGGGATTTGGGAAGAAGGGGTGGAGGGTATTTATAGAGGGAAGAAGGCAGTGCTGCCAATGGCGGTGGTGCAAATCTCTGGAAACCGGGGGTTTCTGGAGAAATTGAGAGAGGGCTGGAGGAGAAAGAAGACAGGGGGTGCTGTTATCAAAACGGCCCCCTGTGGTTTTTGGCTTTTTCGTTTTTAGGTGCATTTTACCAAAATGCCCTCAATCTTCTAACGCCTATAACTTCGTCATACGAGCTCCGTTTTCGGCGTTCTTTGAGGTGTTGGATGAGTATTATTGACCCTTGTGATCCGCACTGGGACTGTCCTGAGTAATGTAACTCCACGTTTCAGTTAAAAGCATCCAACTATGTCGAACGAGGATATCCTATATCTGTACACATATATTCAAACAGAGCCAGATATCTAAGATCTGTGGAGTGAACAGCCAGGAAAGGAAATCATATTTTTAAAACTCCATTGGGTTTCTCTGCTACTGCTAACCATATCATTCTTGATATTTCTCTTGAAGCTACTTGTGAACTCATGATCAGATTCATCATGTTCATCTTGTTCAAACCTTTTAACTTGCCTCGTTACTAAGAGGTACTTTCACAAACTTAGCCTAATACAAGGTAGTGAGATCCGCTCAAGTGCACATATGGTAATATGCCCACATCTTGTTAGCATTAGATACACCAGATATCGTTAAAGAAACCTGAGCAGCAATAGGTTCGTCTCTCTCGTACGAACAACAAATTCAGTGTAATTATTCTAAAGAACCATGAATCAGTATAACCAGATACATATAGTGGTACATACGTCTCAAAAGAAGCATAAGAATACTTCAAAAAACAGAGGACATTTTAACCTTCCTCCCGAAGTTAAGCGTCTCACAGTTTCCTATTTGAGTGGGAGTTAAGAACCCAGAAAGTGGTTCCCCTCTGTAAAATCCCAAGAGTTAGTGGTAATTCCTGCACCCCCGGTCGGAGTCCTAAGTAAGAAATTGACCATTCTGAATGATAGATGGATTCTGCTCTCTAATGTTGATTCTCTCAGTGGCACTATGGTGCGATGAAGGTTATTAAATTCTTACTTGATCAATAGTGCTTCAGGGAAGGAAGATCTCCAATTTCATTTCTTAGGTTCCTTGGTTCAAAGTTCAGGTTGAAATCAATTACCCACAAAATAGCTTACAAGAGAAATAGGCTTAAAATGAGTTTTCAAACCTGAACTTATCTAAATACTCTTAAAGGGTCCCGTCTTTTCTTGATAGCCAAAAAAGACGGCAACTTTGGCTCTCTCCTCTTATAACCAGTTGGTAGAAACCTTTCCCAGATGATTCTAGTCATAGCATTTGACCTCTGCCCAGGAAACCAAGTCTCTGCACAAAAGCCAATAGAAAATAAAAGAAGCAATTCTGTTCTTTCTTTGATCATTCTTTTACTGTCTGATAAGAAAAGCTTGCTTGGTGAACCATCCAGGAGAATTTTTTCTTTGGTCCAATTCTCTGGTCTGTTAAAGACATAATAGATGGGAACAAGTGAGCCGTCTTTAGATGATGAACTGCTTCTACGTTGTAGAATTTCTAGAGGTTCTGCTATATATTTTGCAATTAGATATAGGGCTTAGTCTATTCTTCAACTGGGATTCAGATCTGGATGGTGGTCTCTCCATTCTACGGCAGAGTTCTGTATGTTCAAAGTGAAAAGTACACTTAAAGGCCCCTGGCTCTGCAATGAGCCCATGCCCCCCAACGTACGCTGCAAGCACACGGGCAAGATTCGGAGGGAGAGAGGGATGAGCAGCCTTATAAGCTAGAGTTTTTTCGCTACAACATCGTGGGACCATGTTCTGGTTGTTCAGCCAAGCACACTAAAAAGCAAGACCAAAAATAAACCAGAAAATGTTTTCAATGGGAAAGGCTTTTAAAACAACCAAGTATGTGCTTTAAGTAAAAACAACTTCAACTGAAAAGGGTTAACGTAAGTTTTCCTTTATGAACACATCTCAGCAACCATTAACGGGAAAAACATATAAAAGCTGAACCAATAGAAAATGCGCTTGATCCAAATGATTCACGCGTTTAATGATAGGAGAACTACAACATAAAAAAATCAGATGCAAGTTCTTAATGATACTGAATGTAGCTTGAAGGTGTTTTTCACTTCAATTGCTTCAAGTAGCAACACAACACTGGTGGGAAACACCTAATTAGAAAGAAATAAAAGGAAATAGGAGATAACTCATCATCATCATCTAGACCTTATCCCTATTAGGGGTCGGTCACATGAATCTTGTTTCTTCATTCCCCTCTATTAAGTGTCGTAGCTTCATTTATTCTCAAAGTTTTAAATCTTTTCTCACAACTTCTATCCATATACTTTTGGGCCTTCCCCTTGCCCTTCTAGAACCTTCGACGTGGATCACCTCATTCCTTGTAACCAGTGCCTTTATTCTCCATTGGATATCTTCAAGCCATTTAAGTCTAATCTCTCCAATCTTGTTACTTATTAGTGCTACTCCTAAGTTTCCTCTAATGTTTTTATTTCTAATTTGATCCTTAGTTGTCTTGCTTGTTTCAGTTTCTGATTCTTCTAAAGATTCTTATATCAAAGCAACCACTTTGCAATTTGGACATTCAGAGGCAATATATCCAAGACCTTGGCACTTAAAACATCTCCTTGCAATAGAACTTGAGGAAGTAGATTGCATATTATTTTCACTTTTAAAGCGATTCTGCTGATATCTATTATTAGGCATCCATTTAGAATTAGAGCCACTCCCCATATTAAAAAAGTTTCTCTTTCCATTTGATCTAAAAATGACCTTTTTATAGACCTTTTGTTGTTTTTCAACTATTTAAGGCTAGCTTTCTAACATTATTGAAGGACTAGTACTACTGCACGTACTATATTTTCAACTTCTTTCTTTAAGCAGCCCAAGAAGCTTGCTATAGTTTCTTCTTCATGCTCAATCACATCACTCTTCAACAATAAGTGCTCAAACTACATAATAGATTCTTTAATGCTCAAGAAATCTTATTTTGAGTTTTAAAATTTTGAAAGCTTAATCATTCTATAATTTTTAGGTAGAAATATATTTTCCTTCAATTGCTTTTTCATCTTGTCCCAAGTGTTAATCTTACTCTT
The DNA here is from genome assembly GCA_035236585.1 of Warburgia ugandensis. Lineage (NCBI taxonomy): Eukaryota > Viridiplantae > Streptophyta > Magnoliopsida > Canellales > Canellaceae > Warburgia > Warburgia ugandensis. The sequence goes on from CP141133.1 coordinate 17,884,121, forward strand.
TCCCTTATGTGCTTTTTGTTTATTTAGATCTTCCTACCATAAAGAAGCATACCTTCTAAGTCCAAGAGCAATAAGTTTTACCTGAGCATCTTCTCAAAACTCCTTGAATTCGAAAACTCTCTCTATAATATGTAGCTAGTTTAAAAGTTTGAGGCTGCATTGTCTTTCTTCAAACTTTGGGACATTTACTTTCACTCCAGATAAGTGAAAATCATGCTGCCTCTAGAAGTGTTGTTTGATGATGATATTCAATCAGAGGCTCGACTTCTTGTAGCAATAAAAGAGGAATTGCCTGAGGTATTATTAGAAAATTCAATCTCTGATTTCTCACCTCTATCACCATGGCTGTTAAAATGTTCTAAACATTCTTCAAGTCATTCTATTTGTTTTCTCAAATCATCTATCTCCAAATCATGAGTGTTTTTGTCATAAGTAGCTATACGCCTTGCTCAAAATGCCATTACAACCTTATGACAACTAAAGAGGAATAATAGATCACCACTCCTTGGATATTGAAACACCACGACAGACATATAGAACTATGAGTAGAAAAGTAAATCACCACCTTCGGGATGTAGATTACTCACCACCTTATGATACAAAGTTAGGTACCTCACCACACTTGGACCCCTTGAAGTGACAATGAAAATGCAATGGCCAAGATGCAACATGCCCTTCTCAACTATAGAAAGCATGTCCAACTAATTTCAATATCTTTACCTATTGTTTGATTCAATTCTAAAGTATTTATAGATGGGAACAACCCTTGCAAATAAGCAACATAAAAATCTACCAAGTAACTATTTAATTACATTACTTCCCTAGGTTAGAGAATACTTTCTAAATATGAGGTACTTGCCAGTAAGATTTTCCTAAACTTGGGTGTTTCCATATAAACACCTACCAAACATTAGATAGTTATCAAATACAATCAAGCAACTTCTAAATACATATATTATAAATGAGCAAGTTTCTAAACTCTCTAACTTCCTAGGCAAGTACTTCTTTAATCTTGGTAGCTTAGAATCTTTGACTAGTTAGCACCTTTGACCCTTGACAAAGGAAGACTTGCAGGACATTAGATTTGGGGAATTTTGACCTGGTTAAATCTAGAATGTCCATCTGAGAATCTCCAATACATTCCTTAAGATTTGATCCAAGACATCCATTATGGAACAATTTTAGTTATCTTTCATCAGGGCCCAAAGACATTCTCTTTGAATGATCTAAGCCATTCATGCACTCCCTGTTTAAGACGTTTGATCCACCTTTGATCTTGGAATCTTGGGACACTTTTGAGTGATGGAGGTTCAATCCACCAAGATCCATATATTGTAATCTAATGAAAATTTTCATAATCCTTAAAATTCTGTGGATCATTCACCCAATTTTGTGCTTTCTATTGATAATGCTTCCATTGATACATTGAATCCATCAAAATATTGATTGGCAGCCGATCCTAGTCTTTGTGAACTATGACTGTAGTGCTTTTGTCTAAGAATTTGAAAATCTAATGTAGGATATTATATAGGGATCTTGGTGGGCTCGAACCACCATCCTCTTGAGAATAATTCTGAAGTGTTCTATCAAACTTGAGCTAAATATCCATTTAGAAAAGATCTATGGGCATTCTAAGATAAGGAAAATTTTCAATGTACTTACTTATCAAGTGTAACAAATTTTTACAGGCTTTTACTTACAAGCACATCAAAATAAATTTAAATTACATTTGTTCAGTCCAAATAGAAAATTCAATAAGCAAACTCATGATCAAGCCCTCCATATAAGAAATCTGCTTTAGTGTACTTATTGAAAGTAAAACACTTGTTCTTGGTAAAAAACCCATGTATCTCTTCTTTGAAAACATAATAAGAAAGCTCTACTAAATAGAAAGCCTACCTCTAAATCCTCTTTTGAAACATTGTTATTCTCTATAAAAAACACATGTATCCCTTCTTGTCCTTGAAAAGCCCTGAAAAAGACTTAAGATCTCCTTTATATTTTCTTCATTTCAACCTTTTACTAGTTTTATTGTGAAGATGATGATAATGATGGAGATGTTAGTTGAGGATAAAAAAGGCCAAACATGGTAAAATTCTATTGTGTGTGTGTGTGTGTCTATATATATATATATATATATATATATATATAGAGAGAGAGAGAGAGAGAGAGAGAGAGAGAGAGAGAGAGAGAGAGAGAGAGAGAGAGAGAGAGAGAGAGAGAGAGCTACTATGTGTAATATTTAACCAAGAACCATATCTCATAGTATAGAAAATTTTTGTCATTGTGCTTGCTTCATTGATCAATCAAAACTATATTGTTTCACTTCTAACTGGAGGTCCTAACTTCTTACTAGCAGAAATACTCCTAGGTTGTGGAAAACTAATAGTTGCCCAACCATGATTATCTTATTAGTTCTAACTAATTTGGCTTCTTCACCTCTACTTGCATTCAATAGTTTCCCTCTAGCTTCTCTTTGGTGTAAGCATGGTGCCATCTTGCAAATAATAATGAAAGTTGGGACTCAATATCAATTTAAAGTAAGGAATAAAATTACAAAATTAGAAGCTCGATTGTTAATGATTGTCTAGTCTTTCATTAATTATGTCTAAGTCTCTTTGCAAGTTATGGAGTTGGAAAGGAACCTATATTTATTTATATGACAACCCGAGTTCTTAAAACACATTTTCATAAATATTTGCAAAGGTAGGACCCTGATTTTTGAAATTTTTTAAAATACAAATAGTGAAAACATATTTTCTTTGAAATTGATTTGTCAAAAACCTGAGTGCCACCTCAAATTACTTATCATAAATACATTTTTGTATAAAATAAAATTTCCTTTGAATATCAAAAGAAATACTTTTATTAAAATCAAGATCAATCCAGTGGTTCACATACACAACCCTAGTAGTCATTACATACCTTGTTCAAATATTACAATCCAAATTGCAAAACAATCAATACAATCTTCCTCAAAGTAAATACCCTTAGTACTAGTTTGGTGATAATTATCCTCAAATCTTGAGCTTTCAATCTTCTTTATCTGTATCTGAGATATTCTAAACATTCAAACATTTACAATATCTTAACAAGCTATGCTTGGTAGGGGATTTAAGAAATATATTCAATATATCTCAAAATTAACAGTTCATTATATCCATGATATAAATCAATTTATACATTGGATAACCATTTTATCCTTCACTCATCATATGAATTATATGTATATATATTACATATAAATAAAATCATTGAAAATTATGTATATAGTCAATATTATCAATAATATCTCATTTCCAAACTGATTTCAATATTAACACTAGGTGTTAATATTTAATCATATTGTATTGGGAATCATCCTCTAATATAACATCGGTAATAACTTTTACTAGGCATCTCATCATGCCATAACATAAGGTATCTCATAATGCCATAACATAAGGCATCTCATTATGTCATAATCAATTACATCATAATGCAAAATATCAAAGGACTACCATGCTTACAGTCTCAATCCGTACAGTGCCCTCGGATAACTGCTTAATACTCCACTAATATCACGGTGAAAAATACAGATCTATGTTCGTATGGGGGGAACTATAGTTGTCATAGTGGCAGCCTTCCCATAATTGCCCCACTTGACGTTTTGCCTCTCTTTGGGCACGATATCATCATCATAATCAGTTTCAGAGAGTGGGTGGCCAAACCCTCATAACTCTCCTAGCATTGGCATCCCTAAGCGTAAGCTTATTTTAAAACAAAATCACAAGCCTCCATGCTTGTATGAAAAAATAATATTTCATACATACAGATTGTGTGTCTGGTTATATAATAGGACATACTTATAACTTATTTCCTTAAGATTTAGGGGTCCAACTTATATAGTTCAAATCTTCTCATTCTATCATTATAATTTCATAATTACTTAATCAATCCCTTTATATTTATTTTTACATCATTTATTGCCTTAAGTAATTTTATAATTACTTAGTCAATCACTTTATGTTCATTTCAATATTATTTATTGATTCATACACAATTCCAAGGCAATTATAATCAATCTATAGTTATCAGGATAAGATCATGCATAAAATATGTGTATCTTCTATATTGAATATATTCTTAAGGTCCACCTACCTTTACTTTCAACCATCCATCTTCTCATTGATCTTAATCATCATATCCTTCATGTATTTGTCAAATCATATGTATACAGTCATTCCTCAACTCATTTATACTTCGTAATTTTTCTTTTGATCATCCTTACATAGGATGATTTGGATCTTGTTCATTAGATCATATTGATCAAGGTCTAATCTATTGATCTACATTTGAATCTAATATTTATACTACTTCAAAACATACATACAATATTATGATTCTTATTATTCTTAATCATTCAAGATCTTCCTATGGATCTTGTTTGATCTTTGATTATCTTAATTATCATTTTTATTAGGATTAGATAGCTTACTATACTTTTATGATCTTATTATTATTCAACTAGTTAATGTCTTACTGGTTGAAGATAGTTTATTTCTTTCCTAACACTAGACAACTCCTCCTTATTTTAGAATTGACTAAGGCTTACCGGCTAAAAGTTGCTCACACAGTGGTTAATTCAATCCTCATGTAAGGGGGCGTTTAGACCTCACAAATGTCATCAGAAGGTGGGGGAAGAGTGAGGCTCTATTAGAGAACCCTCTTAACCACCATGTTCAGCATTTACTGGGGTGACCTTAGCTCAACCTTCGTAAGGTTCCTATGAGCATTAAACCCTAAGTACTCTTGTTATTTGATTTTAATTAAATCTATGAACATTTAAAATGTCATTCATGGGGTTTATTATTCTCCTAATTTGGGCCAAGGAAATAATATTCCTTATATTGTCCTACTAACTATAGCCCTTACTAGCATTAAGTCCATGTCCATATTCATTGTAAATGTTCATCAATTTTTATTTTCATTCAATTACATTTTCCATGTAATTTACATAACATGAACATTAAAGTGTAAATAAACAAATTTAACAATTACATCTACTAAGCAAATAAAAGAACATTTACAATAATAATTCACATGCTCATTTGAATATATCGTATTTATTCATTTTGATCCATAGATCATATTTTGATTTCTATTAATTTTTCATCCCATTAAGGGTTTAACTATTGATCTTTCATTTTTATTCAAATCTATCGCATTATCTTACTGTGATGTCATTACTAAATCATTGATTCATCTAAATCTATTCCAAATTAGCCACATAAGGCAATTCATTTCTCATGATCTTATCATTAGATCATCATTCATACTGATTTTAATGGTCTGATCATGCTTCATTACTCAAATCAACTACATCCACGATCATTTTTAAGAATTTTCTTCCATTAAGGTTAAATTTCTTAATTCATCCTAAATCAATCACATCTAACTCTTGATTCTATGTTCCCTCATCACTAGATCACTGATGGATAAAAAATCCAAGGTCTAATCATGTCAGATTTGATTGATCTTGGGAATTAGTACCACTTTATGTAATTTATAGAATTTTACAATGAATAAAACCTAAATTTTATATTTCCATTAGATTCTACTCTTTACGAGAAACCTATAGCTTGTTTTCGACCTTGATTTGGAGTTAAAATGAGCTCTGAATTGAATTTTTAAGTTTTCAGATTAAAATAAGGGCCCAGATTTAATCTGGCTCTTACAAATTGACGAGGACGATCAACGACCCGTCTCCACCTCGTTCCAACATTGATAGTCAATGTACAGGGATGGGTGACCTGGGATAGCTAAGACGATCTGATCTAGACCGTCAAATTAGTTCCTTCCTTGATATTCCAGGTATGAATGATCCACCGTCTCAGATTTCATCCCCTAAAGTTTTTGGACCCTAGGAATCCATCCAAGGGCTCAAAAACTCCAAACAATTACGTTTTATTAGAGTTCTCAGGCTTGATCACCGGTACTAGATTCACCAGGAAAATCTAGCTAGAAAATTTAGTCTGGTGATCTTCTTACCTTAAAAACTACCAGAATAGTTGGATGGGAGGATGAGGAACCTATCTGAAGTGTCTAGAATTGAAGAATCAAGCTACAAAAAGAGATCCATGCAGGAAAATATTCAGTCATCGAACTTACTTTTTTTCGGTGATTTCATCAGTTAATACACCTTTGATCATTGTGAAATCTTAGGGCTTTGATAGATTAGGTCAGCCCGAACTCATCCAACGATAAAGATTGAATTATAACAGTCCAATGTGGATGACTAATTGAATTAGGGTTTTCAGGAAGAAAACCCTATTCCATTGGGGATGACAAGTCAGTAGATGAGCCTGGTGGCCCGTGAGGGAATATTCCCTCTGATGCGTTCATAGATGCGCTCTGCGGCTGTAAAGGGAAGAGAGAGAAAAAGAAGGAAATAGAGAGGAAGAGGGAGAATGGGAGAGTCTTGGGGATGTTTTGCAATTTCATGCAGTCTATAGGAGGGGTATTTATAGGGTTATTTTTATATTATTTTAATTAAAATTTTAATTATTTTTATTTTATATGAAAATTTCACTTTTCTTATTAAAATCAAAAGAGATTCATCATCATGTTTATTTTTCATCATTGATATTCCCTGAGCTGGCTGACTACCAGCTCACCTAACTTTTGTAGACCTCACATAAAAGTGAATTGACCATTTTACCCCTATGGTAAATATAAATTCATAAAAATTAAGAAAAATATGTATTTTTCACTCGAGCTTAGATTTCAGCATGCTTACAGTCATTTTGACTAGTTTCCCATGAATGATTTCAAATATCTATGTTTCAAGACTTGATTCATTTTCTAAAAAAATAATATCATATTGAATATAATATTCCACCTCAATTTTTGTAAAAATTCCAATTAATTTCAGAAAATTTTGGGATTTTCACATTCTTCCCCCCTTATAGAAATTTCATCCTCGAAATTTAATCTAACAACTCACGTATGAGTTATCATCATCTCATTTATAATTTTGCTCCTATAGCTCGTTCTGTGAAAGATTAACACTTAAGGAATCCTACTATTCCCTTTCTGATTCATCAATCATATTACCTTTTCCATAAAGGTAGAATTTATCAAAGTAATAAAACTTGTTGGATAATTTATCCATTCATGCTAAATCATAAACTACTAACATAACATTTTATAATATTTCATAATGACTAATTCTTGTGAGTAATCCTCTTGTTCATATTTCATATTTCCTTTGACTGGTGTCATCAATCTTTACTTTACTAGTTGGTAATTCTCTTAATTAAAGTATTTTATGTTCTCACCATAACCTTCCAACCTTTGGAAGTAACTATTTCATCTCAATTCGAAATATTCATACTTCTATGTGACGACCCAGGTTTTCACATGCATTTTAAAATGCAATAACTAATTCCTAGAGTGGGATCGATCCCTATTTGAAAATACTTTTGAAAAAAAATGCAATGCAGTGAGAAAATCCTTTGTTTTAAACTCATTTTGAAAACCCTGAGTGTCATTAGCTTTCGCAACAAATAAAGTAGTTTTTGAAAATTTCAAAAATCATAAATGTATTCCCAGGTCTATTCGGTCAGAGCTCACAGCCTAACTGTAAATAAATACATATACATGTCTAAAAGGTAGAGTGTTAATTATATTCATGCTTGTCCTCTCTTCATTCACTTGATCTTAATACTAACATGTTCCTGATGCTTCTTCTACTCGTGAGTAGAGCTATCCTGAAGAATAATATATTTGGGTGAGTATTTCTCATACTTAGTAAGTGATCTGATACTACTATTTTGAAAACACGGTAGGTAACATGAATGATTCCAAGAGCTTTTAATGTAAAACATCAGTTATTCCTTTTGTGTAAACATGCATAGTTATGCATAAAACATAAGCTTATTAATGCAATTTCAATCATGGAATCTGTATGCAAATCACGTCATATAAATATGACTAAAATAGAAATTAATAGATCCATATGCGAAGATCTCGGCAAATGCATATAATAATGATAAAACTCTTAAAGTAGTCATCATTCAAGCAGATGCTAGTATCATGCACATGAGTCTCTCGGCGTACACATCACGCCAACTAGTCATGAGTACTCGTATCGACCATCTCGATGCTATATGCATATCAATCACACCAAAATCATAGGGCCACTATGCTCATACTCAGCATACAGCTGGAATCTACCATAGCCTCCACGACGACTATGGATGTCCCCAAAAGGGTGCCGTGAACACCTCCAGTGATCGTCCCTGTTTACCATAGCAGTCAGGGAAGGGACAATGCCTTTTTGACAGTGATACCATCCACCCTTTTGGTGGTAGAGGCCGGGAGGCCAACCTCGTACCTCCTCTCAGCATAGTGCCCACCAAGCCTATCAGCCCATAAAATATAAAAATCATGTCCTCTTTAGGTTCCTCACACTGCCTCACCAGCGTCTTTTGGGCACTCCAGTGTCTTTTGGTAACCCTCAAGGTGCTTTATGTAATATGCATTCCTCAATCATTGAAATCATGTAATTTATGCATTTATTTGCAATCATGCAGGCAGTGCATAGAATCAGTTCATGCAATTATCACATTCAAAGCCATAAGACATTTTCGCATGCTGGTATAAGAACATTATATCTCAAAATCATGAAGACAAGGTTGCATATCATATCGCAAAAACATGCTAAACACGATAATAAAGCAAGTGCGAGTTTAAGATGCGTTTTAAAAACTTAGTAGGATTAGACTTCCTACTTATCAAGTATATTTGGAAATGCATTAAAAACGTAGCAGTATCAGACTACCCACAAATCAAATACATTTGGACATGCATTAAAAATGTAGCAGTATCAGACTACCTACCTCGATGTTCCTTAAATCGCATTTTTCATTACTCGACCCTAACCCATCTTAGTGAAACCCTGGATATTCATTAATAACAAGGATTCAAGTATTATTTTTTCAACCTTCATGGGTCATTACTTAGACTTACAGATTAACGGCTAAATCTGCCTTTTTGGATCTATAGGCCCTTGCTTAGCATGCTTCTAGGCTAGATCTAGAAAATATTTATAGTTCTTAGGCTATAGTTATACTGAACAGTTCTATGATCCTAAGTTTTTTAGTATCATTAGGTCTGCGTCGGTAATACGGATGCAACGGTTCTTTCAGATCGTCAATCGGAGTCCTACAGCCTTCGTAATTGCATTTTTTTAGTGTCCCAAAATCATGGACGAACCAAGTTCGTTCACGCAGGGGCCCACGCATCGCAGCACGTCGCACGCACCCGAAGGTAATGCCATGGACCGCGTTCGCACATGCACGCATGCCCAAGCAATGTGCTATGACGCGCGTCCTGGATGGCGTTAAGCGGATGGGTCTTTGCCATGCGTCCCAATCGAACCGAGACCACACATCGTAAGATGTCACACGCCTGAGGTTCGTCCCACGGGCTGCATCCTGGGTGTGCGTTACACGTACGTCCCTGGGATGCCTAGTACAAATGGACCAGCAGATCCATTGAAGTCAGGGCCTTCTTCGGCGAGTTTTGGCCGGGGAAAATGCCAAATCTGACATGGATTTAGGCTGGAAGAGAGGAAAATGAAGGGAAAAGAAAAGGGGAAGGGGAAGGGGAAGGGGAAAGGAAGATGAGGATGGACCTGGTGTTGTCTAGCTCGATGGGTCGACAGACCCATTGAGTCTGGGTTTCCTCCGGGGTTTCCAACCAAAAAACACCCAGATCCGGCGTGGATCTCGGCAGGAAAGAAGGGGGAAAAACTTAAGGAGGTGTGAGGGGCTTACCTGGGTAGGCTGGAGCGATGCCCATTGCCGGAGGTGGGGTTTCTTCACGCTGAAACCCTAGCTACCGGAATCCTCCCTTGAACAATCAGAGAAGAGGAGAGAGGGATGGCTGAGGAGGGAAGAGGGCTTCTTATAGCCCTGCCAAGGCAGTGCTGCCCATGGCGGTGCCGCCATTGTTGCTGCCTTACAGAGATGGTGCTGGAAGGGTCGAGAATGGCGGTGGCTGAAGGTAGGGGACGACCTAGGGGGTGCCGCTAGTAAAATGGCCCCTGTGTTTTCATACCATTCTGTTTTAATTATAATTTACAGAAATGCTCCTCTATCTTCAAAAGGCCATAACTTGGTCATATGAACTCCGTTTTCGGCGTTGTTTGAGGCGTTGGATTCCATTTTGAATGTAGAATCTAATGGTATTGATTTTTCTCACAAATTATTTTTTTAAATATTTTTATTAATATTAAACATCTAAACATATATATTGACTTTCAAAATAACCCATTTTTACAAAAGGGCTTCAAAATTTGAGGCATTACATTATATATCATTTTCTTCTAAAAATTCCATCTGATGATATTTCTTTCCTCAAAATTCTACTATCATCTTGTCATAACTTTTGCAAAATCTATTCTTTTACTATTACTGAGTCATATCAATATTCTTGAGATTCTCATAATTTGTGGTATACTTTTTCACTGTATAGGTAACACTATATTGTTACAAATTTTAAAATGTATACTTGAAAATCATTATGAAGCATCCACAAGGACTTTTCTATATCCTTTCTAACTCTTTATATGAAATAGTAACGCCCTTTACTCCAATTTAGGATCAACATCAATATTATCCTCATATGTCATAGAAATTTACTTTCTCTAGTTAGTCTTTACACTTACTAATATTGTCCTACTAATTATAACCCTTACTATCATTAAGTCAATGTTTATATTTATTGTAAATGGTCATCAATATTTATTTTCGTTCAATTACATTTTTCATGTAATTTACATAACATGAACATTAAAGCATAAATAAACAAATTTAGCAATTACATCGACTAAGCAAATAAAAGAACATTTTGATCCATTGGTCATATTTTGATTTCTATTCATTTTTCATCCCATTGAAGGTTTAACCATTGATCTTTCATTTTTATTCAGATCTATGGCATTATCTCAATGTGATATCATCACTAGATTATTGATTCATCTTATCAAATGATCTAATCTTTCTTGATCTATCTGATAAAAAAGATCTTAAGTCATTTTATCAAAATTAAGGGCATAGATCTAAATCTATCCCAAATTAGCCACGTCATGTCATTTATTTCTCATGATCTTATCATTATATCATCATCCATACTGATTTTAATGGTATGATCATGCTTGATTACTCAGATCAACTAAATCCACCATCATTTTTAAGATTTCTCTTCCATTAAGGTTAAATTTCTTAATTCATCCCAGATCAGTCACCTGAGCTCAAATTTCAGCATGCTTATAGTCATTCTAACTGGTTTCCTGTGAATAATTTCAAATATCTATGTTTCAAGACCTGATTCTTTTTAAAAAAAATAATATTATATTAAATATAATATCCACCTCGATTTTTGTAAAAATTCTAATTAATTCCAGGAAAATTTGAGGTTTTCACATTTAGTCACCCTCTCCTAGTATGGTCCTCTTGATAGCATAGCCTGCAACTCATTTATCCTCTCATGCTTAATCATCTTGCTTTTGTGTTCCTTTCTCCCCTCATATAAATCTTTGATTACCTTCACTCGTACCCTTGTTGGAGTTCTTTTTTCAATTGGTGGAAGGACTACACCAAGTTTTTTTTGCTATCAAGTATAAGATTAATTGCATAGCAAAACATTTGATCCAAGATTCCTTTGTAAACTAATCTATAATATAGTCTTCAATACAACCACCTATGCTCTAATTATAGTTATGACATATGACAACAAGGAAACCCACAGAGTCACCATCCTTATTTTCACTATTATATGAAGTCTTTGGATAATACTCCTCACCTGAAGCCTCATCAAACTAATAATTCCTCCCCCTTCTTCATATTGCTCCACTATTATATTACTCCTTTGTCTATATCCTCTTGTTCTCTTCCCATGTTGCATTCATTGAATATTATTTTCTTCCTCAATCTCCAAGATCTTGAGTTGGTCATCAAGGGTTCTATCACTTTCATGGTGCTCCTCATTTACTGAAAACTTTGTCCTCAATCTTCATGAGTTTTAATTCTAAATAAATTGTTAATAATATACCATCCATCACATGAGTAGTTATTTCCATTAGAGAAAACTACACTTTAGTTCCTAGAGCTATCACTTAAAACACTTTGGTCCTTAAAGTTCTAAAAAATAGTTTACTCTTTGCAACTATTGCTTTTGTTGCACTTTAGCCCTTATTTTGACTTTTTTTTCAAATTGAAATATGTTTTGGAGCCCAATTCAAGAAGGGAATCAATCCTCTCTCTCTCTCTCTCTCTCTCTCTCTCTCTCTCTCTCTCTCTCTCTCTCTCTCTCTCTGTGTGTGTGTGTGTGTGTGTGTGTGTGTGTGTGTGTGTGTGTTGCAAATCAGCCTCTCCCTCTCCCTTTCCCCGTTATAAATTCAAATATGGTTTTAGACCCAAATTTTCTTCTCTCTTATTGCCTCTGCTGCAAATTTAGGTGAAGAAGTGTTTCCATGCCCTTTCTGTTCCTATCTCTCTATCCAATGCAAATTTTAGAGAAAAAGATGGGGCTTAACCCTTGTCCTCTTCTCATTTTCTTTCTAAGCAATGCAAATTTTAACATGAAGAAGGGCGTTGCCCTTTTCTTTTCCTTAAAATTTTTAGGAAGATAAATAAATTACACAAAACATAAAAAATAATAATAAATGGGGCCTAAACATACTTCCATCTATGGAAAATTGATGGTGTGACTAAATTGAAACAAACCTAGTAGTTCTAAGGACTAAACTATTTTTTTTAAACTTTAAGGATCAAAGTGTTTTAAGTGATTAGTTTTAGGGGTTAGAGTATAGTTTTCAGTAATACAAATCTTAAATTACGCATCTTATAAAATAGATCCTTCACCATCTCTTCCTAGTACCTAAGCTCTTCAATAATATCAAGAATATCCAGTCAAGACAACATATTTGGGTCACAATTATCAAAGTTTGCCACCAATCCTCCCTTGTAATGCAATTCACCATCACTAACAAACTTGACAACATGATGAAACTCAATAGAGAAGGAACACATTCTTTAGATTTAATATATATATATATAAAGAACTATAAAATGTGATGGACCATTGTAAAAAGCCATTTTGTTCTACAAAACGGGAGACTAAAATTAGGATACATGCATTAGAATACATCGATCAAAACAAAAAGTTTGGTTATTGTTAAAACATGCAAACTTAGTAAAAAACCTTAATTTTTAATTAGAAAATGTAACACACAACATAAAATAAAAAAAGAATCAAGCTCAAATGGCCATGTCAGATGTTTCAACAATGACCCACTAACGTGAGATCATCTACTATATTCTAAAGCAATACATTTTTTCACTCAACACCCAACTCTTCATTATTTTGCCATGTAGCACCCTATTGTTTTGCCACATGGTACTTTTTTTATCATCTCTCTCTCTCTCTCTCTAGTAAAGTCACTCACAATGAAAATATTTGGACTTGCATTCAATGCTTGGTTGAACCTTTATCTAATGAATTCATTCCCATCTTCTACTTATATGATCCCTATTGAGGATTTGCCTTGTCTATTTTCTAACCACCTTTCCTAAAGAGACTTAGGAAATATTTAAGAGGACATTTCTATCTCTATCTTTATATATATATATATATAGCAAAGTTATGAATCAAACTACTCTAAAAGCATATCATAAATCCCAAGTCTACTTGAAATCTCTCTAATAAGGGGAATATGCCACCTTGAATCTCCAACCAAGTATAACGAGGAGAGGCACCATGATGTCTTCGACCAATTGTCCTAGAAGGCTTTCGATTAGATCTATCTTGATATACTCTTAAACAATACAAAATTTCACCCAATTCTCTATAATTTTGTATTATAATATTATGTTATTGGTTGCATAAGTGGAGAGTCATTAAGTTCACTTCTATATTTTCTATAAACTTTTTCATTTATTGGTGCTCATATTTGATAAAGAATATGACTTCTAAAGTAAAATCTAACTATAGAAATTTTCACCCAATTTGCTATAATTTTATATACTATAATCTTATATTATTGGTTGAATAAGTGGGTATTTTTAAAGAGTCATGAATTTTTCTTTTGTTTTTCTCTAAAGTTTTATATTTATTATTGAACATGTTTATTAAAGAATAAGACTTCTAAAATAAACTCTAACTTGCCTAAAATCTCTCTCTCTCTCTCTCTCTCTCTCTCTCTCTCTCTCTCTCTCTCTCTCTCTCTCTCTCTCTCTCTCTCTCTCTCTCTCTCTCTAATTCAAAATTGAATATATCTTCTACCAGTAATTGCTAATATATAATTATGCTTATATTATATTTTTATATTATTTTCTTTGAACTTTATTATTTATTGTTGTACACATTTGCTAAAGAGTAATAATTCTAAAATAAATTCTAACTATACTAATCTACATACATGTGTGTGTGTAGATAGAGAGAGAGAGAGAGAGAGAGAGAGAGAGAAAGAGGTTGTTGGTCGAGAATGTATTCAACTATAAATTGGAGAGAAAAACTTTTAAAAACTCAAAAAAGAATGATAAATATAATGTAAAAGTGCCACATGGAAAAATAATAAATAGTTTATAAGTTCAAAATTTACCCTTTGATAGTGTTCATTAATACTTTTTAGATTGAAAAATATTATAATGTTTTGTCTTTAATTTTTCCTCTACTAAATAGGTTGATCTTTATCAATTCTGAAATTCTTATGTTGTGGGCCGTGTTATAGATGTTGAACCATTTGAGCATACTTCAAATTTAGCCTTTAAAGGGACCAATAAAATCAAAGTCTAACAATTATTTAACTATTTAGAACTTTTATTTTGCTGACTTGTTTATTTCATTCAAAACTATAAAAATGTGGATAAACTGCTTACCTATAGTCATGATTGTGTGTTTAGCATTAAAGAGACTTGAAACCTTAATATGATGTTTGAATGGAGAAGACTTCTTGTTTTTTAGCAAAATCTTTAAGGAAAGGTTGATGGAACCTTAATCACCAACTTATGTGCAAGACCAAGGCTTTTCCAATAAAGTTTTTTGTCATTTTATATGCTTCCATCAAATACATAGTAAGATGGAGACATCACAAGTCTCCTACATGATTTCACTCTTGTAGAAGAAGCAGAAGGAATAAGTTACTTTTTATCTTTATGCTCTCATTATTATTTTTTATAGTTTTCAAATAGAGTATGTTTCTACAATAATAATAATAAAAGAAAATATGATGTGACAATGTGGGGATTGAGAGTAGGATTTATAATCTAACAGTCTCTTGCTTGGCCCATGTTGATATTTTTTTTTTAAAAATAGATGATGAGAGTCAAAAAATGTATACCTATAATTAAAACTTAAAGCTACTTTGTTTCACTAGTTATACAACTTTAGTCAAATAAAGTATGTTCATTGTAAAAATCATAGTGGTAATTGTTGAATGTTTTATCACAAGTACACAGGCTATTGTAGTGTAGCTGATGCAAGTACGGGTCGATCCCACAAGGACTCTACTTAAAAAGATAGAGCTTAAATAAAATTTAATTATCCAAAATTTAAAGAAAACTACATAATTCTAAATCAAAAAGTTAACTAAAAAAAGTAAAATCTACTTCCCTAGCTTGATCACATCATTTTCTTCAAATCTGATTCCATAAACTTCGATCGGCCTTTATCAATCTCTTACTGGTGCTTCTAATTAAAGATTTGATGGTTAGATTGAGCAGATTCTCTAAAATTTAGATGATTTTGTCTAAATAAAGATTTTGGATTTTGATAGCTCAAATCTGATTTTTGAAGTCTAGATTGAAGATCAGAATTAATGGATAAGCTAGGAAGTATCATAAGATCAAAATTTGATGTGGAACAAATGAAGAAATCAAGAGATCTTTTTTATTAAAGTAGAAACGCTAATTAGGTTAAGCCTTAATCAAGTAAGATCTAGATTAAATAGTTTTTGGAATTAACTGAGAATATGCAGAACTTGGATAACACAAAACAGGGATAAAGAAAAAGACAAAATAGACTAAAAGAAAAAATGGGGATGTGTGAGAAATTAAAATAAAAGACTGAAGGGTAAAAATGAAATTTTCTTAGAAAATTAGAAATTTCCTTTCTTTCTTCCCATAGCCGTAGTTGATAGAAAAATGCAACAGCCCCAGCTCTCTATGTTGTTTGAAACGTGAAAATAGGGGTGAATGGTGGAATTGGAGGAAACCCAAGTTGGGTTTTGTTCCACAGTGAAGGGAGAAGAAGTTGGAGAAAGAGAAGGAGAGAGAGGAAAAGAGAAGAAGAGAGCAGTGGTGCTTCCATGCGCGACAGAGGTGGTGCAGGAGAGATAGCAAAGACGAGAGGGAGACGAGTGTGATGGGGTTGCCGTGATGGTGGGTTGCAGACAGAGCAGAGGTGGACCCGAGAGGAGAGGTAGTAATAGTGTGGTGCTGGGGTCGGAGACACAGAGAAGGGAGATAGTGTGTGAAATTGAGATTGAGAAAGAGAAGGGAGTGTGAGAGAGAAGAGGAGGAGAGTGGTGCTAGGTTCCGGTGTCGAGCAGGTGGATAGGGAGAGTAGTAAAGGGAACTGGCCGACCGCTGTGCGAGGAGGGCAGAGGAGCGCTACCGGCTACGATGGTGCTGGCTGGTGGCTAGTTGCCTTGTCGAATGCAATGGAGAAGCAGAGTGAGAAGGGAGCAGTGATGGGATTTGTCGGTGAGAGAGGACTCGCCAGTGGCGAGACGGGTTGAGTAGAGAGAGCAAAGAGAGAACGAGAGAGAGAGAGAGAGAGAGAGAGAGAGAGAGAGAGAGAGAGTAAGGGGGGGTTGACTGTTTCCTTTTACCACTTCTGTGGTCCAAGGGAAGAGAAGTTGATCTTTGGCTGCCTTCTTCTTCTTATACAATGTCCTCATTTTCTCTTTTCAAACATTCCCCCTACTTTCTTTCAAGCTCTCTCCACCTTGGAAACTTCTCCGCCAACTTCCCTTTTTATTTTTGCAGCTTTACATTCCCAAGTGATTTTATATTTAGAAAATATTCTCCATGATTTCCTTTTCTACAATTTAAACTAATTTTCTTTTAGAAAACTATCCAATCTTGTCTTAATGCCCTTTAGGATAATTTGCAACGTTAACTTTGATCTGAGCTATCTACGTAATAATCTGGTTGATTTGTAAAATATAAGACCAAATTAGAGGCATCTAAATCATACATTACACTTTTAATTAGCTCTGATGATCATCTGATAGTTAAATTTTACAAATTAACAGTTGGATGGTCAATTAGAGTTAAAATTCATATTTTATTTAAAATTATAAAATTGATCAGTTAGATTATCTAATTAAATTTTAAATTAGAGATATTTTGATCAAAATTAAACACTTAACAATAGGTACTCTATAATATGAGAATTTTCTTTCATATGTTATTGTGCAACTATTTTCTTTTGTTTAAGTACTTCATGTGACAATTTTTTTTATAATAAGCCAAAAATGCCAATATTTGGGGTATAGCCTTATTTGTCACAAGTTGATAATCTATTATTTTCTATGATTTAAGCATACTCAAATGAGAAAACAATTAAGTAAAGAATCCTCGTATATTCATAAAATAGATATATCCAAAACTCAAGGTGACTAAATGAACAATCAATATTATAAAAGAAAATGTCGACTAATGAGTCTCATGTATTTTGCATTTTTTGATACAATTTAACTGTAAGCCTTTTTGTTATAAGGTCTACAACCACTAGTTATGTTCCGATGTGCTTAATAAGCATCCAATGACTCTAAACATTTTTACGTTGATATGTTTATTTTGACTCTTATTGGTGTTGACTTAGGAAAAAACATTGCAGCAATATTATAACAGTCTATATTCATTGACCATGAAATTAAATCTATAACTTCTAATCCCAAAACGAAGCTTGAAAAGTGGCTTCATGACAAGCAATAAACTCTGCTTTTATTGTTGAAAAAACACTTAATATTTGTTTTACACCTCCAAAAAATTGCACCGCAAGTAGGAAAATATTACTTGACGTGAATTTTCTTTTACAAAAAGACCAACAAAATTTGAATCCGAATCCATAGAGAGTAGCCCCGTCGTTCAGATCGGTTCCACTTTCTTTGCTATTGTTTTCCACGAGAAAATATGAGCATTTACCAGATATATTCATTTGGACACTCTCCTCAGTTCTTCTTAAGATAACTGTTGGGTATCATAGCTGACGGCGTCTGGAGAGGCGACTAGCAGACACGACCGATCAATGGGTTTTGAATTGCAGGTTTCCTCTTCCCCCTAGAAGTTATCTTTCAAGTCCTAGATTTTCCACTACGTTTTTAATGCCTATCATGTATTGCAACTCTGCAAAAAACCAAGCATTTACCCTCGTTTCTAGGGTTCCTGGATGTCCAAAATGCTTTACTTCCCCCAAGAACATCCAGACACACTGTTTATTAAATGTGTTCAATCAGAAAACCCTAGAAAGCATCCGTGGAATAAAACCCAGGATTTTCTCTAGCAGGTTTTGTCTGAACACCCTGGAGTACATCAATATAGGAAGAACTAGAAATTTCTCAAATGGATTTCATCAGAAAGCAATCGAAAACAAAGGAGAGGTGAAACCCAGAAAAACCCTTCCTTGGATTGCAGCATATAAAAATAGGTCAGAGAAAGTGCAGACGTCAAGAATTAATACTTCTTCGTGGGAAGAATCAGCAAATTCCTATTTTCAGAACAACGACTTGACACCTTCAAGAGATAATAGGGAGAGTAGAAATAGAAAATTAGATTCTTCACAAAATGGTGGAAATGATTCTATGACTATCAAACATGACGTGGAGAATGAGGAAATTGATGAGCCTGTCGATGACCCAAGATGGGATAGGATCAAAACCAAGTACAGGAGAATTATTGATAGGGAAAGTAGGCATGAAAGGCCTGAAGTTCATAGGTGGAATAAACAGGAAAAGTGGGGCAGGAAAACATGGAAAGAAGCTACAGAATCAACTGTGCCAAAGATGGTTGGGGAAGGGATATATGGGGTTGGCCCTGTCTTGGCAGCATTGACAGTAGGGAGAAGGGAGTTCTATACTTTGTATGTCCAGGAAGGATTGGATTTGAGTGAAAATAACAGGAAGAATAAGGACAAAAGAGGAGTGGAGAAGGTTTTGAAAATGGCAGAAAAGATAGGACTAACTGTTAAAGAAGCTTCAAAGCATGACCTCAATATGGTTGTCGATAACCGGCCTCATCAAGGTCTAGTGCTGGATGCTTCTCCATTAGAGATGGTTAGTATCAGGGAATTGGATCCTGTTTCAGTCAAGGGAGATACAGCTCCTCTTTGGGTTGCTTTGGATGAAGTTATGGATCCGCAAAATTTGGGGGCCATTGTCCGGTCAGCTTATTTCTTTGGGGCAGCGGGGGTGGTTTTATGTGCAAAGAATTCGGCTCCATTAAGTGGGGTTGGAAGTAAAGCAAGTGCAGGTTCACTTGAATTGATTGAGTTAAGGTCTTGCAAGAATATGATGCAGTTTTTGACATCATCTGTTGAGAATGGGTGGCGAGTTCTTGGTGGTTCTGTTTCCTCAAGAGCTGTTTCATTGAATGAGGTTGCTGCTGGGGTACCTACTATTCTTGTGTTGGGTAGTGAAGGTACTGGCTTGCGGCCTTTGGTAGAGAGATCCTGTACTCAGTTGATTAAAATCCCTGGGAATATGCCTGGGAGTTTGTTGGCAGAGGGAGTTGAAGGAGAGGAATCTGTGTGCACAGATTTGGTATCTTCTGGTAAGGAATATCAGTCTTTTCTAGCAGTAGAGAGTTTGAATGTCAGTGTTGCTGCAGGTGTGCTTCTTTACCATTTGGTTGGAAGCAGTAATCGTCTCTCATGTGATGAGAAAATGTAAGCTCTTGGTTGTCTCTCACACTGAATGCTAATCCCAGAATTTTACAGAATTTCCCATATTTGTGTATTTTCCTTTCTAATCACAAGTGAAACCATTGAAATTTTGTTGTTGTAGTATACTATTATTGTTTAAAATCATTATTCATCCAATCTGATTCCTTGTTTTCCTGCTGTCGTTTGTGGCTTAACTTGATTTCCTTTGTGAAATTCATTTGTGTATGCAATGGTCATTTGGTTCTAAAACCTCTTTGTAAGAAGGATCTATCTGATGTCTTCACTTGCCTAAACCTCAACCTCAACCTCGATCCCGGCCTCTGGTTGTTGTATCCTAACTTACCAATTCTGTTTTCTAAATGGCTCGACAGCCTTCTAGTCATCATCATCATCAAGACCTTATCCCAATTAGGGATTGGTTACATGAATCTTGTTCCTCCGTTTCCCTCTATGAAGTATCATGTCTTCATTTAGTGTCAAAGTTTTAAAATCTTTTCTCACCACTTCTATCTACTTTCTTTTGGGCCTTCCCTTTGCCATTTTCGAACCTTTGACTTGAATTGCCTCACTCCTTCTAACCGGTGGCCTTTTTGGTCATCGTTGGACATGACTAAGCCATCTAAGTCTAATCTCCCTTATCTTGTTACCGGTTGATGCTACTCCGAAGTTTCCTCTATTGTTCTCATTTCTCTATCCTTGCTTAGCTTGCCACTCATCCATCTCAACATCAGTATTTCGGCGATGTTCATCCTATGTGCATGTTGTTCTTTAGCTGCCTAACACTCTGACGCATAGAACATGGCCGGCCTGACAGTCTTCAATTGCATAAAAAAATGGTTTATAATATGATCTGAAAAAAATGATATTACTGGATGTTATGAACCTCTTTGTAAGAAGTATCTGTCTGATGTCTTCAGTTGCCTAAACCTCAACCTCGATCTGTGCCTCTAGTTGTTTTATCCTAACTTATCAACTCTGCTTTCTAAATGGCCTGACAGCCTTCAATTGCATCAAAATTGTTTATAATATGATCTGAAAAATTGATATTACTGGATGTTGCTTGCGTCTGTAAGAGAATTTCAGTATGGACACCATATCTTTTGTCCAACATTGATGTAAGTTGTCCGTCTGTGTAGTAGGTGTATTGGTCAGTTCACACATTTCTTGGGGATCAGAAAGTTTCAAGTCCTACGTGACTCTGACATGGAGGACCAAGTTGAATCTTTTGCTGTAGATTTAAACTGCTGAACTTCATTTTCTCCCTGTTTTCATATTTGCCACTTATGAAGCCAAACATTGTCCATTTTACTGAAGTTGTTTCCCATAAACTAGTTTATTTATATTAAATTTCAGCTGCAAGTTACTCCCGCCTGATACCCTGACACGCTCTCTTTATGTTCCTTTTGTCCTTGAACCAGTTTGGTTCGCCCCACTATTTGGTTGGTCCACGATGGGAACAGATTTTAGTGTCAAGATGCAAGAGCACTGCTCAATGTAGATGGTGGTCTACCCTGTGACTACGGACATAAAAGAGTTGCTAGATTTCTGTGTAATTTGCATGAAGATGCATTTTGCAAATTCTACTTGCCATGTTTAACATGTCCATGGCAACACAATGAGCTGTAGTTTCAGTATCTTAAATGACCTTCCGCTCAAGTCAGATTTAACAGAAACAAGTTGGATATTGAACATGATGTTAGTGGTGCTTAAGATTAAGTCAGGTCACTTGAGGTGAGCTGAAATGAGATCTGACTTGAGCACGATTGAAATGACCCGAATTTGGCACCAGACAAAGTGGGATGACAGAACGTTGAACTTAACAATGACTTAAGATGAGACGATTTTCATCTCAAGCACCACTAACAGTGAGACGAGAAGTCGTCACTTCATTTCACCTCATTTCAAGCACCACTAACAGGAATATGGTCCATTTCAACTCATTTCAAGTCAGCTTACTCCATCCCAAGTACCACTAACACCATTAGTGCATTCGCACAGTAGAAGGTCCTCCACTTATAAACTCACGATTTGCACTAAACAAAATCACAATTTTGCATTTCAGAAACATAGCTCATAGCTTCCGTTTCTAGAAAATGGATTGTCGCATCTCTGACGGTTGGGTCTGATTACTCCAAGAATTATCCCCCCATTCCTGTGTTTTCACTTAAGAGAGATCTTCCCTGCAGAATTGATGGCCTAACAAGTTGGGGTCCATTTGGTAGTGCTTCTATAAACCGGTCTATTGGATTCTGCCGGATTATCGTAGAGATAAATACAGAGGTCCACTTCGGTTGGTACAACACGATATACATGTTGTGCTGTTAGTGCATCGATAGAAGGAGAGCCTTGGTGTAATGGTAGAGTTGGTGTTGTGCGACTTTTGAAGTCACGGGCTCAAGGCGTGAAAACAGCCTCTTGCAAAATGCAAGATAAGGCTGCGTACTTTTAACCCTTGTAGTTAAACCCCTTCCCGAGTCCCACATACGCGGGAGCTTTGTGCACCAGGGCTGCTGTTAGTGCATCAATCTCGTGGTGGACTATTTTGGTTGGCTTCCTACCCTGTAGCAATTGTCCTAGTTCACTTTAGTTTGAGTTTCTGGTTATCATTCAAGAAAAGAAATCTGTACAATTGCAGTTCATAACTTGGCGTTTTGTCTTGAGTTGATGTAATCCAAGCCTGCATCATGTTAGAGCTCCTTTGTAGTGTAAACTGAAGGTGACGATGTTTAACCCCTGAAGACTGTTCGCTATCTGCACGAGGAACCTAGTCCCGATGAATTTCAGGTCATTTTGCTACTTTGCCAAGCCTTACCATCTCCATTTGCTCAAGCGCTTGTCTGTTGTACTGGATGAATGCTATATCAAGGCACCTCTTCGAAGGATCACCTTTGAATGATTCAACCAGAGCCATCTGATTCCTGTAGCTATAGACAGCTTGTAAACGAAACATCACCAAGAGTTGACTATTATAGCATCCAAGCAACTGGGCTTTGGGTGGTTGAATTAGAATATTGCTTTTGCAAAATTTCCGAAAGTTAGAAAATGCTTGAGACTGAACCTAGTTAGGCCTTACCTTTGGATGTTCTGACCCACTCATCTTGTTCGGCCTTCCTAGGCCATCTGTTAGCAAAAGTTCATGCCATTGGATGCTTTTAGTTACTAGTTTTTTCAGTTAAAAAAATTCAATCATCAGATTTAAAAAC
Organism: Warburgia ugandensis; assembly: GCA_035236585.1. Classification (NCBI taxonomy): domain Eukaryota; kingdom Viridiplantae; phylum Streptophyta; class Magnoliopsida; order Canellales; family Canellaceae; genus Warburgia; species Warburgia ugandensis. The sequence goes on from CP141133.1 coordinate 17,907,259, forward strand.
TATTCAAAAAGCAGGGGAAACGTTCGCTTCTGATCATGACCTCATTGTTTTTTCTTTTTTTGTTCTTTTCAGCTCTAGAACACTTCCCTCCATGGCACTGTTCTGTTTTAAACTAATGGGTCAAGAACTTAAGGTTGTGAGGCAAAATAATACAACGTTCTATTCTATTGACTTGAGTCAATATTTAACAAGTTCATTTTCAGAAGAGGACAAGTCGAAGATTGCTTACCTAACCCAGAATGGCATACTTCATATCATCCACCAAAATCATCAATTTTGGTGTCTAGCCAATCTGAGGCACTCTAAACAAGATGAATGGGTTAGATCAGCCAAAGGTTGCTCTCAGCTAGATTGATTCTCGAAAACGTATCCCGAAATGAGTCCCGCTACAAGGACTTCTAAGTCACTTGTTTTCAATAATCAAAAGTAAAATTTTGTAGATCCTAATATCTATCCAATTCGTGAATTTTTTAATTACCAGACATCCTAAAGGTGGAGAATTCAAATAAAGTGAGTTAGATCATCCAAAGGCAGACCTCTTCCTATAAAAAAAGGTAGATAATGTTGTAGCCAAGCATCGTATCTAGGGCTTTGGTTAAGCATTTCCTTGTTTAAATCCTCAACAAAGAATTACGCATATGGGAGATTAGAAGGAAAATGATATGGACACCTAGAGGATGACTTACACAATGTCATTTTGAGTTTTTAAATCATGACCATTAAATATTTGACATGAAAAAACGAGTAGCTAGAGGCATCCGATGGGCATGAATTTTTGCATGTAATCTAATCAGTCTAATAGGAGAGGCCGAGTAAGTTGATTGGGTTAGATCATCTACTGGTGAGGCCTAACTATACAGGGACTTTCTCCATGGGTGTGGTAAGGGCATGTACAGAGAGATTTTTATCATTCATAGTGACTGGCCTACTAAAAATCCATCACGGAATGCCAATTAAAAAATATATATATATTTTGAATTACAGGTAAAACTCATGACTAGGGGTGTAAATGGACCTAGATAGTCCGATGGATCTAAAAGATTCGACCGAATTAAATCATGACTATGTATGTTAGTTCAATGGATTTTTCATGGACCCATTTTTAAGATTCAACCAGTGAACGTCCGATAGCATAAACTCTCATAAATCGTGATAATTTTCTTGCAGACTGAAGCTATTCATCATGTTTGGAATGACTTAGACATGCTACGCAATTAATTAGTAAATTTCATGCCCTTTTGAATTCTATTGGCACATGCTTTTTGAGTTAAAAATCAGAATCATTAGTTTTCAAAAGCTCAAAACAAGAGGTTTAGATTAAATAAATAAATAATTATTGATGTAAATTACATGTGCTCAATTTGTTTTTTTCAAATTATAAGTAATTTCTATTATCAGCGTGGATGCTAGACTATCTGATGAACAGTCCAAATTCGAATGGACTTGGAGCCAAACATTAAAACAAGATTCACGAAAGCATCTGATTAAAATCTGACCAATTACAATGCTAAGGAGTCGTGACTGTAAAATAGGTGTATCAAACTCGAGTCCAACCATTTACACCCCTATTCGTGATGCATTGGATCTAATTATAGTGGTTACGTGCAGGTGAATCCAAGCAAAAAACTATGGGAGATTGAAAACATGGAATCCACCATATAATTCAATTCCATCTTGAAAAACATCCTCTGAGAAAACACTCTCTTTCTTATCCTTCTTAATTAAGAGTTGAGACATAGTTATCCATGGTAACATTAATATTAGTTTTTTTTTCCCTTTTTCAGTGAAGAGCTATGAAGGGGAGTCTTGGGGCAACGGTAAAAGTTGTCGTCATATGACCTTGAGGTCACGGGTTCAAGGTAAGGCTGCGTACTATAGGCCCTTGTGGTCCACCCCTTCTCTAGAGCCCGCATAGGCGGGAACTTCATGATCAGGGCTGCCCTTTATTTTTTGGCAAAGAGTTACGAAGCAAGCTACCTCCAAGCATGTTAGAAAGGACAGCCCTGATGCACAAAGCTCCAGCATATGTAGGGTTTGGGAAAGGAGTCTTGCTTGCATTTTTTAAAGAGGCTATTTCCACACCTTGAATCCGTGACCTAAAGGTCACATGACAACAAATTCTGCCTACAAGAACGGTGGCAAAAAGTTTCCAATCTTCTTTATCACTTGCAACTTGCCTCACATGTGCTTGCAAAGGCTTTATTGCGCAATCCAGAAACCCAGAAAAAGTTTTAAAAACGCTTGCTATCGATCCCTAGTATTTGCTAGTCCCCGTCATTTCTGCTGGCTTTTCCTTCTTCAAATGCAAGAGCTTGAGCCACATTCTGAGTTGAATACGCACTTTCCTCAATTTGAAAACTCTTCTTGGAAAGAAGCCAAAGCCAAAGATGATTGCCGGATCAAGTTGATCATCTTCCACAATCAGTTTGTGAAGGATTTGACCTTGCATCTGCTTTCTTTGCAAAGTCCGCCTTCTGAACATGAGAACAAGTGGGCCCACCACGTTGAAGATTGTGATCATGTTTTCCTCCTGTGCTATTTTAAGAAATTAAGCTGGCCCCACTCAGATGACATGGGCCCGGTCATTGCCACTAATGCTAGCTGCTTTATCACCCCTAAATCAGCTTCTTTTTAATCTTGCAAGTACAGTTACGGGGGAGAAATTATTGTTGGATGTCTAGGGTATCAACGGTCTGGATCTCCATCCATGTGGGACCGGCCCGTGGATTGATGGAAAAGATACCAAAGCCAAGAAAGTCGGATGGAAGACCAGTAGGTGGAAAGGGAAGGGGCGCATTCATCGTCATGCTACGACCACAAGCTTCACATGGTGGTATCTTTGTCTGTAGTGGTGTCAGAAGACAATAGATTTGTGAAAGCGGTTTCCCATTTACACCCACTTGGTCAAATTTCCTACCATCTTGTCTGAGAAGTTCAAGGGAACGGTAAAAGTGACGTTTCCCTCTTCTCCTAGAAATTTTGCCTTGGCTAGTACTTTGTACAACTCAGGATGAGTTCTATGCATGCAGGCCAAAGTTGTACAGAACCATTAATTTCTATGGTGGCAGCTGAATGAAATTTGAGAAGAGAATTTATAATATATATATGCTGTGGTAATTTTAGCGACTGCAAAAAAGTAGAAAACAGAAAAGTTAAAAGAAATAATAGTTATAAAAAAAAAATCGGTCAATCAAGTGTTACCTATTCTTTACACCTTTAGCTTCTTGTTGAGATTACTTGAATTATATTTTAGATTGTTAATATTTATATAATATATACGTTTATAGATATTACATGAACTACATTTTAGATTGTTAATATATATATATATGTTTGTTACATCCTTATTAGATTGTCAATTTCTTATAGTGGATGACTGTCTCAGATCATGTGTTTCAGATCTGCAATTGGAGAGGATGATGGCAAAGATTGCTTCGGATCTTCATTATTGCTGGCTCTAATACCATTATGGAGTTGAAAAGCCAAGTCTTTTCTCATTACTTTACTCTTAATTACATTATAATATATACATGAATATTAACAATCTAACAGGGATAATATATATATAGGAGAATAGTAATTTTAGCAAGGAGTTGCAGGTGACTTTTGATTGGCTAAGAAAAGGTTTCTAATTGCCATTTCTTCTAACTTTTTTTATTTTCTACTTTTTTTCAACCAATCAAAGTCACATGCTCCTTGCACCTACATGAAACAACTGAAATTAACACACCCTATATATACATACACACATGCACGTGCGCGCACACACACATATAAGGGCAGCCTTGGTGCATGAAGCTCTCGCATATACAGGTTTGAGGAAGAGGCTGACCACAAGAGTTAATAGTATGCAACCTTACCTTTTATTTTGCAAGAGGTTATTTTCACGCTTTGAACTCATGACTTTAAGATCACATGAGAACTACTCTACAATTGCGTCAAGACTCCCCCGGGCCAATCACACAAAAAAAATTCAATAAATATAGGCCTGCAAGGAACTGCAGCGTCACATGCCGTTAGCATGCACGTATGGAATCCAGATGTAGCAAGACATCCGCACGTGGCGTTAGCTCTCAAATTTGGAATCGGCCGTACCTATAAATAACCACCCAGCAACGGTCGCTGAAAATCTGCCTTTCCGCGCCCGCATTTTTGGTTTTTTCCCGTCTGTCTTTCTTACCGCTTTCAAAGGGGATTTTGTGGTCACTGTTGGGCTCAGCCTTTTCTCTCATTTAAAAACTACCAATCTCCCTCATTTTCCCCCTTTTTCCCGTTTCCATTCCTCTCCCCTTCCGCGGAAGGGATTTGAAAAGCCGCATGCAGATAGATTTGGGGCTTTTCTCCTCCCCGGAATCTTCCCCGACACTAACAAAATCTGTAGAAAAATGCCGTCCCTCCAAGCTCTGGACTCGTTTCTTGTTTCTGCAAGCAGATTTTGTTGCAGTCCTATCGCTGTTTTCTTTCAGATCCAGGTAGTTTGTCGTTCCCGTTTCGTTTAATCTTTAGCAAGTTGGTTGTTTTCTTTTCCTTTCGATGGATGGATGTATGGATCGATGTTTTTCCTGTGTAGATCTTGATTCTCTGTTTGTGCGTTCTGATCTGAGAACTAGGCATTGTCGAGATTTTGTCTGTTTCTTCCACTTGTCTTATTGGAAAATTTCTGCCTAGCGTCTAGTATTTCGACTTTTTTGAGTTATAGTGCTTACTTTGTGGAGCTCTGAAACAATGCTTCTAGTTTGGGATGTGAAGAGGAATGGTTTAGTTCGAGTTTCCGAACTTGCTGATATGGAACGCATTTTGGAGTTCGTTGAAAATCTTGGGATATTCAATGTGATTTACTTTGTCCGTAAATGGTGAATGTTTCATAATCTAGGTTGCGAGTAAAGAGATCTATACCTTTTGGAACCGCAATGTACAATGGTTTTCTATCCATCAAATGAATGTTGATCAAGAAACTTAATGGGAGGGACAAGTTAGTTTAGAGCAGAGCTTGTGATGAATTGAAAATCAGATGTACCTGGCGATGCCTAGTCTATTGCTGGGTTGTTCTGTTAAAAGTGAAGCATGATATTGCATCTTCCTGATACAGAGGGATTGGAGCAACTCACAATGTTTCAGCGGTTAGTGGAACACGAGTTCAACGAGATCTGTATTTCTTTCCATTGACCCGCATGGACCCTTTTGAACTGTTCATTAGGATAAAAACCTTGGGAAATGGTCTCCCATTCACAAGCTTTTTGGTTTTTCTTGCTCTGCAATTTTCTTCCAAATTATAAGAAAATGTCATCACTAACTTTAACTACTCCGGTTTTATTAATATTTGGATGAAAATGAATCCAGAGATTGCTTCAATGTCTCCCAACTTTACCTCTATAAGTAATACTTTGGCTGATAGAAGTCTCATTTTAATATCTTTTAATGGTGACCTTCTAGATGAGAAGTTGTTCTTTACAAGAATGGATTTTCTAATTGAGTGCAGTTGTGGAATCTAAAGAGCAGCTTTGGTGTCACATCTGCAGCATCATTCAGCTTATTTAATCTTTATTGCTAACTTATGCTGGTTTCTCTATTAGCATCCATTAGGATGACTGCAGGTTGCAACCTATTCACCATCAGAAATACTCTTTGTTTCTAAGTCTCATCTGTTCAAAACAGAGAAGTTCAGATGCTAATCTGGTAAGATTATCCTGGTCCTTCCCCTAGCAAGCTGGCTGCAATGCCTAGTTTAACTGAGAGTTGTGTAAGAGAGTGGGCAATTTGTGTCAGGATGACAATGGGCGACTTCTTTCTGCATCGCTGGCATCAGCATGAACATGAACATATTTGCTGCCTGAGTGAGATTTGAGACTGATGTAAGCTGTGGTTGTCTAAATGCTTTTCACCCTGGAAACATATTATGCTGTAATTTGATAGCTCTGAAATGATGTGAGTTGTCTGTTACAGTTCTTACTCAGTGAGTATGAGTGGGACTGCCACTGTCGAACATCAATAGAAAGCAAGTCTTGCATGGCAGTGTTGCTTTAGCAATGACAGTTTGGAGTGTATTCAGGCAATTCCTCTCTCTTTGGGTTGAATACGCGATCCATGCTCACCATCCCCTGTTAGCATTCTGGGATAGGAGACTGTTCTCTTGGAGAAAGGTACTGGAAGCGGCAGAAAATTGGTATTCTCAACCATCAAAATTAACATATTGATCTTCTTTGCTCTCTATAGATTTCTTGAATTGCACAGCTTGAAAGGCACTTTGATTGGGGGGAGGGCCAAGGCTTCCCTTCATCTAAAAATGGTCAATTCAAGATGACATGAACCAATACTAGTTATTAATGTGATGTTGGGATTTTGTTTTCATTATTGTTATTCTAAGATAGATATGTATCACAAAGTTGAGAGATCCATAAGATGTTTTTCTCCTGGTTGAACTTGTAATCTTTTTGCATGAGATATTGAGAGGGCACTAGTCAGTTTTATACTTCTCCCTTTCCTGGTTATTCTCTGCCAGCTCTTTGAATATGTTCCCATTTCAGAAGATATACAGTTTGTTTTGTTCTTGTTGTTTCTGAGGCAGCTTTGTTTCACCAATTTTTCAACTCCTAGTCCTTTCTGTTTCATGTTCTTCTTTTGCATGACTAATCATGAGCTGTATGTCTATCCAGGGATGTTTAATCTGTTTAACTCTGGCTATTGGATGGTTCTTTGCTGCTTATGTGAGGTATTAGTTCTCTTTCTTTTTGTCTGTCAGAACAGGCATTATGGTTTTAACGTTAGGGAGTATGTGCGATTGTGAATAATAGTTAGAATTACCATGCACCGCTAAGATATCTACCCATTCTTATCCTGTTGCAGGACGAGAGAAATTAGACGAATGAAAAATGATACTGAAGGTGGTAATGAGTTTGCATTTCTCTGTCAAGATATCTCTGAACTTGAGCACTCTGCTCAGGTGATGCTGCCAAGAGTATCAGTTGTAATGCCTTTAAAGGGATTTGGAGAACACAATTTACAGAACTGGAGAAGTCAGGTAGAATGGTCATCCAGCTAGAATCGTTATGTTGTTTTTCTTCAGAAACAAAAATGTTGCCTTCTATTCTAAGTTTATAATTTCATTTCTATAAATCATCTCTCTGTTTTGTCTAATCTTTTGCTCAACTTCCACCTTTCTGGGGCTTTTTTCTGTTTGAGTTGTGAATATTGAATGTCATAAATGTCTGATGGCTGTTTATTATATTTTTTATAATCGATTTTCTTCATCCCAACTCAGTGAGGTGAAGTGTGTGGGTACTTGATGCAGATAACCTCTCTGTATGGTGGATCAGTAGAATTCCTTTTTGTAGTTGAAAGCACTGAAGATCCAGCTTACCATGCCGTGTCTCGGTTGATTTCTGACTTTAAGGTAAGTTTGTTTGACCACTTACCTGTTTTCTTTTAAAGGTAATCAGAATTCAGATTCATTTTTTAAGTAATACAAACTATTTCTATTAAGAATCCATGCTAAAGAATCTGGTAGTCTTCTAGTCATCTGACCAAATAGCAGCATGTTCTGATACAACGAGGGTCACTTGCCAATTATGTATGTGTGTCTTCAATATCCATCTCATTCAATAGAATTTGGTAGTGTTCTAGTCATCTGAGAGAATGGCAGCATGTCTGATACCATGAGAATCATTGCCGATTCCATTTGTGCATCTCCGATCTCTTAGTGTGTTCTGTTCTGTTGTCTCTGTACCTTGAGAAAGTTGTTTTACCTATGTTCCTTTTATCCAAGCTTCATAAAGTGTAGCATGCATCTACTCTTTTGGTTCCTACTTTGTCTATAGTTTCTTATACAGGAATATAAGTTTTCTTCACAAAACTGTATTTCTCCTTAACTTTAACTAATTGCTGTTTTACCTTTATATCAAACTTAAGTTTGTAATGGTCACTTTTGTGGTATTCTCTATCTAGTCATCCCCGAAATATTAGTGTTGTGGCACATTGTAATAACGTCGGTGTATTGGTACATTTTATATTCCCATATGCATGTTATTATTGCAAATAGTGAGAGCAATGGAGTTATTCTGTGATTCATGATTGATTTTCAAAAATAAGCAATAGCATGTTGTTAATAGAAAAGCTATCGTTTACAAGGTAGTCCAGTTTTTGGTTGGATGCTTTTTATCTTTTTCCCCTTTTCTTTTCTTACCTTCACACAATTAATTGTTACTTCAGGATAGCGTTGATGCAAAGATTGTCGTAGCTGGGTTGTCAACAACATGCAGTCAGAAAATTCACAATCAGTTAGTATGTAAACTGTAAATGTTCATACCTTGGCTTCTTTTCTTTCTTATAGATGTGGAAGTAAGATAAAACAAGCCTTCTTATGTGCTTTTGTGTATCTCCTGATCTTATTCCTCCTTTTTTTTTCTTTTCTGAATGGCTATGTATTCATGTTATTCTTCTTGAGAATGCAACACTTTAAGATTTTCATTTGACTCTCTTTCAACTCAAATCAAATTGAGTTTGTAGGACTCCTAGGTGAGTCCAGTTTGCCAGAGCTTTCATTGGAGAACCTTCATTGTGTTAAATTTCTACTAAAAACAGGATACATGGAGTTCCACTCTCTAGTTTTGATGCAGTAGGAATTCTTACATTGAAGCTTTTAGTTATATGTCAGAATGAGTATATGACCAGATATATGTATGAGTTTTGCCATGGGCCTATAGTTTTGTTAGATTTGAGTAGTATATAGATTTACAATTATTTCAACAGTAAGATAGATTTTCTTTCTATCTGTTCAATACTGCTTATCCTTATTTTGTACTGTGTACACTATTTTTTACTTCTGTAATTGATAAATTGGAGTCCCCAGCATGGGATGACTGACTCTCTCCCAGATATTGTTTTCTCTAATAACAAGTTGTTGGAGGAACATCGAAATCCTAGCACATCCGAGCTAGCTGTATTCTTCTTTGTTTGTCTTTCCAAAAGAAGAACACAACTGCAAATGGTAAGTATAGAGGACAAAGGCACATAAAAGAATGAAAGAGATCTGGTTGACGCAGGGAACTGTACAACTGAAGTAAACAGCTATATGACTCATCTAGGCAGATCAGCCTGAGGATGGTTGCATTTGAAGTAGCAAGTTCTCAACAAACTTAACATTATTTGATGTTCTTTTGGGTCAATGGGGAAATCTAACATTGTTGATGAAAATTTTCTTGGTCTACTTACATGCTCCAAAGTCGTTGATTTGCAGGGAAAAAGTTAAAGAACTTAGTTCTTCTTCTACAGCAGCATATAACTAGTCCAGAAAAAGGAGCAAATTTATGGAATTTAGCAGGCCTATATATTGTTGCAATATGATTGTGGAACTTTCTTTTTGAATCTGCCAACTACTGCTTCATAGATATCATTGGGGTTCAGTTGCATAGAATGAAGTGCATTGTTACAGTGTGGTTCTATTGTTATTGTTCACTGAATACAATCTTACCATTTTATGTTGTACATCAAAGGTAGGCATGGAGAAGATGCATAAAGACAGCAAGTATGTTTTATTTCTCGATGATGATGTGAGGCTGCATCCTGGTTCAATTGGCGCCCTTACCACAGAGATGGAGAAAAATCCTGAGGTATGGTATTACATATTTAACTTCCTGTAATCACGGCTAGTATATATAGGTAATCCTTGCTTTCAGCATGTTGTACTCTTTTTGTGAGGTTTTTCCAGATATGATATTGCTGTCATTCTCTGGCTTATGCTTTGTGGGAATTGTTGTTCAGATATTTATTCAGACGGGATATCCTCTGGATTTGCCTTCTGGAAGCTTGGGGAGTTACTGCATTTACGAATATCATATGGTATGATATCATAGAAATCTAACCATTATGTTTCTATTTGTAAATCTGTTTTTCCATTCTTAGTTGCAATCACAAATGAAATTGCAATACCTGCATCCTAATTGGTGCAATAAACCTCTAGTAAATAATATGGTATGATTTCATAGCAATCTAACCATTGCAATACAAATATCGCATGGTATGATGTCATAGAAAACTAACCATTATGGCATGAAATTGCAACAGTTGCATCCTAATTGGTGCAAGAAAGGTCTCGTCAAAATGCAACAAGCGCTTCCAACCAACACGCACGCATTGCATGTTTTCTTGTGCACATGGATGATATTTTTCATCTGGCATTGTATTGTTCTGTTTTCCCTTGGATCTGACACATAACATTTTTAATAATATGTAAGAAAAAGTGAGTTAATATCAGAAAAAGGCAAGAAATGCATTTAATTTCATGTACTTTTAAATAGTTAGTCACTAGCTTTTAACATTCCACCATTTTCACATTGAGGTTCTAATATGATTCAGTCAGAAGTTGGATGCTTCATGGGGCATTATTTGAAGTCTACCCATGGAACTAGGTTCAGAGTAGACCCATTGGCATCAATTGATTGTGGTAATAAGCGCTTTACTAGAAGAAGTTTTGATTTTCTTCTGTAAGGAGGACCGGCAATAATGAAGCTTCGTTACACCACCTGTTATGGGTTGTTTATGTGCCATTTCTTCTTCTTGTTATGATAGTGTCTAATCAGGTAGCTGATTCATCTGCCAAGTTTTGATTGAGGTTGTCTTATGCATTTATGATTGATATGTATCTAGACTTAGGAGTATGACAGCACATATTAAGTTGACCATAGATGTTTGCCATGAAGATTGATATGCATCTTCCATTTTTATATTCCTTTGCAATTGTTGTGAATTTATTGATGATTGATATTTTTTCAGCCTTGTTCGATGGGATTTGCAACTGGTGGAAGAACATTCTTCTTGTGGGGGGGGTGTATGATGGTGAGTTAGCTGACTGCTCATTTCACTCCTGTAATCATGAGGTGTCATTGTCAAACTTATGCAACTAGTTTTATTTTGTGTTTCTTTTATTCCCAGATGCATGCAGATGATTTTAGAAATGACCTGTATGGTGTGGTTAGTGGTCTTCGCGATGGTGGATACTCTGATGATATGACCCTTGCAGCAATATCTGGTATCATTTCAGTCAAATACATTTATGCAAGTTGTGTTCCTGATATTCATGTTAAATGCATGTTTATTCTTAGAAAACCTGTTTTTAGGTATGCAGATTTGTATTTGATTATCTTAGCAGTTGCTCTTTTCCTGTTTTCCATTTCTTGTTTTTGTTTTCATTTTTTCACATGAGCATGGGGGCTTGGAGAATTGTTGGATAGATACTGTCTGGTATGAGACTGGTATGTTCTGAAATGCTTAGATAAAAGGGTCTGCTTGCTACCTATCAGGTTACAGCATAACTCAACTTCAGAGGTACTTGGCAGCTGCTTATTGTCTATTCCTGTAATGGAAGATATCTGGAAGGAAGTGGAGTGGATGCTGGATTTTGGAAGTCTGCTTTGATAAAAAAAAGGGCAGCCCCAGTGCACGAAGCTCCCGCCTATGCAGGGTCTGGGGAAGGGGCGGACCACAAGGGCCTAAAGTACACAGCCTTACCTTACATTTGCAAGAGGCTATTTCCACACCTTGAACCCATGACCTCAAGGTCACACGACGACAACTTTTACCTTTGTGCCAAGGCTTCCCTTCTGGCAGTCTGCTTTGGTGTTAGGTGGCAATTTTGATATAAGATGGTTTGTCTGTGAAAAGAACAAAACAAGAAAGGTGATGCACTGTAAGCAGGTATGGTAATTGAAACAATAGGAATGAGCTGGTTATTGTCTATTCCTGTAATGGAAGATATCTGGAAGGAAGTGGAGTAGATGCTGGATTTTGGCAGTCTGCTTTGATAAAAAAAGGGCAGCCCCAGTGCACGAAGCTCTCGCCTATGCAGGGTCTGGGGAAGGGGCGGACCACAAGGGCCTAAAGTACACAGCCTTACCTTGCATTTGCAAGAGGCTATTTCCACACCTTGAACCCATGACCTCAAGGTCACACGACAACAACTTTTACCTTTGTGCCAAGGCTCCCCTTCTGGCAGTCTGCTTTGGTGTTAGGTGGCAATTTTGATATAAGATGGTTTGTCTGTGAAAAGAACAAAACAAGAAAGGTGATGCACTGTAAGCAGGTATGGTAATTGAAACAATAGGAATGAGCTGGTTATTGTCTATTCCTGTAATGGAAGATATCTGGAAGGAAGTGGAGTAGATGCTGGATTTTGGCAGTCTGCTTTGATAAAAAAAGGGCAGCCCCAGTGCACGAAGCTCCCGCCTATGCAGGGTCTGGGGAAGGGGCGGACCACAAGGGCCTAAAGTACACAGCCTTACCTTGCATTTGCAAGAGGCTATTTCCACACCTTGAACCCATGACCTCAAGGTCACACGACAACAACTTTTACCTTTGTGCCAAGGCTCCCCTTCTGGCAGTCTGCTTTGGTGTTAGGTGGCAATTTTGATATAAGATGGTTTGTCTGTGAAAAGAACAAAACAAGAAAGGTGATGCACTGTAAGCAGGTATGGTAATTGAAACAATAGGAATGAGCTGGTTGACTTACACATTGGACAGCCAGATATCATCTGTCCTTAAGTTGAATTTAGTTTCCTGATTTCTGGAGTTTAGAGGAGCAATTTCCTGGGACTCATCAGAGGATACTTCAGACACCAGTTTCACATCACTCTCCTATTATGAATTGAGGAAGTTTTTGGAGGGGAAGCAACACCATTTCCATCTGAGAATATGTGGCTGGAGATAAAGCGTTTCTGAGAGATTGATAAGTGGGAAGATTTCTTGCTGGCCAGTAGAGAGAGATTTAAGCGCATCATAACATGGAGTTGATTTATAATTTGTACAAAATTTCAGGACCTGGGATTTGTCAATTGAATGACAAGGAATAAACTGTTAGTGGATTAGTGGAGTTGGGGTCTAGGTAGGAGAAAGGAGCTACAAGGAACATTTATTGCATACTGAGAAGGTTGTGACATTAGATAACTAGGGAGGGAGAGGGTCTGGAGCTTGTCAGCCTCTCTGTCAATAAAAAAAGAGATCTTGAGATTTGGTATTGGTTGGGTGTCTTGTAAGGTCTTTTAAATTCTTCTGGAAAGATCTATGAGTAGGTGGTGATAATGTGTCAAAGAAAACGAGCATATGCACACATTCTACCTTTTTGGTCATGGCTTTGTTGAGTTTCTACCAGAAATTAAGTTGAGAAGCAATTGGGGTAGGACTTTGGAAAGAAATGAAGAAATCCTTCAAGGGCAACACTTGACTTGATGATATCATGTATAGTACCCTATTTTAGGGTCAAAATGAACAAAAACTCCTTTCAGCAATAAACATGTGATGGGTAATGAGGAAGAGGAGTTGCTTATTCATATTCTCATCCATTTTAAGGTGGATGTTTCCCAAGTAGTCTGGAGTTATTTAGATATTCCCTAAATCGCTTGGGAATTTACCAGCATACTTGTGTAGGTTCTTGGTTGTTTGATGTGGAAGGAGCAATTTAGTGTGATGTTGAAGATAAAAGTGGTTGGATTGGCAAACGTCCTAAGAGTATAAATTATTATTTGTTTAACTATGTTACATAGGAAAGAGTTTTGGCAGTGTCTTTAAAGTATTCTATAACAAAATGAAAGAGGATCGTTGGAGTCTAAACTTTAACAGTGAAGAAAGCATCACAGCAGAAGGCATCACTACCCAAGTTTTAGGTAGGGATGAGGGAATCACATGCTATTTTGGGGGCAAGTGTTCAGGTGATGTTTGTGGTAGTATTTCTATATTCGGAAGACAAGATTATTGTCTTAGTTAGCTCTTGTTGAAGCTAAAGCTCTTTCATTTCACTGGTTCTCATACCTTTATATTCCTTGTTCACGTGTGGCATTTAAGGGACAATCTTTCACGAGGCAATCCTTAGTGTGATTAAATAAGCTACATGATGCTGCAAAATCTTTTAATCTTTCTTAGACAGAAATTTACGAGAGCTGCTGTCTCCATGATGTTCCTGGAAATTTTTAATTTGTTTCTTCAATAAAAGATATTTAGCCCCAGGAGTTGTTGAGCAGTATATATGCCAAATAGGCTAAGTAGGGTTTACATGAGATTTATCTATTTCTGTACAAAATTTTTGTGCCCTACAATGGACCCATGTCTGTTAGCTTTTAATCTTTTGCTCATCGTATTTTGCAAGTGGTCTTTTTGTTTATTGTAGTGGTGTATGTGTTTGGATCAATTTGTTGGTAGCATCTTTTGCCTATGGTTTCTGATATTCATTCTATGGCTGTTTCATCTGTTTGTGATACTGAGTCGATATTAGCATCGAGATTCATGTGCCGTTCAGAGTTCAGGCATCAGTTAGTCAACTTGGAACTTGCCTAAGTTCATAGTGATCCAAACATTAACTACGGTTCAAGAAAACCAGGCTAGATTTGATCCAGAGGTTTCCTTCCCGATTCAACTTGGATGGTTCAACAAGCTTGGTTTTTAAGATATATCTAAATGGCTGATTTAATAGATATTCTTAGATATTCTTTAAATCTTTTATGTTCATCTGTGATTACAAGTTTGTCATTGAAATTTGAAGTTCCACAGTATGATTTTAGGTTATGCCGAAAGAGATGTCATCTTGCTGAACTTAGGTAAATTATCATGTTGCAGGTGCACATAAGAGGCTTATTAGTTCTCCTCCAGTTGCCATCTTTCCCCACCCTCTTGCAAGTGATCTCACTTTCCCAAGGTATATGGTGTTTGACTTTCTAGTTTCTCTCCTTAAATGCAATCACCAGATGCTTACTTTTGTATTGTTTCTTGTTCGGATTCAGGTACTGGAATTATTTGCGGAAGCAAACATTTGTTCTAGAGTCATATATTGATGGAGTTAACTGGATGATGAACCGCGCGCTATTTACTACACACTGCTACCTATCATGGGGATTTGTTGCACCTTATTTTATGGCAATGATTCATACTGCATCAGCAGTAAGAGCACAATATAGTAATTATGAATTGAGGGACACGACTACCTGTGGTGGTGAGCACACTATTTTTCCCATTAGGTAGGTTTTAGATAAGGTAAACATGCTAAGGATGGACAGCAATATGAGATCTGAGTTTCTTGAGCTTTACACCTTTACCATAAACTACTTGATGAAGGTTTTGAAAAGGTTTTATATAAGATGAAAATGCAAACAATTTCTGTGCCTTGGAAAGGTGAAAGGACGCTGTCGAAATCATGAGTGTCTTATAATATGTAATTCCTTTTTCTTCTAATAACCATGATTAGTCTTAACAGTGTTTTTTATTGCTTTTGTTCAGGCTTGTTACTAGCTGGATGCCTAGCAATATGTACCATCATAGAACTCCTTTCAATGTGGAACTTGACGAAACAGGAGATCCAACTTTGCAATATGTTATCTCCAGAAGGACCTCCAGTCTCACTTGGCTCATATAACTGGTGTCTTGTAAGTATCAGATGTCTTCTAAACAACCCAGGACCCCAGTAAAATGTCATTCATTCCTTTCAGTTAACGTGATCAATAATCCTTCTTCCACCAAAAGAAAAATGATCAGCAATCCTTTTCTGCTTCCTTTTTCCTTAGTTGCACAAAATTAATCCTTCAAAGGTTAAATTTTTCTATACATTGTCTAGTTCAAGTTTTATCTTTTGCTGCTAAAGATTATGATTCCTTAGTTTGCATCCGTTGATTTCTGTTGGCTGGATTTCAGAACAAGAGGATACCGGTATGTACCTTTAATACAACTTACTCATATTTGGTTGTACAGGTCTTTCTTGCCATGCTGGTGGACAATTTCTTATACCCAATATCTGCATTCCGTTCTCATTTCTCTCAGTATATCGATTGGTCTGGTATTCGATACTATCTGAAAAATGGGAAGATATACAAGGTATTATGCTTTTCTGCCAGTTCCATAGTATGTCTGACTGCTGAAAGGTCTATCTTTTGGGTTATTAAGTTTTGCCTTCAGAACTTCGTTGATAACATTCTAGTCCCCATTCCCTAGTTAGGATGCACCTTACAATATTCTTAGATTGATGGCTAGCAATTAAAGGAACTTTGAACGTTGTGTAAAAATTTTGGAAGTGTATAAACTACACCGAAATTCTGCATGTCAACAATCTCTTACTGTTCAAGTGATGCATATGCCTATTCATCTGACCAGCCTAAAACTGTGGTTTGCTCCTTGGTTGGGGACAACCCTAAGAATGCACCATTCTGAATGTTCCTAACAATCTGAAAATAGCTTGCTCTGCTGTGCACAAACTATGTGCAAAATCTCAGTTTAGTAGTGATCTGTAGGACTATTTCTTTAACCCAATTGCTGATTATCATGCTTTCTCGACATTCAAAATGGTGAACAAAATATGGTTTCGTTGGTTTTATATGTCACAGATCGAAAGACGGAAGGATTGTGGTTCAAACTATTCAGATTTAGCAGCAAAGCATCTATATGGAAGGAGGGGTGCTCCACCCAAAGTTTCGTTTCGCAGTTCTTTAGCCAGAACTTTGGCACAATGGAACCAACCCAAGAAATTTGACAGCTAGCAAGTTTAAGAAAAATGTATTCACCATGTTATCCCCACTCCCATTGACCTTCTTTCCATCATATCTTGGTCTCATTTCCTTGCTCATTATTTTCAAGGTTTTTTCTTTCTTTTTAAATTATTGTTCTCATTCAATCAATTGATTCTTCTGCTTTCTGGTCGTGTTTCACTGGGTTGAGGTTGTATTGATTTTGTTCTGTAACAATGTAACTTATATATATATGCATTTTTGTTTGAGGCAATGAAATCTGTTTAGACTTTTCTTTTCACCTTCATTTACTGAAAAGTAGTGAAGCTTCAAATGCTGGTCAATGTCACTGAACGCTGATCTGCTTTTGCATTTAAGTTTTAAATGCTTGGTACATTGTATGAAAGAAATGAGTCAAATAAGGATGTGTGTTAAATGGTTACCAAGTTTTTTATGATAAAGTAAAATTGATCAGGGCATATCACAATATAGAATGGCAAAAGGTCGAATTCTCAATCATGTTATTTTTCTAAACTGTTCCCGAATATAGTCCAAGTTCTGCAATTCAATCCAAAATCCTGGCTTTGGAATTAGCTTATGATAAAAAAGGATATAGGATCTGGAGAAATGGTGGACTACAAGGGTCTATAATACGCAGTCTTACCTTGCATTTTTGCAAGAGGTTGTTTTCACACCTCAAACTTTTAACCTCAAGATCACATGACAACAACTCTACTGTTGCACCAAGACTCCCTTTCTTTTATAATTAGCTTATGATCTATGGACAATTATCTACAGATCGATACAAGGCTGTCGTAAATGGTTGCAATGTGGATATGAGTAAACCAAAAAAGTTCCATCCAACACTAAACACACGCCTGGTGGATGTGGTTTATTTTTCATTGGAAACTCGAATAAAATTTTTCATATGACTGTCTATGAAAAGAATTAATTCAAGCACAATAGAATATGGCTTTCATTGGATCCTTTTGATGATCACTTTTAAGCCTGTAGAACGCCTTCTTAAAAGTGACCTCCCAACGTCCTTGCAAAGCACCCACTTTTGCATGGAGGGGCCTCCCCTTTGGATCATGAAACCCTTTATTCCGACTGCTCCGGCTTGGGATACCTCGGAAACAAATTGGATCCTCTGGCATTGGAAAGACTCTGTTTGGGGAGCTGAATGTAGAGAGGTTGTTTATGCAAAGCTTCTATCCATCCGTTTTCTGTGATTCACGTACAACTTTACATATTGCTAGAATCATTCTAATCTGCATGCTTTTTTGAAGTACTAGGCAGAGTTGGATCACCCAATGGGCCCCCCTTCATGCAAAAGTGGGGCCCTTTGTATATGGTGCTTAGAGAGTCTGTTTACTTCATCTTCTCCATTCTTCAAAACATGAAATTTCATAAATAATGAGTTTTTTTTTTCGTTTTCTTTTCTTTTTGTTTGGTGTTGATAATGAGTTTGCAAAATGAGTTGTTATACAAACAGGCAAAGATGCAAGTAGGGCCACTTTAATTTCTTCAATGATCCGAACCATCTATATTCTAGGCCGTGCTATTGATGAGCCATATAATAATCCTACTTTGGCGAAGGCTTAGAATCATATCTGTCGTCCACAGCACACCCAGCTAGTTGGATGGTTGTGATCATTGAAATAGTAGGTCCCAATTGTACTTTAGCCCGCTGATATTTTCCAAGTAAAAGTCACAGTAGGAGTCCGACGCTTTACTTCTTTGGATGCTCAATTGCTGACACATGGTAAAATGGGATTTTAAATCTAAGCCATTCATTATGTTTGGTGTACTAAAAGTAATCAATCTCTCAGAAATGCATGCATTTGAATAATCTTAACCACTTGTTTTAGGCATTTAAGAATTTAATAAAAATGGATGGTGGCAATTTTTAATTCGAAAAAGCATGTGTTAGAAGCAATCAATGGGCTTGCAAATTTATCTCTAGCCTAAGGTACACTTAACATGATGAACAGTTTAGATCTCCAATTTGATTTTGCCAAATGCACCCACACTTTAATTTACCCTTCTCAAGTGCGAACTATATACGCATTGTATTTCAAGAGATGCAGTGAAAAATGGCAGAAATTTAGATTGACGTGGAATCACTTGACAAGAGTAAATTACAAGTGTGGAGATGGATTAATCCTGTCTCTTAATGATCCTAAAATTCTTATTATTAGAAAGCTTTTAGTTGGAGATGAGTTTAGCTTTGAAGTAAGACCGTAGGATTGGCTGGTGTGGCTGATTTGCAGGAGCAAATGATCTGTGTGGGCTGAGAATACTTATGATAAGGTTCCTTCCTTTGTCTTTGATCTGTGCATGTAATGACAAAAAACGTGATAAATTTCCCAGTGGCTCTACCTGTCCAATTTATTGAGACTTTCTCATCTTATTTTTGCCTCTTTTTCTTTTTTTCCTTTTACCAGCCAAGAATTCTGCAAAGTTGAAATCACACTGGCTGCAGGATCTCTACCAACAGTGACCATTCTGTTATCCTTGCCTTATCTACTGTTTCGTTATTCTGTGGCCTGCCTCTCTCTCTCTCTCTCTCTACCCTTGACAAGTCATCCTATGATACCTTGAGTTGGAACCCTGTCAGGGTAGCTATCAATGGGCCCAGACAGTTGATGATCCATCCTATGGATGCATGGGGTCTAATTACATGCAAAAGACATGATCCGAAATGGGATCGATCCTTCTCCTATCATTTGATTGTTAATCAGATTGTACCAGGGTAGCTATCAATGAGCCAGCAGGGTATGTCTGTTATAATTTAGGCTATGTTCTAGTGACGAAAGAATCCTCCTTTCATTTTGTTTTCTCCTACTCCATGATCTAGCTTAGGTTGGACCTCTGCTACCTCTTTCTTTATTCAGTGTATAAGAAAGGAGGAAGTAGTGCCTACCTTTGTATCTCCCTTCATTGGCTTGAAAAATCATGCCCACTGTCCAATTTTATTCCCATTTAAATGTACGGTATTCCTTTTGTTTTAAACTGTTGCTTACGCATGAGCTTTGACAACCGAAAACACGTGTCAAGTTCCGATGCCTTTGATTTTATGGTTCAATGTAAAAATTCACTATAAGTTTACACTTTCCTAATTGGAGCTATACCTTGATGTTTATACGTAAGCGAATATGCAACAAAAGGGCAGCCCGTGAACGAAGGTTGGGCAAGGGGTAGATCATAGGGCTTTATAGGACGCAGTCTTACTTTACATTTTTTGTAAGAGACTGTTTCTATGCTTCGAATCTGTGACATCTAAGTAACACAACGACAACTTTACCATTGTGCTAAGATTCCCCTTCTAAGTGAATATACAATGCAGAAGGAATATTAAACCAAGACTCGCTGAGATCGTCCAGCCCAAGGGGATAATATTTGAACGACTAATGTCTAAAATTGTGCTATCATATGGATCTTCTCGCCCTACTGGGGCATTGCATGAGTCAAACACACACTCTCTCTCTCTCTAAGGTGAAAGTGGTCTCGTTACGGTAACCTTTCTTGCTTTAGAATTAGATTAAATGGAACCTGAAAATCCAGCCTAATTTGATCAAACAAGCAGCCGCAACTTCTTCCCTGTGCTGTTGACTTGAGCTTCGCCAGATGAAATATTGTGCCCTCTCCATCCATCAATCCTCATCTAACTTCCATCAAAAGTAGCTTCACATTTATATCAGCATGGACTAAAATTATGTTCATAGCCTCTGTACACTTTATAAGTTCACGTCTAAATCAACTTGTTTCCATGTAGGCTTAATCCCTGTTATACCATCTGAGTAATCAGCCC
This sequence comes from Warburgia ugandensis, assembly GCA_035236585.1. Lineage (NCBI taxonomy): Eukaryota > Viridiplantae > Streptophyta > Magnoliopsida > Canellales > Canellaceae > Warburgia > Warburgia ugandensis. Next base: position 17,927,542 of record CP141133.1, read on the forward strand.
ACAAACTGTCACAAAGAGGAAGACTCAGAAAGTCTTTGTTGATATCTAGTATAACACTCGCTTCGGCGCTGCCCCTGCAAATCTATGAATTCACTCTTAATTCTTCTAAACTTATAGACTAACCACATGCTTTTGGTCCCACTCCTGCTAGATCCAAGAAATATTCCAACAGAAAATCAATGGTTCATGTTTACAAGGTGCTCTCATCTACACAAATCAGAGGTGGCACTAAATGGCACCAATTCGTGGGCAACCATGAAATTCAGGGACTCCATTTTGCCCGCATGAACAGGAGAGACAATGACTTCCTCTTTACCACTTACTAAACAAAACAACCATGCTAATGAAAGTTTACATGCAAATATTCCGCCATGGATCTCTTCTTTAGCTGCTTACAGTATTTTCAGCAGAGAAGTTGGTTTGTGAATGATGCAAACTTTTACACAAGGGTCAACCAACAGAGTGGCGTGCCCAGTTCCTTTGGTATTCGAGTACACCAAGTTAGGCAGTTTGCCACCATCGTCAACCACTGAGTCATCCCCCACAAACGTCCTTTCCCCTCCTGTCTCCATTAGAAGGTCACACTTTAAACTGTTCTCCCTCGACATCATCACTTCCCCAGCATTTTCCTTGTCAGTACTAGACCCCACTCAAGCAGAGCCCTTGATCTAGTGGATCACCCAAGAAATCATTATTTTAGATTTATCTTTTTACTAACTGGTTTTGTGTAATATACAAAGTGCAATCTTCCATTTAAGGAATAACTCAATACAAATGTATATTCCTCAAAACATATTTTACAAACATCATATGACAAGGAAAAGCCAAATCCACACTCAGAAAAACCACAAGTACTCGTGTCCCATCATGAGAAAATCCACTGAGGTTTCTATAATCAGCTGGTGATAGTTCTCTGGGAATTCTAGCAAACTCTAATAGCAATTACAGAGGCATAAACCAAAAGTAGTCATTATCAAAGAAAGTCAATACAAATACTAACATAATTTCCACAGCTTTTTGCACCCAATGGGTGTTTTTTTTTTTTTTTACACAAAACCCACAGAAGGAAAACTGAAACCAAATCCAACCCTCCAAGAGAGAACCCATAGACTTTGTTGCAGCTGTAAAACTTGGCAACAAGAGGGAGCAGCCCATTGCACTAGCAAAATTCTGATAAAGAAACTCCTCTTTTCTTCATCTCACAGCAGAATCTGTTGTTGTTTTCCCGTGTCTATTGCCACCCACTGAGAAAAACAACAAAAACCAATACTAACATAGGATTAGAATCAAGTAATAAGAACAGTAATTCTTGAAAGTCACAGACAAGTTGATTATATTAAATTGACACTACAATTCGGCACAAGGTCCACAATCCACCGTCCATTTCTGAAAGAATCTCGGGATAGTGCACCATTACATAAAGGAGATCTTGTAGAAATGGACAGTGAAAATGATTGAGCATGCATTGCATGGTTGTATACGGTGTACTTGTCGAATCATTCCTTCTAAAATATTAGTATTCCAATTGCAGAAGCATATGCGGGTGGACTTATTTACTAGGTCTCCCTCAGAAAAATTCATGGAACGGCAGGCTTCCACCAATTGCAAAATGAGTAAGGGCCATGGATCACCAAATTAGTCCACTTCAAACTATGCTGCAGAAAGATGCTGAAAGTTCAGAACTCACAGCATAATGTAGAAAGTTCAGTGCTCTTCAATACACGCAGTCGCTTCACTGTGGTCACAAACATGCTGTAAGAAGTTCACAGAAAATTAGCAGTGGGAAATCATGGTTGAAGACAACATAGTGATTGATCACAATTATTTAGAAATAAATGCAACTTCACAGAGAAATTAAGAACCTAAAGGAATTGCTGATTCTCTAGAGCAAGTAATGAATAGCTACTTGACGTAGTCTCGATTAGAAAACTTGTAACCAGTGGAGAAGTTGCTATACTTAGTGTGGAACCATGATGCACACTAGTACTACACCATTATTTGTGTACAATCTATCATCCACTGTTTCTTACAACCTTGAGATCCACAACTATGAACTGCCTGGAATCTAAGATTAGACTGGAGTATGCCTGTTATATGGTAAACAGAAAAATGGGTTATTGTCTAGGATCATTCCCCAATATCTAATGCGGGTTTTGGAATAAGAAAACAAAAGTTTTGATCTACAACAGTGTACCTTATGTTGGGTTCTTTGCAATTTGTTAAAATGAAACAGAAGGAAAAAGTTGACCTGATCAACGTTCAGGAGATGATCAAGAAAACAAGAAAGATAATCTTATCTAAACAGTCTGCAGAACATATTAGAATAATAAAGGGTACAGGATCTTGTTTTACATATCCAGGTAAGGTGAAAAATACAAAGGAAAAGGCAGCAGATTTTGACCAGAAACATGATTTTTGAAAATCAAATGATATAAAATAACAGAGGATAAGCACCAAGAACTACTTACTCCCATGGAACATCCCCAACCAACATCCTATCGCCTTCATTATCTTCATAAACCAGAGTATATTCCCCAGTGCCATCTAATAGACCTGTAATGGCCAAAGTTTCTTCTGTCTGGTCTCCAGCAGCAGGGGAATCTCTTTGAGCTGAATGGAAATGAAAAAAGTTGAAGGGAAATATACATGCAGAAATGTATACCACAAGAAGGAATTTCTTTTTTCTATAAATTGAAATAACATTAGCCGGAACTAACCTGCAAGAAGGCCTCTGAAGAGTTCATCAACAGCACAGGAGAGTTTCTCATAGCTGTCATAGGCCTTGAGATCAACCTTTCTTCCAATGGGGACACCATCCATGTTAATCTTTACAAACAAGCCCTTTTTACATTTATCTGGCTTTTGTGTGCTGTCAGGAGCCCTAATTTGTGAATCAGGAGTTGGTTTTGAAGAACTGCTTGCAAGATTCTTCCGAAAGGAACGTATAGGAGGCCATCCAACAACAGGTACAGAGGCAGTTCTGTTTACGGTCACCAAAAAAATAAAAAGGAAAAAAAAGGCTAACAAAATAAGTTTCCACTGTCATAACTGAGAAATATGTCACAGCCAACTATTTTCCTTTTCACAAACGTTCAAAGAGAATTTTGTTAGCAAGATGGCAATTACTCCCCAATTAAAACACCCAAATTTCCATAAATATACATTACTTATTCAGAGACTTTCTCGACTCTGACAACTTATATTCACATATATAACATGTAGCACATACAAAGATTTTTAGTTACTACATATATTTCATATTAGTTGATAATAGTGCATAAAAATACACACACAGGAGAGAGAGAGAGAGAGAGAGAGAGAGAGAGAGAGAGAGATGGCAGCGGCAATATTGTTACATTCCAAAAAAACAAGAGATAAGAAAGAGAAAAGTTAGGACCACTGAAACAGACTAATTACAAACCAGGAGAAATAAGGACAAGAAAGAACGGGGAGAACATTTTTCAAGATAGGGAACACTGTACCTTGTCTGAGTGTTGTTGACAGCAGCCGCATTTGCAGAAGCTGCTTTCCCTTCATGGCTCTGGAACTCTACTTTTGTGCCATTTGCATGAGACGATTCCTTTGCCATAACTTGCATGCTTGCTGGGATTGATTGGAACGGCAGAAATGCATGTTTCTGCGGCTGGTTCTTTGAAGAAGATGGCCAAGGCGGAGGAAACAGCAACCCTGGATTCTGTGAAGATAGTTTCTGAATTTGGCCACCGTTGTTGCTATTTACAGCTCCATTTTCTGCTGCTTCAACTGTATCTAAAAATCCTCTCTTTGCTCCAGCACAAGGATTAATGTTGTTCTTGGGAAACTTGGGAAAGTACCCAAGTGAGAGAAGAGATGATGATTCATCTCTTTCTTTGGTGCGGCTGCCATTTTCCTTCACTGACCAATCTCCACCAGGTGGACCAAGCCTCAGTTCCAGCTTTTTCTCTTCCAAATTTCCTCCACCTCTCACCAACCAATCTCTCTCTTTAGACATCAAATCAAGTAAATGATGGCGTGACTCGTCTTTTCTTGAATCTCCCTCCATCTTTACAATAAAATGCAAGAGACCCAGATGAAATCAACCTACCAGTTCACAAAAAGCACTACCGTATGGGAAATAGCAAAGCTTTCTCTTCAACCATGAACAGAAGAAGCGAATGACAAGACAGAAATCGGAGAACAACCGGAGACGGCCTTAAGAAGGACTCTACAAGCTACAATAATGAACACACCAAGACAAGCAACAAAACTTCATCATCAAAAGCATCATTTACGGCAAGTAAAGCCTCCAAGTTTGCATAGACGACCCATAGAGATCAACACCCATAACCCAAAACCATTGAAAACTCAGATATAGCTCAAGCCTAAAAAACTTCAAAATCTCACGCTGATGCCCGACAGAACAAAAACGCAGATAGAGAACAACGGATCTAAACAACCACACACCAAGAAATCCCCAGAAATGAACATCAAGCCCACAAGACACAAAACTAAGAAACAGTTCTCCCGACCAGATCTACAGCTTCCCAACTGTCTGAAACAAAATACCCAGAAGAGAAAGAGCAAGACCAACCTCACCAAACCCCGATAAATCCCAAAACCTTGGTGAAGAAAAGTGAGGAAAAAGAAATCCTCAGAGCCAAGGAAACAAGCAAAGGTGGTGGTTTTTCCCTCCTTTGCACTTGTTTTTACGTCGTGTTTGCAGATTAAAAAGGGGAAACGAGAACAGGAAAGGCGAGAGAGATTCCTTCACTCAAAACCAAACCAGAAACGGAATTAAGAGCTTTGCTCACGCAAGGATGACAGCAGAATGAGCGTTCAGGAAGCGTGCCCAGACGACAAACTGCACATAACCCCAAGCTGCCCTTCTCTCTCTATCTCTACCATTTCTAATGTGGTTTTGGGTATAAAATGCATGTCAGAGAAAGAGAGAGGGAATAATTATTAGAGATAGATAGAGATTATTTATGTATAAACGTGTTGATTAGAGTATAATTGTATAGGAAAAAGAGTACGATATTTTCAATTTTTTAATAATTAAAATGAAAAAGAAATACTGAGAGAAGATTTGCATGATCCATTTGTGCAGAGGCTTTGCAATTAAAACATGCAGATCCCATGATCTTGTCTGCCTCCACCCAGTGCCGTAGATCCCCTGCCTTTCTGCTGTACGATTTTTCGGCGATAGATCGGACGGCTATAATTACTAAAAATGCCCCTACTCAAGTGGGTTACCCAAAAGTGCCACCAGTTGGAGCTGGGGATACGGCTTCCCGGAGGCTCGCATCAGCTTCCAATTGTTAACGTAGAAAGGCGTATAGTTTTAAAGCTGCCGAGTTAACTCGGAAAACTTGTTTGAGTTACTGGACTCGATAATCCGATGAGTCACACGTCACAAAAAATACCTTGTTTGTGTCAAAATTTAATCACGAGGTAACTTCGTATAGGTTGTCGGATCCTCCTTTTGAGAAGAGTTATAGATAGTTATCGTTCTTTTGAAGTAAGTAGGAGAGTTCTATTTTAAATGATAGCAACAATTTCTGTAAAAGTTATGCTTTTAGTTTGATTTGTAATCAAAGTATACGTAAGAGTAATAATGGGAGTTCTAGTATAAGAAATATTCAATACAGAATGAACTTATAATTTGACGATCAACTCGATTTGATGATTATAAGTTCATTACGTCAGCCCATCTTCATTTTAAGCAAAGTAGATCTACTAATTATTTTATTTCATTTGGTTCAAATTCATAGTTAATCTTATTTTCGACAGGTGCAACTAACAATTGGATCCAAAATTTTCATCATATTCTTGTTTCTATTATTTTTGTAACTAACTTCTCAAGCATTCACTAGTGCATAAAATGTGAAAATGTCGCATCTAATGAATATGATAGGACAATCCCTCGTTTCATATGCAAAGTCTGAGGAAAGAGCAAACCACAAAGGGTCTATAGTACACAACTTTATCTTATATTTTGTAAGATGCTATTTTCATGCCTTGAATCTAATTATGCCGTTGCACCAAGCTTCCCCTTAAGTAACTCCTCAAAAAGAAAAAAGTCTCCCTCGAATATTTTTGAGCCACCATGGGTCAACTTAACTTACCTCACATTCTAGTTGAATTGATTATTCAAATTTTTTTACTATGCAGGAGATAAAAACAGCGAAGGTGAAGTCTAGAGAAAAAGGATGGAAAATGTTGTAAATTTTAAAATTAAAAAAAAAATTGTGTAAAAATTGATATATACATGCATAGACAGGGATTTTCCCACCGAATTAGACACATATTTTCTGAAAAAGAGTTTTTGTTGTGTGAAATGGGTTTCTACTGATTTTCAGGACAAAAGATTTTGAAAAGAATACAATCACTAGGAACGAGTTTCGCACTAACTGTGACTCGCACTATATTACTCGGTGAGTCTCTTTATGGACGAGTCTTAGATCAAATTCTACATGGAATGATTCTAAGCCTTTGATTTGTGGGTTCTACTGTTGAACAGACGATGTTGCAAAAAGTAAACGGCCTGCAGTGTTCAAATGTGTTTGAATTTTGGAGCACGACTTAAGCATTGCAAGAATCACGAAGGAGATGGTTTTGATCATCCAAAAAGGATGGTTTTAAGGTGCCAAATTTTAAGCTAAAAAAATATGTGGTAAGAGCTAGGATTATCAAGGGTTAGACTTAGAAGACTTGCAAGCATGGTTTATGTAAGGCATGAATAAATAATAAATGGTTTGGATCCCGGGAAGTTGGGCTTGACTTAGATGTTCGGCCAACCACTATATAATGAAATCTCTCATTTCCGTGACTTAAAAGTCTTGCTCACCACTATATGGATAGCGGGAATTATGTGTACTATATATAATAATAATAATAATAATAATAAACCACTATATGGATAATGAAGATTATGTGTATTATATATAATAATAATAATAATAATAATAAAGTAAACACCTCTTATACTGTAACACTTCGGAGTTCCAACAATCATAATATTATCTGCTTTGAGGCTCTTATACACCCCTCAAGAGTTTGTTCTTCTCCAGTTATTTAGAAAAAATGTGTTGTAACCATTAGAAAATTTCAAACTCTTATAAACAGTCTAATTTTCTCTCTCCAAGTTGTCAATAATTTTGTCAATCAGAAGGGAATCCTTGAATTGTTGCTATGCAACCTAGAAGTTATAGGTTCGATATGTAAAAACAAACTATTATATAAATGAAAGGTAAGACTTCGTACTATAGACCTTTTTTAATCCACCCCTTCTCCAAACCTTGCATATGCACGAGCTTCCAACATTGGATTGCCCTTTTTACTCTTCGAGCATATGATAATAGAAATTACTAAGAAAAGGGTAGTCATGGTGCATGAAGCTCCTACGTATGTAGGGTCCTGAAAAAAGGCAGACCACAAAAGTCAATGGTATGCTACCTTATTTTTACGCCTTAAACCCATAATCTTAAAGTCACGTAACAACACCTCACGTGACAACAACTAAGCTCTCGTCTGGATCATCGCCCATGGTTTTTAGACTTATACGTGCCAATCGATTTGGTAACCAAACAACCATTTTTCTAGACACACCCGTGCCCATAATTCCATTGACAAGATGGCAGGGAAGAAAAAATGACAAGCGTAGAATAGTCATCACAGAATCTAGTGTTTCCTCGTTCCGATTCATCTCTACAGCTCTCCTGAGATCTGTCGGTGCGGCGAGTCCATCGATTCCCCTTCCCAACCCTGGTTAAAAGTCACGTCCGCCCAATCTCCTCTTATTCACCCCGACGTGCAGACCCGCTAAGGCCTCCTTGGGTGGGTCTGGGCCAGCCACTGTCCGTCCAACATGCTCCCACAGGGATTCAGTCGACCTGTATCCACCAGTCATTATCATTCCTCTCTTTTCCTTCCTTTTCACTTTACACAATTCCCTTCAATTAAGACTCCGCAGAGGAAGGGCTTCTAAGGTTGTCAGGATGAACGGCTGAGATCATGGATGAGCAGGCCAAATTTGTACTTTGGAGGGCCCACTAGGTTTGTACACTTGGATTATATATGCTATATTGTAAAGACTCAGCTAAAGACCTCCTTGTTACTCCACGTGTGAGTAGGTACTTGGACAAAGACAGCATTGTCGTTTGATGAGAAGACACCAAATTTATCCCCTACTTTGGTGCAAATTTCTAACCTATAATTATTTCCCGGTCAATATTCAAAATCCTACCATTGGCTAAAAGTGGACTTCTTTAATCAATATGGGACCCATTTGACAACTGATTGTAACCCATGGATGCAGTAGACATTTAGTTGACTACTCTAATTGGGAGCGAAAAATATGCTTATTGTAGTATGTTAGTATAATTGTGGTCAAAAGTTTGGATTCCAAAATAAATTAGCAAGTTAAATACTAGAATTTGTTTTTAAATTTATAAGTTTAAGTTTTTTACTTGAATTGTAACTAAATTTATAAGTATTATTTGAGAATTTGATATATTATTTGGATAATAGGAATCTTATTATGTAATTTATATTAATTTCTTTAAATTTATTTTGAATTCAAAATTACTATAAACTTTGTATAAGCTTATTATGCATTCAGAAAAAATCAGGATATCAAAATGTCAATACTTTTTTTTCTTTTTCAAATATAATATATAAGTATATACACACAAACTATTCGGTGTAAATACCACAGGGCTTCCACGTTGCCTCCCGTACCACCTCTCAAGGTCATAGCCTGCACGCTCTTTTGACTAGGTAGATGGCGATTGATGGAGTATACACCAAAATGGGGTTGCTGCCGGAGCATTGATTCTGATTAACACAGTGTTGGGAATCGGGGTGCCCAATAAAGCGTACGGCTGGATGCCAACAAAGACTGAAAAGAGAAACATGGGGGGCCGAGATCGTTGTCCCTTCGTGTGGTACACGTCAACTACAAGTACTTGCTGGCCCCAGATTGGTAGTGATCGCAACCGTTGATCTTCTGAGATGCGCTTCAGATAGCTGGGACCCTATAAGTTCTCTCGGGTCTCAACGACCTTCAGGCTTTGAGCTATCTGCTTTGTTTGAAGGAAGGGCGGAAGAATAGAGGCAGGGTTGGTCAAGGGTTCGCCGCAATCTACTGCGACAGTTCGAGCCTCTCACATACTAGATCTCATGTAAGTTCAAACATAGGAAAAACAAAATTAAAAGTCTAGCGCAATTAGTCACAAGCAACATAGCATTGTTTTAAGAATTCTCTACATTGCAAGTTTGAGTTGCCGCCAGTCATTACATTTAACAGAGCATGTGAATAATAAGGGTGCCAATGAATATGTATGTATGTATGTATGTATGTATGTATAAGCAGCAACCTTGGTGCAGGAAGTTCCTACATATACAAGGTCTGGGGAAGGGAAAATTGTTGTAGTCCTGGTTAGAGTAGACACTTTTTTTTCTCTTCATGGTAAAACTTTTTCTATGGATCTAAGCCATTCATTAGGTTCAGATTATAAAACATAGGTAACTCAAGAGAAATCAATGCATTTGGATGATCTTAATTAGGGATTTTAGGTTTATAAAAAGTTAATAAAAATGGAAGGTCATATTTTTTTACCAAAGAAACATTATTTAACAACATCCAATTGGGAATAAATTTGATATATAATCTATCTAAGCTATTGCTAATATGATGGGCGGCTTGGATTTACAAAAATTGTTTATCATGTAAGAAAAAAGGAATGTGTACTTCTTCCTCTCTCTTGAGTGTGTACCCTTACTTGACTCAAAATGATATTAGATCTATGGGCTCACAATGGCACTCTTGTCTTTGTTATTTTTACTTTAATTACAAGTTAAATCATAATAAATAAATTCTCAAGCAAAATTAGTACAAAATGTTGGATCTCAACTCGGGCTTATCTAAATTAATAACCTTCATAGAGTTATTAGATAATTCATTTTCAATTTTTTCATTTGGTTCACTGATTACGAAAATTAATAAAAGGTTTTAGGAGTGGACTTAAACTAATAAAAGAAATAAGCTTTGAAGTTAACCTAATTAAAGTAATATCACCTAAAATTGCTATATCATAATTAATATGATTAAAGTTTTCCACAAAAAAAATTACCTCGACAAATTTATGGCAGAGTTTTACTTATGAAATGCCCAATATAATGAGAGAGAATGTTTAATGACTACCAAGCATAGGACTTAGATTGGTCAAAGGACTTATGAAATGCCCAGAAAAATGAAGAAAGAAAAAGGATCCTAAGAACAATTGCCACGTGTCATCGTTGATTTGTACATTTTTCTTAAAAAAGGCAAGTGCACTTCTTCTTATCATTTTTCTTATGAATATTACTTCTATGTCATAAAAAAATATATGGATAAAAGTGGTGAGAAAATATATAAAAAATTTAAAACTAAATAAAACAATGACACTTAATAGGAAGTCATTACCAATATGCCTTTGATCCTTATCAGCTCTATTGACCTGACAAGTGACTAGCAGTTTATTTTTCCTCGCCCTTGATTTGATCAACAGAAAAAGGCCACTAATTTTTGTTGTACTCAAATCTTATGTAGGAGATAGTAAGAGTAAAACCAAAACCGCTTGTGGTATACAAGATCAAAGGCCACAATTAGATATGCAACTTTTTCATGTTGATGGCTACGCTAGATCCCATCCATGCTTCAACATAGCTAATACCTAAAAAGGTGAAGTGGTGGTGTACAAAGGTCTTGCTTATGCCTTGAACTCGTGACCTCAAGTTCATACAATGACAACTTTAACGTTGCACCAAAGCTCCCCTTCAACATAGCTAATACAGCTAATACCTAAGATGCCGGTCACCATCAGGTGATCCTTGTGTTTCAGTTGGTGTGCCTCATTTGTGGTTGACAAGGACCAGCACCATGGACAGTGCTCCAATCATACCCATCAATGGAAGTAAATGGCCATTCCATATTCTGCTTTCACCCTACTTCTTATCCAAAGGATACGAGTAAAGATATGGTCTTTTGTTTCGCTGATGTGATTGTAACTATTATTTCTGTCAAACTTTAGGCCAAATGCTATTCCAACTTTTCTCATTCCATGGTAGAAATCTAAATCAAATTTGGTGCAGATGGTATTTATATCAATTGGAGGGGAGCCTTAGCGCAATAGTAAAAGTTGCTATCATGTGACCTTGAGGTCACGGCTTCAAAACACAAAAATAGTCTCTTGCAAAAATGCAAGATAAGACTGCATATTATAAACTCTTGTGATCCACCCCTTCCCCATATCCCGCATAGGCGAGAACTTCGTGCATGGAGAATATTTGTATCAATTCTATCTTAAAACTTACTAGTTTCCTCACATTTATTATTGGCTGCCACGATTTTCAAAGGACTTACCACCTTGTAAGGTGAAGATTGCCATCTGCATGCGTCAAATTGGAAAAGCAAAAAAGTTTTCATTCTCAGGAAACTACTAAGTTATCCAATATATGGCATCATAACTAGCTAGTGTTGCTATTTTATGTGGAAAAAGAAAAAAAATACAGAAAAAAAAATACAAATTTCATTACCCTAGGAGGTCCCATGAGGAGATGTGTTGCTTCCCATGCAACCTCCCATTCTTTCTCAATATTTTCTAGGAGTCAACCAAAGGTAGTTTGGACGGAAAAGAGAGAGAGAGAGAGATAAAATGCTTTGCATCCATAAATTCCTAGTCCTTACAAGGGTTTGGTGGTGCTTGAGTTGAGATGATATGGATTATGTAACTTGCAGTGGCGTTTGAGCTGAGATAAGATGAAATAATACTTTCTCATCTAGTTGTTAGTGGTGCTTGAGATAAAAAGCATCTCATCTTAACTCACACTTGGGTTGAATTTTTAATAATCTTACTTTATGTCATGCCAAATTTGATGGAGATTAAGTCATCTCAAGCTATGAGATAAAAAGCATCTCATCTTAACTCACACTTAAGTTGAATTTTCAATCATCTCACTTTATCTCATGCCAAATTTGACTGAGATCAAGCCATCTCAAGCTAGATATCATATCATTTTATATGAACAACCGCTATCGTCTAGAAGAAATTTTCTAAATGTCGGTCAGAAAGATAATAATAATTAACGAGTCATTTTCAATATTTAAGCTTCTCTCTAGATAGCAAAGCAAGCAAACAAACAAAGAACAAGACTTGTGCCTAACGAACCCAGCCTCTCTCCCTCTCCTATTCATGCCGTGGGCGTTTCTTTGTCTTTGGCCCTTGCTTTTGTGATGACTTTCCCAGTCTGGCAAAAAGGAAACAACAGAAGTTCAATGAATTTGCATGCTCTTACTTCATGTGGGTCTTATCAGTCTATGACATGCACCCTGGATAGCCCTAGCTATAGGGGTTTCGTTTGATTGCGTGTCCTTGTTTTCTATGAAAGAAACTTTACTTTGTTTGCATCTGTTCCTTCTCTTCCACATTCTCTCACCTTTGCATGCACTCCCCTTTGTTTTCTTTAATGCTTGCGATGGTTGGAAGCCTTGGTAACTTAGCTTTTCTCCTTGAGGTGGATCACGATGTAAAGCTACTTTCTGCTTTGTTGCAGTCCTTTTTCCCTAATCCTTAGGGCTGACTCTTTTCAATTCTTTATTACCTAATCAACTTATTCCAAGCAAGTGCTGCTGTGGTGTAAACGCCTAAATTTGGTGTATAACCTTCAACTACTGAGCCCACGTCCTTATAATTAGATAACTCAACTTATGTAGGGTTTGGGGAATGGACTAACTACAAGAGTTTGTAGTAAGCAGTCTTATCTTACATCTTTGCAAAAGACTACTTCCATGCCTTGAACTCGTAACCTCAAGGTCACATGATGACAACTAAATAATGCTAGCTAAACTTAGTCTCTGTGATCCAATATATTCATATTTTGCGTGCCCTTTGGATAGGTGGTATCCAAAGATTAGTTGTTAAAGGTTAACATCGTATCAGAACTGCCTTAGTTGTCTGATTTATTGGTACAATGTAGTAATGGGTAAGAACCATGCATGTAATAATAGTATACGTGCAAATTCATGCAGTAATTCACACATGCAAACACGATATGACAGCTTCTTTTTTATGATTAACCCAACTGCATTTTGTCTTGATCATCCAATAGCAGGCGATTAAACTAAGTGGATTTGTATACCCTATTTTGGTGTATAAGATAGGGGCCCATCGTCCTAGGCTAGGCAGTCTACTTGTTTATGTTGCTCGCAAGCATGATGGCCACAAGGGTTCCCTTTAAGAAAAGTAGATTTGTGCAAAAGAAGAGTACATTTAATGTGAGAAGTTAATCATTTCTCTAGCTTCCCTTTAGCTGCTTTATCTTATAATTAGGGTTTTGTAATCCACTAAGTAGAGCTTTGGCAAGTCTCCTTGATGATGACTTTACTGTAAAGTATGTGAATGTCTTTGAGTGGATGAAAAAGCTTCCTGTCTAATGCATTTCTTTGTTTCCCTGTTGGTCTCCCAAAGAGTCCACTGTTCATTTTTATATCCATTTCTCCCAAAAGACCATGTTTATGGACGTCGTTTAAAGTACAGATTGGGGCCATCTGTTGGTGTTCGAAATCATTCATCCAATGACCCCATCCTTGAGAAGGCACGCTCCAAATATCTCATGCATCTTACATGCATGATCAGTTCATACATTGGTCTTCGGCGATTCAAACTGCTTGCCTGTTACATAGCCATTAAAGCAGTGAAATCATCTCAAGTGAAAATCGGGGCTTCCAAAATTTATGACAAAATGATAGAAAAACCTTTGGTGTAACAGTAAAGATTTCAATGCGTCACCTAAAGATCACATGTTCGAGGAGTAAAAATAGTCTCTTGCAAAATACAAGTGTGGTTTCCCCAATCTTGTGTATGCAGAAGCTTTGTGCACCAGGCTGCTTCTTTTTATGAAAAAACCTTAGCCTGAATGAGGTTTGAGATTAACCAGAGGTGCCCAGAAATCATTTTCGCTCCCAACTAAGTGGGCCGGGCTTGTAGTATGAGCACGAGACAACCTTGGCTGCTTAAACAGCGTATAGAAAGTTAGAAGCTATAGCCTGGAAATCATCTGATGCAGAAGCCATATTTTCAGGCGTGGTGTGAAGTGGCTTGAAGTGACAATGAAGTGGCCCAACGCGTACTTGCTCAAAGGGAGATACTTGATCATTTTCTATCATGGGTGAAATCAGAAAACTGTGCAGCTGCGGTGAAAAGACCGCGCATGCGTTTGTAACAAGTACTGCGTCCCCACTAAGAGTCTCTGGTGACCCAATAATTCTCACAGGTGCAAGCAATCTCGCATACGAAGTTTTTTCACAGAATAAGCGGAGTACAATGGTCGCAGTCTTATCTTGTATTTTTTATAAGATATTATTTTTTTTGCTTTTCACCCATGATCTCAAGATTACATGACTCTAACTTTTATAATTGTGCCAAGGCTCCTTTCTCTTACAAGTACTCTATAAAATGATATTCTTTTGACTGTTGATTGAGGGCCACTTTTGCATGAAATATCTCCCCTTCGGCTGTTCCAAACCATTAAAATCATTTCTCCTTCATTGTGTGCTTAATAGCCCGAAATTCACGCCCTTTGGACAAATTGCGCGTGTGAAAAGCTGTACTTTCAATATATGAAAATCACGCCATTTCTAGGCAAATATATGCTGCACCTCCATTGAACAAAACACATTTGATAGACCAGAATGTTAGGTATAAATAATATTATTGGCCTGTTTAAACTTTTAGATTGAATGATATTCCAACATGATATCTTAGCTTTATTGGCTAGAGCTGTGACTTTTGAATATTGAGACCAGCCATTTTATCAAATACATGTGCAAAGCCTAAAAGAGCGTTCCATATAAATCTTGTAAATAATGTAGAAGGGGTTTTTACATAAATATTAGCGGTTTACTTCCTATCAGTTAAAATTTTCAGGTCGAATGGTATTCCAACAAAGAGAGAGAAAAAATTCATGACACTCTGCCTCTTTCGTCTGCATCAATTGTGTTGTGTTGGGTACTCCATCCACCATGTAAACTGAAATACCAAACATAAGCCCTTGTTTGGCGAGCCAAAAGCCGTCTATGCCAGTTGGTAGCACACAAGAGACGCCTCCTTCTTCTTTGTACATTATGTTGTGGGTTTGAGGTAGGCAACCATCCCAACAGAGATGTAAAATTATTGTACTCCAAAAAAGGAAAAAAAGACCTTGTTTTGAGAAATGATCATAATATTCTGACACGCACCCTTAAGACTATTGCTATTGCTACAACTTTATTTAGGATTTTGTGGCAAATGTACGTTTAAAGCTTACCTTTTTAAATGACATACACCATTCATCTCAGACATCTTGCAAACATATAAGTTATGTACCAAACATGACATTCTTTGGTGCAACGGTAAAGTTGTTGTCATGTAACCTTGAGGTTACGGTTTCAAAGCATAGAAACATTCTCTTACAACGATGCAAGGCAAGGCTGCATTCTATAAACCCCTATAGTCCACCCCTTCCTTGAAACCCGCATAGGCGGGACCTTTGTGCACTAGGGCTGCCATTTTATCCATTTAAAACTACAAAAACCTCTTAGAAAACAGTGGTAGAATCATGCGGAGTATAATTTCGAAGACAAGGATCATCTATAGCATGGACATCAAGATGAATGGTGCAAAGTACCAAAAAGGTGGACTTCTTGGAAAGAAGGGAAATAGCTTTAGGTCCCACAACATGATAATCAATTGCACTTGGCATGGAGCATAGCATCCATAGGGTTAAATCCTCTAGAAATCATGTTTTTAAAATTTTTGGCAGCGCCGTAATAAGATATATGCTTCCTGGTGTTCTCCTTGTTGAATTGAAAAGATTTCGCAATCCCTACAAATATTCAACTATATGTCTTGGCGCAACAGTAAAAATTATCGTCGTGTGACCTTGAGGTCACGGGTTCAAAGCGTGGAAATAGCCTCTTGCAAAATGCAAGGTAAGGCTGTGTACTTTATTTCCTTGTGGTCCTCTCCTTCCCCAAACCCTACATAGGTGGGAGCTTCGTGCACCGGGGCTGCCCTTTTATGTCTCATTGAGGCCATTTCTCTTTCAGCACCGAAGAAATAGTCTACATGAAGCCAAAGTCTTTGTTTCCATTTTCTTTTTCTTGTAAGTAAGACACATGCACATATGCACAATTACGAACCTTTGGTCAACCAAGTGAGAAACTCCTCGCACCACTAAGTACGCTTAGAAAGCTTTGGTGCAAATTTTGATGATAATTATCGGACTTTTCCATAACTGAAAAGAACAATGGATCACGATCATATGACATTGTTGTTTTTAAGAAACAAATATCAATGAGAGTTTATCAGATAACAGCTTATAATAGTTGTTACTTCTTTTTTTTATTAAACGCCAATTGCTATTTTTAAGGAGCTAAAATAATGGTTTAACAGGAGCCCTAATAATTAATTTCACAAAAGATTTGAAAAAAAAAAAGACCAACAATTACTACTCCTTTATAGTTTGTTGGAAAGAGAAACAAAATAAATTGTTGTTGCTTCTTCATAACATGAAAGAGAACTACTGTAGAACACCCCCCAGTCCAAGCTATTTCATAAGAAACATTCAAAGAAGATAAAGAAAAAAAGATATCTATGCAGGAGAATCACAACATATGCATGTATCCAACAATTATGCAATTCATCCCCATGAGGAGAGAACTAAAGTTTAAGAGCATGGTCCCTCCTCTCTGTTGCATTTCCTCTTCATTGTCTATAGATTGAACCTTCTCTGAAAACCTCTTTGCCTGTTCTCCTGTATGAGAATTTATAAACTGCTTGCCACCATCTAAACTTTGAGAGTTTTGAGGGGGAATCCATAAACTTCAATGTCATTCCAAAGGCATTCTAGCCCAGAGATGGTAGATATAGAGGCGTCACCTGCTGAGACTAGGCCAGCAATTTGAGCTCGCACCTCCATCTCATTGATGGGAGTGTGCATAAAACTTTTTGAGTCCCACTAGTCAATGTGGTGCACCAAAGCCCTTTAAATGCAGTAGTACAAGAGTCTCTCGCTTAAGTGACCAGGGTTCAAGAGTGTACACGAATGTTTGTGTGCACCATTCAGAAAAGAAAAAAAAAGAAGTAGATGTGGCATGTACAATAGAGTTTAGGGGAGTGTGTGCCCATGGTTTACTCGTCAAAATTCTTTGCTAGCATAAAAACAAACACATCACAAAAGAAAGAAAGAAAGAAAGAAAGAAAGAAAAGTCTGGACATTTTATGATAGAGAAATGATAAATCCAAGTGTTCACTTGCAATTTACTTTTGTCAAGGACACATTATGCATTCACATTAACCTAAATTACAGGCATTTTAGCAACATCTGTTGAAATAAGGTGGCATGGATGGATAGTGCCCATTTGACAAGTGTGCACCTGGATTTGTCATTCTAATGTGAAATGTGTAAAATGGTCTTATAAACTTAGAATACCAAACAGTATGCTAACGAAAGTTTCAAGAAGTGCTTGGCTAAAAGGGCAGCTCCGGTGCATAAGGCTCCTGTGTATACTGGGTTTGAGGAAGGCGCAGACCACAAGGGTCAATAGTGCGCAACCTTGTATTTTGCAAGATGCTGTTTCCACCCCTTGAACCTGTGACCTCAAAGTTACATGACAACAACTCTACTGTTACCCTAAGGCTCCCCTTCAAGAGGTACTTAGCTATTTATGTTAATCACAAACTATAACTCGATGCCTTTTATAATAAATAAAACATGATGTGAGAAATGTTAGGAAGCTCTCATATGGCATTGACCAAGTCTCTCTATTGTGCTAATATGTTTCGCAAACACTTAAATGATTGTTTACTGGTTTTGGTTTCCTAAGAATTGACACATAAAAGCCCATTTGAAGCAATGGTAGCTGACCATCAAACAACAAGCCCATCAATTTGTGCTTGGACCATCACCACTTGATATAAAATGGTCAATGATGAGACAAAGGAGCCCGCCATGAATTGCCAACTCCACTGATGTTCATATCTCCTGTATAAGATACTGAGGACCCACATCTCATCACGTTACTGACTTGGATAGCAAAGTGATGGAGGGAATTGCAAAGAGAGCATTTGGTGCATGAATCAATTTGAATCATTGAATAAGGTTAATCAAGGGGTGTTGCATGCTGCAGTTTTCATATTCCATTGAGACAAAATGTGAGATTGTCTATGGTCCTTGTTCAAAATTTCTTGGAGAAGAATTTTAAGTTTCTCTATGGAAGGGGGCGATCTTCTAGACCGAATACAAGGGAAAAGAGAATGCTTTCCATGCTGATCCTACAAACAATATTGGAGGAATTTCTAGTGGTTACAAGTGAAGATATTTGTCCATCAAACAACACGCACTAAAGCGGAAATGCCTTCTGCTGCAGTGAACCAAGGGCATTTGTGATGCTTATGGGTTTCTGTCCACGAAAGGAAAAAAGGCATCATGTGGCCTTGAGGTCATGCGTACTATTGACCCTTGTGGTTCGCCCGTTCCCTAGACCCAGCCTATGTGGGAGCTTCATGCAATGGGACTGTCCTTTTCTATTCATGCTAGGAACTGCAAAACAAATCACTGAGTTACCCAAACCTCAGTCCCTTGCAGAAGGCTATACTAGCTACAATGAACTTGCAGCAAAGCTTATTTCAAGGGAGATACTGAGTAGTTTGCAACCAACTGCTACAGACTTTTTGCTAGCCAAAAACTTCAATTAAAATTTTTACGTGGGTCAAACTAAATTATGTTCCTCGTTCAAGTCCATTTCTTGCCAACCAAACACCGTTTATACAATTCAGGCCCTCTGTTAAATTACACTGATAAATACGCAAACACACTGATCTCCACGCAAAGATCACCAAGACAATATTGCACTCATTACTGGATACCAATTTTCCCGTCCTGAATATCAAAAGTTTTCTGCAAAAGGCGATACTCAGCGAATTGGATCTTTTAGAACATTCTTCTCTTCATCTTGAGCTTTTATACTTTAGGTAGCAAGAAGAACATTTGACAAAAGAGCACCCCAACACTTTTACCGTGCTATCTTTCCTAAAACAGTCTGACTGGAACTGCTAACCGGTAGTCCATGTGCAACCAGGTTTGGTAATCCAAAACCATTCCTTCACTGGACTATCACAGCTAATACTAACCGTCCAGTACTGAAAATTTTGATCCATCCTTGGGACACCAGAATAGTCGTAGTCATCGTAACCAATTGAGACGAACAATTTGGATCCTCAAGCAGCTGGGTCACACTTCACGCATGTATCTTTGGTTGCTGGTTTAAATATTTTGATTTTAACCACTTGTATCATTTCAAAAGTCTTCTTCCTCATTTCTGGTTGTTCCTCAGCTTGACCCTTTGGAGTTAACCAAAGGAAAAAAATGACCAACTACTGTTTATTACGGGTCATTTCTGCTTCTAGACCTCCAAAATCTTTGATTATTGAAGACAGCTCTGGCCTACACAGAATACACTATGGTGGGTGATCAAGGCATTAATAATGTGCAACACCACTGGGGTGTCCAGTGTTCGCCTGAGCAAGGCAAGGAAAATTAGTGGACACTCCATGAGAGAACTCCCAAAGCACTACCTTCAAGGATCATCATTCAATTATGATGGCTATAGTGAGTAGCGATCGAGTACCCCCATATATCGAGTTCTTACATTTGTGTTATGAACAGTGAAAGAATAGATACTCCCCAGCAGTATGATTCTGAAAGATATCAACAAGGATCTTTACGGAAAGGACTTGTCTCAAATTCAGCTTCAATTCCTGAACAAATACATCAGTTACAACCAGAGGAGATCCCCATCTTACCTTGAATCGAGTGAAATAGACAAAGAACAGTACAACTTCCTAATAGATGATGCAGCAGGGTTAGGAGTGTCATACAGTAGAACTTTTTACCTTCCTGATCTTGAAATGGAGTCCTGATTGTACTCTGTCTTTGTTTCACATCTCCAATATAGAAATCATCAATCATGTCAAACACTCGGGTAGCATGCTGCGGCCTGAACACAAAAAAAGAAAAGGAAAAAAAACACATGAATATCATAAAAATGTACCTAAGTATGGGGAAAGAAACAAAGTATATATATTCTCAAATTCCATTTTTCACATTTACAAGATACGAGTCTCTGATAAACTAATGAAAATATCGTAAATACTGGAAGTTTTGACATTGTTACAGATTGACCACATTTATCAACCTCTCCTACAACCTTAGGGCCATACAAAGATCCTCACAAAAACAAGATAATGAAAGGAAACTGAGATTTATATCATTGTTTTAAATTTGCACATATTTATTGACATCCAATTCCTACACATAAGTGTTACTGGTAACTTTACCGGTCATTGAAGAAAATGCACTTTCCAAATGAACCCATCCCTACTTAATTTCCAAAGGAAAATAAGAGATGCAGGATTTCACTAAAATTGAGGATTTCACTAAAATTGAGGGTGACATATTAAAGAGAAAGTAAAGGAAAACCTAGGAACACTTGCAGCAAGACAATCATGGCTAGCAGGCTGGACTGTCATCTTTTCTACTCAATTGTAAGCGGAGATGCATCACACTAACTAAATGATGCAACTTAACATTTTAAAAAATCAAAAGCACCATCTGAAAGTTTCTAGAGAGGCAATTGAGAAGTAATCAGAAAGCTGGCTGCACTCATCAGAAGAAGAATAGTCAATATACCATGAAATTGTGTTTATTAAGTCTTGCTCTAAAGATATAGCTATCATGTCCTTCAAGAAAAACCACAAAGGAGAAGAATGTCTTTCTGATGTTTACATACCCATAAAAGCCTGCAGTTGAATCATCTCCAGCATGAGCTAATATCGCATCTCCTCCCGGGTGCTCCTCCACATAGGGAGTAACATCATAAACCTGCATAAGAGCAAGTATAATGTGTCATAACCATGGTTGTTTCCTACCAAGAACAGAAATTTGAAACAAATATAAACTATGAAGCCTATCAGCTACCTTGTCCTTTATGATAATCCAACAATCAGTCCTTGAGTTGTGGACAGCAACTTCATCTTTTGTGTAATATTTTGATGCCTGAGTACCAGGAAAAGATCAAAAGTAAATAGGCAGTTAAAGAAAAATATATCCTACTAGCATTAAAAGAGAAAAGTACCAACTGAAAATCTACCAACTCGTGCCTTAAAAGAATAGTTGCATTATAATGTTTAGCTGTCAATGAAATTAGTTGAGTGACAGGCCCCACGGAAGAGATAACATGTGTCTAAATCATTACAACAATTTACCAACTTAGCAATAAAGAAAGAGACAAGACATAGCAGCCAGAGTTCGTTTGTCATTTGATGAAAATATTAGATGTTCGGCAGTTCAAAGATATTTGCATTTTCACAAAAAAAATAGATATTTTGCATAGACTAAGTGTTCAATGATGAGAATTACTCCCAAGTCTCATACCCACAATTTGGGTTGGCAATGTTTGGCATACAGTAAAAAAGGGCTCATTTGAGCCATCTATTTTGAATGGACTGCATCAAGTTAACGGTGATGAAAAACTATAGTTTCATGTGAAGAGTTGCTATATGATGAGTACATATCTACTAGCGGGCAAAAGTCAAGCTGCAACAACTTGTTCAATAACCAAACCATTCATGTGTTGGCCATGGTGTGAATACAGTGCAGCATACAAAGTATCCATAACCTACTATTCTGTTCTCTTTAAATGAACACTTATAAAATAAGAAAGTTAGTGGGTAACATTCATTATGAAATTTTCCAAAATCAGAGTGTTAGGATAATTTGACAGGAGAGAATCAAGGGCCTGAACAAATTATAGCAGGAGAGCCTACACAACTTGGATCATGGATACAGACCTCATCTATATATGTCTTGCTAAGGTATTTCCAGGGATCAAGATCCAAAAATCTACCCTAAGATCATGCTGCTTTTATTTTCCAAAGTAAGGAATATCTCTTCTCTATGTTGTGAATGGCTCATGACTAAATAATGGTGCATATTAAATGGAAAACTAGAAAATAAGAGAAGTCAATGGTCCATATTTGTATCAATGTTCCCCAAACTAAGTGTGTTAGGATAGTTTGTCAGGTGAGATTTGAGGCATGCACAAATGCTAGCAGCAGAGCCTAGAAAAATATGGTTTTGGATCATTGGAAGGACAGGCCCCTTCTGTGCATTGTCTGCTTAGTTTTTCCAAGGATGGACAAGCAGACTTACTATAACAGTTGCCATACACAAGTCCACTTGGGAAATCCATTAGCATTCCAAACATGACACACCAGCTTTAATGTGGTTAACTTGTCCACAAGATAAATTTGTTCTGGAATCATCTAAAGCACAATAACAAATTGGTGGCCTACTAAAATTTTTCTTGATTTCAAAGATCAATTACATACAAGCTAAATGATATATCCAATGTAAAAGCAGGCTGAAAAGGATTTTTCCCACCGTAATTATAATCAGTCATTCAGATTAACAAAAGGATTTTTCCAACCATAATTATAATCAGTCATTCAAAATGACAGAATGTTGCATTAGACAGGATAATTCCTAATAATGCGGCCATTCCTTTCAAGAGATCCAAATAATATTATCAACAGTACACAGACTTGGAACAGATTCCACAGAAAGGGTAGCTATGTTGGCAGACACTAGATGCTTTTCACCTTCAAACAGACCTAACAAAGCCTGAAATATACATTAGCAACTTAATATTTTTTTCAACTTTGCGAGCTATTTAAGGTTCAAAAATGGTTAGTTTCAATATCTCTTCTCACAATGTCGGCATTTAAAACTCCGGAATGTTTTCCTGATGACGAAGTTATGTTCTTTAGAAGATCAAGTTTTGGATAGTATATGAGAAAGTCTACCTTCATCAACTCAAACAACATTACCATTGGTATTTTCTGAGTGTTTCATCATAGAAAGAAAAGGTTAAATAGATCTCATCCTTCTGGGAAAAGTACATGGTGTCATCACTAAACAACGGATTTGTACATCAAGAGTCAAATTCTAGGATCATTGTATCAAGATGATTGTTGAGCAACTGCAAGAACAAGGTATGATCCACCAGGTGGCAGTCTACATTACTAACTATAGTATCAAAAGTTGGTCTAATTTAGGGCAATGTGGGATGGACCTCCTGCCTCAGAAATGTTTTGGGCATCTTTCTTAGATATGAACTTATATGTGACAAACAACTAATTTGTTAAGATCCTCAAGAAAGATGATGTTTGGTGAATTGAGACACAAAGCAGAGCTCAGAGAAGATCCTTATGCAGACTTAGAAGTGTAAGAAGCAAGTAATATTTGACCTTTCTTAGGTGCCCCAACTCTAAGTATGGATTTTATGGACACATTAAGCACATTTAGCAATGTAATTTGGAATGTGCTTAAGAGAAATCGGCATGCGAGGCTCAATTAGCTGCTGTCCTGTTTATGTGCCCTTCAACAAATGCTTTTCATGGTTGGCATGATGAGTATTAGTGCAGAGTTTATGCAGTGACAACTGCTTGTCAATAGCTGTTGTCCTGCTCTATGTATTAATAATTGCAGTTTCTCATGGTGGCCACTGTTATGGGTCCCCAGCACAGTTCTTATACTGGTCATCACATTGTTGCTTCATTTTCACAGTTGAGATCAAAAGTACTACTTTGATGCAAAGAAGTTCATTGTCCTCCTTATCAATGTCTTCTTATGTGTGATTCAAGTCTTCACTAACCAAAGTAGCTTCTTGCCTCCTCTTCTATCTATGCACTCCCAAAAAATTGCTGACAATAAGCTTTCCCAATCCAGTACCATGTTTAAAGTTGCAACTGGCACAGTTATATTTTATAGGCTCTTAAATGAGGATGAACCCGAGGGTATGCAGGAAGAGTTAAATAAATACTTACTCTTGACACCTCACTAGATCTTTATGGACTGCATGGAAAAGGTTCAGATTGGCAAAATTCCTTTCTAGAATGAAAGATGCTAGAAGACACTGTCATTTAGTTTCAAAAACTTATATATTCATTATCACTAGACCTAATATTGCGTTTATCCTAACCATGGCAAACCAGTTTATGAATTATCCTATTCAAATCAAATTCGACATATTTTGAAATTATTCAAGGGGGCACCAGGGAAGATGTTGTTTTTGAGAAGAAGAATCACTTCAAAATTGAAGGTTTCTATGAATTTGACTGGACCCCTTATGGTCAGCCCCTTCCCTGGAACCCACATATGCAGGAGCTTCGTGCAGTAGGCTGCCCTTCTTTTTGATGAGTTTGACTGGAGAAGATGGCCTTTTGACAAATATTTGTTTCTTGAGGAAATTTGTTTACTTGGAGAACTAAGAAGTAAGTACAGTTGCTCAATCCAGTAAACAAGTGGAGAATTGTGTAATGGCTAGTATGGATGACCTTCTGGAAGAGATTAGTTTGCATGGTTGATACACCAAAGACAATGTTTGTGATAGATAGGAAGCTAGCTATCTAGCCCATAATCTGATATTGCATATGATGGACCAAACATATTACATAGACTGCCATTGTGTTCATAATGAGAAGAGGTGAATGTTTATGGAAGGAAAATAACAAATAACATGATGTACAAAATTTATATGTTATGCTAGATACTATCTAGAATTTTCAAAGGTTCAGTAAGCATGCTCCAGAGTAGTCGAAGGAGCAAAGAGACACTGTCATTTAGTTTCAAAAACCTACATATTCAGTATCACTAGACCTAATATTGCGTTTAACCTAACCATGGCAAACCAGTTTATGAATTATCCTATTCAAATCAAATTCGACATATTTTGAAATTATTCAAGGGGGCACCAGGTAAGATGTTGTTTTTGAGAAGAATAATCACTTCAAAATTGAAGGTTTCTATGAGTTTGACTGGACCCCTTATGGTCCGCCCCTTCCCCGGAACCCACATATGCAGGAGCTTCGTGCACTAGGCTGCCCTTCTTTTTGATGAGTTTGACTGGAGAAGATGGCCTTTCGACAAATATTTGACCAAAGGGTATTGTTCATTTCTTGAGGAAATTTGTTTACTTGGAGAACTAAGAAGTATAGTTGCTCAATCCAGTAAACAAGTGGAGAATTCTGTCATGGCTAGTATGGATGACCTTCTGGAAGACATTAGTTTGCATGGTTGATACACCAAAGACAATGTTTGTGATAGATAGGAAGCTAGCTATCTAGCCCATAATCTGATATTGCATATGATGGACCAAACATATTACATAGACTGCCATTGTGTTCATAATGAGAAGAGGTGAATGTTTATGGAAGGAAAATAACAAATAACATGATGTACAAAATTTATATGTTATGCTAGATACTATCTAGAATTTTCCAAGGTTCAGTAAGCATTCTGCAGAGTAGTAGAAGGAGCAAAGAGACCACTTCTCTCCCCCTGCTTCAACTTTCAAGAAAAATTGAAATGACAGCTGACAAATGTTGATGCTTAAAGAAGCACATAATTCCTTAAGTTCTTCAAGCAAGACATTATGGATACCTTATTGGCAGGATTTGGTGGAATAACTTTTATATTGCCTGCAAGCCAGAGTTAATGAATTATTAAACAGCAACTGATATGATGTTATAAGTGGAAAACTAGATAGATCCAAAGAAAATTAAAGGAACACCAAAACGAAGTTAGTTATCTTACGGGCCTTGATTGCACGTGGGATTATAAAAAGAGCTCCAAGTAAGACCCCCAAAATGAGTGTAGCAAAAATTGTCACCATATCTCACGTTCAACCCCTTTCCTTCTTGACCAGAAAAAATGGTTACTATCAGTTATGAACACATATAAGCACACATACATACATGTACAGAGAGAGAGAGAGAGAGAGAGAGGCAACAGTTCCATGGAAATCCATTAGCGTACTATTAAGATTTTACATTTCTTGGCTATGTTGCCAATGCGGGAAGCATAAAGTGAGAAGCCAGTGCAAAAGTGGAAACAGGAAGCAAGTGATTTTAAGGGGGAAGTGGGGAAGCACAAAGAAGATAATTAATTAATTACTAAAAATACCAAAAAAGAAAATTACAGATAAATTCTAAAAAAATAAGAAACATAGTTCATATAATTTGCAATTTCAAAACTAAATTAAATTGCCTAACATCTATCAACCATAATCCATAATAACCCAATTCCCTGGCTCCAAAGGTTACAAAATGTTAGAAGCCAATGTCCAAAATCCACATTAAGAAGATCTCACGTCCAAAAATTGCAAACTACAAACTTATTAGCCCTTCACATCCAAAATCCGTTTTACAATCCGCAACAATTCAACCATCCAATCCAAAAACAGCCACAAGGACCACAACCATTCAACATGATGGCCATTCAAACAATCAAAACAGCCACAATACACAACAATGTAATCAAGAAAAAATTCAACATGGTAAGCAAGATTCATTACTCAAGAACCAAAAATTAGAAACCAAAACATTACTAATCACGAACAAAACTTACATGATGAGAGAGAGAGAGATTGAAGGGATTGAAATTAGCTTGAAGCCTTCAGCAGATGGCCATAGAGATAAAGGACCAAAGGAACTACAAAAATGAAAAAAAAAAAAAACAGAAACAGAGGATTACCAGCTGAAATGATAGAGAGATGATGTAATGAAAGACTCAAAAAAGGAGAAATAGAGTTTGCCAAAAAACATCATCTAACTTCTTCCAGAAATCATGGATTTTTGAGAGAAACAGCAGCTCGTAAAAAAAACAGAACTGAAAAAACTTGCCGGAAATTGCAGCTTCTTCCCTGCTTTTCCATCATGGGTCTGAAATGATGTGATTATCTTGAATTTTTTGCCAGAAAATGGTTGTTTTCACTGGAAAAATCAGGGAGACGGTGAGAAATGAAACTCCAGGGAAATTTTAAGGGGAGGGATGAAATTCAACCGGTTTGGGGAAGTATATGTTTCCCCCATTCTTCAATAAGAAAACCCATGAAGAACACTCTATTTGCAGAAAACCCATCAAGGGCAATCCATAATAAGCACCATTGGTGTCTTATTGGTTAGATGAAGAAAATAAGTTTAAAAAAAGGAGGAAATGTACAGGAAGCACATCTCCTTACTAATAGGAAGTGAGCATCGGATCAATTAGAAAAGAGCTTCCTTTTCATCAGAACACAAAAGAGATAAATTGGAAGTGTCAACGAATGGTGCTTCCCTTATTTGGAAGTGAGAATCAGGAAGCGCAATTCCACACCCTGGGACGCTTCCTGCCAACACTATTTCTTGGTACTATACTGTTCGGGAGTTTGGTTCCTAGTCTGAATACCCTTCCCATACCACCGGCTCTAGTCCAATTCTTATGTATTTAATGGTTCTAATTTATAAAAAAGAGGGCAGCTCCGGTGCACAAAGCTCCCGCCTATGCAGGATCTCAGGAAGGGGCGAACCACAAGGGCCTATAGTAGGCAGCCTTACCTTGCATTTTGGAAGAGGCTGATTCCACGCCTTGAACCCGTGACCTCAAGGTCACATGACGACAACCTTTACTGTTGCGCCAAGGCTCCCCTTCAATGGTTCAAATTATAAAGGTGAAAATTACAAAAGACAAACAATTAAGATGTGAAAGGTAGGCTATGCATTAATTTTGTTATTTAACTATTTATATATCAAGTACTCAGGTATATGTTGTTTAACAAACATATAGGCAAGTAAGAATACAGCATAAGATATAACATATAAGTTAAAAACATATATGATTGGGACCTATCATATATAGAAGTTAACTATGACATAATTCAAAATAGCAAGCAACTATGTTCGAGAAGACCCAGAGAGTTAAAATAAAAATATTTAAAAGACTAACATAATTGTTCAAGATTTAACTTTTTTAAGAACTTCAACTATGTTCTTTACAAGTAAAGAATAAGAGAAGCAACCTGTAATTGCATAGTAAAATGAAACATATGTTCAATATATTAAACTTAAAAAGCTAAAAAGGAAAATGTTTAAAGAATGAGGAGTTGAAACATTGATAGCGAACATATTTCAAATACTTATTCAATGTATTGCTGTGAAGAGCAAATTGTGTAATAGGAGTAAAGACCTTCTTGAGAGATTGAATATAGAATCTTCTGATGAGGCAGCAAGGAATAGACAAAAAGGAGAAACCAACTATTTTGGACTTTCCAAACTCAAGAATACACAATTATAATATATTGAGATCACGCAATAAATAGAATCCATAATGCAAATTGTTAAGACACATCACATTCACATGCATGGATAAATCAAGAATTGCAAATTTAAAAGACCAATTGCATGAAAGACATAAAACACATATTGGACCATTAAACTAATGGCAGTACAATCATTACAAGAAACACAATACTTCCAAAAGCCAATCCTAATGAGAAATACTTCCAAAACTAGTCCTAGTGAGAAAATTTAAAACCTTACTCAAATCATTCTAAAGAACTACTAATCTTTCCAAAAAACCAAAAAACCACTAAGATCGCCACTTTAAGAATAGCTCCACTTGCAAAAATATATGTACGAGAAATTAAAACAAAGCAAGTTCAACAATCTGGATAGATACCCACGTATTCTCAACGAATGAATTACAAAGATTGCTCAACTAACAATCAACTAATATGCATTAAATAACTTTTACAAATATAGACAAGATCATCAAAGTTACAAGAAAAACACGTAAGGGATGAAGTTCATTTAGAAAACCAAGAGACAAAAACAAGCAATCCATAATCCATCACATAACCATTCCATCACCACAAGCAATTTGTAATCCATCTCATAACCACTCCACCACCACAAGCAATCCATAATCCATCCCATAACCATTCCACCATCATAAGCAATCCATTAGGACCAAAACCATTCCACCACCACAAGAAATCCATATCCATCATATAACCATTCCATAACCACCATCGCAAGTAATCCATAGTCAATCCTGCAAGCACTCAATAACCACCATCATAACTAATTCATAATCCATCCATAAATGAATTGAGCAACACTAAAAGAGGAAAATTATAGAGTATACTTGAACTATTGGTAACCTGACCGATAAAGACATAGAAAGGAATAGAAATTAGGGACTTGTTTAAAAGCTTCTAAGTCTTGATCAGTGGACTCTCAAGTTTGCATATATAGCATTTTACAAAAAACAGAACAAAATACATAGAATTAAAGAAGCCATGTAGATTAGAACCAAATAAGGGCAGCCCCAATGCACGAAGCTCCTGCCTATGCAGGGTCCGGGGAAGGGGTGGGCCACAATGGCCTAAAGTAGGCAGGCTTACCTTGCATTTTTGCAAGAAGCTGATTCCATGCCTTGAACCTGTGACCTCAAGGTCACATGGTGAGAAACTAGAGTTAAGAACATACATCAATGACCTTGGAATTGACAATATTGAAGATAAAGAAAGAATGATTTAGAACTAAAAAATGTAAAATAGAGTTTGAGATTAGCTGTTTAGAGTTAACATTTAATGCAAAGCAAATAAATATAACATATCAAGATAAGATGGCTAAGGAAAGAAGAAGATTATCAATGGACAAAAAGCTAAAGAGATAAAAGAATCCTAGCTTTATCTCAAAGATGTGTCAAGATTTCTAGCTAACATGAAACATATAACATGAATCATACCAAGCATAAAAATGAGCGCCAAAGAGAAGAACCAAAGCAAAGGGGTAGCCCGGGGGCACGAAGCTCCCGTATATGCGGGTTCTGGGGAAGGGGTGGACCACAAGAGTCAATAGTACACAGCCTTACCTTGTATTTTGCAAGAGGCTGTTTCCACGCCTTGAACCCGTGACCTCAAGGTCACGCGATGACAACTCTACCGTTGCAACAAGTTGAATTCAGGTTCACATTATCTGCCAAAATGTTAGATATCTAGCTATAATAGTAACAAAGAGTTACAATAATAAACCAGAATACTAGAGGAAGAAGGCAAAAATGCCTAGCCTGGCAAAATATCAGTTCGGTTGTGCATCACAACAGGCAGTAGCAGTATAGATAGGGTACATCATTCAGCAAGCCAGTCATTCATCTATATGCTGTCATTCATCCATATGACCATCATGAAATTGGCAAGACTGAAAACTATATCCCCTCAACTGTAACAATCCAACTGGATGAGGAAATTGAAGTCCAAAGAAATTAATCGTCATACTTAAGTAAATTAATTATATCTTAACATTGAGGATAACTAACCAGCAGGGTATCAATGTGAGCCGATCCATAAGAGTTAGAGAGCTTACATGTTGCAATGCTTCGTTTAGAAAGAGAGACACAACCACACACTCCAAGATCAAAATTAGGGTCGTTGCCTGGAAACCCATATGGACTTTTTGTCACTTATGATCAATCTGGTAATCAGATTTCATGGCTTGGTTATGCTATTTCAGTGCTAGTCTCCATTTTCCACCATTGATATATCCATCTGTAGTCTGCTGATCTGCTAGATTGCTATGGTGCTGCCAAAGGATGTTGGAAGTTAGGGTTCACTTGTTGCCTATTTGAGAGAGAGAAAGAGAGAACAAAAGAGGGAAGCCACTCTTTTCTTTTGTAGAATTCTCAAAGAAAGGAGAAGTTACCTGTGACCTGCCAATGGAAGAGGGTTTTGTTCAATTGCTTCTGATTTAGTGATTTTCCAACAAGTTTCAAACTTGAGATTTCAGGTTTCCCACTGTTATGGGGGAATGGGATTTTGGCCTTTGATTCCCCTTTCACAGTAATACTGTGCCCAGTCAAAAGTATATATTCACAGATAAACCTTAGTGGGCCATCCTAAATAATTGTTATATTAAATTATAACTTGAAAAATAAATTATACATAAAAGAATAACTAATTAGTAATAAAATTTATTAAATTTAGATTATTATGTTATCTTCTTACATAAAAGGCCAGCCCCGGTTCACCAAACTCCCGCGTACGCAGGGTCTAGGGAAGGGGAGGACCACAAGGGTCAATAGTTTGCAGCCTTACCTTGCATTTTGCAAGAGGCTGTTTCCACACCTTGAACTTGTGACCTCAAGGTCACACGACGACAAGTCTACCATTGCACCAAGGCTCCCCCACATATTATCTTCTTACATACTAAATCTAAAATAATATTGGAAGGTTATTGATGTATATGAATTAATATTTTCTGGTTCTTGGTTCCTATCTGGGTACCCATGCATAATAATTGATACCATTCCAATAAATTTTGGTTCTTTAAAATGAAAACCATTAGTTTACCATAGGTTCCAATTGAGTAACCATACCCTAAATTTTCGGTCTGGTTACTGTCGGTTTTGTGGCTTTCAAGTTGATTAGGGGATGAAAAAATGCTGGTTGATCAGGCTGCTGGTTGATTGGGCAATTATTTCATGTTTCAGTAATGTAATATTTTTTACATTTAACAGCTGCATACTTCTTACTAAAAACAGTAGTTCTTTGTAAATAAAGCAGTTGAAAGTCACATATTCCACACACACACACATATATAGAGTTTGGCATGGACATGCACACATCCATTTACATGTGTGTGTTCATGTGTAAATATAAGAGATTTTTTTTACAGATTTAGCCTCTGTACTTACTCATCAATAGATTTCATTTTGTTATGTTACTTATAAGCTGCACTCGTATCAAAGTTCATAGCTGATACTGCCAATCCTGTAAATGCATGAATCCAACACCTTTAACTGAGAATTTCATCTCTAATGCTTTCCATATTTCTTAGCAGGTCCCACAGGGGACTTCATTTAATGCTTTATGTGTTAGGGATGTGACTTCCACAAAACAAACCATCCCTTTCCCATTTCTTAGTTGCAAGAATTATTAGAGGTTCAATAATCACTCTCATTAACAGAGGCACATAGTCCAACTCCTATGTAAATAAGAAAGTAATCTATTACTGAACTTAAAACTAGAACTGTTCTAAGGAAAGCCATTTTTCCCATAATTAGGTAACAATTTGTCTCATCAAATCTGAATCAAGAAAATCCACAAAGCACACAAACACACATGCATGCACATGTCTGTTTGTGTCTGTATATACCACGAAAACAATCCACTTCAACTGACTAATCTATAAGATCGTAACTATATGAACTAACTCTCAAATCCAAGCATAGATTCTGATATGCATCAATCTTGACGCTGATAACCAGGACGAAAGAACCAGTGGAATATGATATAAAGAACTTCCACATGTTGCACTTATGGATGATCTGGATGCATAGGATACTGTTATTAAGATGAAATCTCTTCCCCACTTTTGGCACTTAAGTTTACAGAGATGCCACCTCTTGAATACAACCATCTTCCTAGGTGTTAATGTGCAACTGAGATGGTAGATCACGAAATCACAGACTCTACATGCCAATATAAACAATAAATAAAGAATATAGCAAAAACATGATGCCTTTATATAGAGATTTCTGTAGCTTTCTGTTTTCTGTTGGAATAAGGAGATGTTCTTTTCATAAACCTATCTGCTGATTCCTTAGCATCTTAAGAGGAATGACTCATTTCCAGAAGCTGGTGAGCAGACTTTAATCCACAACCTTTTGTTGGGGAACAAGCACAACCTTTCCACAAAGCCTGACTCTATTTGCAGAAAGCAGACTGTCTTTTGATATATCGCATTAAATAATATTAAAAGAACTCATTTAAATGACATCTAATATGAAACATCAAAGACAATCTATGCTAGTAGGTATTATATAAGTCATAAGTCCTAAATCCAATGTTTACTTCACAGACCAAAGACAAAGCCCAGTCAGAGGCCGAATTGGCTTAGCAAGCATGTGTTTCTTCATCTTGGCTCTTTCTTCTTTGCGAATTAGAGCTTAAGAATATGTCCCAAGACATACAAATGAGGAACTTCTACTTTCTCTCTAATGTGGGGCCAATCTTATGCATTGAAAATTCAAAGCGAATATCTGAATTTCCCTATTAGGAGAAAGAAACTTCAGCACAACCTAAAACAATGTCAAATGATATCAAATTTTATGTAGTGTCAAATGAGGTCAAAATTCATATGATATGAAATCAGTTAAATAAAATCAGGATAAGAAAGAGCTTTTTCGGAATTGAAATAACAACACTAAGAAAGGATCAAAAGTCAATTTGTATGAGGGCAATGGAGTCTCCTCATGGAGTGAATATCTGAATTTCCCTGTTAGGAGAAAGAAACTTCAGCACAACCTAAGACAATGTCAAATGATATCAAATTTTATGTAGTGTCAAATGAGGTCAAAATTCATATGATATGAAATCAGTTAAATAATAACATTAGGATAAGAAAGAGCTTTTTCGGAATTGAAATAACAACACTAAGAAAGGATCAAAAGTCAATTTGTATGAGGGCAATGGAGTCTCCTCATGGAGCTGTGTTGATGTTCTTGCAAGGTGATGTACTGTACCAGAGACACAATGTTGCCTTTCTTTGCATTTGGAGGTTTAGACCTAGTGCAGTCTTAGTTTCTCATCCTCTTGATGTAATAAATCAATGTGCTTATTCCATCCTTATCTGGGTCCTGTCTTATGTGGTTCTTGACAGCAGTTAACTCTATGAGAAGGTTGTAGCTTTTAGATTTTCTCAGTGATATTTCTTCATAGCTTAAAACGAATTCAATAATCAATTTATTTCAAAATCTGCTTGAACACTGCAGGAATAGGAACACATTCCCTCCCATAAATGAGGTTTCTACTTACATTAAAACAATCATAAACAGATCTTGTCAGTGAAATTATTTTAACTTCCGCAACCATTACAACGCAAACAGACAATTGGGACTGCCCGAGAACTCTGCATAGTGAGAGATGCATGGTAGTGAGCACTTGACATACTGCCCAGAAACTTTGCGGCACACAAGGTTTCTGCTGGCCCAGATACATTTGAGCACTTGTATGTTCCGCGGGCCCTCATGGAAAAATCAGAAGAAAATCGCGCAATTTCTAACGGAACCAATTAACAGATTTGTTGTATCACTGATTCGATCAACAGAGTTAAAGTAGCAGAAAATTCACTTAGGAGATGAAAACACAAGAACATTTAAACAAGTAGAACTGAGAGACATTTCAACAAAGAATCAAAATGCAGGGAAAAACAAAATGGATAATCATGTAAGAGAGGGATGAATAGATGAGATACAAACCTCCAAAAGCTTCAGGCTGGAGATAATTCCGCCCACTGAAACTTGTACTGATGAGATCAGAGATTGTGATCGGAAATGCCTGCCTCACTGCAAAATTTGGAAGAAATCGTCCTTTGTGACAGTAAAATATTGCGTTATTCTGGGCAATGGCAGGAAACTGAGCAAAATTTTGGGAAATGGGTATCTGGGCCCGCACGAGGATTGCTCCGATGAGGCAGAATTACTTTTGCTTTAATGGGACTTCCCAGAATAATGCCGACCGTTCAACTGGTATTAGACCCATTTTGGCCGGAAGCCATATATTCTCAAGTGGAGTGGCGGCAATTTGGGCATTTCCACTGTCCCTTCGTCTGTTAACAAAAATCAAGTCTCAAACAGATAGAAACATAACGTCATTTTCCTAAGTTTAGACTGAAAACTTAGCACCTAAAGACTTATTATGGGCTGATTTTCGGAACAAGAAAAATGGAAGCATACTTGAATTATGAAACCTGGATGACTTGTGGAACTAGATCTTGGAGGGAAGATTAGATTTAAAGACTTACATCAACTGCATCAGCAACTTATGCGTAGCTTCATCGACTTAAAATTTAGGAAAAACGATGACAAACCGACAAGCTAACACATAGCACCGAACCTTTCACACATAAACATACTGAAACCAACTGGTTAGAGGGGCAGAATGCAATCACTGAAGTGTACTACCACAAGGAGAAAGCAATTAAGAGAAAAGAGGACAGCACCAGTCAAGCCAAAGTCTTCATTGGCCTAATGATCCATCACTTTACTATGACGAACTAAACAGATTTTTTAGCCTTCTGTTTCCAAAATTTTATAGACTTAAAGTTCCATCTTCTATAATTGATAAATAACTAATTGAGAGTTTATCACAAAGTTGTTAATAGGGCAAATAGCCCTAAGAAGCTAAATCTTTATCTTAACAACAAGAACTGTGAAACTGAGACAAGAAACAACTCTGCTAGAAGTGGTTGGGTTTTCAATTGAGAACTACATATCTAAAGAAACTAGAGACGAGCTTATTGAATGACTATTTTCTCTTTAACTCTTTTTCTTTTGCCTGTTCTCTTGTAATTGGAATGAAGATCTTTTCCTCTTTACTTATTCTCTTCCACCTTGTTTTCTATTACTAATCCAAATGCGTGTGCTTTAGGAAGCATTATAGCATCTTCTATAACTTACATGTATTCCAATATCCTTCTCCTTGATTGCAACAAGAGTTGAGAGTAAGATCCCTAAAAAGAGTGTTGAAGACGAGTTGCAAGGGTTTCACTCAGTTTCAAAATCAATTTTAGTTAAAAGATGCAAGCAATGAAAATACCCAAAGTGGGCCCACTTAGTGTGAGAATATATAGCTTTTGTAAGAAGAGGCTTCCCATGGAACCCTTTTGGACCTCCAATGCCTTGAAAACTAGGACAAATGGATAATTATAGATTGATACTTTTTGCCAAAAAGCAATAAACTTTGTGACTTTTTTCAATTTAATCATTGATTAATTGATCTTTCATGTAAGTCCTCACCTGTAAAAATTTAATCCTCGTTCGTTAGATTAGTTGACTACATAAAGTGAGAGAGGATGTGGCATGCTAACTTGGGACTGACTTACTAACCTAGCATAGTATGCCTGTTGGCACGAAAATATGTTTACCTTTGCCTCCTATTTGCAT
Organism: Warburgia ugandensis; assembly: GCA_035236585.1. Classification (NCBI taxonomy): domain Eukaryota; kingdom Viridiplantae; phylum Streptophyta; class Magnoliopsida; order Canellales; family Canellaceae; genus Warburgia; species Warburgia ugandensis. The sequence goes on from CP141133.1 coordinate 17,963,425, forward strand.
AGAGAGGAATGCCCATCTCCTTCACTTTCCCCTTTGTCCTAGAGAATGCCCATCTGAATGAAACTAATGCCCACAAAGTGGGGCAATGAAGGAAGATTTTGGTTTTTTAAGAAAATGGAGTTTGGATTTTTTCTTCCAAATTGCTTTCCTTTAAAGCCCCAATGGCTAAAAATCCCTTCTCTCTAGTCACTTTTCCATTAAATGGGGCCAATATTGAGACATAGTTTCTTTCATTGAAGGCCTTTTTATCCACATCCACTTCCTATTTCATGAAGCCCTTTTTTCCATAGGTTATTATTTGAGTTCTATCATTGCTAGTTCTCTATGACTTCTTTTGATTAGGAAGAGTGCCCAATTTGTAGTGTCTCAAGGGTTGTGGACCTTTAAAACTGTACACATTAGGGATAAAGATCAATCTTAGAAGGAAATTCTAAAAATGTTCCAAGTAGGATAGTGAAAGTGGTCGTGACCATTTTGGATGGAAAGACCAATTTCTTGTTGGGTCAGGTTCTAGTGGGTTTCTAGGATAGGCAGAGATGTAAGAGAAGGAAGGGGTGAAGTACACAAAAGAGTGGAAAGTGTTCCTTTACAACCAATTATGCATACAGAGAAGGGATTTCCCCTGTAGAGTTCGAAAAATTGATCAATGTCATTTACCTTATGTGTTTTGTACTCTTGTTATGTCTATTGTTGGCTTTGTTGATTGTAATGTTGAAGAAATTAAGTTGGTGTAGTGGAACTAGATTGAATGGAAGGAAATTTTTGAAGTTCAATTTGTATATGAAGTGCTTTCATGTAGGTTTGTAGTTTTGAATGATATGCAAGATTTAGCTGTCAAAATGTCTATGGAATGGAAATGATTTGTAGTATTTACTTGTCTATGGAGTGGTTATGATCCCATACAACAATTTTAGTTAGATGTATGCTTATTTGTCTATGAAATGTCAATCAATCTCTTCACTTAAGAGCTTTCTATTATGCTAGAACTCTAAATACTCATTAAGCTGAGCGAACAACTGAATCTGAGGATGACTAAGATCAAGATAATTGGCTACTCTTCAATGGCTTGAACCCTTAAGATGAATTGGATTGCTAACATTCTGAAAACATTATAATCCTAATACCTTGTAAAGATAATGCTTAAGAGCAAGTGAATGTTTTGTTAATAATCAGTATATAAATGGAAAATACCTAAAATCATTTGACTTGTCCTCCCCCATCCATTCATCCAATGTATAAAGAGGATGTAGGCCTATGTCAAACATTAAGATGTCATTATTTTAAAATGGAAGAATTCAATGCATTGATGGAAACAATTGCAAAGTGTAAGCAATTATGCATGGCTTGGTCTTCAAACTTATAACCCATCTTATCTGCATGTATCCATTTTGTCAAAATCCATAAAATTTATCATTATTTTCTGCAGAAATGAGTGTAATCTAAAGACTTCAAGAGGCTTAACCTTGATTCAAGGGTACAAGTTCAAGATTAACATATTCCTTTATAGGTTAGTGTATCATCATAAACATAGCAACTTCCTCTTTATGTTATTAGAACTATTTACAATTCTAGTTTACATTGAGATTGAACCACAGTCTAAAGAAAGTCTATTCAACTTAATATAGAGTTAATTCACATTTATGCCCTTCTTTGAGAAATTAGCCTGACTTAATCCCAAGATAATGTGACTTGGTATATGTTCTATTCATCACTACCACATTGTTTCTATATTTCACCTCTGCTGGAGAGTTGTATGTTTCAACAATCCAAAGAATTAAAATCAATTGCATCTTCTAGTTGAAACACCAATGTAAGTTCTCAACAACTATATCATGACATAAGTATTCTTCTTAAAATAAGTCCACATTCTTCTATACCATGGCTAATTGAGTTGATAAGTCTTTTACATAGCGACTTCACTTGATTACTAAACAATTACACATCTTACATATATATAGCTTACTAATGGTACTTTGATGGTTATCCAAGGTATATTGTCGGGAGCAAGAGTCCTATGGCAATCTTGAATATGTTAGCGAGAATGTCTGTACGCTCATTTCATTTATTTGCAACTAAGAAAAAGCATAAAGAAAATAGTACAAAGTTCTCATATACAAAGAATGACTAACAATAAAGAGGCATAGGTGATAATATGACACAAGGTTCCCAAAATAACAAGTCCATAAGCATGCATGGTCTGGACCAACACTTAACTTAGCCAAGAATGGCTTACAGACCATGACTTATGCCTTTTTTTAAAGACAATGTATCTAACTAGGCATAAGGGCTAAGTCATAAGCTAGATAATGGAGATAGTATGTCAACATGAATCACCATAGTTTAATGTTTAACTAATGATTGGTTTGGACCAACACTTAACTTAGCCAAGAAGGCTATAAGCATACATGGTCTGGACCAACACTTAACTTAGCCAAGAATGGCTTATAGACCATTACTTATGCCTTTTTTTAGAGACAATGTATCTAACTAGGCATAAGGGCTAAGTCGTAAGCGAGATAATGGAGATAGTATGTCAACATGAACCACCATAGTTTAATGTTTAACCAATGATTGGGCTAAACTTGGGTGGTTTAAGCTTAGCTGGTCAATCCTTTAGGTAACACCATCAAGGCTAAGACTAGGGTGGTGCAAGGCTCATGATGATTACCCATAGGCATCACCATTAGTGGACAAGGACCTGAGTGGTCCAAGCCAGGGTCTTGCGGTGCATAGACAATCGATCATAGCTTCATTCATAAAGGACTAAAACTAAGTCAATATTTCAAAACTAGAGAACATATACAAGATGGTCATAGTTGAAATCATAGGAAAACAAGGACAAAGCCAAACTTAGGCTCATATCTCTCATAAACACCTTTAAACACCTTCAAATAGTAAGAAAACTAGGGATTTTTTTAATCTTGTGAATAGGAAGAGAAAGATAACTAAACTTCTAGAGAATGTATGTTGAATTTGGGATTGATCTTGAATTGATTCTAAGTGATTGAAATGGAGGGAAGAACCCCCATTTATAGTTTTGGGTACCCATCTAGGTACTTTGGGCACTAATGAGGCAGGGATACCCAATTCATTGTTACCCTAATAACTGATTGATACTAGCAGGCTATCCAATGTACATGTTCATGAAATTGAACAATACTAGTTAGGGCAATTTAGCAACCTTATCTAGTATAGTTATATAACCATCACCCAAGGCAAGAGGCCTAAGTACTCTCATTTGATGTGTCTCAATTCAGGTTGAAGGAAGACTATCCAACATCACAAAAAGAGGGACGAGTGTGTTTAACACCACTGACAACAAAATCCTTCTTAACATAGTTCAAGAGCATCCAGTGTCACTAGTGCAGAACTCCTTGAGGCAATTTGAGAGGGTTTGTGCTACTTTGAAGCAAATAATGGTGATCGGCGCCGCCTTCCTTTATTGAGATAAGTCGAGAGTGATTGACACCACTTTAAAACTAACTGATGAGTCTAATGCCTCTCCCTTTCAATTCTAATTCATTGCATCCATTCCACTTTTAGCCATACTTGGCTGAAAAGTGCCACCTTGAGGCTTGAAGATTGTAAAATTTCGGGCCCACTTTTTTTTTTTTTTCTTTTTTAAGTTAAACTATGTTGTACATGGTTCATGCAGGTATCCTAATTGTTCACATTTTACTCATATCGTGAATCAAATGAAATGACAAACATATTAGCAAAGCAAGCGACAATGACAATATCTAACCAAGAGTGATTCTTTTTATTCTCTTGTGCTTTTGAATGAAATCCTTAAAGCAAACTCAAATAGAGCGATGAGGCCAAGGTTATGTAATAATTTGATTTCTTATTCTAATATAATTTACATCCTTAAAAACAAAAATAATGAGGATGTATTCTTTGAGTAGAACTACACCAAAATTTTGGATTAAAATATAGCAAATTTAGTTTTTTGCCCTTAAAAGTAAGGAAATTGGTTTAATATATAGTATAAATTAGAAAATTTTAGATTAAGATTATAGCAAATTTATAATCACCCTTAAAAGTAGAAGGGCGAATTGGTTTAGTATAGTATAAATTAAGAAAAAGAAAATAGCTATATGTCTAGCCATATAGTTGCCAAGACACTCCAAATATGAAATAATTCTAGACTATTTAACCAAACAAAACTATCCTTATTTTTCCACAACATATTTGCAAGTGCATTATCCACTTTGAAGAAGGCACCTTTTGATGATTCATACTTTTGGGTATTTCTTATACCAAAATGCACAAAGATTGCATGACTATAGCACCCAAAAATTGGGTTTTTGGTCATCAAATGTTGATTATTGTTTATGTAAGTCTCTAACTTCCATTCCTTATGATGGATCATGTAGTGTTATTCATAGTTTTCCAGCTGGTAGATTTCCAAACTTTGAAAGATTAGACAATTAGGGAACCAAAAGTGGGACCCATGTTCATGCATCAGAAACCTATTTATTAGATGTTAAGACTTGTCCAATTTGTGATATTTGAGTGTTTAGAGATCCTAAATTCCTAATATGATCTCTATTAAATACATGGTTCAAAGAGGCTTATCCCTATATCAATGTAAACTATTTAAGTCGTGCTCAAATAATCAAGCAGAATATGAAGCCCTAATTTTGGCCCCATAAGTGGCTAAGAATATGGGAGTTAGGTTTCTATAGATCCATGTAGATTCGCACATGGTAATCAAAAAAATATTTGTGGGAGTACAAAATTAGAAATGCCGAGATGGTCTCCTACCACAATTCTGCTAGAGAATTGATGGACACCTTCGATGACATCATTCATGAAACACATTCCTCATCTTAACAATGATGTTGTAGATGCAGTAGCAATCTATCAGTGGCTTTGAATACGTTCACTAATGATGACGTTATTGTATTTGCTAGTGGATAGAGGGTCTCTCAAAAAGAGCCCTTGCCACTTGTGTGAGTCAATGAAGATGAGGGAATATTGTGAGCAATGATTGTCCAATGCTCAAGAAAACATTGGATTCACAACTGCCATTGGTTGATTACATTGCCAACATGAGATTACCATAAAATCCTAAAGAAAGATTGGAGATTCAATGATGAGAATCGAGATTCACTTTGATAAAATAACACCTTGTACAAGAGATTCTTTGACAATATATCACTAAGATGTTTGTCTAAGGAAGAGGGGATGCAATCTTTGTATGAGGTTCATTCTAGAGTTTGGGGGTACATCAAACTAACACAAATTTCCATCTATAGTTGAAACATTTGGGGTACTAATGGCCTTTTATGGTGACTGATGTTGTGGTTACATGTGAAGTTGTAAGGTTTCTCAGATGCATGGTGATATGATATATTAATCGTCAGTGCTACTACATTCAACCATTACCTCTTGGCCATTCCATGCAACGTGAAATGGATATCATTGGACCAATAATGCTAACTTCATCCATAGACCATGTGTTTACCTTGGCTATGATAGATTACTTTTTCAGGTGAGATGAAGTTATACCACTAAAAGTAGTGAAGGTGCAAAGTTCATCCGCACTCAAATTATCTAGTGGTTCGAAGTTTGACAGAAAATTATCTCGAATAATGGAACACGTTCAAGAACATTGTCTTAAGAAATTTCTATGTCATATATTCAATCAAGCACCACTGCTCCACTAAATACAGTCCTTGAGTGAACGTGCTTGTGGAGGGAATTCAACAACATAGTATGTAATAAACTCTCTAAGATAGTCTCAAAAAGTAAAATGGATTAGCATAAAAGGCTTGGTGAAGCACTATGGGATTATCGGGTATCATATCAAAGACTGATAGGGGCAACTCCATATTTCCTTATCTTTGGAAGTGGGGTCATTTTGTCTCTCGAAATACATATCCCTATGAGCAGGGAGAGGTAGTGCTACTTAACTGAGGATGAATCTGCAGTTATCTACCACATAGAACTAAAGGCTTTAGATGAACAATATCTTAAAGTGCAAAAATATCTAGAAGTGTATCAAGCTCGTATGCCAATGACTTTCAACAACTATAAAAAGAGATCCTTTCATAAAGGAGATTTGGTGCTCATGCTCAAAAGGCCTACCATAGTGTCTTGCAAATCCAAGGGAAATTTTGAACCTAAATGGGAGGGCCGGTCAACAAAGTATTCTCTAATGGTTGTTATCGATTAGTTGATAGCAAAGAAGATGCGCTTTCACATATCAACAAGCGCTTTCTTAATAGATATCTCCCATGAATGAAATTATTCCTATTCGTGTGAGTATAAACTATAGGATCCAATGCAAAGTTCAATGCATTATGGAAATGAAAAAGAACTAGTCTTATTGAAAAGAGAGAAATGTTTGAAATGGCTATATTGTGTATCACAACAATCAACAATGAAAGAATGAAGCATAAAGAAAAGTTAGAACTTGAAGCCAATCAAGATGTGATGGTGTTTCAAAATCTTGTTCTTCAGATAATCCAACTATTGTGCCACGGTTGATGCCTACTCTTTGCTCCCAATTAGCTCCACCCTATTGCACTCCACTTGCTCTTGGGCGTAGATATCTACTCTTCCATACTAGTGACAGATACTTGTGCCTTGATAATTGCTTGTCCAACCCTTGGATGCAATGAGAGAGAATACTTAAATGGTCCTTTTCTTTGGCTAGCCCCTCCTTTAGCTCTATTATCCTCTATTTTGATGAAGACTTCCTATCGATAAAGGCCAAATGAAAGGGTAATAGTTGCTTAACCTTTGTTTCACAAGCTAGTTTCTCATCCTTTTCCAACTTCACCCCATCCTCAAGTTCATGCTTTGCATCCTCTAGTTTGCCAAACCTTATGCACATGGAATCATTTTATAGGGACATCAATTTGTTATAATTAGCCATGACCATGCCCATCAAGCTACTCAAAACCTCAACTTCAACCTGCAGTGAATCTCTTAGTGTTAAAGTTATCCACTCGAGATCTTTAAACTTGGGAAGGATGGACTATGGGTTGCTCCTAGTAAATCCTTTACAAACCAACCACAGAGAGCTCAATTGGAATCGTATCTCCAATCAAACATGGTTCAGACTCATGTGTCTTTTGTGTTATTGAAAGAATGCTATCAAACTTGCTAGATTGGCTAATGGTGATGAGAGAATGGAATCCTAGAAAAGACCCTCCCATCATAAAAAGTTTTATAGGAAGCTACCACACTAAGGGCCTATTTCTTTATCTTATTAAAGGAAGTCAGACCTATTATCCACAAGATAATTGTGGAATGATCATTTTTGACCTCCTGAACTAGGGTAGAAAGTCTTAAGGCATGGCTATGAAGTCAGCCAATTATGTATTGTCAAGGCAAGTTAGTCACTTATTCAAAAAGATTGTTGTAGGAAGATGGTCTTTCCACATCTTTGACTATTACGTTGAAGCCTCTAAATATTAAGGCCACTATTACTGGTGCTAGTGCTACTAATTCCCTAAATACCATAGTGGCTGGTATTAAAAGTATCTCTAATAGATGAAGTCACCTTTGAAGCAAGGCATAATAAACATGCTTAGCCATATAATCCATAAGATGGTAAGAAGAAATGAGTTCAACATTCCAATAGGATTCTTGTCAATACCAAGAGCATATCATACCCTTAAAATTTTCAATGTGATTAATTTGATCACCCTTTTTAGGGCACATAAACCCTACTTCCAAAAGTCTCATCCTAGCTGTAGAAACTCCATGCTAGTTTCTTTAAGTCTTCAATTGTTGATAATTGAATTGTTATCACAAGCATATTCTATGGAACAAAGAGTCATGATTCAATTGTTGACAAATTCCTGAGTGGAAACATAGACTCTAGCTTTTTTGAGTTATCACTACAAACAATTTCTATGGAACAAACATCCATGACTTGCTTGTTGACAAATATTATGAATGAGGATGATCTAGAGAAAGCTATAGTCAGATTTTCTCAAAGTTTCTAATAAAGTTTTTGAAAAATTGAGGGGCATTAGTTGGCAACAAAATCATTACATTTTTCATGGTCAATTAAATATAGTTTTGACCATGCTCTTAATGAAGGGGAGCCTTGGCGCAATGGTAAAAGTTGTCATCATGTGACCTTGAGGTCACGGGTTCAAGGCCTGGAATCAACCTCTTGTAAGGTAAGGCTACCTACTTTAGGCCATTGTGGCCCGCCCCTTCCCTAGACCCCACATAGGCGAGAGCTTCATGCACCGAGGCTACCCCTTTACCATGCTCTTAATGTGCATGAATGTGCAGTAGAGTGTTCAAAGGGTTCCTAAGACTATGTTTTAAAATTATAGAGTACCTTAAACCAATATTACAAAGTTTTATAAGAAAACAAGGCTCAAACTTGTTATTTGGTGTTCAAACTTTTTTGAAAAAATATGACAATTCCACTAGCTGAAAAAACTATTTTTCATATCACCTAAACTTACAATTTTTTACTAAAGTTTTGGTTTTTAGTAGTAGTATATTATTTTAGAATTTTTGAGAATTTTGGAATTCAATTTTGGAGAATCCTAAATTAATATGACAAGCATCCATAGCCCATAATTTGAATGTCTTAGACATGAAATTGCTTTTAAAATCACTCTTGATGAATGATGATATTGTTGCACATTATGGATGAAACATAACTAAGCTTTCCTAATAGTGAGTCCTAACCTTCTATTGCAGTGGTGCAAGAAGAGGCTTTCTTGTGTTAGGTCAAGGGTTCAAGCCACTTATGAGTTTGAGGGTTCTCCATAAAATCTTGCTTGCCGTAAAAAAAAAAATCTCTTATAATAGTGACTCGCATCTTCCTCATGCATATCTTTAAATCCAAAAGGCCCTAGCTATGATGCTCAGCTTGAATGATTCCTTACAACTTTGTTTAATAGATGGATCTTAGATGCTAATGAATGAATGAATCATTAAATTTGAGCTTGATTGCAAGCCTTCTTATAGGGGAGGGTTACACATAATGGATGAAACAAAAATAAGGTCCGTTAATTGTGCCTTATAGCTTCCTTATTTAAACCTTTTGAACCCAACTAGACTTGACTATGATAATGAGCCCAAATGATTCCTTATATCGAGTTAGACTTTTAAGAGGCTTAGAAGAGGAGGAGCTTTAGAGGCTATTATTGCTTCTTAACTCCAAAATTTCAAATCTGTCCCAAAAAGATAAGTTATTTTGGAAGGCCAACCATTGAGATTTTCTTTTTCTTTTTCTATTTCTACAATATACAAGGTTATAAATCATGGAGGAACAATCTTTGAGGCCTATCACTCTATTTGGGCTCTACTGCAACAACAAGAGTTAAGGTTTTTGGATGGATTGGTGCTATAAAGAGGCACTTACATAACTTAAAGAGAAGGGACTGGTCTAATCTTTTGAGATACCTTTTTTTGTCTTATTGATGTGAGTGTTAACCACATGCTCTTACACTATAGTCTTCCATCCAACATGTGGTCTTTCATTGCGATTGGGTTTTCCCTAAAACTATCAAGGACATCTTGTCTTAGTGGCTTCTTCAAAGAATGACTAAGAACAATTGAGTTATTTAGAGTTTAAGTGCTCTTACTATCGTGTGGTACGTTTGGAAGGAAAGGAATTCTTGATGTTTTAATGGGAGAGGGATGTCTAAAGAACTACTCAAGGTTTAAAATCTATAGAATGATTGATTTTTGGACTTTTGTGATTCCTAAGTTTAGGGAGTATTCCATAGATCAAATTTATAAAAATTGGGAAGAAATTAGAACTTTGATAATTCATATGAATAAGCCACAATCTATATGACTCCTCCTCTAGAAGGCTTTCTCAAAATTAGCTTCGGTCGAGTGTGCATTGGCAACCACAAGCATCTAGATATAATGGGAATTTTTAGAAATCATGAACGCTCTTCTTAATATTATTGGCCTTACTAGGTTTGGCAATTCTCATGATGCAAAAGTCAAGGCAGCTCTCTTGTGCATTAAAACATGTGTTGAATAGGGATTATTCATAAATTATGGGAATTGTAAGGAATCATGAAGGCTCTTCTTAATATTATTGGCCCTACTGGGTTTGGCAATTCTCATGATGCAAAAGTCAAGGTAGCTGTCTATTGCATTAAAAAGTGTGTTGAGCAAGGATTATTCAATCTTATCATCTAAGGGGACTTTGCAAACATGGTGTGGTGGATATTGGGCAATAAAAGCTCTCGTTGGAGATATTGAGACAATATTAAAGTTGGTAAAATCCAATATTCACTTCTTTGAGTATCATTTAACCAAGTTAGTAGATTGGTTAGTACTAAAGCCAATGACCTAGCTAGAGAATGTGCAAATTTTCATCAAGAATAATGGAGATTATATTAGTTTGGTGATGGGTAATGTGAGTTTGATTATTCCAGCAATTGGGATTTAGCTTGGTGCTTGGATGGTTTTCTTTCAACATTGTGCTTGATTTGGTCTTTTGTGGTTGATTGTATCCTTTGCCAAGAGGTCTTTTGTTTGGTTTTTGATATGTTTTTGGCTCTTTGATAAATCTTGTCAAGGGGATAAATGATATCTCTACTACCATTGCAAAAAAATGATTGCTCATAGTTCCACCAAGTAGGACCTCAAATGCCTAAGGAATGAGTACATCATTGAAATTGAGCTTAATTGCTAGCTTTCTTTCAAGAAGGGGTGACCCCTTCTGTCTTCTTTTTTTTTTTTTAAGGAAAAAATAAAATTTTACTAAAGGTAATCAAGTTAATAGCAAAGAAGTACAAAATCTCCTCTGCACTTGGATAAAACAAACTAGAAAATTTCATAGATAACAAGTGGTTCGATGGATGAAGGGTGATCCACTTCATTTGAATGCACCCTTTAATGTTCTTCCCACTGGTGTTGTCATCAAATAGTAGGAATTTATTGAATTAGTTAGCTCTTATAAACTCTTGAGTCATCAATGAATATGTTAAAAGGATCACTTGCACAACTTGGTAAGACCATGTGTAGAAGCTATATGTTCAGAGATCCTAATGCTCATCTCCCATCAACTTGAACATACTTTGGTGGAAGCCCCATGGTTCCAGAGGGTTAATCCTTTTACCAAAGGTGAGCAGACTACCACGTGCTCATTAGAGCCACTATGAGTACAAGAGTTTAAGCCCATGTAATTTAAGACTCAATAATAGAAAATACATTATAAAACTCTTTTGAAATGGGTTTAGCAAGAACCCAAGATAAGAGAGGAACAAGACAGTAGATCATTTAGGGATCTGCTTGGTTATTGTCTAAATCATCTTGTGCTACACACACACACACACACACACACACATATTATGCCTCACCAAGTGAGCCAAAATGTGGGTTTCCTTGTGCCTTAGAAGAAAAAACTTCAATACATTCCATTCTTCACTTGATACACACACATGCATACATATTGGTGCACACCCTCCCACTAAGAAGGAATTTGTCACTAGATAGATTAGAGTAAACACCCACCACCATCCTATTTTTTTGGTTGGCTAGCACTCATCTTAGCCTTCACCCTCACTTGCATCACAAGCAGGAAGGCATTTATCCCCACTTTGAAGAAGGTCCACAACTGATAACAAAAAGATCATTCACTGAGACATGCATGCTTCCAAAACCTAACCTCTTGTCTACTCTTAACTCTAATCCTAATAATTTTTTTAAACAAAGCTTTAGGTTTTTATGTACTAAAGACTTTTAGCATAGTCACCTAAGAAGGGGTCTCTCAACTTGGTGACCAAGATTGGAGGTTGTGCATAGGGGTGTGCGTGCCTAACTTCCAAAGAAGAAAAAAAATATCATGTTAGATTTATAAGACTGGCAACCTCTACCAACAAACCGAGACTAGCTAGTGGTGGAAGAAGGACCTCCATCATGGCAAGTTACATTCTTGGACTAGATTGTTTAGAACTAATGGTGCAACTAGGGAAGTGTAACTCCACCATTTTATCACTTCAAAGGATGACTTTTTATTTTGAAGTGATTCGATGATCCAACAAACAAGCCATGCCATCAATCAATAGAAGCATAACATAAGCAATTACTTGGGCCCAAATATTCTAGGCCCATGTCATTTCACCATGGCCTACAATGGAGGTAGCTATCAACATTTAACTTCAAATGTAGGCCTGAGATTGAGGCCATCTCTACAAGCCTAATAAAATCCAACACAAAGCCTATCCATTAGCCTAGCAAGCTAGCTCATCAGCAGGACATCTCAATTCCACATCTAGCCCAAAGATTTGGCACTGGTAGCATGATGATGCACATTCAATGTTCTAAATATAAATGAGATGAGGACTCCATAATGTGTATGAAGAAAGAGTTTTCTCTCACACAACTGGCATTGCATTAAGTTTAAGGAAGCTTATATGGGCATTAACTAGCCTAAAGGAGATAAGTTATCTCCTTGGAATTCAATACATGTACAACATTAGATTTCTTTTTCTCATAGGGAGACGACTTGTGGCATCTCTATCCTAGCTCAAAGGAGAAAAGAGATCACCCATCATTTATGAAGATAAGAAGATGCCATCATCTCATGACAGCTCAACTCTGTTAATGGGGCTTCTAGCAAGGGACCATGTAGTTATCCATTTTAGTATTCATGCAAGTACAAATTTTTTATAAATAGCTAGTTTAGAGCTAAATAAAGGAGCCTTTTGATGGAACCTTTGACTAGTTCTAGCTTAGAAGAAACTTTTGCTAAACTCTTGGAAGAGTGAGATCTTAGTCTTGGAGAAGAGAGGAAAAATCTGAGAGATCAAAATTGAAAACATGGGCTAGAGTCACTTTACTTGTGAGAAATTTTGGTGGGATTTCTAATTTTAGCTCATTTATGAGTGGTTTTGGCTTAGGTAAATGGTCATAATTGACATCAAATACAATGAACAGAGGATAGAGAGCTATAAGATATGGTCTCTTCTTTATCCTTCCCAAGGGCTCTAAGCAACCTAGATTTTATTCTGTGTTGTTATGTTTTCATCTTAGTTATGTATTAGTCATACTTTAATTGCATCACATCAATACCAATCACAACATAACTTCCTTTTGAAGTAATCATATTTCCTTTTACTTTTGCATGTTTGTTATTGTTAAGGCTTTTTAGTTGAAAATCCCTAGAATTTTAACTTTTACCAAATTAATCTTAGAGTTTTTATTTGTCAAATAAATCCTGAACTTTGCAAATTTTGTGAATGTTGTCCTAAGTCGTTAGATCATCTAACTCCATCAAGTCCATTGTAAAATGGTTTGCCAAGTGTGCTTTGACTTGCTTGTTGTATGGTTGACTATCCAATAGGGTTTTATTGGATTATATTTAATTGAGAAATGAAAATTGGGTCTCTCTTTCCTTGTTACCTTCTTTGAAAGCCTTAATGCTTTTCTCCTTTTGAAAATTGGGCCTTTCTTGAAAGAGTGGAGGAAAACACAAAGGAATTGCACTCTTGATAGATGAACTACTGCACTAAAGAATGAGACTATCATCTTTGATATTAATCATTTGATGTTATGACTATAGAAAGATGAAAAGTAATTGGTGGAGTGTGAGCATGACACCAGTAGATTAACCACATTCACCAATTCCAACAAAATGTAACCCCCCCCAACCTTGCCTTTTTTTTTCCCTCCACACTTGCCTCTTCTCTCATAGACTTAGTAGACATTCCTTGGCAATATTTTGAGGTAGAAGTAGCTACAGAGAAGAAGTGATAGAGATTTGTTCTATTTATATAACAAGAGTAGAGGAAGGAGGGGATCGAGATAGCAGGGGAATATTTTTGGACAAAATACTTCTGGAACATGGTCGTTTAAGGCATGGAGATTTCCACGGCCCTCATGGATACTAAGAGGTGTATTGCAAAGAAAATTTGTTGACATGAGAAGTGCTTTTTCAATGTTTCATCTAGTATGGGCCATTTTGCTTATTCTCTTTAATCTCTATCAATTGGGTTGAAGCTTCTCTTAAGAAAAGCCAAAGCTAATCTATTAATCCCTTTAGATGCTATTGAACAATTTAATCTATTACGATTTCCCTAACATATTTTTTTCTTTTCTTTTTTCTTTAACATTGTGAGCATTCCTTCACTAGTAGTGGTTTTAGAGATGATTGTGACATGTAGGCTAGATAAGATGCATTAGATTTTAACAGGAGAAGAAAGACCCAATTTTCAATAGGGGAAATTTTTTAGTTTTTAGTGAAAGGTCAAAAGGGAAGAAAGACCCAGTTTTCATTTATCAATTAATGACAATCCAAAGTAAACCATGTTGGACAGTCAACCATATAGTCAACAAGTCAAAGGCCCATCTAGAAAACCATGTTTGATTGAACTTGATGAAGTTAGACGATATAATAGTTCAAGACAAAATTGGGAAATTTTTGTAAAGTTTAGGTTTTGTTTGACATGTCAAAAACTCCAGGATTAATTTGAAAAAAAAAAAAAAAAAAAAAAGAGAGTAAAAAAAGTCTTGGGTTTTTTCAATTAAAAAGCCTATTATTAATGCCATAAATTAGTAGAGACCATTGAAAATTTGTTGAATGAGATGCCAACCATCTCCTTCGAATACCTTGCACACTAGTGGCCTGGTGAGACTCATAAAAAGAATTATTTGTTAGATCAATTCATTGCCTTTCTACATTTCACATTAATAATGTGGAAGTTTGTGTAGCAGCTTAGCTTCCATGAGGCATTGCTCATTCACTATTTGCTCTTTAGTACATATAGATAGTCTTAGTTTCCAATTTTCTTTGTTTACCTAGGATAGTCTGTAGTTCTAGTTTGTAAATGGCATTACCTCTTATAATCTCGTGTGCCTGGCCCCTAAAATGATCAAAAGATGCAGGTGGTAATTTTGAGTTATTTTCATTTCTTGTACCCCCACTCAGCAACTTCCAACAAGCCACCCATTGCCTATTATCCTTCTCAAGAGAAATTTGAGCTCATTTGCAAACTGAGATGACCCGGGTTTTTGTAACACATTTTGTAATTCATTTTTCAAAGGCAAGGCTCCCTTAGTAGGAAAAAAAATTCACAAAACAAAATAGCAAAAATTCTTTTCTTTAAAACTTGTTTTGAAAAACCCAAGTCATCACTTCATATATATTATATGTAGAATTTTTGTACAAGATACAATTCCATTGAAGGAATATATTTTTATTAAATTATAGAATCCATCCAATTGTTCACAATACAGCCGAGTATCAGTATAATATTTGTCCAAATTAAATAATCCAAATTTCAAACCTCACCATACATTAAAACTCTCAATACAATATAATGCTCTCAAATAAAAATACATGTCTTCAAAGAATATACTTTGATTGATTATTCTTTCAAATCTTCTTAAGTCTTCTACAGTCTTGAGCTCTTAACCCTCCTCTGCATCTGAGATATTGTAAACATTGAAACATTTACAATATCTCAGCAAGTTAAGCTTGGTAGGGGATACAAAAATATACTACTTCACTAATATAAGAATACATACCTCAGCCATTATTCCATCATGGTTACCCACTCATGAGTTATCTCAACATAAAGTATAGATGTTATTTATATAATATAGGATAAATTAGTTAAAATAGTGAAGATTGCTCAGAACTTGTTCCTTCCCTTGGCTATACTTCTACTTAGGAGATCAATATTCAACCAATTCTCATATGGGGATTTTCTTTGCAGAAACTCATGTAGTGGCATCTCATCATGCCATGGCATTTTACTATGCTTATCATATGTGCATCATAATGCAAAATACATTAGGACTACTATGCCACAATCTCAATTCGTATAGCGCACCCGGATAATTGTATAATAATCCATTGCTACCAATTGTGGAAATAACAAATCCAAGTTCGCATGGGGGGAACCCTAGCTGTCACAGTGGCTGCCTTCCCATGATTGCCCCACCTAACATTTAGTCTCTCTTTGGGCATGGTATCCATCATATAAGTTTCAGGAAGCGAGTGGCCAAACTCTCATAATTTTCCCAGCATAACATCCCCAATCTTAGCACTGTGTAAAACAAAATCACAAGCCACCATGCTTATATGTAAAATACATTGTACATATCAAACGATGTGCCTGTTTAATTAAGGCTGGAACATTTTCTATGCCCTATTCTTGGGGTTTCCTTAGTCTACACATCTCATTACTTTCACCTCATTTAATTAAGTCATTAGATAGTTGAATTGGATCATGGGGTTAGTTCACTTAGTTGGATTATGTGATTGGATCATGACTATGCTAAGGTACTAAGCATACTTATATCATGAAGGTTTATAATTCTAGACAAAGACCATGTATGTATACACATGAATCCTTAATACATTCTTGTACATCCACCTACCTAAAAGTAGTATCTTGATTCATACATCTCAAGTGGTATTCTTCTACATTGCCCATAATGGTCTGGAATTATACATCTGTTAAACCATATGTATAAAGTTATTTCTCTATACAAGTATGTATTCGTATAAGGGATGCCCTAATTTTTCCTTGAATCATGTTTGATCAAGGGTTTGGGTTCTCTATCTACATTTTTCTACATATACATAATACAATATGACATTAGTATTCTTATTGTTTTTTATCATTCAAGATCTTCTGGACCTTGTTTGATCATCCTTATCTTAATTACAATTTTTATTAGGATTAGATGATTTACTAACCTTTTATGCTCTTATTATTATTACTCAACCAACTAATGTTTTACTAGTTGAGGGTAGCTTATTTCAACCTAAGTCTAGATAGCTCTTCTTATGTCAAATTGGCTAAAGCTTATTAGTTGAATGGTTGAACATAAAGTGGTTACTTCAATCCTCATGTAAGGAGGTGTTTAGACCTCACAAATGTCAACAAAAGGTGGGGGAAGAGTGTGGCTCTATCAGAGAACCCCCTTAACCACCATGTTCATCATCCACTAGGGTGACCTTAACTCAACTTTTCATAAGGTTCCTATGAGCATGTTAACCATAAGTACTCTTTCTAATTTATTTTAATTAAATCCATGAACATTAAAATGTCATTTATGGAATTTCATTATTCTCCTAATTTGGACCAAGGAATTTATATTCCTTATATTATCCTACTAATTATGGGCCTTACTATCATTAAGTCCATCTCATTCATTCCATGTAAATGTCCTTCCATTCTAATTTCATTTAATTTTATTTTCAATATAATTTTTATTACATAAGCATTAAAGCATAAATAAATAAATCTACAATTAAATATACTAAGCAATAAAATACAATTATATTAACATTCAACAATTTAAACAAAAATCTAATATGCCATAACTATCCATCATGATCCAACCGTCTTAGTTGATCCTTATTCATTTTTCATCTCTTTTAGGGTTTAAATCTTGATCTTTCATTTTCCTTTAGATCTAACACATTTTATTGATGTGATTTCATTATTAGATCATTGATGCATCTCATCAAATGATTTGATCCTTCTTGATCTAGCCGATTGAGAAGATCTTAAGTCATTTTATCCAATTTAAGGGCATAGATCTTAATCTATCCCAAATCATTATCATCAAGTCCATCAGTCCATATGATAATAACTTCATTTCATCATCCAAATACATCCATGCTGTCCAATCATCCTTGATCAACTTGATCAAGGAGATTACCATTTCTTTTTATGGATTTCACTACTTTTAAGGCTAAATCTCTTAATTAAACATAGATTAGTCACTTCTAACAATTTATTCCATGTTTCAAAATCATAAGATCATTAGTGGATCAGATTTATAGAGTTTGATCATTCCCAAATTTCACTAATCATGAGAATTAGTAATACTTTTCCTAATTAACAGAATTTTATATGCATCAAAATATAAATTTTATAAGTTTAGTAAGTTCTACTTATCAATAGAAATCTAACCCAACTTTCTTATCTCAATTTGGAGTTAAATTGAGATCAGAATCGAGATTTTAAGATTTCAACCTGTTTTAAGGGCTAAATTTTGATTTTACTGTTTTTGTTTATTTAATTGATCTAAAGACATAGAAATTCTACTATGATCATGATCCCTAGGGTTTTGGGACCTCTGAACCCATCCATCGGTTCATATTTCTATTTTTGGATCATCTTGATCATGATCCAAGGGTATTACTATGGATCTTTGTAATTATCACAATTTAATACAATTTAAAGCATACATCTGATGAGTTCAGTAAATTATATAAGAGACAAGAAATCTACAAAAAGTTTTAGATATAAAATCAGAGCTATATCGAGCTCTTAATTGCAAAAACAAAATCCTAATTCAAAATTGGACGACTGAGATCAACTCCACAGAAAAAGACAAACGAAGGTCGGCCCGCACCTGTTACCTAGGATTACCTGTCACCAGGTATGAGTGACCAGTGATATGCGAGACGATCCAAATCTGGACATTCGGATCACTCATCACCTGATCTCCCTCATCTTACAAGATCAAGGGCCCAGATTTCATCTCGTGGGGTTTTTTGGCCCCAAGAATCCATCCAACAGCTTAGAAGTTGCATCTAAGCTGTGAATGGATGAGATCTCAACCCTTCTTGCCAATCCATAATTCCTGACAGATCAACGGCCAGGGAGATCTCCAAGTGGCTAGAAAACAACAACAAACTGCCAGAAATGGAAGAGGAGAATGAGGTGCACCTACCTATGATGGTCTGTTGAGGAGAAGGTCACTGGAGGAGAAGAAATCAAGTCAGAGAAGAAGAAGAAATTTGGTAATATACCCTAGATGCCGGCAACACATACAGCTGTGAAATTATCCGTTGCCGTTGTCGGAGAAGATGGAGGACTATGGGGCTTTTGAAGAACATCCCGTGCGTAAGACATCTAACAGTGCAAGATCACTATTTACTACCCAGATTGACTGAAAAAAGGCATAGAACTTGTTGGAGATGGAATGAGTATCTTGTTTGAGTTTCGTTTTGATTTTTCCGAAGATCCAACCGTTGGATCATCATGAAATCTTAGGAGTTTTGTAGATCCCCTCATTCCAAACAGTTCCATCGGTGGAGATTGGGTTTTGATAAGTATAATTTGATGGATAATTGAATTAGGGTTTCCCAGGCGGAAACCCTGGTTCATTGGAGACGAGTGTCCCTAGATACACCCGGGCAAACGATCACACCCACAGAGAATAAGAGAGAAGGAGATAAAGAAAAGAAAAGTGGGGGAGATTAGGGAGGATTCTAGAGCTGGGATTTTGAGGCATTCTAGGGGACCTAGTGAAGAACATGAGGAGATTTTTTGAAAATTTTATGAGCTATTGATAGAAGTGTTTTGAATTTTTCATAATTACTTATAATTATCATCTTGATTTCTTTTTATTATTCAATTGTCTTTGGATTCCCATTACCACCTCCTTCTCTACTAGCAAGTGGTAGTGGTTTGACTCATGATGACCTATTTTCTGCCAATTGGGTCCCTTGTAGGCCCCATAGAGGTGTGAAAAGACCATTTTGCCTTTTTATGGAGAAAAATTAATTTTATTCTCCCGGACTCGGAATTGAGTGTACTTAGTGGCATTGGATTGATATTTTTGAGTACATTCCAAATTTTGATGTCTTAGGTATTGGTTATTTGTAAAATTGCTATTTTACCCTTTTATTCTTAAAAATAGAGAAAAATAAGGGTTTTCATCCAAATTTAGAATTTGTCGTGCTTACAATCATTCTAAAGGGTTCATCGAGTATGTTTTCAATTATACATATCTTATCTCTTGATTCCACTTCTATGAGAAGTGCATTTTTAATAACCCTAATATTCTAGCCTGAATTTTCTTGAAATTTTTAATTTCATTATTTATTCAATAATCTCCTTACAAAAGTTAGGGGTGTTACACAAACAATCCCTACTAGCATTCCCATTTTCTCTATTGGTCTTGGTTTGACAATCTTGACACATAAACAGGAAGTAATTTGAGAATTCAAGTTGATCTTTTATCTTGAAATCGCTTTGATTTGGTGCAAAATCATAGTCTTCCAAAAATATTGTGCTAAAAAGTTTGGTGAAGGGAATTTCCAGTTTGATGAGCTAAATTCTCTACTCATCAAAGAGTTTTCAGCCGCTATAGAACTTTCTATCTTCTAGTGTGTGGGAGCTAGTGGCTTCGATTATCACATGCAAAAGACTTTTAGTGTAAGAGACTAACTAGTGGCAAGGTAAGGTTGCCTACTATAGACCATTGTAGTTCACCCTTTCCCCAGACCCTGCATAGGCGGGTGCTTTGTGCACCGGGCTGCCCTTTTAAGCTTGCTGGTGGCAAGGCAAGAAGTCGTCTGGTTGGTGAAGAAGCCGGATGCTTAGGTGCTGATTGACTTCCAATTGTAGCCAATGAACACAGTGCTGGACATTTCGATCCAAATCATTGACAAATATGAAGCTGTATGGCGTCCTACAGTTGCATTCCTCTAAACTTAAACCCCTAATCAAGAGCTGCTGCTTTTTCTTTCTGAATGGTAAATCAAGGGCATTTGTTGTTAGCTTTTCTCCTTTGTCCTTAACTGGCATGCAAGTTCTCCAAGATCTTGATTAGGTAGTGGACCCAAAAGGTAAGGGCTGCCTCCTGGGTCAATGGTTCAATTATAGGTAGAGCTCCGTAACAAGTCCTAGCGTTATCATTCTTATGGTTCAATCTTAGTGGTCATGGTCCCCCTGTCACCTTATTCATGAACAAACACCCAATGCATCTCAGCAGTCACGAAGTTCTTAATTATTATTGAGCTGAGGCATCAGTTGGCAATCCAAGCAACCCCTACTTTTAGTTTTAAAATGGGCGGTGAAATTTTTTACCATATGTTTTATAACCCAAAGATTCTTCCCACCAGACAAAAAAAGAAAAAAAACTGTAATTGTCTGCAAAGTTGTTTATTTTATTTTTAAATTATTCTTTTTTATTTTATGGAATTTTATTTTTATTCAAATTCCAAAAAAATCTTCTTATTTTATACACAAGCCATTGATTTGGCAATCAATATTAGCATTTTATATCGGATAAATTGCTAAATATTCATTTTTAAATTATACCTGCACTAACGTAGTTGTAGAAAGAATAACATGCTGTGCCTGGACTTCAAACGGTTTAGCCCATCCAATTCAAAGGCAAGATTTGAACGATTTAAATCTTAAGAAACCTGCATTACTCAGTGCCGTAGCCGTTCTTACCATTTAGTGAGGGGCCACGAGGAAAACTCATGCACCAAAAGGCACGACTGAGTGGGCTTGCGTTTTAAGAATGAACTCTCGCACCCCCCTGTTGTGATAACGACACCCATAACTTCACCAACCACGTACCTGCCTCTTGTATTCAATTCTTCCTCTGGTGAATTTAATGCGACTGAGCCAGCCAACAGTGTCGCCGGTGAGAACGATACTTGCACGCCAACCGGGCTACACGTCGCCAGGCAGGGGGGGTTTTCTGAACCGAACGCTTCCAGTTCTCTCGAGAATGTAAGCATGCAGCAGGAGAGAGGCGTTATCGCGAGACTCTGAGAAGTAGAGTTCCAATCTGTATGATTGGGTTTGCTTTGCTACCCTGGAATTGTTGTAAATGTTCTGATTTCTTTGATATAATTTGCTTAATGCAGGCTTCCTGCACATCTCGATCACATGCCTCTCACTGGCCATCTGGGCCCTCCTCATCTGTACTTGCTACTTTTCAAACAGTTTTCCGGAGCCTTTACTTTCCTATTGGATGTCCCTTGGCTGCTTGCCAGCGTCTTCTTCTACTTTATTTTCCACCTTTACAAAAATAATAGTTTCCTTATAAGCATGCAACTCCTCTGCAGCAAATTTACACGTTCACGTGATTACCCGAGTCTTGGCGTAATGATGAAGGGAGCCTTGGCACAACAGTAAAAGTTGTCATCATATGACCTTGAGGTCATGGGTTCAAGGCATGGAAACAGCCTCTTCCAAAATGCAAAGTAAGGCTGTGTACTTTAGGCCCTTGTAGTCCACCCCTTCCTCGGACCCTACATAGGCGGGAGCTTCATGCACCAGAGCTGCCCTTTTAGTCTTAGCATAATAATAGAGTTGTTCTCCTGCCAACTTGAAGTCACAGGTTCAAGGTGTGAAAATAATACAAAGTAAAACTGCATACTATAAATACTTGTGGTCCAGTCCTTCCCCGACCCTGCTTATGTAGGAGCTTCGTGCAATGGGCTTTTTTTTATAATGAGATTACTTGATTTAGTTTGTATATTTGTTTGGAAAGTAAACCCATTTTGACAATGGCACTGTCCACTTTATGTAAAAGACTTATGAATTGGTTATTAATAGTTGTTTGAGAAACATTATGGTGTTTAATAGCTAACTCTAAGAGGTGCAAAATAAAGGAAAAGATGTATGATACCAAATGAAGGAGTGCTGATATTGACCACATTGCTTGTTCTGGTCTAGTGCTCCTTTTGTGGAGGTTCATTTAATTTCAACATACGTTCCCTTTCTCAATTGCATGGGGCAAAGTTTGGTCACTCTTTTCGTATTAACACTCCATAAATATCCTTTTGTTGTGTAGGGGGGTCGGTCTTTTAAAACATCTCATGAAAGGGCTCAAACTTGCAATTTTGTATTGCTATAATCTAGTCTATCAACTACCTGTAAAATCGTGCAGGGGATCATGATCACTTGTTTTTTATGCTTATTTTTTAAGATGTTAAAGGAGTAGAATGGGCATTTAAGACTTCCTTTAAAATGTTAACTAAGGAGAAAACACCCATTTTATCACGTTAACGTCTTAATCAATGCAAGTAAAAGGCACATTATCACGATCCTGATTGTAATTCTAACAGTAGTTGCTGACACAGACTAAAGTTAAATAAAATTGCAAATTTGGACCCTTCCATGAAACGTTGGAAGTGCGAACAACGTGGTGCATGGTGTGCATGGCTGTCATCAGTTCCTGATGTAAGGTCTTGGGTTAGATCCCACAACGAGTGCAACCCTCGTGTTTAGTTACCATCATAGAGTTTGGATTTTAAAAAGTAGACATGCTCTCTTGAGGGACAAATGGGGAACTGTATGCTATTAGTACCTAAATTTTCCTTGCCTTTCTCATTAGAGTAATGGGCTATGGCCCTTGATGAAACCTTTTAACTGCCCAACTAATTCGTTCATCTTGGTGGAGAGCCTGGAAATTTCATTAACGAGAGTGGGGATTCTTGCCTTGTTGTTCTCGTGGACTGCAAGCTCCACCTTCCTTCTTTTTATTACAAATATGCTTGGTGTTTGTGGGACACCGGCTGCAACTTGCAACAAAAAATCTCCTTGTCACGCCATACATGTTGTGGCATCCCAAAGCATTAACATGTGGATAAAAGAAGACCAAATTTTAAGGTGAATAAATATAAAGACGAGGGATAATAATATATAATAAATAATAAATAAAAGATGAGAATCGTTCTCAAATGTCATTATGAGTTGGCAAGGAAGAACAAACCACGTTGCTTTAATTTAAGACGATACATGCATCGCATGGGGAAGGGAAGCCTTGGGGCAATGTTAAAATAGTCTCTGTAAAAATGTAAGGTAAAATTGTTTGCTATAGATCCTTGTAGTCTGTTCTTTTTTTAGACTCTGCATAGGTGAAGCTTCGTGCACCAGAACTGCCTTTTTTTTTTCTTTTTTTTTTTTTCTTTTTTTAACATGTGATGCATGGGAAAACCTACGTATAAATCTACATCTTTCGTCCGTTGGATCTCATTTCACATAGATCACTTAGATTGGATGCATAGAAGCTACGTGGCGTTCACTGGACGGTTCGGATCTTTTATTTGGACAAAACAATTTGAGATCGAGGTCGACAAGAACTTCCAAAATTCCTTTGTAAAATATGTAGGGATTTAGCAAGCAGACTTCATAAGAAAGGATCTTATCCACGAGTCAAGTTATGGGCCAATGTGGGAGGCTCGGAGCTATCGGATGAATGGTTGGATCAACCGTAAGGTGGGCCCATAACAAAACTTGGGAGTACCTCATTGTATTATTGCAAATTTTCTTTCGAATTATTACAACTCTGTTCATGCTCTAGAAGGAAGGGCAGTTTTGGTGCAATGAATTGCCATCATGTGATTTTGAGGTCACGGGTTTAAGGCGTAAAAACAACCTCTTGCAAAATGCAATATAAGACTCTGTTCTTAGGCCCTTTGAGGTCTGCCCTTTTACCTGGATCCTGTGTAAGCGGAAACTAGTACACTGAACTGACCTTTTACGTTTATGACCTAAAAGCAATATTCACCCTTTAACTTAATTACCAATATTTGTTACATGACATTAGCAGTGCTTGATGGGGGGCCTTGGCGCAACGGTAAAAGTTGTCCTCGTGTGACCTTGAAGTCATGGGTTTAAAGTGTGGAAACAGCCTCTTGCAAAATATAAGGTAAAGCTATGTATTTTAAGCCCATGTTGTCCGCCCTTTTCTTAGACCTCCGCATAAGTGGGAGCTCGTGCACCGGGACTGTCCCTTTTTTTATTAGCAGTGCCTGAGACGAAGTGAGATGAAATCATCACTTCAAACACAGTCAAATTAACAGTGAGACGAGGAAATATCACTTCAACCCATGCCAATTCACTCCATCTCCCAGATAGAGAAAAAGGTCAATCTTGTTGCGTTATTGCTCAACCTTAAGGGGCTATTTTATCAAAAAACAAGGTGTCGAGTTTCACGTTATGCACTTGGTGTTGAGGTGGCGGCCTTTCTGTCCTTCTGTGGTCGGTCGTTACAGAAACGGGTTGCCTTTATTTTAACTTTTCCTGTGGGGGATGCCGTTGTTTTGATACAGGATCCATTCCCTTCCAGGTTGTTTTCTGTCCACGTGCGGTCCTACATGGTCAAACACATCGCCGGTTCTTTCGACGCCACTGCCGTTCAACATATACTATGCAAAACAGCGCAGCCTGCTGTCTCTGGACGCGCGGGAGTATGAGAAAGGGTGGACTATAGAGTATTTGCAATAGGCATCCTTATCTTAAATTTTTTTCAAGAAGTAGAGCCTTGACGCAACAATAGAGTTGTCGTTGTGATCTTAAAGTCATGGTAAACTATTTACCCTTGTAGTCTGCTCCTTTCTCGAATCCGACATAAGTGGGAGCTTCGTATACCAAAGCTGCCCTGTTACCTTATAATTTTTTGCAAGAGATTATTTTTATGCTTCAACCTAGGGACCTCTAAGTTGCATTACGATAACTCAACCATTGCTACAAGGCTCCCTTTTTCACTGATTAATATTAATAAAGGAGTGGTAATCTCAACAAAGAGCTACAGGTGTAAGGGGCAAGTGATATTCGATTAGTCGCAAAAAGTTTTTACTATCCTTTCTTTTAACTCTTTTTATTTTTTATTTTTTTTTCTAGATAATCAAATATAATTTCTCTTTGTACCTGCATTGATACAAGAAATACAGTCTCAAATCTGTCCACGCGTGTATATTTGTATCGTAATCTTCGTAGGATACATCCAGGACCCATTAGTCCAAACCGTTTATTTTCCATGACCCGGGACTAAAAGTCTTAAATGCATCTAACCACTGTTGCTTGACAGCTAGCTAGAGGGTTTACAGCGGCCAAATTTTGAGACGAGTTTCAAGTGCAATTACATGCATCTCTAAGATGCGATGTGGTGGCCCAGAAGATGAGATGAATGGTTGAGATCGCAGACCATCAAAGGCGTTTTCCCACCGTTACTGGACAAGTAGATTTCGGCCGGTTAAGGCGATGCCACATGAAGAGATGGATTCGAGTGGCTGTACATTTATTTTCTTATTCAAGCAAGTTCCAAAATCTGTTGCTCGGCTGTGTAGATATTGGCTCGTTGGCGTGGACAACGAACAGGAGCAGACCCGTTTTGACAGCGATAGGGAGACGTCCATCCTGCTGTTTTGATGGTCGCTTGTTTGTTTTGTTGTAAGCTTTGTTGGATGGGTTCTTGCGATATTAACAACTCAGAAAGCGAAATGAAAGGCGAGATATTAATTACTTGTTCTCTGGTGAAAACTACACGTGGGTCCCATGAATTGGTGATCTAAACCTTTCATCTACCCATTAGACAGAATGTGCCTCGAAAATCTCAGAAATTAGACAATCCCAACCCTCCAGCTGATACCATGATCCATAAGACTAGTGGTTACGATCATCCCGTGGAGATATGGTTTAGCAGGCTAGCTGTTAAACCAACTTTCCACATCAGTAGAAATCTGAGAACTCTTGGTTGGTTAGACCTTCCAGCTGCGAGCGAACGTCCTGATAGAGGCAGAATAAGGAGGACCTGGAGATGAGATGACGTGGGGTAATAAGAGATGATATGGACAATATCACTATTGGTGGTGGTTGAGTTGAGATGAAAATCATCTCATCTTAACTAATATTTAAGTTGAATTTTTGGTCATCTCAAGCTAAATCTCATATAATCTCATCTCATGCCATCTTAAGAATCACTGACACCATGTTAGAAAACCCTAAACAACATAAAATCTAACAAAATTAAAATTAAAATCACATCTAAAAACCTTGAGAGTTTAAAAACCTTTCAGGCCTGGCAGCAGTCCACACTCAAAGAGGGTGGAAGGAGTCTACACATATATTGGCCCCACCTCGCAAATTTTCAAATGATCCAACCCGTTCATCAGATTTGCAGCTCCTCGAGATGGCAAGATGCCAAAAATCTCGTTCAATGGTAACTTCTCTAGTGAGCCGCTTCATCTCGTTCAATGGTAATCTCTACATTTGAAGGGAAAGAAGATGCATCTATTGCATGAGATTTTTGGTATTCTCCGATCACGAGGGACTGTAAATCCAATAAACAAATTAGATCACTCGAAAAATCAACGGGGAAGGTCAAGAGGTTAGGTGGACTCCTTGCACACATGTTGTGGGTGAACTATTAGTGGGACACTTACATCCACCCTTAAGATATGACTTTTGACCTTCAAAAAACAACTTTGAACAAGTAGTAGAATCATTTTCACCCTCCCTAAAGTCGTTGATCGGATTAGATGGCCAAAAATGTCGTCCAGTTGAGTCAATCACATGGCCCACAAAGAGTACTAGAAGACATCCAAGTCTAATTGTGATCGATTAGCAGTGGCAGGACCCACATTAAACCAAATGCACAACCAACTTTAAAATCATGGACGGCAATGTTCGGTTTCTTTGTCGACAAAAATTTGATGTGATGGTTTAGAGTATTGGAAATGCTCTTCTTTTCATAATGACACTTTTTAACTTCATTAATTAAACACTCGTGTGATTAGTTAGTGATGGTCTTATGGCTTGCAACGGGTCTTACCACCATGTTATCTGGAGAAATAGAAAGGGCAGCCCAGTGCACCAAGCTCCTGGGTGTGTAGGGTTCAGGGAAGGGGCAAACCACAAGGGTCAAAAGAACTCAGCCTTATCTTGCATTTTGTAAAAGGTTATTTCCACGCTTTGAACCCGTGACTTTGAGGTCACACTACGGCAACTCTATAGTTGCAAAACTTGTAGATATAGATTGGATAAATTTGATCCACCAATAAAAAAAGATCGAATCAATCCGATCCTACGAATTTGCATTGCACATGGATATATATGTGAATATCAGGTCAAAAGGGCATTTAAAAAAATAAATAAATTGAGAAATGATTTAAATTGTAGATGGTAACTTCTTTTGAAAGATTTAAACAATTAATCTTGTTTGGCATCTCCAAAAAAGGTGACCCATGAAAAATTGTTGTATTTGAATGATCTTAACCACTTCTTTTACTTCTCAGGAAAAGAAAGAAATAATCAGCGGCTCTAATTTTCAACCTTTAAAACTTAAGCTAAATAATCTACTGCTTTTAAGATTTGGTATCTTGCCTATCCAAATATTTCGAACAGGATTAATGATTTAGATCTTTAAAAAAGAGTCAGCATTTATAGTTCTGCATGACTTAAATTTGCAAATCTGTGATTCACATCATGGGTTGGATCTAAATTAGGGTTTTAAAAAATCCTAATCTGTTCATGATACATATCAGTGAGGATCAGCCCTAGACATTACTTAGTGGATGATTTTTATTTATGACAAATGAGCTTATTAATGTGGATGAAGGGGAGCCTTGGCACAACGGTAAAAGTTGTCATCATGTAACCTTGAGGTGACGGGTTCAAGACATGAAATCAACCTCTTGCAAAATGTAAGGTAAGGTTGCCTACTATAGGCCCCTGTGGTCCGCCCCTTTCTCAAACCCCACATAGAGGGGAGCTTTGTGGACCGGGGCTGCCTTTTTACTTGTAGGATCTGGACCAGTACTTTATTAGTCTTTCAAAATATATTTTTGTTTTTAAGAGAAACTATACATGCATTGTTTTTGAATATTGATTCTGAAGATTATCGTCTCTAAGGGTCCATCGTGGACTTTGGTGATTATAATCTAGACCGTTGATCTTGTTTGGCATCGCGAATCCACCCAGTTCTTTATCTGGACCATTGATGAGTTCACATTTTCATGAAAAAATCTATTAAAACTTGATACATCAAAGGTTGGATTCTCCAAATAAGATGGGCAATTGCAGCCAACTAGAACAACAATATTTATACGTGGCCCCATAAAGTTGTTAGCATCCAAAGAGCTGTCTTTTAAATCTTTCCTACTTAAATATTTACATGAATTATTTATAATATTGCAAATACAGCCTCTGCTTTGAAGACGCAGAGATTTTTAGTTTGTTTTGGTACAGGACATTCCTCACTTTTTACTTTTGGATGATGAACCGAAATTCGTAGATAAAGTAGCTGCCACCGAGGAGACAGCAAAGAAAGAGGGAAGCGTCCGGCTGCTAAAAAGAGAGAGAGTGCGGATATCAATTCGAAGTCTGATAATTACTGTTCCTTTCTCAAAGATACGTTGGTCGCCTCGGCGGATTGTTTTCTTTTTCCTGCCTAATAGTCGCCGATTTTTTTAAACAAGTGGGCCTCCGAATTGTACTTGCTCGTGTCCCACCGACTCTGCTCCTCTCTCGCAACTTGTGCCGTGCAACCCCCGAAAACATGACTACGACAACCTCCTGTTCACTTCCCAAAATGCCCCTCCTTCCTCTTTCATTAAAAAAATGAATTTTCGAAATTTCAACTTTATCAATAAATCTCACTTCCTTTAGTAGAAGATCAAGTTAGAAACTAGATTTTTTAAAGAATATATTAATTCCTTTATTATACATTAACACTCCTCCTGATTAATATGCATTTAGCATTTCACTTCATGAAGACAATCTGCCAAAGCTTGCTCATAAAATTGTAAACATATTGTTATCACTGTCAAGACCTTATCTCAATTAGGGATCAGTCATATGAATTTTGATCCTCTATTTTCCTCTATTAAGTGTCATTGATTTATTTATGGGCAAAGTTTTTACAACTTTTCTCACAACTTCTATCCATATTCTTTTAAGTTATTCCTTTGGCCTTTTAAAACCTTCAACTTAGATCACCTCACTCATTTTAATCGATGTGGTTTTTGGTATCTGTTGGACATGTCCAAGTCGTCTAAGTCTAATTTCCCTCACCATGTTAACTATTAGTGATACTCTTAAGTTTTCTCTAGTATTTTTATTTCTAACCATATTCTTTATTGTCTTGCTATGCATTTCGGCAGCACTAATCATATGTGCATGTTATTCATTAACTACTCAACACTCTAATCCATAAAGTATGACTAACCTTATAGCCATCCTATAAACTATATTATATAAAAATAATAATTAAAGACATAAATAATTTTCATGGTGCCAGTGGTTCTAAAAATGAAATGAGCTAGCATGAGATTAGAAAATATGAGATCTAGCTTGAAATAACTTGACCTGGCTCTAGATGACTAAATTTGGCATTAAATGAAATGAGGAGATTGAAAATTCAATTGTATATTTGAAACAGGTTGACCTCTTGCTTCTCTCATGGTATAATTCTCTTCTTATTGAGTCTTCTTTCTCCTCAGTCTATAGAAACAAAAATGTAGGACTAGTGCTAATAGTTCATCACGAAAGAAAAGGAGTTACTGAGCTAGGTTCACTAACTAATACTAATATAATAGAAAAGAACTATCTTTTTTGTATACTTTTTTCGTTTCCATTGCTACTATCCTTATGCATTTTCAATTATGTGTTAAAATGAGATGATTTCATCTCAACTCATTTGAAGCACCAGTAATGTTAATATGAACAAATACTACTTCATCTCGGCTCAAGCACCACTAACAGTCATATGGTGGATATCATCTTATATCATGTCAGATCATCTCATCTAAGGACCACTAACTTGTGAATTTTGCATATTCAATGAATTTGAAGCTTAAAACAAGGAACTTAGGCTCACTTCTTGGTGCAATTTTGGTCAATATGGAAAGTTCTTTTCTTATTTTATCAAGAGCGGACTATTTTGGTAATATTTAGCAAGTAGAAGGGTATCTACATAGTCAGCCGAGCTAAAAATCTCCCCGCCATTTTTTTTTTCTCCAGCTCGTCTGTTTCTCTTTTAGTCGGACAGTAACAGAAAACAGTGCAGTCAGACTTCCGTTTTCTACCCAGTCTCTCTCTCTTCTAACTTGATTCAATTTCCGCCATTTTTGTCTGTAAATTTTCTTCGCTGCTACTCATTTATTCCTACTCCTTTCTACTCCGCAGTCTGCACTAGTTTCATCTGAAGTCTCTTCTGTAATTTATATGCTGCGATCTGTACCTTTATATCCTCTGCGTTCTACTTGGAATTTCCTCTGAATTTTGCTTCTTTTGGAAGTCGGGGGGTTATCTCTTGAAATTGGCTCTTTTCTTGGGATCTTAACCTTGATCTACTGAAATTTCAGAAATTTTGATCGGTTGGTTTCTTTGCTCTGCAATCTCCACCTCTTCCAGTGGAAATTCGTTTCTGATTTGCTCTTTTCATCTATCCTTGTTTCAATCTCTGTTTCTTTCTCCGCCATCCCTGGCATTTCCAGTGATTTTTGTCGATCTGTTTCTCCTACCTCGTTTTGTGATTTCATTTTCTTTGCATGTATAGTGCTGCACTTCTACTATTTCCTCTTTTGTATTCAAATTCCCCATTTCTAGCTGAAATAAGTACTTTTTTTTTTCTTCCTGTTTTTGCTCTTCATAAAGTCCATCATTTTACATACACTGCCTGTCCCTTGGCTTCAATACTTCATCAGCTTCCTTGAAAAAACTACCTCTGAAGCACTTCCTTGATTTCTTGTCATGTTTTCAGGATTTGCTTCCGCTCGATCCAAAATACGAGCAGTTCCTCTTTGTTAGTTGTTGCATTGTTTTCCATTTTCACCAAAAAATCCAATGAGGTTTATTCAGATCTCCGTCACCATTCTCCTCTTATTCCTAAACGTAAAGTCCTGCTTTTCTTCCCCGGTTCCATTGAATTGCTCCGATACAACTCGCCTCTGCACTTCCTTTCTTGCCTACAAAAACAATGCAAGCCAAACCTTAGCTCAAATTCAGAGCATGTTTGATGTCTTTCCGGAAGATGTCACTGTAGAAGATTATACTCAAGACTACCTCTTCATAAAAAAGAACTGTTCTTGTTCTGCTCCTAGCAAGAAGTACCTGAGCAATACAACTTTTACTGTCAGGAAAGACAATGAGTCGGTATTCGATACGGTTAGAGAAGCTTATCAGGGCCTTGCACTTTTGCCCAATTCGACACGCCGGGCACGTACAGGTGCAGTTGTTTCTCTGAATTTGTTGTGTGGCTGTTCGAGCGGGCTGTGGAATTATTTCATGAGCTACGTGATGCAAGATGGGGATTCAATCGATTCACTTGCAAGTAGATTTGGAGTCAGCATGGATAGCATTGAGACGGTGAATGGAATTGCTGATCCTGATAATGTTACTGTGGGGGCAATCTATTACATACCCATGAATTCAGGTGAAACTTTTTGGCTTTTGTTTTGCATTTCCCTTGGAAGTAATTATCATAATCTGTGTCTGAAAAAGTTGGAGTATATCGTTGTTAAAACATGAAACTAGTCAACTTATGCTGGCACAATTTCAAACAGAGTCCTTTTTTCAGCTTTCTATTGTGTATCTTCTTTTGGTTGGTTCACACTGGCGGACAAATAGCAGAGCAAAATCTACAAACCGAATTTTGCTTTTACAGTTTTAGGTCAGTAGGAAATCCATTACCCAGCAATTGAGATTGACTTCAGATACGAACAGAACTTGGTCCTACATTAGGTCGAAGGGTTTCAGCTGTGCTCTAAGATGGGCTGCGGCTAGGTTTGGAACCCAAACATGAAACTTCCTTGAGGCTCAAAATGTTGACTATTTGCTTGCAAGTTGCAGCATAATTGTTGTTTATCCTTTTCACAGTGACCAGTATTTCCATAATGGAGATAAAACCGCATGAACTATGAAAATCCTAATGCCAAATCGGCGTTCTTATTTTCCTTTTTTTTGTCTCTGGCCAGGTGTCCTTTTGTTTAGTCCATAGATGACACTCTTTAATTATGATTATATTCAAGGACATGAGGTGTTGACCAATAAAATGTATGCACCGTATGCATACAAAAGAAAGGGAACTTTACATGACACCATTAATAAAAGCGTGCTTGCTAGAAATAAACAGGAAAAGAGTAGAATGCCCTTGATAGTGTGCCTTGCATATTACATTTAGCAAGTGTATTATATGCAATAATTTGCAGCTTTTATTGTCCATAGAGTTGCCTCTTTGTGGAAATGGGATTCCTTGGAAATTGATCAATTCGAGACAAACTGTTAAAGAATTTAATTTTTACTATGTTAAGACACCATACAGCATGTGATCATGATTTACCAATCGAATTACGTCTGTATGTTGGGAACGCTAGAATATAATGTTTCACCTGAATTAACAACTTCACTGTTTCTTGCAAGATCGCCAGAAAATTTGTCAGGTGTCTGGTGCCAGGGCCCACAGGCGAAGGAACTTATGAATTGTGTGATTGGATAGCCTTGACTCTTGTATTCAGTAAATGTGTTCTACTTATTTTCACAGAAATAGTTTTTTACCATATTTTGATAATGATACTCTTAAGCAAGGGAGTGTAGGGAAAAATGACAAGTAGGTATTGTCACATCAATTGAGAAGAGGTGACGGAAATGTGAGTTCATTTTGGTCATGTTACTTGGAAACGAAAATCCTAGAATAGCACCACACATCCACAGAGCATAAAGGTAATCAGATAGCAAATCTTACTAGAACTGTAATTTTTTGTAAAACATTGTGATTAGATGGAGAGCCTCTAAGTAACACACTAACAGCACAGGTGTTTATATTCAAGAGAAGAGTACCATAATCAAATATGCTAGTGTAGTTATCATTTTCCTTTTCTTATTCAATATGGTTTACATTTTCTGCCCTTTATTTGGTATAGCTTGTAAAATATAAGTCATAATACTGATTTTAACAGTTTCAATGCTTATTCAATTTTCCTTGGTTTGTTGGTATGCCATGTTCCTATATTTCTTGATATCATCTTTATGCTTGTCAATTGTATAGGCTATAGATGAAATCTCAAAGTATACCCTATGGTTCATTCTCAAAGAACAGCGACTTCAACTTATGGCAGTGAATTTTACTTTTGTAGTTCCTGGTGAGCCTTATCCTGTGAACAAGGGAGGTTCTCCTGCTCCAGCTCCTGTTCTGGCTCCATCTGTTGACAGCGTTTCGGGTATGGATGATCTCTAATTTTATATTTTCAAACAGTTGTCTTGGATGTCTTAAAGCAGCACCTGTTCTTGAATAAAGCTACTGAAATAAATGATGGGGACTTTTGGTATTTGTTTATTATGTGCAATGGGTGATGCTGCAACTTGACAATGATTGAGATTCCAAACTCTGGAGAACTTAAGTGGTTAGAGAATCTTGAACATTCTAACCAAATGATTCTCCATCCATATAATTTAGTAGTTCTATGATTTCTACCAATTTCGGCCTTGTTACAGCACTTACTCATAAAAGTATCAAATGTTAAGAGTAAAATATGTATGAGATCTCAACAATTTCCATAATCAATGTTAGTATTTGATCTTGTTCATATATTTGAATCCAGAATATTTGTGATCTTGTAAGCTTACTTTTTTACTTATTATTATTATTATTATTATTATTATTATTATTATTATTATTATTATTATTATTTTCTGTACATGAAGGGGAGCCTTGGCGCAATGGTAAAAGTTGTAGTCTTGTGACCTTGAGGTCACGGGTTCAAGGCGTGGAAACAGCCTCTTGCAAAATGCAAGGTAAGGCTGTGTATTTTAGGCCCTTGTGGTCTACCCCTTCCCCGGACCCCGCATAGGTGGGAGCTTCAAGCACTAAGCACCGGGGCTGCCCCTTTATTATTATTTTCTGTACATCCAAATTCAGTCACAGGTATACCTGAAACTCCACCCTATTCTAGGTGAAGCTATGTCAAGGTCAATTTTCCATAAATGTCTATTTCTAATCTTTTACCAGTTCCAACCATAGAAATTGGGGTAACTGAATTGTATTTGTGCAAACCTCTCTGGTGAATGACGTTACTTTTCTTCCTTTAAGTCACCTGTATTGTAATAGCTTTGTGGTTTACGTCCGGATAAAAAAGGAGGAGGGTTTTGCGTCAAAAGTGCCACCAGTGAGGAAGGTGAAGATGATTCTATTATTTCTTTCTTACAAATGAATATGCATTTGTATATTAGTTTGTGAGGAAGAAATGAGAATCATCTCCAGCTTCTTAAAAGATGGCAACCCTTGTATCAGGTAGCCACCATGCGGGAAGTTGAAGATGATTCTATTATTTCTTTCTTACAAATAAATATACATTTGTATATTAGTTTGTGAGGGAGAAATGAAAATCATCTTCAGCTTCTAAAAATATGGCCACCCTTGCGTCGTAGCCGGTAGCAAGGGTGAAGGCTGAAGATGATTTTAATGATTTTAATGATTGTAATGATTTTCATGATTTTAATGAAAATCATCTTCGCTTTTAAAACTATGGCAACCCCAACATGACATGAATCGAATCTGAGGTCGTCAAGCTAGGGCGTTCCCCATAAGCGACGCGTTGCATCGGATCCCTTGCGGTGAAAAATAGGCAAGGGTTCTTGGGCGTTTCTCCCGGGAAAGCGACGCGCTACATCGGGATCCGGGTGTAGTGAAAATGGGCAAGGGCTGCTGAGCGTCCCCTCGGACGCGCACGTCCAGAACCTGTGCGGTGAAAAGTGGACATGGGTTCATACCATGGAGGTCGAGAAAGGCGATAGTAAATAGGAATCTCCAAATCATAAGATTCGCATCGCTACATGGAATATAGGGACATTGACGGGTAAGAGTTTGGAGTTAGTAGACACGATAAAACGTAGGAGAGTCAACATCGCTTGATCCAAGAAACCAAGTGGAAAGGGGCTAAAGCTGTAGAAATAGATGGGTATAAATTGTAATGGTACGTAGGAAAGGAAAAATAATAGAAATGGCGTAGGAATAATAGTGGATAAGGAATTAAAGGATAAAGTTGTGGACGTTAAAAGAATCGGTGATAGAATAATAATAATAAAAATGATTCTAGAGAGCAGATTATAAATATTATAAGTGCATATGCACCAAGTAGAAGCTACAAGATATAATTAAGAGACAGTTTTGGGAAGATATGGAGGGAGTCATGCAAGAAATTCCCAACACCGAGGGAATATTTATAGGAGCGAGACTTAAATGGCCATGTAGGAAAAGATAAGGAAGGATATGATAGAATACACGGAGGGTATGGTATAGGTGAACTAAACGAGATGGGGGAGAATATCCCTCGATGTTGCTTTGTCATATAACCTATCCATTGCAAATACACTCTTTAAGAAGAGGGATGAACACTTAATAACCTTTAAAAGTGGACTTCATAAAAGCCAAATAGACTTTTTTCTACTTAGGAATAATGAACGATCTATATGTAAGGATTGTAAGGTGATACCGTGAGAGTTTAACCTCACAACATAGGTTAATGGTTATGGATATTCATATCAAAAGATGGAGTAAAAGAACCGAACTTAATACACATCCAAAAACCAAGTGGTGGAACTTAAAAGGAGAGAAAATAACCTCATTCAAAAATAAGTTGATGGTAGAAGGAAATTGGAATTATGAAACGATAAATTACCATGTGGACTAATATAATGAGTCCATTAAGAAAGTGGCAAAAGATGTCTTAGAGTATCTAAAGGTAAAAGGCTATTAACAAAGGAAACATGGTGGTGGAATGAAACGTCTGCAAAAGCTATTAAAGAAAAACGAATGCATTTTAAAGCATGGCGAAGATTAGAAATAATGAAAACTATATGAACAATATAAGAATGCTAAAACGTTCTTAGAGAATAGTAAGTGAGGCTAAACTTAAAGCATATGATGAGCTCTATAATGTAATTAGGAACGAAGAAGGTGAAAGATGTGTTTAAACTTGCAAAGGTAAGAGAACAAGAGTAAGGACTTAGAGCATGTTAGGTGCATTAGAAGCGATGATCAAAGGGTATTAGTCAAAGACGCCGAGATCAAACAAAGGTGGAAATCTACTTCCAAAAATTGCTAAATGACAATGGCCCCGAGAATAGAGGAATTGAAAATACTATAAATCTAAATAACACCGGATATTATAGATATGAGCACGTAGGATTAAAATGTTTGAAGTAAAAGAGGCCTTGAGAAAGATGAAATCAGAAAGGCCATGGGGCTTGATGGTATACCAATAGAGGTTTGGAAGCATATGGGAGATATTGGGGTAGTTTGGTTGACCAAGTTGTTTAACAAGATTATAAAATCAAAGAAAATGCGATGAGTGGAGGAAAAGCTCTATTGTACCAATCTATAAGAATAAAGGAGACATTCAGAGCTGCACTAATTATCGAGGGATCAAACTTATGAGCCACACCATGAAACTTTTTGAAAGAGTCATTGAGAAGAGGCTACGACATGAAACAAGTGTATCGGAGAATCAGTTTGGTTTCATGCCAGGAGGTCTACCATGGAAGCTATTTTCTTACTAAGACAATTAGTAGAGAAATATAGGGAGAGGAGAAAAGACCTACACATGGTCTTTATTGACTTAGAGAAGGCTTATGATAGAGTCCCTAGAGAGTTAATATGGAGGGTGTTAGGTGTTAAAGGGGTTTCTGTGGGTATATAGACATAATTAAAGATATGTATGAGGGAGCAAGAATAAATGTTAAGACCACTAGTGGCGTGGCCCAGTGATTTTCCCCGTCCTTTGTCGGATTGCACCAAGGATCGGCATTAAGTCCATACCTTTTCACATTAGTTATGGATGAGTTAACAAAACATCCGCATGAGGAGATTCCCCTGGTGCATGCTATTTGCGAGACGATATAGTCCTACTTGATGAGACAAGGGAGGGTGTCAACATAAAGCTAGAGCTATGGAGAGAAGCGAAGAGAATCGAAAGGATTTAAAATTAGTAGAACTAAGACAGAATATATGGAATGTAATTTTAGCAAGGAGAGTAGGAGTGGAGCACCGGTCAAGATTGATAACCAAGAGGTCCCCATGAGAGACCACTTAGATACTTAGGATCATTGATCCATGAGAGTGGAGAGATTGAGAGGGAGCTTACCCACAGAATCCAAGCGGGTTGGAACAAATGGAGATGTGCATCGGGGGTTTTATGTGATCGGCGGGTGCCACTCAAACTAAAGGGAAAATTCTATAGGATGGCTATAAGGCCGGCCATGCTCTATGCATCGAGTGTTGGGCAGTTAAGGAACATCATACTCATAGGTCGAGTGTTGCGAGTAAATGAGGATGTTGAGATGGATGAGTGGTAAGACAAGAAAGGATAGAATTAGAAATGAAAATATTAGAAGAAATTTAGGGATAGCACCAATAGGTAACAAGATGAGGGAGATTAGACTTAGATGGTTTGGACATGTTCAAAGGAGGCCAACAATGGCACCAGTTAGAAGGAGTGAGGCAATACAAGTTGAAGGTTCTAAAAGGGCAAGGGGAAGGCCCAAAAGAACGTGGATAGAAGTGGTGAGGAAAGATTTAAAAACTTTGGGACTAAATGAAGCCATGGTATTTAATAGAGTGGAATGGAGGAATAAGATTCATGTGGCCGACCCCTAATTGGGATAAGGTCTTGATGATGATGATGATAGACATACTCTTGGGTTTAAGCATATTATGTCTCTTCATCTGAACACCCATACTGCTACCTGTTTTTCATTTACCAACACATACTATTTGGATAGTTAACCCAACTTTATCTTGATCATGTGAACCCTGCCGCACATGTCTGTTATACATAGTGGCATCTCTTGTGCATAGTGGAATTACTCATTGATCAGTATGTTACTTCAGTAGTTGAGTAGCCATTAGTTCTTCTGAATTCTATCTACATGGTTTATTTCCTAGTATGCCGTGATACTAAAACATATTTGCTTTGAGACGACTACCTTCTTTGGATCAAGATCTCAATACTAAGGAACTGCTTTGGGTTGTCAACATTGAAGCTCTTGTTTATGGACCCCCGGAAAGAGCTTTATGTTTGGTTGAGCCTTGTAAATCTAGAATTTTCAGTCACATTTCTCCCTGTTACATGGCCATGTAATTTAGACATGGAGAAATAGAATATCTAACAATCAGTTAAAATGATGGTATTTTCCATACACACCCTTGCTGTTGCAATGATGATATTGAAAAGCTAATTGTTTTTTTAATACAATGTAATGAAAGCACGATATAAGGAAGAAAAAACTTTATCCTAATGGCTAGAAATATATGTACAGGAAAAAGTGTTTGGCATTAGTGCTGCAATATGGTACAGGTGGTGTACGTGAACCTCTTCACTGAGATAGTTCATCTTGCCTAGCCCCAAGGGATCAACAATTCTGTCTGATGAAGTCATTTTTACCTATTAAGAGAGGACCTCTGTTGACCTTTTGTCAGTGTCTGTTCACAGTCCTCAGAATTTCTGTTAGATAATTCTGCCTTAGGTTGGTGATCTTTGGTTATGACTCATCCATGACAAGATTAGTGTTTTGCCAAATTGTTCAGATCATACTTACATGTGTCATGTGTATCTGATGAGAGATACAATATCAAATAAAAAGAAGTGTCAGGCCAGATTGCTACTGAATATGTGACTGGAGCTAGTATATGGTGTCTACACATTAAACAAACATACTTATTGATATGCAGATAGTACATATGGGGGACAGAAGTTGATCATAATTGCTCATCTTCATGTCTGCATCTTAGAGAGGTCATGCACCAGAAATCTTCTCCACTTGATGATCCTTGCAGCTATTTTCCTTGACCCCACATGGTTGGATTAGGAATTATGGAAACAGCGGTAGGAGAATCTTAACCAGCTGGAGGGTTAGCATTATTCAGTATTAGTAAAATTCAGAGGTATTAACACAACTAAGGTGTAGCTAACAAGATGAACATTTCGGATTGCCAACCATCTAGATCCCAGGTACTTTATCCTCCCCCATATTACATTTGCAGAGCTTATCAAAAGAAAAAATGAAGGAAGAAAAAGAAAAAGAAACGCATACATAGACATATGGTTTCCCTGTAGAAGCTCTTATCCAATTCCTAAACAACAGAAGGATAAAACAGACTTCAAGAAATATAACCCCTGATGCATCCCCAGCATAGGACAGATCATCCTTCTAAAAATTGGCGACTGCTTGCTATGTAGACATGTCACAGTATGAGATGAGAATAAGATTCCCTTTTGTAATTCCTGAAAAGGATTCTTTCCAATTTTAGCCTTTCGAAACCAATTAACTCCATGGTTTTGCAGAACTTGACCGAGCATGCTCACAAGCATATGTCTAGCAGTATTGGTTCTTTTTAGGCCATGAAATCAGGTTACAATCTGGTTGATAATAACCAAGTTGGATTTTCTATTGTACTTCCACACATAGGCCCCTGTGAAGAGAAGCATTCCATGTCAGTCTGGTAACTGATCCATTATTGTGTCCATGGTCCCAAAAGTACTCCGCTCCAACCCATATTTTTCCTTTTAATTTGGTAATGAAATTACTTGGACATTTTTTCATAAAAATTGTCAATCTGGCATCCAGTACTCACTAATCAGAGAATCTCCTGTCAACAGAAAATGTATATTCTAGGACTATTAATTTGATCATGTATATTTGAACTGGAACCCTTTTAAGAAAAACTCTATATCCTCAAAACAACCAGATGATGTGGCTTTCTAGGTTCCCTTTGCTTTTTTTTCTCTTTTTTCCCAAAGGGTTTCTCACTAGGCACTTTAAGATGTAATTTAAGGGGCCATAATAATGTCATGTTAGTTATTATATGATGTTATATTTCTTGCATTTGCTGTTATTAAGAAAGTAACTTTGACTTGCACTGGACTTGTGTTGCAGTGAATATAGTGCATCATTCTGCTCATTTCCAATATGGATGGGTTATTGGGAGCATTGGAGTTGGGCTAGTTTTGATTTTTGTGGCTGTACTAATCTTTACTCAGTGCAAACCATTCATCTGCTGCAACCGAGTCCCACGTAGTCACACGAAAGACCCTGAGAGTAAGACCCCTCATAAATTTCACATCCTCCAAAGGACGAGTTTCTGCTATGGTTCAGGGAGGTCCCTATGCTGCAAATATGCTGACGCAAAGCCTCCTACTGGGGATACTAGCAATCACCAAATAAATATTCCCAAAGGTTCTAATCTAACCAGAAGATTGCATAGAGCTTTAATATTGATTGTTGACTTTCTTCCGAATCTTTATGTCGTATATACTGTTTTTACAATGTTTTCTCTGACAGTCAGGGACAAAATGTTTTAGCTGAGACTCGTCTACAATTCTACATAATATCTGCTGCATTCTTATTTGTGAACGGCATAAGATTACTGTCTTGGCAATTTTCATGTCATTATGAAGTAGAACCATCTCAATACAGTCTTCTATCTTGAAATCCTGGTTGCAGTGTTGTAACCATAGCATTCCCTCACAATTTAATGGTGTTTCAACAGATGATATTTAGCTTCGAGTTGAAAACTTTTGCCATCTATAGCTGTGGAGTGGTGATACATGCATACTCTGCACCTTCGTGATTTGTGATGTAAAACTACAAACTTGATATAAACTTAAATTTATCACCTAAGGTTTTAGAGAATCAGTTGTTAGTAATTACATGGTTTGACAGACATTGCACATTTAGGTCATATGTCTTGGACATCCTGCATGGTTGGTTTCTAATTAGACAAGACGGGCATCTGTTATGAAAGTATATTGTATGCACATTTTCAGACAAGTAACAGTAATATGTAGCTCTATCCTGGTGTGTCTTGGCTGAAGATATCCAGACCAGATGAATGGAGTAAGTTATACCATTTAAAGTTAACATGTAATGGTCTATATTTGATTCTCAATTTTCTCCTGGATAATTATACTCATTGGTAAAAAGGCCCAAAAACAACTTTTGATATGGAATGGAAATTTTTCCTGTTACAAT
Organism: Warburgia ugandensis; assembly: GCA_035236585.1. Classification (NCBI taxonomy): domain Eukaryota; kingdom Viridiplantae; phylum Streptophyta; class Magnoliopsida; order Canellales; family Canellaceae; genus Warburgia; species Warburgia ugandensis. The sequence continues at coordinate 18,004,899 of CP141133.1, forward strand.
GGTTGAACCATAGTTACTAGACTAGGAAGCATGGAATGGTACAACCATCCTGATACAACCTCGTCATATGCTTTTACGTTTCAAAAGATCGTACAAACCTAATTCATAAAGACCGCTATACATGAAACTATCATGTCAGGCCTTTGGCCTATTTGTATGCCAAACTATCAGTTTCTTGGCCTATTTATATGCCAAACTATCAGTTTCTTAAACTAACATTACAAGATCATTGGAACCTGATAGAATCTTTAATTCGAATTCAATTTCACAAGACTACAACACAGAGTTTCAATTACACTCAGAAAGAAAAAAGATGGAGAACTCTGTAGGTTCTGCTCTGTATACTATGTTCTGGAATTTTACCATGCTGGAATGCTTTTCTATCTCTTACAACTTCTAGCTTTCGAGGAGCTAGAACCTCCACTTCATTGCTTCAAACAATCCTCCTTTCTTTCTTCTCTCCTTCCCTTTATATTCCCTTCTCTCCATACGTAACTGTATATTCCCTTCTCTCCATACGTAACTGCCTTTTCTTTCTCTCTAACTGATGTAACTGCCCTTAACAGAAGTAAACTTATGTAAAACTGAACGCTGTTTACACTTTGTCCTTTTCTCTTCTGGTATAATACTGGCTGAATCTGCCTTCCTGAGGTTCAGTTGATGTAACAATAACACCCACACCCCCCCCCCCCATAACAGTGCCACCTTGTCCTCAAGGTGGAAATCAGGGAATTGCTTGTGAATGTCTTCCAATGGTTCCCAAGTGTTGTCAGGCAGGCTCCAGACCCTCTTTGCCAAAGTCTTTTTTTTTATATTTGTGAATGTAATCCTCTTATCTAGAACCAACCCCCAGGACCATGTCTGCTCCACCAGGGTTGAATGGGTAGAAATCTTGAACCACCGTGATCCCCGGCAGATTCAAGTTTATCTGCCTATAGATGTCTTGCCCCTTGCTGCAGTGATAGTCCCCCACTTGTACTCCGAATCGATTTGATCGATCCACTGTCAAATGGAGTTTTTTGACTAGTGGGCTGGAGATGAAGTTGTGGGAAGCTCCATTGTCCATCCAGACTATCACCTCCCTCTTTCCGATCAGTCCCTTGAGTTTCATTGCACCTCCTGTCATGAAACCTGAAATGGACTTTAGGAATAACTCAAGAGGTTGGTTATCCCTTATCCTGTTGTTGTCCCTATCTGCCGGAGTGATTTCCATCTCATCGTCTTCGTCGTTGGCTAGGAGCAGCCTTTGCAACTGTCAATTTTTACATCAGTGGTCTCGTGGATATTTCTCACCACATCTATAACATAATCCTTGGGATCTCCTTTGTTGTAACTCAGCATCTGTGAGTTTCCTTAAGGGTTCTCTTTTTCCAGCAGGTTGTATGCTAGCATTCTTTTCTTGATTGGTTTTCGTATGGAAACCCTTGCTTCTCTCATGGCTGGGGAAGAAGATGGGTGATTTACCAAAATGCCCCTGCGAAGATACTCCCATCAACCCTCCCTTCGATTGGACATGGATGGGTCCAATCATTCTTGAGCCAGTATCCTGTCTAATTGGATGGGCCTTTATTCGGTCCAACGCCATGTTCTTCTCTTCTATTTTGTGGGCTAAATCCATAAGCCTATATAAAGATGCAGGCCTGAATAATTTTATTTCGGCCTTGATATCTTCCCGGAGCCCATTCAAGAAGGCTTCTTTCAATAGATCGTCGGAAAGATCACTCAGGTGACTGGAGAGAAGCTCAAACGACCGAAGATACTCGGAGAGACTTCCGGTCTGCCTCAAAGCCAGAAAAGATTCATAATCGTCATCCCATTGAGAAGATCGGAAACAATGCAGCAAAGATGACCTAAAAGAACCCCATGATCAAAAGGGATTTCTTGATTCCGTCTGCAAAAACCAGTGGAGAGCATCTCCCTCCATGCAAATGGCTGTTGCTGGTATCTTCTCCTTATCGGATATGTGGTTGACCTGAAAATATCGTTCAGCTCGACATAACCAACCATAGGGATCTTGGCCATCGAACACTGGCAATTCCAGTCTCCTCCCTTGAAACTCATGACGGTGATGATCCCTCGACAAGAAGGAACTCTGTCTATGACTATCTAAGGGTTCTTCCCGTTTCGTATTCCAATGCCGATCTTGACATTTCTTCGGCGTTTCTTGATTCTGAATTCTTGATTCTTGATCCATTCTCTTATTTCTACAAGATATTCCCCGAATGCAATTACATTTGTTTGTAATCTCCCCATGTCTTCCCTCAAGTCTCCTATCTCCCTTCTCACGCCCTCCAATTCTTTCTCCATGCTTTTTGTCCTTTCCATCCTGGTTCTAACCATTCCCTGGTTCGAACCGGCTCTGATACCCATTGATAGAAATCTTCAATGGTATTCCACTTCAACAAATTACAACACTGATTTACTAGTACACTTAGAAAGGAAAAATACAAAACTTTGTAGGTTCTACTATGAATACAAAGTATGGACTAATACAATACTGGGATGCTTGTCTAACTTTCACAAATTCTAGCTTTCGAGGAGCTAGAGCCTCCACTTCAGTTCTTCCAATTACCCTCCCCCCACTTCTCTTCTCCTATCCCTTCTTATGTCTCTTCCTTCCCTACCTAACCACTTCTTGAAATATCCAACTGACTTAACTCCTTTTTGAATGCTCCAATAGATTAAGTGCTTCTACAGCTGGTAAACCACTTCTCTTTAGGTTCTGTTGATGTAACAATACCCCCCCTTAATTCCAAAAGATTAGAATACGGAATTTCAATTCCACTCAGAAAGAAAGAATGCAGAACTCTGTAGGTTCTGCTGTATACAAGATTCTATGATTATACTGTTCTGTATACAAGGTTCTATGATTACAATTCTCTAGCTTTCGAGGAGCTAGAACCTCCACTCAATCCTTCAATCATCCTCTCCTCTTTCCTCCTCCTCCCCTCTTATCTCCCTTTCCATAACTGTTTTTTTGACATATCTAAACAGATGTAACTGCCTCTAACTAATGTAACAGATTTACTGAATTCTGTTTATTCTTTGTCTTTACTTCTTCTTGTATAATACTTGCCAAACCTTCCTTCTTTAGCCTCATTTGATGTTACAATACCCGCCCCTAACAGAGGCACCTTGTCCTCAAGGTGGAATTTAAGTAATTGCCTGTGAATGCTTTTCAATGGTTCCCAAAGTTGTCATGGTTTGGAATATTTTACCACTGAATGAGGACTTCTGTTTGTCCATAAGGAAACTGTCTAATATTTTGGATTGCAACAGGGTATGCTTTAACTTCCAGTTCTTCTGCCAAAACTAGTGGTATTGGTTGAAGCATCATTGTTGGCCTTCAAGCTGGCTTAAGCCTTTTCTTCTTCTTGACCCATAGCATAGGATTCAAAAAAAAACTTTTGTTGGATCTAATGAAGTCTGATTTCAGCAGTTCATTTATGATCTTCTCAATATCATCTTTTTGTGCATGCGAATATCTATATGGCCTACTGTGAGGAGGTTGAGTTCCTTCGACCAGCCTCATGACATGATCATGAGCACGGGCAACTGACAATCCCATAGGCATAGAATAATATAGAGTTGGATCTCCCTTCAAGATGATCTGTTGTCTATCCATTCTGAAACGCATAGTTAACTCCTGGAAATTTGCAAAAATCTCCCCTAATGTTTGCAACCATGCTATTCCCAAGATGATACCTGCTCCTCCTAAGTCGACTGGGAAGAAGTCTTGAGCCACTTGGATACTGGCCAGATCTAGGCTTAATTGTCTGCAAATGCCTTCCCTTTTGATGCAATGTTCGTCGACCAATCGTACCCCAAATTGCCTAGATTGATCCATGTCCAACCGAAGCTCTTGGACGAGGTGGTGGGATATGAAATTGTGGGAGGCCCCACTGTCAATCAAAACCACTACCCCTCTCCCTCCGATCGAACCCCTTACCTTCATAGTACCATCGGATGTGAACCCTGGTGTGAACCCTGAAACGGAGTTCAGGGATAACTCCAATGGTTGGTTATCCCCTTCTCGTGCGTCGTCCCTTACCGTGCTAGGTGCTGAAATGGGTTCCCGATCATCTGATTCTTTGTCGGCAAGGATCAAGATTTGCAACTGATGGTTCTTGCAACGGTGGCCGGGTTGGTACTTTTCATCGCACTTATTTCATAATCTGAGGGATCTTCTTTGTTGCAGCTCGAAATTGGTGAGTTTTTTGAGATTTTTCCTTTTTCCGACATGCTGTTCATTGGATGACTTTTCCCCATCGTTTTTGGGTCGAAAAACCCTAGCCCGATCAGTTCTGGGGAAGACTACAGGCAAATTACGAATTTGCCCCTGCAAACCCCCTTCAGTTGATGCGTTCTTGGAATGGGCCTGGAAAAGCCTAGAAGTTCTTGGCCCACCCTCATATCTTCCTGGACGAGGCCTTATCTATTCTAAGGCCCGATTCTTCTCTTCAACCTTGTGGGCTAGCTCCATGAGCCCAGACAAAGAATCAGGTTGAAATAACTTCACCTCGGCCTTTATCTCGTCCTGGAGCCCATTCAAGAAGGCTCTCTTCAGCAGGTCATCAGAGAGATCCCCCATCTGGCCGGATATCATCTCGAACGCTCGGAGGTACTCTTCCACACTGCCGTTCTGCTTCAAAGCCAGCAGGGCTTCGTAATCGTCTTCAGCTTGGGACGATCGAAAACGGCGAAGAAGAGATGCCCTAAACGATCCCCATGACTGGAAAGGAGATCGATTTTCTGCCCACAAGAACCAGTGGAGGGCATCTCCTTCCAAGCACACGGAAACTGCCGTAATCCTCTCCTCGTTGTGGATTCCATTCACTTGGAAGTATCGCTTTGCTTGGCAGAGCCACCTATAGGGTTCGTGTCCATCAAACATTGGTAAATCCAGTTGTCTTCCTTGCCATTCTTGACGGTGAGGGTTTCCCGAAGGATAGGGCCTACTTCTGGGGTGTTCAAAAAGTTTCCCCATTTCTTGACTTTGATGAACACTCCTACGTTCTTCCAGCGATTCACGATTCTTGATCCATTCTCTAATCTCCACCAAGTAATCCCCAAAAGCACTCACATTGGTTTGTAATCTTCCAAGATGCTCCCTTACCTCTCCTATCTCCCCCTTGACTTCTTCCATCTCCTTCTCCATACTCTCAGCTCTTTCCATCCTGGTTCTAACCATCCCCTGGTTCGAACCGGCTCTGATACCACTGATAGATTCTTTAAATCAAATTCCTTTTCACGTGATTACAACACAGAGTTTCAATTACACTCAGAAAGAAAAAAAAATGCAGAACTCTGTAGGTTCTGCTCTGTATACTATGTTCTGGAATTGTACAATGCTGGAATCCTTTTCTATCTCTTACAACTTCTAGCTTTCGAGGAGCTAGAGCCTCCACTTCATTCCTTCAAACAATCCTCCTTTCTTTCTTCTCTCCTTCCCTTTATATTCCCTTCTCTCCATACGTAACTGCCTTTTCTTTCTCTCTAACTGATGTAACTGCCCTTAACAGAAGTAAACTAATGTAAAACTGAATGCTGTTTACACTTTGTCCTTTTCTCTTCTGGTATAATACTGGCTGAATTTGCCTTCCTTAGGTTCAGTTGATGTAACAGAACCCAAAACCTAATAGTGTTGAGCAATACGGAGTTCCACTAAAGAAATGAGATTTCAAGTGTAATATACTATTGCGAAAGATATAAATGAAGCATCATTAGCTAAGAGGTCATCTTAATATCTTTTGCTAGTTCTATAACTTGGAGAATTCAGATGAATAACCACATATATAGCACTATTAGATGATAAATTACAATTTGAAAGTTCGTTGATTTCTTGACATAGGAATGGGATTTCCTAAATTCTCATAAGAAGTTTTAAACTTCTATTTCTTGAAACTTGGAAATGGGTAGAGATAGCATTTTCAAAAGTGTGATGAAATTGGGAAAACTTCTGGATAACTATTGAGCTGAGACATGCATTGAATGTATGTTCAGAAATATATGTATTATTAGTGCTAGAATATCCAAGAACACTCGTTCTGAGGGCATGGTGGCTGCAATTAAGTCAATCTATCCGTTTTTCTTTTCCTTTTCATTTCATTTTTGGTCTAAAGGCACTTAGATCGTGAAGTTTATGTTGTTTTATGTTGTATGTTTTCCATAGCTGCTGTATGACAGTTTTCAACAGAACCGCCCCTTGCTGTTTCTAAAATATATGTTATCATGTAATCCTATATGATATCAGTGTTGTTGGTGTTTCCATAGTTGCCATTGTAATTCTTTTTGCTGCTGTTTTAATACCATCATTTTAATCATCAATAATAATGATGACAACAATCTCAGTTATGATGGCGCAAGTATTTATGTACAAGTATGTGCTTTTTGTAGTGGAGAAATAACATCTAAAAAAAGTTCTTTCTCACTGTTCATATAAGCTATGCTGTAGACATGGATATGTGTGTCAATGCTACTAATGAAAGTGAGATTTCAAATGCAGGAACCTGTTAGTGATTTGCTTTCTAGTTCTTTGCTTCTATCCACAAAGAGAAAAACTACCTGTAAGATCCAATTAATCAACTTTTTCAGAATTATTTGCTGTCACTGAAAGTATATTCCTAAGGACCTATACAAATATTAGGTTATAAATGAATTGAACCTTTTGGAACTTTGTCAAATTACTACAAGATCCATTAAAACTTTGTATATATTATAGTTAATGATAACTCTGACATACAAGAAAATAAGAAATTGGCTTTTTATCCAAATGATTGTACCATTGTGCGCAAAGGTCTTCTCCTACAGAGGATCAAGGAACCTATACTGTGCTACATCAGGTGTTTGAGGCTTCTCGTGGGTGCGTGTTTCGTGCATTCAAAAGAAAAATTGTGTAAACCTGCAGACATGCATATTCAAGTGTTGAAAGCATACAGTCTGGAAAATGATTTGTTCTTGTTGTGTACACAATTTTGATAGTGCTAATGAGCTTGGACATAATTTCATGTCATTCTTCTTAACAACCATCTTACAATCTTCCGTCTATCTGTGCAATTTGCTTTTATTGGCTTATGACTGTTGAACCGTTTCCTTACTGGTCTTCCCTTTTTTCCTTTTAACTCTAGATGTTGCAAAATTAATGTTCACTCTTACCTTATGCAGCTGTGGTGACTGATGTGTATGACATAGAGAAGCCTGTTGTTTTCACATACGAAGACATTCTTTATTCAACTGATGGTTTCTCTGATTCAAATCTGCTTGGTCATGGAACATATGGTTCTGTATACTACGGAATTCTTCGGGACCAGGTTTGCAGCTACATCTATTTTGATGCTTTTTGAATTATATTGAAATTGGTTCTTCTGTGTTTACTTCACATCTGTTTCATATTTACTGTTTTTTATTTTGAGACTGTAAACAGGTTTCTGTCTCTATTTATAGTGAGATTTTCATATTGTTGTAGTTTTTAACTTGTTAATCTTCCTGAAGAGCTATTGGGACTGACAAGGAATCTGTCAGACAGAATCTCCAGCTTGGCATCAACTATTGCCTCAGATTTACTAAGCTTAAACACGTCTAATCAACATCAGAAAATCTTTAGAGTGTTTTTTTATCTTTCACATGTAATTAATGACCTTTCATCCTTTTAGGAGGTTGCCATAAAAAGAATGACTGCAACAAAAACTAAGGAATTCATGGCCGAAATGAAAGTCCTCTGCAGAGTTCATCATGTGAATCTGGTATGTTCAAGCTTCCAAAGTGGCTTCTTTCCTAAAGCTTTACTTTTCCATAGATATCAGATTATGATTCTGAGGTTGAATTTATTTTGTCAAGGTAGAATTGATTGGTTATGCTGCCAGCGATGATGAACTCTTCCTTATTTATGAGTATGCTCAAAAAGGTTCACTTAGAAGTCATCTACATGATCCTCAAAACAAGGGTAAAATAATATTTAACACTTATTTTGCTGTCCTTTACTAAATCGAGACATTACTTTATGCTTCAATGTTGATCATGGAGACTTTTTTGAAAATACATCTGCAATTAACTCACAAGGAAATGAACCTCCTCTTTTATTCGTTTTCTAGATATTTCGTGGTTCCATTAGTTATTAAGGTGAATTAACTTCGTCAACATGAAACTGACTTGACATCATCACAACAAGGAAGACGTGCTATTACCAAACTCAGTCAACATGATAACTGATTTAAACTTTCATGGAAAACAGAGGAGGAGCTGCATAGAATTCTCTGACAAATTTACAAATTTAGAGTATGTCATGTTAAGTGCCTCCATGTCATAGTTATATTAACTGACAATGCAACTTACAAGCCTCTACATAATCATGAGAAAACAGATAACATTCTAACTAGACAATAAAGGAAATTGTTCGTGCTCCTGCATCTTTAGAACATTATTGAGCTTATGCAGATCATGGGTAACGCTCAAAACAGTCAGCAGAGTATCTGTATGGAGATGCTAAAATATGATATTTCTTATGTGCAAATTCTAGAAGTCCTTGTGTAAAGAGAATGGTGGCAACTTCGATCCAACTCATTTCCCATTAAAGACTGAATACTGAAAATTTGATAGACGAGGGAAATTGGTACCAAAGAATACAATCTCAAGTACATGACATGATAATACTAATATGGCTTCTGGTGCAGCCATCGTAGGGAATGAAAATTCCCAGAACCAATGTTCAAACAGAAAACAGGAAGAAGTTCTAGTGCTATTGTATAAGATAAACGGGGATAAAATTTCTAATTCTGGTAATTGAGCCCAAACTTCATGTCAAAGAAATAAAAGTTGGGAACAGACTGGAACTGATGGATTGGATACCCTAGATCAGGACAGACCTGTTCATTCAGTAGTAGATAATAAACTTGAAATTAAAGTATAATTTCTATCTAAAATTCTTATACATTCCTTATCCAAACAGTATGAAATCCCTGTTATATTTATCAACATACATAAATACAGATGGACACATATACTACGAAGGAATTCTAAATAAACGATCCATATGAGAGCATTTGGATATAATTTTTTCTGGAGCCCACTTTTGCATGAACCAACTTATTCATGTGATTGCTTCAACTCAACTTTTTAGATGCTTGGATCATCCAATCACCATGCTGTTTAATTTATTAGACATCCAATGCAGGAGCAATCACATGAATGGGCTGGATCATGCAAAGGTGGGCTCTAGAAGAAGTGGTTCCTAAATGCTCTCATGTGGAGCATCTATTCAGCATTCCTCCATACTATATATTAATGTCTGCTAAACCCTCTCAGAAATTAACTTGTCTGACTAAACACAATTGGAAACTCCTACCAGAAATCAAATCTGAAGACAAACTCCTTTGGACAGTCAAGTTTGTGCCACCAATCCCTACTAAAATTCATACTAAGATTGCTCTTGAAATCTATTAATATGGCTTTCTACTTTTGCATAATGGATCTGTTGTTAATTGTTTTCCGTAAGTGCACGGGCTATTGTAGTACAACTTATGCAAGTATGGGTCGATCCCATAGGGACTCAACTTAATAAAAATGGAGTTTAAATAAAATTTAATTACTAACTAATTGAAAGAAATAACAGAAATTAAATAACAGTGAACATCAAAATTCAGATTTATTGTATTAATCAACATTACACAATTCCAAGTTCAAAAAGACAGAAAATTGAACTAAATAACAATTAAAATTAACTTCCCTAGCTTGATTAGGGCAATTTTTTTTCAAATATGGTCTCATTAGAGTGTATCAGCCTTCATCAATCTCTCACTCATACCTTTGATTAAATATTCAATGGCTGGATTGTTCAGATTTTCCAAAATTTTGATGAACAGAAAACAGTGAACAATTTTTTTTTGATAAATAGAAAATTGTGAACAAAAAATGAACGAGCAAGATAGGATCCTGGGACTAGAACAACAAGAGGAATCTGACAAGGAAAAACAGGAAAGGTGAGAAATTGGGAAACGGCAGATGGGGATGACAAGGGAAGAAGTGGAATAACAGAAAACAGGGACGATGAACAGAGAGTGAGGGAGAGATAGGGGACGGAGATGGCTACGGTCTTCGGGCTTTGCCCCTGCTATTGTGTGTGATTCGGGTCTTCCCAACGATGACGATACAAAGAGAAAGAGAGGCAGTGGAGCTGGGATTGAGTGAGAAAGATAGAGGTAGAGGCAAGGGAGATAAGAAAGAGGTGGGTGTGGGAAGAAGAAGAAGAAGAGAATAGCGGGAGACAGAGAGACTTCGTTAGAGCCGGCCGGCAAAGGGGAAGCCTAGAAGAAATTCAGGTCTTTATGCTATCTTGTGCCGCTGCCTCCAGTGCCTCCTCCTCCTTTTTTATAACGTCCCAAAGTCTCCTCTTTTCAAGCATTACTTTCCTTTACCATCCTTAAAACACATCTTACCAATCCCATTAAAGAGAATGATATCTCCCACTTGCTGTCTTTCTCAAAACTAGACGTCACCTACTCCTTGTGCTTTCCTCTCTTTAACAATGACGTTGTACACCAACAGCTCTTCATCCCCTTCTTCCTTATCTCTTTTTCTTTTGATATTGTCATGTAAGTATGGAATGACCCATCTCTCTCCTTTAGGAACTTCCCTTTCCTTCTTCAAAGTTTTCCCTCTTCAAAGAATTCCTCATTTCTTATGGGTTCTCCTTTCTTAATAAGATACTATCTCATCTTGCCCTGTAATGCTTTTGTAGGATAATCTCACATTCTTAAATTTGATTTTAGCTCTTCTCAATTTGATTGATTCGCTAAACATAAGACTAAATTAGAATAATCTTAACCGTACATTACACATCTGATTAGCTATGACCATCATCTGACCGTTAAATTTTACAAATCAATGGTTGGATGGTCAATTGGAACTATAATTCATATTTTATCTAAAAATTGCAATTTTGATTGGTTAGATGATCTAATTAAATGCTAAATTTATGATATTTTGGCTAAAATTGAACACTTAATAGTTCTTAATGGTATTGTCTTCAGCTCTATCTATGCTCAAAGTCTTGTAGAGGCTAGAATTGTGGGTCAACTGCTGTTTGTCATGATCAGTGGGCCTTCTTGAGATTCAATTGTCATCAAGTTTGAGCTTGATGCACTTCTACTGTCTCATCATAAAAAGGGCGGCCCGGGGAACAAAGCTCCCTCGGATACAAGGTCCGGGGAAGGGGTGGACCACAAGGGTCTATAGTATGCAGCCTTAATTTTCATTTTTGATAGTGGATGTTTCCATGCCTTGAACATCTGGCCTCTAGGTCACATGACAATAACTATACTGTTGCGCCAAGGCTCCCTTTCTAGAGGATGTTTCCATGCACTTCAACCCACAATTTAGTTGCCACATATATGTTGATTCATGTGCTCAACATCTACGTGTGTATATTTATCTTCTTCTCATATTTGCCTGTGACAATTGCATATTCAGGTCATACAGCCCTTTCTTGGATTGCTAGAGTTCAAATTGCAGTTGATTCTGCTAGAGGTTTAGAATACATCCATGAGCACACCAAAGCTCATTATGTTCATCGTGACATCAAAACAAGCAACATCTTACTTGATAGTGCCTTCAGAGCAAAGGTTTATCTGAATTTTGGTTCGTTAAGTAGTTGCATTTTATCCATCTGCTGACTAAGTTGATCTATTCTTTATGTGTAGATTTCAGATTTTGGACTGGCAAAGCTTATTGGAAAAACCGGTGAAGGAGGAGAAGCTTCTACTACAAGAGTTGTAGGAACTTTTGGGTATTTAGCTCCTGAGTAAGTTGATCTAGAACTCATTGAGGTTTAAACCTAGTTCTTCCTAGAGCTAGCTATCATTGACTCCTTAATTGTTGGATTCTTCTCAGATACTTGAGTGATGGCCTAGCCTCCATAAAGAGCGACGTATATGCATTTGGTGTTGTTCTTTTTGAACTGATATCAGGGAAGGAGGCAATAACAAGAACAGAAGGCAAGATGTTGTCCAATCCTGAGAGGCGCTCACTGGCGTCCATTGTAAGATCCATATGAACATTCACCATTCTCATTTAAAGATTTAAGAATTGCCTTTTCTTCTTTATGAGTCGCCATTTCTAACTGGATGAAATTTCAGATGTTAGCAGCTCTTAGGAGTAGCCCAAGTTCCATGAGTATGGGGACACTGCAAGAATGCATTGATCCTAATTTGATGGATTTGTATCCTCATGATTGTGTATACAAGGTGAGCATTTCTGTGTACGCTGTTTTATATTATTATTAATTTGGTAACCTATGGTCAGCTTTCGCCTAGTTAGGACGAAAAAGTGTGCAGCCTGAGGTCTGCAGAAGTGAAAACATCGCTTTTCTCCTGGTAAAGCAGTAAAGATCTAGGACTTGCAGATGAATATGTTGTGGGGGCATCACTCAGCATTTTAGAAACTTGCTCAAGGACCCCTGTTCAACAAGTATGCAACCTAGTGTTGAAGAATTCTTAATCTGATTAGCATTGTGTCGTGTCTGCTCAAATTGTTAGTTCTCAGAAACAATGTAGAGAAGAATAGCGAATATGCCAAGATGAACTTGGTTTTATAATATCTTATGATTGGTGATAAGGGCCGGTGCATCTAGTTTTATAGGAACGACATTACTATACGATCTGTCCATGTCCTGCATATACTTGGCCTGATGGAGGCATTTTATGGTTTTTGTGAAAGACTGCTACGAAAGGCAAACAGCAATTTCAGATTGAAGTTCCTAAGAGAATTTGCATCAACTTCTGGTTTTACTCTGCAGCATGTTCTCACCTCGTATTACTATTCTATTATTAAGAATCATAAGAATATTGACAGCCTAGAGGATACTGAAAGCCAGGGCAGATGATACAGTCTTTCCACCACAGATTCATGGCAAACAAGCAGAGTATAGAATTCTTAGCCCATTTATGAAATCTGATTATACTGACCTTTGGTCTCCTGTTTGTTGTGAAGATGGCCATGCTGGCAAAACAATGCGTGGACAACGATGCAATATTAAGGCCAGACATGAGGGAAGTCGTGATTACTTTATCGCAGATTCTCTTATCCTCTGTGGAGTGGGAAGCTACCCTCGCTGGGAACAGCCAAGTTTTCAGTGGCCTTGTACAAGGAAGATGAATCGTTTCCTTTTCTGCAATCTTCCTTTTTCATCTTTTTAACCGTGTACAGTAGCAAAGGTGGTCCCCTCATAGTAGCATCTTTGCTGCCAGAAAAGGTTGTTTTCTAAGTTTCTGTTCTTTTGTGCCGAGAAAGATTTGGTGTACTATATGTTGTGTAGTAGTTATGCAAAAAGAAAGGTGTTGCTCTTGATTCATGTAAACCGAAAAGCTTGGTCAACAGTTTCTGCATTTCTAGGTGCACAATCTTATATTAAAATAAGTTGCAGTAAAATATCATTTTTCTAGATATCTGTTGTATGAGAGAAAAGATAACTAATTCATATTGTACGCCACTGACATTCTGTTGATAGCTATTTCATTCTATTGTTTTGAATGCAATTCATGGTTCAGCTGTTTATATACATTTGCTCTCTCTCTCTCTCTCTCTCTCTCTTTCTGAGCATTTGCTTCTTCCAGAAACAAACTCTTATGTTCACACCACAGAACATTTCCTGATTTCATCTGTCCCCATCCAACCTATGATCGAGTGATGAATCCAATACGCCGTGTTACCGGGGTCATTGCAGTTAATAGTGAACATTAAAATGGGTGCCAGCTTTTGCATTAGCTGCTTAAAGAACCAAATACCATGGCTGCTACAGAATGAGAATTGACAAGCAAATCCAATTAGATTGCACTTGCAAAACTGTAGCCGTAGGTTTAAAGTTGGATGAGTGTTGGCTGCTATGGATTTTCTTTGATTCCTTTTGGAAGAAGACATCATTTGGCTCTTACTTTTGACTTTTGAGAATGGGTGGGGGGGGGGGCTTAAATGTGGGCGGCATCTGCATTCACATTAGCATAATTCACCTTGTAACTGTTCATTGAAAATATGCTTGCCTTGTAATGCTTTCAAGTCCGCATATCATTTCAATGTCTTGTTCAGCCAACTGCCTGAAGAATCAGTAGATGAACAGGGAAACAATGAATATCAGACGTCTCTAAGATCAAATTTTCAAGAAATAGAAGAACAGATTCTCCATCTGTGACAATGATCTTCAAACTCGGCAATGATCTTCAGTGGCCATGAACTAAGGACGAGCCCGTTGTTAAGCTTGATCAACTCCATTAGCTCCAGTTTAGTAGAATAGTGGTTCTACATACTGGTGCATCTGTGACATTGTTAGATCACAAGGATCAATAGTACGCATCTTTATCTTGCATTTTGCTAGAGGCTATTTTCATGCCTTGAACCTGTGACCTCAGATCACATTACGACAACTCTATTGTTGCACCAAAGCTTCCACACAGCCAGTTAATCTGCGGCACCCCACTCTTTCCACAAAAGGCCTCGCCTTCTTGTCTCTCAAACTGGGAGATGTCATAGCCCAAAAAACTGATGACTGTCGGATCACAGTTTCCAAAAAATTCTGTTCTGCTGTTGAATGAGGGCTTGTTACACTGAATACCCATGTTGTGACGCCCTATATTAGCATTCTTCATGGATGTTGTCTAGACGAAGACCTTGATAGCATTCTTAATAATCCAATTTGTAAAGCCAATTAGTTATTGTAGTGCATAATTTACACGTCTTTTTATGGAGCTGGTTAAAACGGTAAAAACAAATTTGAAAGAACATGGCCTCGAAGCTGCATTTTGGTTGCAATTTCTTCTACAAAGATGACATCTGATAGGCTATATTTTCATATCTTATCGTATGTTTCTTTTCATTCTCATAACAAATGAACAATGAGACAGGTTTCAAAAGGGAGGCGAGACGATTCCTTCTCACTTCGCAGATCACAAATTTTGAGATGGTACAGGCGAAAATAAGAGCTATCCTAGCAACAATGCAGGGAGGACACGGAAGAAAAGAGTTGGGAAAAGTATCAAACGGTAGCATTGAACTGATAGTAATTGTCGAGGATGATAAAATGAATATCACTAACACAAAAGTTCCACTATAAGCCCAACCAAACAGTCATTTTGAATAGTCACCAATACCTGGAGATGCCAATTGGTAGGTCATGTTGTATCTCTGCAATTGCATGAATTGGATTATATAAGCCTTGGCGATTGGCCCTTAGACGTAATGAAACTTAATTCATTCCCTGATTCTTCTTAATGTTTAATACACACACATAATCTCCTTGAACCCATGACAACCACAGGCGATGGCCTCTTCTCCATTCCATAAGCAATTAAACACTTGGGGAAAAAAAGGGCGGCCCTGGTGCAGGAAGCTCCTGCGTATGGGGGTTTGGAAAAGGGGAGGACCACAAGGTCAATTGTACACAGCCTTATCTTGCATTTTGCAAGAGGTTGTTTCCACGCCTTGAACCTGTGACCTCCAAGTCACACGACGACAACTCTACCGTCTGGCCAAGACTCCCCTTCAATTAAACACTTGGGACAGTTACAAAATTTTTGAGGTAAGCAAAATATTAAGGAAAAAAGAAGAAATTCAAATGATGCATGCCCTATGTTACACTCTTCAAAAAGTCCCTGTTAATTGTGTAGCTATCCCAATTTTCATTTAAACTTTTCTAAATGCAACTCCAATCACGAGAATTATGCCTAATCTCTCTAATTATCAAATATTATTAAAGAGATTAGAGAGAAGGGGAACCTTGGTGCAATAGTAGTGTTGTTGTTGTGTGACCTTAAGGTCACGGGTTTGAGGTGAATATTATTAAGGAGATTAGAGAAAAGGGAAACCTTGGCACAACGGTAGAGCTGTCGTCGTGTGACCTTGAGGTCACAGGTTTGAGGTGTGGAAACAGCTTCTTGCAGGTAAGGCTGCGTACTAGCCTCTTTCCTAGACCCTGTATACGCGTTAGCTTTGTGCTCCAGGCTATTCTCTTTTTTTTTTGTGAAGAAATTAGAGATTTACCTTCTTTACATGTTTGGGTTTATACTATATATATGTGTATATATGTGTGTGTACATGTATGTATGTATATACGAAGAGAGAGAGAGAGATGAGAGATTTTCTCCTTCCGACTATGAGAAACAATTATACCCAATGTGGCCTAGTAACTATACACTCTTTAAAAGTTTTCCGTTTGATGGTCAGGGATCCGAAACTGCACACTTACATGCTACCATTGTGTAGGGTGAGTAAGCTGTCAAAATGACAGAAAAGTAAAGCATTGCTCGACGGCGTCGTGTTCGCTGCGGGATCCGTGACTGCACCCCTGGTTAGCTCACAAGCAGGCAAGGCATTTCTAAACACGGTCCCTGGAGAGGTCCTCTTGGCTTGTTTGGTCGCAGTTAAGTATAATTGCCATCCACTAGCATGAACATAACATAGATTTCATAGCAAACCCATGACAGAGGAAGAGGCCCTTTTTGGGCCACTAGGGTAGAACGCTTTAGCGCAAAGAGAACTCTTTAGCTAGATTCCAATTCCAGACCTCTTGTAACAAGATTGAAGACTGCTGGACACCATGCTACAAGCTGTCATGTATTTCAAAGCTTGTTTTAGCTATAATAGAGCATCAATTATATTATAATAATTAACAGAGATGATTTGATGAGGGAATTGCAGACAAAATAATGGATGCATGCAGCTGAAAAAGAGGCTTTTGTAGCCACCTCCAAGGCACTAGCGGCGGCCGTCACTAAAAGGTATACAACCGATCTTACATTACATCTGTTACAAATGCAGTGCCTACACATGCAGCACAGCTAAAAGCAAATGTGGCACCGATGGTCTGATTGAAAACTGTTTATCTTCTGCTACTCCAACAATCTTCTTTGTTCCATTCGTTTGGCAATTGGCAGCAATACAATGGTCCATTTTTTCACCACAGGATGATATTAGTTAGGATCATCCACTTGAGGAGAATTTGGTGCATAGATGTGAACGAGTACTTTCGCTGCATGTAATGATCGACCCGAACAGCCACGTCACAAAAGCTCATACATAAGAACTCATATTGACCTTTTAATGATATCTGTAGGTATAAAGGTACAAGAGCAGCTAAACCATAACTGGGATGCACACTAAATGATCCTAGCATATATTGTTCAAAGGTGTAGAATGAGTGAATCAAAACTTTTAAAAACATTAATGTAGAAATCTCGTGATATCAGAAGGTTTGAATCTTCTGGTGCGTGGGAGTTTCCATGCATAAACTAAGACAGACCGAACCCAAGGATGGATTTTATGGACCTCCAGAAATGAGGCAATTCAACACTTTCTGCTGAGCATGAGGATCCTTTACATGTAGTAGCATCATATAATATAATATGCAAGCTAAGATTTGTTAGATTTTGGATGTGTGTGTCTATATATATATATATATATATATATATATATATATATATATATATATATATATATATATTGTATATTATATGTTATCGTATAGGTTTGGCTTACATTAAAGTGATCTAATCAGTTTTAAGGTTAAATGGGCCAAAGTCATCTCAAAAGGTATGAGCTTTATTATGTGTAGATACCTAATCTCTAATTTCTATTTTATAATGGGCTAAAATAAGAAATAAGGAAAGGGGATACAGTTATAAATGGCAACGGTCCCCAATTTATATGTATGATTTTTTTCTGACATCCCATCATTAGAAAAGAGAGAACACCATTCTCCAGGAAGTTCATACACATAATTTGGAAGATTAAGAACTGCAAGACTCAAGAATCACATCCAGTGGATTCAGGTACACTTCCGCATATAGTCTCTTATTCTTGATGATTTTTGTAGAGGATCTTGGTGTGATGAAAGTATTCATCAATAAAGTAATAATACAATAAGTGGTATCAGAGCCTCTTCACGTTAAATCATTGAGAAACAAGTTTCTTAATTTGTTTTTTCTTCTTATGTGATTGCTTAAAATGGTTCTTGAAGACAACAAATCGTTTTTCTATCTCTCTGATGTTAGATCGGAGATTTTCACGAGATTAGGGTTTCAATCTTGGAAAACCATGGTACAGTAGAAAACTCATCATATAACACCTCAAATGAATGATCTCAACAGATAGATGGATTCAGTGACCTTCAAAACCCTATAAACGGCGAAAATAGAACAAAAATTGGGTCATTAGAGACCTTGATCTGATCAAAATAAAATGAATAGCTTGGGCTTATCGTCTTTGTTGGATGATGTGCCTAGGATGTCGTGCATGGAACGCGTTGGTGGGATGACGAGCGTAGGCGCTCTGTCGCGTGTGGAAAAGCAAAGCCTTGCTGTTACGGATCGCGAGGGATGCTGGGTGTCCTGGAATCTAGGACGCATGCGACGCATCTGTGTCGAGTGTTCTGAATGCGTGCGTCTTGGTGATGCCGGTTGAAAATTGCCATTCCAACCTGAATTTTGATCCAGGGCGTTGAATAGTAAGCTAAAATAGAAAAACCCACTTTTGGGGAGTTATATAAACCCGATTTTAGATCTGCAAAGTTCGTTGGAAAGGTCCTGATGACGTGGACATGATTTTAGCACTAAAACCTTAATCTGATTACACCTAGTTAGGTTAAATTCATAAAATAGTGCCAAATTGCTTAGATGGGGCCAATCAGAGGGCGATCAGGCTTTAGAACTAGAATATTTGACAATCAAAAAGGAGGAAAATTGAATTCAAATCTTGGTACAAGTTTCTTTTGAATGGCTAATGTTTCAAAATAAATTGATTGAAACAACATGCTACCAAAGTGGCCCCTCTTGTGTAAATTAATTTATTTTTTGAACATTAAGATAGTTGTGGGTATGTAGTTTATGCAGATATTGACCGGCACAAAGGAAGCTTAATATTTGGCCGAATTACATGCACACTTGTGATAATAAATATGAGACAATTATTGGGTACTCCATGTGTCACAACCCCGTCGGGCCCACAGCAGTGATATTGTCCCGTGCGCAGGCGCACGGGTTTTGCTCTTCCCCCGCGTCCAGGGGAAAACCGGTCACTGCTGTTAAGGGAGACAACCCCCCCTTATAACTCAGGCCCATCACCCGCCTAGCCGATGTGGGACTAACTCTCCTGCGTCCCGCCCTCAGACCATCTTGGGTCCCCTCACAAGGCCAACCCTCAGGCCATCTTGGCACGGTAGCCATCTCCCGCCTACGGGACACACGCCCCCGTGTGTCACCACACGAGCGACGGTGCGGCTAGCCATCCACCCTCGGGGTCGGGGTTTGGCTCTGATACCTAGCCCTTGCCGGCTGAGGTACCGTGAGGTACTGTGAGGCACCGTGACCTCAAGGGGGGCGGCGAAGCAGCGAAGCGGCGAAGGCCGAGGGGGGTGACGGTTGAGAGTTAGTCCCATACCGCCTGGAGAGGGGAGCTGGGCTGGTTGATAAGGAGTGGGAACACTCCTCACAGTAACAAGGCCTTTTACCCTGGGAAGCCGGGGTGAGAACAAAGCCGTGCGGGCCCAGTGGGCCCAAAGCGGACAATATTGTTACTGTGGACCCCACGGTGGGTGGGGTGTGTCAAATGGTATCAGAGCCAATCTCCTCGTGGGGATGGGTGGCTAACCGCATGCGTGCCTCGGTCACACGAGGGCGTGTGTCCCCTAAGGGGGAGAGATCTAGCCCTTGCCGGCTGAGGTACCGTGAGGTACTGTGAGGCACCGTGACCTCAAGGGGGGCGGCGAAGCAGCGAAGCGGCGAAGGCCGAGGGGGGTGACGGTTGAGAGTTAGTCCCATACCGCCTGGAGAGGGGAGCTGGGCTGGTTGATAAGGAGTGGGAACACTCCTCACGATGAGGCCTTTTACCCTGGGAAGCCGGGGTGAGAACAAAGCCGTGCGGGCCCAGTGGGCCCAAAGCGGACAATATTGTTACTGTGGACCCCACGGTGGGTGGGGTGTGTCACCATGTGAACAATAAGCCGGTCCAAAGAAAGGCTTATTGTTTGATAAGATTTATTATTAATATTTGATTACTACATTAAGAGTACCACTTACAAGTTAATATTTTTGTTCAAAGACTAAGTATTAATGTTGTGCTAGGTATCTTGTTATGGGCCCTACCATTATTCGAATTTAATTTAATTTAAGTATGATATAGAACTTATGTGAACATGTTGTCTTGTTGTATTTTCAGTTAATGCATCTGCTTGTATCATATTTGCCAACATCAGTTCTATTCCCATATTGAATGGGACCAACTTTAAAGAATGAAAAGAGAACGCCATGATCGTTCTTGGCTGCATGGATCTAGACCTTGCACTAAGGATTGAACAACCTACTGCTCTTATGAACAAAAGTTCCATTAAGGAAAAACAGGACTTTGAGAAGTGGGATCGTTCAAATTGCATGACTGTTATGATCATGAAGCGTGGAATTCCAGAAACTTTTAGGGGTACTGTGTCCGAAAAGATAATTACTGCCAAGGAGTTCCTTAAGGAAATTGAAAAGCATTTTGCTAAAAACGATAAGGCTGAAACAAGTATGATTTTGTCTAACTTGATTTCAATGAAGTATAAAGGAAAAAGAAATATCAGGGAGTACATCATGGAGATGTCTCATCTTGCTTCAAACTTAAAGGCACTAAAGCTAGAGCTATTTGATGATTTGCTCGTGTATTTAGTTTTGATTTCTCTTCTTGCACAATTCAGTCAATTTAAGGTCAGCTACAGTTGTCAAAAGGACAAATGGTCTCTTAACGAACTCATTTCTCATTGTGTGCAAGAGGAGGAAAGCTTGAAGCAAGAAAAGACTAAAAGTGTTCACTTGGCAAGTACCTCTAAGGATAAGAACAAGAAAAGGAATAAGTATAAAGAAGCTGCAAGTGGTCCACCTCAAAAGAAACAGCAAAAGAAAGAAAATGAGGAATTTGGCTATTACTTTTGTAAGAATCCTGAATACATGAAGAAGGATTGTATGAAATATCATGCTTGGCGTGCAAAGAAAGGTACACTTCTCACTTTAGTTTGTTCTGAGGTTAATTTAGCTTCAGTACTTAGACACACTTGATGGATAGATTCCGGTGCTACTACTCACATAAGTGTGCTTATGCAGGGTTGCCTGAGTTGCCGAACACCAAATGATGCTGAAAGATTCATCTATGTGGGCGATGGCAAATTAGTGGAGGTTGTGGCAATATGAACTTTTAGCTTATTATTAAAGACTGGATATTATTTGGATTTGAAAGAGACATATGTTGTATCATCTTTTAGATGAAATTTGGTTTCTATTTCCATTTTTGGACAAATTTGGTTATTCTTGTTCATTTGGAAATAATCAGTTTAGTCTTTTTCTGAATTCAAATATTGTGGGTATCGGTTCTTTATCTTTTATGATAACCTTTATTTACTTGATATTATTACCTCTTTTAATGAAACCTTACATGTGAGTTCACGTGGTATAAAACACAAATTAACCAATGAGAATTCTACTTCACTCTGTCACAAGCATTTATGACACATATCTTAACAAAGAATTGAAAGACTTGTGTCAGATGGAATTCTTCATCCCCTTGATTTGTCAGATTTTCAAGCATGTGTTGAGTGCATTAAGGGGAAATAAACAAACATAAGGAGATTAGGTTCTAATAGATCTTCAGACGTCTTAAAACTAATACATACGAATATTTGTGGGTCATTCCCTGAATGGTCCACAATATTTTATTATGTTGATAGACGATTTCTCGTGTTATGGCTACCTTTATCTCATTCATGAGAAGTCTCAATCACTAAACATATTTAAGGCATTCAAGGCTGAAGTTGAGAACCAACTTTGCAAAAGCACTAAGGCTGTTAGATTTGACCATGGTGGTAAATACTATGGCAGATATGACAGATGAGGTGAACAACGTCCAGGACCATTTGCCAACTTCCTAGAGGAGTGTGGTATCGTCCCATAGTACACCATGCGGGGAACTCCTAGCATGAATGGTGTTGTTGAGAGACAAAATAGAACATTAAAGAACATGGTGAGGAGTATGATTAGTCATACTACCTTACTAGATTCACTTTAGGGAGAGGCACTAAAAAATGCAGCTTACATCCTTAACAGAGTTCCAACTAATGCAGCTACTAAAACTCCTTATGAATTATGGACAGGCAATAAGCCCAGTATAAAGCATTTACACATTTGGGGTTGTCCAGTTGAGGCAAGGCCTTATAAGCCAAATGAAAAGAAACTAGACTCAAGGATAGTCAGCAGCTATTTTGTTGGGTACTCTGAACAGTCTCGGGGGTACAAATTTTATGATCCCACAATTAGGTCCTTCTTTGAGATGGAAAATGCCCGGTTCTTTGAGGATATTAAGTTTGGGGGGGGGGAGATAAGGTTAAAGACTTTGTCTTTGAAGAGGAATTCGTTTCTCTTCCTATGATTATTATTGACAATGATCAGGCTCCTGTTCCTTATGTTGTTCAAGAAGCAATACTAGAACCACAAGACAATGTTGAAAATCTCCCTAATCAATGTCAACAGGTTATTCTTGGAGAACAAACTCAACAACCACAAGAACATATGCTATTAAGGAGATCCACTAGAGAAAGGAGAAGTGCGGTTTCTAATGATTATATCATATTTCTCTAAGAATATGAGAATGACATTGGATTGGTGGAAGATGATCCAATCAACTTTCATCAAGCCATGCAAAGTACTAATTCTCAAAAGTGGATTGATGCCATGAATGAAGAGATTAAGTCCATGAAAGACAATTGCGTTTGGGAACTCATCCCATTACCTGAAGGTGTGAAGCCCATTGGTTGCAAATGGATATTTAAACCTTAGAGGGATTCAAAGGGTGATGTGGAGAGATATAAGGCGCATCTTGTTGCAAAGGGCCTCACTCAAAAGGAAGGCATTGATTATAATGAGACTTTCTCTCAGGTTTCATCAAAATACTCTTTCAAGACAATAATGGCATTAGTGGTACATTTTGACCTTAAGTTACATCAGATGGATGTAAAGACTATGTTTCTCAATGTTGACATTGATGAGACGATTTATATGTTGCAGCCAAAAAACTGTGTCGAAAAATGCAAAGAATATGGTTTGCAAATTAAGGAAATCCATTTGTGGGCTTAAGTAAGCTTATCGTCAATGGTATTACAAATTCCGTCAAGTTGTTATCTCATTCGATTTTGAGATGAATGCGGTTGATGATTGTGTATACCACAAGTTCAGTGGGAGTAAACACATATTCTTAGTTTTTTATGTCAATGACATATTGCTTGCCAGCAACGATATAGGCTTGTTGCACGAAACCAAGAGATTTCTATTAAAGAAATTTGAGATGAAAGATCTTGGGGATGCATTTTTTGTATTGGAAATTCAGATACATCGGGATCGCTCTCAGGGTATTCTTGGATTATCACAAAAGAGCTATATCGAAAAGGTACTTAAGAGATTTGGCATGCAAGATTGCTAAGGGAAATAAGTTCAGTAACGACTAATGCCCCAAGAGTGATATTGAAACTAAGGAAATGTAGAAGATTCCCTATGCTTTAGTAGTGGGGAGTCTAATGTATGCGTAGGTTTGTACGCGTTTGGATATTGTGTACGTTGTTGGGATGTTAGGCAGATATTTGAGCAAT
This sequence comes from Warburgia ugandensis, assembly GCA_035236585.1. NCBI lineage: Eukaryota > Viridiplantae > Streptophyta > Magnoliopsida > Canellales > Canellaceae > Warburgia > Warburgia ugandensis. The sequence goes on from CP141133.1 coordinate 18,028,537, forward strand.
CCGGGAATGGATCATTGGAAACAGCCAAACGGGTCATGCAGTATCTTTAGAGAACAAAACATTACATGCTCACATACAGAGGTCGGATAAGTTAGAGATCATTAAGTATTCCGATTTCAACTTTGTTGGATGCCAAGACAGTCGTAGATCCACTTCAGGCTATATCTATTTACTTGTTGGAGAAGCTATCTCCTATGAGAGTGTTAAGCAGATGCTCATTGCTTCTTCTACCATGACAACTAAGTTTATAGCATGTTATGAGGCATCCAATAATGGAATATGGCTGCGAAATTTTGTCATAGGGCTGAGAATTGTGGATGGAATTGAAAGACCACTTAAGTTATTTTGTGACAATAAGTCAGTAGTTTTATATTCCAACAACAACAGGAGTTCCACGAAGTCAAAGCATATAGACATCAAGTTCTTAGTTGTTAAAGAAAGAGTTCAGAGTGGTCAAGTGTCTATAGAGCATATTGGCACAAACTCCATGGTTGCGGATCTGCTTACTAAGGGGCTATCACCCAAGGTCTTTCACGGGCATACTGCTCATATGGGTGTTATATCATTTGATGATATACTGGATTAGTGGGAGTTTGTATTTATATGCTTTTATGTTTTAGACACATCTTGTGCTTATGGATATTTGTTGCAGAAATAAAGTATTCAGTTCTATTTTTTCACTCTGATTTGGTTTTAATATGATCTCATAAGGAATAAAGATGGAACAATTGGAAATAGGCATGCTTAGATCACATTGCATGTAATTTCCATGCTACACATCCATACTTGATCTATGTCGTTTGATTATGTTAATATACGTGACCATGGATGAATTTAGTTACGATATATGTGACAAAGATCACCTTGATCCTATATTAGCATAATTAATGGACAAGATTGTTAGGGGATGTTTATATATATATATATATATATATTTTATGATAGTTAAATTTTTGAGCTCATAAGGTTATATTGTGATATACAATTATAAAGTGATATATATATATATATAATCCAAGTGGCAGATTGTTAGATTTTGGATGTGTGCGCGCGTGTGTGTTGGTATAAATTAAAGTGATCTAATAAATTTTAAGGTTAAATGGGCCAAAGTCATCTCAAAAGGTATGGGCTTTATTATGTGTGGATACCTAATCTCTAATTTCTATTTTATGATGGGCTAAAATAAGAAATAAGGAAAGGGGATAATTATAAATGGTTATGGTCCCCAAATTATACGTATGATTATTTTTTTTCTGACATCCCATCATCAGAAAAGAGAGAACACCATTCTCCAGGAAGTTTATACGCATCAATTTGGAAGATCAGGAACCACAAGACTCAAGAATCACATTCGATCTTATGGATTCAGGTACGCTTCCACATTTAGGCTCTTATTCTTGATGATTTTCATAGAGGATCTTAGTGTGATGAAAGTAATCATCAATAAAGTAATAATACAACAAGATGCAGTCTTTTTTTTTTTGTCACTTCTCAGTTTTCTCATGGTTCTTAGTCGGTAAAATTCCCATCAAGATGTCACTGGAGAGAATTCAATCTAAGAGAGGAATTCCTATTAAATGAGAGATCATAGATGTCTCCTCATTGTTAATATGCCAGCATTGTTCCAATGTACTAACGCACATATATCAAACTTTTATCTTATATTATTTTGACATGCACTATACCAATTAGCCTTAAAGGCTACGTGATTACGTTGCTTCATTAGTTCAAACCATAACTCAGTTTCTTGTTGCAAACAAGTTTGAAGAGAGTGCAGGGGAGATGGTTGAAGATGCGTTTGCCCAGTTGGGCATGCCACAGGGGCAGCTGGGAACATCTTTAAGATCACATCATCCATCGATTTAGAGTTCCCTGTCCCCTCTGCATTAAGTAAAGAATGCAATGAAGTAGAAGAGGAGCTATCAGTTGTACTAGATCAACCATACCTTGATCAAATGACACCGATTGATTTCTTGACAAATTTAGAATAAAAAGATCTTTCTTGTCAATTATTTCACTTGATTACTTATAAAGGTGTTCTAATTGGAGCCAAGGTAGCTACCAGAAGCAAGTAGTAGGCTTCAGGAAAGCCACCCGTGACCTACTAGGAGCCATGGGAGAAGCTGCCTCCACTCTAGAAGGAAGTAGTTCTTCTACTTCTGCTAGTTGATATCCAAGTTAGGGGACAACTAGACGAAAATTATGGACCAAATCCTAATAAGAAAAATTGATGAGTCAATATTATGACTTAGCCTCGTTACTCCATACAACTACTCATGCAAATTGATAATCTACAATATTAATCATCTTTTATGGTTTTTTCTTTCCTCTTTAATGTTGAACACAAATGCCCAGAGCACCTTCAACCTGAGACCTACTTTAGGAAAGGACTTTCTTGTACCCCTTATGATAGAGAGCCTTTAATAAGGAAAAAAATAATCTAGAAAAGTGAATTATCTATTGTATACTATTTTTCAACTCTCCATTATTTTGTCACATAGCACTTTTTTCATTTGTCACTATCTTCCATTTGATGAGTTTTTAGAATTTTTTCTCTCTTTTATTTACTTCAAATCCCAAAAATCTTTCTCCCTCAACCTCTCTTAAGTATCTTCTTTTAACTTTTAGTTATCTACTGTATACTAAAACAATATATTCTTTCACCTAACTCTCTATTCTTTTACACACGTAGCAATCTACATTTATCTTTTTTTTTCTCTATTTTTAGCTTTCATAAGATTTTTTGAATTTTTTTAAATGGCCTTAAGCGAATTTTCCTATTTTATCAATTATTTTTCAATTCCTTACATCTCTCTCTTATCTCTATGCTTCGCTAAGTATCTTTATAGACTCTATATAGAAATAGGCACTTTTCCTAAAGTCTCTTTATATCATATTCTTTTTAAAATATTAATAAAAATCATTTTAATGATCAAAGTTGTCCATATAATCTATATTAATTTAAACAAAAAATCCATTTATATAGTCAATCATATTTTCATTGTTTCGTGTTAGTATAATTGAAATTTAAAATTATTTTTATTTTATTTTATCTTGACTTATGAGTTAAATAAATGGGCCTCTAAAGGATTTTCTTCTCTTTACCAGCCACATGTTAAATTATTAAATCTCATCTATCAAAAATCTCTCTCTCATCTCTAACCTTTCCAAAAATTTCTTTCAAGACCCTATATATATTTTTATTTCTTAGGAACCTTTCCTAAAACCTCTTTATATTAATTATATGCTTTTCAAATTGGCAATCACAATCAAGCATCATCTTAATAATTAAAGTCATCTATGTGATCTAGTGTAAACAATTAGATTTCTATATTAATTTAAATAAAGATATATAAACCTCATCTAATGGTCAAAGCTGCTAATCTAATAGTCCATACTAATGTATCAACAAAATAAATCTCTATATTATTGTAAACAAAGAAATCCTAAGAAGAAAGAAATATTTTTCTAATAGGCAGTCTCATCTTAATGATCTAAGCCATCCATCTAATACTCTATATTTATGTAAACAAAGAAACCTTATGGGGAAATTCATTTGTGAACTATGTTGTATGCTTGCTTTGGCCAATTTTTTTAGTATTAGACATAATTGTTTAAGTGTTTCTAAATTATTTTATCAAATTCTATAAAATTTATCTCTTTATATTATATATATTAACTTATAATATTACTCTACTTTTTATATTTCATAAGTATCCTATATTAGGAAACAAGGCTTTAAGATGACTCCTACTACATATAGGGCTACGTCTTTAGCAATCAAAGACATTCATCTTCTTGACACCTCATTAAGTATCTTAACTTATATCACACCAAATTGAAAAAAAAGAAAAAGAAAAAAAAGTAGTGCATAAATATAAGTTAACTGCCCATTATGTAGGGGAAATTGGATTTAGTATTATAAAGAACCCAATTTGTAGTGAAAGTTTTCCAATATTATTATTATTATTATTATTATTATTATTATTATTATTATTATTATTATTATTATTATTATTATTATTATCCACAAGCTAGACGCACACACCCTTGCATAGCTTCAAACCCTAGTCACCCAAGTAGAAGGCTTTGGTGCTTTATTATTTATTGTTCAATGAATCATCTACAAGAGATACAATACCCATATCAAATATGTGAAGGATGTATTCTCGGGAAGCAACATAGAAAGAGTTTTCTAGTTGGATAATTGTGGAGAGTAAGGAAGTCACTACAACTTGTTACATAGATATAACAGGGTCTTCCAACATTGAGGTTCTTGGAGGTAATAGGTACTTGATAAATTCTATAAGGAGAATAGCATCAAACATCGATAAAGATATGAGTTTATTTAAAAAAAATAAAAATCAAAAGCATTTGATAAATTCCAAGAATTTAAGCTTTGATTGAAAAGCAAAGTGACTACTTTATTAAAGGTACTCAGGTCTAATATAGGCTAAGAATATACCTTGAAAGCATTTCACAAATTCTATAAGGAGAATGGAATCAAGCATAAGCTGAAAGCTTGTTATACATCGTCGCATAATGGTGAAGAAAAAGGAAAAAATTAGCAATTCTTAACATGGAAAGAAACATAAAAGAAGGACGACCCAGTGCACGAAGCTCCTATGTATGTAGGGTCTGAGGAAGGGGCGAACTACAAAGGATTTATAGTACGCAGCCTTACCTTACATTTTTTGCAAGAGGTTGTTTTCATGCCTCGAACCCATGACCTTTAGGTCACATAGTGACAACTTAATCATTGCAACAAGGCCCCTCTTCTTAACAAGGAAAGAAACATGTTAAAAGATAAATATTTGTTGCAGAGTTTCTGGTTGAAGCTATAGCATGGGTAATTTATCTACTGAATTGTTGTCCAACGAAGAGTCTGATTAATCAAATGATCCGCAATAACCAATACATCTCGTGGTAATATATATATATATATATATATTGGCTTGAGGTATATTGAGATTCAGTCTCTCATTCATATTTCTTTGAACAAATTTTCTCATTCACATCTTTGTTGAAAATTTTCTTTCAGGATTCGATAAAAAAAAATGGATCACTTCTTATGGATTCATTGAAAATGATTTTGATCTAGTTCATGGCTTCTTAGAAATAGAAGGCACTCTAGTGGGATCCATAGAAATTGTCTACCTAAGACTAGGTCACAACCCCAAACCTTGAGGCCTCAGCTTAATGTAATCAAACATAGTTGTTGGCACATGTAAAGCGTATGTGGCTCTTTATATATGGTTTAAATGATTGAATTTTAAACATGTAATTCTACAAAAATTTTGGGAAAGTCTCCTCTACTTTTCGGACCTAAGTGTATAAAGAATGCATTGCTGTTCACCTAATAAAAGATTCACAACTATCAAAATATAGAAGACTCAGTATCCTCAGATTCACTATAAAAATTTACTAAACTCCTATTCACTAAATTGAGTTCTCATACATATGACACCAATTTAACTATACAGAACGACAAGGTCATAAACTGTTTACCAACTCATGAGGATACATCTCATGTTTAGCATGTTATGTACAAGTACAATATAAAACAGAACAACATCAACCAACTGTGCCTCGGTCATGCTCAACAAGTGCCTTCCCTTTTTTAGTTTGACTAGTACCTCAAAAATAATATTATGAGCTAAAAAGCCTAGTAAGGAACAAGAAATAAACCCATAAATATCCACCATTCTTGTTGAGCTTAACTCAACTCGACATACATGTTCAATCATAGAACATTCAATTCAATTTATTTGATAACCAACAAAATCATTAATAAGCATTATCAAGTATAATACATCAACATTTAACCAGAAATACAACTTATTCCACAATTCAAATTAGGAAACAATATATATATATAATAGTTAGATATATATATTTCATTTAAGTGTTGCCTCAACCATGATAAGCAAGTATAACGTCATCGTACTGGTCAAGTAGTCGTCTCCCTCATAGTTTACCATCTTGGGTGGCCTACTATAAATATCTCACATAAACAACTAGATCCTCAAGATATACCATCTTAGGAGGCTCCTCTATGATTCCAAGGAACCAAGTAGCCCTTTCCCTCAGGGTTTACCATCTTGGGTGACTCCAATGTCATGTTATCTCAGGATTTACCATCTTGGGTGGCTTCGCCGTGGTCATAATCAATCAGGCAGCCCTTTCCTTGAGGGTTTACCATCTTGGGAGAATCAATGTTTGAGAGCTCATCCCTCAAGATTTACCATCTTGAGCGTCTCCATCGTGATCTCAAAAGATTAGGCAGCTCTTACCCTCAGGGTTTACCATCTTGGGAGGTTTCACCATGATCCCAAAATACCAAATAGCCTTTTCAGCAAGGTTTACCATCTTAGAAGGCTCAATAATTGACAATCCATTCCTTAGGATTTACCATCTTGGCGTTTTCACCTTAGTTGCAATCAACTCGGTAGCCTTTTCCCTCAGAGTTTATCATCTTGGAAGGTGTCATCATAGTCTACTAGGTGGCCCTCAAGGCTTACTATCTTGGGATTGACACATTTTATCTTGATTAAAATCATCATAACAATTAAGCATGGTTAATCTGAATATCATATGATAATTTTTAACAAGTAAATGCAATTCATATTGTCCATGCAATCTATATGATAATCTATATGTTCAATGCATCCATAATCTTAAATATGAAGTTAGTAGATTAATAAGAATTTAAGGATAAAGAAAAGATTAAGGTGCTTACTTGTGTTAGTAGTACAATTCACAATTCAATTACCAATGTCGTTCAGATTGTATTCAAAACCTAAATTGAGAATACTAATTCCAAGTGAATTTTATAATTCTATGTAAATTATGATAATTATTGTAAGATCTATACTCATAATGTCACTTATCTAACCTCTTGGTGTCTAGATTTATGACTAGGACACCAATTGGTTGCTATCTACTAATGATCAACACCATTGGTCTCAAATTGACTGTCTAGATCGAGTGCGTACCTTTCAAGGTTTCATTTTTCATCATTAAAGGTAAATTATTTAGCAATTCAATGATTTAACCATAATCCATGGTCTTATCACCTTTCTAAGCCTTCAATTATCATCCACCAAGTTTTGGATGGTCGGATAAGACCTTGGTTTAACTAGTCCATAATTGGTCTATTATTTTCACCCCAATTCATTATTGATGTGTAATTGAAGTAATATTTTACACATATCTACCTTCTGATCATGTTTTTAACTGTCGGATGCTAAGATCTTAGTTTTTTCCTATGCACTACCAAGTTTTTTATTGAAAATTCAACAAGCAGTTAGTCTCTGATTGAAAATCCATCATCGCAGATGAAAAGATCAGGTATGAAATTGTCAAATTCCAAACATTTCCATTCTCAGGGTCTTGCAGAAAAAGGTGACTCAATTTTGATCATCCCTAATGATGTACATAGTGTAAGAATTTCACTAAAATGTATATACTTATTTAGAATTCAATGCATCAGAATCTTATCTAGTTTCCATCCATAAATTTCACTAAAATTTTGAGTTTTTGGCCAAATTTTATTAAGGTTTTTAAAATTACCCTCACTACTATTTTTCTCAGTTTTTGGTGTCCTTGACAAATCTTCCTAAAACTAAAGGGGTTTACTCATAATCACTTGAGGAACAAAATGAACCGTTCTCATAATTGATCAGATACCATTCTATTGGCTATGTTTTTCAACAATTGCTTCACTATTTTTGTCATCGAAAAATAGTGACAATGACAGTAGTAATGGTCGTGGGAGGAGCTAACGGAAAAGGAGGGGGAAGAAAAAAGAATGAAAGGGAGAGGAGGGGATCGGATGGCCTACCTATGTTGGGTTTGTTTGAAACTTGTCGTCCGATCACTGTCTACATAAGATGTTGCCAGTGGAGTCTGTCGTGTCATTTATAGGTTGTTGGAGAGAATGAAGGGGGAGAGAATGAGAGATGAGAAGAGATGCAAGGACAAGGAGCTCAATTGGAAGAGAGGTGACTTGAGAGAGTAATGATTGGTGGGGGGAAAAGGGAAATGGTAGAGGGAAAAGCCGTTGGGTGATGGCTTTTTCCCTTGTTTTTTCATTACTAATGCGTGGAGGGAGGGGAGCTGAGTCCACGAGGTGATTTCGACTCCCACGTGTCGACTCGCTTCCATAACTGCCAGGGCCAAGGAGTGTCCCCTTTTTCATTTGTAAAACTTTTGGATTTTTAGCTCCGAATCTTTGGTTTATGTGTTCTTAGCGTCTTTAGAAAGCCCTTATCAAGCTTAATCTAGAAATTAACCTCTTGTAGTATAACTTTAATGTTTTAAATTTCTTTTTAATTTATTTTAAATTTCAATTTAAATTAAAATTTCTCAAATTTTGCTATGAATCTAAAGTGGAGTTTCAAGTCATTAAACTCTTAGAGGCATAGACAATTCAACAAGGTTTAGAGTTTTCAGTTTACCATAATTTGTGCCCTATGGAGACATCAACTCTTATGGGGCTCACCTGCTCAATCCATCCTTGTTTGTCCTACTTTTCAAAATCAAGAAAATTAACAAGTTAATTAACTTTTTACCCTAATCATAGGACACAGGTGTGACAACACTCCCACCTTCAAAGAAATTTCGTCATTGAAATTTAAATAGATACCTGTATCCTCAAATAGTTTCAGATATTTATGCTGGATTTCAAACTCCAGCCCCCCCCTCTCTCTCTCTCTCTCTTTAGTTCACCTTCTTCCTTCTCCACAGCCTTTTTGCTCTCTCTCTCTCTAACTCCTTCCCCTCTCCTCCCTCTCTTTAGTTCACCTTCTCGCTTCTCCACAACCTTTTTGCTCTCTTTCTTTCTAACTCCTTCCCCTTGTCCTTCTCTTCTTGCCAACTTCCCCTTGACCTATCTGTTCCCCCTTTATTTCTTCTATTTCCCACTCTCTGTTTCTTTGTATTACATGAATTTCAGCCCCCGTTCTTCCTCGTCTCTCTCCTTTTCCCTGCTCCTCCCTCCTGTTTACTTCGCCTCGTTCTCTCTCCCTAACTCACTCTCTCTTTCCGTCTACCATCTTTCTCTGTCCACTCGACAAACCCAGCTAGCTCGCCCCTCTCCAACCAACCTGAGCTAGCAACATCACCCTTCACTTCTCCACTTTTTGGTCTCTCTCTCTCTCTCTCTCTCTCTCTCTCTCTCTCTCTCTCTCTCTCTCTCTCTCTCTCTCTCTCTCTCTCTCTCTCTCTCTCTCTCTCTCTCTCTCTCTCTCTCTCTCTCTCTCTCTCTCTCTCTCTCTCTCTCTCTCTACCGACTGGCACTGATAAAACCTGGACCAGCCACAGGTCACTCCACCAATCTCTCTCTGTCATCGACTGGCTCTATCGTTCTCCTCTCTCCTTTGTTTTCTCTTAACAGGCCGACAGCCTTCTATCACCGGCTGGCTCTATCTTTCCTCTCACCTCATCACCGCTCTTTGCTTGACCCGCACTCCACCAATTCTCACCTACCTGCCTGGCACACACAACACCACCTCACCCCTTTCTCCTCTCTTTCTCTGCCCGACACACCACAACTAGAAACCAACACCACCATCTCACTCTCTCTTTCACTCTCTGCCTTGTTCCCTCTATTTGCTTAGAACACATCACGTCTGACGACCACAAGAGGAGAAAACCCAATTCAGATTCTGACTCCCCCTGTGTCATCTTCCTTGTCGAATTCTCTTTATTTTTCAGTTAAAATTAGGAAAATGGAAAATTTCCATTTTTACCCTTTAGCCTTTAAATATAATTCCTTCTGTGTCATTGATTTAATTACATATTTATCCATGTTCTTATCTCAATTCTATTACATCCATGTTCTGCCTATCCAGGAATTGTGTAATCCAAGGTTGTTTTATTAAAACTTAAACCTAATCAATGGTTTAGCTTTAATAAATAGGATCACTTCAATTCTTGATTTGTTTCTCATCAGAATTCCAATTAATCTTTATATCTCGTTCTTAGGACATCTTCTAGTTGATTTATCATCCTTGATCTTTAATATGAAATCCAAAGATTCAATGTAAGCCGTCCAAAATCCAAATCATCGTTTAACCTAGATCATCTAAATTTAGGAGAATCTACTCAATTCAACCATTGGATCCTTAATCAGAAGTACTAGTGAAAAATTACTGAAGGTCGATCAACGTTTTTTATACTAGATTTGAAGAAATCTAGGGAGTAGATTTTAATTATTTTTAGTTTATTTTCTATCTTTTTGAATTTGGATTTTTATAATTTTCATTGGTTAAATAGATTTTAGTTTCAATTCATTGTTATTTACTTTCTATCATTTCTTTTAATTTTTAGATAATTAAATTTTATTTAAAATCCATCTTTTTAAGTCAAGTCCTCATGGGATTGGCCAGTACTTATATCAGCTATACTACAATAGTCTATGCACTTGTGATAAAACAATCAACAAGTTTTTAACATCGCTGCTAGGGACCCTCAACAAAGTTTTCATAAAATTTAATAAAAATATTTAAAATCCAAAAAAAAATTTAAAAAAATTAGGAATTGCATTATTTTAGCATTTTAGACTTTTTAAGGTGCATTTTTAATTTTTCTTTGTGTATAATCATTGTATTTCCTAAATTTTGGTACTTATTGCTATTTTTACTTTTCAAAAAATTGAAAAAAGAGGAATTCAAGGAGGACTTCAATTAGGATAGCCACTTGTTTATTTTGAGTGAGCTATGGTGAGGATGCGTCATAATTCTTTTAATTGCTATTCATTTAAAATGGTTATAACAGTACAGGTCAAGGGTAGACCATCGTAATATGGAAGTGGAGGTAGAATGTAAATGGTCTCACCTTTGTACTAGAAGATCTTATCTATGACCCCACTATGAGCAATCTAACTCCTTAAGATTCGTAAATTAGGGTTTACATTATTAAAAAGAAAGCATATTTTTTAATTATTGCATTTTAGGGTTTGCATTAGTTTATTGCTTTTAATTATATTTTAGGCACATTTATTTCTTTAAGGTGATTTATATGCTGATCGGACTACCATGGAGTGTGAAAATTAATTAGTAAGGGCACTCAACCCCATAAGATCAAGGTTGAATTTAATTACTACCTCTTGGCCCACCTAAGATAATCACCTTAAGCATGTAACCTAGCCTTTCAAATTAATTTAAAATTAATTAGAAGCGACTTATAGGGCTATCACATGCTCGTAGGACCCTCTTAATAGGACGTGATTTATTGTCACTCCAATGGCTTCTGAGCATTGTGGTTACAATAGGTGTCTTAAAATCTAAGTGATTTTCTTATGCCTTTCGTTGACGTCTATTAAGGTCTAAATGCTTCTTGACACGAGGATAGTATAAACCACTTTAAAGTATAACCCAACTGCTAAGCAATAGTCAAATTTGAAAGAGATGATGATCATGAGATTAGGTTAATCTAAAAGTATCTGTCTCACACAAATTTAAGAAAATTAAAATATTTTTGCTTGTTAGCCTTAAGAGATTATTTAATTGTGTCCTGTGTTTGGCATCATTATATGCACTTAGGTTGCATCATTTAGGGTAGTCTTATACTAAAAAACACAATAAAAAAAAATAAAAAAATAAAAAAGACTAAAGATCTTTCATTGTATGCACTTTTATATACGAGACAAAATCGAGAGGATAGTCAAGTACGACAAAAAAGACATACAATCAGATCAATTACCACTAGTGACTGATCAACGATCAAGTGGTAACTCACCTCGTGGTAGTGTTAGAGGTGATCAAGGCCCTCCACTCATCCACAAATGTGAAGATATTGGAGAAGGAATGAAAACAGGGAGTGGGACCAACATGGTAACCATGGAGACAATGATGTTTATCAAATCTTCATGGAAGAACTTTAAGAGACTACCTTCAGCCTACAAGCACTAGTACACCATTTTGTGTCATTCTTCCTCAAAATGCTGGTGCATTAATATTAAAAATGTAAGTAATCCAATTGCTTCCAAATTCCATGGGTTAGATAATGAAAGTCCTTATTTAGATCTTAAAGAGTATGATGAGGTATGTAGTACCCAATGAACACAAAACATTGGTTTAGATACTGTCAGCCTTAAGCTATTTCCTTTCTCTTTAAAGGGAAAAGCAAAAATGTTGTTCAATGTAATGCCATCAAGTTCCATAAGGACTTGGAATGAAATGACTACGAAAATCTTGAAAATGTTTTTCCCTACACATAAAACAAATGCATTTCGCTGTAAGATAATGAACTTTACCTAGAAGGATAAAGAATCATTCTACCAATGCTAGGAATGGTTTAAAGATCTATTACTCACATGGCCATATCATGGCTATGAACCATGGCACATTATCAACTTCTTTTATGAAAGACTTAATGCTAACATGCTCTAGTTTGTAGAGATGATGTGCAATGGAAACTTTTAAATAAACAACCTGATGAGGCAGAAAAGTATTTGAAATGGCTAGCTGAAAGTGCACAGACCTGGGTTGATTCAAAAAGAGTAGAACATCCAGATAGACCCAAGCTCACTACCACATCTACTAGAGAAGGTATGTATGCCATGTCTAAAAAAGATGAACTTAATGCTAGAGTAGCAACCTTAACTAGAAAAGTGGAAACCATAAAAATGAGAAAGAAAAACTCAAATAAGGATGAACAAGTGTGTAGCGTCGTAAAAGTACTACCCATCTTACTTAGGAATGTCCTACCATTCCAGCGTTTCAACATGTACTTCATGATTAGGCTAATGCACTTACCACTTATAAAACACCTTTCTCCCCATATTCAGAGACATATAATCTCAACTAGAGAAATCATCCAAATTTCAATTGGAGAAATGGACCAACTACTAATATGTCACAACCAGGATCATACCAGCCTCATCAACAAAACCAAGGACTACTTGCTCCACCTCCATAAGCATCAACCTCCTTCTTCTTGACTTTACTTGCCCCCACCCAAAAGGGGTGCAGAGGATAATATCAATCAACATATTCAAAACTAGGAGAAAAGAACATCTAAATTAGAAGTTCAACTAAAACAAACCAACCAGTCTATGAATGAAATAAAAAATATGATGAGTTAATGAATCAAAATATGAAAAAGGAACGTTTCTAGCTCAACCACAAGCAAACCCTAAGGGTGTGCATGCGGTTAGCAATAATACACCTAATGCATCATCAAGCTTTACCATGAAAGAGATTAAGGCTGTCGCCATTCTTAGGAGTGGTACAATAATTGAGAAAGATAAGCCTCAAAATACTGATAAGGTAGAAAAACCCACTGAAAATAAAGAAAAATCTAAAGAAAGGGACTCCACTCCATATATTGAATCGTGTACAATCCCTGTTCCATTGCCTCAAAGGTTGTGTCAAGTCACAAAGAGTACCACCACTGATGAGATTGTGGAGATATTCAAGCAAGTCAAGATCAACATACTGATCTTAGACGCAATAAAACAAATCCCATAATATGCCAAAAATTTAAAAGGATTTATGCATAATCAAAAGGAAATTGAATGTTCAAAAGAAGTATTTGTGATTGAACAAGTAAGTTCAATTCTTCAGCACCACACATCCTAGAAATACAAGGATCCAGGTTGCCCACCCTCACTTGCATCATTGGCAACCATAAGATTGACCATGCCTTATTAAATCTTTGATCCAATGTTAATCTTTTACCATACACAATCTATGTTCAGCTAGGACTAGGAGACCTCAAGCCAACATCCACTACACTCCAACTAATTAATAGATTAGTGGTAATACTTAGGGGCATAATAGACGATGTGTTAGTTAAAATAAAATAATTCTTTTTCCTAGTTGATTTCTTAGTTTTATACACACAACCAGTGCTAATTGAGCAGCAAGAAATCCCTGTCATCCTTGGACTTCTATTTTTGGATACATCCAATCCCTTAATAAACTATAGAAATGGTATCATGACGCTTTCATTTGGCAACATGACACTTGAATTGAACATCTTTGATATCTGTAAGCAATCAGGACAAATCTCAGATGACTTGCACCATCATCATCATCATCATCATCATCATCATCATCAAGACCTTATCCCAATTAGGGGTCGGCCACATGAATCTTATTCCTCCATTCCACTCTATTAAATACCATGGCTTCATTTAGTCCCAAAGTTTTTAAATCTTTCCTCACCACTTCTATCCACGTTCTTTTGGGCCTTCCCCTTGCCCTTTTAGAACCTTCAACTTGTATTGCCTCACTCCTTCTAACTGGTGCCGTTGTTGGCCTCCTTTGAACATGTCCAAACCATCTAAGTCTAATCTCCCTCATCTTGTTACCTATTGGTGCTATCCCTAAATTTCTTCTAATATTTTCATTTCTAATTCTATCCTTTCTTGTCTTACCACTCATCCATCTCAACATCCTCATTTACGCAACACTCACCTATGAGTATGATGTTCCTTAACCGCCCAACACTCGATCCATAGAGCATGGCCGGCCTTATAGCCATCCTATAGAATTTTCCCTTTAGTTTGAGTGGCACCCGCCGATCACATAAAACCCCGATGCACATCTCCATTTGTTCCAACCCGCTTGGATTCTGCAGGTAACCTCCCTCTCAATCTCTCCACTCTCATGGATCAATGATCCTAAGTATCGGAAGTGGTCTCTCATGGGGACCTCTTGGTTATCAATCTTAACTGGTGCTCCACTCCTACTCTCCTTGCTAAAATTACATTCCATATATTCTGTCTTAGTTTGGCTAATTTTAAATCCTTTCGATTCTAATGCTTCTCTCCATAGCTCTAGCTTTATGTTGACACCCTCCCTTGTCTCATCAAGTAGGACTATATCGTCTGCAAATAGCATGCACCAGGGAATCTCCTCATGCAGATGTTTTGTTAACTCATCCATAACTAATGTGAAAGGGTATGGACTCAATGCCGATCCTTGGTGCAATCCGACAGTGACAGGAAAATCACCAGTCACGCCACTAGTGGTCTTAACATTTGTTACTGCTCCCTCATACATATCTTTAATTATGTCTATATACCCATGAGAAACCCCTTTAACACCTAACACCCTCCATATTAACTCTCTAGGGACTCTATCATAAGCCTTCTTTAAGTCAATAAAGACCATGTGTAGGTCTTTTCTCCTTTCCCTATATTTCTCTACTAATTGTCTTAGTAGGAAAATAGCTTCCATGGTAGACCTCCCAGGCATGAAACCAAACTGATTCTCCGATACACTTGTTTCATGTCGTAGCCTCTTCTCAATGACTCTTTCAAAAAGTTTCATGGTGTGGCTCATAAGTTTGATCCCTCGATAATTAGTGCAGCTCTGAATGTCTCCTTTATTCTTATAGATTGGCACAATAGAGCTTTTCCTACACTCATCAGGCATTTTCTTTGATTTTATAATCTTGTTAAACAACTTGGTCAACCAAACTACCCCAATATCTCCCATATGCTTCCAAACCTCTATTGGTATACTATCAGGCCCCATGGCCTTTCCTGATTTCATCTTTCTCAAGGCCTCTTTTACTTCAAGTATTCTAATCCTACGTTCATATCTATAATATCCAGTGTTATTTAGATTTATAGTATTTTCAATTCCTATATTCTCAGGGCCATTGTCATTTAACAATTTTTGGAAGTATATTTCCCACCTTTGTTTGATCTCAGCGTCTTTAACTAATACCCTTTGATCATCGCTTCTAATGCACCTAACATGCTCTAAGTCCTTACTCTTCTGTTCTCTTACCTTTGCAAGTTTAAACACATCTTTCTCACCTTCTCTTGTTCCTAGTCTATTATAGAGCTCATCATATGCTTTAAGTTTAGCCTCACTTACTATTCTCTTAGCAACGTTTTTAGCATTCTTATATTGTTCATAGTTTTCATTATTTCTAATCTTCTACCATGCTTTAAAATGCATTCGTTTTTCTTTAATAGCTTTTTTACCTTTGTTTCATTCCACCACCATGTTTCCTTTGCTAATAGCCTTTTACCTTTAGATACTCCTAAGACATCTTTTGCCACTTTCTTAATGGACTCAGCCATATTAGTCCACATGGTATTTACTTCTGTTTCATAATTCCAATTTCCTTCTACCATCAACTTATTTTTTAATGAGGTTATTTTCTCTCCTTTTAAGTTATTCTATCATATCCTTCCTTATCTTTTCCTACATGGCCATTTAAGTCTGCTCCTATAAATATTCCCTCAGTATTGGGAATTTCTTGCATAACTCCCTCCATATCTTCCCAAAACTGTCTCTTAATTATATCTTGTAGCCCTACTTGTGGTGCATATGCACTTATAATATTTATAATCTGCTCTCATAGAATCATTTTTATTATTATAATTCTATCACTGATTCTTTTAACGTCCACAACTTTATCCTTTAATTCCTTATCCACTATTATTCCCACGCCATTTCTATTATTTTCCTTTCCTACGTACCATAATTTATACCCATCTATTTCTCTAGCTTTAGCCCCTTTCCACTTGGTTTCTTGGATACAAGCGATGTTGACTCTCCTACGTTTTATCGTGTCTACTAACTCCAAACTCTTACCTGTCAATGTCCCTATATTCCATGTAGCGATGCGAATCTTATGATTTGGAGATTCCCTATTTACTATCGCCTTTCTCGACCTCCATGGTATGAACCCATGTCCACTTTTCACTGCACCTGGGTTCTGATGCAGCGCGTCGCTTCCGAGGGGACGCTCTAGCAGCCCTTGCCCATTTTTCACTACACCCGGGATCCGATGTAGCGCGTCGCTTCTGGGAGAACGCCCTAGCAACCCTTGCCTATTTTTCACCGCATCCGGGATCCGATTCAGCGCATCGCTTATGAGGAACGCCCTAGCTTGAGCGAATTTCAGATTTCGATTCATGTCATGTTGGGGTTGCCATAGTTTTAAAAGCTGAAGATGATTTTCATTTCTCCCTCACAAACTAATATACAAATGCATATTTATTTGTATGAAAGAAATAATAGAATCATCTTCAACTTCCCCCTTGGTGGCTACGATACAAGGGTTGCCATCTTTTAAGAAGCTGGAGATGATTCTCATTTCTTCCTCACAAACTAATATACAAATGCATATTAATTTGTAAGAAAGAAATAATAGAATCATCTTCAACTTCCCCCTTGCCGGCTAGCACCTGACGCAAGACCCTCCTCCTTTTTTATCCGGGCTTGGGACTAGCATTGGCGGAGTTGTGACTTGCACCATGTCAATATTATAAATTTAGTCTTGAAAGATCATTTTCAATCATCTTCCTTATCAGACCCACTTGCCCACTTCAATGAATATAGTGAGGACACATTAATAGAGGAAGTCAGTGTCCTCCTTAAATTTGTGCCCCCTATGGACACCGAAAGATGGAAACCTCATTTGGAGGAACTTCCGTCGAGGGAGTCCACTCCCATTCCATCCTCAATTGATCTTCCTAAGTTAGATTTGAAACCTCCATCTTTTGAACTCAAATATGCTTATTTAAGAGATGAAAAAACCTTTCCTATTATAAATTCCTCTCAATTGGAAAAATCTCAAGAGAAACAATTGATCAAAGCTCTTAGGGAACACAAAAGTGCAATAGGATGGACTCTAACTAACATTAAAGGTATTAGCCCTTTAAGATGCACCCATTGAATCTAATAAATAGGATGATGCTAAACCATGTCATCAGTTGCAAAGAAGATTAAATCCTAATATGAAAGATGTAGTTAGAGCAGAAAACCTTAAATTGCTTAATGTGGGAATCATCTATCCCGTAAGTGATAGGAAATGGGTGAGTTCTACTTAGGTAGTTCGAAAGAACTCTGGAGTGACAGTGATCACTAATGCCAACAATGGATTAATCCCCACTAGAGTTACTATTGGTTGGCATATGTGCATTGATTACAGAAAAATGAATGTTGTCACTAGGAAGGACCATTTTCCTTTGCCTTTTGTTGATCAAATGGTAGAAAGGGTTGTAGGACACCAATATTACTATTTTCTATATGATTATTTAGGGCATAACTAAGTAGAAATTGCACCCAAGGATTAAGAAAAGACCACTTTTACATGTCCTTTTTTCACTTTTTCTTACAAAAGAATGCCACTTGGATTATGTAATGCTCCTGCCACATTTCAACTTTGCATGTTGAGCATTTTCAGTGATATGGTAGAGAGAAGTTTAGAGCTTTTCATAGACAACGTTTTTTTTGCTGATTCCTTTGACACATGTCTTAAAAATATAAGAAAAGTCTTAAATCTTTGTGAAAAAAAGAACCTAATACTTAATTGGGAGAAGTTTCATTTTATGGTTCTAAAGGGAATTATCCTTGCCCACATAGTGTCATCCAAAGGTATAGAGGTAGATAGAGCCAAAGTTGACCTAATTACCAATCTACCCATCCCCAAATCTATTAGGGACATTCGTTCATTCCTAGGTAATGCAAGATTCTATAAGAGGTTATTAAAGATTTTAGTGCTATATCTAGACCATTGTGTCACCTCCTTGCAAAGGATACCCCTTTTGAGTGAACTAATGATTATCAGAAAGCTTTTATAAGGTTCAAAGACAAGTTAACTATTGCACCTATTATGCATCCACCTAATTGGAGACTACCCTTTGAAATCATGTGTGATGATAGTGATTATGCTGTAAGAGCTGTACTATGACAGAGAAAAGAGAAAAAACCACATGTCATTTACTATGCAAGTAGGACCCTAAATAACACCCACATGAATTATTCCACTATGGAGAAAGAACTCTTAACAGTTGTCTTCACGTTGGATAAGTTCAGGTCTTACTTAGTTGGATCTAAAATAATCATCTTCACTGATCATTCAGCCCTCAAGTATCTTCTCTCCAAGAAAGATTCTAAGCCTATACTAATTAGATGGATTCTTTTACTCTAAGAGTTTGACATTGAGATAAAAGATAAAAAAAAGAGTAGAGAATGTTGTAACTGACCACTTGTCTTGCCTAGTCCTAACAGAACCTTTGGATGAATTACTAATTAAGGATACTTTTCCTAACAAGCAACTTTTTCATATCTCCCATCCTCACTGGTTTGGTAATATTATAAATTATTTAGTCTTGGGAAAGATTCTTGAACATTGGAACAAATTCGAAAAGCAAAAATTCTTTCCAATTTCAAGCACTACATTTGGGATGATCTATATCTATTTAAGTACTGCCCAGATCAAATAATTAGAAGATGTGCCCCTGACTTAGAGCAACTTAGTGTCATCTCCTTTTGTCATTAAGAAGCATGTGGCGCACTCTTTTTTGCATAGAAAACTATTGCATGTTGCAAAGATTTTGTAGTGGGGTTTCTACTGGCCATCATTGTTTAGAGACACACATGTATTATGTAAATCATGTGAGCGATGTCAAAAGTTAGGAGAAATAACCCATAGGAATATGATGCTCTGAATTATATCCTTGTTATTGAAGTTTTTTATTGCTAGGGTATTGATTTTATGAGGCCATTTCCACCTTCTTTCTATTAGGTGGCAAGGATTGAACATGGTTCAACATGTGGAGTGTGGTCTCTTTCTTTAGATTTTTCTTTATTTTCAATAGGTCTTTCTATCTTATCAATCTTTAGCGGCTCATCTTTCTCAATTATTTTATCCTAATTGAAGTCCTCCTTGAATTCCTCTTTTTTCAAATTTAAAAAATAAAATAAAAATAGCAATAAGTACCAAAATTCAAGAAATAGAGTGATTATTTACCTCTTTTTTTTTAAATGCACCTAAAAATGCTTAAATAATGCAATTTCAAAAAATATTTTTTTTATTTTTTTATTAAATTTTATGAAAACTTCATTGCAAGTCTCTAAAAATGACACTAAAAACTTGTTAATTGTTTTACCACAGGTGCATGGGCTATTGTAGTGTAGCTTATTCAAGTACAGGTTGATCCCATAGGAACTCGATTTAAAAAGATGAAGTTTAAATAAAATTTAATTATATAAAAATTAAAATAAATGATAATAATAAATTATAAACTAAAATATATTTAACGAATAAAAATTACAAAAATTCAAAAAGATAGAAAATTAACCAAAAAATTAACAAAATATATTTTTCCAGCTTGATTATGATCAAATTCTTTAAGGCTGATATCATGAACATAGATTAGCCTTCATCCATCTATCACTGATACTCTTGATTAAATATCCAATGGCTGGATTGAGCAAATTCCCTAAAATTTGGATGCTCTAGGTTAAAGAATGATTTTGAGTTTTGAACGGCTTAGATCTAATCTGTAAATTTTAGATTGAAGATCAAGATTGTTGAATCAGCTGGGAGATGTCCTATGAATAAGATTTGAAGATTAATGGGAATTATGACGAGAAACAGATCAGGAACTGAAGTGATCCAATTTGTTAAAGCTAAACCATTGATTAGTTTAAGCTTTAATAAATAGCCTTAGATTATACAGTTCCTGGATAGGCAGAACAAGTATAAAGCAGAAATGGGATAAGAAAGGGATATAGATGTCATTAAATCAAGGACATAGATAGAATTTTATTTGACTAACGGGTAAAAATGAAACTTTTTTGTTTTTCTAATTTTAACCAAAAAATAGATGGACTTCTTGGAGGAGATGATGAAGCAGAGGAGATGAGGGAGAATAAGAGAGAAGAGAGGGAAACAGGGTGTGGTCGAGGTGGTACCATGAGACACTGTGAGGTGGTTGTCGTGCAATGTTGTACGGTGCTGTGCTGTTGTTAGCCGACAGAGAGAAGGAAGCGGTGAGCAGGGAGAGGCAGACAAAAATTGGTTAGCAAAGGTTGCTATTGGGGGAAGAGGAGAGAATTAAAGAGACGGGATTTTGCTGGCATCAGGTGGTGAGATTAGTGACTGGGGATGCGGTCTAGGATGACGTCACTTCCAGCCGACAGAGACAATAGAGAGAGAACAGCGAAGGGAGTGTCGGCTGGTGTAAGGGAAGAGTGAGTGATATATGGAAAAGGAGGGCAGGAAAGAGGGGGATGGTGCGGGTCATCTAGCAAATAGATAGGGGTGTTTGCCGATGGGGCGACCGATGACAGAGGGAGATCGATGGCTGGTTCAGATTGCGTCGGGTGAACAGAAAATGATGGCAAATGGAAGAGAGAGTGAGATAGGGAGAGAGAAAGAGGTGAAGTAGAGAGGAAAGTGAGATAGAGAGAAAGGGTTATTGTGTGTCGGGTGGAGAGAGAGAGAGAGAGAGAGAGAGAGAGAGAGAGAGAGAGAGAGAGAGAGAGAGAGAGAGAGAGAGAGAGAGAGAGAGAGAGAGAGAGAGAGAGAGAGAGAGAGAGAGAGAGAGGGAGAGAGAAGGAGAAGGTGAACAAGAGACAAGGAGGAGAAAGAGGGTGGGGGACTGTCTAGTTTCAAGTGAGAAGTAGAGAGGGAAAGAGGTAGAGATGGGGTGCAGCAAGTGTGTGTAGTGAACAAGAAGAAGGGAGGTTGGGGTGCTGCTCTCGCCATTGCTGATTGGTCGAGAGGGGAAAAAACAGAGGAAGAAAGAGAGAAACAAAAGGGAGCAATGAGAGGTGGTGAACAAGAGAGAGAAGGTGAACAAGAGGAAGGGAGAATGAGAGAGAGAGAGAGAGAGAGAGAGAGAGAGAGAGAGAGAGAGAGAGAGAGAGAGAGAGAGAGAGAGAGAGAGAGAGAGAGAGAGAGAGAGAGAGAGAGAGATCCACCTCCTTCAACTTTTTTTTTCCTTCAACCTTTTACCCCTTTTTATAGATTTTCCAAAGGTGTTTGATTTTGATTCAAACTCCTTTTCTTATCTCTTATCCAACTTTTGTACTTAAATTTTAAATTATCTTCAATTTATCTCTTTTCAAACAATTTCCTCCTTTTTTATTTGGTCCATCTAATTTCAATTTCATTAATCTACTCAAAATAGGACTAAATTAGAATCATTTAAACCATACGTTATACATCTGATTAGTTCTAATGATTATCTAACTGTTAAATTTTACAAATCAATACTTGAATAGTCAATTGGAGCTAAAATACAAAATTTTAAGTAAATTTTCAAAATTGATTGATGAGATGATCTATTTTGATGCTAGATTAAGGGTATTTTGGATGAAATGGAACACTTAACAAAGTGATAAGGGTACACACTTTTGTAAAAAAGTATTTGAAGGACACATAAAAAAATATAACATCGCCCATAAAGTTGCAACACCATATCACCCACAAATAAGTGAACAAGTAGAAGTATCTAATTCGACTATAAAACAAATTCTTCAAAAGATTATTAATCTGGATCGTAAGATTGGTCTCTTAGATTGACCGATGAGCTCTGGGATTATAGGACTGCATATCGAACCCCAATCGGTATGTCTCCCTATAGTATTGTATACGGTAAGGCTTGTCATTTGCCTGTGCAATTGAAACATAGAATCTACTGGGCAATAGAGTCCTTTAATTTCAACATGAATAAATTAGGCTCACATCTAAAACTACAGCTCAATAAGTTTGAGGAGATCAGCCAAAAAGCCTATGAGCATAATTGGATCTATAAAGAAAAGATGAAAGTTTTTTATTATAAAAATAGAATGAGAAAATCCTTTACTCCAAATAAGAAGGTTCTGCATTACAATTCTAAGCTCCACCTATTTCCATGTAAGCTTAGATCTCGATAGACTGGTCCATATACAGTTAAAGAAGGTTTTCCATATGGGACAGTCGAGTTTGAGCATGCTAGGACTGACCATACTTTTAAAGTGAATGGTCAATGTTGAAAGCCTTTCCTAGAATATGAGAATCCAGAAGTTGACTCCACAAGTCTGGAGAATCATGTATCATATTTTGTATTCTTTCATTGTTTTCTACATCATCCATATTCATTTTAAGTCCTAATTTTTAAACATTGAGGGCAATATTTCTTTCAAGTTGGAGGGTGTAGAATTCTAGCAAATTCTAGTTTAAAAAAAAAAAAGTTTTTAGATGATTTTCTTGAATTAAAAAAAAGGTTAATTCTTACATTATGATGAGAATTGAATTTTCTTTAGTCTAGATAATGGAATTGTATATGCTTAATTCATCATTTTACTCGTTTTCTAAAGTATTCTAAGAAAGCTTAGTCTCATATCACATCTATACATGCAATTGCATATAAATAGTCTAAATTGATAAGTAGTTATAACTTAGAGATCTTGAAGAAATTTAGTGGAGACGTATAACCTAAGTGGGGTTTGGACCCATTCAATCTTTTTAAGAGGTTATAAATGTTTCAAAATTTTCCTTAGTGTGCATAAAGTAAATTTGATCCCATCAATTCTTAAATTTGGTTAATTACCTAAATTATTAGAATATTACCTTTAAAATTGTACAAGTTCATTGCATTGGCTATTGTAGTGTAGTTGATGCAAGTACGGGTCAATCCCATGGGGACTCAACTTGAAAAGATGGAGTTTAAATAAAATTTAAATGTTAAAAAAAAATGATAAAAGTTAACTTATAGCGGAATCAAAATTCAAATTTATTTAACTACTGAAAATTACAAAATTTCAAATTCAAAAAGATAGAAAAAGAACTAAAAAGAACATAAAATCTACTACCTTAGCTTCATCATAGCCAATTTCTTCAAATCTGGTATCATAAAAGTCAATAAGCCTTTATCAATCTCTCCAATATGTCCTTGATTAAAGATCCAATGGATGGATTTTTTCAAATTCCTCAAAATTTTAAAGATATGGATTAAAGAAGAATTTTGGGTTTTGGATGGCTTAGATTGATTTTTGGATTTTAGATTAAAGATTAGAGGCATTAAATAAGCTAAGAGATGTTCTAATAACAATATTTGAAAATTAATTAAAAATCTAATGAGAAACATATGAGAAAATAAATTGAGCTTGTTTGTTAAGGCTAACCCTGTTGATTAGGTTAAGCCTTAATCAAACTCGCTTGGATTGTGTAATTCTTGGATATGTAGAATAACAACAAAGCAAAAGTGGAATAAGTTGAAAGGTATTTAAATGTAATTTGAATTAAAGATCTAAGGGCATAATTGGATTTTGAGGGGGGGAAACTGATTTTAAATGAAAATAGGAAATTGCAGGAGGAGGGAGATGATGCAATAGGGGGAGAAGAGAAGAAGAAGATTAGGAGGAGGGGAAGAAAATAGGAAAACCTAGATTAGGTTTTCTTTATTTAGCTCGTAGGAATCTATCGGAGGTGAGAATGAGCTAGGTTGTGAAGATAGGGTGAAGTGCTGGCCGTTGATGGGTCTGGTCCGATGGTTGGTGACACACAATTGGGTCAGTTGAAGGAGATGAGGAGGTGCTGGGGTGGGTTGAACAAAAGCAATTCTACCGATGATGAGAACGATGTTGTGAAGAGGTAGACAGAGAAGCTGGGCTAGGACTGGCTCAATGACAGAGAGGGGCGGTGAAGAGAGCTGGCTGAAGGAGAGGGGCAGTGAAGGAGGGAGCTAGTGTAGGGCCATGCTAGCGGAAGAATGGTGCGGTGACTAGTCCGGGATTTTCGACAGAGGTAGAGAAGGAAGACAAAGAAGAATGGTGGTTGGCGGCTTAGTGTGGTGAAGCAAAAAGAGGGAGAGAGGTGCAGGCAAGTCTAGAAACAAGAGAGATGCAGCCAGGGGTGGTGTGATGAAGGAGTAGCAGAGAGAGATCAGAGCAAAGAGAAATAGAAGGAACAAGGGAGAGAGTTTGGGTAAGAGAGAGGGAGATAAGAAGAGTGCGATAGGGGGCAGTGAGAGGGTCTGGTTGGTGGGTTGCGATCGGCATTGGAGAGATAGAGATAAAGAGAGGGGTGTAGGTGATATGGGCTGTGGTGGACAGATAGAGGGACCAGAGATGGAAAGAAGGAAAGAGAGTACAGAGTACAGAGGAGAAAGAGAAATGCTGGTCGATCTGTGCGAGTACCAACCAGCAGAACAGAGGAAGGAGAGGGAGAGGAAAGAGGTGAGAAAGAGAGAAGGGAGAAGGAGAAAGCGAGAGAGAAGGGGAAGGGGAGGGGATGGTGCGAGTGAAGAAGGGGAGATGGTGGGAGAGAGAAGGGAGAGCGAAAGAGAGAGGGGTGGGGTGGAAAACAGTTTCCTCTTATGGTCCAGGAGAGAGAGAGAGAGAGAGAGAGAGAGAGAGAGAGAGAGAGAGAGAGAGAGAGAGAGAGAGAGAGAGAGAGAGAGAGAGAGAGAGAGAGAGAGAGAGCTGCCTTCCTCTTTTTATAATCTATCTCCACCTTTTAATTTTGTTCTTCACTTCTAATTTTGGTTCCCTCTCCCCACTTTCCTTCAAGCAGCTTTCCTCTAATGTGCATCTTTCCATTCCCATGTTAATTCCCTTAAAATCTTCTCCATGATTTCCTTTAAAACCAATTTTATTTTAAGAAACTATCCCATCTTGCTTTAATGTTCTTTAGGATGATCTGACACCATTAATTTTTGTTCTAGGCTATCCAAGCCACAATATGGTTCATCTGCAAAACAAAAGATTAGATTAGAGTTATCTAAACCATAAATTACACCTCTAATGATCATCTAAATGTTAAATTTAGCAAATTAAAGGTTAGATGATTAATTAAAACTAAAATAAAAATTAAGCAAAAAACTACAAATTTGATCAGTTAGATGATTTAATTGAATGCTAAATTAGGGATATTTTAACCAAAATTAAACACTTAACACTGATAGTTTATATGAAACTTAGAAAATGACTGAGGCCATCCTTGTTGTTAACCTAGAGACATAAAGCTTACCCAAAAAGTATTTTTATCACTAGTTAACCAATTTAAGCCTTTTATAAAAGCCTTTTCTTTTCTCATCTAAAATTACCTTTACCCATATTAACCTAATATAAATTATTTATTACCTATTTTTTTTAAAAGATAAGTTAGTGATAAATGACGAAATACCTTTAGTTGTAATGAAAGTAGAAAAGTGAATATCAAGAAAAGAAATGTTTTTTAAAGAGATTAAAAAGTACTGAAAAAATATTTGAAAATTCAAAAAAAAGCGAAAGAAGAAATATTCGCTTTGGGCAAATAAAGTAAAGAAGAATTGTCAACTTTAGTAGAAGACCTTTGCTTATTTTTTAAGAAACTTTGAATATCCTTTATACCCATTCTTTTGTACCTTGTCTTAAGCCCAAATTTTGTCCCAGTTAAAGACTTATTGATTTTAGGATGAATATAGTATTGATGAGGATATGAATAAATAGGATTTAAAAAGTAGTATTTCTTAATATTCAAAGGTAATGGCATTTATCCCTTCTAAAGGGATCAAAATTAAATTCCTTAGTAACTCCCATTTCATCATGAGTTTATGTGAGATAAATTTGCATTTATTTACTCTACTCACATATTTAAAAGAGAAATATGATTTGAACCCTTTAACTAAGAGATTCTATTTCTGAGTGTATGTCATTAGTGAGGATTGATGTCAAAACATATTTTAAATGGAGTTTAAAAGTTAGAACTCTACATAGAGATAAAGATTATTCTATATGTAGACTGTACACAAACTCTCTCTCTCTCTCTCTCTCTCTCTCTCTCTCTCTCTCTCTCTCTCTCAGATCTGAGCTTAAGTGGGTTGCATTTTAGTATATGGGAAGGGTTTTGAATTATTTAGTCATTTTTATTAGTTTGCTAAAGTTAATAAATTTATTGAAGATAATTCTTTGAGGAAAGAGTGGAGTTGACTTGAAAATAATTTTTGAATTTGGTTTTTCTCATATTTTGCTTGGGCCTAGCAAAATGCTAATTGGCAGGTGTGTTAAGTGTTCAATTTTAGCAAAAATACCTTTAATCTAGCACCTAATTAGGTTATTTCATCTATCATTTTTGAAATTTTACCTAAAATTTTTGCATTTTAGCTCCAATATACCATCCAACCATTGATTTGTAAAATTTAGTAGTCAAATGATCGTACTAATTAGACGTATGACATAAGGTTTAGATGATTCTAATTTAGTCTTATTTTGTGTAGATTAATCAAATTGAAATCAAACGGATTAGATAAAAAAGGAGGAAATTGCTTGGAAAGAGAAGAAATTTAAGATAATTAGAAGATTAAGTATGAAAGTTAGATAAGAGACAAGAAATGGAGTTTGAATTCAAACTCCTCTAGAAAATTTATAAAAAGGAGCAGAAAGTTGAAGAAAAAGTTGAAGGTGGTGAATCTATCCCTCTCTTACCTGATTCCTCTCGTTCCCTCTCTCTCTCCCACTTCTCCCTTTTCTCTCTCTCTTTCTCTCTCTCTCTCTCTTCTCCTTCTCTCACTCGCACCTTCTCCTTCTCCTTCTCCATAGCCTCTCTGCCCTTTTTCTTTCTAGCTCCTTCTCTTCCTTCACTGCTGCCCCCTCTCTCTTTCTCTTTTTCCCACCTCCCCCCTGACCTATCTCTTCCCCCTCTATTTGTCCTATTTCCTACTCTCCATTTCTCTACATCACTTGAACTATAGTCCCCCCTTCTTCCCCTATCTCTCTCCTTTTCCCTGCTCCTCCCTCCTCTCTGCTTCACCTCTTTCTCTCTCCTTGTATCACTCTATCTTTCCATCGACCATCTCTATATGTCCACCCAACAGACGTAGCCAGCCCGCCCTCTCTCAGACTAACCCAAGCCAACAACAACCCCTCTACTTCATTGCTTTCTGCTCTCTCGTCATTCCTGTCGTCAGCTGACTACTCCTCTCTCTCTCTCTCTCTCTCTCTCTCTCTCTCTCTCTCTCTCTTCTTCTTCTTCTTCTTCTCCCTATTCATTGCACAGACTGGCCACACCTCCAATCTCTGCTCGCTTCTCTCTGCCGACCAAAGCTGATGCAACTTGAACCAGCCACCAGTCACTCCACTAATCTCTCTCTGTCAATGATCAGCTCTATTTTCCTCTCTCTCCTTCTTTTTCTCTCAACCGACCAATAGCCCTCTGTCACCAGTTGGCTCTGTCTTTCCTCTTACCTCATCATTGTTCTTCGCTTGACATGCACCACACCAATTCTCACCTTTCTACCCAGCACTCTCTCTCTCTCTCTCTCTCTCTCTCTCTCTCTCTCTCTCTCTCTCTCTCTCTCTCTCTCTCTCTCTCTCTCTGCCCGACACACACCACAACCGGAAACCAGCACCACCATCTCACTCTCTTTTTCACTCTTTGCCTCGTTCCCTCTGTTTTCCTAGAACGCATCGTGTCCAACGACCTCAGGATGGTTTTCCCTCTTTTTCTCCTCCTCTCTTGCCACCTTGTCTCCAACTCCCCTTGTGTCATCTTCTTCGTTGGATTCTCTCTATTTTTCAATTAAATTTTGAAAAAAAAAATCATTTTTATCCTTAGCCTTTAAATATAATTCCTTCTATGTCGCTAGTTTAATTACATATGTATCCCTGTTCTTATCCTAGTTCTGCCTATCCAGGAACTGTGTAATCCAAGGTTATTTTATTAAAGATTAAACCTGATCAACAGTTTAGCTTTAACAAAAAGGATTCTTTAATTCCTGATCTGTTTCTCCTTAGAATTTCAATTAATCTTTAGATCTTGTTCTTAGGAGATCTCCTAGTTGATTTATCATCCATGATCTTCAACATGAAATCCATAGATTCAATTCAAGACATCTAAAGCCCAAAATCATTCTTTAGCCCAAATCATCTAAATTTTGGGGAATTTGCTCAATCGAGAAATTGAATCTTTAATCAAAAGTAACAGTGAGAGATTGATGAAGGCTGATCGATGTTTTTGATATCATATTTGCAGGATTTTGTCATAATCAAGCTAGGGAAGTAGATTTTAATTATCTTTTAGTTAATTTTGTTATCTTTTTTAATTTGAATTTCTATAATTTTCATTAGTTAAATAGATTTTAGCTTTCAATTCATTGTTATTTACTTTTTGTCATTTTTTTAAAATTTTTAGATAATTATATTTTATTTAAACTCCATGTTTTTAAGTCGAGTTCCCTTAGGATCGACTTGTACTTGCATTAGCTACACTACAATAGTCCATGCACTTGCCACAATCAACACCCTTCCAAAATCTCCAATGGTCCAATAAATTAAGGAGATAGCTTCCTACTCTTGCCAAAAATGTGTCACTCCTGGTCTTGGCCTAGCTTTTAGGAACACTTGATCTCCTACCTCAAACTCCAATAGTCGCTTCCTTCGATCAGCATAGCTCTTGGTTCTGCTCTGAGCCTTCAATAGCCATTGTTTGATTCTCTTCACCTTTTATGTAGTCTCTTTTACTAACTCAAGGCCTAACAATGATGACTCTCCAACCTTCGCCTAGCAAAGTAGGGATCAACATGGTCTTCCATACATTGCCTCAAATGATGCCATCCCAGTGTTGGACTGAAAACTGTTGTTGTATGAGAATTCCACCAATGGTAGATGTTCGGCCCACTTCTCTTGAAAGTTTAATGCACAATCACTCAACATATCTTTGAGCACCTAAATCTCTCTCTTAGACTACCCATTTGCATGGGGATGAACCGCAGATCTAAAAGTCAACCTTGTACCTATTGCTTCTTGTAAGCCCTTCTAGAACTGGAAAGTAAACCTCAAATCTTTATCTGACACAATGGATACATGTATCCCATGTAACCTTACAATCTCATGTACATATACTTGATTAATTGTCTCAAGTGAATTAATAACCTTCACTCACAGGAAGTGCACTAATTTAGTCAATTTATCAACAATCACCTATATGTTGTTCCAACCTTGCCCAATACATAGAAGACTTACCACAAAATCCATGGTAATGTGCTCTCACTTTCATTCTGTCACAGGTAAAGGATGTAGTAATCACGTAGGTTTTTGATGTTCTGCTTTAACTTCCTGACATGTCAAACATCAAGCAACAAACTTAGCAATGCCTTTCTTTATGCCTTTCCACCAAAAAAGTCCCGTAATCTTTATGCTACTAGGATGTATTGAAAATTTAGATCTGTGTTCCTCACTCAATAATTCTCTCTTGACCTTATCAACTGGTGGTACTAAAAGTCTACTCAAATATCATAACCCACTAGAAGAGTCCACAATCCAATGCTTGATACTCTCACCATCTCCTAGTCGAGCTTTAATACTCCTAACCTCATCATCACTTATCTGAGCATGCAAAAACTTTTTATGACACAAGAGGTTGAGCAATCATTTGACATAAAAATGCATAACTTTCAGATGAGCAAGCATGCAATTCATACTCGATCAATGACTCACAAACCTTCCATTTGAAAACTTGGAGTCATGCCATCAAACCTCCAGACTTTTTACTTAGTGCATCTGCAACAACGTTTTCCTTTCTCGGGTGATATTGAAGTGTGAAATCAAAGTTCTCTGAGAATTCAACCCATCTAATTTGCCTCAGATTTAAATCTTTTTAAGCAATGGTCTACTTCAAAATTTTGTGATCAGTGAAGAATTAAACTTTTCACCATACAAATAATGCATCTAGAGCTTCAATGCAAACACCACTACTACCAGCTTTAAGTCACAAGTGGGGTATTTCTTCTCATTTGGCTTCAACTGATGAGAGTCATATACCATGACGCTTCCTTCCTGCATCAAGACACATCCCATTCCTCAGTGTGAGGCATCACAATACATAACATAATCCACACCTTGCTTAGGAATGATAAGCGCGGGTGCCGATGTCAATCGTTTCTTTAGCTTCTGAAATGACTATTCACATAAATTGTCTCATTCAAATACCACACCTTTTTTTGTAAGCCTTGTTATGGATGATCCAATGTGTGAGAAGTCCTTCACAAACCTCTTACAATAATATACCAACCCAAGGAAAATCCTGATCTCTGTCACGCTCCACAATCTTTCCTAACTCAGCATCACTTCAATCTTTGACAAGTCAACTGAAATCTTATCACCAGCAACTACATGACCAAGGAAATTTACCTTTGTTGCCTGAAACTCACACTTGCTAAGTTTTGCATATAGTTAGTGTTCCCCCAACAACTGCAATGCACTAGACAAATGTTGTTCATGCTCCTCCTTAGACCTCAAGTATATCGACCCATCATTCACAAACACAACAATGAATTGATCCAAATAAGAGAGGAAGATTTGATTCATTTGACTCATAAATGCTACTAGAGCATTTTTCAACCCGAAAGGTATCACTTCAAACTTGAAATGACCATATCAAGTCTTAAATGCCATCTTAGGGATATCTTCCCCCTTACTCATAATTGATGGTATCCAGATTGCAAGTCAATCCTGAAAAAACATGTAGATACCCTCAGCTGATCAAATAGATCATCAATTCTCGGCAATGGGTATTTGTTCTTGATTGTCACCCTATTCAATTACCGATAGCAATACATAACCTCAGTGTGCCATCTTTCTTCCTTGCAAACAACACTGGTGCTCCTCATGGTGAAGTGCTAAGGTGAATGAAACCCTTATCTTGCATCTCCTCTATTTGCACCTTTAGCTCCTTTAATTCAGCAAGAACCATCTGATGTGGAGCAACTGATATTGGAGAAACACTAGGATAAAGCTCAATATTTACTATTAGAATGAATTCAATACTAGCATTAGCATCATCATGACCCACCATGCTCGCCATCCACCCACTATAGTCTTTGTTATGTTTGTAGCCAACATGGACTTATAGGCAACCATAATCCTCTATGGGGGAGAAATAAAAATGAACTCTATTAGGCAAGACAAAAGTAAGCCTCTTTCAACTACAATAAATAATAGCACGATACTTGGACAAGAAATTCATCCTCACGACTACATCATAAGGAGTATCCATCACCACCAAATCAAACATCATAAACTCTGCTCTATGTCCTCTGCTTAGAAGTAGGATGTACACCTCTGATTAGTTCATCTGTCCTTTGCACTGGTGATTGCTCTTGAGTATGTGGTATGTGCTATTCTGTACACTACTCTGTGTTGCTCCCATCTTAGGACAATCTCTCTTGAAATTGTCTTCCTAGCCATAACCGAAACAAGTCTTACTAGTTGGTAGAGAATGTGTATGAGCATTTTACACCAGAGGGGGATATCCTTTCCTCCTCATGTCTTTGCTACTACGTGAGTGAGATTTTTCAAAACTTTTATTCCTAAATTCTGGTGCATTCATTTCCTTATCATCATCCTACTCTATCAGTTGAGCTCTATCTATGGCCTCCACAAAATCTTCTAATTTAAAGGGTACAAAGCTCTGTTGAATAGAATGCCTTAGGCCTTGAATGAAGTGGTAAGACTTATCCTTAAAAGTGGGGATCATCAATGGAGCATAACGTGACAATTGGCCAAACTTGGTAGCATATTGTTCCACAATCACGTCACGCTATGTGAGCCTTAAGAACTCTCCTATCTTAGCATCTCTTTGTGAACTAGGAAAATATTTTTCTAGATATGCCTCCTTGAAGAGTTCCCATGTCCACTCCTCATTAGTTCTAACACCCTTTGTCGTTCGCTACCAGTGTATAGCCTCACCTGTGAACTGAAAAGTGGCCACCTTTACTTTCAAATCTTTGTTGATTTTCATTGCCTCAATGATCCTTTGGATCTGCTCTAACCAATCCTCTGCCTTGGTGGGATATGACATCCCAGCGAACTTGGGTGGTCCCAACTTCCTGAACACTCGTAGTGCAAGTGTTTCCATGCTTAAGTCCTTTCTAGAAGCTCGAGGGACCAATGCAACTAGGAGCTGAACTCCTACTCCCTTATTAATGGCTTCAGTGATTGTCTGGGTCATCTGTCTTATAACATCCTAGACCAGATTATGTGCACGCAAAATTGATCCTCCAGAACTCGAACTATTGCTTCTAATCTCAACCATGACTATGCCTTTCAAAAATATCAAATAATAAGAGTTAGTCATGTATCAAACAAGCTGACGTAATCAACAGTCAATAAAGGTATTTTAGAAGACACCAATTATATACATTTCCTCTATCAAAGGCAATTATAAAGAAAGTTCTTCCCAAGTGACCTACTGCGTAGCTCTGATAACAAGCTATTGTAACCTTGAACCCCAAGGCTACGGCTTAATGAAATCAAACATGTTAACTCATGTAAAGCCTACGTGGATCTTATATAGATACACACACACACACATATGTATGTGTGTGTGTGTGTGTGTGTGTGTGTGTGTGTGTGTGTGTGTGTGTGTGTGTGTGTGTGTGTGTGTGTGTGTCTATATATATATATAATTGTAGTGGAAATAATGATAGAGTTATATGCTCTAGTGTTGTGCAAGATATGGTTTATACAGTTGAATTTTATACACATAATTATACCAAAATTTTGGTAGTCTCCTCTATCCTAAGCATTTAACTCATGCATTGCAATTCACCTGATAAACGATTTCACAAGTATCAAAAGTATATAGGAGACTCTGTCTCCTCATGATTCACTATAGAAATTTAAAAAACTCCTATTCACTAACTTGGAGTTCTAATTGAATTCTCATGCACATGAAATCAATTTAACTATACAGAATGACAAGGTCAAATACATAGATTATTTACCAAGTCATGAAGATACATCTCATGTTCAGCATGTTATATACATGTACATTATAAAACGAAACCACATCAACTAGTCATGCCTCGCTCATGGTCAACAAGTGCCTTCCCTTTTTCAGCTTGATTAGTACTTGAAAAATAATAATATGAACTGCAAAGCCCAGTAAGGAAAAAGAACTAAACCCATGCATATCCAACCATTCTTGTTGAGCTTAACTTAACTCCACATCCATGTTCAATCATAGAACATTCAATTCTATTTATTTGATAGCCAAAAAAATTCATTAACATGCATTATCAAGTATAATACATTGACATATAACCAGAAATACAACTTATTCCACAATTCAAACTTAGAATAAATAGATATAGCAGTCAGATACAACCATGCATGAATGTATTTCAGTTAAGTATTTCCTTATCCATGATAAGCAAGTATAACGTCATCATACTGATCAAGTAGTCTTCTCCTTCAAGATTTACCATCTTGGGCAACTTATTATGAATATCACATAGAAACAACCAGACCCTTGGGATTTACCATCTTGGAAGGCTCTTCCATGATTTCAAGGAATCAGGCAGTCCTTTTTGTTAGGGTTTACCATCTTGGGTGGTTCCAATGTCAGGTTCCCTCAAGATTTACCATATTGGGTGGCTCCGTTGTAGTTGTTATCAACTAGGCACCCTTTCCCTCAAGGTTTACCATCTTAGTAGAATCAATGTATGACAGTTCATCCCTTAAGATTTGCCATCTTAGGCAGCTCTACTATAATCCCAAAAGACTAGGCAACCCTTTCCCTCAAGGTTCACCATCTTGAGTGGCTCAATACTTAACAGATCATCCCTTAGAGTTTACCATCTTGAGAGGCTCAATAACTGACAATCCATTCCTCAGGATTTACCATCTTAGGCGACTTCACCTTCGTTGCAATTAACTAGGTAGCCCTTTACCTCAGGGTTTACCATCTTGAAAGGCATCATCGTAGTTTACCGGGTAGCCCTTAGGGCTTACTATCTTGAGATTGACATATTTTCTCACAATTAACATCATCATAACAATTAAACATGGTTAATTAGAATATCACATGATAATTTTTAACAAGTAAATGTAATTCATATTGTCCATGGTTTCTACATATGTAGGTTTCTATGAGTAGGGGTAGAGAAGAAAGTGCACTCAGACTTAAGTAGATTCATGCAATATATGTGTTCTATGTATCTATAATCTTAAATATGAAGTGAGTTCAATAAGAATTTAAGGACAAAGAAGGGATTAGGGTGCTTACCTATGTTAGTAGTACAATTCACAATTCAATTACCAATGTCGTTTAGATCGTATTCCAAATCTCAATTGAGAATATCAATTCCAAGTGAATTTCATAATTCTATGTAAACTACTATAATTACTTTAAGATTTCTACTCATAATGTCATTGATCTAACCTCTTGATATCTAGATTTATGACTATGACACCAATTGGCCGTTATCTAATAATGGTTAGCACCATTGGTCTTAAATTGATGATCCAGATTGTGCATGTACCTCTAGAGGTTTCAATTCCCATCATTAAAGGCAAGTTATTTAATAATTCAATAATTTTAACCATAATCCATGGTCTAATCACCTTTCATAACCTTTGATCATCACTGATTGAGTTTTGGATGGTCAAATCGAACCTTGAATTAACTAGTCTATAATTGGTTTGTTATTTTTGTCACAATTCATTGATGATGTGTAATTGAAGTCATGCTTTACATAGATCTACCTTCTAATCATGTTTTTAAGAGTCGAATGCTAATATCTCATTTTTTCCTTATGCACTACCAAGTTTTTGACCAAAAAATCAATAATTAGTTAGTCTTTGATCGAAGATCCATCATCATGGATGAAAAGATTAGGCAAGAAATTGTCAAATTCCAAAAATTTTCATTCTTAGGGTCTCATAAGAAAAAGTTGTTGTCACTAACGAAGGTGACTGGATTTCGGTTGTTGCTGGCAATGTACATAGCTTAAGAATTTCATTAAAATGTTTATAATTGTTTAGAATTCCATGAATTAGAGTTTTATCTAGTTTTTATCCACAAATATCATCGAAATTTTGGGTTTTTGTCTAGATTTTATCAACGTTTCTAAAATTACCCTTACTACTATTTTTCTCACTTTTCAATGTTGTTACTTGATAGATTTTCCTAAAACTAAAGGGGTTTACTCATAAGCACTTGAGGAACAAAATGAATTGTTCCAATCATTGATCAAATACCATTCTATTGACTGTGTTTTTCAATAGTCATATTCATTATTTTTGTCACTAAAAAATGGTGTCAATGATAGTAGTAATAGTTGTAGGAGGAGCTATGAGGGAAAGGAGGGGAGTGGATGGCCTACTTCTGTCAGGTTTGCTTGAAACTTGTCGTCCAATCACTATCTGTATAAGATGTTGTCAGTGGAGTCCGTTGCATCATCTATAGGTCGAAGAGAATGGAGGGAGAGAGAATGAGAGATGGAAAGAGATGCAATGATGAGGAGCTCGATCAAAATAGAGTCAACTAGAGAGAGTGATGATCGATGGGGAAAAATGGAAATGGTAGAGGGAAAAACTATCAAGTGATGCCTTTTCCCTTGTTTTTCCATTATTGACTCGTGGAGGGAGGGGGGCAAAGTCCATGAGGTGAGTTTGACTCCCATGTGTCGACTCACTTCTGTAGCTGCTCAGTCAAAAGAGTTAGCACATGGGGTGCCATTATCAATTCGAACCCCTTTTTCATTTGTAAAACTTTTGGACTTTTAGCTCCCGACCTTTGTTTTACGCATTTTTAGTGTCGTTGAAAAACCTTTATTGAGTATAATCCAAAAATTAACCTCTTGTAGTTTAATTTCAAGATTTTAAAATTCTTCTTAATTTATTTTGAAAATTTGAAATTGAAATTGAAATTTCTTAAAATTTGTTATGAATCTAAAGTGGAGTTTCAAGTCATTAAACTCTTAGCAGTATACAGAATTCAACATGGTTTAGATTTTTCAGTTTACCAAAATTTGTGCTTGATGGAGACGTAAACTCATGTGGGACACACCTGCTCAATCTTGACTTGTTGTCTAGTTTTACAAATTTTGAGAAAATTAATAAGTTAATTTACCTTTTTACCCTATTCTTAGGACACAGGTGTGATAGACTGTACCTTGGCTCGTAGGTCCTAACATAAGATTGGAAATCTAGCTCTTCAAGAGTGATGTCTCACTGATGGCTTGGGCCCTGTGCGAAGAGGCCTTCTTCACTTTCCACCTAAGCTATGAGGATAGGCCCAAAGCCAATCCCTGGGAATAGTAAAGCTTCATATAGTCTTTCTGTCTAGGTGCAAGTAGTTTGCATCTTCACAAACACATCATAAGCTTGGAAGAACGAAAATCCTAGTGTAAGCCACATGAAGATGTTCAAATGCATATTTCAGATTAGAGAAGAAGAAAATTACAAGACAAAGGTAAGAAATGCATATTCATTTGGTATGAACCTAGGACAAAAGATTGCAAGCTATGTAATCCAATTATTAAGAAGATGATCATATCCAAAGACATAGAGTTTGATGAAAAAAACCATTGGAGGTGGAATGGTGTAGCAAAAGCTCATCAAAGGGATGTTCTAAATGACAACATTGAAAGTGATCAAAATGATGAAGAAAATCACCGTCCATCTTCACCATCAACTTGGTCAACATCTCCATCATCTACCAATTCAAGTGATATCAATAATTTAGAGGGAGCTCTTGTGAAGACAAAGAAGTTTGAGAGAAATCTATAATTAGACAAAGGCAAGTATACCTGAAGACTTTACTATGTTCTACATTTTAAAAAATGGTGATCCAATTAGTTATGAGGACAAATTTTAGGATGAAAAATGGTAGAAAGCCATGACTAAAGAAATTGAAGTAATCATCCTCCCAATCATCCCAAATTGAAGAATAAATTAGTAACTTTAATTAAACAATCTCAATAAATAATTTGAACAGTATGGATCATTGATTTTGATCCAATTTCATACTTGAATCATCATTTGATCTCAACCATTTATCAAAATTGACTAGATTCCCATAATAACTCTAGATCGAAGGTTAGATATGGTCTTCTAACCTTAGATTACAATAGATTTGGGTGCTGGAGATGACAGATCATCAATAGATTATCACGGTCATTCCTGACATTAGTTGGGCATCATTGTCCTCCCTTGATTTCCATCTAATCAATGAATCACTTGCTGGATTTTGTACGTAACATTAAGGGAAACATAATGAACGGTTTAGATCATTCAATCTATCCCTCAATTTTTTTGGCAAAGCCAGCTATACACATCACCTTCTCCCTTTGATTTTTCTAGTGAGACATCATCATATTGAGAAGGAGGTTTAGGGATTTTATTCTCCTCTTTTTGCTGATGAAGATGAATGGCTCAGATCATCAATTCGAGCTATCATTTTCTTCCACAAACTCAATGTCCCCAATGAGGCTTAGCCGTTGACTTTCTGGTGAGATGTAGCCAGATTAAAAATATGGAAAGTGAATATTGATCATCTCTTCATGATGAGCAAGATGGTCAACTAACTCAAATCATTGATCTGAGTAGCCATTTTTCTTGGCAACCTACATCTTCCTCCTGCCATCTCCCTCCGTCTTCTCCTTCTCATCAATGTCCCTAGCCATTTCTGTTGTCGATCCTCCTCATGCTCTCTCTTTCTCCTCTTCTCTTGCTTCCTCTTCCTTCTCCCCCTCTTCTTTTCCCTCTTCGACTCTCTCCATTTCCATTCGATCAATGTTAATGTCGGGTGATAGTCGACTTCGACTGTCACCTACCTTAAGGGGGGTGGGGGTGCCATTATCAAAATGACCTCTCCATTTAAGTAAATATTTTTTCTTACAAAAATACCCTCATATTCAAATTATCATAAATTCTTCTTTTGATTCATA
Organism: Warburgia ugandensis; assembly: GCA_035236585.1. Taxonomy (NCBI): domain Eukaryota; kingdom Viridiplantae; phylum Streptophyta; class Magnoliopsida; order Canellales; family Canellaceae; genus Warburgia; species Warburgia ugandensis. The sequence continues at coordinate 18,066,941 of CP141133.1, forward strand.
TTCTAGTGTTCTTTGTATCATTGTAATTGTCTTGATGCAAACATTCCCAATTTGATAGTTTTAAGTTCAAAATTTTGGTTCTTAAAGGGTGACTTTCATGGAATTCAATTTTGAGGGAATTTAATTTCAATTAAAATTAAATAAAAATATGTGAAAAGGAACTGAAAATTGAGGGTTGTTACAAGTTGCCTTTTACCTTTAAATACTCCTAAAACATCTTTTGCCACTTTCTTAATGGACTCGCATATCATTGTTCTACTTTCCTTCTACCATCTACCTGTTTGTGAATGATGTTATCTTCTCTCCTTTTAAGTTCCACATCGTAGTTTTTGGACTCCTACTAAGTTCATTTCCTTTCTTCTATCTCTTAATGTAAATGTTTATAACCATTAACTTATGTTGCATGGTTAAACTCTCACTGGGTAATACCTTGCAATACTTACACATTGATCTTTCAGTATTTCTAATTAGAAAGAAGTTTATTTAGCTTTTAAGTAATCTACTTTTAAAAGTTAGTAAGTGTTCATATCTCTTCTTAAAGTATGTGTTTGCTAGAGCTAGGTTATATGCCAAAGAAAAATTAAGGATAACTTCTCCCCATCTCATTTCTTTCTCCAATCCCATACCCTCCATGTACCCTCTTATATTATTCCTTTTCTTTTCCTACATGACTATGTAAATATGCTCTAATAAATATTGCCTCTGTGTTGAGAATTTCTTGCATTGCTTCCTCTATATCTTTCTAGAAATGTCTCTTGATTCTATCTTCTAATGCTACTTATGGGGCATATACACTTAAACATTTATGATCTTTTCTCATAAGACAAGTTTTATTAGTAAAATTTTACCACTTGTTCTTCTAATGTCTATAACTTTATCCTTGACTTCTTTATCCACCACTATTCCTATGCCATTTCTATATTATCCTTTTCTACATAGTAGAGCTTATACATGTCAATTTCTCTAGTTTTAGCCCCTTTTCACTTAGTTTTTGAATACAAGCTTTGTTGACTCTCCTATATTTCATCTTATATATCTACTAACTCCATACTTTTACTTGTCAATATACCTATATTCCATATGGCAATATGAATAATATTTTCATGAGTTTTCTCTCTACATACGCATATTTGAATAGCATAGGAACCCCTGCCTACTTTCAACTACATTTGGGGCTTGATGCAGTGCATCACTTTTGGGGGAATACCCTAGCAGTCCTTGCCCATTTCTCCAATGCATCTGGGTTATAATGCAATGCGTCGCTTATGGGGAATTTCCTAGAATGAGAATTAAGGGATCTTCACAAACTTTGAGTATTTTACTTTCATCTTCTCATAAACTAGATGGTTGAGAATAACATATTTCACCTTGTCTTCCTGGCTACTTCACAAAAGAAAAACAATTTGGATGGAAACTCAAGAACCTATTGGAGGTATTGAATTGTCAGATAATGTCCAACAAATGGAAAAAAAAAATTATATTGCAAAGAGTTTCAAGGAACCACAACAACTTTTAGTTGCACCTCAAAGACATAAAATCATAAGTGGACTAATAATTAGACCTACTTCTAATGCTAAGAAGCATGTTAGCAACTAAAGAAAACTCAATCGCATTTTCTTTTATTTGTTTGCAAATTACAAACCAAACACTATTCATGCACTTCCAATAATTAAGAAGCATCTTCATTGTAACAATTAGAGAAAATTTGGTGTCATTTTCATGTTATTGCTTCAAAATTATAAACCCAACTCTATATCACTTCCAATTACTAATAAACACTTTGAATAAAATATTAGTATTACTAAGACAAACAATCCAAAAAACCCATTGTCCATTTGAATATCAAAGTTAACCCCATGATTTATTATAGGAGTAAATCAAAGTAAATATTTCTACCCTTGTTTCTTTAAATATAAGCCCTCTTTACATTAAACTTGTCTCACAAGCTATTAGAATTCTAAAATAGCAAATTAACAAATTGAAGAGAGTTAATGCCTGAAAAAAAGAGAACAATATAATCAATAAAACAAGATGATGTTAATATTAGTTCCTAACAATGAAATACTTTTACTCAATAAACAAAAAAGTTCCATGTTTTAGTTATTCCTCGTCAGAAGGAAATTATAGAATGCGAAAAGGAAAAACTTAAAGTCGAAGAAAAGTACAAACTGAATAAACACTATTTACCTAAATCAAATGCAAATTAACTACCCTTCCAAATCAAATTCAAGACATAGATAAATACCACAAAAACATAATGATAGTTAAAAAAATAAACTCCCTCATTTTAAACACTTTCTTTGGCACAATGATAAAGTTGTCTTTGAGTGACCTTGAGGTCATGGGTTCAATGTGTGGAAACAGCCTCCTATAAAAATGCAAGGTAAGGCTGCATACTATAGACCCTTATGGTCTGCCCCTTCCTTGAACCCCGCATATGCGAGAGCTTCATGCGCCCTTTTGATCAACTTTGACTAGATCTCTAATTCCCTGTCCTCTTAAAGTGATTCCAAAGAAATATTTTGTGTCTTTGCTCATTTTTATTAAGAATCACTTTAGGAATAGGTAAGGCCTCATTGGGGCATGTAGACATAATTAAGGATATATATATGAGGGAGTGGTAACAAAACTTTAGGATTCTTTCTATCACTATAATATAGCAACAAGGATCGGCATTGAGCCCATACCTTTTACGTTGTTTATGAATGAGTTAACAAAATATTTACATGGGGAGATTTCATGATGCATGTTATTTGTAGATGATATAGTTTTGATTGATAAGATAAGGGAGGGCGTAAACACAAAGCTATAGTTATGGATAGATGCATTTGAATCTAAAGGATTTAAAATTAGCCAAACTAATATAGAGTATATGAAATGCAATTTTAATAAGGAGAGGAGTGGGATTGGAACACCATTAAAGATTGATAACCAATAAGTCCCCCTGAAAGACCACTTCCAATACTTGAGATCACTAATTCATGAGAGTGGAGAGATTGAAAGGGAGGTTACTCAGAGAATTCAAGCAGAATGTAACAAATGAAGATGGCCTTTGGAGTTTTTTTAGATCAGTGGGTGCCACTCAAACTAAAAGAAATTTTTTATAGGATAGTTATAAGGCCAGCCATGCTATATGGATAAGAGAGTTGGGTAGTTAAGGAATAACGTGTACATATGATGACCATCTTCGAAATGTTAATGTTGAGATGGATGAGTGGCAAGACAAGAAAGGATAGGATTAGAAATGAAAATATTACAAAAAACTTAGGAGTAGCACCAATAGGTCATAAAATGAGGCAAATTAGATTTAGATGATTTTGGCATGTTTAATGGAGCTTGAAAGTGCCATCGATTAGAAGGAGTGAGACAATCCAAGTCGAACTTTCTAAAAGAATAAGGGGAAGACCCAAAAGAACATGGATAAGGTCTTGATGACGATAATGATTTATTGAAGTCACGATACTTAATAGAGGGGAATGGAGGAATATGATTCAAGTGGCCGACCTCTAATCGGGACAAGGCCTTGATGATGATAATGATGATGAGTCAACAACATATTCATATATAAATAATACAGTTAAAGTGAGTGAAAATAAGAATGATAAATATATGGCTGGAAAAATCGATATATACTCAATAAGATATATCTAAATAGCACAAAATAGGTGGAGAAAAATAAGCTCAAAGCTTTAGCTCAATTCAATTGTTTTCCTCGTTATGTTGAAGATGATAGTGTGAATGTTATCAAAGGGTTGAAAGCTCAAAATAGATAGACATGGAGGTTCCTTAATTTATTCATGGACATCCATAGATGGAATGACTTTATATAGGTGTTTTCTCATACATCCCAAGGTCAGCCAATTTTGATGCTGATTTAATGACTAAGGAAGGGGCAAGAATGCCTTCGTTCATATTCCTCACTTTTCTCTTTGATGCATCTTAGCAATTTCTTGATTTTTATTTTATTTTATTTATCAACATAGGCTAATTAAATAAGCATGAATTTTTGTCTTCTACATTGGTGATGCAAATCATTTTTCTGTGTCTTTTTTCTCTTCACTTAAGCATCAATTGCCATTTTGTTGCATCTTTTTTAAAGAATTTTTTGTTGTTGCAAAATGTGGTATCTACTGTATTCTTGTTTTTCTTTATTGTGAACCAAGTATGTCTACTCTTGTGTCTTGTAGACCTTATTGTTTATCTTCTCTTTCATATCTCTCTCTATCGAATTTCATGATATATAGAAGCCTTTTTATTTATTTCTTCTATGGACTAATATAACCACCACTCAAGAAAAAAAAGAAAGAAAGAAATGATTCAAGAATTTAGGAAAATAATATAATGGTTAAAAATTAGTAGAATCTTATAACATTTTTATTCCTACATATTAAAAAAAGTCAAACACATAATTGACAATAAATATAAGAGACAAAATTGACAAGGAAAGGAATAGGGAAAAAATGTAACCCCTGGCAGTTGTAGTATTAAAATAAATATTGTCTTATATAGTAGATCCTCAAATAACAAACTCATATATGTCTAAAATATTTTGATGAAATGTTTACCCCTATATGTATTTTACAGAGAGAAAATAGGAAAAAATACCAAATCTTATCTACTACCATATAGAAAATATAGAAAGAACATAAAAATACAATAATTTTTGGAAGATAGATGATGAACTATCTATATAATCTAAGATATACGGGTAGTAAATTTTCTAGGTCCTTACTTGACCCACTTGTAATATAATTTAAAAATTTTGGCGGGTAAAAAGTTCCAATTATTTTCCCATAAATTCAATTTCCCAGGCATAAAAGAGAAAGGTCCAATTTTTCAAGAAAACAAACAATCCCATATTTCTAGTGATAAAAATTAGCAAATATTATTATCTAATTGATCTCATTTATTTTTCAGCCTAAAAGAAAAAAGATCTCAAATCCCAAATTGTTGTCATTGCAAAAGAAAATTTTAATTTTCTAAGGGTAAAACCTACTAAGTCTATTGGAGCCCACTTGTACTTTTCTACTCATAAAATTGTTAAAAAACCTTTTTTGAGAAAACTAGTGCAGCACGTTTAGAAGAAAAATATGAAATTTCTATAGTCTAGATTTAGGAGCAATTAATACATCATTTATTATATTTAATAGAAAATATTGAAGGAGAAAAATAAAAACATAAAAAAATTGAAGAAATGTACAAGGATGGAATGGCTTGTAGCATTCTCATACTCTCACATGAAACGGTGTATCATCTCATAAGGAATACTTGGGTCCTACCAACATCACCCAATTGATCTATTCATCTAATTTCTTTAACTCTGGACATATTATATAATAAAGATTACCAAGAACGGAATTTTTTTGGACTGTTCTATCAGCAATGTTTAATGTTTATGGTCGTTCATTTTTGTGGACTGAAAGGAGACATTTCATTTTTCATGGTGCACCAATCACCACTATTTTATAGTAAGTGGTTATCCACAATTAGAGGAATAAGATGAACGGCTCCGATCAACCAAACGTGGAGCCTACAGTGGTAAAGTGGGGCCCGCATCCTTTGGCTGACCGGACTTTCTTCCTCTTACATTAGCACGTTAAAATGTTCCATTTATTACTGAATCCGCCCTTGGGGGAAGTACGAGAAATTCAAACACTTCGAAAGCGGGCTTCGTCCTTTACGTTATTTACCGTCTCTTCCGCTCCGAAGAATTTCGAGGAAACGAAAAAAATGGCGAGGACCGGAAAAGGAAAATCTGCTAGAAAGCCATTAGCAGATATCTCCAACAGCAGAAATCTTTCAAAACCAAGCAAGAAATCCTCAGAATCCAAGAAGAAGATCTCAGAAGACGAAGACGGCGCTCTCGATCGCCTTCTCGTCGTTCACTCCGACCTCTCAAATCTCATCCACCAGGTAAAACAATGGAAAAAGGAAAATCCATCGAAGAAAAACCCTAAATTCATACGAAATTGAGAAGTACTGTCATTTTATCTTCTTAGTCCTTTTCTTGTTCTGATCATATTATTGGCATTTTGGTGATCTTTTTGCTTCTCAGGATATAACTCCCTAGTTATTTTGCACTAAAGCATCTAATGTGTGACGTCTTCTGTGTAACCTGTTGATGTAATCTTATTTAAGCATGCCTTTTGGTGGTGTGTTTTGTTTTATTAATTAATGAGTTACTGGAAATTTTATCTTTATCTGGAGAATGTATTTGCTGTGCATTCTGGTTTATCTCAGTCAAGTGAGTGAATTAAGTGTTTAAATGTTAGTGGTCCAATGTTGTATTCTTGTTGCTCCAAATGCTGCTCTTACTTTTGATTCTAAGACTTTGGTAACAAGGTGAATTTGCTATTTTTTGGGATTGTAATTTCAGTTTCCTAGAGAAGTGCAAGAATTTTTTACGTGTTTGATATTCATTTGAATCCTTGTATTAATTTGATTATTTACTTGTATAAAGTGCCAGTTTCAGTAAGATTCGTACCTTAGGGACTTAGATGAATAACTCATGCCATTTTGGTATGGGCTATATCACTTGTTTCAATTAGAAGAGGCCCAATTCAAGTTCAAAAAACAATAGCTCAGAAATCCATGCTTCTAGAGGCTTTTTAGATGAGCTTTGAGCTATGAAGATGAGTCATTCTCACAGTGACTCAGTTTTTTAACTATATATTACTTTTCTGGTGGCAATTTCTCGTACAACTATTAAACGGTTCTGTATAAATTTATAGTTGAACCTGAAAACTATTTCTTTTGCTACATGGATTTCCCAGCCATGTGTAAAAGAATTCTGATCATATTTGTTCTGTTGTCATTGATCGGTTAAGTACCTGTCTGGGACTTAAGTTTTTATTCTCAGAGGTCGTGTTCAAAGTTATAATATAGCTTCATGCCATGACAGGTTGAGCACATATTGACTACTTTGGCTTTGTCAGATGGTGAAAGCACATGTCTTCATGTCTTCATTCCTATTGCTGATTCAACAAAAGATTATCATATGGGGCATAGAGAAACTAAAACAGTATTCAGTGTGCCATTTTAAAGACAACTTTTTGTTTTTTTACATATAAAACAATTTCAATGAGATCTATACCCTCTCTTATACTTTTCCATTGTTTGCCCATAAAACAATGGTTTGAGGGGACTTTCTATGTCTTGTGAGGATCTATAGACCTAAAATTTTGAACAGAAAACCTTTCTTAGTGAAAAGTATACATTCTACCCTCTTTATTGGTACTAAAGATACATAGATTAGGGAAACTATTCCTCTCGAATCTTGGAAAGAATAAAGAGATCACAATGAGAAACCTCTTGGGTAGCTAGAGGTTTGGGAATATGCTTAAAATTCCCTCTTCTATTGGATTAGAAAAAAAATCCTAAGGCATGATTGGGGATTTGGATTAGGGAAGATATTAAGCTAAGGTTGGATGCAACTAGATTTGCATTCGAGTTACTAGTGTTCTCTCTTCAAGGCGTTTAGTGGGATTTGAAACAACGCCACTACAGAATTTGACAATGTGGTGGCATAGTGAAAGTTTTCAACTTTGGCAATGAGAAATTCTTCTCCTTAAGGATATCTTGTACTCTCATAATCTTGGCCACCTATTGCTGCCATGAGACTCTGGTTTGAACATGCGGATCTTGTACTGAATTTCATCTTTAAGCGCACCAATAAAACAATTTATCCTTTGATCTTCAGCTAGTTCGACAGTTTTCTTGGCTAATTATTCAAATTTATCCTTGTAATATAGATTAAAAATGTCTGTTTCATGTTCTTTAAAGCTATAGTAGGTTCATCATATTCAGTGTAATCAAAATGATTTAGTTGCAATTGTAAGTTCAAGCCAAGACTGTAGGGGCACCTGTTATATACAACAAGGCTTGCCCTTCTAAATAGGAGGAGGCAATAACAAGCCTTTGATCATTTGGTGTTTGTGATAAGAGAAGAATTGTTCTGCGTAATAATGCAATCGGACCATCAAAACATGGGAAATCTAGTTTGATTGTTTTGTCTTGCACTTTTGGACATGAAGGGAGTCTTGGCCTCAAGTGTAGATAATATGCCAAGCTTTTATCATTGATAACATCTGCATGGTGAACATGATAGGACATCTGATCATATTTAGCATCCATGGCCTAAATGTTTTAAGTACTTCTTATAGAACTTAGCCTTCATGTTGTGAGTTTGCTTGTAAGGTTGCCAAAATTTCACCATGTTGTACTGAGGTCTCCTTCAATTGCTGTATCTTTTCATTAAGTTGCCGATAGCTAAGCTGAAAAGAAAGCCCCCCCGTATCAATCAGTAATGTAAAAATGGTAGACTGAAGAGTTGCTGAGAAATCTTGATAAGGTGGTTAACTAGGAACTAGAATCCATTATCATCGAGGATAGTCATTTCCAACTTCAGATAAGATTTCTTCGCGATATTAGTTAGATGGGCATTTATTGAATCTCAACCAATATTTAAGTGTAAATAGAAGTGTAAGTTCATTCTTAACAAAAGAGCCACAAAAATGGTGATAATGTACAAAGCAAAGAACCAGCATTTGTATTGCTCCTAATTCTAGGTGAGTTATTGGATTAAAGAACAATGCTACTAACTCAATATCTGCATGTTAAATGTACCCATGTTGATGACTCATTTCAACAAGGACTTCTAGTGGGTCCTAACAAGCGTTTGCATCAGGTGATACTAATTATGCACGTCACAATCTAAATTAACACTAAAACCAGAGAATGAATCCACACTTGGAATTTAACTCTACTGAACCGAATCCACACTTGGAAATTCACTCTACTAAACCCATATCACAATGAAACAGTGCAAGTTGCAAGTTTTCTGTCTAATTATCCAAAACTTGTTTTAACTGATTTGTGAGGAACACATAATATTTTGGATTTATCTCCAACCCATGAATTGGGACTTCTAGTCTCATCAAATTCAAAATTCAGTGACATGGTAGCCAATGGTGATGCTATACAATCTTTGGCAGATGCGTAACAACTACCCTAGCAATTCAAGCCATGCTAATCAACGCATTTTTATCTCATTCTGTTGGGATGTCTGACACTAATCTGGGACTTATTGACTTCAAACCCCTGGCCCAAATCTATGGATATTTGGAGTATGTGGATGCAATTTTCTTTGAAGGGCTCTCCTTATAAAAGGATATCTCTCAATTCTAGATTTTCATGCGATGCAGAAATGCATACGTACTTATATTTCTATCTTCTTCATGTGCTTGTTCTACAAGGTGAGTTAGTCGAGATACCAATTCATGCCAACCCACAGTTGATTTACTGTACTAATTCTTTGATGTGTTTGCAACACTTTTCTATTTACCCCCACCTTATCAGCACAGTTACATAATCGAGTAAGTAGAAAGTAGCTTGTCCATGAATGTTCCACCCTATCAATACCCTCATTGAGGCCATCATCAAAGAACATGCTCTGTGACAGCATTCTTAGACCAAGTAATAGTGCATTTTCATTGCCGATTCTTATAGTATGTGAACATGATGGTAGCCTTGAACCAAGTCATAGTTAAAGACAAGTTTCCAATATGTCATGGACTAGCTTCTTGATGAATTGCTTGATAGCTGATTTTGTCTCCAGTTTCACTGGATCTTCACTCAATTATTATCATCTGAGTTGCACCTGAATGTCTCCACATAACTTTGTTTAGAACTCATGAGGCCATTATGAGTTCTTAGTGATGCCATTCAGCTTAATCAATGCTTAGTCCACATTTGAAAGCTAATGAATGCTTTGGATTCACAAATTGTATTGCCAATGAATCATGATCTCAGTTTGGCTGAGACCAAATTGATTATTTGGTCATGTAAACTCTTCCCCAGAGGTGGGTGTCAGTCAAGAGGAATTGGGTGCGTCCTAAATTTGCAATTGCTTATGATAAAAGGCTTGAGTTTCTTGAGTTTGATGGGTTATTAGAGGAAGTTCATTTGTGATTATGGAAAGTTCAGTTCTCAGTTTACATCTTTGTTAAAATTTCCATTTAGTGGTTCTCGAAGCTAAGTAAACGTTTGGCACTTAAAGATTGCTATGACGTCTCCTTCCTTATTGGCACTACCAGATTTTCTAAGCCATTTATCATTGAATTTGACGCCTCCAGCAATGTTGTTGGTGATGTTGTTATTGATGAAGACTAGCCAATTGCCTTTCTTAGTCATATATTGTCATCTACTTGGATCCACATGTGGGTAGCCATTGCCAGTAATTCTTTCAATACAGTGTTGACTTTCTTTTACAACAAAATATGCAATAACTATAACAACCTGCAGTAAAATCAGTAAGAAGAACTTATCGGATTTAAAGGAGACTGACATGTGTTTTCTCTATCCTAATGACACATTTTGTCCTCTCTGAAGTAGCTTGCTTGGTTGAATGCTCTGCAATAGAATAGTCAATCATCACCATCAATGCGTAAATCTAATAATGGCTTTTCATACACTGATACATATCATAAGTCCAAATACATAGAACCAGAAATTCTTAAAAATAGAAGAAAAGACAACCAACTAAGTCTATCTCTGACTAGGAGCAGAAGACCTCTTTATATAGAGTTATTCTCTAAACCTGCAACATCTCTCAATTAAGACATTTTAACATAATAAAATACAAAAAAACTGCTTGAACTAAAATGCTAATTAACATTACAAATGGTAAAATAACAGCTAAATCATTAAAAACTCAAACAAATTCAAATTAGATGTTCTTTCAAATATTAACATTTATTTCAAAGTTGATATGCAAAAATGATGACCATATCTAATCAGTCATCAATTCATTATCTAGATGGATCATTGCAGCCTTGAACTTCCTTTGGACTTGTGGCGATGGTGGGTTCCAAAGTTAATGGGCTGCAATTTCAAAATCAAATACTAGCTGAGACCACCTACCTCACTCGGGTAGTTGAGTTTGTAGAAGAGAAGACCTGGTTTGTACTATTGGCATCTAGGTGATTCTTTCTTGGTTGGTTAAATTCTTTTAGATATATGAGTCAGATCCATACTTTGTTATGCAAGATTGCCTCCTTTAAATTAGGTAAGCTTGATCATAGCAAGCATCCTATGCCTAATGGACTTCTGCTTTATAGAGGGTAATGTTATGTGGGCGCTTATCTGCCATAAAACTCTTGCTGGATTTGATTGAAGTCTGTCTTGTGGACATTCTGGTTTTAACCAAACAATACAATGGGTAATAGTTTTATTGGCCAGGCTTGTGCTTATGTATCATAGTGTATAAAGGAAGCAATATACGTTAAAAGAACAAAGTGGAGCTACTCTCAGCAGCAGGTCTCTTATAGGCTCTTCCAATGCCAAGAAACAGATCGAAAGTTGTTTCATTAGATTTACTGACAGATTTCCAAGATCTCGAGAGAAAGATGTTATTGCCAATGCCCATCCTTATATGGCTGTCATCAATGCTGAGGCATTCATAGATTACGCATTTAATCTTCATGCCACACCTAAGATTATAACAGGTGATAGTTATCGTGTGTCATGAGCTCATTCTGGATGGAATTGTTTAACCTTCGGAGGGACCCACTTCCACTGCAGTTCAGCACATCAACCTCAATAGACAAACAAAATGAATCTGTAAAAGTGTAGAAACATACTTAAGATGTTTTACAGGTTTGCACCAAAGGACTGGGCTCACTGGTCAGACATGGTCAGGTGGTGGTACAATGCAAGTGTTCAATTCTCAAGATGTTGCATGATGGAAGCCCAACAGATAGAAGAAGCTAACGCATAAAGAAGAAAATTGAACATGAACTCCAAGTTGGTGATTTAGTGTATCTACATTTACAGTCCTATCAGATAGTGCTCAATTGCTGTATGCTGATCTGTGAAACTCTCAACTTTCTTTCCTGGTCCTTCTACCATCATTAAATGAGTTGTAAAGGTAGAACATGAGTTAGATCTTTTGTCATCCTCCAAGATCTATAACGTATGTTACATCTTTCATGTATGATTGCTCAAAAACAGATGGGATTAAAGGTGTAACTTTTTTCCATCTTTAGAGAATCAAGATCACGGTATACTTGAACATCAACCCATGATGATTCCTAAGAGATGTATAGTTCAAAAGTGTGGGAAAACGAAAATTAATGGCCTGTATTTTACACGTGTATAGTAATTAGGCTATTTTAGGGGAGTTTGTTTGTAAGCCTGTATTCCTAGAATTAGGCTAATTTAGTTAGTTTCCTATTTTGTAGAAATATCCCATAGATCATGGGATTTGAGACAGCCTAGTTAGTTTCCTTTTCATAGGTAGGATTTTCTGCATAAAGCTAACACTGGATGTAGTTTTAAAATATGAATGAAATTCTAATTATTCCATAATTCTTCATTCTTAATTTTCATCATGGTATCAGAGCTTTAGACTCATGAGTCTGGAATTTTTTTTCGTTTTGGCCTTCATTGATGGAATCTATTTTTAATCTTCAACGTTATCGTTGGAGATTTCTGGTCAGCCTTCGCCAAGACTAGCCCTCATAGCAGGAAACAATGTCAAACAATGTCAAAGAAACAACCGCTACAACCTAATTGGAGGAGATTATTCGACTCCAATATCCCGGAGAGTTATTAAATATTCAGGCTGCATGTAGGCTGGATGGAAAAAATTATTTGAAATGGTCCCAACTCTTAGGTTTGAAGCATGGGATGAAGAAGACTCCATGATTATGGCATGGCTGTGGAATTCTATGATTCCTGAAATTAGTGATACATGCATGTTCTTGGGTACTGCCAAGGACATTTGGGATGCAATTCAATAGACGTATTCTAAGGCAAGAGATGCGACCCAAGTATACGAGATCAAGGTAAAGACCGTTGTTGCAAAATAGGGAGGTAAAAGTGTTACTGAATATGCTAACCAATTGAAATCTTTATGGCAAGAACTTGATCATTATAGGGTAATAAAAACCAAGTATTTCGAAGATGTTGCTGTTCTCAAGGATTTCATAGAACAAGATCGAGTCCATGATTTCCTTGTTGGACTCAACCCAGAATTTGACCAAGTACGAATCCAGATTCTTGGTAAACAAGAAGTTTCGTGTTTTAATGAGGTGGTGGCACTGATTCAAGGAGAGGAAACCAGAAGAGGCCTGATGCTTGATCCACAGAACACGGACAGCTCTGCTATGGTGGTTGGAAGTGACAACAATTCAGCCACAAATATGGAAAGAGCACTAGTACTTGGCAATGGAAGATCTAGTCAACCAAAAACTCAAAACCGTGACTACAAAGACAACTTATGGTGCACTTATTGTAGGAAGGCATGCTATACTCGTGAGTAGTGTTGGTAGCTACATGGAAAAACCACCAAGCCGTGAGTGGGGACGGAAGGGCGAGCAACCAAGGAATGACGGCTAGGCCCATATTGCAGCAGTGTTGTAGAATGAAGCAACACCACAAGAGATAGGTAATCTCAACCAAGAGGAAGTCGAGAAGGTGAGATCACTTATTGGCAACCTTGACCAACCGTCAGGTACTTGTTCATTGGCATATTCGGGTAAGTTTCCATTCTCTATTGGATTGAATGTCTCGGATATAACCTTTACCAACTCCTGGGTCATTGACTTAGGTGCTACTGACCATATGACCCATTCACCAAACCTTTTTTCCTCATATTCCCCATGTTCAAGCAATAGGAAAATAGCCACAGCTGATGGTTCCTTGACTACTGTAGCAAGTATAGGAAATCTCAAAATAAGCCCATCACTGATGTTAAAAAATGTTCTTCACGTCCCTAGGTTAACCATAAACCTCATTTCTATCCAAAAACTCACTCAAGACTTATGTTGCAATGTGTTTTTTTATCATAGTTATTGTGTATTTTAGGGCAAGGATTCGGGGAAGATGATTGGACATGTTAGAGAACGGGATGGACTCTAGTATCTTGAAGCACCAAGTCAATCAAGCATTACCAAGGGCATATCATCTCATTCTTTTGTCTCAGAGGTTTTTTCATCCAATAAAGAAAAAGTTTGGCTTCATCATCGCCGACTTGGACGTCTATCATTTAGGGTTATTAAAATTCTGTTTTCCTCTTTATTTAAAGGTCTAGATATTGAACTTTTTCAGTGTGAAGTGTGTGAACTTGCTAAACACAAACTTGTATCGTTTTCGGTTAGCAATAAAAGAAGTTCTATTCCTTTTTATCTGATTTCATAGTGATATTTGGGGTCCTTCTCCTATTCCTAATGTTACTGGGGCTAAATGGTTTGTTTTATTCATTGATGATTGTACTCGAGTCACTTGGATTATTTTGCTCAAACATAAATCAGATGTCAGTACTGTCCTTCCAAATTTTTGTTGTATGATTAAAACTCAATTTGGGGTCAATATCAAAAGATTTAGGTCGATTAATGCTAAGGATTATTTCTATCAAGTCCTAACTCCATACTTTCAGAGAGAAGGAATAGTACATGATTCATCTTGTGTTAGTACTCTACAACAAAACGGAGTAGCAGAAAGAAAGAAAGGTCACCTTCTTGACTCAACTAGATCCTTCATGTTTCAAAAAAATGAGCCTAACTCTTTTTGGGGGGAAGCAATTCTTACAACTGCTCATCTCATAAATCATTTGCCTTTTAGAGTCTTGGGATTCAAAAGTCCAATGGACATACTTTCAACATTCTATCCAAACCTACACACTACAAATAATCTTGTTCCTAGGATATTTGGGTGTGTAGCATTTGCCCATGTTCATAGTCAAAACAGAGGGAAGTTAGATCCAAGGGAGTTAAAATGTGTTTTTGTGGGTTATTCTTCAACTCATAAAAGGTATACGTGTTACCATCCTCCACAAAAAAAATTCTATGTCTCAGTGGATGTTACTTTCCATTAACAAGAATCTTATTTCACTACTCCTTATCTTCAGGGGGAGAATTTTGTAATGGAAGATAAGGATAGGAGGGACTTTTTATTCCTTGATCTGCCATCACTTGCTGTGTCGAAACAATATTATCCCACAGATCATTTGACTGAACCTATACAACCCTTGCTTGAGCAACCTGTGCCTGAATTGCCTGAACCCGTTCCTAAAAATTCCAATCCTAGGTCTGAACCCATGACAGGAAATCTAAACTCTGCCCCTGAGAATGTGAGATTTGGTAAAGGCAAGGTGTTTTCGAGAAAGAAGACAGTTGTCCCTAAATTTGTGCAAGTCCAAGACTCCAACCTAGATCCTGAGAATGAGTTAACAATTTCTAATCCTTCATTGCAATCTGAATCTCATATGAACAATGATGACAAGGATCTCCCTATTGCTATTAGGAAAGAGATTAGAGAGTGCACCAATCGACCCCTATACCCTCTTGCACACTTCCTGTCCTTTAAAAGTTTTTCACCTTCTCATAGAGCCTTCCTTGTCAGCCTAAACACTATTGCCATCCCTACCACCTTATCCGAGGCTTTGACAAATGAAAAATGGAAACAAGCTATGAATGTGGAGATGGAGGTATTAGAAAAAAACAAAACTTGGGAGTTGGTAAAGTTGCCAGCAGGAAAGAAACCCGTTGGGTGTAAATGGGTTTATATAGTGAAATATAGAGCAGATGGATTGATAGAAAGATACAAGGATAGATTGGTTACCAAGGGCTATACTCAAACCTATGGGATTAATTACCAAGAAACTTTTGCTCCAGCCGCAATGATGAACACTGTTAGAGTTTTATTGTCATTAGCAACTAATTACAATTGGGATTTGCAGAAATTTGATGTCAAGAATGCATTTTTGCATGGAGAACTAGAGGAAGAAATTTATATGGAGGTCCCACTAGGTTATGATAATAATTTAATTGCTCATATTGTGTGTAAATTAAAAGAGGCCTTGTATGGACTTAAGCAATCACCGTGAGCATGGTTTGGAAGATTTGCAAGAGTGCTGATAGCCATGGGATATGGGCAAAGTCAAGGAGATCATACGTTGTTCATTAAACACTCATCTTCAGGGGGAGTCACAGCTCTCTTGGTGTACGTCGATGACATAATAGTGACAGGAGATGATGATAAGGAGAGACAGATTCTA
The DNA here is from genome assembly GCA_035236585.1 of Warburgia ugandensis. NCBI lineage: Eukaryota > Viridiplantae > Streptophyta > Magnoliopsida > Canellales > Canellaceae > Warburgia > Warburgia ugandensis. The sequence goes on from CP141133.1 coordinate 18,082,998, forward strand.
AGTCAATGTTTGCCTGAGGAATTTGAGATCAAGGCATTAGGGAGATTAAAATATTTTCTTGGGATCGAGGTGGCTCACTTTGAGCAGGGCATTTTTATCTCCCAACAGAAGTATGTTACAGATCTTCTCAAAGAAACTAGCAAGACTACATGCAGACCAGCAAGCACTCCAATAGACCCAAATCTTAAACTTGGAGAGGTAGAAGAGGATGCTACAACAGATAGAGAAATGTATCAATGCTTGGTGGGAAGGCTCATTGACCTATCTCACACACGACCAAACATAGCATATGCAGTGAGTGTGATCAATCAGTTCATGCATAGCCCAAAGGAAGTTCATCTACAGGCAGCTCACCGAGTGTTACAATACCTCAATAGGATACTAGGTAAAGGTATTCTGTTCAAAAGGAATGGAGGGTTAGCACTTGAGGCATACACAGATGCCAACTATGTTGGATCAATTGTTGATAGAAGGTCAACTTCTGGACATTGCACCTTTCTTGGTGGAAACCTTGTGACATGGAGGAGTAAGAAACAGAATGTGGTAGCAAGGTCTAGTGTGGAGGTAGAATTCCGAGCAATGGCTCAAGGTGTGTGCGAACTACTATGGTTCAAGATCATTTTAGAAGACTTGAAGATTAAGTGGGATGGTCCAATGAGACTCTATTATGATAATAAGTTTGCAATCAGCATAGCTTACAACCCGGTACAACTTGATTGAAAGAAGCACATCGAAATTGATAGACACTTCATGAAGGAAAAATTGGACAGCGGATTGATCTGTACACCTTATATATCTACGCACGGCCAACTTCCTGATGTCCTTACCAAGGGGCTAAGTAGTTCAGTGTTTCAAAGTTTTGTATCCAAGCTGGGAATGGCTAATACCTATTCACCAGCTTGAGGAGTGTGGGAAAATGAAAATTAATGACCTGTATTTTGCACGTGTATAGTAATTAGGCTATTTTAGGGGAGTTTGTTTGTAACAACCTGCATTCCTAAAATTAGGCTAATTTAGTTAGTTTCCTATTTTGTAGAAATATCCCATAAATCATGGGATTTGAGATAGCCTAGTTAGTGTCCTTTTCATAGCTAGGATTTTTTGTATAAAGCTAACACCGGATGTAGTTTTAAAATATGATGAAATCCTAATTATTCCATAATTCTTCATTCTCAATTTTCATCTAAAAGGAAAGATGATTTATGCAGAAGTATTAGTGTTCAGAAGCAAGTGCAAAAAAGGTCACTTTGAGAATGAAGTTAGACTTCTATCGATCCTTAGATACTGGTAATATTCAATGACAACCAATTAAATTAGTCCCTCAAAGAAACCTTATCTAGAGTTGGAGGTTGCTACTCTTGAAGATAGATGTATCTGGTTCTTAGTTAACTATTTTATCAATGTTTTCTCTGCAATATTGAGGCTAATAGTTGTATATTAGGGATTGGTACAAGGGCCTTAAATTCAAGCTTATTCATGCAGTTTAATGAAGAGATGAGCAGTTGAACGAGACCTTGGCACAACATGATGGAATTTTAACTACCTTGCAGGAAAATTGAGATTGCCAAGAGTAAGTTCTGCAAAATGCTTTAAAAGCTTTTAGCTATGGATGCGAAGTATGATTACATGTATCATTATGGTAACCATGAGAATGTTCCTGCTGATTAAAACTCAGTAGATTGATTTGTGGTTGAGACTCACCCTATACCCCATCATCTAACATTCACGGTGAACCATCAAACTGGATGTACCCATGTTTCCATGGTGTAGATCCCACTACTTGGATCTGTGCCATCAAACTCTTGAGTCTACCAATCATGCACAGTATCCTCTCAGCAAACTTTAGAATGCCTGGTTGCCCACAGTGCTCCTGAAAGATTTCTTTCTCATTGAATTTGAGATAAGTGTAAAAGGCTTAAGATTTGACTTCAGATTTCAGGAATTTGCTATTTTAAATGACCAAAAAGCACTGTTACTCTCTACTTTAGGATATGTAACATTCAGACTCTTTGACTAGTCAATGCCTTTGGGAATGCCCCTCTCTTCTCTTATAGTGACAAGTGCTGATTTTTTAACTGTAGCATCCACCCTGGACACTCTCTTACATGGTGATTGCACTTATCTTCCTTTTGAGTGGGCAGAAGTCTACTGATGGGCTCCATTCTTTTCTAAGATCTGAACCATCTTTTTTGTAGGCTTGATATGGATGAGCCATGGATTATGATTTGGATCAATCTGTTCATTCTACTGTTCATAGGGTATTCTAAGATTCAGACCATCATTCTTGTAGGCCATGAATGGCAACAGCCTATATTTACCAACGAAGCTTCGCCATCAATAGTGGAAAATTTTAAGTAAGAATCATCCCTGCAATATTTTCTATACAAAGTGTCAAGCATTGAACGAGTGGCGAGGGTTTTGGTTGAGAAGTATATAGGGGAGAGAGAATGGAGAGGAAAATTAGGGAAAGCTAACATGGACTGGTCGAGTAACTTGTAATAATAATATATGATGAGCCGTTACCAAGATCATTTTTTTATCTTTGCTAGAGAAGAGAGGGGCATTCTTATGGGCATGGACTAATCTAAAGGTTATGATTTATTATCACTAAACTAAAGAGTAGGAGTGTTATTTGCACTTTTAAAAACCAGCTCAAATGCATTAGCCTGATTGTGCAAGTTATATTTCTCGCATGCAAGTAGTGCAGAATGTCACTATACTGAGTTGACCTTTTATATTCTGGTGTCCCATGTCCCCTGTCAATAGTTTTGGAAAATCATTTGAAGCCTACGTTTTAGAAAGGTATGAATGCTAGCTTGTGGTCTATGGTCTCATTCTTTTTGAAGGAAGTTCATCCACATGCGTCAAGAACTTCATTATTAGATGTGGTTTTTTCTTAGTCAGGATAGGTCAAAATAAGTCTCTAGACAAAATCATTTCCTAATTGACCCATAGTTCAAAATTGTAAACTTTTATATCTCATAATCTTCATGATAGTTAATGATTTTTCTCCAATTCAAAGAATCATTCTGAAGGAATAGGATGGAGCTCACCATTCTTTAGTAGTTTTGCCCCTTGTCTAGATTAATTTTCCCTTGTCTTTTTGGTGTTTCACATATTTTAATTTAATCACAGAAACCCATCATTTCCTTTGCAACCCTGTTATTTATTAATGCAACTGCTAAAACTTCTCTCTCTCCTTTTCTTCTTTAAGATCCATTGCCAAAAGAACGACCTAAAAGGATCGAAAGCAAATGAAGAAAGACGAGAAAAGTTATGGCACTTCATACGATTCCTGATGCTTAGAGAAGTAATTAGGACAGTGCATGGTACGGATTCTGATTTGCGCTACTGCAGTACCATAATGGAAGTAAACACTTGATGTTTCACAAACATTTACATCTTGGTCCACTGTTAGTCCACTCATTCTATTCCCTGTTAAAAAAGGGTGACCCAGCCAGGGAAGGGGTGGACCACAATTCTGTTCCCTGTTAAGTTCTGAAAAAAGGTTTCTAATGCATAGCTGCTAACCTACTTAACCTTGCAATCCTGGTGTTGTATCAGTCATCATCATCATCAATTACAAAGATATCCTTGGCCAACCCTTATATTCAAAGTAGTCCTTGTGCTTGTGTCTAGAATGCATCACAAGGGGAAAACAAGATGACCGAGGAACCAATGAAGGCAAAAGCAAGAGTGAAAAATCTTACACACAAAAAGCTGCTATCAAGTTCAAAGAGGGAATTGGGTGTGAGAGTGCAGTGTGGTGGTGCAATTGTGAGCTCATTGAGAAGGTCACGAGTTTGAGGCTCCTCAAAGGGGTATGTGAGTGACGGAGTGAGTCCACAATTTCAAAAAAGAAAAGAGGTTCAAAGAGGGAATCCTATGTTGATATATGAAGGATATAGAAGAATGATTCCAGAAGGGGAGCCTTGGCGCAACGGTAAAAGTTCTCGTCATGTGACCTTGAGGTCACGGGTTCAAGGCGTAGAATCAGCCTCTTGCAAAATGCAAGGTTAGGCTGCCTACTATAGGCCCTTGTGGTCTGCCCCTTCCCCAGACCCTGCATAGGCAGAAGCTTTGTGTACCGGGGCTGCCCTTTTTTTATAGAAGAATGACTCCAGAGGCTGCAGTTTCTTCTATTGTCCACTTTTGTCCTGTCATAGCCTCAAAGGCTTGATCTCTATAGGCACTCTTTCTATATTAACTGATACAAATAAGCTTTAAGGGACACTAAAGGTCTTATGATGTATATAGTGAACTGCAACAAGTGCTTCTCGACATGGACACATGAAACTTATTCGCTTCCAATATTTTCAGGAGTGGCACTCTTATCCAACTCCCTGGGGACAAATGTGGATCTCAAGAGCATATTTTGCTGTATATTCTTTTATAGTAAAACACATGCCGCAAGTTCCGTACATTAAGAGAATGAATTCTTTGAGTTTTGTGAGTTCTTGCTTTTGGCGAGAACTTTGTGTCTCATGATATTGGAATTAAACATTTTTCGGTTCATCCATGTTTTCATTTGTACTAAATCGAATAAAAACCCATCCCATTAGAAAAACTGTGCACTATCAATGTTGCCAGGTCGGCAAGGATCAAAGTCGGCATTTCAAGGATAGAGGTTACAAGGAAATACTAGGTTACAAAATCAACGGCTATTGGAATGCTTTCAAGATCGTCTGCACAGGACTCTCTCCCATAGCAATTAAGGTATCTTTTGGTGCAAACCCCTATTGAGATTAGAAACTCAAACTGGTGCCAACTCCCTTTCCTTCACTTTTTTATACCATATCTTTTTGGTCATGAGAGAGACCTGTGACGTTAATAACCACCTGGCTTCCTGGATTTATAAAAGCCTTTGTTTTTCTATCTTATGAAGCTGTAGTTGTTGGAGACCTCAAAAAACACAACTTCTGTACATTTTCCAGAAGTGGCTAAACTCGGTCCACTTGAAGGTTATAGTTGTATCTAATCAGAAAGACACTGCTCTCATGCTTGCTTCTATAATAATTGCATCTACAAGGAAAATGTTGTATTGTTATCTGGATGAGAGCTGCTGGATATGCACAAAATGATGCATTTGGAAACGCAAACCAGATTGGCCCTATGTGTGAACAATCTGACCCATTGAACTTGTTTGGCCTGCCCTGTTTATGCTACTTGAGAAAATTCATGATCATCAGGTGCTGCTAGCTATTAGTTTTTTCAGCTGAAAATTTGAATCAAAACAGAACAGCTAAAGTCATCCAATGATAATGAAATTTGATGTCTAGTCAATCTAAGGAAGGCCGAACATGGTAAATGGTTCAGATTATCCAAATATGGGGCCTATCAAGATTGAGTTTCCAAAACATGTTATTTCATGAATCCACATATCATTTTCCTATCTGGATGCAGGATCCCGGCACTGCTGTATCTTATAGTTGCAGTTAGGATGCTACAGCATTTTTCTCCCTGAAAAGAGCAAGAGAAAAACTGAAGAATTTTGAAATCCATTAGAGTGATACACCAAATGCTAGAATAAATAGTTTTACCATGTTTGACAAGGAACATGTTAGTTGTCACCATGAAATTGAATGACTCTCCCAGTGCAATGTACACTATGGAAATGCTTGGGTTAAAAGTTGGACTGTTTTGGCATCTTGGATTTCACATTAGCATGTTAAACATTGCCTGCTCTGTCTCAACATTTAAGCACATGATTTGAGTATGAATCAAACTATTGAATTCTGCAAGATACAGTTTGAATGCAGATATGGTTAAACTAAGCGATTTTAAGTATGTCTGCTTGCAATTCGGTTCAGATTGTATGCTTTGAATAAAAAAGTTTACTGTGTCAATCTATACATTAAATGTGTATATCTGTGAATTTTAGAATGCTTACATTTCTATGTTTGGAGCCGGTTATGCATCTTGTTCACAGTAGGAGTAGCTTTTTGTATGGATTTACTGCATAGTGTGGAGATGTTTTCATGACCTCAACATACGTGCATGTTGCTGTAGTATTAATTTGTACCTTAAATCAAAGACTAATTTTGTTAAACTTATTGCTTTCTCCTCTGATAAATATTTTTAGGGAATTTACAAAAATTTCTCATGTAGCATTCTGAATGGTTTATCCCTGTTTTTTGTTGCTCCCATGGATATTTGTTGGTTTTAGTGATGTTACTGATTATCTATTTTCTAATGCTTACTTTCCCTATCTTATTTTGTTGATTAATATCTTTTGCTTGTGTCTCTATATTAGCTTGTTGCTACCTGTACACGATGCCAGTGCTTCGTCCTTCTGTGGAGTTGAGGTTCTGGTTGACAAAAAATGAACTTGTTAAACAATATGCAGTTATTATTTTTCTTATATAAAGAAAAATATGCAATCAATGCTTTTTTAGCAGATTGACGATTTGGTATCTCAAGCCTTCCAACTGAAGCTGAAGTCTGAAATGGATAGCCAAGAAATACAATCCTTCATGCACGTTTTATCTGATATGCATTCATCTTTGAAGGTATGAATTGGTTTCTGTTGTTATACAGCAATAATTGATACATGTACTTGTATTGCACTAACGGCATGGTATCCCTGGTTCTAAACATAGGTGTGGGTTCCCAGATTCCAACAAGCATTTTCTTGCTCTTCTGCAGATTCAGACAATCAACTGGTATCATCTGCGCCGGTCAATACTGTTTCTGCTGAAAATGATGAAAGAAAAGACGTTGACAACAATGTGGATGAACTTGAGCTGTCCTCGTTAATCTCTCCTTCCCCACTAGTATCCTGGCGTGCTGGTTGTAGGGTTGAGAGTGGAAGGCAGTTGTTTTTGCTTACCCCATTTCCAAGATCAAAAGTATTATCATCCAGGCATTCAGGCCCATCTAGACCAGTATCTGAAAAAGTTGCTGATGCTCCTAGAAGTGCTCTCTCACTACCTCCATCTTTGACTATTTCTGAGCATTCTCATGATGATATGTTAGGCGTAGAAGTGAAATCACCACAGAGCTTTCCCAAGTTTAGTACTTCTGAAAAAGAAAATATGTTGGAATTTGCACCAGTTTCTTCTCCACAGTTTTCAAATAGTAAAAACATAGAACACTCAATGTATCTAATCACTCCAATGTCAAAAATGTCTCCACCAAAAACATGCGTACTTCTTGAACCAATTTCAGAATCCTTACAGAACAACAATGACATTCCTAAATGGAAGCCATTAGCTGCCAGAAATCAAAATTGTGATAAGGGCTCAACTCCTGAAAACTGCAGTGGCCATGTTTCAGGGATTTGGGTACCTAAGTATCCTGAGCTCTTTGGGTTTTTTCCACCGAATCATAAGTCGGCAATCAAAAGGGAATCTGTAGAAGCATCTCCCTGCTTTTCTCCCCCCAAAACTTGTGTCTTAATGGAGCCTCCCACTGATGTGTTGGCTAACAATCTTGCAACTAGTGAGTTACGCATCTCTGAATGTGTAGATCTGGTTTCCATGAAAGAGAAGGATGTCTTTGTAGATCACCAATCTACCAATGATACTTTAAATTCTGGTACTTCTTCATTCTATTTGCTAATTGTGATTAGTTGATTTCTTTTAACATATATTCTTCTGCAATCAAAGGCATGTTCTGTTGTTTTTCCTACTGTACAGAACTTCTAGATTCAAGCTTGGCAGATACTCAGAGCACTCCAATGTGGATGGGCTCTGTAGGCAATCTCCAAACAGGTAAGCGGCCTGGTGAAAACACACTTAAGCGGGAACTATGGACCAAATTTGAAGCAGTATCCATGAACCCATTACGACTAGATTTCTCTGTCTTCCAAGGAACAAAAGGAAAAGGATTCCTTGATAGACTTGAAGAGGCTTCTCATGAAGACTGAACAGAGTTTTGAAGTCCCAGAGATACTAAACAGTCTTGGATTCTGCTGAAAACAATGTTGTATTCCAGAAATTGCAGTCCAAGTGTTTCTACTGCAATCTTCCAATTTTGTGAAATCTCCGAAGCAATTTCTCTCATTGTTGTAACTCATAGAACATCCTAATTTGCTAATTGTTATGATATATGGTGCCCTCTCGTCTTATCAATCAAAACTATATCATTTGTAAAAAACATGCACCGTGGAATCTCCTTAGTAAATGTTTTGTTAACTCATTCTTAATCAATGTGAAAAGGTACAGTGTTGATCCTTGGTGCAATCCTATAATGATAGGAAAATCTCCGGTCTCTTAGCTAATAGCCCTAATGTTTGTTATCAGCCCCCCACACATGTCCTTAATTATGTCTATACCCCTTAATAAAACCCCTTTCTCACCTAACACCCATCATATTAACTCTCTAGAGACCCTATCATAAGCTTTTTCTAAGTTAATAAAGACTATGTAGAGGTCTTTCCTTATCTCCCTATATTTCTCTAACAATTGTCTAAGTAGGAAAATAGCTTTAATGATAGACCTCCCAGGTATGAAACCAAACTAATTCTCCAATATACTCATCTCATATTGTAGTCTCTGCTAAATCACTCTTTCAAAAAATTTCATGGTATGGCTCGTAAGTTTGATCCTTCGATAATTAGTGAAATTCTGCATGTCTCCTTTATTCTCATAAATTGGTATAATAGAGCTCTTCCTCCATTTATTTAGCATTTTCTTCTACTTTACAATATTGTTAAACAACTTTGTTAAACCAAATGACTGCAATATCTCTCATATACTTCCAAACCTTTATTAGTATGGTATCGGGCCTCGTGGCCTTTCTTGATTTCATCTTTTTCAAGGCATCTTTCACTTCAATTATTCTAATCCTATGGCCATATCTATAATGTTCAATGTTATTTGGGCTTATGGTACTTTCAATCCCTATATTCTTAGGGTAATTGTCATTTGCCAATTTTTGAAAGTAACTTTTCCACCTTTGTTTGATCTTGCCATCTTTGACTAATACCCTTGGACATCACTTCGAATACACTTAACATGGTTTAAGTCCTTACTCTTCTTTTCTCTTACTTTTGGGAGTTTAAATACATCTTTCTCACCTTCTCTTGATCATAGCCTATTATAGAGATCATTGTATGCCATGAGTTTAGCCTCACTTACTATTCTGTTAGCAACCTTTTTAGCATTCTTATATCATTTAAAGTTTTGTTCTCTGCCATGCTTTAAAATACACTTGTTTCTCTTTAATAACTTTTTCTACTTTTTCACTCAACCACCAAGTTTCATTTGCAAGTTGCCTTTTACCTTTAGATACTCTTAAGACATCTTTTTCCACTTTCTTAATAAACTTGGCCATATTAGTTCAAATGATGTTTAAAATCTAGGATATATTAGTTAAAATTCAATAAATAGGTTTTTCATACAATTTCTTTTCTTCAATTTTTTTTAAAAAAAGGAAAAAAATTAACAAAATAATAGTTTCTGGCCTCATCTACTACTTATGTTAGTTCTTTTGACGAAAACTGGCAGAAGGGATAGACTTGATGGAAAACTCATAGTTATAGTAGTACCACCAATGGTATGCCTCAATATTAGACAGAGGTACTGGCACACAAGCAAGGGCATGATTCGGCATTCCTGCAGTGACTGATTTAACTAGTTGTATCCTTCCAGCTCTTGATAACATCTTACCGGTTGAACCAGCAGTACGTTCAGAAAATCTATATTGAATATAACCATTTTCACAGCTAGGCGAGGACCATAAAATTGGGTCATGGGTGTTGAAGACTGCTTTTCAGTGGGATCCTTCTTGACATTTTGTTAAGAGAGGATAAATTGGAATATAATTTGTGCTGCTGCAGAATTATTTATTATCCTTGAGATTCTTTCTCTTAGCTAAACAATTATCCTCAAGAGTTGAATACTTTGGAGCTTGAACGGGCTGAAAGAGAAGAAAATCAGGTTGGGATGTTGTACTTTGCCCAAGAGGATGAGTGGCCCTATTTTCTTTCGGTATTCAGATCTCAGCCGCTCAACTAGTTTGGCATTAGTCTGGCAGTTACAAGCTTGGTTTTAGGAGTTCCTATAAGGGTGACATTGAAGTATTCCTTCAACCGGCCTTAAAACTTTTGTAGAGAGGCTAGATCCTTGGTTCAAATGGCCATGGTGCTACTGGTTAGTTGATGATGAAGAGTGATGAATAATGGACCTTGGCTAAAATTCTTTAAGAAATTGGTGATTTTTCTTTTAAAGAATACTTCTTTCTTAATTTGCTTGGATGGTCTAATGGGCAATTGTGTGGCTGATTCCCTTGGGGAAGAGGAGCCTATATAGGGCACTCTAAGTGCTTGACAAACTCTGTCCCTAATGCAATTCTGGTTTCAGTGATAAACCTTTTGTTTGTATTATAATGTAAAGACATTTGTGCATTACGACCAACTTAATTATCCTGGGTTTGTTTCATATTTGCTGCACTTTTCCTTTCATTCTTATTGTCATTCACATTCCTGGCAAAAGACTCGTTACTAGTAAGGCTCTTATTCATTCTGTTGTTGGATGGCTTGAATTTCTTTAGCAAGTTTTGCACCAATTTAATTTTCATTTCCTAAGAGACAACCCAAAAATGTTCTTCTTCAGAAAGGGGTCTTTAATAGCCTAAAATTCTTAAATGTGAAAAATACATAATAAAAAAGGATAAAATGGTAAGTACACGTGGGGCCCACTTACAGGGTGCCAGACCACGAATAAGGCTATAAAAAGCTTGCCTTACAATTTCGTACGGCCAAGCCGTCCCTCTCATTTTCTGTGTCACCAACAATGGCAAATGTCGGTAGCGACGCGAAACCTCCCCTCTCAGGCGCACACGGTGACGGGAAGCCTAGTTCTGGCCGGTCTAACTAAGGTAGGCCACCCCTTACCATTTTTCCTTTCCTTTCACTTCATTTCTGTCATTTAGAATGCCGGAAAACGTCGTGGATTGCCATTTTCCAATCAAATGTTATGTGTTACTTTTCTTTTCAACATAAATCGATGAAATGGTATCAAATTGTGATCTGAACCGTTCATATTGTGCATAGTAATACAAAGAACAAACCCATGAATTTTCGTGATGATCGGATGGTTAGGGATGTCGAAAAAACTCAAAAAATAATAGAAGAATTTTTTTTAGGAGCATGATAAAAAAATCACGTAAAAACACAAGATAACAATAGAGTTTGTTGAAAAAGTGCTAAAAAACGGAATTTACGCGAAAAACTGAGTGAAATGGTCCAAAAATTGCACCATTTGGACACCTAAGTGTCGCTGGCAGTGGCTGGAGTCTAGCCAGTCTTCGGCGACGGTGGCCGGCCGGTCGTTGTCCCCGTTGACTGCACCTGGCAGTGGCAGCTCAACGGGCATCTACCACACGTAGGGTGCATTGGGCCACTAGCACACGTGCCGACACGTACATGGTACGTAGCCCACATAGGCACGTGTCGACACCTGACGTGTAGTGAGACACGTAGCACAACCGATGTGCACCACGTAGACACCACGCAGATGCCACACGCGCAACATGCGGGCAACGCACGCAGGTAACGCATGCAGCTGCACGCACACGATGCATGTGGTTGCACGCACGTAAGCAGGTGACGAATGTGCACTGCTCATTAGTGAGCGGCACACGCGCTCAGCGCATATGCGAGGGGAACACATGCAAGCGGCACATGCGTTGTGCGGTTTTTATGGGCTTTTGGGGTTTTCTGACCGTCCATTTATAAAAACTTGATTTTTAGGAGCTACAGAGGTCTAAATTGCGATCCGAAAGAGGCATTGCAATTGTATCGACGGTGCAGAGCTAGATTTGCTTGAAAATCTAGATCTGAGCACTTTTTAAATAGTTTAACAACTAAATACTATTAGATTACCTAGATTAGGCTAACCAATATATGATTAGACCTTAGACCTTGATGAAATACATTTAATATGAGGTATTCTAGGGGATTAGGGGGATAAATCTCATTGATTTGCCAAGTGATAGATGACTATGATGTAACAGGTACGTTAGAGCGCGTGATGTGACATTGCACACATGCCAAATTAGAATACCACAAGTATCGAGGTAGGTGATTTCATTCAAATTTTCTCCATGATTTCAGTAACCATAACCCATTTTCTAAAATTCTTGAGGCACGTGCTTTTGTGTGTTTTCTCATGATTACATAAATGTGTTCATATTTCTTACTGGTATTATGATATTCCATTTTTGCAAATAACTATGTTTTACACATGTGATGTATTGTCTTTTATCATGAGCTTTAATCGTACTTATTGAGAATAATTATAGAGTCTTCACATGATTTATATTGTGTTGATGATTTATTATGGGAGCTTCCGCCTAATAGGTACTATGCTAGGAGGATTGTAGGGTTAGCTACCCGCCCTCTGACTTTATGATGATAATGATTAGACATTGCTCTTAAGTGATACATGGCCAGGTACGCAAGTAGTGGTATCATGTGTAGTCCCCCCCACGGGTCCGTTCCTTCCCATGGGGATGGAGAAAGTTTCTCGTTTGGGTGTCTACGGGGAGCGGCAATGATTCAGATTCTGTTGGGGTTACTATTGCGGTATAGTAGCCTATACTGTTATTCTGCATGCCTTTGTGGATTTATATGTTGGGTGAACTGGGGCAAGCCGGGCCTAGGCTGTGAAGGACTCTGGGGGCTGATGCGGGCTGCACCAAAGGGACCCAGAGTTGGTATGAGTACACATCACCGATGATTGAGTATTTTATGACACTTTTGGTATTGTTTTGATACAATGTCTTATTTATCATGATTTGCATGCATATTATTCTGTGGACATAGAATCGTATGATTTTGATAGATGCACTTCTGTATTTTGATCATGCATTGCATGCCATCCTGATTTGACTTAGTACCTATTTTGTGAAGGTTTATCATTATAAGCATTTGATTATTTGACATGTCTTATATATATTTCTTTCATCAAAATCACCATGTGAATTTTATTAAGCTTTAATTGAGAGTAATCACCTACACAAGCTTAGCTTACTGAGGCATTGCTTTGTTTTGCAATGCCTCAAATTTGGAAGCACGACAGCCAGAAAGTGAAGTAAGTGGAGTAGGATTGATTTGGCTGAGGACCTGAGGACTATCCACCTTTCATATTCAAAGACAGATTAGTATATATATCATAGACTTGTATTACACCTTTGGAATTTTACTTGGATATATATATATATATATATATTGGATATATTGGATCCATACCATGGTGTAGTGAACGTTTAATTATAGATGTAGTTGTTGTGGTGATCGTGGATGGAACTTGGTGGCTTTTCGACTTGATTTATTTTTGTCTTTACTCAGCTTGTATATTTATCGTGGTTTTAAATCGAGCATGCTCAGGATATTCGAATTTGATTTTATTTATTGTTGCAGTATAAAATGTGGTTGACCCCCGAGGTTTTCGTTTCAGGTTAATTCTTTTAACACTTCGTAAGATTTATAGATTTTGAGTTTCACATTCAGGGATCCCATCTATTTTTAAATAAATAATAATAATATTATTATTATTACTTTATGAAAAAGGTTTATAAAAACCCGGGTGTCACAGGTCTAACATCTATATTCTAAGGATATTTAAATGATGGAAAGGCCTTCAAAGATGTATGCATTACCAAGTGGGATATGCGATGCCGGCTAGTATCTATCTGAAATTTGCAATGAACGCTCGACCATCTAGAGGAAATCTGATTCAGTTCTTTAATTTCCTCAGCAGAGATAAGATTTCTCCCATTTCTTAGCACTGGCAAGCTTATCCACATAGATGGTGGTCAGAATATCTGTGCTGTGCTTTCATATCTTGTTGACGCAGTTCATCTGCCCAATGATCTGAACTCATGACTGGATTAGAATGTCTTTGGTGTGCTTTCAAGTCTTGTCGAAGCAGGTCAGTCTGCACGATTATCTGTACTCGTAATTGGATTTGGTGCAAATTTTTGTTGTACATGAAAAAACCAAGTGGGAATTGGTACTGATTATTTCTGAAGTTTTGTGGAAGTGCAAGTAAAAATTCCAGAGTTTTGATGGCCTTCTCTTCTAGATTAGCATAGAGTTGCTTGGTTCATCAAGACCATATACGTGGGCCACCCTCTAGTGATTCTCACCGTTGATGTCCTATACACGCCATTACTAGATAATGAGTTTGAAATGGTATCTCACAGTAGCACGATTGGGGGTGAGTGCGCTTGGGGTTTTCACCATACTACAGGGACTTTTTGGTACAGCCCACCAACGACTGGGATCACTGGACCTTGTCTTCAAATGTAATCTTGTCCCCCAGGTAACCTAGTGCTTTGCTTCTCCCATTGATATTTTATTGTTTGATCATAAACATTTATATCCATCAGTTACTATTTATCTTTTTCTGCATGGCCAGAGAATAGTGACAAGTAGAAAAATTAGTCTTCTGATCCAAAGTGACAAACCTATTGGCCATTGCTGTGCGGTTAATGTCTGTCTGCGGGCACATCGGAGGGCTCTTTTATGCCCCTGTAAGTGAATAGAGTGATTCTCAACAGGCTGAGACTTTGTACTCAGCGAGTAGATCAGCATACTTTGGTCATGTCCATTCAGCACAAGTGGGGCCTAACAACCACTGTCTTTTCAGTGGTCAACAATGATATATGATATATGATATATGACAGAAGTGTGTACCAGCATTGGTCGACAATGATATATGATATGTGACAGAAGTTTGTCCCAGCTTTATGAGTGTTCCGTCCTTTCTCAAGAGTTTTATTGCCCTTGTTCCTGTCAGTCTCATCTGGATGTTATCTCTGACCATGGCTCTCACAAAAGCAAATCTTTGTAGTAAGAGTCAGTGACCTTGGCAGATCTTAGCGCAATCGGACATTTGGTTTCCTGTGGCCGGCAGCTGTTGTTGAGATGGATTGAGTTTACTTTAGATGCGATAGCTTGAGCTGCCCTACGTCCAGCCCAACATACAAATGGGATAGCAATGGATTGGGCCTGGCGGGTGCAGGGCACCGGGATGATTTCACCTGTCCTGCACCCGCCTTGCCTGTGGCTTATCCTAACCTGCCTAGATCCACGTCGTTAGCAGTTGCAAAATTTACAACCTGCCATCTGTCAATGCAAAATATGAAAATGCCGTTTTAGACTCTCTCCTTGGCCTCCACATTTCAATTGTTTGGCTCTCAATTAGCATTAGGAGCAATTCGAACTTATCAAATTGATCAATCTCTTTTACAAATAATCGTACTTCCAAGAATAACGTATGTAGCATAAAAAAAATAGCAGTCCGGTGCACGAAATTTCTATGTATGTGGGGTCCAGGGGCAAACCACAATGGTCAATAGTACGCAGTCTTATCTTATATTTTGAAAAATTCTGTTTCTATGCCTTGAAACTATGATCTCAAGGTCACATGACGACAACTCTGCTGTTGCACCAAAGCTCTCCTTCTCGGTATATGATTTAGCCCAACAACGATTTCGTGCCTTATGTAAATGTCTAGTCCTAAACCAAGTGGATTCTACTAATACCACAAGAGTTTACCCAGTAACGATGCTGTTAGTGTTTACATTTTCTACCAAGTTCTCACTGCACAGAGGAGATGGCCCAAGAGACACTCAGCATTGCATTTAACAATCAGGCTTAAGAACCACCAAACACAATGGAACTTGAATCTGATGGTTGTGACATGGGGGAGATTGGATCTGATGGTGGTGACGTGGGGGACCACCAAACAGGATGGAACTTATCAAACAATTTTAGGTGGGTGTCAGAGTTGGCAGATTCCCGCGTGAGACGTCTGATTGATGGGCTGCTCTTTGACCTTTGGCCAGTTCCAATCAAATCTCTGCCACTTTTTCATTATTTATTTGTTTATTAGTTGATTAATTGTGCTTGTTTACCCAATAAAATAGTGCTAAAGCATACGTACATCGGGAAACAAACAAGGAAGAGAGCCAAAATCGTCGCCTTACAACATTCTTAGTGGATATCAGTCTGCTGCATCAGTTATGATTTAGTGAATAGAGATACCTTGGAAATTTTTGCTGAAAATCAACTTCCTTGGAAAGACATAGAAGTAGGATGAATGAACTATAGGAAGTCTTCAGCTCCAAAATATGACTTTGAAGGTGGCCGCTATGTTTCAGGTCCACCACCAGATGATGTACCTCCAGATAAGAATACTTCCAAGCACTATTGGCAACAGTCTAGATTTATTATGGGGAGAATTACCAATTAAATAGTTAAGAACTTTAGATTGAAATGTTGAAGTCATTTTAGGTCTATTTGAGCAGGCAAAAAACAAAAAAGGGCAGTATATTGCATGAAGCACCTGTGTATACACAATTCTGCTAAGAGGCGGACCTCAAAGAGTCTATAGTATGCAGCCTTGTTTCAAATTTTTGCAAGAAGCTATTTCGGCACAGATCATTCAAAGCCAATTATCAATATATTCTCATTAAAAATTGATAAACTATTTTCCTGTGTACAAATAAACACTTACAAATAATAATATAAAACTATTACCCAACAAATAATAATATAAAAATATTATGTAGAAGTAAAATTAAAATAGGTAATCAAGATCAAGATATTAAATTTTGCATGAAAACCCCTCAAGATGAAAGGAAAATTATGAGACCTATTCCAAGTAAATTTTTGCTCAATATAATTTATAGCAGCCTTAGAGGAATTAAAATATTCAAGAGGCAACCCCTTTTGAATCAACAATACTCAAAAGTGTAAAACTCACTTACGAAATAGGTCATAGAAATCTTCCAAAATCACTTTTGGGGAAGCAACTAGGATCATGGATATACATCTTGAACTTGAAAATCAAACAACAATGTAGCTCCTAGTATAGTGGGAAATTTCATAGTAGGGCCAAGAAGGTACGAACGAAGTGACGGGCTTGTAGAGCAACTTTCTTTTGGTAGTAATTGCAAACATCTCTCCTCTTCTCTTAGCATGCACAATTTGCTTGGGGGCTGCCTTAGGCACATATCTCTTTCTTAGTTTTACGTTGGTCCAATAAAGTTAGTCTTTTAGTAAGGGTATATAAGCAACTCTTTAGTGTATAAGCAATTCTTTAGTAGCCGCACCAAAAGGCTATATATTGTTCATGCAGTGGAGGTTGGTTGAAGATGATTTTAGGCGAAGTTTAGAACCAGCCTTGAAGTGAATAAATTAAAAGGAGAGAAGGTTTGAAAGAGGTTTTCTTCTTTCTCCTTCTTCTCCTCTCTTATTCATAAAGAGATGAAAACCCTACGAGAAATTTTTCTTCCTTTCTCTCTCCTTATCTTGTTTGGCCAATGAGGGACCCCTCTATAGAATAGATCTCTCTCCCTTCCCTTTTCTTCGAGTCAAACTGCCTTGGCAACAACAACAACACACACACACACACACACACACACACACACACACACACACACACACACACACACACACTTCAAAAATTCAATTAAAATAATATGGAAAGACATTCCAGACCAAATTAGTTGTGGAACCTATTCCCTTATGAGGAAGATAATCCTAATAAACTCTTCTAGCTTATAAGGAGGGAACATTGATTCCCATGCTCACTATGAATATATAAAATTTGTGCTTGTTTGTAGGTAAGACCTTTGTGATCATATTTTAACTCATTCTTGTTGGTATGGATCTTCTTAAGATTAAAACTCCTTCACTTCAAGTGTATCCCTTAATTAATGGTATTTGATGTCAATGTACTTGGACTAGGATGAAAATTTGAATTCTTACTTGAGGTGGATAACACTTTGACTATCACAATATACAATTACTTGTCCTACTTCATACAAAGCTTTTGTAAGAAGCTCATCAATGACAACTCCTAGTAGTTTCGATAATAGCAATATAACCAGCCTATATATTAGATAATGTTACACATTTCTATAACTTGGACAACCATGACACTACTCCCCCCTAAAAAAGTGAATAATATCCTAAAGTAAACTTTTTAGTATTAGCATCCATGTCATCATTTGTGTTGTGCAAGATCTCTCATGGCTTGGAGATCTGACAATTAGGATCAATGATGATAAGTATACACATAAGAGAGAGAAAGGGATTCATGTAATTCGGACAAACTTAGCTTACATCCACGAGAGATGAGGAATTACTATCTGATCAGATTACATGGAAGAGGAAGAGGAGGAGGCCCAAAGCCTCCTCCAACCCTCCATGTGTTCAATCTCTTGCTCACTCACTCAAGCCTAACATTGCACGCACGCACACGCACACACACACATGCTCATACATATAGGATTCTCACTCACATGAGTATGGACCACATGTAGGTCCACCTCTACAATCTCCCTCTCCATCCTTTCAACTTGATTCAGCTCTCCTAAATTACAAAGATATCTTTAATCCATCTCCCCTTCCAATAGTCATTTATGCTCTTCAGTAGCTTCATCTACCATTTGCTCATATCTACGGCTTCTCTTGGAAGGCTTGCTGCTTCTCCTACTTCACACTCTTTACTGAGTCTAAGTGCTAATTAATCATTGAGTATACCTAAGCACCTCACAGCTTGTCGCCTAGAAGCCTGCTAGTGCCTCTCACACCTGCCCTCATCGACCACCCTTTTAGGTTGCTCACAAATATCACTTAGAATGGCCATGTCTAATTGGAATGAGATCATCGAGTCCACTCAGAATGGTCACAAAGTCCACTTAGTATCCCAACTTTCAGCAAGTCATTTCACTACTTTCGAACCATCTCACCACTATTCACTAAGTCATCTTGATAATGACCTCTAGTCATCTTGCTGGTCTCAAGCTTGCCTACTCGTGGTGATCACCAAGTCCACTTGCAGCAATTAGTATGTCCACTTTTTGCAATTTCACCTAGTCGACTCACTAGTTACCATCGAGTTCACTCTTAGCTGTCATGAGTCTTCTCTTAGCTGTCACCAAGTCCACTCACAAATATAAGTTTTTCTGAATAGAGGGTGTCATTATCAATTTGATGGGGTGCTAATTTTGTTCGTTAGGGGTTGTCCTCATCAAAATAGGGCCATTGATACTAATAGCACAAGGGTGCCCTTATCAATTTTGGCAAGGTCCCAAATAATACTTTTTTCTCTCCTCTGTCTCTCTCTCTCTCTCTCTCTCTCTCTCTCTCTCTCTCTCTCTCTCTCTCTCTCTCTCTCTCTCCTTTTTATTTCCTCTTCTCCCTTTCTTTCCTTTTCTTTTTTGTTGTCCCCCACCTACAGCTCACCTTCCTATCTCTCTTAGGCTTTCCTTTCTTTGTCTCTAATTTGCTAATGGAGGCTCCATTTTCACTGTTCGTGTTCCTCCACTAGTGCATAGCCACTATTGTCCTCACTATCCAGCATCTTCACTCTAGCCCACAGTCAAAACTTACTCTAAATGTCACTAAATGGCTGCACCTATGGTTCTCGTCGTGACAATCTCCTTTGTCCAGCCATGCCTTTTTCTACTATAGATTGGCAATCGTGCTTAACTTTGTAGCTGACTAATCACAATAGTCCACTGTCGATCCTATATATTTCTTCTTTGGTCTTCTAAATCTAGGCACACAGTGACTCCATTGTTGATTGGTAGGCAGAATCGTTTGCTGCCATTTCTGGGTTCAAATCGGCCTGACATTTTTTTTTGGTAGCATTCTTTCAGTTTCTCTGCTAAAGTGAGGTTCCTTTGAAATTGGTAATGGGTAGCCAATTTCTCTTCTTTCTTTTTTTTTTATCCATTAACAACTCCCTTTTCAGTTTCACCCTTTTCTCTTAGTTCTTTTGGTTGCTTCATTGGCAGATCAGTAGTTCTCCTCTGAAATTACAATTGGTCAGCTTATTGAATGTATCATGGGGAAGGTTGCTGCTCACACGAAAAAGGAGGTAGATGTTACTCCTTTCACTAATGTGAGTGTGGACAGCATCAGCAAGCATCTTCATTCATGTGGACATTAGATACGTGGCTTTGAAACAATGTGTAATGGCTACATAGAACGAAAGTTGATGCTATGATTTTCCTTGGTGCTACTTACTAACAAAGGATGAAACACATGATGGAGTGAAGATGGGTTCCTATGCAGATTTGATCCTCACTAGCCGGCTAGCAGAAGGCCGGTCTCGTGATGGAAGCTTGCATTTTTGGTTAGATGGAGTGAGATTGTATGATTCTCATGGGGTTGCACATTCTTTAACATATTGGATAGATATGTTTGGCAAGACTACGAATTCGATCTTTCTTGTAGTTATTTACGATTACTTCAATTAAGAACACGATTCTGTCTCTGATGGATGATCCAATTAACAACCTAGTTCTAATACCACTTGTTGTGCCAGATCTCCCATAGCTTGGAGATATGACAATTATGATTGGGGGATAGATGATGATAAGCACACACACATAAGAGTGACAAAAGGGATTTATGTGGGTAGGCCAAACTTGCCCTACATCCACAGAAGAGGAGGAATCACTATCTGATTATATTACATTGAAGAGGGAGAGGAGGAGGCTCAAAGCCTCCTCCAACCATCCCTATGTTCAATCTCTCGCTCACTCACTCGAGTCCTAACACCACACACACACACACACACACACACACACACACACACACACACACACAAAGAGGATTCTTACTCACATGGGTATGGACCACATGCAATTCTACCCCAACAATTTGTGTAGCCCTCTAATACAAGCTTATCACCTTTAAAGCATATAACATGTTTTATAAGTGTCCATGAGATATATCAGATCCAATTCATTGTTGCTCAATTCACACTTGGCAAGGATTAGCATGATGCCTACTTACCACACCAATTGCATGAGTGATGTTTAGCATTGTGCACACTATGACATACATAAATCTCCCTATAGCTGAAGCATAGGAAATTTTGAGAAGGGCAATTTGCTATAGTTAACTTGAAATGTCTTGCAAGTGGAGTACAACCAGCTTATCCTTGTTTGTATTGAACCTTTCAAGTACTTTCTCAATGTACTTATTCTTGTGATAACCATAGCGTCTTGGCCTTACTATCATAAGAGATTCTCAGGCTAGATATTTGTTGTGCCATTCCATAATCCTTTGGCTCTTTCTTCAACCTGTTAATTTTAGCAATATCCTAGCCTACAACTAATATGTCATTCATATAAAGTACGAAAAGATGAAATTATCAATAGAGAATTTCTTAATGAATACATAACGATTTAAAATTTTAGTCCTCCACCCATGATCTAACATAAATAAATCAAGCTTTTCATACCATTTCCAAGGGGATTTTTTTAAACCCTGGAAGGTTCTTCCTAATCTTACAAATTATACCTTTCTTACATTTGACAATGTAACCTTTTGGGTACTCCATATAGATCTCATCTTCTCGAACACATATAGAGAAAAGTTGTTTTTCACATCTAACTGCTCAATTTCTAGTTTCATGCTTTTTGTTAAACCGACACTACTTTGATGGGTGGCATCTTCACAACTAATGAGAAAATGCCATAAAAAATGCATACCTTTTCTTTACTCAAAACCTTTCACAATCAACCTTACTTGTACTATGATTATGAGTTCTTGACTTTTATTTTCAATATGAATATTGCTTACGCTTCAATATTTTCTTACCTTTTGGTCTCTTCATCAATTCAAAAACATGATTCTTTCCAAGTATCATTGTTCCTCTTGGATAACTTGCAACCACTTCTCCTTGTTCTTTTGAGCTTTAACTTTTAAATAACTCTGAGGTTTATCATCATCTTTAAGCATCACATTCCTTTGGTGAATATTTAGCAGATGCTTTTTGCTCCCTTTTTAATTGATTTTCTACAATTGATTCTTGTTAGCATGCTCTTTTGCATTATCATGGTCAATGTTATTTGTATGTAGTCTCTCTAGGAGCCTCATAATAAGGATCTATGTTAACTGTTAAATTTTAGTCAAAATACACCTAATTTAGCATTCATTTAGATCATCTAACCATTCAAATTTGTAATTTTTAGCTTGATTTTGAATTTAGCTCTAATTAATCATCAAATTATGAAAATCAATGGTCAGATGATCATTAAGAGCTAATCTATGGATTAAAGTATGATCTACATGAATCTAATTGCATTTTGTATGGTGCAGATAAACTAAATTGAATATTAAATCGCTTAGATCAAATTAGTGGACTAGATCATCATCAAGGAACAAAAGACATATGGGCAATTGATTAAGGAAGTGAATGTTGAAGAAGAATGACAACATGCAAAGTTTGGTGAGTTTCCAAAGGTGGAGATTGTTAAATCATAGAGAAAAGAAGGCAAGTAGATGGAGGAACCAAATTTAGAAGGTGGTGGGCTTTAAAGAGAGGAAACCAGCCTCCACCACCTTCTCTCCTCTCTCTCCATTCTCTTCTTGACCCCTCCTTGGTTGGACGTAGGAAGTAGACTCCCCCTATTCCCTTCTTCCTCTCTCCCCACTCTCATCCCTCTTCTTCTTTTCAACCCCTTCCCTGAGCTGTACAAGGCAGACGATAACCCCCCACCGCCCCCCTCTCTCCTCTCCTTCCCTCACTCCCTCTTTCCTTCTTTCTTCTTCCCTCTCCATGCCATTCCCAACCTCTCTTCTCTCCCACTCTCTACTTTCCATTTGTTTCACTGCATGAAGCAGGCAACCACCCTCGTTCTCTCCTATTTGTATACCCACAGCACTAGTAGTCTCTTGTCTATCTCCTTTGTCTCTAACCAGCCTAAACTCCCTGCACTGCATTGTCTAGTCACTTCACTAAGTTGGCATCTCCCTCCCTCCCGTCTGCTATCTCTCCTGCACTCCTCTCTATCTGCATCACCATTAGCAGCACCACCTTTGTCCTCGGCTCCTCTCTCTCTCTCTCTCTCTCTCTCTCTCTCTCTCTCTCTCTCTCTCTCTCTCTCTCTCTTTGCACCAATCAGACCATCTCTGGCGTCGTCTACCCCAACCTGCTCCACTTCAGTCATTCCCTCTCAGGTCTCCCTCTTTTCATCTCTCACCGTGCTCCACTAGCTCTTCTACTCCTACAACAGAACGACCGATATCTCTCTTTCACTGACTGGCAGTTTTTTTCTTCCAAAATTCTCTCCTAACTAATATGATCTGCTCATTTCGGCCAATTCCTAGACAACTCTTTGGTCCCTATCTCCCTTCTTTCCAGTTTCCCATGGCTCCTTTCCAATCACTAGTCAGCTTAGAGGTTGGGTTTCCTCTTATTTCCCTCTTCTGCTCCTCTTCTTCCCGTCTCCTCCTCCACCGGATTTTTACTCCATCAGGTTTCCCTCTTTTCTACGTTTCTTTTTTTTAATTATATTTAAATTAGATTTTCTTCAAATTCCAATTTTAGTCTTTAGACTTTAATTAAAATTCTATCTCAGTCCCCTTTTTAATTTCCTTTGTATCCCTGTTCCCATTTTAGTTTTACTTTACCTTTATTTAGTTATCCAGGAATTGCCCAATTCTAGCCAGAACAATTAAGGCTTAACCCAATCAACGGGTTAGCTTTAAACAACAAAAAACTCTCAATTTCTCCTCAATTTCTTCTCTGATTTAAATTAAATTTTAGATTTCATTCTTAGGACATCACTGAGATTAATTAATATCTCTAATCTTTAATATGAAGTCCAAAAAGTGATTTAGACCATCCAAAGCCCAAAATCCATATTTGCTCCATTGCTATAAGATTTTTGGGAATCTGAACCATCCAACTCACAGATCTTTAATTAAGTACATGTTAAAGGCAATGATGAAGGCCGATCAACTCCAAGATGATCATATTTAAGGAAATTGATAGTGATTAAGCTAGAAAAGTCGATTTTTCATGTTATTTGCTTTCTTTTCTTTTCTTTTTGAACTAAAAATTTTGTAACTTTTGGAAGATGAATAGATTTGAACTCTGATTCCAATTTCAATAATTTTTTTGATTTATTTTTAATTTTTATAATTAAATTTTATTAAAACTCCCACTTTTTATGTCGAGTCCCTGTGGGATCGACTCGTGCTTGCATAAGCTACACTACAACAACGCGTGCACTTGTGGTAAAACACATCAACAATCTAACTACACATCTCTCCCATTATCATTATTAGGATCTTTCTGAACATCTCCCCCATTGTCATTATGCACTAGAGGTGTAGGAACTAGATCAATGTCAAGGAAGCCATGTGGCTACTCAACCTCTTTTTTCAAAATTTTCAATTGTCTAGGTTTTAGAAGCATCACATTTCAACTTCTAAGTTACCTTCTTAGAAATTGGATCCATCATCCATAACCAAACTCCTCATCTACATGCAAGAAATTGTAATCTGAAAAAATGCCACTTGACTTTATTGTTAAGCTTTGACTTCTCATCTATAGGTACATGCACAAATGCCTTGCAGTTAAACACCCTTAAGTGTTCATAAGAAATGTGTTTACCTAGCTAAACCCTTTCTTACACATTTCCATTCAAAGAAGTTAATGGAGACAAATTGATCAAGTAGCATGTAGTACTCATACTTTCACCCTTGTAGGCTTTTGGTAATTTTGCATATGATTACATACATAAGATTCTTTCCACAATTGTATGGTTTATTCTTTTCGCTACACTATTTATTGTGGTATCGTGACAACTATCTTCTCATGCCGAATGCCACAGGATCTACAATACACATCAATTATTTTTATATACTCATCGCCATCAATTGTGTGAACATACTTTGAAGGTTTGACTATTTTTCTTTCTACCAAACCTTTATACACAAGTACCTCATCTATGATTTTCAAAGCATATAACCATATTGCTGTAGAAGCATCATGCATGAAATTAATAAAATAAGAGGCACCACTAAGAGTTATGAATTTCGTAGGCCCATAGACATCAGAATAAACAAGTTCCAACACCTTTGTTTTTTATTTGAGAGCTTGTACAAACATATCTTTGTGTTGTTTTCCAAGTAGACAAATGAGTTTATGTATTTAAAGGCATACCTTTTATTTCAAGTAGGATCTTCTTATTTATAAGGATCTCAAGTCTCCTCTCACTCATGTGGCTTAGTTGTATATGCCACAAATCAGTGAGATACCTTTCTCTGTTGCTTTCACCTCACCTTTGCATATGTGCATGTCTATTGTAAAAAGTGTAGCAGCTATTAGCTTTTACCAAAATAAGAAATCCTTTGATAATTCTACACCCATCACCAAAATGACTGTTGAGTTTTTCGCAAGTGCATGGTTGTTGTAGTCTAGCTAGTTCAAGTCCAAGTCGATTTTTACGGGGACTCAACTTAAATGTTGGAGTTTACATAAATTTTAACTTTCAAATTACAACAAAAATAAAATTCAGATTCATTAAACCTTAAATAAACATTTCTGAATTCACAGAAAATAAATGAAATAACAATGTTAATACAAATTCTGATCATTGTGTCACCCAAAGAATCAGAACTGATAATACATCTTTTAGAAACTAATCCAAGAACAAGACTATCCTAGATAAAGTAAAACATGGATGCACATAAAGACAAAATAAGCAAAAGGACAAAACTAAGATATGCATGACATTTTAATTAAAGACTAAAAGTTAGTTTTGGAATTTAATGGATAAAATAAGCCTTTTTCTCCTTCTTCATCTTCTTCCCATGGAAGAGAAAACATAGGAACGGTGATGGATCACAGGGAGAGAAGTGGAGCAAGGGAGAAGAATAGGGAGTGAGGCGAGGGGAAAGAAGGAAAACCCAGATCAAGTTTCCTTCTCCAAGCCATCCAGTGAGGTGGGAGGTGGAGAATAGGTGTGTTTTGCAATGGAGTAGAGTGAATACGCAGAATGGGTACAAGGGAAAATCGGATTCGGGAGATCGGATGAGTGAGTGAACGAGGGAGTAAGAGAGAGAGAGAGAGACGGAGGGAAGGAGATGGTGGAACTGGGGTTTTCGATCAGAGTTGTAAAGCAGGGAGTGATGTTGTTGGGTTGTGCGGACAGAGGATGTAGTTAGGTCTGGTGGCCGATGAAATCGAACAGGGGTAGATAGCGGTGATCGATTATGGCCTTGTCGGTGGTGAAAGGGGTTTCCAATGGAGCAGAGATGGTGGGAGCTTGGGCATCATTCGGCTTCTGGAACTTGGGGTTGGTTTCCTTGGGTTGTCAAATGGTGAGACAAAGGAGAGACCGGCTTCTAACATGTGTCATGCACTAATGGCTAGCCTGTGGGGGATGGGGCGCTATAAGTGGCGAAGCAAAAGAGGAGGGGAAGAGCACAAGAAAGACTGGAGAGGAAGAGTCCTCTCTCTCTCTCTCTCTCTCTCTCTCTCTCTCTCTCTCTCTCTCTCTCTCTCTCTCTCTCTCTCTCTCTCTCTCTCTCTCTCTCTCTCTCTCTCCTCCGAAGGAGAGGAGTGGGACGAAGACTGTCTGGCTGGTGAAGGTATGTCACGCAATAACGCCGGCCAGTGGGTGATGATGGGGGTGAAGGAACAAGAGAAATGGAGGGGAACTGTTGGGCCGTGCCAGTATGCAGAGACAGACATTGGTCTGCTTTGCGCTGGTGTATCACTCACTGGTGGTTGACAACTGGGGACCTGAGAGAGGAGAAGAGAACACAAGAGAGATGGGAGAGGAAGAGTCCTTCCCCTCTCTCTGTGAGGAGAAAAGAGTGAAGTGAAAGAGAAAAAGGGTGAAGTGGGAGGCAGAGAGGAACAGTCCCTCCGCCTCTCCTCCCTGAAGGAGAAAAACAAAGAAGAAGGTTGTGGATAGTAAATGCATTCTTATAAGGGGCCTAATTTACTTCTTTCTTGTTGGATTCTCCATGCTGGTGTTCAGTCTACCCATGCGATGCCCATCAAGCTGCCCATGTTATGCTGTCTCCCATGCACTTGGTGATGTACATGCATGCCACCATGTTTCCATTGGAGGACCCATCAAATTAGGCTGATCTGAACCGTCCAAAGTTAATATACAAAGTAGAAAACTAACTTAGAATCATCCATACAGTTACTTACCTATTTAATTAGCTTTAAATATCATCTAACTGTTAAATTTTCATATCAACGGTTGGATGATCACTTAAAGATAAAATCAATTTAAAATTACAAAATTAGTTAGTTGGATGATCTAATCAAATGCTAATTAAGGGTTATTTTAGGAAAAATTGAACACTTAATAATAACAAGTGAAGGCCCCTTTCATATAGTTTTCCTACAAAGATCAAATTCATACTAAGATCTGGCACATGTCTCATCTTTGAGAATCAACCTACAATTGACATTGGTTTTGATATACACATCACCTTTTCCTAGAATTTTTGAAGTTCCATTGTCACACATTCTCACAAAACCAAAGTTGCTTGACTTGTAATGTATGAACAAATCTTTCCCTAAGGTAACATAGTAGGAAGTACTTGTGTCATTTACCTAATCTAAGTCAAAGTGAGACTCGTACATATTTTTCAACTTCCTATACTCTTTTTTTATTTTTATTTTTTTTATTTGATAATATGGCTTGGCTTATTACAGTAAAAATAAATAACTCCTTTTATAGGCATAAACTTTTCTTTATATCTCCCATGGTTGTCAAATTTTCTATTTTTATCTCTCCCTCATTTTTCATTGATAAGAGCTTCTCCTTGAGAAGAACCCAATGGCTTCTTCTTGTCTCTTTATCCAATAAAACTCCTATTTCTTGACTCATGGTGACATTTGTTCAGCCCCATTCACAAGCTTTCTAATTAAGAAAGCTTTGCTTCCTATGGTCTTTCTCTTATAACCTTTCCAACTTCTTCCAAAGAGAATGTGTGATACTTCCGTGGAAACATAATGAAAGACATTATCATCTAGCCATTGGCGAATGAATCTAATAGCATTTTTTATCTAGCTTTTTCCAGTCATCATTAGTCATGTTTTCCAGTTTAACCCATCACATTGAATGAGCACACAAAAGTTCTTATAATATAACAAGTTCCCTATCTTTACTTTCATATAATCTAGTTAGTTTCATTCAAGTTAATCATACAAATTTTTGTATCATCCATGATTTACACAAACAAAATTAGACCAAGCATAAGTCTTATACCACTTGTTGGGAAATCAAGAAACTTTTTCCTGTATATTCAAATTTATAGAGTACTAGCAAATAATAATCTAAAATGTAACACATGAAAGTACAAATCAAAATAAGCAATCAAGTTCAAGATACCAAAATTTTAGTGTGAAAAACCCCTCAAGACAAAGGGAAAAAACATGAACCTATTGCATTTGAATCTCCAATAAGTATAATGAAAGTACGAAGATATTCTCTAGCAATCCTAAAGGAATCCAAATCTTCAAGAGACAATATCTCTCATATTAGCAATAATCAAAGTGTAAAACTCTCATAAAATAGATTGTAGAAATCTTCCGAAACTACCTTTGGAGAAGCAATCAAAACCGTATAAATATACATTATGGACCTAGAAATCATATAACAATCTAGCTACCAAGTGTGATGACAAATTTTATAATAGAAGGCTTGAAAGAGAGTTGTTTTCTTCTTCTTTCTTCATCTTCTTCTTCCCTTTTCCAGATATAAAAACCATAAAGAGAATCATTTTTTCTTTTTAAATGGGTGATAAACCCTAAAGAGAATTTTGTTTTCTTCCTCCCCCCCCCCTTCTCTCTCTCTCTCTCTCTCTCTCTCTCTCTCTCTCTCTCTCTCTCTCTCTCTCTCTCTCTCTCTCTCTCTCTCTCTCTTCTCTCTCTCTCTCTCTCTCTCTCTCTCTCTCACACACACACACACACACACACACACTTTGTTGGTAGCATGGCTGTTGAATTCTCAGAATTTCTAGAAATGTGTTGATACCCCATAGTAAATTTAAAATCATGCCTAAGAATTCAAAGTACCATATGCTCTATAAATTAGATACAAGTTTTATTATAAATCCATCTAAATCTGGAAAGCTATAAAAAAACCATTATATTTATCTAATAGAAGCATTGAATATGTCATGTAATAAAAGAAAACACGTGCATTAGGGGGTGTGACATCTATCCTGATAGCAGGCGTAACACGTGTGCATGAGGGGGTGAATCAGTTTACAATTTACTTAACCGAAAAAGAAGAAGAAGAAGAAGAAGAAGAAAACACATGCATTGTACATGAACATCCCTTTTCCCTTTTTTTTTTCTTCTTTAAGTCTTGGTATTCTGATAAAACACGACCTTTCTTCTATTTTTCATAGATCAAAGCCGTTTGTCTTGTTCAACGTCTATGCTTAGCTTCGTATGAAAAATAAATCCAATTGAGTAGTTCTAACCATATTTTAATATAAATTATCCCGATTTGAATCATAAAGATGCGGCAAGCATGCAATCATATAGTGGTTTTCTGTATGTAGGTAATCCAGGAGAATTCAAACAAATTGTAAAAGGTAACATTTAAAGTCAAATGCTACCCAAGTATCTGAAAATACCTAGGGTGGTGTCATGGTGTTTGCGAGCAGCTGCTCTAGACGTTGATCGCTTCTCCTCCTTAACTAGAAGCGTTATACGAATTTTAGTAGCATCTTTCTGGTAGACTTACTACGTATCCCATTAAAACTTTTTTGCTGTACATAGTACACAAGCGAGCTTGATTTGAGCTTGTCACACCTTCCCTAGAGCTTGAGAACAACCTGTCCTTTCACGCCCTCGCTCCATTAGATTTTATGTGTAAAAGGATAGTGGCACGAACTTTGGCTTTGTTTGATAGACAAGCAAAATGACTTACAGATCTTCTTTTTCTTCACTTCATATGGAAAAGTGGTGGCACAAACTTTGGCTTTGTTTCACACAAAAGCAAAATGACTTACTAATCTTCCTTTTCTTCACTTTATATGGAAAAAAGAAGTGGCACAAACTTTGGCTTTGTTTTGATAGAAAAGCAAAATGACTTGCTGATCTTCTTTTCCTTCACTTTCACTGGTGTTTTAGCAACAGTTTCCTTAAAGTTGAATACCCTTGTCCCAAGTCACTAAAAGCTACAACCATCTTTATCCTTTAAATAGTATTAGTGGGTGGACATGAATCATTAAGAGCACATCATCACCTTTACAAGCTTAGTTAATTACCGAACTTTGTCTGCCGGCGGATCTGGTTGATACCCTATGAAAATGGGTATCAAGAGAGAGCTTAAACATGTTCTAAAATAATATAAGATGACATATTGCAAGGATCAACGTCTTGCAATTGAATGGTAAAAAACCACATGATTCCTGTTTTTTTTTTTGGCAAAATAAATGATAACAACGTTTATCTCTCTTTATGGAAAAATGAATGGCCACGTGATTTTCATCTTAATATGGTAAAATAACCAATTGATTCATCTGTACTAACAGCTAGTGCTTCGTGACAATAAGCACTCGCAAAATAGGCATTCGGACCAAGTCAGTTTGTCATGTCCAATTTTTTTGGAAGAATGCTATGGTGGGTCGCGCTTTTGGTTGATTGGACTTCCAATGCATCTGATTTCTCAGATTTTGGATTGGATCCCAAGGACTGTGAGGATTGGACTTCTCTAGTATCCAAAAATATATACTTTTGGCCTTTGACTGTGTCTCGGTGCTAATGCAAACTTTCTAACCATCGGTTTTCATGACAAAAAATATCCAAAGTCTGAGAAATCATTCAATTCTCATGGTTCTTGAAGCTATTTGAAGTCCAAGAAATTGCATGAACAGGGCCGATGAACCAAATGTTGGACCTCCATAGTAAAAGCGGGTCTCGTTGCCACAATAGACAGATAAAAAGTTAAGTCAGTATAAAGCCTAGTGGGTCCTATATGGTGCATGCGCATAATATGCCCCACATATCATAACAGGAGCATTTTTTTGGTGCAGGCGCCCTTTTTCGCACTATCAAACGCATTCATTAGATTCATCTTCTCTCGTAGGAAGCTGATAAAAAAAAATCTTATCCAACAAGTAGCTCTTCTCCACCTCTTAAAATATGGACTGTACTCAGAAAAGATTCCATTTTATGTTAACACTTAACGCCGTCCATACTTCAAGGGAAAAGCTCCTATAAAATCCTGGCCTTTTACCACAGTGGCAAAAGAAGAGGCACTCCTATGCGAGGTTACGGGTTAAGTCAAGTCGCTCGTAGGTTAGAGATTATACATGAAAAACCCCGATTGCCTACTCTTTCTATCCGAATGTGTATATATAAGTAAACAGCCATTATTCCATGCACATGCTTTAGAACTTTTCCTCTTTATGAGTGTATTTTTTATATTTCATTTTAAAAATTAAAATTGTGTCAATTTGCTAATAGCTTGTACAATTGGCCCGGTTATTTTAATCTTTCTTGCCTTGTCATGTTATATCAGTTCATGGAACGAGGCTTGCACATTAATTGTACACTCAATCTTTCACATTTCTAACGAGCCATTAAAGCAGGTTGGTAGAAACTTCGAATTTCCAAAAGCTTTCAAAGAAAGTGAGGATAAAAAATGAGTGAATTTGGATATTGTCCCTTTCAGTCAACTTATGACATTCCTGGGGAATTTTTTGTATAAAGAAGTGCCCTGAAAGCATTCAGATTAACCGCGAGGGAATTACCTAATGTTATTTTACACGTTGAGATCATGAAACCACATAGTATTCAAAATTGTCATCCAGATTAGTTTTGGTCCAAAGCCAAGAACATTGAATTAAAAACGTTTTCCACCTTTATTCTCAGCCAGATATGATAGTATATACAGAAGGTTTTGTTGGCAGAATTTGGAAGGACTTCATTGATCACCTTTGGAACGTGCTTACCTGGTATTTTCCATTTTTGAGCATAATCCATGTTAGTGGAGTTTGTAAGCTTGTAGAGGTGGAACTGTGGTTAAAAGCTCATTGTTCCAATAAAAAAGGAAGTGGATATCATATCTAAAGCATTATTGGCGGTAGCAAATACAGAGATGACAATTGAAAGTGGATTGTGGGTTCTCTCGTAAAAATATGTACATGAGGCTGCTAGTAATGCTGTTTAGATCAGTTTTTAGTTTTTTCCTAACCGACCATCATCTAGTGGTTGATATCAGACTATGGTTACAGAAGCTCAGTATTTTTAATTTTTCCAAAATCGTGTCTTTTTTGTATGCCTTATCAAATTTTAAAAAGACTTGGTTTTTAAAGTTGTTTTTATTTTTTTAAAATCACTGATTTTTACCACTTACCCTTTTTTATGGATTAATATTTATGGGTCTTTTTTCCACATTTCAATCCTCATTAAAAAATCACCAAATTTTAATGACTTTTCCTTTTTTATGGATTAATATTTTTGAGTCTTTTTTCCACGTTACAACTAAGCTCAAAGTCTGTCAATAACACACACACACACACACACACACACACACATAATTCGAGAACATGATGCTTAATTTTTGTCTTTAATAATATAACATTATGCTGAAGAAGTTGTTAAATAGGTTGCTTATTTTACTATTAATTTTTTAAATATATTTTAGATTTTTACTCTTTTTTCTTCACTCATTTTCAAAATTTTCCTTTGTGGACTTTTTCCAGGCTTTAAACTTTGTATGTATGATGTCATTGAAAAAGAAAGGGTGCATAAATCAAATATTTTATGTGCCAATCTATCCAAATAATAAATAGGATTCAAATAAAGTAAATAAAATATTCAAAATAAAAGATTAAGAGAAAGGTTTAAGGTTTGATGAATATTTGAGAGATGAAGAGATTATTCAATTACAATCAAAAGTGGAATATAAGTAATTCTCATGTTATAAAGTTGTCCATTATGGGAAAGATTGATATTTGAGTTGCTAGTTCTTCTATTAATGGTAGTAATTATGAGGAAATTATTGAGAATGGTTCTCAATATTATGTAAGTAAGGCATGATCTTTACTCTTTATATCTTAGCTCCATCTTATTTTGCATGGTTTATATAGAAAAAC
Source organism: Warburgia ugandensis (assembly GCA_035236585.1). NCBI lineage: Eukaryota > Viridiplantae > Streptophyta > Magnoliopsida > Canellales > Canellaceae > Warburgia > Warburgia ugandensis. The sequence goes on from CP141133.1 coordinate 18,115,852, forward strand.
AAGACTAAGATGTGTCATGATGATAATTTCTTTTTCAATGATGAAATTTGAATTATAATGAACCCTTGGGTTTCTAAAGTTGCTAACCATGATAGTTTTAACCATATTCTAGTTGCATCTAAATCACTTATTCTTTTGAAATGAGACTAAAAGGGTATAAAGAAAAGGACCTAAAGAATTATCAAGGTACAATGGATTCCACCTTGACATGGGGTAACTAAATTGGATTCTAATGGTACTTTTGAAGGCAATCCTAGTTCAGCAAGTATTGGAGGAATATTTTGAGATTTGGAAGTAAATATTTTGTAATCCATAGTTGCTTTATTCAACAGTAGATTAATTATGTTGCAAAATGGTAGGCTTTGGCTTTCAGGCTATGCATGGTTAAACAACCCCCTTTTTTTCTTATCTTTACATATATTTAGATTTTCCTAAATTATTGGCATGCAACACATATCTATGGGGGAGAAAATATAGTTGTTAATGCCTTGACCAAGGAGGCTATCACTTCTAGGACATTGAATAATTAGATATCATATCCACCTAGTTTTATTTTGAAGTTACTATGGGTGATCATCTACGAACCTCCAAATTAAAGATAGATCAATTATGTAGTTCTTTTCTCTCATCATAAAAAGTGTTCACAAATCAAGCAACGAAATACTTAGCATTTAGAATCTTCCTTCCTAGTTTACTTTCTTCAATCACACAATTTAGCTCAATCTTGTATCTTATAACTCTTGTTGCAAACAAGTGTTGTGATCTCAAAGAGAAAGAAATAATAGATCACCTGACTTTTGGATATTCATAGAGAATTTATCCTTTTGCTTGAGTTGTATTCATCCTTATACTGGATGAAAGAATGACTTGTTTTTAGTTTTAGTAGTTTCTAAAAGATTCTTTTTACTACATAGCTGTGTCATACACCAAATAGAAAAGACAAGCACATCAACTTGATTTGAACTTGTCACACCATCCCTAGAGCTTCGAAATAAACTGTCCTTTCACATCCTTATCCCATCTAATTTTTTATGGAAAAAAAGTAGTGGCACGAACTTTGGCTTTGTTGGGAAGAAAGAGAAATGACTTAGTAAGCTTCTTTGTCTTCACTTTCATGGGTGTTTTAGCAACTGTTGCCTAAATGTTAAACACCCTTGGTCCCAATTCACTAAAAGCTAAAACCATCTCCATCCTCTAAATAGAACTAGTGGGTGGATATGAATCATTAAGTGCACATTATCACAATTATAAGCTTAGTTAGCATATCTAGTTGTTGTGTTGTAATGTTCTAAAATAATATAAAATGAGAGACTACTAGAATTTATGCCTTCTAGTTGAATGACAAAGAACCAAATGATTCTACGTAATTTGCTTCAACAAAGCGTAGTTCGTAAAAACCATCTAGCACAATTTATCGCAAACAAGAAGGCTCCTCTTCACATTATGTCATTATTAGATACATTTCAAGTAAACATTTATAAGCTTAGTTAGTAAATCTAGCCATTGCCTTGCAATGTTAAAAAATAACATAAAATGAGAGACTACTAGGATTTATGCCTTCTAGTTGAATGGTAAAGAACCACTTGATTCTATGTAATTTGCTTCAACAAGGTGTAGTTCATAAAAACTGTCTTGCTCAATTGAGCACAAACAACAAGGCACCTCCTCACTTTATGCTGTTATTACCTACATTTTCAAGTAAATTTAGAAATTAAGATAATAAGTTGTAGGTAGTTTGCTTCATAATTTTTTACTAAAAAAAGCATATGGTTCATCCTTTTTTGGCATCAAATTAATTAACATATCATTTATCTTTTTTTAATGAAAAAATTAATAGTCACATGATTTTCATTTTGTTATGGTAAAATAACCATGTGATTTATCTTTACAAATGGCTAGTGCTTCATGATAGTAAGCACCCACAAAATAGGCACTGGACCAAGTCAGCTTGTCTTATCCTTTTTGGAGGAATGCTACGGTGGGTGGCGCTTTTAGTTGATATGGCTACCATGCATCTGGGATTTCTTAGATTTTGGCTTGTATCTCAAGGACCACGAGTAATGAACGATTCTAGTAGCCAAACATACGTACCTTTGGCCATTGACTGTGCCTACTATGAATACAAACTTTCTAACCATCAATTTTTATGGCCAAAAATATCCGAAGTCTGAGAAATCGTGTAATCCTCGTGGCTCTTGGGCTAGAAGATATTTGAAGCTCAAGAAATTGCAAGAACTGCTATTATCCCCAATAAAAGAAAAGAGTCATCTCAAAGCTCTGACTAAGCATAACGAGGAGACGTGCCATAATGTTTGTTGCCAATTGCTCTAGATGACTTTGCCAAGATTCCTCCTATTTTCCTTATTGACAAATAAGAAAGTGGTACTAACCTCCAATCAAGCATAACAAGGAGAGCCATAATGATATTAATTTGCAAGTAGCTACACTAGATAGCTTTTGGCAGCATTCCTCTTATTTTCATAATTGATGGATAAGAAAGTTAAGTCAGTATAATCCTAGAGGGTTTCTATATAGTGTGTTTTCATATTATGCCCCAAATATCATAAATGGTGCATTTTTGGTGCAAGGCCCCTTTACCACATATTTTTCAAGTGATTCATACCGTTTAGTGGATTCATCCTCTCATTTGGTGGGCTGGAATAAACAATCTCATCCAACAAGTACTTCTCAGGTGGGCCTTCACCCCTTGAAGTATGTACTGCAGTGAACAAAATTCCATTTTATGTTAACATTTAACATCGTGTATACGTCAAGGAAATGGGTTCATTGGATAAGATTTTCAGTGACTTTCCATTTTGGGAGAGGGCGAATCTAATGAATGGAATGAATCAACAAAAAAATGAAGGCATAGAGTGATGCAACCCTGAAAAGCATTATGGAAAAATGAGTTTAGGAGCTAGTTATAGGGATACTTACAGGTAAAAATGAGTTTAGTAGCTACTCGGAAACCGAACTGCTAAATGTAAGGGCTAAACATGCACAGGACCCATAAAAACCTCCGTCGCCTTTATACGTATCAGCCATTATCAAAACAAGAAAGCACAAACATTTTTATATCCTCTTTTCAAGTATGGTAGGTTTGACCAAAGCAAGAAAGATTAAAAGAATCGGGCCAATTGTATAAGCAGTTAGCAAATTGACAAGGTTTTGATTTTTTTAAATGAAATATAAAAATATACACATGATGAGGAATAGTTCTAAACTATTGTGGAATCAACCCTGTCATATCATGCTAAAGCAGTTCATTGAACGAGGTTTGCCCAACAATGATACTCTCAATCTTTCACTTTTCCAACCAGCCATTGAAACAGGTTGTTAGAAAGAATTTCCAAAAAGCTTTCAGAGTAAGTGAGGATCAAACTGCGTGAATTCAGATATTTTTCCTTTCCATCAACCTAAAATATTCCTTGGGAATTTTATGTATAAAGAACCGCCCCGAAAGCATTCAGATTAACCACGACGAATATCCTATGGTTATTTTGCCCATTGAGATAATGAAAACCACACAAAGTATTCAAATTGGCATCCTTGATCAGTGTTGGTTCCAAAGCCAAGAACCTTTGAATTCAAAACGTTTTCCACCTTTATTCTGAGCCCAATATGCTAGTACATGCACAAGGTCTTGTTGGCAGAACTTAGAAGGAGGTCACTGATCCCCTCTTCCTATGGTAATTTTGCCCTTTGAGATAATGAAAACCACACAAAGTATTCAAACTGGCATCCATGATCAGTGTTGGTTCCAAAGCCAAGAACCTTTGAATTCAAAACGTTTTCCACCTTTATTCTGAGCCAAATATGCTAGTACATGCACAAGGCCTTGTTGGCAGAACTTGGAAGGAGGTCACTGATCCCCTCTGATATTTGCTTACGTTGTATCCATATGTGAGCATATAATCCATGTTAGTGGAGTTTGTAAGCTTGTAAAGGTGGAACTGTGGTCAAAAGCTCATTGTTCCAATCCAAAAGGAAGTGGATAACATATAACTAAAGCATTTGTGGCAATAGCAACTAGAGATATGACACTTGAAAGTGCATTGTCAGAAGGGGTCCACCCAAAAACAATTGTACATGAGGCTAGTAATACTCGGTTTGTATCAGTTTTTATATTGTGGCTAAGAGACCATCATCCAGTGGTTTGGATCAGCAAAAGTCTGCAATCCACTTCTGCTTTTTGTAACTGTGTCTTCAACCCTTGCTGGTGGTGAGCCGCTACCGACTATCATGTATAATATAAACTCTTATAAAGAGCATTCGGGTGGTTCTTTGACACTCACTTGAGTTTAAACTAGTATGTTTGCTTACAGGATGGGCAAGATCAGCTTGTAAGTCCTTCAAAAAATAAAATAAATGTAGACGTCAAAAGCTGCTTAAGGACAATATACAAGTTAGCAATTGGTTGAGATTTGAGGGTAGAGTAGAGTAGTGAGATTTGTATGCTGTATCAAATTCTAAGAAGACTTGCCCTTTTCAACTAAACTCACCATTTTGAAGTTCTTTTCGGTTTTTTCATTTTAAAATCCATCTTTTTTGCTGATAAGGACATCGCAAAACAAATTTTCTGTTTCCAATATCTAAACAAAAGAGTTTCCAATTATAAACCTCTAATTTATGTTCTTTAATGGACAAATAGAAAATAAAAGAGCAACTTGTCACACGGTCACAGTTTCACCTATGCTAAATTCATATGCGTAACTCTCTTGCTAGGCATAAGTCAGTCTTCAACCCCCCATTCTCACTTGCTAGGGCCACACTCACTTACCTACCAAAGCAATGAGAGTAACTCAAAAAGGAAACTCTCTAAATGTATTGAGTTTTGCAGAGTTTTTTTCTGAGTTCCTCTCAATGCTTTTGTGGGTGAGTGTAGCCCTAGCAAGTGAGAGTAAAGGTAGAAAGCTGACTGGTACCTAGCAAGGGAGTTGTATACAAGTGCCACCTGAGTTTAGCAAAGGTGAAACTGTAACTCCGTGACAAACTGCTTACATCCAACGAATGACAAAACATTTGGTCCATGTTCTATCCTTATTCAGGGGCCCATATGAGAACCTGCGTATTCATAAAATAATTGCCCATGCAAATGATTTGTTTTTTCATTTTTTTATTTATTTCCTTGCTGTTTAGGTTCTTTCCCAACTCGTTAGAAGTTTCGAGTGCTCCACAGTTGTTTTATGGGCTTCATGCATGCATCTCTTAAACAGCTGTAACTTAGATTAGATTGCCCATTAGCTAGAATAAAAAATAAGTTCGGCTTAGTAGTGGGTTGTTTAAGAATGCTTAATTATATAGTTGGGTGGTGTCGCTTTGACTAGCTTTTGCCATTCTTGTCTAAAATCTTGTGCAATGATCTGTATATCCTCCTTTTAATCTTCACTTAGGGTGCCTACTTATGTAATAGGGTTGAACTAGTCTAAATCAAGTAGTCCCACCACACCATTCATGCTGTCTGAGTGTTTGTTATTTCCTTTTGAAATTTCTTTATGCATGTACTAGTAAAAGGCATTCGTGCTATCTCACCACTCCATTCATTAAGAGATCCTACTTCTGTAATACGGTTGAACTAGTCTAAATCAAGAAGTCCCACCACTTCATTCATACTGCACAGTATTTATTTTTTCCTTATGAAATATCTTTATGGATGTACTAGTAAAAGGCATGCATAACGCTGACATGCTCTTCGATGATGCTCATTCATGTTTCTGAATCACGTTTCAACAATATGCAGCGCGCGTACACGATGGAGCATGTCTAGTCACTACTAAAAAGTGGATGTGGGCCCTTCTCTTTATATATTTTGGGTTTTATTGCAGATTTACCATTAGTTTTTTTTATCAGTTTGCAAAAAATCCAAGGTTCTTAGGTTTTTACTGGTTTGCCATTAAGTTTTGAAAATGTTTGCAAATTTGCCATTCTTTTAGGTTTCTGTTATCTTTTCCTGTTAATTTCTATAAAATTCTAATATCACCCTTATCTAAATATTTGGTCGCTGAAAAAGACGTCAGAAGCAGGGACTCTGACCAAGGGAGCCAGGTGAACATCGGGCAAGGGCACAATCGACCTCGGGGTATTGTACTGTCCTAGCATGGGGAGAGGGGAGGTAATCGGGTATCACTGTCCGAGGGGAGGCGACTAGGTAGCGTTTGCCTTTGCTTGCTATCCCAGCTCGGGGAAGGGGTGCGGGGAGGCAATTGGGTACTATCGGTGGGGGAGGTGATTTGGGTAGCGTCGGCAGAGGAGGGCAATCGGGTAGCACTGGGAGGGGGAGAGATTTGGGTAGCACTAACTGGGGGGGTGGGGGGAACTGGGTAGAGCCGGCACGGGGGGAGGCCGAACTTGGTATCGGGGAGGAGGGGGGCTGAACTGGGTACCAAGGAGGGAGGGAGGCAGTGAGGGTGAGGGGTAGAACTGGATACCTAAGGGAGAGACCGCGCGGTGGTGGGGGTGGCAATCTGGGTAGCGCCAAAATGTAATGACAAATTAGCAATCTATTACATCATTTAATTAAGAGAGAGAAAGTGAATCGGTGGCAATGCCCAAGATATACAATGTATGATTAGAAATATAATTTAAGATAATAAATATATGTGGAATGCTAATTTGTATTGAAATTCAAATTAAGAAAGAAAAGAAAGTGACCATAAAATATGTTTGGACCATAGAGCCATGTAAAATTAATGAAAGTTGATTTTTGCTAGACTATAACTAGCCAATGAAACTATTATTTTTCATTGGACCAAAGACATTTAGGTTTGAAATTGTTGATGTATAAATTCATAGGTATGAACCTATGGGAAGTATTTCCTAAATTTAAGGCAATTGCAAGAAAGATGGAGGGAGAATTATGGGAACTATTACTTGAATTTATGGCAATTGAGACAGTAAAGATTAGCTCATAAAGGAAAGAGGATTTCCAATACTTACTCTGTTTCTTGAGAAACCTATTACTAAAGGTTATAACTTAATGAAGTAGAAGGAAGGTGGTGGAGGAAGAGACTAGAGTCCCCTCATGTAGCTTTTGCATCTAAATCCCATATAAATTTAGCATCTCTTCAACCCCATCGAAGAGGACCAAGCAGCCACATCATGTTGGAAGTGGACAAATTATCGACTGGATCCAAGAGATTGATGATGCAAAATGAGAGAAGCCAATTATGGAGGAGCACTTCTTTAGAAAGGACAAACTCAATGTAAATACTAGATTTTGACTTCAGCTTAATTATCACAAGTCAAAGTAAAAGTACCCTAATGAGGATATACATTTACCTTTGAGCATCTCATTTATTTAGAATTTCAAAGAAAATTCAGCCAAAAGGTCTTACAATATCAAGAACATAAAAAATATATAATAAGGGCAGCAAAGTTATGTTGTCACATGAACCATGTCTTGCGATCGCACGACCTCTCTTCTGACCCCACATGACACGAACATATCCCTTCTTGGAACAATCCCAGCTATGGACATAACTCATAAAGTAAAACATGTGACCAAGGACCCAAATGCTAAGAACACATGCTCCCTTCTAGAAGTTGGTGACGAGTCAATGTGGCTACTTGACCTGAACAATTTTGAAAAAATATAGATGTTATAATATGATTAGTTAGAGGTAACCCTTCGACTGCTATATAAAGGGATCTTCCAAGAACAAAGGCAAATAATGGTTTTGTTAAAGTTGTTTCATTCTTAAAAACCCCTCTTAGAAAATTTTCATGGCTCATGAAAGCTAAGAAAACTATCTTAAAGAGTAAAAGAGTGAATTACTTTATCACATTACCCTGGGGGGGTTCTAATTCAAATTTTCTGGTCTTCTAGCTCTCTTATTTCTCTGCCTAATTAGGTATGATTTTCTTCCTTTTCTCTTTATTTAATTCATTATTTTTTCATTAGCATAGTTTTGCATATAGAATAGGCTTTTTCTTTCCTTCTTTGTAAAGTAAATTTTCTACTTTCTAAAATAGTCTTCTAATAGAGTAAGATCTTCCCCTAGTGGGAAGGGGAAGGTAAGGAGTCAAGGTCCCTCCTTCCCCTAAGAACCTCACCCAGCTCAATTAGGGGCTCTCCCTTTTTCTATAATAAGAGATATCCTTCTAACATAAAGCATGAGAGGATAATATGCTTTTAATTCATTGGCATAGCTCATTAGCTACTCTTATTGTAAAGGGAACCTATAACATGACAACATAATTCATGCCCATTCTTGTAATTCAATAATTTATCAAATCTTTAAAACTAAGAATTAATAGATTTTGGATGTTCCTTCTATGTAATGATCCAAACATTTTATGCTCTTTTTACTAAATTTGAAAAATAATATATATACTAATTTTTAAAAATTTTTTAAAATAGGAAATAAAGGAATTTGTGAGAAATATTCATGTCATTAGATTCTACGCTCAAAATGGAATCCAACGCCTCAAAGAACGCCAAAAACGGAGTTCATATGACCAAGTTATGACTTTTTAAAGATGAGGGGCATTTTTGTAAAATAACATTAAAACAAAATGGCCCGAAAACATGGGGGTTGTTTTACTAACGGCACCCCCAGATCGTCCCCTACCTCCAACACCACCTCTGTAAGGCGGCAACAATGGCGGCACCACCTTTGGGCAGCACCGCCTTCACAAGCTATAATGCCCGTGTTCCCCTCCTCCCCAGTCATCCTCTTCTCCTCATTCTTCTCTTCTTCTTCTCCAGCTGTTCAAGCAAGGGTTCCGACAAAGTTTTCACCGAAAAACCCCTCAACCTGTTTCCTCTACAAATTCTGGCATGGCCTAGGTCCTCCCTTCGGGCTGGCCATCCTTTTCTCCCATTCTTTTCCTTCTCCCTCCTCTAGCCTTTGCGATTTCACTAGATTTTTCCAATTATCGGGGTTTCTGGCAGGCGTCGTAGGAGCCGCACCACCAGAAGAAGGGCACGTTTTGGGATGGCCAAGTAAGGCCATTCTGCTTCTCTCTCTCCCCTTTCCCTTTTCCCCCAGATCCCAACTGGATCTGGGCGGTTTTTCGGTTGAAAAACGCTTGCTCTTTGTGGAAGAAACCAGACGGGTGGAAACCCGCCAAGGCAACGCCTCCCAGGGGTGCGGCCATCCCAGGGGCGCACAAGGGTAGCGTGTGCCTAGGCTGAGCTCCCTAAGGTGATGTCACACGCATGCCACGTGAAAAGATGCCCGACTCAACCAAGAAGCATGAGCTTCTCAGGAGCTAGAACGTGCATGCAACTGCGCCTAAGAGGCATCTGCGTGACGCTGTCTAGAATGCGCACCCTGGCACACCATTTGGATGTGTGCACGCACACCATTCAGACGTACGCATGCGCGGTATGACTAGGGCGCACACGCATCCTAGAACCTGTGGGCCGCAGGGCCCTAGGCGACACATCTGGGTCGTCCATTAAGGCGTGACACTAAAAACCCAATTAAGGAGGCTATATAACTCCGATCAATTATCGAAAAGACCCATTGCGTTAGTAATAACGACACGGACCTAATGAGACTATAAAAGTTAGGATATGAGAATTATTTAGTATGACTATAGCCTGAAAACTATAGAGATCTTCTAGATCTACCAGATCAAAGATGATAAAAAGGGCAGATCTATCGGTTAATCTAGAAATCTAAATAGTGATCTATAAATGAATAAAAAAATGATATTTGAATCCTTGTTGTCAAACAATATCGAGGATTTCACGAAGATAGGTCAGGGTCGAGTAATGAAGAACGCAATTCATGAGACATTGAGGTAGGTAATTTGATACTGCTATGTTTTTATGTATTTCCAAATATACTTGATTCATAGGTAGTATGATACTGCTATGTTTTTATATATATTTCCAAATATAGTTGATTCGTAGGTAGTTTGATACTACTAAGTTTTTAAAATGCATCATAAACTCGAACTTGCTTTATTATCGTGTTTAGCATGTTTTTGAGATATGATGTTCTTATACAAGTATGCAGCCTTATCTTCATGATTTTATGGCCTTGAAGCACTTGAATCTACCACTATACTTAGTATGTTTTCAAGATATAATGTTCTTATACCAGCATGCGGAATTGTCTTCATGTTTTATGGCTTTGAATGCGATATTAGCATGAACTGATTTTATGCATTGCTCGCATGATTGAAAAGACATGCATAAATTGCATGATTTCAATGAGTGAGATTGAGGATTTCCATGTCATATAAATTATCTCATAATACTAGTACATGATGCATAACCTTTAGGGTTACCAAAAGATGTTGGAGTGCCCAAAAGACGCTGGTAAGGCAGTGTGAGGGACCCAAAGAGGACATAATTTTTTATATTTTTGGGCTATTGAGCCTGGTGGACACTATGCTAAGAGGTTGTTATGTATGGGGTTGGCATCCCGGCCTCTACCACCAAAGGGTGGATGATATTACTGCCAAAAAGGCATTGTCCCTTTCTTAGTTGCTGTGGTAAATAGGGACGACCGCTAGAGGTGTTCATGGCACCCTTTCGGGGACATCCATATTCGCCGTGGAGGCTATGGTGGATTCCGGCTGTATGCTGAGCGTGAACATAGTGACCCTATGATTTCAATGTGATTGATATGCATATAGCATTGAGATGGTCGTATACGAGTACTCGTGACCAGTTGGTGTGATGTGTACGCCGACAGGCTCATGAAGATGATATTAACATTTGCTTGAATGATGACTATTTTAAGAACTTCATGCTTATTATATTTTACTCGTTGGTTTGATGTATTGCCGAGATCTTATTACCTGGATCTATTGATTTGTACTCTATGCTTTAAGTTATATCGATATCGTTGCATACTAGATTTCGGTAAAGAATTTCATGGCTGAACTTGCATCAATGAGCTTATGTTCTATGCATAAAAATGCATGTTTACGCAAAAAGGAAAGTGCATGATGTTTTTAGTGGAAAGCCTCTTCTGACACCATGTATGTTGCATACCGTGTTTTCAAACTAGTAGTATCAGATCACCTACTAGATATGAAAAATACTCACCCAAATCTATTATTTTTCCAGATTAGCTTCACATGAGAGTAGAATAAGCATTAGAAAATGTTAGTACTACAATCAAGTAAAGCAAGAAGGTTACAAGCATAAATGTAAGTAACACTATACCTTTTGGACATGTATCTGTATTTATTTATAGTTGGGCTGTGAGCTGTGACTGGATAGACCTAGGAAGACATTTTTGATTTTTGAAATGTGCAAAACGACTTTGTTTGTTGTGAAAGCAAATGACACTCGGGATTTTCAAAATGAATTTAAAATAAAAGATTTTCTGTTGCATTGCATCGTTTTCTGAAAATGTTTTCAAATAGGGATCTATCCCTCTCTAGGAATTAGTTATTGCATTTAAAAATGCATGTGAGAACCTGGGTCATCACACTCTAAGACAAGATGCATGAAGTAGTTGCATAGACCATGTCCATTTATAACTCAAGATAGCCTAAACATCCCACATATAAATAGTAAAGATCGACTTTTGGATTGGGTGGGTTAGTGCCAACACCTTTCAAACATATACCCAAGCTATAAACTTGATATGTGGATATTAAGGTCCTAAAGGCTTTCTCTAGGTAGTGATTTTGAGTTTATTAGTAGAGGGTGAACCACATTCTTTCATCCTAAACCTTAAAAACAAAAGAACAAATAGCCAAAGAGGGAGAGGCTCGTGGTGCTAGAAACTACGACTTTACAGGTGCCCACACTCAACTGCCTATCAAGTGCCTTCGTCAACATTAGACAGCTATGCATGACCAAGACACTCGCCAATTTAGAACTTTGTCACCATTGAACAAGGTAGGTGGGATCGGCATTTGACAACTTATTGAAGGATATAACTTACTAGATGTGTTATCGTATATGAGTAATTACCTAAATTCAAAGCAATTGAGGTTGGGGAAATAACGATAAATAAAATAAAATAAAATCCTCCAAACATTTAAAAAAAAAGGAGAAAAGATATATGAAAAAATGCCCTATGTTGAAATAATAAAGAATGGGGTGGCTAACTCTTTTGCCTTTGTATCTTCTGGCATGACTTCATAAATAAACTATTAGAGAAATCATCTACTAAATGGTGTTCTTCTAAGTTAAAAAGCCTAAGGATGATGAAAATTGTTTTTCATCCAATCTAAAATTCAAAAAATTCTTAGAAAATGGATGAGGCCTATCTAAGACAAGGCCTAAAAGAAGAATAGTTGGGATGAAGTTACTAAGTCTCACTTGTACATTTTAGCTACTCTCACCATGTATACTCCATTTTGCTCAATTAGGTCTCTTAAGAAGGTTTTGTAGTTAATGTATGGATTTCACTTCCACACACAACTTCTACAATAGAGTTTCAGGAATCCTTATCACAAATAACTGTCTCATATTTTATATTCTATCACTATATAAAATCATATATTTTATCAAATTTTCTTAGAACAGGATTTATCCATTTTCAATATTTTATAACCTCTCACATTAGTTATTTTCCACAAATATTATTATATGTAAGATATTTGCAGGGAAGAGATGAATATCTCCCATATAAACAAACCTCATGCCTTGAACCAAACACTCAACCTCATGAAAAGCCTAAATTATATTCAATGATCAAGTTGTTCATTGCAACTAGACATTTATAAATTCCAAACTTAGAATTCTAGTTTATAAAAATATTAAAATTTCTAAAATTAGTAGGTATCATAATACATCTAAAATAATAACTACTCGACTATTGACTTGCAACATTAGAAAATTTTCAAAAATCTATCACAACAATAAAGAATTTGTAAGTCCAATCTTTAAAATTTCAATTAGCTTTCAAAAGAAAACAAAAGGTTGATATTTCAAAGGTAGCTTTTTCACATAATCATTTAGTGGCCTAATTAGCTCTTAGCAACATTTGCTTGTATAGCTACAATTGAGACCGAGGGAAGATTTTAGGATCAAATAATATAGCTATTCCATGTTTTTAAGTGTCATAATCCCTTTAGGTTAATTTCCTTTTGGCCCTCAAAACTATTCTCCAACTTACTTACGTTAGGGCATCATACAAAGATCCATTTAAAACTACTTATTTGTCATTTATATTGACACATTTTCTATCATAAGCTTCAATTGCAATAAAAAAGACACACTAAACGTAGTTAGGAAATGCTAAAAACCAATTTCTTTTGTAAGGTTTCTTTGATATTCTTAAGGCATTTTTACCTATTCTAAACTCATTCCTTGATTTTTATATGATGACGTAATATAAATAATTCATAAAATTCTTCTAGAGTACCAAAAGGATATTCTCAATATAATTAAGCATGTTGCACTATAGGTTCTACCAAAAAATTTAAACCTTAAACTAAAGAGTTGAAAATTTCTAACTAGTAACCCTAGGATCTTATTATTATGATATAATTTAGACATGTGTAACATAAATTAATAGCTAGGATTGCATACGTTCTTTTTAAGTTAAGAGAGTATAGCTTCAAAAAGAAGAAGAAGAAGAAGAAGAAGAAGAGAGAGAGAGAGAGAGAGAGAGAGAGAGAGAGAGAGAGAGAGAGAGAGAGAGAGAGAGAGAGAGAGAGAGAGAGAGAGAGAGAGAGAGAGAGAGAGAGAGAGAGAGAGAGAGAGAGAGACATCCAACTAGGATGCTCTTTCTCTAGCTTTTGATATGACTTCTAAGAGTCTTATATTCTCTTATATTCCTATTGAAGCGATGCTCTATTTGGAATTTGTTTTTAAGTAGTACTCTCCTTTCTTGATTAAATCATTACCAAGTAGTTTCTAAAAACAAAGTGTAGCAATTAGTCTAGTTTTTGTTTTATATGACATTAATCCTTCCTAAAATAAAAGGAAGTCGCATTCTGTCTCATTATCTACTACTAATTATCATGCAAAATCTAGTAATAAAACAAAATTAATTAGTTATCCCTTTGAACTACATACCACAATATCCTACCACCTTTCTATGTCCTAAATATATCCTCAATTGTAGCTTGTAGTGCTGATTAGATGCTCCTTAAATATAGTTAGATACATATGAGTATATAAATCCCATCATGCAAAGATATGGACTATTCAATGAGAAATCTTTTCAATCAATTTGACAAATAATTAATCTAATATATATATATAAGATCATCCAACGATTGTCCACACAGAACATCATCCCCTTATAGGTCTCATATTGGGCGTCATTTGTTTCTTAGAAGTCAAATACATGTTCCAAAATACTTCTATATACCTTACAAAGTGGATACTTTATTTCAACTCAAAAGCAAGCAGAAGGCATACTTAGAACGTAGACCCTCTAGTCTAAGGACATAATGTAGCTATGTTTATCTAGTAGCACTCACAGCTAATCTGCACTAGGCGCGTGCTAGATATTGATACCATGTTTTATATTTAAAACACTTTATGCCTATCATAGTGTATGTCTAAGGACTCTAGCTAAGATGACCAAGCAATATCATCTCTATCAAATGAAAACATCACAGGTAGCGAATGAGCAAAAGTCATGTTCCCAACCCCATCTTCACTTGCAAACAATTTTACATTTACAAGGAAATGGAACTTTGTTTCTCCCCATCAATGATTTTCATTCACCTTGGCATGAACTATTTATCAAATTTTCTAGAATGTTGAACACCACCAGCTGGCGCGCCCGCCCGCCCCCCCCCCCCCCCCACATGAGTAGACTCAAACCCACAACTTCCATAGCAGAGGATACTTCTTATGCCACCACTAGATGACCTTTGTTAAAATTCTCTATAACTTTAGTAAAGATCCATGTTATTATGGATTTTGTTTTTTGATGCTACCTTATATCATCACATGATTGACTAATATTAAAATGTCATATCATAGTTTATGCTTAGTTAGGTCCTAAAGGGCTTATGGAAAGGCTAAATATATAACTTACACAAGGAAAATGATAAAGGCTTTGAGGATGTTAAAAACTCAATTCCTTAACATTATATTGCTATGATATTCTTCAAGTGTTGCCACTTGTTCTAAATTCATACTTGAGACAAAATTATTCATCATATTGCATTCCCTATATAGTTTAAGATTCAATCTTTCTAGAAAATTACATAATATATCTAACCCTAGAATTTCTAAGTTGATATCTTCATTATTTGTATATATATTAGAATTTCTCTTCTTATGCAACTTTAATATTAACCTTTATTAATGTCTACGTTATATACCTATACAATATCATACAATCTCTCATCATTCTTTGAGAGACTAATTACCTTTAACGTAGTATCATAGTGGCTAAAATCAACTATTGTTTATTGTATCTTTCCTTTGTCTCCATTTTCTTTTCATCATAATCATGGCTGGTTTCATGCCCTTCTCTTGACACATCCACCAATAATTCTTCCACCACTTCCACCAGCTTATCCATGGCCTCATTCTCCACCACCACTATTAGTGTCCTCTCCAAAATGATGCCCAACAACACCACTATCTTTCTTTGGTGAAACTCAATGAAAACAACTCTTCCTTGTGGTGCATCAAATTCCTACCCACATTTGCAGTACATGGGATATAGATCTTTGCCCCTCTTCCATTGTGGAATACCCTAATAGCAAAATAGCTACTTGGAACCTAGATTATGCGTCATCGATTAGGAATGACTAGTTATTACTTAGCTAGATAATAACATTGTGTTTTGAGGGGATTTTATTGTGTCTATGCTCATATAAAACTGACCATATTGCATGGAATGAAGACTCCTTTGGAGTCATCACTAAAGCCAAAATACTTCAAACCTACGTGCAACTATTATAGGTGAAGAAGGTGACGTGTCTGTCACTACATGTCTTAAAAAAAGTAAAATTCCTGGCTGATGAACTAGGAGTTACCAAGCAACCTATATCCACTAATGAGTTTAATTCAATCATTTTTGGCAATGTTTGTGGTGACTATAATGATATTATTGCTGTCTTATCCATTCGGACTACATCTATGCCATTTTTTGACTTGTTAAATATTCTCAACAGCCACAACTTTTAACTCAAGGTTAATTTTGAAGTTTTAATACCTCCATCTTTTAACAATGCCTCTCATGGCAAACCTAGAAATGATTGGAACTCACAAAATGGTTCCTTTAATAACTAATCCAACAGTACTAAGAAAACCAACAAGTATGGATCTACAAAGACCAAATACTATAGTGACATTCCTTGCTACATTTATCATAGAAATAATCACAATGTAGATAATAGTTTTAGAAGAGGTCCTAGTAAAAATAAGCTAAAATGTGAAGTAACTAGGCCTAACTATGAGCCATGTTCACATTGTAACAAAGGGAAGGCCTCTAGGTTGTCATTAAAAAGCCTCTTCCATTAATTCAAGGTCTGTCAAGCTTATTTTTAGCAATGTATGTGGTCTTGCCCTAATTTCATCCATCAATTATCATAAATTCTTTGTCATTTTTATGTATGATTTCTCAAAACTTCTTGACTTTTTTATCAAATAGAAATGTGAAGTACATTATCTTTTTCTTTTTTATCTTTTTTATCAAGTTTCATATAGTAGTAACAAAATGGTTTAACATACCCCTTAAACCCTTACAACTGGATTAGGGTGTTGATTATAGATCTCTTACCCCATATCTAGCCAATTATGGCATTTTGCACCACACACATGAAAAAATCAATGCATCTAAATGTAAGATTAGAGTTATCATAGATATTGTGTTATGTCTTTTATCTTAGTCATTTTTGCCATTCAAGTACTGGAACTTTGCCATGTCTACAACCACATGCCTCACTAATTGTGTTCCTTATTCCTCCAATTTTAAATCTTTAGTTGGGAAGTTATATATGCAGCCTGAGATTATGAATTCCTAAGAGTTTTTGGCTATATTATTTTTCCTCTTCTCAAGCTGTATAATAAAATCAAATTCTAATTTCAAACCCTAGAGTGTGCTTTTTGGATATATTTCATATCATCTTGGCTATCTTTATTTGGAGAAGTCTAGTGGTAGATTATATATGAGTCTCAGTTCCCCTTTTACTCTTCGTCCAATATTCCATCAAATTTGAATAGGTCATGTCTAATGACACACATTAGCTTGGCTTGCTATCATGTCCTCCTTTAACACTTCATAAAATATAGCCTACTCATGTAGTCTCATCTCTCCCCCCCCCCCCCCAATTTTCCTCTATCTTCCACTAATTTAATTCATCACAACATTTTTAGTATTCTTTATTAGCTCCTCCTACTCCTCCTTATCAAGACCTTATCCCAATTAGGGGCTGTCCACATGAATCTTGCTCATTCATTCCCCTCTATTCAGTAATATGGCTTCATTTAGTTTTAAAATCTTTTCTCACCACTTCTATCTATGGTCTTTTGGGCCTTCCCCTTGTCCTTTTAAAACCTTCAATTTGCATTGCCTCACTCCTGCTAATTGGTGCCATTTTCGATCGTTGTTGGACATGTCCAAATCATTTAAGTCTAATCTCCCTCAACTTATTATGTATTGGTGCTACCCCTAAGTTTCCTCTAATGTTTTCATTCTTAATCCTATAATTTCTTATCTTGCCACTCATCTATCTTAACATCCTCATTTTTGTTACACTCTACTTGTGAACATGATGTTCTTTAACTACTCAGCACTCTGATCCATAGAGAATGGCCGGCGTTATAGCTATCATATAGAATTTTTCTTTTAGTTTCAGTGGCACTCATCAATCACACAAAACTCCAGATGTATCTCCATTTGTTCCAACCCACTTGGATTCTCTAGATAACCTCCCTCTTAATCTCTCCACTAATAAATCATCGATCCTAAGTACCAAAAGTGGTCTTTTATGGGGACTTCTTGGTTATCAATCTTTAATAGTGCTCCATCCTGCTCCTTTCCTTACTAAAATTGCATTCCATATACTTCATCTTAGTTCAGCTAATTTTAAATCCTTTAGGTTCTAATGATTCTCTCCATAACTCTAGCCTTGTGTTTACGCCCTCTCTTGTCTCATCAATTAAAACTATATCATTTGCAAATAGCATGCACCATGAAATCTTCTCGTGTAGATATTTTGTTAACTCATCCATAACTAACATAAAAAGGTAGGGACTTAATGCTAATCCTTAATGATATCCTACAACAATAAGAAAATCACCAGTCTCTCCTCAAGTGGTCTTAATATTTGTTACTGCTCCCTCATATATATCTTTAATTATGTCTATATACCCTTGTAAAACCCCTTTCTCCCCCAACATCTTCCATATTAACTCTCTAGGGATCCTATCATAAGCTTTCTCTAAGTTAATAAAGACCACGTGGAGGCCCTTCCTCCTCTCCCTATATTTATCTATCAATTGTCTAAGTAAGAAAATAGCTTCCAAAGTAGACCTCCTAAGCATGAAACCAATTGGTTCTTCGATACACTTGTCTCATGTTGTAGCCTCTTCTCAATCACTTTTTAAAAAAGTTTCAACGTGTGGCTCATAAGTTTGGTCCTTTGATAATTAATGCAGCTTTGTATGTCTCATTTATTCTTATAAATTGGTAGAATAAAGCTCTTCTTCCTTTCATATGACATTTTCTTTAATTTTATAATCTTGTTAAACAACTTGATCAAACAGACTACTTTAATACCTTCTATTTGCTTCCAAACCTCTATTAGTATACTATTAGGCCTCAGGGCCTTTCTTGATTTCATCTTTTTCAAGGCCTCTTTCACTTTAGGTATTTTAATCTTATGGTCATATCTATAATGTCCAATGTTATTTAGGTATATAGAACTTTCAATCCCTATATTCTTGGAGCAATTGTCATTTAGAAAAATTTGAAGTAACTTTCCCACCTTTACTGATCTTGTCATATTTGACCAATACCCTTTGATCATCACTTCTCATGCACTTAACATGGTTTAAGTCTCTACCCTTATATTGTCTTATTTTTGCAAGTTTAAACCCATCTTTCTAACTTCCTCTTGATCTTAGTCCATTATAGAGATCATCATGTGCTTTAAGTTTAACCTCACTTTCTATTCTCTTAGCAACCTTTTTGGCATTTTCATATAGTTCATAGTTTTTATTATTTCTAGTCTTTTTCCATGCTTTAAAACACACTCGTTTTTCTTTAATAACTTTTTGCTCTGTTTCACTCTACCACCAAGTTCCTTTACTAATTGTCTTTAACCTTGAGATATTCTAAGACATTGTTTGCCACTTTCTTAATAGACTCTGTCATATTAATCGACATGGTGTTTACTTCTATTTTATTGTTCTAATTTTCTTCTACCATCAACTTATTTGAGAGTGAGGTTATTTTCTTTCCTTTTAAGTTCCACCACTTAATTTTTGGATACCTATTAAGTTCATTTCCTTTCTTTCATCTTTTAATGTAGATAGTCATAACCATTAACCTATGTTGTGAGGTTAAACTCTCACTAGGTATCACCTTACAATCCTTACACATTGATCTTTCAGTATTCCCAAGTAACAAAATGTCTATTTGGATTTTATAGAGTCAACTTTTAAAGGCTATTAAGTGTTCATCCCTCTTATTAAAGAATGTGTTTGCAAGGGCCAGGTTATATGCCACAACAAAATCAAGGATAACTTTTCCCCATCTCATTTCATTTTCAATACCATACCCTTCATGGACCCTATCATATCCTTCCTTTTCTTTTCATACATGGCCATTTAAGTATGCTCCTACAAATATCCCCTGTGTTGGGAATTTCTTACATGACTCCCTCAACATCTTCCCAAAAATCATCTCTTGATTATTTCTTCTAACCCTACTTGTGGTGCATATGTATTATAACATTTATGATCTGCTCTTCTAGAACAATTTATTATTATTATTATTCTATCACTAGTTCTTTTATTGTTTACAACTTTATCCTTCAACTCTTTATCTACCACTATTCTTATGCCATTTTTGTTATTATCCTTTCCTACATACCATCGGAAACTTCCAATAAACTTTAGTGCATAGAGGATGCACTGGTGCTAAAACCTTTTCTTGAGATATCTTCCAAACTATTAGGGTCATTGCTTTGAATATTGTTCCCTTGGTGTGAAACGAGTTGGTTCCATAATTTGAGAACTCTGCTGATCCCAAGTACTCCATCTCCGTCATTGCATATGGGAATATAAAAAGTAAAGAGGAGAGGGCATGACCAGAAGAATTGTATGAAATAAGTGAATTTATCCAGTTTAGGCATTATTGATTGTGCAAAATGAATTCCTCCATCCAGACAGAAAGAGAAAATGACTTTTTGCTCCTTGTATGAGTAGTGAAGAACTAAATGAGAGCTGCTTATACCATCAAATTTTCTAGTTTTAGCTCATTTCCACTTGGTTTATTGGATACAAGCTATGTTGAATCTCCTATGTTCCATCTTATCTACTAACTATAGACCCTTACCTGTCAATGTCCCTACATTCCATGTGGCAATACAAATCTCATGCTCTTGAGTTAGCCTATTCACCCACGCACTTCTCAACCTTCATGACATGAACCCATGTTGATTGCATTGAACTTGAGTTTTGATGCAGCGCATAACTTTTGAGGGGACGCTTTAGCAACCCTTACCCATTTTCCACTACACTAGGGATTTGATGTAATGCGTTGCTTCTGGGGGAATGCCCTAGCAACCCTTGGCCATTTTTCATTGCACCTAGGATCTGATGTAGGTCGTCGCTTACGAGGAATGCCCTAGCTTGAGGCAATGTCAGTGATTGGTTCATGTCATGTTAGGGTTACCATACTTTGAAGAAGTTGAAGATGGTTTTCATTATCTTTTTTCTTACCTACAAAGTAATATACATATGCATATTGATTTGCAAGTAAGAAGAGAAAATAACAAAATCATCTTCAATTTCATCAAAAAGGTTTTACTTGCCAGCTGGCACTTGACGGCAAACCCTCCATTTTTATCTGGGCTTGGGATTGGCATTAGCTCCTCCACCTTTTAATTTCTCGAACAATCAATCCCATTCCCTACAAAATCTTTAACCATTCTTACACTCTCCTTCTCTATCTATTCCT
This sequence comes from Warburgia ugandensis, assembly GCA_035236585.1. Classification (NCBI taxonomy): domain Eukaryota; kingdom Viridiplantae; phylum Streptophyta; class Magnoliopsida; order Canellales; family Canellaceae; genus Warburgia; species Warburgia ugandensis. The sequence continues at coordinate 18,136,875 of CP141133.1, forward strand.
TCCAATACCACCAATTTACCAATTTCACCCTAGTCAAACCTTCCCCCTTCTTCTCTTATGCCCATTTCAACTATAACTAATTCCCTACCTTCCTCCACCAATTCCATAAATCTTGCCTCAAGTAAAAATTGGCCAGTCAAGATTTTTCTACTATTTATGAAATGGATTTTCCTATCCAAACTCTTCACATATCCATTATAGATCTTGGTGTGAGATCATCATCCAAACCTAACCATTTTTTGTCTAACTATCAATTTTTTTTTGTAGGACCTACAAGCTGGACCCATACACTTTCATGCTATGATCCTAAGGCACATAGATCGTAACCCAAAACATGCCCATGTTACATGAAGGAGGAGGATTATACATTGATTATAGAGCAAAATGGCACAAGGACATGTTTGATGAGATCAATGCATTACTTAATAATGGTATGTGGGACATAGTACCATATCAACCATGCTTGACATAATTGGTAATAAGTGTGTGTACAAGATCAAGAGGCTACCTAATGGATCAATTGAACAATTCAAAGCAAGACTTTTTTGCTAAAGGTTTCAATAAAAAAGAAGGAATAGACTGCAATGACACATCAAATTAACTACAATCGAAATGATCTTATCCATCATGGTATCTCTTGGCGGGAATGTTTTCTTACATGGAGATCTTCAAGTGACAACATACATGAAAGAGCCACAAGGCTTTGTTGATCCTAACCGTCCCACCACATGTGCATGTTTCGAAAATTCCTATATGGACTCAAGTAGGCTCCACATGCCTGGTATCACAAATTGAGTTCTCTTCTTCTTAGCCTTTGCTTTCATGGACCATGCACCTACACTTCCTTATTCCTTTATAATCATCAAGTGTCACAATCTATTTTCTAATATATGTTAATTATATCATTGTTACAGGTAACAATCCAATGGCTATAGATCATGTAATTTCACTGCTCAGTCGTCATTTGGCTATCCGTGATATTCTTTGGTGTAGAATGTATGCAATTAGCTCATGGCCTCATGTTATCCCAAAGGAAATATATTTTAGATCTTCTTCACATGACTTGCATAGGAGGATCAAGTCATTATCTATGCCAATGGCTAGCTCTTCTAAATTGACAAGTTTAATGATTCCAAGAAGGTGGATCCACATCTTTACTGACAACTAGTTGGCTGATTACAATGCTTTAGTCCTTATTCGAACCATTGACATACCTCAAACTTAAAGTCATTAATATTATCTTATCTTTCTCAGTACAGAGGTAGCAATATATGAAAATTTTAAACTTCTAATACTTCACAAAACCATAAATGAAATTTTTCTATCATTCTATTCTAGAGAACCTTAATTTCAGAAAAATAATTTGATCTCATTGCTTTTATTCCAAGTTAAAAACTATAAAGAAATTTTTAGAAGCCTTGCTCTAGTGCCTAATCTTATGAAAATTTATCTAAAACTCCCTAAGAGAAGAGAAGAGAAGATTGAAGGATAGAAGATCCTAGATGGATTACTCAACTAGATTGATATAGAACTAGTTGCACACAATTTTTAGAGCAATGAACCAAAAGTCATCAAGTTGAAGCAATTACAATAACATTATGAGATGCATGAATGACTCTTATTTTTCTCTTTCACAATAGTACCATAGCATATGTGTAGAGCCTACTGGGCTAGTAACAATCATGGAAGATGTTATTCGAATCATGAATATTAATCAAATGTATGATCTTCAAAATTGTTCTATTTTTTGGTAAATTTTGTGCTGTTTTAGCCCAAATTTATCTTGAGAAGTCTTAATAAAGAAGGAGATGCACTCTTGGTAGTAGATGTTCTTTCCTTTCAGGAAAGAGGAGAATTTAGCTCATATATTTTTACACTACAATTTTAGCAAATGCTTATTTCATTTTGGAGCTCTATTCTTTTGGTTATATAGATTAAGCCCAACTATATCGACCAATACATAATTTAGTGAAGGATAATGGTAAAGTTGTTTAAAGTTCAAGTTTCTCTATGAACCAATGCTTTTAATTTGTAGAAGTTTGGTTCCTCTGGCTCAAGTAAAACTAGAAGATATTTAAGAAAAAGAGAAATCTTCCATCAATCTTTTATAAAGCCAAGAAAAAAAATCAACATGGTGGGTTTCTTCATCTAAAATATCAAAAAAATGGATCTTTTATTGTTTGTCATGTTTCAATGGATGAATCTTTTCCTTGTTAGTCTCTTTCTCCTCATACAATGTTCAAGATTTAATTTTGATAGCTTTGCAAAGGAAACACAAGTTTGGCTGGTTTGGGATCATCAATCGAGATAATTATGGTTCTAGATTATGACTTATGTGTAATTGGAGTTAATGCCATCAATAACATGGAGCAAACTTTATTGGCACATGGAGTACAGTCTCTTGATAAGTTTGGCTAATTTGAAGATTTTAAAGGGTAACTCCCCCAAGATGATCGAATGAATCAATGACCCATGTTTTACTCTGTTAAGATTTTATATTCTTGTTAATAATATTTTTTACTTTCAAAGAAAGATACCAATCTTTTGACATATCCTTAGATCATGTAGTGGAGATGCTGACTTTTTGGTTTAGGAAGGAATTGACATATCCTTGAATATAGAAGAATTAAATTCTCAATACAATGATCATTTGGGTTTTAAGAGTTTTATGAATTGCATCTTCTTGGTAGTGATTCCTTCAAATTTTCACCAAATCTTGCTTACAAGAGGGGATTGTGCAATGTTTAAGATAGAGGTCAAAATGAAATATGAGGGAATTCAAGGAGGCTTCTACTAAGTTTTTATATTGATCTTTGTCCAATTATTCATACTTAAATATAGTGTGATGTGATTGTAAAGAGATTGTCCAAATCTAATGGGTGCCTCCTTGTGACGGACACCTAGATTGACAATAGGTTAGGATTCTTACATCTACTAGTATGAGCTATAAACTTTTTTCTATGCTATGAGAAAAGTAGGCACTCTCTATTCTTTTCTTTATTTGAGAAATGTCAATGTCAAACTATAAAATAATACAATAGAATTTATTTGATTACTAGTGACTTGTTATCGTATTAACCATGACTTTGAGACTCCAATATATACATGGTGCAAATTAAGAAACTTAGAAGAATATTTTGACTAATTTATGAATATATCCATGTTAGTTTAGTCTACTGAAGATTGGTTTTATTGAAAATAAATTTTAATTAAAGTATTATTAACAAGACTTCATACTCTTTATTTAAGGATCTTCTATTTAGAGGCTAATTTCATGGCAAGCACAATGTTATTTTAGTTTAACTATGATAATTATGGTGTAATTTTTATTATTATATATATATATATATATATTTAAAGGCTTTGGTGAATTATGGTGTAACCTTCTAATGTATTTTATACCATGTAATTATAAGGATTCTTGTTTAAGGTGATTTGAATATGTAACCATTGATAGTTGTCCTCTTATGTGCATATGCAAGAGAGAGAGAGATTTGAATTATTGGAGAAAAAAATATTAAGAGAAAACAATGGAAGTTGGAGAATATATAGAAAGTAACCTTGAAAGAAGGAAATATATTCTACAACTAACTTGATTGTATTGAATAAATCTAGAAGTTCCAAGGTATAGTATAAATATACATGCAAGGGATGTAATAGATTATAGCTATTTTGTTTAATGTGATTCAAATTTCAAAACACTTGACAATGTGATTTGAATTTTAAAACACATGACACTTTTCTCTCATGAAACTTACTAGCTAATTGAACCTTATAGACTTCTTTGGATACATCCAAAAGTTGCATACAATTTAATATGCAAATAAATTATGCAAAAGTTTATATTTAATGGCTTCCAAACCAATCTTAGCATCCTATTTGCAAAGAAAATTAACCAATCATAAGCGTAGATGCATATAAGAACCAATTTTGGTGTTAAGCAAAGTGTTATTAGTCGCTTTAGTGGTTTCTTTCCCCACCCCAAACTTGGAAATTAAAGAAGAAACTTCTATCAGTTACTTCAAGCTTCAGACTCCTTCTAGTCATTTCCCATAATTAGGAGTGATCTCCTTGAAAGATTTGAAAAGTTAAGTCTTTCCCATTCTTTATTCTTGGTTTATACAGTAATATACACATGAATATTTATAATCTAATAGGGATCTAATACTTATATAATCTCTCTAACTGTATATGATAAGGATGTGATCCATGTAATCTCTATACCGTATATGACAGGATGTGATCCCTGTAATTTCTTTAACAATCAGATTGTGATATAATCCCTAGAAACTTTCTAACAGTCCCTTCAAAGTTAAGGTGCTGTAGTACAATAGCTAAAGTTTGGAGTGGAGAAAATGAAATCGCAGAGATGGATGGGCCTTGTAAGTAGATCAATAATTTGATCGGTTGTGGAGAGGTATGGGAGAGTAATTGTGTCCTTCTAAAAATATTGACGAGTAACATCATAGTCAATTTTCAGTGCTTCATGCACTCATCAAATACTACATTATGAGCCATGTAAATGACATTTGTGTTGTCATGCTGGAGATGGGTAAGTTGAGATTGCGAGGCACCAAGATCTGAGACTAATAGAAGAAACCAAATTACCTTAGGTAGAGTCAATAAGAGCCTAATATTCTGATTTCGTACTGGATCGAGATACAATGTCATGTTTCTTACTTTTTCAAGAGATTAAAAAATCTCTCAAAAAGAGAAGATATCCTATAATAGATTTTCAATTTGTGACATCAACTCCCAAATGAGCATTAGAAAACACCTGATCGAGGATGATGAAGAAGGTAGGAGAAGGTCCCGCAAAGATATAGAATAATACTTAAAAACAACAGCATAATGATTAGTGTGATGAGCAAACATAAATTGAGATACTACATGAATAGCATGAGTAATGTCAAGCCAAGTGATAGCAAGATACGTAAGCATCCCTACTAATTGACGATAGAGAGTAGGGATTGGAAGAGGTTTCCCATCAGATGGTCAAAGCTTGACATTAATAGTAAGCTTAGTATCTAATATTTTGTCATCTGAGAATTGTAGAAGGCAAAAATCTTTGAATCATACTTGACCTGTGAGAGAAGATAACTATTTTGACTACGCTAAACCTTGATGCTAAGAAAGTAGTTGAGAAAGCCCAAGTCTTTCATCTCAAATGTGTGTGAGAGAAAAGACATGGGAGCAGTAATACTAGCAATATCGCTTCTAGTAATAATCATATCATCACATAGGGTAAGAGAAAGACATCACCATGGTGGCTATGATGTATACATAGGGCAGAGTCATTATCACTTTGATATAAGACAAAGCAATAGCGTAAGAGAATTTTCTAAACCAAGCTTGAGGTGCTTGCTTGAGGCCATAAAGAGCTCGAAGAAGACGATAGAGTTGTCCTTGTGAGTGAGGAAAACTAACAAGTGGCTATATATATACTTCTTCATGAAGGTTATCATGAAGAGAGGCATTCTTGACATCCATCTGATGAAGTGTTCAAGAATGAAGGAAAATAATAATGACAAGAGTACGAATAGTGGTCATGCAAGCAACATTAGCAAATGTTTCATTATAATCAAGACCATGTTCTTGAGTGAAGCCTTTGCCCATAAGATGCACCTTATATTACTCAATGGAATCATCTACTTCAGTCTTTATTTTGTAAATCTCCTTGTAACCAACAATGGGTTTTCTTAGAGGAAAAGAGATGAGTTCTCAAGTATTGGTCGTCAATTCTGTCTGCATGGCCTGTACCCACATTCAAGTTGCATATTTGCTTCTCTATAGGTTTGAGGCTCACGGAGGTCAAGAACATTAGTACAATAATAGTGGTAATTATTAAGTTTAATTGGAGGTCGATGGATACAATAAAGGCACCTGTGTATGTCCTCTGTAGGAACCATAGGCCAAGAATCAATAGGAGTGGGAGAAGGTGGCAGTGGAGAGGGAGGAGCTAATGGAATGGTGATTGGATTAGATGATGAATGGGTGTTAGGAAATGGATAAATGAAGGTGTTTTGAGGGCTAGAAGAGTTCCAAAGAAGAGTGATAAAAGAAATTTGTCCTAGAAGATAACATTCTTAAAGACTTGAATATGATGAGTGTTAGGGTCATAATACATGCATCTCTTTTAGCCTATACCATACGATACATAAGACAGACCGAGAGCCTAGTATATGCATTGTGGGGTAATAGTACAAAGCATGTTGACCAAAAAGGATGATGGAGATACATGCAAAAGTTAATAGGGTATTTTATTGCAAAGTAGTGGTGTAAGTGCTCGATTGATGATGTATATTTTTTTTAGAGGTTAAGATAGTTTCTCCCCATAATAATTGTGAAAGTTCGGAGGAGAATAGGAGTGTGCAAATGGTTTTAACAATGTGCAAGTGTTTGCATTCAAAGACACCATTTTGTTGAGATGTATAGACAAGAAAGTTGAGGTATAGTGCCATGTGATGCAAGTAGGTTTAAAATTTAACATGTACAAAATTCACCACTAGAATCAAACCTAAAGATTTTGATCCTTGTGGAGTATTGAAATAAATCATGTTGGTGAAGTTCATATAATTTTGATATGTGTCATATTTGGAATAAATGAGATAAATCCATGTGAAACGCGAGTAGTCATCAATGACCAAGACATAATATCCAACACCATTAAGACTATCAATTTTGGAAGACCAAATAACACTAAGAATCATATCAAATGGAGTAATGGTTTTAATATAACTATGAAAAAAGGGATGACATGCCATTTGCCAAACATACTATGTTTACAAAATAAAGGTCCTGAAGTTTGGTTATAATATCTAATGATCAATTAAAAATGAGTCTATTAAGATGAGAAAAAGAAGGGTGACCTAATCGGTCATGCCATAATTCAATGCGAGCAGGAGCGGCAATGTTTGATCAAATGAGCAAGTGAAGGTGATCACTCCTAATCTCTATCCCATATATTTTCTTGGTTCTTGGATCTTGCATGATCCATTATTTGTCACTAAAAGTTACATGGTATCCTTGATCATGTAAATGACTGATAGATATCAATTTCATAGTAAGATGAGAAACTAATAAAACATTATCTAGTGTTAGACTATTAGGTTTGATTGTGTTGATATGTGTGATAGATAGTGAGGGTATTGTTGACTGTATGAATTAGTATGTGGTTGTTTAATGGAAAGAGGTATAAAAAGGTATGTGAAGTGTAAGCCATGTGATTTGATGTTCTTGAGTTTGAAAATTAAGGAGAGTTACGAGACATCCCGCTGGGATAGTGGTTGAAGCAACATAGTAATTACTAGTGCTAAAAAAGGCTTTTACCAGAGAGGACTTCATTGAAAAGGTCATGAAAGACCTTGCAAACCTCAACAAGCATGACACCTGTGGAAGATGTAGGAGGTCCAAAGGGGGCAGCAGATGGACCAGTAGCTATAGTACAATGAGAGGAGTCTTTCTTATTGCGATGTTGAAGCGTAAGCAATCCTTTTTCCAATGACCTCAATTACGACAGTAAGTGCAAAAGGGGTTCTTACCACTAGTGGTTGGTTTAACAGGGTCTAGATGATGAATGACTATAAGTGCTATATCTATGCTTTTAACTGTGGGTGAAGGAGAGCTATGAAGAATGGAGCTGCATAATGTCTAAAACTTATTGGTAAGAGATATTAGAAACTTGAAGAGATAAGTTTTCTCACAAAGTTGTTGGTATTTCCCTTGAGAGTGAATCCATGCTGATTTAGTGAGTGAAATTTATTTCCAAAGTATTTGCATTTGTGTATGAAATTTAGAGATGTGCTGCCTAGGTTGTTGTCGTAAACGATGAATCTCAAGATCTAACTAAAAGGATTTGGTAAAGTCAGTTTAAAGATACGTGAATATGAGATGATGTCATGCTCTTTAAGGAAGATTGGAGCAATTACAGTCATAGCTATAGACCTTGTGCAATTTAAAAGAATTAAGGCTAAAATATAGTGATTTTTCTATTCCCAATCTGAGAGTTTCGTTGCATCTGCTCTAAGTCTCACGAATTTGCCTATAATGATCGTCCACAATCCTTTACTTTTTAAGGACGAATGTGCTTTAGCCCAATAAATTCATTTATTGCTGTCTAACTCAATATTAATGGATTTAAGCTGAGAGGTACTAGAAGACAAAATGTCAAATGATAAGAAGGCATAGAATGAAAGGACCTCAAATCAAATATGGTGGGTTGTAAGTATCAACAACAGAGTTTGCTAATGAAGGAACTTCAAATAATCCAAATAGTGGGGTGCCGATAGCAGAAGAGTGGGGTGCCGAGTGCAGGCCTGTTAACATTTCTTCGGCGAAACCAGACGATCCACAGTACTCGGGCCGGAGTTCCTGCAGCAGGCGAAGAGGCCGGCAAGCCAGAAAGACGGCGGCGAGGATGCCGACCTCTGCAGCAAGCTGAAGGCTTTCGCTGCTCCTAATCCCAAGCCGAAGACCCGACCGGTTAATCCCTGTATTCGACGACAGCCGGTGAATTTCAGCGAGCCAAAATACTAGTAAAGGGGACCGCGGCAAAGAGGCGAAATGCTGCTCACAGCCGAAGGCAACTTCGAAGTTTCCGGCTAGGAAACCTAAGAAAATAGAAGAAAGACGACGACGAGTACGGCGGCGAGGAAGGCTGAGAGGTATGGGATTCTTACCGCCTCCGTTTTCCGATGGTTGGAGAGGTTTTTGTTGCCGGTTTCTTCTGTCGGTCCAAGATGACGATCGTCCTCAGAGGAGTGGCACGTTCATCAATATAGTTAGAGGATTGGGGTTTGGTCTCCGGTTTTCTATGTCAGGTGCTACTGTTGAGACCAGTCAGAGGAGGGACAGGTCGGTGTCTTCAGCGGAAGAGACAACAGTGGTCGCCGGCGAAGAATCTAGCGACGGGTGGTCTGATTCGTGACTGGATTTAGCGCCGGCCACTTGGTCGCGGGTGAAGGATCTAGCCAAGGACGGTTTGATTCTTGGAGTGTATTCTTCCGGCTACAGCGACTTCCTCGGGACCTTCTGTGTTGCCGGCTCTGATACAATGACAGAGTTGAAAGGCTAAGCCTTACTCGTTCTTTACTCTTGATTTACACACAGTAATTTGATTATTAACAATCTAATAGGGATGTAATGCGCGTGATCTCTCTATCGTATAATCTCTCTAACAATCAGAACGGGATATAATCCATGGAATCTCTCTAGCACCACCAACCAAAAGGAATAAAAGCTTCCAATACCACATGACACTAGAGATTAAAAAAGGAAAAGTTGATCAAAAGCAAAAAGAATAATTCGAGGGGAAATACAAAAAAGTGATTAGCAAACAAAACCAACCCAAGAGATGAAAAGGGAGGAAGAGAAGCAAGAAAAAAGAAGCCACGAGCATAACATTTAAAAAAGATGAAAAGGGAAGAACAAATGAGCTGTTGGTCATAGGCAGCTTTATTGAAGACGCCATCAAAATGGCTGCCCGTGTTTTTTTAAGTTAAAGCAACACCGATAAAAACATATGGAAAGAATAAGTAAATAACCCCACATCAACGTCATGAGAGATAGTGCCTGACCAATAAGCTAAGTCCAATGAAAAGCATGTCTTTAACTACATACGTGTATAAATATATATATAATGTCTGTGTGTGTGTCGATAAATTCAAACTGAGATTTGCATTTGTTTGGGTTTGTTCCTTTGGTCTTTCTAAGTTTGGCTTGTTCATGCAGCAATTCAAGCTCTTGCAGACCTCTACGGTTGTGGGGAAATGAGTTCTTTAAAGGATAAGAATGGGCCAGAGAAAGGGGAGATGGAAAGGAAAGAGAAGACATATTTACATGTGATTTTCAGATATGCTGATTGGGTCGATGTGTTGCTAATGGTGTTGGGTACCTTGGGAGCTATCGGAGATGGAATGTCTACTAACTGCCTCTTGGTCTTTGCTAGCCGGATCATGAATAGCTTGGGGTATGGCAAGACCAAAGGAAATCAAAGCAATTTCATGGATGAAGTTGAAAAGGTTAGACTTCCTCTCTTTATGCATATACAAGATGAATATTCTTCTAATTAAGCCTACAGAAAGGTGCTTTACAATTTAATGAATGAGATTCTAGTTAAAGCCATGCCCCCTTTGAATTTTCCTCTTTGTAGCTCTGAGCCTCTGACTTATCCTTTTATCTTTTCCATTTGATCTTTGTAGTGTTCTCTTTATTTTGTATTCTTGGGACTGGCTGTCTTGGTTGTGGCTTTTATGGGTAAGTCTGAAAATTCAACATTGTTTGCTTTTTCAATTTCATATAGAGATGGGTTGAAAATCTAAGATGGTCAATCTGGTGAAAATGTCTGCAGAAGGATACTGCTGGAGTAAAACCAGTGAAAGACAGGTTTTGAAGATCCGGTTCAAGTATTTGGAAGCTGTTCTGAGACAGGAAGTTGGATTCTTTGATTCGCAAGAAGCAACTACATCAGAGATCATCAACAGTGTTTCCAAAGACACTTTGCTCATACAAGAAGTTTTAAGTGAGAAGGTATTAGTTATATGGAAGAAAGATGCAATACATTAATTATTATAATATTTGAAACTGGTTTCTTGTTGTTATCAGTGCTGTCATCAATTCATCATCACCATCTCTCCATGATGCCATTCTTTTACATCTCATAATATAGACTAACAGTTCATCCCTCTTCCCCTAATCTATCAATTACTTGTTTCGTAAGCATTACATACCAAATAGTACTCTCCCTTTTGTTACCTTGGCATTTAAGAAATCTATTAATTAAAGTTATCACACATATATGTTCACCTCAATTTCCATAAGGATCTGTTGGTTGAGAAAATGACATTTAATTTCATGATGTTCATTTGCAAGCATGCTACTAGTCCAATACAACTTCAAAATTTTGTTTCAGGAAGAAAACTTCTAATAATTACTGAGTTCACTATGAACTTTATAAGAGGACCGCATTGATCGCAGATTCTGATGGCTGAGTTGCACAAGTACAGCTCCAAAATAGCTTTAATGAAACATAAACAATTTTCATCAATGGCAAAGTCGCTAATGTAAAAGAGACTGATCAGCACCTAACGGCTTCACTTAGGCCAACAATTTGAAGACCAAAATTAAATAAAAGCACTAGTTGTCAGTGAAGCAGAGTTGGTGGTTTGATGAATGGTTAGAATCCTGATGATATTTGCATCTATATCTGCATCATTTTAATATCATTTGCATCTAGGTATATCCCATTTTGGATGATGGCATGTCAATGCGAAAAATCATATCACTTATAGTCTGTCTTTGGCAACTGTTCTTTTCATTTCTGTTTCTTGTGCCTAAAAGCAGAAAATAGAGAAACCCTTTTTCTACACTAGCACTTATAAACTACATAATTACTTAAAATTAATAGAACTTCTGCAGACCTGTTTCTAGGCTCTTTTTTTTTTTTTTTTTTTTTTTTTATCTTTTATCTTTTATCTTTTTTGGAAACAGAAACACGAGAAACCCCGGCAACAGCTTTCACAAACACACCCTTAGAAGATTCCAATCATGTTGATCAATCCCTTGCTTAAAGAATGAATCTGACTGATGCATTAAGGAATCTTTTCTTGTTCTAAATATCTTTGGTCTATTAGAGGGTGGTTATTATGATTTGACAAAAATGATATTTAGGACCAATGTTCTACAGGTGCCCACTCATTTGTTGAAACCTTTTCAAACAACTTTTGAAAGCCATTTATTGGCCTCATTGTAGACACATTAGCTTGCTTTAGTTTTTTCTCTTAGTTTTAGTGCCTGAGGTCTGAATTTATGTCCATTGCAAGGGCACTTGAGATGCACATCTTTCACATTGAGCAGCCGAAGGTTTATATAAGATGAAGAGGGGGTGTTAAAGTTATTGGATAAAAAGGGCAGCCCTTTTGCATGAAGCTCCTGCATATGCGGGGTCCTAGGAAGGGGCGGATCACAAGGGTCAATAGTATGCAGTCTTACCTTGCATTTTGCAAGAGGCTGTTTCCAAGCCTTGAACCCGTGACCTCAAGGTCACATGATGACAACACTACCATTGTGCCAAGGCTCCCCTTCTATTAAAGTTATTGGATATATACAAAAATTAAGAGATCATAATGATGAGTAACTGACGATCATGGAAAATTAGCACGGGAAGAATATTGTAGGGAAAGGAAAGCATGAAGTCCCTATGATCCATCAAAGCAACAAGCCAGGTAGGTCTAGTGAAAATGGCAAGGGTGAACTGAGATAGAAAGAAGACAACAGATTATAAATTAGGTTCTAGCATCTGATGACACTTCTTTTCTTTTCCTGTTGGAACCAGGTTAATCATTGTTTTCTAGTGTTTGAAACTTTCAAAATTGTGGACTTGAGTTTACTGTAGTTTAGAAATAGTTGAAACTTTTCATATCAATCAGCATCAATGAGGATTTTCTCTCACATGATCTGTTTGAAATTATCTTCATCGACTGACTTGATTTTATCCACAGACTACATAGAATTAATTGCTTGTCTCACAATTTTTGCATCTACAGCAGTCTACTTTTTTGAAAGAAAAAGCTGTCCTACTTGAGAGTTAATTTCTCAAAATTAATCCTAATACTAATATGGTTTTATTTTAATCAGTTGTGTTGAGTTATAATTTAACTCATTCGGTCTCTAGTATTTATATTGCCTACTAATATAATGCAAATATTTTCTCTAGGTTAGTACCCAAATATTGTGTTGCTTAAATTCCTATCAATCTTGAGTTGCTCCAACTATCTTTAAGAAGCAACTTGTATAATGTAGTTTCAAGCTTGTTTTGAGTGGAGACATCCTAGCAGGATAGCAAATTAGGGAATGGTAGGCAAGATTGTTAATGGAAATCCTGCAATGGAGGACCTGCTCAATGGCTGTCTTGTCATCCATCTCCCAGTTCATCATCCTCATATCATTTCCTTTCTTGGTTAGACATTAGTTCATCATCATCATCAAGACCTTATCCCAATTAGGGGTCGGCCACATGAATCTTATTCCTGGTTAGACATTAGTTATCATGTATAAATTGGTATCGATACCGTGGCATCCTACCATCAAGATTCTTTCACATCATTTGTACATCTGATGCCACTATTTGGTATAATTTTGTATGAAAGGATAGACTTATCATTCTAAAAAAAATAAGAACTTCGTAAACTTACTCAACTGTCTCTGTAGACAAGTCACTTTCTATTCATAGCATCATCATCGTCGTCATTATTACTACTATCATCATAATCATGACCAACTTCCTTAACTAGTTCTTTTACTTTCTCTATTGCTCCAGGTACCCATATTCTTGATGCACACGTCAGTCTTCTTCTCAGGACTTGCATTTGCCTCTTACTTTTCATGGAGGCTGTCTTTAGTAGCCTTTCCTCTCCTGGCTTTACTGATAATTCCTGGACTCTTATATGGGAAGTATCTCATTTATCTCTCCAAGAAGTCCCGTGAAGAATATAGTAAAGCAAACACCATAGTGGAGCAAGCTCTAAGTTCTATCAAAACTGTTTATTCATTCACAGCTGAGAAAAGGATCCTAGAGAGATATTCAGCGATATTAGATAGAACAGTGAAGTTGGGAATCACCCAAGGCCTTGCAAAAGGGGTAGCAGTGGGAAGTACTGGCCTTTCTTTTGCTATATGGGCTTTCTTGGCCTGGTATGGTAGCAGATTGGTCATGTATAAAGGAGAAAGCGGAGGGAGGATCTATGCAGCAGGGATTTCTTTCATCTTGGGGGGCCTGTAAGTTCTATCTCCTCTTTTGAACTTTAGCCTTATGCATAAGTGGACAGAAATAAGATAATTGTGGGTCATTGATGCTTCAGTTTTCTTCAAGGTATCAACTTTTCTGATGTGATCCCATTACTTACTGTTAACTGCTAGTGGGTATCAGTTAAAGATAAGAAGACACAGATAACATAAAATATGCTTGTATAGCATGTAAGGTGTGTATGTAGATCCAAGCATACAGATATGGATGTTAATGTGAGATACATATGATCATTTGCTGATCACAGTTCCTAAGTAGGGAAATCATAATTAACCACAATAGATGTTTTTTCTTCAACACATCAATGTGTATATTTAGTGTTCTTTTCTTGTCGTCCAGTTTTGGCCTCTTGATCGGTTCATCTGGGTACGATAGTTGGATTATACTGATTTTGGGTCATGAAATTTCTAATCAATGTAGGTTTAACCATATTGATGGTGATGGCTCAACTTGTCTTGACCACAGTGGGACCGATATAAATCCAAGGATAGAGTCTTGGGATAAAGTATATGGATATTAGGTTGGTGTGCTTCACCGTTCATCTGCTGGACCTCATCTTAGAGAGGCTATCCCCCAATAGTCTCTGACATCGGACAATCCTAAACCTCCAATTGCTTAAGGTTTTAATATACATGTCTATATATATATATATATATATAGATAGATAGATAGATATAGCAGATAAATATGTATCCTTACATCTATGATAAATCCTGCTGATAAAATATGTAGTATATCTGTGTATATGTCACCCCTGATGCATACTCCTTGTTTCTGAAATGTAGATCTCTTGGCATGGCACTCCCTGATCTCAAGCATTTCACTGAAGCTTCCATTGCTGCAACAAGGATCTTCCATAGAATCGACCGTGTTCCAGCAATTGATGGCGAAGATTCAAAAGGTTTTATACTAGACCGAGTTTGTGGTGAACTCCAATTTGAGTCGGTCAAATTCGCATACCCTTCACGGCCTGACTCCATTGTATTGAAAGATTTCAATCTCGTGGTCCCGGCTGGGCAAACAGTTGCTCTTGTGGGCTCCAGTGGGAGCGGAAAATCAACGGCGATCGCATTGGTGCAACGATTTTACGATGTGGATGATGGAGTGGTGAAAGTGGACGGCATGGATATAAAGAAGCTGCAGTTGAAATGGATCAGAGGGAAAATGGGGCTTGTTAGTCAAGAGCATGCTCTATTTGGGACATCGATAAAGGAGAACATAAAGTTTGGAAAGCCAGATGCAACCATGGATGAGGTCATTGCTGCAGCAATGACTGCTAATGCTCATAACTTCATAAGGCAGCTTCCTGAAGGATATGAGACCAGGGTTAGTCCAGTTTTTTTCCTTCTTTTTTTGGTTAAAAGCTAGAAGTTTATTAATTATAGCAAAGGAAAGACAGACATATTGACCCTACTGACCGAGTGACGTAGTTGATATGGGACTTCCAGAGCATCTTCTGTAGGTAATAAGCTCACTTTCTTCCTTTTTTTCATCTTGGCGTTAAAGTAGTACCTTTTGTTGTTTGTTTCTTCTGAAAAGTAAAGCCATCGCACCAAGTAAGGCTGACTTGAGGGTGTGTGTCTAGACTTGAGAAGGAATTATCCGCGTTCTGTGGAGGCAACTCAATTTTCTTGGAAATCCATTTCCAATTTCCCTGTTTGCTCGGTCGTAACATTATTGAAACCTTCTCCTTGGATTTTTTACGTGGTCCCTCACCCAGGGACCGTAAAGGGTCGGGCCAATTAAGGATCCGGCTTGTCCGTTTAGAGTCTAGAAATTTGGTGTTAAGGTTAAGGTTAAGGTCAAACTTGTAGTCCAAATTCATATTAGGGCTGCTTTGGGGTCAGTGATGAAGAAATTTAGTGTTGTTGTCAGGGTTAGGGTCAAAATTTGTAACCCATATTCATATTAGGGTCAATGATGAAAAATTAGAGACCTCGAACTTTTTTGCTATATATTATATGTTAACTAAAATACCCTTTCTATTCATTTTTTTGAAATTATAAATATAAGGGTATCTTGATAATTAAGGATATTTTAATTTTGATATAGATCCTTTTTATAGTATAATTTGTTTACGTGAGATGAAAATTATTAGTACAAAAAGATATAATTACTTAATAATTATTCTCAATGAATTTTTTAAAGTCTTAAAATTATTTCTATGTAAGAGTCAATTAGGAGATCCTACTCAGAGTGACTGACACAAAATAGGGTCGGGGACAGCAATTTTTAAACTCGAACAGTGTTAGGTTTGGAAGCTATAAACTAAAATAGTTAGGGTCGGAGTTAGGGTTAAGATAAAAATATTAAAGTCAGAATTAGGGTTAAGATAAAAACGTTTTCAGGTTGTCCTGACCCATTGCTACCAAAATGTCCAACTTAGAGGACCAAACTTGCTGTAATCTAAGCCATCCATACATTTCCTCAGACCTCTTAGATGGGACCCACCTCAAAAGTAATCTTCTTGACTGGATGATTACATCCCTTACTATTCATGGGTTGGGAAATGGACGGCTGAAAAGTTTTCAAAACCATAACGGCATAAAACTCGCGATCAATCAAAGGTTTAGGGCTGTCCAGTGCAGGAAGAATAGGAGCTTGGCCTAAGCTGGGGTTCAGTTTATCAATGGCCTTGGATCCCTCAAAATCTGAGTCCTTTAGGCGCCCGAATAAACTTCGGTAGGTCGACCTTATCACTGTGTTCAACCCCAATATTACATTGCTAACACAAAAACCTGAAATTCTGCAGGTTGGTGAGCGTGGAGCCCTTCTATCAGGTGGCCAGAAGCAGCGCATCGCCATTGCTAGAGCCATCATCAAGAACCCTTCAATTCTCCTCCTCGACGAAGCCACCAGTGCCCTCGACTCCGAATCAGAAAAACTCGTCCAAAATGCTCTTGATCAAGCTTCTTTGGGAAGAACAACCTTGGTAATTATTCTCTAACATATTCTTTTAATAAAATAAAATAAGTTGAGCATAACCAGGAGTGATCGGCATGTGTGATCATTGATCTGAGCCATCCAAGTGTTGCCTCATGTCAGATGGACGATAACCCAAAACCACCTGAACTGGGCCAAATTCATTACCTATTAATTTTAACTTATTGTACTACTGAATATGAATTATCAATGAGGAATGCTGGGATAGTGCGTGCGATCCTCTTCTGTGCGATGGGACCCATAAATTGTGTTGATCAGACTCGTGCATCTGATTTCTATGCGTAGAATCACTTGTATACCAAAAATCAAGGTTATTGAATGAGCATCTAAAAACTATACTTCTAACTTGTTTTTCGCCGTCCATGTTCTGTGATCTAAAGAACATTTGTTTAATTCTAAGCTCATTCAACCCTTATTCTTTTTACAGCAATAGTGATCCACAGTCATAGAAATCAGATGAAAAGGTCAACGATCTGTGGGGCCCAACATTCAAAAGTGGGGCGCACCACAGCTCCCAGCATTCCTCATCATCAGTTACATTAACCATTCATTTGCACGTTCCTGGATCATCCAGTCAAAGTGATTATTGGGCTATAGCCATCTATGATTGGATCAAACTCTCGTGCACGCTTACATTTATTGTGGCTATGACTTTCAGTAATGCAATATGCTAACATTTCTTTCACTGTAATTTTAAGCAACCGTAACCTTCAAACAGGGGGAATTTTATACTTTTATTTAGCTGCTGAGGTCAATTAATTAGATTGAAGATTGAAGTTTACCAAAGTGTTTTTCTTATGATCTTTCTTTGCCCTTAATCAGGTCGTAGCACACAAGCTCGCCACAGTAAGAAATGCAGACCAAATTGCAGTAGTCAACAATGGCCAGATCGTGGAATGTGGCCCTCATAGTGAACTCGTTAATAGAAAAAATGGTCATTATGCTCGTCTAGCCAAATTACAGAGGCAATTCAGCTCAGATGATCAAGAAACACCATTAGAATTACAAGCAAGCTCAGTTGCAGGAAGCAGTGGAAGCCGATTCAGCATGAGTAAATCAAGCCCGGCGTCTTTCACCTCACCATTCCCTGAAGAAACTTCACATCCAATCTCTCACCCTTCGCCATCTTTCTCTCGCCTTCTCTCTCTGAATTCACCCGAATGGAAGCAAGCTATAGTGGGCAGTATCTCTGCTATCATCTTCGGGGCAGTACAGCCCGTTTATGCCATTACAATTGGAGGTGTCATTACTGCATTCTTCCTCCCAAGTCATGACGAAGTTCGCTCAACTATCCGAAATTACGCCTTTATCTTCTGTCTTCTGTCTGTTATCTCCATCCTTGTTAACCTTTCTCAACACTACAGTTTTGCCTACATGGGTGAGAGACTAACCAGAAGAATCCGATTAGGAATGCTTGAAAAGATCCTAACCTTTGAAACTGCTTGGTTTGATGACGAACAGAATTCAAGTGGTGCGTTATGCTCTAGGCTAAGCAATGAAGCTTCCATGGTTAAATCTTTGGTGGCAGATAGAGTTTCGCTTCTCGTACAGACCAGTTCAGCCGTCCTAATTGCCATGATAATGGGCTTAGTAATAGCTTGGAAGCTTGCGCTTGTTATGATTGCCGTCCAACCATTGACAATCCTTTGTTTCTATACAAGAAAAGTTCTACTCTCTAGCCTTTCATTAAACTTGGTAAAGGCACAAAATCATAGCACTCAAATTGCTGTTGAAGCCGTGTGCAACCACCGAATTGTTACATCATTTGCCTGCGTAGGAAAGGTCCTTGAGATATTTGATGAAGCCCAGGAGGAGCCGAGGAGGGCAGCAAGGAAGAAATCGTGGCTGGCTGGGATGGGAATGGGATCAGCCCAATGTCTAACATTTATGTGTTGGGCTCTGGACTTTTGGTATGGGGGGTTGCTAGTTAAGTCCGGTGACATAACAGCAGGGGCCGTTTTCAAGACATTCTTTGTGCTGGTGAGCACCGGCAAGGTTATAGCGGACGCAGGGAGCATGACCTCTGATTTGGCTAAGGGAGCAACTGCAGTGGCTTCTGTTTTCGAGGTGCTGGATAGGCAATCCCTGATCTCAGGGTCTCACCAGGTAAAATATGTTTTCTATCACTTCTTGATTTGAATGAATGTGTTATAATTTATTTTGAAGGGAAGCTTTGGCGCAACAGTAGAGTTGTTGTCATGTAACCTTGAGGCTACGGGTTCAAGGCATGGAAACAGCCTCTCTTGCAAAATGTAAGGTAAGGCTGCATACTATTGACCCTTGTAGTCCGCCCCTTCCCTAAATCCTGCACCTGGGCTACCCTTTTTAGTTATGATTTATTTTGAGAAGAATGATAAGAGTGCAAGTTAAATACACTGCTAAGATATCAAGCTACTGTGAAACTGAGAGATCAGCATTCGCTTCCGGACATAGTGATGTCAAGTTGTCAACCAGTAGCATGGGTCTATACTCTACAGTAAACCCACACTTTGATCATACCCACATTTACTACTTAACTAAGTGCTTAAGATAGTATGCTTTTGGCTTGTATTACATGTTGTCATGAAACCTTTGCTTCTATTAAATGTCGTAATATGAAAGATTGTGTGGTAAAATGTTTTAAGATGAGTGATTGGTTCAAAAATATTGATCAAAATTGTGAACTGCCTTTGGCAGAAACAGAGGGCTATTGTTCATCTTTCCAATGATTGAGTTGTGGTTTCTTCACATTAAACGATCAATCTTCCATCACTTTGAAACATTGGCCATTGACCTATGACACCAGATATTGGTAAACCGTATTGGAATACCAAACCAAGTATTGGCAATAAGCTTAATCTGCTTTAAGTCTGTCAAGATCTCACCAGTGTGTGACATTTGTTTTGATCAGGCTGGGGATAACAGAGGAAGCAGGAAGTTAGAGAGATTGTGTGGTGGGATAGAGCTGAAGAAGGTCGATTTTGCGTACCCTAGTCGTCCTCAGACGCTCATCTTGCGAGGATTTTGCTTGGAGGTGAAGGCGGGTACAAGCATCGGCCTTGTTGGAAGAAGCGGATGTGGAAAGTCTACAGTGATCGGCTTGATCCAGAGGTTCTACGATGTAGATAGGGGAGTGGTGAAGGTAGATGGAATAGACATAAAGGAGTTGGATCTTGCGTGGTACCGTGGGCACATGGCTCTTGTAAGCCAAGAGCCCGTTATCTTTTCAGGAACCATACGCGACAATATCGTCTTTGGGAAGCCAGAAGCAAGTGAAAGCGAGGTGGTAGAAGCTGCCAAAGCAGCGAATGCTCATGATTTCATCTCGTAAGTTCACTTGATCTTGCAATATGCAATCCTCTCATTCCATGTAAATAGGCTCGTAGTGATCTTTGTTCCTTGCTATTAGAAGCCTTTAGGAAAAAAAAAAAAAAAAAAACCCTTATATGGAAGGTTTTTTATAAGGTCCATCCCTGAATGATTCAACTAGTTCATCTCGTTGCTCTATATTTAAATGTCTTATAAGACATCAAAACTACATACTTTGTCATGTATAAGACATCTAAATTTAGAGAAACAAGACGAATGAGTTGGATCAAATTTAGATGGGCCTACAAATTGTGGTTTCTAGCCTCATTTAAGAGTTAGGATAATGGTTCAAAGTAGTTTGCTTCATAACTCTTTCTTGTTAAATAAATAAAATAAAAAATAGCATTAATACCTTCAAGCCCAAGACTTTTCTCACATGGGCTGTGCATGGATGTATGTGTTTTAACTTTAAAAAATAAAAGAGGGCAGCCCTAGTGCACGAAGCTCCTGCCTATGTGGGGTCCGGGGAAAGGGCAGACTACAAGGGCCTAAAGTACACAGCCTTATCTTGCACTTTGCAAGAGGCTATTTTCACGCCTTGAACCCATGACCCCTCACATGACGACAACTTTTACCGTTGTGCCAAGACTTTCCTTCAAATTTCAAAAATAAATGAAATAAAAACTCAAACATAGATGAAACAGCCCAAAACCTTCCCTTATCGTTCTTAAATAATAATTTCATCTAGGGGTTAAGGCTTCAAATAAGTAGCATGTGAAAGCACTCTCCAGGGCTCAACCCACGGTCTGTTGTTTCCATTTCAAACACCCTTGTCACACACCAAAAGCTTGTTTATGACTTCGTATCTAAGAGATGGTCTACTCTTCGGCTGTTTGCCACATAACAAACCATGCATTGACAGTGATCTTATAGTTAACAGGTCTAAAACATAGATGAAACAGCCCTAGAGCTCTGACTATTTGTTCTTAAAGTATTTTCTCCATTCTAAATGGCTCACAATAGCAAGGATGAGATGACTAGCGAGGAATGCATTTATCCACGGCTTGTTATGCCCATGACAAGCACACGCACAAAGCTTCATTTTTACATCTTCTTGGTACTTGCAGATCACTAAAAGATGGTTATGAGACGGAATGTGGAGAGAGGGGAGTACAGTTATCTGGAGGCCAAAAGCAGAGGATTGCCATTGCAAGAGCAATCTCAAGGAATCCAACACTTCTCATACTAGATGAAGCCACAAGCGCTTTAGACGTGCAATCAGAACAAGTTGTGCAAGAGGCACTTGATAGAATCATGGTGGGAAGGAGCACCATGGTTGTGGCGCACCGGCTCAATACCATTAAGAAGCTCGATACAATAGCCTTTATTGGAGATGGGAAGGTTGTGGAGCAAGGAACCTATGCACAGCTCAAGGCCAAGAGAGGGGCTTTCTTTAACCTCGCTAGCCTTCAGGGGTAACCATATGCTAGGAAAAACTGGTAGGAAGAGAGAAGGAAGTTACACCTTTTGTGAGCACTTCTATAGTTAGTGATAGCTCCACCTTGGTTGGAGCTCAGTTTTGAAAAAATATAATGAAACTTTCCGAATGTACTTGTTACTTATATGGTGCAAATTGTACTGTTGGTAACATAAGAGTTTAAACCGAGACCACTTGCATGTATGCACAAAGGACCTGGTAGGGAAAATGAGGAACAAGTCCACTGCCACACACTATTGTGGTTAAGACCCGTTGATTGGGTGGCACTTGTAGATGAATCACCGCAAAGTAATTCTTATTCAATGATCCCAGTTACCAGATCAACATCTTGTCAAAGGAAATGTGAAAAAAAGAAAAGAAAAATCACATGTCATTAGCATGATCCTTGACCTTTGGTTGGTAATCTTTATCATAGTTACGATATGAACCAATATCGTACTAACCAATTCAATGACCCATTTTTCCACTCGATTGCTCAAAAATGGACAGTGATAATGAGCAATAAAATCATCGCCATGATATTGTCTTCATTTGGACCCTTTCTTTGGTTAAGCCATCTATTTGGCAGACAAATGTTATATAGATCTATCACCAACAAGAAATGTTGTCTAGAATTTATAGATCACAAGTGAAGGGGAATCTTTGGGTAATAGTAAAGCTAGTGTCGTGTGACCCGAAAGTCATGGTTTGAGGTGTGAAAACAGCCTCATGCAAAATGCAAATAAGGCTGTGTACTATAAATTCTTTGTGATCTGCTCCATTTCCAAAGCCTATATATGCACACTGGGCTGTTCTTTAGCCTTGCTGTCCTTTAATCTATAGATCATGAGTCATGACCACGGTACATATCTACGTATTATACGATCTTAAAAGAAGTATTTTCAAGAAATGAATGGTAAGTAGAACATGAGAACAAGGCCCAACCACATGGTACTATTGTGATCTAGGCCCTTCAATTTGAATCCCATGTCGGGCAAATACGTGATTTAAATCTTAATCACATTTATCATAAGTTTGATCCCTAGCTTCCAATCATAAATAATGGGATGATGCTCATAAATAACTAATAAATTGATGGTTAATAAAAAGGAAATTGATATTTTGCAAGTTAGTAAATCCTTTGTAAAATAAGGCTACATGCTATAGACCAACCTTTGTGCTCTGCTCCTTTTCGAAACCCCATCTAGTGGGAGCTTCGTGCACCGTGCTGTAATTTTTTCTTTTTTAAAACTAATTGAGGTAATCCAAAACCACAAAGAGACAAGACAAAAATAGCTATTTGCCCTGTGGATCTCTCTCTCATTTAATAAAAGCCTAAAATATTGGGTTACTAATTTTTAATGACCACCGTACAGCAACTAGAGCAGCACAGCGGAGTCTACAAATGACACTGCTCAGACAATCCACTCCAAGCATACACAAGACAGCACAGCAATAACCTATTGTATTCACAGTCACACTGCAACTAAGCATCTCTCTCTCTCTCATCCTCCAAATTTGCTAATCTCCTAACATGAATCAACTGATACTGCATATTGCCCAGAAGGTGTATGAAGTATTATATTTGACTCTTGGAGTGATAGAGACTATATTTTAGGTTAATCTAGAATGGAGGCAGACTTAGGTAAAGGCAACCGTTCTCTGAAACACTTTGATATGAAGGCAAATAATGGAAGCTTCATGCACCTAGCTGCCCTTTTTTAGACATAGAAAATTCTCATAAATGCCAACATTATAGAAATGCCCTGTTTCCATGATTGCCCAATGTCAGAGAGAGAAGTGAAGAGGCTTCTTAAGACCCGCACCAGATGTTTACCTTGCTGTTATTTCAATGTTTTTTCAGATTTCGTAATTCTTTTTAACTATCAAACTTAGGTGACTGAAAGAAGACAAGATGTCCATTTGAGAAAATAAAAAAGACTCTTACAGAATCCTTTCTTTGATGTCTGAGTGGATCCTGCACAGTTAGAAATCAGACCTTTGCCTCCATTAAATGATATGATTCCTATTGCCGAGAGAAGTCTAACTCTCCTCCATTTTCTCTCTTTATTGAATGATATTAAAATAATGATATGAAAAGAAGTGAAAAGGGCCTCTTCACTATTTCAGTTTTGTAAACAGAGAAAGGAAATAGTTTTTTCTTTGTGATTTTTTTTGGTGCTGCCATGTTAATTCAGGTTTAGGCTTTTGCCTTTAATGGGATCTTAGTTGGGTTTCTTCATATCATGGATGGTAAAGACAGAGCAGGGAATTAAATCATTGGTCCTAAAATGATTAGTGGGTTTAAGTTACACATCTGTGGACTAAGTACACGAACAAAGGCATCAAACAATAGAAGACAGATCTAATGGCAATAGTTTGTACTTTACCCTTAACATATGGCTACTTTGTAATGGCAGTTTTGTGAGTCCAAAATGCCTAAATTATAAATGACAAAAACTACCAAGGAATTACAACTATTGTACTTTTACGACGATAAAAGCCTTCAAACTTAGTTTTGTTTACTTATAACCTTCATAAAATGGTGATCTGAGTTATCAACTCCTCTTGCGTGTATATATAGGTGTACAAAGAAGAGCCTTGGCGCAATGGTAGAGTTGTCACCGTATGACCTAATGGTCAAGGGTTTGAGGTGTAAAAATGACCTACTAAAAAAATACAAAGTCAGGCTGCATATTATTAACCCTTTCTAGTTCACCTCTTCCCGGGCCCTTTTAGGTGTACATGCAAATCGATATTATATATTGTTGTGGAATATAATAATATATAGATAATAGTGCTGTATGTATGCTTGTATGTGCACATGCATGTGGTCACATGTGTCCATCTATGGTCTGGATGACTCATCTCTATGTTCTGATCACGTAGTTACACCGTTCAATCTTCTTACCAGCTGTTTGTTCTTTATATTTTTTTGAACTTCCGTTTGCTTTCTTGCATGCTTGCTGAAGCTAAGAGGCAAATTGCTTTTATTTCTGCTAATTGGGTTGCTTGAATGAGGTTACAGATCTGGATTTCGACGTGACTGTTGTTATATGTTCTTTATGTAAATGATTAGTTTTTGAGCTAGATCTTGTATGCAGATGTTACCAACAGTTGCATATGCAGATAATCCAGCCACAAGCCTTTGCTACAAAGTTCGTCCATGCTTCTATAAACAAGAACCGGTGTTCAAGCATTAGTCTTTGCAAGTTAGATCCGGTTTCTTCTCAATCCTTTTTTGCATTTTCATAAAGGGCAGGCCTGGTGCATGAAGTTCCCATTTATGCAAGGTCCGGACCACAAGGGTCTATAGTACGCAGCTTTACTTTGCATCTTTGTAAGAGGCTATTTCCACGCCTTGAACCCGTGACCACAAGATCACATGATGATAACTTTACCATTGCCCCAAGGCTCCCCTTCCTTTTTTGCATTTTTATATATGTGGAAAACAGATTCTTATCTTATTACTTAACACATTAATGGTGGAATTAAATGTTGACAATCTTATTCTTTATTCCCTCTTTTTAGAAAATAAATTGTAATTCCCTGGTGTTAAAAGAGTCTAGGCCTAATTGTGTCTGATGCAGGTCTTAACTGCCATCCTGCTTCAACTTGATACACTTATTAGCATTTTTGTAGGTGGTATATAATGTCTCTGCACATTCTTTGGCATGGTTTTCATACTACCTAACATATTGGTTGAATACTGCCAATGGTTGCAAACTGTAAGCAAGGTGGCTCATTTCAGTTTACTCTTGTTTCGCTTTCAAAATTGCCTAACTTGGAACCTTTTGCACTGTTGGCTTTCTCATATTGATGTTTAGGATTAGTTAATTTATTATGTGCTGAGAAATTAATTTCATAAAGAAACTGAATTTCCCATCAAAGAATTAGTTAATATCGTTCATTAAAAAAAATATAACCATTAAAAACTTCAAAGATAGGAAGTATAATCCAGGAAATTACTGTAATACTAAAGTGACAAAGAAGTAAATGCTAAAGCAACTGATCATCAGTACATTTAACCAATAAACCATCAATTCGTTTTAGTAATGACTTACTCTGTGCTCAAAAGGTTCAAACTTGTGTAATGGTCCATTTGTTAAGGCCCAGTTATCACCAACTCCCCTTTTCCTTTTCTTTATAGGAGAGAACTCCCACAGTATTATTCTTTTCCCGATGTTAATTGCCAACAAAGTGCTCATATATCTCTTGGAGATCTAGTCCATTGATTGTACATATGTGAAAGGCAATATGCAATTCTAGGTTTTTGACTATTCCATGGTTTTGCTCTTTACATGAATCGTCCTTGGCTGTACGTGACTGGCACAAGCCTAGGCACTTGGCAAGCACGTACGTCGGCATAGATGAGGGGGAGCTCCGGTGCTCGAAATTCTTGCCTATTCGGGGTCTAAGGAATGGGTGGACCACAAGGGTCTTCAGTATGCAACTTTATCTTACATTTTTGTAAGATGCTCTTTCAACGCCTTGAACTCATGACCTTAAGGTCACACTAAGACAACTTTACCGTTGCACCAAGGCTCCCCTCAGATGAGGAAATATTCATTTCTAATTTTTTAACCATGTTGTGGTTTTCTCCATGGTTTTGCCCTTTACATGTGTTTTCCTTGGCTGTGCGTCACTAGTACAAGCCTAGATACTTGGCAAGCACGTAGGCCGGCAAAGATGCTCCCGCTTAGATGTATGGACCCGTCTAACTGGGAGGGACCCAAAGCACTTGCCTGGACTTCTTTTACCATGCCTGCAATATACTATTTTGCTTTTCAATTTAATGGTCTAATATCTCTTGTATCTCAGTCATTTCTGTTTTACCGGCATTGATTCTTACATTCAGAAGAACGTCCAATTTCTTTTGTGAGAGGATAATGATGATTTTGTGCATAAAAAGGCTTGTAGAAGGACATGGTCTATGATCTCTGCCTGAACATGCTATTGGGTTCTCAACTCCATGTTCCAATAAGTAGGGTAAATTAGATGGAGACTTGGTTCCTTAGTGGAGCCAGTTGAATATGCATGTGTGCATGTAAGCCATTCATTAATCCCATTTTCTCCTATGCGAAAATAAGAGTTAAATGAGATATAAGTAGACTTCGATTTCTTGACTTGTCCCTCCAAGCTGAATGGTTCATGGAGCTTGGAAACCAGCACTAATGCAGAGCTTGCTGTCTATCATTAGGAAAAAGAGGGGAAGTTATGTGCTGAAGGGGATATTGACCGAAAAGATGAAGGTAGTTTGGGAATTTCATTGCTATTGTACTAGGTTGGAAAATCTTATTAACTACTTTCACCTTGGAAATGGGGGTCTGGGCTTGGGAGATCCAAATAATGGAAAGTTGAAAATGGGGTTGCAAAATGTAACGGGTGGTGTTGTGCAAGATCTCTTTGGTCCTCTCTTTTACTTATTTCTTGTTTTTTCTTTCCTTCTCTGTGTCTGTACTCTACTCTGGGTGGGTTTGGAGGTGCAATTAATTGAAATTTTCTTACTAGTTTGGCTCTCCTTCTTGACTGGTTTCATGTAAGTGACCAACTCTTTGTACGAGGTCCGGAATAATCTTTAGGGACCTCTATGGAGCCCAAGTATATGTGCAAGAGTTCTCTTTTCTGATTCTGTATCCACTCTTGTGATCATCACGTGGATTTTCCAAAATTAGTTCATTGCATAAGCATTTGATTGTTGTTGCTTTGTCCCCATGATGCTAATAAAATTCAATATCTATGTATTATTTTCTACTAAATAACCATCACAGACTGTTGCTTCTTCCAACAGGTGAAAGTAAGGCATGCTTGTTACTTTGAAAAGATCGATATTGAAATATTGATTCTTTTGTTACTTTTCTCAAACCTCAGTCAAGGGTGCATGTTTCAAGCTTCAGGTTGTACTTCCCAACATTTGTTGATGTCATTTCAAACTTCAATTTACTTCCTACAATCAGATTGGTTTATGACCATAGTTAATCCTGTCGGACATTGCTTATTCTTCCACAATGGAATCAGTTAAAAGTGAGATATCGAGCAACTGTTTGGATTATCTTATTTGGAGGAATGATTCATCATCAGGACCAGAACTTCATCTGTCGCTTCTGTTCTGGTAGGCATTCCAGTTTTCTTTTGGAAGGGAATCCTTCAATATTTCACCCATTATGTTTCTGAAAGGATGCGAAAAGAAATCTTACTTAGAGTTGAAAATTCTAGACTTAGACCAAAAGATAGAGGAAGATGATGACAGTAATACCTCTAGCTGCAATGGGCATGGTATAAATACTAATTAGTCTGTGGGAAGGTTCTTCCGTTGAAGCGTGACACTTTCTTGGAGATTGTTGTTCAACTAGATAAGGTGGGTATGGGTAAATTGTTCTTCTAGGAAAATGGTAATGAGTCCATGTAGGAGTAAACCCTCCTAAGCGTCCTAAGGTGATTATGGTTTGTAAATCTAACCTATTAACAATGTTTAGAATCACTTAGATATGCTAGAAATTAAATGTCATGGCAATTGAATGCTTTTAGCCTATGTTTCTTTAGGCAGGAAATAAAAAACTTTTCAAAAACCCAAAATAAGTGGCTGTGATTGTCCAAATGTGATGATTTCTCGTGGGTTACCCAATTTCTGTACATTGTCCATGATGAATAGCTCAGATCTTCCAAAGAAATGCTCTAGGGGCAGCAACTTGTTAGTTTTAGTATTCTCTCATTTTCAATTTTTATTGTTGTTCTCTTTCTTTTGTTGCAAGCTATCCCTGTTTTCATTGTGTTCTGTTGTCATTTTATTGTAAAAACTAACAATTAGTATCAAAACCATCCTCTTTGCTTAACTTTTCCTTTTGATTCATAGGTTTACTTGTTGCCTTGCAATTTTTCATGTGGAATTTCTTAAGTATCTCCCTCGTATACTTCTTCTGGCAAATAAAAACTTCATCATAACCTTGTTTGATTTCCATTCCTATAAAGTATGTCACTAGCCCAAGGCTTGTCATTTCAAACACTCGCATCATTTCTTTCTTGAACTCTTCAACTAGACACCCATTGTTCTTTGTCACCAAATGGTCATCAACATAGAGGGAAACTATGAGAAAATCAGTTTCCTTATGTTTGACATAAAGAGTGACTTCAAACACACTTTTTACAAACCCCAGACTCAACAGGTAGTCATCAATCCTACTATACCAAGCTTTTGGAGCTTGTTTTAAGCCATGAAGAGCATTTTTAAGCAGGTAGACCTTTTCTTCTTGTCCTTGCTCAATAAAACCCTCCGGCTGCTCTACATAGCTGGAATACTTTCTAGCCCTTTTGTGCTACTATTACTAGCAGCAATCTAATGGTATCTAACCTGGCTACTGGGGCAAAGGTGTCTGAGTAATCAAAACAAAAAATTTGGGCATATCCCTTGAGAACAAGCTTGGCCTTATGTTTGTTGATGGAACCATTAGCATTAAGCTTAGTTCTAAACACCCATTTTACTCCAATGACTTTTCTATCCTTCGGTCTATCAAGTCCTTCGATCTATCAACTAACTCCCAAGTTTTGTTTTTCTTAATCGTGAACATCTCCTCCTCCATTTCCTTTTTCCATTTCTTGTCATGAAGTGCTTCCTTGTGTCCAGCAGGCTCACAAATTGCCACATTACTTTGCTGATAAATGTCTGAAAGCAATCTTGTGCCTCTAATTGGAGGGTCGTCCTCAAGCTCATTCTGCCATTGATTAGCTTCTTACTCCTCTGAAGCTTTTAATGGAAGATTTACTGTCAACTCCTTTGAGAATTCCCCTGGTCTTTGATCATTCTTCCAATCCCACTACTCTTCCTCGTTAAAGTGCACATCTCTACTGATTGTCATCTTTCCTGATTGTGGATGATATACCTTGTAGGCTTTGGAGGATGAGCTATAGCCCACAAAGATACAAGGAACTGCTTTTTTATCAAGCCTATCTCTTTTGACCTGTGGAATGAGAGTGAAACATATACAACCGAATACTTTAATGTAGCTTAGTGAGGGTTTGAATCCATACCAAGACGCAAATGGAGTTTTATCTTGCACTACTTTAATGGGGAGCCGGTTTTGAAGAAATACTACTGTGTTAGCAGCCTCATCCTAGAAAGTTTTTGGTAGCTCTTTTTCATGCAACATGCATCGAGTCATCTCCATGATATACCTGTTCCTCTTTTCATTAATTCCATTTTGTTGTGGAGTGTATGGAGCAATGAGCCAATGATGTACGCCTAGTTTTTCACAGAATTTGTTGAATTCTTCTAAATTGTACTCTTTTTCATTGTCTAGTCGTAGGGATTGGATTTTGCAACCACTTTGATTTTCCATCTTTTTAAATTTCCAAAAAATTCCAGCCACCACCTTTGATTTGTATTTTAAGAAAAAAAAAATCCAGCACATTCTTGTATGGTCATCTATAAATATAACATAGTAGAGGTTGTTATTTAGTGTCTCATATCTATGAGTGCATTGGTGTAATTTTGGGTTTATTAGGCAACATTTTAAGAAATGTTATATAAAGTATGTAAACCCATATTTTTTAGGGTAATGAGTGTGAGAGTGCTGGTACAGAGCAAGATTAAATAGTGAGAACTATTGGGTTTTTTCTTGTGGCAAAAGAGAAAGAAGATTGGTGGTTAATCTTCAAGGGTCTTCGTAATCACTCATTATTAATGAATTTCTCTCTGGTTGCTCTTCTTGTGAATGTAGGCAAACTTGCCGAACCATGTACATCTTGTGTCACTCCTTAAATGTGTATGTCCCTCTTTCTCTATATTATTTTTCTTTGATTTCTTTGAATGTATTGGGTGCAAACATTCTTCTGTGTCATACGGTGATCATTGGCTTCCATTAATAATCATCAAGGTGGGTTATATTCATAACATTTGGTATCAGAGCTATAGTGCACACAAGGTGTTTGGTGAAATTCTCAAGTGAGGTTGGTTTTAAGACCAAGGTGAGTAAGATGTCAAAGATTTTAAGTGCTAAGTTCGAGGTAGAGAAATTTGATGGCAATGGAAACTTTGGATTATGGCAAAGGAGGGTGAAGGATCTCTTCATACAATAAGGTCTTCATAGGGCACTTGATGGAAAATCTCTAAAGTCATCGGGAATGAGTGAAGACGATTGGGAGGATACAAAGCTCAAGGCAGTTAGCACAATTCACTTGTGTTTAGTGGATGAGATTATGTATAATGTTCTTAATGAGGAAATTGCTCTCAGTTTATGGTTGAAGCTTGAGAAATTGTATATGACAAAAAGTCTAACAAATAAGCTCTACTTGAAGCAAAAATTGTACTCACTTCATACAAAGGAAAGTACACCACTTTTGGGGCATTTGAACACATTTAACAAGATTGTGATTGATCTCTTTAGCATTGAAGTGGAATTGGATGAGGAGGATAAGGCTCTCTTTCTTCTTACATCACTTCCATCTTCTTATGAGCATTTAAGGACAACTATCTTATATGGAAAAGAAACCCTTGACATGGAGGAGGTTATATCGACTCTTCTAGGTAATGAAGTGATGAAGAAGCCAACTCTAGAGGAAGAGAGTGATGGATTGGTTGCAAGTAGCTTAAGAAAAGGAAGAGGAAGATCAAATAGCGTGATCAATGGAATAAGAGATCTCAATCAAAGTCCAAAGGTAAGAAAGGTAAATGTTACTTTTGTAAGCTTGAAGGTCACTACAAAAGGGATTGTGAAAAGAGAAAGGAGTGATTGAAGAAAAAGAAGCTTCAAGAAGGAAAGCAAGCTAGTGTAGCCACTCAATCAGAAGAAGAGGTGGATGTGCTCATAGCTTCTTCAGGTATGGTATCTACACTTGATTGGGTTCTTGATTTCGGTTATTCTTATCATATGACTTCTCATAGGAAGATACTTGACACTTATAACTCTTGTGATGGTTGAAGTGTATTGATGGGAAATAGTTCTACATGCAAGTCTGTAGGTGTTGGTACAATAAAGATCAAAATGTATGATGGAATGGTGAGAACTTTGATAGATGTGAAGCATGTCCCGGATTTAAGAATGAATTTGATCTCACTGGGGTCCCTAAATTTTATTGGGTGTTGTATTAGTATGGCAAATGAGATCATGAAGGTTAAAAAAGGGGCACTAGTTGTGATGAAGGGTGAGAAGAAAAGAAACTTGTACTGGTTGATGTGTGAGACAGTTATAGGTAATGTAGCAGTCACATCCACTTTAAGTGATTACATGGATGATACAACCCTATGGCATATGAGGTTGGGCCACATGAGTGAGAAGGAGATGTTAGAATTACACAAAAAGGGTATACTTAATGGGATAAAGTCTTATAAACTAAACTTTTGCAAATATTGTTTGCTAGGTAAGTAGTGCAAGGTGAAGTTTAGTCTTTCTAGCCATAGAAGCAGGAGAATCCTAGAGTACATACCTGCTAATGTGTGGGCACCAGCTATGGTGACCTCTAAAGGTCGTGCAAGGTGGTTTGTCTCTTTCATTGATGACTTCTCAAGGAAGGTATGGGTGTACTTCATGAGGGAAAAATCTGAAGTGTTTACTATTTTCAAATTATGGAAGAAAGAGATGGAGAAGCAAATGGAAAAACATGTTAAAGTTTTAAATTCCAATAATAGTGGTAAGTTCACATCAAGAGAATTCAAAATGTAACTTGACTAGAAAGGGCAAGGTGCATGCTTCGCTTTGCTTATCTTCCTAAGGAGTTTTGGACTGAGGCGGTTGATATGGGTTGTTATGTTGTTAACAAATCTCCCTCAATAGCAATTGAACTTAAGATACCGGAAGAAATTTGGATGGGAAAGACAATTGATTATTCTCATATGAGGATATGTAGATGCACAACTTATGTGCATGTGCAAGAAGGTCAAAGGTCAAAGTTAGATGCAAAATCCAAGCCTTGCATATTCTTGGGATATGAGAAGGGAGTGAAAGGTTACAAATTGTGGGATCATATCTCTTAAAGGAGATAATCAGCAGAGATGTAGTCTTAGCTGAAAGTAGCATATTTGAAAGAGTTGAAAAGAAATCTCAATATGATGAAGTAGAAAAGACTACATCAATTGAAGTGGAGACGAAGTTAGAAAAGAGACTAATTGAAGAGTCTCATGAGGAGGTTGCCTCAGATACTTCACGTGACTTGGCTCATGAAACCACCACGGAGGAGCCCTACTCTATTACTAAAGGAAAGGGAAAGTAGCATGGGCAAGTACCATTAAGATATCAAGATGATATCGTCTCATATGCTTTGTTAGTTGAATACAATGATCCAGTTACATATGAGGAGCCAATTAGAGCAAAATATGATGATAATTGGTTGAATGCCATGACGGAAGAGACGGAGTTTCTTGAGAAGAATGAGACATAGGATTTAGTCCACTCCCAAAAGGCAAAAAAGGTCATTGGTTGCAAATGGGTCTATAAAAGGAAAGAAGTCTTAAATAGAGAACCAGAAAAGTATAAGGCAAGGTTAGTAGCTAAGGGCTATGCGTAACAAGAAGGGGTGGATTTTAATGAAATTTTCTCACCTACTATAAAACACACTTCTATAAGGGTCATTCTTGCTATGGTTGCTATGTATGATATGGAGCTTGAGCAACTTGATGTGAAGACTGTATTTTTACATGGTGAGCTTGAAGAGGAGATATTTATGGCTCAACCAAAGGGGTTCACTATGCCTGGTAAGGAAGATTGGGTTTGTTAACTTAAGAAGTTGTTATATGGCTTGAAACAATCTCCTAAGCATATAAGCAATTTTATGGCTTTATGATAAGGCAAGGGTTCAAGAGGAACAACTATGATAGTTGTGTGTACTACGATATACTTGAGGATGGTTCTCATATTTTTCTTGTGATTTATGTAGATGATATGTTGATTGCATCTACTAACAAATTTGAGGTGAACAGGTTAAAGCAAATGTTGAGCCAAGAGTTTGACATGAAAAACCTAGGTGTTGCAAAGAAGATTCTGGCATGGAGATCAAGAGAGACCACAAACATGGAAAGTTATGGTTGTCTCAAAGAAACTACCTAGAGAAGGTCTTAGCTCATTTCCACATGTCAAAGGCCAAAAAGGTAAGTATACCTTTAGATCACCATTTTAAGTTATCTCATGAGTATTGTCCAAAGACCAAGAAAGAGGAAGAATATATGGCCAAATTTCCATATTCAAATGTAGTTGGGTGTTTGATGTATGCTATGGTATGTACTAGGCCAGATATTTCATAGGTAGTCAGTGTGGTTAGCAGGTTTATGGCCCATCCAAGTAAGAGACATTGAGAGGCAGTGAAATGGATTCTTCGTTACTTGAAAGGTACTGTTGATATGGGAATTGTGTATGAAAGATATAATAGAGTTATGCAAGTGGAAGGCTATGTGGATTCTGATTTTGTAGGTGACCTTGATAAGACAAGGTCAATGATAAGTTATGTGTTTATTATGAGTGGTGGATCAGTAAGTTGGAAGTCTACTATGCAACGTACTATAGCTTTATCAACTACGGAGGCAGAGTATATGGCAGCACTTAGGGCAGCTAAGGAGGCAATTGGTTGAAGAGTTTGGTGGGTGAACTTTGTGTGGTTCAGGACAAGGTATGCATTCTCTGTGATAACCAAAGTACAATTTGTCTTGTTGAAAATTCAATTTACCATGAAAGGACCAAACATATTGACATCCAGTATCATAAACTTTGAGAATTTGTTGATGATGATGGCACAATTGATTTGGAAAAGATCTCAACAAAGGATAATGTTGTAGATATCTTGACTAAACCAGTGTCCATGGACAAGTTTAGGCATTGCTTAAACTTGATTAATCTCCAAAGTTGCTAGGTGATTTATACCCTAGGGAGAGAAGCTGCTTGGGGAGAGAGTTCATCTTGAGGTGAAGTGATTGTATTCTCATTGTGTTGGATATGAGACATGGTGGAGAATGTTATTTAGTGTCTCATATCTATGAGGGCATTGGTGTAATTTTGGGTTTATTAATTAATGGGCATTTTAAGAAATGTTATATAATGTATGTAAACCCATATTTTTCAGGGTAATGAGTGTGAGAGTGCTGTTATAGAGGAAGATTAAATAGTGAGAACTATTGGGTTTTTTCCTGCTACAAAAGGAAAAGAAGATTGGTGGTTAATCTTCGAGGGTCTTCGTAATCACTCATTATTAGTGGATTTCTCTCTGGTTGCTCTTCTCGTGAATGTAGGCAAACTTGCTAAATCACATACATCTTGTATCACTCCTTAAATGTGTATGTCCCTCTTTCTCTTTATTATTTTTCTTTGATTTTTTTGAATGTATTGGGTGCAAACATTCTTCTGTGTCATAAGGTGATCATTGGCTTCCGTTAATAATCATCGAGGTAGGTTTTATTCATGACAGAGGCTACCTTTCAGGGATGGTGTTTTTTGAGGTCCTGCAACATTTGTGTGAATCAATTGCACCCTTTGAGAAGCCTTCCATAATGCCTTAGGAAATGGCATCCTGTTCTACTCGCTGAATTGACAGGCTTGACAATTTGGTAAGTGTTTGATTAGAGCTGGTATTCCTCTTGTCATATCCTTCTTTTGCACCAACATTAGTGCTTGTAGATGACAATGGCCAAGTCTCTTGTACCAGATTTCAGTTGAAATTGTTTTGGTGGAATAAGCTAGATGATCCTTCTTTGCTGGATCAATGGAAAAACTTTTTCCTCTCATCTTCACTTTGTAGATTTCCTGTCCAGATGCATCATTGATTATGCAGTGCTGATCTTGGAAGGAAACTTTAAACCCTTTGTCAATCAGCTGTCCTATCTCAGCAAATTCTAATCAATGTCAGGCACATAAAGAGCGTCTGAAATCATCTTTGTGCCTGAGCTTGTCTTGATAGCTATGGTTCTTATTCCTTTGATAGGAATCTGGTCACCATTTCCTATCCTAACTTCCAAAATTCCAGTGGGCTTCATCTCCTTGAATAGATTCTTATCATGAGTCATGTTGTTAGTACAACCACTATCAATTAACCAAGAATCTGTTGAGCTCTTAATTGATAGGTATGTTGCAACAAAAAGCTGGTCTTCTTCAATTTGATCAACGACTTAGGCATCAGCTTCCTGTTGCTAGGATTTGTTTTTGCAAATCACGACTTCATGTCCAAGCTGATTGTTTGCTGCACTTTGCATCAGGTCTCCTCCAACATTTGAATGGTGGATGGCCTTTTTTGACACAATGCTGGCAAGAGGGATCGTTTTTCTTCATACTTCCTCCCTTACTTTTGGCACTGCTTCCTGTTGCTCCCTCATTTGTTGCCTGATTCTTCTTCTTCTTCTTCTTCTTCTTCTTCTTTTTACTTTTACCATCAGCTTGGTGATTTGCCACAAGAGCTCCTTCTATTGTAACATCCTATCTCATGAGTCTCATTTGCTCTTGAGTTTGCAAAGAATTTAGCAATTCTACCTAGCTAATTTTTGACAGATCCTATGTATTTTCTAAGGTCATGATTGTTGCTTCTACCTTTTAGGCACTGTTACAAGAATTTTTTCAACAATTCTTGAATCTGCAAGTGTAGAGCCGAGTAGCCTCACCTTGTTTGCAATATTTAGAAGTCTATCTGAATACTCTTTAATTGTTTCATATTCCTTCATCATTTGCAATTCAAATTCCTGATTAAGTTTAAAACCTGCACACCTCTTACTCTCTCATCTCCAGCATATTCTTCCTTCAGATAGTCCCATATGACTTTAGCTGTCTTGAGAGACATTATCCATGTGAAAATTGTTGGTGATATGGCAGCAAATAAACATGCCTTCGCCTTTGATTTCTTTGTCTTCTTTTCCTTCTACGATTTGATTTGCTCCATGGTAGGATTATTTGGCAGAGGTGGAACTTCATAATCTTCTTCCACGGCTTCCCATAGATCCAAAGCATCCAGGTACATTTCCATTCTAACTGCCCAAATTTGATAATTTTTTCCATCAAAGACTGGCGGAGCAATCAGTGAAAAGCTGGCTTCAACATCCATGATATCACCCGAGTAGCCTCACAGATCCCTTAAGACTAAATAAGCTCTGATACCAATTGTCTTGTTCTTGTATCCTCTCATTTTCAATTTTCATTGTTGTTCCCTTTCTTTTGTAGCAAGCTATCCTTGTTTTCATTGTGTTCTGCTGTCATTTTATTGTAAAAACTAACACATCTACTACTTAGCATGCTTAAGAGCCTCTATTCATACTGGAACTCAGTGGTAAAATGTATAAAATAATTATTAGTGAATATAATATAGAAATATTGAATTGAAAATTCAAAAATTTAATTGGAGCAGACGACATTGAAAATAAGAAACAGGGTCTTCCTCCCTTTTTTGTGGTTATC
The DNA here is from genome assembly GCA_035236585.1 of Warburgia ugandensis. Taxonomy (NCBI): domain Eukaryota; kingdom Viridiplantae; phylum Streptophyta; class Magnoliopsida; order Canellales; family Canellaceae; genus Warburgia; species Warburgia ugandensis. The sequence goes on from CP141133.1 coordinate 18,173,737, forward strand.
TGTTTTTATGTTCTCATTATTTATTTGCATGTTGGTTGTCTCAGAAAAAGAGAACACTAAACAACTGTTTTGATGTTTGGATAATTCTTCTAAAAGTGTTGTGCATGTAAGATTTGGTTCATCCATCATCCTATTATATTCCCAAATTGAACTTCCCCCCACTTCCTATTCTAGGGGTAGGTCTGTAACCAACTTTTCCCTATAGAGTTAATGTATAACCTTCTTGACAAACAATCTACTTTTCTTGCAAAGCTTCGATGAACAACTATATCAGCCCCTGCCCATGGTTGTTCTAAGTTGCATTTCTTTCCAAGCTTATGGTGTTCTTATGCTAATATTTAGTAATGAAAGCTGATCTATTATTTTCTTGTAAATCTTTTCATTGATATGTAGCGATCCTTTTGTAACATAACCTTACTAAACATTTTCTGTTTATTTTGCAGTGGTATCAATGATCATAAAACAAAATTTTGGTGTAGAAATAGACCTGGTGAACCCTACCATGATAAATACAATTTGGGCTATGGTCAAAGTTGGTGGAGCATGCAGAAGAATCTCTCATATGCTGTCATCATTAGTAGAAATACAACATAGTTTATCAGATTCCTTAAAGACTCAAACATGCATTATTGGTATGAGATTCATCTTCTAGGTTACGGTGACCAAAACTCTACCTTTGCTAGTTGTCCAGCTAGTAGTTTTCCTTTACCTGAAACTCCAACAACTCCAAGACCATTTGCTACTGGTTTGACACATAATGAAGGAACTATTTTGGGTGTTGGAGTAGCAATGCCATTGTCAAATCCTTTTCTTAATACAGCTAACCAAGGAGAACAGAGGCAAGCTCTTCCTGTTATTGTGCCAATGGGAGCATCACCTCTTCCCTCTGTCACGGCCTCCGACAGCAACCTGTTGGGGATTTTAGTCCCCGGCCAAGATCACACACACAAATACACACCGATATTAACGTGGTTCGACCAATAAGCCTACATCCATGAGAGAGGCAATGATTTCACTATGTAAAATGAAATACAGGGTTTTTTACAGAGAAGAAGACACGAGGATTTATAGAGGAATGGGTCTTTTTCTCTATAAAAACCCTTGTATTTCATTTTACATAGTGAAATCGTTGCCTCTCCCAAGGACGTAGGCTTATTGGCTGAACCACATTAATATCGGTGTGTATTTGTGTGTGTGATCTTGGCCGGGGACTAAAATCCCCAACAATTGGTATCAGAGTGAGGTTCTACCGTGAAACAGAGGCAAAAAACTGAGTTGTAGCACCAGCGGTCGAGAGGAAGAAGAAAACTGTTCCTGCACAGTTTGCTACAGTAATCATCATTGTTGCTACAGTAAAAAACACGTTATCATGTTGCTATAGTAAAAGCATCATCATTACTATCGGCTACAGTGATCGCTACAATACTACTACACTACTGAGTTGTCACAATACCCCCAGAGGCAGGTTCCAACAGTGAGTTTCAATAGGTTTGAGTTGCAATAGTCAGAGTTGTAATAGTACGAGTGCAAACAGTAGCGCGTTTGCACAGCAGTTGAGTTGAAATAGGAGTGTGTTGCAACAATACTGAGTTGCAACAGTGAAGTGCAACAGTAGCTGAGCTGCAATAGTACAGAGTTGAAATAGTAGCGTGTTGAAACAGTACTGGGTTGCAACAGTTCGAGTGCAAACATAGCTAAGTTGCAACAATGATCCGATTGAAGCAGACCTATTTTTGGCAGGTTTTCGAGGGGTATAGACCGGTTCTTCCCAAACGCAGTGGTGTTCTCAAATTTGCAAGATTTTCTCCTAAAATTGCTGTAAGTACTCTTTCTTTACTTATGGAGGCAAACATGAGCAAAATGATTTACTTAAATGGTACTAACTATCATAAGTGGAAGGGAAAGATGAAAGATCTTCTTTTTGTGAAGAAATTACATCTACCTGGCTTTTGAACACAAACAGGTATGTAGTTTTATTCGACAATGGGTATAAGATAACGTTTTGAATCATATTCAAAATAAAATACATGCTAGAACTCTATGAATCAAATTAGAAACCTTGTACGCTCCAAGAACTGAGAATAATAAGTTATTCCTACTTAATCGAGCGATGCACCTGAGATACAAGGAAGGGAGTTCTATTTTCGACCACTTGAATGAGTTGACTGGATGCTTTTAGCAACTATCCGATGTTGGTGTCAGGTTTGACGATGATATCATGGGTTTATGGCTTTTAAATACTTTGCCTGATTCATGGGAAAATTTTCGTGTTTCTTTAGCTAATTCTGCTCCAGGTGGTGCTATAACATGGGAATCTGCGAGAAGTGTAGTTCTAAATGAAGAAATGAGGCGACGAGCTCAAGTTGTCAGCACATCATAGTCTGAGATTTGATCTCAGAAAATTGAGGGAGAAGCAAGATCAAAGGACAGGAGAAGAATAACAAAAGCAGGAGTAAATCTAAGTCCATATACAATAATCTGGAATGCAATTATTGTGACAACAAGGGTCACATTAAAAGGCAGTGTTATAAGTGGAAAGTTGAGAACAAAACAGAGAATGCCAAGCAGGAGAGAAGAAATGATGAGGGGAATGATCGTGTAGCTGCCACTACTTTAGGCCTTGTTGTGGTCTGTGATGAAAATGAAATCAACCTAGCCTCCAATGAGATTGGATGGGTTGTTGACAGTGGTGCTTCTTTTCACGTTACCTCGAGGAGGGAGTTTTTCACCTCGTACACTGCTGGCGACTTTCGAGTGTTGAAGATGGGTAACGATAGGCTGTCAAAGGTTGTTGGTATCGGATCTATCTGTTTGGACACCAACAACAGAACGCGGTTGATTCTCAAGGACGTTCGACATGTACCAAATATCCGATTGAACTTAATATCAGCCGGAAAGCTTGATGATGATGGGTATTGTAGTACCTTTTGTGATGGACAGTGGAATCTCTCTAAGGGGAGCGCTTGTGGTTGCTAGAGGGAAGAAATCATCTAGCTTGTATGTGATGCAAGCTTCGATTCCCATTAACTTTGTGAATGCAGTTGATGTTGTTGGTTCTTCAGAGTTGTGGCACAGGCGGCTTAGTTACATGAGTGAGAAAGGACTAGGTTGCCTAGTAAAGAAGAATTTGTTTTCAAGGCTCAAAGTTACAAAGTTGAGCAAATGTGCTCATTGTCTTGCCAAGAAGCAGTAACGAGTTTCCTTCAAAAGCCATCCTTCTTTCAGAAAGCCATGCGTGCTTGAATTGGTATATTCAGATGTATGCAGTCCTATGAAGGTATGCACATTTGGTGGTGCATTATATCTTGTCACATTTATTGATGATTATTCCAGGAAACTCTGGGTTTATGTTTTGAAAACTAAGGATCAGGTGCTTGACAAGTTTAAAGAATTTCAAGCTTCTGTTGAGCAGCAAATGGGGAAGAAGCTGAAATGTATTCGCACAGCCAACGGTGGCGAGTACTGTGGACCTTTCAATGCTTATTGTAAGAAGCAAGGGATTATACATCAAAGAACTCCTCCGAAGACTCCTCAGCTAAATGGTTTAGCAGAGAGGATGAACAGGACATTGATGGAGAGGGTCAAATGCTTGCTTTCTGAAGCAAAGCTGCCCAGTTCCTTCTGGGGTGAGGTGATATACACAGCAGCCTATGTTATTAACCTATATCCAATTGTTGCCTTGAATACATATGTTCCTGATAGGCTTTGGTATGGAAAAGATGTCTCTTACGATCATTTGCGGGTATTTGGGTGCAAAGCCTTTGTATACATACCCAAGGATGAGAGGTCCAAGTTAGACGTCAACACCAAACAATGCATTTTCATCGGCTATGGGCAGGATGAGTTTGGTTACAGGCTATATAATCTTGTTGCAAAGAAGCTGGTTAGAAGTTGTGATGTGGTCTTTATGGAAGATCAAACCATTGAACACATTGACAAAGCCGAAGTATCAGAAACTCGGAGTTCTGATACTTTGATCGATTTAGATCTAGTTCATGTTTCACATACACCAAGTGTAGATGACACCAATGACCATGGTGGTGCTCCAGTTGATGTTCAAGATAATCAGGCTGAGGGAGAACATGAAGCTGTTGAAGACATGGATGTTTCATCAGAAGCTGATGATATTCAGCAAGAGGTTCCTACTGAGGAACCAGCAGTTTCATTTAGATGGAGTTTGAGAGATCATCAACCCTCCACTCGATATTCATCAGATGAGTACGTGCTCCTCACTGACGGGGGAGAGCCTGAGAGATACACAGAGGCAACTGAAAGTGAAGAGAATGCATAGTGGATTGCAATTATGAAGGATGAGATGAAATCCTTACAAGACAACCACACTTTTAAGCTGGTAAGATCACCTAAAGGCCGACAAGCTTTGAAGAATCTATGGATTTACCGGGTGAAGTATGAGGGTGACACTTCACGACCACGATACAAAGTTCGACTTGTGGTGAAAGGCTTTGATCAAAGAAAAGGTGTCTATTTCTAGGAGATATTTTCTCTTGTTGTTAAAATGTCTTCAAGCCAAGTTGTATTGGGTTTGACCGTAAACCTTGATCTGGAGGTTGAGCAGATGGATACGAAGACAGCGTTCCTCCGTGTTGACTTAGAGGAGGAGATATATATGGAGCACCCAGAAGGGTTTGTTCCTAAAGGCAAAGAGAAGTATGTCTGCAAGCTGAAAAAGAGTCTGTATGGCTTGAAACAGGCTCCTAGACAGTGGTACAAGAAGTTCGAGTAGTTCATGACCCAACAGGGTTACAAAAAGACTACTTCAGATCACTGTGTGTTTGTGCAAAGATTCTTAGAAGATGATTTCATCATCTTGCTACTCTATGTCGACGATATGCTTATTGTTGGAAGCAGCTCTTCAAGGATCAGTCAGTTAAAGAAGGAGCTGAACAAAGTCTTTGCTATGAAAGACTTGGGATCCGCGAGACAGATTCTCGGGATTTCTATCATTCGTGATAGGAGGAATAAGCGGTTATGGCTGTCTCAGGATAAAGCTAAAGTGGTTAGTACACCTTTTGCTGCTCACTTTAAGCTTAGTAAGAATCAAGTTCCAACGAGTGATGCTGAGAAGGAATACATGCAAGATGTTCCTTATGCTTCAGCTGTCGGCAGTCTTATGTATGCCATGGTATGCACTAAACCAGACATTGCATATGCAGTTGGTACAGTGAGCCGTTTTCTATCAAATCTAGGAAAAGAACATTGGAATGCAGTGAAGTGGATATTGAGATATCTACATGGTACTTCCAAGTTGTGTTTGGGATTTGGCACTGGCAAGCCCGTACTTGAGGGCTACACTAATTCAGATATGGCTGGTGATATTGACACGAGGAAGTCTACTTCAAGCTACTTGATTACTTTTTGCAGGGGGAGCTGTGTCATGGCAATCAAAGTTACAAAAGTGTGTTGCCTTATCTACGACAGAGGTTGAGTTTATTGCTGTGACAGAAGCATGCAAAGAGTTATTGTGGACGAAGAAGTTCGTGAACGAACTTGGCTTTATACAGAAGAGGTATGCGTTATTTTGCGACAATCAAAGTGCTATACACCTTAACAAGAATTCTACGTTTCATGGAAGGTCAAAGCACATTGATGTTCGGTATCATTGGATACGGAATATTTTAGACTCGAATTCGTTAGAGCTTGAGAAGATTCATACTGACGATAATAGTTCGGATATGATGACAAAAGCATTACCTCGGAGCAAGTTCGAGATTTGTAGGGAATTGACCAGAATGGGCTTATGCTAAAAGTCCATACGTGAAGAAACCTCCTTCAGTTAATGGGCCTGGAGGGGGAGATTTGTTGGTCCAGCCCAATTCTTTAGCCACCACTGACACCATCTTCAACGGTGGTAGGCGCAGCAGTCGGCCACCGACTGCTGACTTCAACTGTGGCGGGCGCCGCCGTCAGCCACCACCCATTGACTTCTATAATTTGTTGAAAATTAGGGCCCAAAATTCCCTATAAATAGGGATACCAAAAGGACAAAGATAAAGACCCATTCCTCTATAAATCGCCGTGTCTTCTTCTCTGTTAAAACCCCTGTATTTCATTTTACATAGTGAAATCGTCGCCTCTCCCGTGGATGTAGGCTTATTGGTTGAACCACGTTAATATCGGTGTGTATTTGTGTGTGTGATCTTGAGCGGGGACTAAAATCCCCAAGACAACCATATCAACAAATTCCTCAGCAAGGTCTACAACCACACCAGCAACTTGGGCTACCATGTCAAATAGTATCTTTACCTTTCCCACCTCGGAACATGCCACAGTTGCAGCCACCTTCACATCTTCCAGTGCTCCCACATCCCCATTGACCTCGCCCTTCGCCACCCCTGCCAACACCCCATGGAATCCACTTGAATATTCCATCTGCAATGCCAAGCTCTATGCCCAAGCAGTCATCGATGGGACTGTCAATGTCACTGCCACAACCCCTTTTCAGGATCAGTTGTGGTCTTACAAAATATACCAATGGTATGGATGAATTCCTTGCTTCATCCAAATGTGTAAAAGATCATAGCCGGTGGCCCAATGGTATTTGATTTATTTTTTGTTCTTTCAGTAGCTATAGTAGTCTTTTTCTACTTGGAGAGCAGCTAGATATTCATACATTGTTATGATTGGTTTAGGTGATGCAAGGTTCATTGAATCAGATGATTCCTCTGCCACAGTGACACATGACGGGCATGAATCCCAACCACTCAGGATCCCTTCCTAATAATTGTCTACAACTTTCGGAACTTTGATGCCAAATATGTAGGGCCCACCAGTACCAGGTGGACCTCAGGCTTATCGACTTGGAGTGTTCAACCGGACACAAAATGTACAGTTGGGACTAGTTCCAGGACTTAATGCCTACCAGTTATGCAAACAATGAAATTCCATTCTTTATCAGTATATCCATAGCAGTATGTATTTAATCATTGAAAAAGAACTAATTAGGGGAGAAGAGTTGCCGGGCAATTGTGGCGAGAGTTACTGATCTGTAACATAGGATGGATTTTCTCTGGCATAACATGAGAGTGGAAATGTGGTGAGAGAAGTGGATTCATGCATGTAAGACGCTTGTAATTTGGGGGCGAGGGAACTGCATAAATAATTTGTTGAGAGAGAGATTCCCTAAAGCTACAGAAATTTGTTATAATGCATTGGATAAGAAAATGCAAATTGAAGATCTTTTGGGCCAACAAACTGTAATGCCAAATAATTCTTGGGGCTAGACATCTGAATTGACTTATGAGGTAATTAGCTTGTGAAGGATTAATCTCTAGATGGGTTGCTACCTCATCATTAAGTAGTGATGGAATTTCTAAGGGGGACTGTAAAGATCAGCTTCAAATATGTTACTGTCCACAGCATTATTGGATTTTGGGTTCTGCTCCCCTTATTATCCTTGGTTGAGTACTGTAATTGTTTTGCTGAGCTATGGATTTTATGGTTATGGCATCATGGTTCGACACCTCAGTAGTCAGAGGTTCTGTGTAAGCAGCAACATATTTGAAAGTTCAAACAGTGCCTAAAAGATGATTGGAAAGAAGCAATGGTTGCATCATGAATATTGATTGTTCAAACTATTCTTCTCTGTCTTTCATTGATAAAAAGAAAATACAACAACAAATAGAGAGAATCGGTTGTGGAAAGAAAGATTATGGAGGGGTATTTGCTTAGATTAGAGGTGGAGCCTTGGCACAACAGTAAAGTTATGGTCATGAACTTTGAACCATATCCTCTTGCAAAGATGTAAGGTAAGGCTGCATACTATTGACCTTTGTGATCAGCTTCTTCCACAGACCCTGCATAAACGAGAGCTACGCACAGGGGCTGCCCTTTACATTGTTTGCCTTATTCATCTTATCAGGGGCAAACAGGAAATGAGAATCCACTTCGGGCCATGATGTTCAAGTTTCTTGGCTTCACCTTAACATTGAATTGGTCTCTGCATCAATTCAGTAGATGTAGGCCGAACCACAATTTCTTTTCCTTATGTTTCTACTTAAGGCAAGTGAAATTATTTGTGAAATATATTAATACAAGGGTTCAGTTTTATTCTCTATCGTCTATCAAGGTTTCAAGATCTTTTATGGTTAGGATTGATCTTGCTGTCCTTCTTCTTCTTCTTTCTTTCGTGTGTGGAAAATGACAAGGAACATAATTACCTTTAAGGGTGAGTCGGGTCACAATGTCATGAATGGGAAAATACAAAGGGTGGTTAACCCTTCCCTTTGGACTCATCGCAATGGAAAAGAAAAAAAACAAAAAAAAAAGTCACTACAATTACCATCAGCCCTGCCATATGTAAGACTTTTCTCTTGACAGGCAGTTGGTTTCCATCGCCGCTGCCTAGATTTCTTCCCAACATGCAGCAGCTTACACATCGCCACCGAGTGCGACTCGGCAGAGAGATAGAGATTAATTTCACTCTCCCTTGTTCTACAACTCCACTCGATGGCTGCTTTACCTTGTGACCCCTGAGTCTGACCCAATACGTAGGAAGAAATAGTGACTGCAACAAGGCATGCCATTTCTCTTTGGGCTTTTACAAAAAATGTCATTATATTTTAATATTCTTGTAAAAAAAATTCAATATTTTTAAAATTTTGCAAATTTGTTCAGCTATGCAAAATTATTGTTCTTTTAGTTTTCTATTCTCCTTTTCTGTTATGTTTTTTTAAATTTTAGTATTATCCTTCTCTATTTTTCTCTCTTAATATGTTATAATAAACTTGCTACATCACAGAAGGGGACATGATTATGTTCTCAACTTTGACTGCTAAATTTAATGACTTCGTGATAGAAAATTTCAGTGAAACTTGGTATCTAATATAATTTGATAACAAGATATTTAGTCGTCCAGTTAGATTTCATAAAAAAAAAAAACCTAGTGAGATATTCAATGCAGACAAACCATGTTCAACAAATTGGACAATAGTATCTGTTAAGCTTTTTCGATGAAATTCAACAATTGAAACTTTATTTTCTCCCTAAAAATGAATGCAAAACTCTTCATAATACAAATTAGAATATAATTAATATTTTGAATCAATAAAAATACAATAAATTAAAAAGAAATTTCTAATTTAAAACATAAGCAAAATATTATTATGGTTCATGCAAACAGCGTCATGAGCAAACTTAAAGCTCTTCATTCAATGCATTTTTTTAATGAAAATTGAAAATCTAAGACTTTGAGTCTTCTTATTTTCAATATCTTCCATCTAGCACAGTCAATTTCAGAGATTTTCGTAGATTAACAATCTCAAAAATCACACACAAAGTCCTCTTGTTCATGGTCATCCTTTGAGAGGAAGAGAGCCGAGGAACTTCAAGAAGGTTGTCGTCTATCGTCTGCATCTATGTGGTGACATGTTTGTTAGAATGTGTAATAAGAGAGAAAGAGAGAAATAGAGAAGGGTAATATCAAAAAAATTTAAAAACTAAAGGAAAATAGAAAACTAACAAAATGGAAATTTTCCAAAGCTTAGGAAAACTTAATGGAAAATTTTCAAAACCAAAAAAAAGTGGGACATTTTAGCAAAATTGCTAAAATATAATAGCATTTTTCCAAAAAAACCCTTACACTTTTGGCACAAATTGCTGATTAGGTACTGGTCGTTCTCCCAAACTTCAAAGTTTTCCACCATATCTCAAATTATTCATTGAACCAAGTTCTAGGATCAAGGAAAAATTAAAGCCAGTGAGCACTTTCTTTTGTTTCAATTCTCCCTCTTCATGCATAAATTAATTAGAATGGAATATAAATGGACTAATCTCCATAAATGAAACAATAGAATAGAAGGAAATGAAGGAAAAATCAAATCTGTGACTCGATCATACATATATAAATTGACTAAAACAAAGAAGAAAAACAGATCTTGCTATTGATTGTTTAACCGCAAGTGCACGGGCTATTGTAGTGTAGCTAATGCAAGTACGGGTCGATCCCACAAGGACTTGATTTAAAAAGTAGGAATTTCAATAAAATTTAATCATGTAAAATTAAAAAGAAATCACTCAAAATTACTGAAATTATTGAAATGAGAATCAATGTTCAGATCTAATTAACTTCTCAAAAATACAGAATTTCCAACTCCGAAATAAAACAAATAGAATCAAATAACAAGAAAAAACTTATTCCCTAGATCAATCTTTATCTAAATCTTCACTTCTGGTCTTCTAAAAGTTGATCCGCCTTTACAGATATCTTCAACACGTTCTTGATTAGTGATCCACCAATCGAATTTGACAGATTCTTCAAAATCAAAAAGATTTGGGCTAAATTGTAATTTCAAGATTTGGATGGTTCAGATTGATTTATGAATTTCAGATTGAAGATCAGAAATGTCACTTAGATCTAGGGATGTCCTAAGAATGATTCTGCAAAATTAATTTGAAATCCGTTGAGAAACAAAGGAGAAATTGAAGACTTGGTTTTGATTAAGGCCAACCCGTTGATTGGGTTAAGCCTTAAATGATCTGGTAGAGATTAGGCAGTTCCTAGATAAGAAAAATGTAGATAAAACAAAATCGGAATAACTAGGACACAGATGGAATTAACGAAAAAGAACAGAAATGCAATTTCTTTTAAAGAGAAAGGGCAAAATTGGAATTTCATGAAAATTTGGTTTTTTAGGAAAAACCAGGAAACCCAATGGAGAAGGGAAGCCGGAGGAGAAGGGAAAAAGGGAGAGGAGAAGAGAGGAAATGAGGGGGGACGACGCAGGAGGAACCCAGATATGGGTATCCTTCCTCAGAGCCAACCGACGACGTAGAGGAAGAACACTAGATGAGGAAGATGGAAAGAGAAGAATAGGAGCGCAAGAGAAAGAGAGATGGAGACGGGAACGGTTTTGGAAGCTGGGTGCGAGAGTGAGAAAGAAGTTTGGGAGAGAAGGTTGGGATGGAAGGCTAGTAGAGAGAAAGAAGGGATCGGTTTCCTTCTTCCAAGTCTTCTCTTTTGCTATGGTTTTTTCTGCGAAGTTTCTACTGTGGTCTTGTAGTGAAGCCATCAGGGAAGAACATATGACCAAAGAGAGAATAGGAAAGCAGATGGGTGATAGGTGGAGTGATAGTGGTGTTAGGGAGATGGAAGCGGAAAGGAGGGTGAGGCTAAGGCTGAGGCTGAGAAACTTAGGGAGAGTGAAGGTAAGAAGGACAAGCGAGAGTTGTGCTGAGAGAGAGTAGAAGGAAAGGGAATTGGGGAGATGAAGAAGAGGTAAGGAGATAGAGCAGAATAGAGGAGAGAGGAGAGAAGGGGGGAATAGAGAAGGAGAAGAAAAAGATGAGAAGGGAGTTGGGTACGATGATGAAGAAGAGGGTGGTGTGTAGAGATGGGAAGAAGAGGAGAATGGGAAGAGGGGGAGAGGAAGAGGAATAGGAATAGGACGTGAGAAAGATAGGAAAGTAAAGTGGGTATGTGAGAATGAGTAAGGGGAAAAAATTGGAAACGTGGGAGAGAAAGAAAGGAAAGAGAAGAAATGAGGAAGGAAAAAAGAAGGAAAAAAGAAAAGGGAGGAAAGAAGAAAAGAGAAAAGAAAGGAAAAGTGGGGAAGGGATTTTCTTTTTGTCCATGATTCCAAATTTAGCTTCAATGTCTTCTAGGAAACTATCACATCCATCTTCATGGGTGATTTGGCCTATCCATTGCCCTTTAAGATAATCTGTACCGTTAACTTTTGATCGTAGCCATCAACGCCTCTTTTGGTTAATCTGCAAAAGAAAAAAACTAAATCAGAGTCATCTAAACCATACATTAGTCATTTAATGAGCTCTAATGATCATCTGACTATTGATTTTGAAAAATTAAGGTTTGGATGGTCAATTAGAGTTAAATTCAAAATCAAGCTAAGTTTTGTAAACTTGAACAGTTAAATTACCTAATTGAATGCTAAATTAGGGGTATTTTGACCAAAATTAAACACTTAACACACACCCCAACCAGCATTTTGCTAGTCTCAAACAAAACATGTGAAAAACCAAATTTCAAGATTTCAAATTTTACTTTTAAGTCAACTCCTTTTTTTTCTCAGAGAATTATCTTCAATAAATCACATCAACTTTAGCATACTAATAAAAATGACTGAAGAATTCAAAACCCTACCCATATGCCAAAATCATTCCACTTAAGCTTGGATCTCAGAGTGTGTGTGCGTGTATGTACAGTTCACATATAGAATCATCTTGATCTCTTAAGTAAACTTCTAACTTTTTAACTCCATCTGAAATATGTTTTGACCTCAATCCTCACTAATGACATACGCTCAGAAACAACATCAATTAGATAGAAGGTTCAAATCATATCTCTCTTTTAATTATGTGAGAGAGTCAATAAAAGTAAAATTATCTCACATATAGTCATGAAAAATGGGAGTTACTAAGGAATTTAATTGTTTTTATCTCTTTAGAATGGATGTCATTACCTTTGAATATTTAAAAATACTATTCTTTTAGATCTTATCCATTAATTTCCTCATCAAGACTATATTTCTCCTAGAATCAATAGGTCTTTAATTGGGACGAAACGTAGGCTTAGGACAAGGTACCAAAGAAAGGTTATAAAGGTATTCAAAGTTTCTTCAGAAAATAAGTAGAGGTGTTCTAAAGTTGATAACTCTTTCTTTCTTTGATGAAGTGAATTTTTTTTTTTCTTTCACTTTTCTTTGCATTCTTCAAACTTCTTTTTTTTTTTTCAGACTATTTCAGTACTTTTGAATCACTTTGAAGACTATTTCTTTTCTTGATATCCACTTTCTACTTTCATTACAACTAAAAGGTATTTCTTCATTCTTCTCTAACTTATTTTTCAAAGAAAATGGATAATGGATAATTTATACTAGGTTAATATGGGTAAAGGATAATTTGGTTGACAAAAGAAAAGGCATTATAAAAGGCTTAATTTGGCTGACTAGTGGTAAAAATACTTCTGGGTAGGCTTTATGTCTCTAGTTTAACAACAAGGATGGCCTAAATCATTTTTAGGTTTCCTATAATCCATCAAATTCAATGAACTTCTAGAATTTTAAAGATAATATTCTAGTTATTCAGGTAATTAGCCAAATTTAAGAGTTTGAGATCAATTTTCTTTAAGCATGCTGAAGAAAATTAGGAATATTTATAACCTCTCAAAAAGGATGAATAGCTCGAAAAACTCACTTAGGTTATAGGTCTCCATTGAATTTCTTCAGAATTTCTAAGTTATAGCCACTTATCAATCTAGACTATCTATATGCAACTGCAGGTACAGATATGATCTGAGACTTTACTTTCATAGAATACTTTAGAAAATGAGTAAAATGATGAATTAATCTTATTCAATTCCATTAATAAGCTAAATTTATCTAGATTATACTTCAGAAAATCTAATTATCATCATAGTATAGGAATTAACCTAAAATTTTTCATTTTTTTCATTTTTTTTTGAAAAATCAAAGAAAATACCTAAAATTTGAAAAAAAAAAAAAAAAACTAGAATTCTACACCCCCCAACCTGAGAGAAACATTGTCCTCAATGTTTTAAAAAGTGGGACCTAAAATGAATGTGGGTGATGCAGAAAAGAAGAAAAAATGGAAAACTCTAGGTTGCCTCCCAGTGAGCGCTAAGTTTAATGTCTTCAGCCAGATATATCCTCATTTATCTTTGAGTTTTCCTAATTCCAATAATGAAATGGCAAGATTTCTCATGCCACTTCAAAATCTCATGATAGTCTATATATTTCATCCACCCTGAAATTTTTGGTGATGGTAGAATTATAACACAGTAGACTACCATGAATGTAAATTGAATGAGACCACTTTGATGATCTCCTATCTTCAAAATTTCACGGTAATCAATATAACTCCTCCACCTTGAAAATTTAGGTGGTGGAATCTTTATGACAATGTGAACTACTGTGAATTTAAATTCTTTTGAACCATATATATGTGAATGGTCCTCCTTTTCCCTTATATTTTCCTAAAATTGATGTATAAGCTGACTCTGTCCTTCCTTAAAAGATTGTTCTTGTATTAATAAAGGAGGGAGCATGGTTTTGCTTACATCCTTATTATTGTCTAATGTGTACCTTAAAGTTGGTTGATGTATGGACAGTATACCAATGGACTCTTTCTTTTCCTGTTCTATTGACATATGCAACAAATCAAGTGGGCCTAATTTCTTATCTAATGATTGTTCAAATGAAGCTTGTAGGTCCTAATCAGGTACATATTCTACATTAAAAGGCTTATTTGGAATTTTAGGCTCTATAAGTGGTTCTAGTAATGATGGGAGGGGAGTAATCTCACTTAATGGAAGCTCCTCAAAATGAGGTTTCCATTTTCTTGTATCCATGATAGGTACAGAATCAAGGAGGGCATTAACTTTCTCTATTAATGCATCCTGATTAAACTCATTAAAATGGGCCAAACAAGCCTCCAGTGGGTTCGACAAGGAAGATGACTGAAACTGATCTTTCACAACTGAATTAATCATGTTAATAATGTGCAAATCATTAGTAGTTTCCCTAGGTTGGTTACAAATGTTAAAGATGTTTAGCTCTAATGCCATATTGCCAAAAGACAGTTTCATGACACCATTTCTACAGTTGATTAAGGCATTGGATGTAGCTAAAAATGGTCGTCCCAAGATGACTGGTATTTCATTCTTCTCATTCACCACCAGTTGTGTATCTAGAACTAGAAAATCTACAGGGAAACAAAATTGTTCTACCTGGACTAACACATCCTCTATTACCCCTCTTGGTATTTTTACAGAACGATTAGCTAGCTGGAGCGTAGTAGATATAAGTTTCAGTTCACCCAGACCTAACGGTTCGTATACCGAGTATGGTAATAAGTTTACACTAGATCCTAAATCGAGAAGAGCTTGGTTAATCTTATAGTTTCCAATAATGCAAGTAAGAGTGGGGCAACCAGGATCTTTGTACTTTGGTGGTGTATGGTGTTGAAGAATGGAACTAACCTATTCAGTCAAAAATCCTTCTTCTGGACATTTAATTTTCTCTTTATGGTGCATAAGTCTTTTAAGAATTTGACATATGATGGGATTTGTTTTATAGCGTCTAAGATTGGTATGTTGATCTTAACTTGCTTGAAAATCTCTAAAATCTCATCATTAAAAGCAGACTTTGGGACTTGATGCAACCTTTGAGGAAATGGAGCAGGTATAGGACATGGATCAACAGGTGAAACAAGGTCCTTTTGTTTAGAGTTTTCTTTAACTTTCATGGATTTTTCTACCTTTTCAGTCTTTTGAGGCTCATCTTTCTCAATTCTTTTACCACTCCTAAGAATGGTAACAGCCTTAGTCTATTTCATGGTAGAGCTAGATGTTTCATCAAATACACTAGTGCTAACCGCATGCACTCCCTTAGGGTTTGCTTGTGGTTGAGCTGGGAACTTTTCTTTTTCATACTTTGCATCATTTGACTCATCATGTTTTTTAATTCATTCATGGACTGGTTGGTTTGTTTTATTTGACTTTTTAATTGAGAAATTTTTGTTTCCTGGTTTTGACCATTTTGATTATCCTCAACATGCCTTTTAGGTGGGGGCATGTAAGGTCCAAAAGGAGAAGGTTAATGAGTTTAATAAGGTAAGGTAAGAAGTCCTTGGTTTTGTTGATGAGGTTAATATTGTCTTGGTTGTGGAACATTAGCAGTAGGTCCATTTTTCCAACTAAAGTTTGGATGGTTTCTCCAGTTGGGATTATAAGTGTCTGAATATGGGGACAAAGGTCTTTTATATTTGTTAAGTGCATTAGCCTGATCATGGAGTACATCTTGAAAAGCAGGGATTGTAGGACATTCCTGAGTAAGATGTGACGTACTTTCACAAATGCTACACACTTGTTCATCATTAATTAAGGTTTTCTTCCCCATTTCCATGGCTTCTAGTTTTCTAGCTAGGGTTGGAACTTTGGCACTGATTTCATCTTTTTCAGACATGGCATACATGCCTGCCCTAGTAGATGTGGTAGTGGGCTTAGGTCTATCTGGATGTTCTATTCTTTCTGAGTCAGCCCAGGTCTGTGCACTTTCAGCTAGCCATTCCAAATACTCCTCTGCCTCATATGGTTGTTTGTTGAGAAAGTTACCATTACACATCATCTCTACAAACTGGCGCATGTCAGAATTTAGTCCTTCATAAAAAGAAGCTGATGCTACACCATGGTTCATAGCCATGATGTGGGCAAGTGAGTTGTAGTTCTTTGAACCTTTCCCAGCATTGATAGAATGATTCTTTATCCTTTTAGGTAAAGTTCATTATCTTGCAGCAAATTGTATTTGTTTTATGGGTAGGGAGAAACTTCTTTAAGAATTCCCTAGTCATTTCATTCTAGGTTCTTATGGAACCTAATGGCAGTGCATTAAACCACATTTTTTCTTTTTCCTTTAAAGAAAAAAGAAAAAGTTTAAGCCTAATAGTGTCAAGACCTATATTTTGTGTTCTTTGGGTACTACATACTTCATCAAATTCTTTAAGGTGCAAGTAAGGACTCTCACTATCTAAACCATGGAATTTGGGAAGTAATTGGATTACTCCTATTTTTAATTCTAATGCACCAGCATTCTAAGGAAGAATTACACAGGATGGTGTGCTGGTGCATGTAGGCTGAAGATAATCTTTTATAGTTCTACCACGAAAGTTTTGATAACCCTCAATATTATCATCCTCATGTTCACTCTACTGGTCCCACTCCCTATTGTTTCTTCTCCAATCTCTATTTGGTTAATGATTATTCCTCCTTAGTGGAGGTTGATATTCATCGTACATCAAGGGTGGTGGGTCCTCATTCATGATGAGTGGAGGCCCTTGACGTCCATGGGGTGAATTACCCCTTGAGCGTTAATCAGTCATAGATGTGGCCTAATCTTGTTGTATGTCTTTTTGGTCGTACTTGACTAACCTTCCGGTTTTGTCGCATCTCCAAAAGTGCATACAAGGGAAGCTTCTTTTTTTTTCTTTTTCTTTTTTTATAGAAAACTAACCTAAATGATGCGCAAACAAAAGGGCACACTCAAATAATTCTAAGGCTAATAAGCAATAATATGTTTGACTCTCTTGGATTTGTGTGGGGACGACGTTTTTTATTAGCCTAGACTAGCTCTCCTCCTCTCTTTAGGAGTTGATTACTGCTTACCAATTAGGTTTTAATCAAAGTGGTTAATACAACCCTCGTGTAAGGAGGCGTTTAGATCTCAACAAATGTCAATAGGAGGTGGGGGAAGAGCGAGGCCCTATTAGATAACCCCCAATAACCACAGTGATCAAAAGCCACTAGAGTGACAGTAAATCGTGTCCTATTAAGAGGGTCCTACGAGCATGTGACGGCCTTATAGGTCTCTTTTGATTGATTTTAAATTAATGTGAAAAGAAGGTTTACGCACTTGAGGTGATTATCCTAAGTGGGTCAAGAGGTCGTAATGAAATCCACCCTTGATCTTATGGGGGTAGGGTACTAATTAATTTTCACATACCATGGCAATTCGATCAGCATATAAATCACCTTAAAACATTAAACATGCCCTAAGAATGCAATTAAAAGTAGTAAACTAATGCAAAATCCTAAAATGCAACAATTATTAAAAGATGTTTCTATATGAGTTATACTACCAAACAATGCAAATTATTCTAAATGCAAAGCCTAATATAGAAAATAAATGAGTGAGGAAACTCATAGTGGGGTTTCTGATGAAGATCAAGTGTGGGTCACCTTATCCCACACTTGCCCTATATTATACAACCCTTTAAAATTTAAAATGAAAATTGCAATTTACAAGGATCCTCACTACAAGATTCACTCAAAAGAAAAAAGAAAGTCCTATTCTAGAAAAGCAGGGAAGTTTCCATTTTGGTGAAGATCTTCTTGCCAAATTCTTCTACTTTCCAATTTCTTGAAAAATAAAATTAGAAATTAGTACCAAATTCAGGAAACAAGGTGATTATGCCCTAAAAATAATTGAAAAATGCACCTAAAATTTCCTAAAATGCTAAAAATTGCAATTCCTAATTTTTTATATTTTTTTTGGATTTTTCTAAAAAAAATTATTTTTTAATTAAATTTTATGAAAACTCCTTTCCAAGTCCCCAACAACGGTGCCAAAAACTTGTTGATTGTTTAATAGTAAGTGTACGGGCTATTGTAGTGTAGCTAATGCAAGTACGGGTCGATCCCACGAGGACTTGATTTAAAAAGTAAGAATTTTAATAAAATTTAATTATGTAAAATTAAAAAAAAATCAATCAAAATTATTGGAATTATTGAGATGAGAATCAATGTTCAGATCTAATCAACTTCTCAAAAATACAGAATTTCTAGCTCTGAAATAAAACAAATAGAATCAAATAACAAGAAAAAACTTATTTCCTAGATCAATCTTTATCCAAATCTTCACTTCTGGTCTTCTAAAAGCTTATCCGCCTTTACAGATATCTTCAACACGTTCTTGATTAGTGATCCACCAGTCGGATTTGACATATTCTTCAAAATCAAAGAGATCTGGGCTAAATTATAATTTCAAGATTTGGATGGTTCAGATTGATTTATGAATTTCATATCGAAGATCAGAAACATCACTTAGATCTAGGGATGTCCTAAGAATGATTCTGCAAAATTAATTTGAAATTCGTTAAGAAACAAAGGAGAAATTGAAGACTTGGTTTTGATTAAGGCTAACCCGTTGATTGGGTTAAGCCTTAAATGATCTGGTAGAGATTAGGCAGTTTCTGGATAAGAAAAACGCAGATAAAACAAAACCAGAATAACTGGGACACAAATGTAAATAAACTAGGGACACAGATGGAATTGACGGAAAAGAACAGAAATGCAATTTCTTTTAAAGAGAAGGGGCAAAACCAGAATTTCATGAAAAATCTAGGTTTGTAGGAAAAACCAGGAAACCCGATGGAGAAGAGAAGCCGAAGGAGAAGGGAAAAAGGGAGAGGAGAAGAGAAGAGAGGAAACGAGGGGGGACGATGCAGGAGGAACCCAGATCTGGGTATCCTTCCTCAGAGCCGACCGACAACGTAGAGGAAGAACGCCGAATGAGGAAGATGGAAAGAGAAGAATAGGAGCACGAGAGAAAGAGAGATGGAGACGGGAGCAATTTTGGAAGCTGGGTGCAAGAGTGAGAGAGAAGTTTGGGAGAGAAGGTTGGGATGGAAGGTTGACAGAGAGAAAGAAGGGATCGGTTTCCTTCTTCCAAGTCTTCTCTTTTGCTATGGTTTTTTCTGCGAAGTTTCTACTGTGGTCTTGTAGTGAAGCCATCGGGGAAGAAACATATGACCAAAGAGAGAATAGGAAAGAAAATGCGTGATAGTGGAGAGATAGTGGTGTTAGGGAGATGGAAGTGGAAACGAGGGCGAGGCTGAGGCTGAGAAATTTAGGGAGAGTGAAGGAAAGAAGGACAAGAGAGAGTTGTGCGTGGGAGAGAGTAGAAGGAAAGGGAATTGGGGAGATGAAGAAGAGGTAAGGAGAAAGATGAGAAGAGAGAATAGAGAATAGAGGAGAGAAGGGGGGGAATAGAGAAGGAGAAGAGAAAGATGAGAAGGGAGTTGGGTACGGTGATGAAGAAGAGGGTGGTGTGTAGAGATGGGAAGAAGAGGAGAATGGGAAGAGGGGGAGAGGAAGAGGAATAGGAATAGGAATAGGAAGTGAGAAAGATAGGAAAGTAAAGTGGGTACATGAGAATGAGGAAGGGGAAAAATTTGGAAATGTGGGAGAGAAAGAAAGGAAAGAGAAGTAATGAGGAAGGAAAAAAAAAAAAGGAAGGAAAGAAGGAAAAAGAAAAGGAAGGAAAAAAGAAGGAAAAAGAAAAGGGAGGAAAAAAGGAAAAAGAAAAGAAAGGAAAAGTGGGGAAGGGATTTTCTTTTTGTCCATGATTCCAAATTTAGCTTCAATGTCTTCTAGGAAACTATCACATCCATCTTCATGGGTGATTTGGCCTATCCATTGCCCTTTAAGATAATCTGTACCGTTAACTTTTGATCGTAGCCATCAACGCCTCTTTTGGTTAATCTGCAAAAGAAAAAAACTAAATCAGAGTCATCTAAACCATACATTAGTCATTTAATGAGCTCTAATGATCATCTGACTATTGATTTTGAAAAATTAAGGTTTGGATGGTCAATTAGAGTTAAATTCAAAATCAAGCTAAGTTTTGTAAACTTGAACAGTTAGATTACCTAATTGAATGCTAAATTAGGGGTATTTTGACCAAAATTAACACTTGCGTTTATAGAGATATGAAAAATCTGGAACAAACGTGGATTTTGACAATTAAACTTCATCTCTGATATGGTCTTTTGGATAATACAAATAGTACACAAATGTAACTAACAAAAATTGAATTATATTTGGATGAATTTGGATGTCATCCTAACCAATAGTTTCTTTCTTTCTTTTTGGAATCTGATAGATCTATATTGATACCAGGATTCAATATGGTAGTCAAACATGTTTACCTTAATGACCTTTCTCTTTTTGCTATTTTTATTTTTTTATCTGCTTCTTGCATGTTGGTACTCTTTAGTATTCCAGAAAATGGATTTGATTCATAAACTGAGCAATAGTTTTGGCTAATTGCTCTCAATCTTGAAGTTAGTTCACCTTCCTTCTTTGACCTAGATGTTGAAATAACACCTAAAATTGTGTTAACCAGGTAAGAACAGAAACAATTGATCTTTGTCGGGTCTCAACTTTGTGTATATGTAAGCACATTGCGGACAAGCAATCCAGGAAATAGAGAAGGAAAAGCGTGACAAGAATTCTAGACTTTTGATGTTAGAAGGTGCAAAATTAATAGGTGCCGAAATAATACAAATGATTATGTTTTTGCTATACTACGGGCCCAACTTTGTTGTTGGGTATTCATAATACTAATGCATCAATAATGTTGAATGTTGACCAAATCTTGTCATATATGTACAAGCACTATATAAAGTCTATGTACTCCACGTCACAAATGATATGGGCAGTTTAGTTTCATGGGCAGCTTATACGGCTTCTCAACATATTTCGATAATATTTTTACACTCTCTGCTACATTTTCACGGCTGTGACTTCCACACGTACATGTGCCGAAGAAAACACAGTTTCAAACCAAGAACTGGTCATAAAAACCTTGAGAATTTTATGGATTTCTAATTTCAAAGGAGCCGGATTCTGCTAGATTTATTGATTCTAATGGATTTGTTTGCGCCATCTATTATGTGTGCATTGCAATTTGCACTTTTCCCATAAATTTTTTTCTCCAGCTCTCACTTACACATCAAAAAATTTCTACAATATTAATATATGTTCCAAATGCCCAAACTGACATTCATGGTAGTTTTTACATTCTAAACTTGCCAAAAAAGGAAAAAAAAAAAAAAACAGCATCACTTAATTTATGTGAAAATTTTTACTAGTCTTACTTACTAACTTCTAAATGTCGTATCATTTCACGTGCAGAATACTTCTATCATGTATAAGAATTTACTGATGACAGACTGTATGTAAAATGGCCCACCCTATCTTTTATTGTAAAAATTTCTATAACACTGTGTTTGTTTCCTATTCTCTTATTTTAGTGCAAACACAATATATGAGGACAAAACTATATTTTGAACAGACTTTAAAGGCTTGGATATTAACACTTCTCAACATAACTAATTTGCTTATAAAATTTCACTCTTTCTTGGTGCCTTTTTTTTTTTTTTTTGTAGGATACTTCTTCATTACGGTAGTTAGTCACTCACTCCTTCAGGGCTTCTTTTCTGAATCTTGCTTATTAACACAAAAAGAAAATGGAACGTGACCAAATTGATTATAACCAGTCATCTAATATTTTTAATGACAACTAAAGACTTGTATGCCACCCTCAAAAGCCTGTTCTTTTTCAATTCCTTAAAGAAGCTTATGAGATTTTCTTCCTGGAAATGGTAGAAATGCTCTGCGCCTATCACTTCATCAATCTAAATGTCATTCTTAGTCTAAAGCTCAACCTCAATCTGAATTTGAAATTAGGAACCTATACCAATAGAACAAAATAGAGAGATGTTGTACTGCTATATTGTACTTATTCATGTGGGTAACATGTTTGTCATGAATCTTTTTGTCTAAAAGTTGCATGGTAGATTTGTATTGCGGTTCTGTTCTAATGTAATGATATTTATTGATTATCATAGTTATTGTTTCCTTATAAGTAAACATAATTATTCTATTTGCTCTTGCAGTTCTGATTATAAATTAGTGGTCAATACTGTTTATTTAATATGCAACATAGTTCCAAATTAGCAAACAATATTTGCTCATTATTGGATCACATGTCTTTGTTCTTCAAAATATTAATACAAAACATTTGAAAGATTCTTCATCTACTGAGTTTGTCATCCAGTGACAATCATAATGAACCATATTTCAAGATATTATTACAAATACTAAGAAATGTTGCTGATTAGAGGGCTTGGTAAAGAGATAGTGACAACCAGAATAGAAAACTCTATTTCTTGTAAAATTAGAAACAAAGATATGCAGATCTTAAAGAAAGAGACCACCATGCTAGAAAGAAATATGAGTATACTAAAGGATGTGGTAGGAAGAAGGAAATTTCTATAGGAGAATGAAAAACTTATGACCAAAAGTAGTGCTACTTCCCAAGCTATCGCCAAACCTCTTAGTACATGTAAAGGGCAAATTTCTTTATTTACAGGCTATAAGATATGAGATTCTTTGCATATTGTAATTGGCAACTATACTCACAGCTGTGCTACTACAATTGATATAAAGAGGCAAGCCATTGAATTTGAAGTTAAAGCTAACAAAAATTATATGCATTATAATTGTAAATGATTTAAAGGGGAGCCACCGATGTTTTGCTACCAGAAAGTGTGAATTCTTCCTCATATCAATGAAATGCCAAAAGATTTGTATTGTCTATATAATGGTAGTGGGAAAGAGTTCTAATTTTTGTTGGCTTATTCAAGGTTATAATAATATTTTTGTATCCACATTGATGGAAGTGAGCCTGGATAACAATATGAATGGTTCGAATAAGGGATCGTATACATTCAAAATTCATGGTCAATTATATCATTATGTTCCATTGATAAAGCCAATAAGAGATGGGGCAAATTGTTTACAGCTATATTTTTACGATACTGAGCTTGAAGTTGAGAATTGTCCATGCCGTATACCTTAGCCTGGAAATGAGACATCTAGAAAGCTTTTATGGATTGTAACCCATATTGCCAATTCTTAAGAAGTTTGAGAGATTAGTCTTCTTTAGAAGAATGTATTATTGCTATCAGAGAAGACATGCATTTAGGATTAACAAATATATAATGCACCAACAGAATTGCAAGTTGTGGCCATGTGGGTTGAAGGACAGGAGAAAGATAGCCACTACTCAAGGAATGTTATCATACAGTTGCATCATGATCGAATGTACAAAGTTCGATCACATTATGACTATTATGATCCACTACAATACCCTTTGCTATTTCCTTGAGAGGCAACCTGCTGCCATGCATGTATAAAAAGATCAAAATGTGCTAATCATCTTCTACTCAAAATGAAAATGAATTTGAATAGATGTTACAATTTGAAGAAGATAAGAAATTCTTTCCTTTAACATACAACATCTTCACTTTTTCTCTAAAACAAAGGAAAAAGTTCTCACGCATGTGAATTTCTTGTAGCAAATATTACAAGAAAATATAGTATAAAAGATGTCTCCTATCGTAAATGTTATGCATTCATGTTCCAAATTCAAGATACAATGAAGTGGAGTAGTGTGATTAAAAGGAGCCAATTATTCGGACAACTTGTTATATATGTATGTGAAAATTGAAACATCTCAAACTAATTTGAGTACTTGAATATTTAGAGGAAACTTAAAGATCTAAAGAAGTAACCTTTTTAGAAAAACATTTTTAGACATATAACAACTCACATTCACATTAATGAGTTATAAAAAAGAGGATTATCTAATACATTTCTTACTTATTAATAAGTGTCTAATTTTCCATAAAAGCCACTCTATTAGTTATCCATGTGTTACAACTTATATAGGTAAAATAGGATTTTTTACCAAAATTTGTAACATATTTATTTTTAACATAATGACTCAAAATTTTGATAATTTGTAGGTCCAGAGGATAATCAAAGGTAACTATGTAATTAATCGTATTTTTTAAATTTTAATTAAAGTTTTTAACTTTTTATAGGAAGCGAGATGGTGATCCAACAACTATGATAGATTAAAAAGAAAATGGAAGATCAAGATAAAAAAGATTGAGCCAAAGCCTAACAGTCATCAATTCAAAGTGAGATCAAAGGTTAAGATCATCTTTAGTATAAGCAATGGATGTAATTAGAAGAGCTAAAGGTACTTGCAGTGGTTCCATACACAAGTGTTAAGTATTCAATTTTGGTCAAAATACCGCTAATTTAGCATTCAATTAGATCATCTAACCGTTCAAATTTGCAAAACTTAGCTTGATTTTGAATTCAGCTCCAATTAACCATCCAAACCTTAATTTTTCAAAATCAATGGTCAGATGATCATTAGAGCTCATTAAATGACTAATGTACGGTTCAGATGATTCTAATTTAGTCTTTTCTTTTGCAAATCAACCAAAAGACGCATGGACGCCTGCGATTAAAAGTTAACGGTGCAAATCATTCTAAAGAGGATTGGATGGGTCAGATCACCCATGTGGAGAAGGCAACTTGCAATTTTAGAGGAGTTTCCAAAGAAAAAGAGGGGGACCCAAATTAGCAAAGAATAAGAAGAAAGAGACATGCAAACCCAACTCACATTCCACTTCCACTCTCTTTCCTCATTCTCTCTATTTCCTCTTTATACCACCTCTCTCTCACACGTCTCATTTTCTCCCTCTCTTTCCTTTCCCATCCCCATTTCACGCACACCTCTTCCCTCCACTCTCTTTCCCTCCTTATTCCTCTCTTACCTTTCCCATCCTCACATCACATCACGCACAACCCCATCCCCCACTTCTCTTTCCCTCCTTATTCTTTTCTTTTTCCTTCCTTATTCTTTCTTTCCTTTCCCACTCCCTCCCGTCCTATTACTTCCTCTCCTTTCCACCTTCATCTTGGCAATCTCTTATTCTCTCTCACATCTTTCTCCCTTCTCCTCTCCCCCTCCTTCTCCTTCTCCTTCTCCTTCTCCTTCTTTCTCTATATTCTCTCTTCTCTTCTCCTATCTCTCACCAGCCCTCTCCCTCTTCTCACTTCTCTTCCTCTCCTCTCCATGCTCTCTGCCTTCTCTCCCACGTTCTCTCATTCCCCATATGCCTCCTCTTTCCTCGTCACTTCTCTCTTTTGCAACTTCCCTATTTGCACCATCTCCTTGGTCTTACACTACCTGGCTTGCTCCATAGCCCGGCTAGATTTCTCCTTCTCTCCACACCCAAAACCAGACCTCTGCTCTTCCATCACGATCAGTCCGCTTTGACTAGTCCACTCCCCTCTCTCCACCATTCTTTCTTCCTCCCTTCTATCTTACTCCAATTTGTTCCCACTTCCTAGCCGGCTAGCCCCATCATCGGCCCAGCACCGGTTTTCTCTCTCTTCCTCTATTCTCTATCCATCTCTAGCGTTCTTGGTCATCGGACAACCCAGGAGCGGAAACCCAAGTCGGGTTTCCAATTTTCTCCCGTGCCTCCTCTCTTCCCTCTCCTTCTTCCTCCTCTCTTCCCTCTTTTCCCTCTTCTTCATCCTCCGGAATCTCTCTTCTTCGTCTGGTTTTTTCTTAAAAACCAGATTTTTTATTAAAATTCTGGTTTTGCCCTTCTCTTTTAAATGAAATCTCATTCCTGTCCTTTTAGTTTAATTCCATCTGTGTCCTCTTTTTAATTTCATCTGTGTCCCATTTTATTCCGGTTTTGTTTTATCTACATTTTTCTTATCCAGGAACTGCCTAATCTCTACCAGATCAATTAAGGCCTAACCCATCAACGGGTTAGCCTTAATCAAACAAAAATCTTTAATTTCTCCTTCGTTTATTATCGGATTTCAAATTCATTTTACATTTTCATTCTTAGGACATCTTTACACATAATCAACACCTCTGATCTTCTATCTAAAATCCAAAAATCAATCTGAGCCGTTCAAATCTTGAAATTACAAATTAGCCCAGATCTTGACCATTTTAAAGAATCTGACAAATCCGACTGGTGGATTTATAATCAAGGATGTGCTGAAGACATATATGAGGGCTGATCATCTCTCAGGATATCAGATTTGAAGATTTTAATAGTGATTGATCTAGGGAAGTAGTTTTTTTGTTATTTGATTTTGTTTGTTTTCTTTAGGAACTGAAAATTTTGTAATTTTGTTGGATATGAGCTTTGATTATCATTTCAATAATTTCAGTATTTTTGAGTAATTTATTTTTAATTTTAGATAATTAAATTTTATTGAAATTCTTACTTTTTAAATCAATTCCTCATGGGATCAACCCGAACTTGCATAAGCCACACTACAATAGCCCGTGCACTTGCAGTTAAAACATCAACAACAAGCAATGCAAAGTTCATCACCTTTCCATAGGTTTCACTTAAGCTACTTAGCCATACTCAAGCCGTGAACAAGGTGACAAGCTAAGGAGCCAAGCCAACCACCAAATCTAAGGAATTGAGCCATCAAGCTGAGCCAAGAAAGCCATCTAAGCTAACCTTGAAGCCAAGCTAAATGGAAGGTTATAATTAGAGGAGAATCCAAAGAACTATTCTTGGGATTTATGGAAATATTTTAAAGATAACTTAGAAAAATTCAACTAGGATAAGGTAGCATGTGAACCAATAGGAAGAAACCCTTTTATTTTATTTTTATGTTTTTCCCACTTTTTTCGCAATTTCCACCTCACCACTAAGATGTACCACAAATTTCACTTTTCATTCAAGAATCCTACCTTTCTAAGACTCTCTCATTTTCCTAAACTACCATCCAAACTATACAGGCAATCCACACTGTCAGGAAACCTCCTAGCCAATCATTTTTCTCCATCTCACTTCTCTTTCTTATCTTTTCCTACCCATCTCTTTCCTCCCACCTTCTTTCCTCTCTCTTACCTCATCTCATCCAACCCACTTTCCTTATTAAAAGGGCCTCAATGATTTTTGAAGGAGGACATGCCTCTCCAAAAGAAAAAATGGCATCTCCCTACATTAAGACAACCAAAAAAGGTAGCCATCATTTCCTTTTTGTTAAAAACCCTAGGCAGCCCTCTATATCTAATCCTAGCCATCCAATCCTATTCATATTTCATCCCCACCCCACCTTAACCTTAGGACACCCTGAAAACTTAGGAAATAAAGTATAAAAATCCCAAAAAGAATTCAAACAAGAAACACTTTTGTAAGAAGAAAAAAATGCCTCCTTCAAAGTGAGGAGGCATCCTCTTCCTCTACATCTTCTATTACCTTTTTGCCTTGAATTTTTCTCCTTTGGGTGGCTGCTATCTTCTCCAAGGGGGGCCACTCATTCCCAAGTGTGATCCACTCCTAGGCATTGTCCTTTAAGTCTACCTTCAAAGGTTAGTTGGTTCCTTTTGATCTCTTTCTTTCCTCGCTTGTTTTTAACTTTCATTGTTGCTTAGTTAATGTTTTTCCATTCCCTTAGCTTCTCTTGCTTGTTAATTCAAGATCCAAAGTTTTTTTTCCATTGAAGTGACAACCAAGGGAAAGCCACATTGAATATATCCTTTTATTTGTTTTTCATTGCCTTCAGATTTCCTTTAGTTTCATTAAAATCCTTTTTTGCTTTCCTTTGTGTTCCTTAAGTTTGCCTTTACTTCCTTATAGATTTTTTCTTGATTCTAAGCTTTATTATTCATTATTGATGTTAGATCATTGAAAAAGATTTATCTTGAAGTTTTAGGTTGATTAAGATCAAATAGGATTCATTATATTAGAACTAAAGTTTCAAATTTGGATTACATGTATTTTGAGTTTTATGTTGATTGATTTTAATGAATTTCAATGAAGTTTATTGGAGTTTTCAATTTATACTTATGCCCAACAGTTAATAGTCTATATTCTTGAATGTTTACTTGCATTATAATTGCTTAATTCCATGGTTTTCATGTTCCATTAAGTGAATAATCAAAATAGTATGCTGGTAGAATTTTTCTTTATGATTTGTTGTGTAAAATTTCTAGGATGATATGCTTTATGTTCACTTAATTTTTTCAAGAGCTCAAGTAGATTATTAGATTTCTTCTTTAATGCTTGAGTTAGATTACATGTTCCAGGTTTTCAAAGTAGTTAATTAGATGCATTCCTACCTAAAGAATCATGTATACCCTTGCATGGTCATATGCATGATAATTGGGTAGTTATCTTTCTTTGCTTGATTAGTAATTGCTTTAATTAGTTTGATAGTTTAGTTTAGATGTCATTACTTAACTATTTTGCATCTAAGGTAGTTCTAATTCGTAGTTGGGAAAGTATTGATTTTGTCATAGTTTATAAATTTTATGTTTAGAAAGTTAAAGTTATGAATTTGTTGTTTAGTTTTCTTAGAATTGCATAATTTAAGAATGTTGTTAAAATTCATTTTAGTAAGTTTTCAATTTAGAAAAGTTTGTTTTTAGGAAAGTTGTTAATTTTAGCATGTTTACATCTTTCATGTCTTGCATTTGTTTTTAGTTTCCATCATTATTTTAAGTTTAAAATCTCATGATCATTGGCTAGGTTAGATAATTTAAGTAGGGACCACTAGTTCACACTATTCAATTCCTTGTGGGATCGACCTCCTCGCGTGAGTTACTACAACCGATTCGTCTGCTTCCGAGTTTAAGCTTAAAATCACAACACTTATTATGCAAAAAGAAGATAAAATATTGTGCAGAAGAATGACAACATTGTATATGATGAAATTTGTAATCAAATTGAAGACTCCCTATTGTTTGATCGGGTTGTCAAACACATGATACATGGTCATTGTGGAAATCTAAACCATTCTCTCCTTGCATGAAAAATGGCAAATGCACATTTCACTATTTGTGTGATTATGAAGAAACAACTTTGCAAAGCTATGATGTTTATCCTTCTTATCGGAGAAGATGCAATGGTAAACAAATATATTTGAGAAATTGCTAGTTTCATAACCACTGGGTTCATCATCATCTTCATCAAAGCCTTATCTTGAATAGGGGTCAGGTACATGAATCTTGTTCCTCAATTCCCCTATATCAAGGGTTATGGCCTCATTTAGTTCAAATTTTTTTAATTCTTTTCTCATCACTTCTATCTATGTCTTGTTGAGCCTTCTCGTTGACTTTTTAGAGCCTTCAATTTGGTTTGACTAACTCCTTCTAACTAGTGCATTTTTCGATCTCTGTTGAACATGTCCAAATAATCTAAGTCTATCATTCCTTATCTTGTTACCTATTGGTGATACACCTAAGTTTTCTCTAATTTTATCGTTTCTAATTCTATTCTTTCTTGTCTTGCCTCTCATTTATCTCAACATCCTTATTTCTACTATGCTAATACTATATACATGTTGTTCCTTAACTAACTAACACTTTGATTCATAAAGCAAGGCTGGTCTTATAGCTATTCTATAGAATTTTCCTTTCAATTTGAGTGGCACCCATCAATCACACAAAACTGTAGAGGGACATTTCTATTTTTTCCAACTCATTTGGATTCTCAAGATAATATCCCTCTAAATCTCTCCACTCTCATGATTTATCAATCCTAAGTATCAAAAGTGGTCTTTTTTGGGGCCTTCTTGATTATCAATATTCACCAATGCTTTGCTTCCACTCTTCTCCTTGCTAAAATTGAATTCCATATAGCCTGTCTTAGTTCGGGCAAATTTAATTCCTTTAAACTCTATAGCATCTCTTCACAACTCTAGCTTTGTGTTTATGCCTCCCTTGTTTTATCAATCAAAACTACACTTTAATGATAATCTCAACTGTTTATCTTAGTTATTTTGCATTAGATGAGGTATGATCATGCTTTATTTAAGTTCTAAAATCAAATATAAGAAAAATTAATGGTATTGAAAATAGCTAAAAAACTGTTCAGAGCGCTTAAAATTTGTAATTTTTGAGACATTGCTCATATATAGCAAGATGCTTAAGATGAATAGTTTGATTATTCAAAAAAGTGAACCACATGAGGTTTTACTATAAAACCCCAAAGATGGTGTGTAAGAATATCAATTCCATGTCTTGATCTCTTTTTTGTTTATCCTTGTTAAAAAGGGAATCACATTCACATGTATGGAATTTGTTTTCCCTGGTAGTTCTAGAATTGTGCCCCAAGAGGCTTTTCAGCATATCAAGGTTTATAACGCAGCCACTGAGGTAGGCGTGATAATACAACTCAAATGATAGAGATTGCCTAACCATAATAGACAAAATGTTTTCTATTACCAATGGGAGAGTTTTCACTAACCAACACAGAGGATTAAGATTACGCCATAAAACTAAGACTTGGGCATAAATTATAAAAGGGCAGTCTCGGTGCACGAAGCTTCTGCGTATGCAGAGTGCGGGGGAGGGGCAGACTACAAGGATTAATAGTAAGCAATCTTACGTTGCATTTTTCAAGAGATTTCTTTTACGTCTTGAACCTGTGACTTCAAAGTCACGCGACAACAACTCTACCATTGTGTCAAAGCTCCCCTTCAGTTTGCTTAGCCAAAATTAAAAAGATGGGCATCCTTATTTGTTACGAAACATCCAGAACATACACTATTGTAACGCGTGGACCATACTTAATTATTTCTTTGAAGGTGACGAAACATAATATTTGTGCCAGAAAACATTTTAATTTTAGTCTTAGAAAAAACAATTACCCTTCAGCATCGCATGTATGACTGTACTCTCTGAATTTAGCGCAGGCTGCAGCATAATAAGTGACGATTGATTTTTATGCGTAAACGTTACTATATATGCAAAATAAAGGCCTGTTTGGTTGGCTGGTAAAGATGTTTTATGACTTTCAATTCAATTATGTCAATGACGTGAAAATCTTTCATGCGTTAACATTGTAGACATAAAATATAAAAGATATATTTGTTTCAATTCATCATCCTCTTGTCTTTGGCCCAACGGCGCAAGGAGTATCTCACTTGTGTGACCAAAGTCCGAGAATGTATATAGGTGTGTCTCTTTAGCCATTTGATATTTCAGTAATTATAAATACACATTCCATTTTCCAGACTCATCCAATTAACACTGTTTTAAGACTGTCGTCACACAAGTTAGAGAAATTATATGAACAAGTCTGACCAACCAAAAAAAGGGACCTACCATATAAAACTGGGGCTTTGTAGGGTAACTCTTGCATCTTTTCCAAGTAGGCAAAATGCCCACTTCCTTTTGAACAGGCTAAATGGAAAGGCCACTTGACCGAATTGAAAAGCTACTATGAGAACATAACCTTATCTAGACTGTCCGATTTAAGCCATCCCAAGCATAGTTACAACATTTCGATTCAGGAATAAACCGGCAAGCAAAATATACCTAAAATTCAGAAAATATTTATGAAACATTTGGGAGAACCTGTTTTATAGATATGAGTTTAAGTTTTTCATTTGAAATTTTAATTTTAATTATAAATTATACTTTAGAAATGGACAAATTATTCGGGAAATTTGAGTTTTATTAGGTAAAATTTATGTTAATATCTCTAAATTTGTTTTGAATTTGAAAACTATAGAAACTTGTGATTCATTTACATAAAAGTTGGGTATCAAAAAGTCAGAACTTTTTCAAACAAATTTCAATTATTTAGAGAATTTTATGACTGTGATACCATGTATGCTATAGGTATTCAAAAACTGATAAAGAGATGGCTAGTAGATTGCTTGAGCACACTATGAGTGCGGTCCAGCAATCACATATTATGGATCTCATTCCTCCAAGTTTAGTTTTCTTATACATAAAATAAAATCATATGTTATGGATTATTTTAGCTTCTAAGAAAGCATGTGTTATTTATGAAGTTTTAAACACACTTCGACAAATGCCTTTTAGATGTTAGAATCATAGAAATCACATGCTTTTCAATTTGTAAGGCATCCAAATATGAAACAATGGCATGGATAGGATAGATCATTCAAAGTTAGGCTCTAGATAATTGTAATTGCTAAACCGCACCTATTTTTTGCACACAATTTAGCATTCCTCATATCTTGAAGTTGGAGAAAACTTTGGAAAATGTTCTCTAAATGCAGAAAAAGGATGTTGGAAAAGGATGCTACTTTGGACCATCAGATCCATTCACCATGTTCTACCTGCCCTAGATTGGCTTTCTACTTGCCTTCATAACTATTGGATGATTTTTTAAATGATATTTGTCGATTATTTTAACTAAAATAGCTAGTAGCTAGAGCCCTATGGACATGATATTTTTGGTATAGACCCAAAATAGGAAACCCAAATACAATGAATGGTTCATATCACCCAAATTTGGGGCATGTCTAATTTCCGAGCATTTGCTTAGAAGAACCCGAAAACTGTTTTCTTGAACTAAGAAATAGCATAAATTCTAAGACAAAACTTTCATGTGGCAGTCTTTCATTTGATAAATTGCTTGATAGAGGTAACTAGCTTGCTAGGGGAAGAAAGCAACCAGAGAAATGCTAAATAGATACTCTATATGAGAGTGTTTGCATACAGCTCTTTTTGGAACTCATATTTGCATGATTCAAATCATTCATGTGATTGCTCGAGCTCTGTATCTCTAATAATAAAAAAAGGCATACGAATTAAATAACTTTGGCGTCATCGTTGATTGTAAAAGTTCCTCACCCATCTATTGCTACGATAGAATCCTCCAATCAACATGCTTTTTAATCTATTAGGCATCCAGAGCTGTAGCAATTAGATAAATGACTTGGATCATTTTACGCTATACCAAAGTATTACCCACACGCTGTCACATGGATTGCTATTTAGCATTTCTCAAGCAACTATAGTCCACTTATTAAACTAAGAAAATAATCGTCCACGGGGTTAGTACTATAATTAGTGCCAAGCTCACTAGCAGCCGGTGCCATTTTGGTCCCATTCCAAACAGATATCCATTCTCATGGCACATTTCAAAGAAAATCTATGGTCAACATTTCATTAGTGGAACACTAAAGAAGGCTTCAACAGTTGAACGTTTTTGGTCGTTTGATCAAAGTATAACCAGTCTAAAGAATCAAGTTCTTGCTAACTATTAAATAGAATAATCGCATTCATCATATCTCGCTCAGTGTGTAAAGCATCTATTAGAAGGGGAATGATAGCACAGTACGGAGGGCCTTTTTGCACGACGGGCCTCACTTTTGGTTGATCAAACCGTCCGTCGTATGATATGTCTGCACGGACAACTATTGCTCCAAAAATATTGAAGGTTGGATGAGCCTGAAATCTTAAAAAATGTACATCTAATCACAGCTCCCGAAGATTGTTTAAAGCACGATTCATAATCAACAAGGGAGAGGCATATTTTGTGGACGTAAAATATCCGCATCGCCTTGATGCTTTATCAAACAAGATATTCAAAACCAGATAAGTCAGATGACAGGTCAGATCAACCGTAGGTGTGGCCCACTATATGCTGTCATTCATGGCAATTTTATTATTAAAATAAAATAAAAGATCAGAATGAAAAGGTAAAGGGCAGTCCTGGTGCACGAAGCTTTTGTGTATGCAGAGTTCGGTAAGGGGCAAATCGCAAGGTCAACAGTATGCAGCCTTACTTTGTATTTTACAAAAGACTCTTCCCACAACCTAAATCAGTGACCTCAAGATCACGCAAGGTCTAACTATAAATTAAAAGATAATGGCATCATAAACAAGAAAATCATTCTTCAAAACTCCACTTCTAGCCGGCGTCCAGTCACTATTTTTCTAACATCTAAAATAAACAAAATAAAGCGTTTGCCTCATTCGTCATAAAACTGCTAAACAGGAAATTCCTAGCAAAGAAAAGGTGGAAATCTAATCATATCCTTAAAAACTGCTTACAAACAAATATATTAATAGACCATACTTACTGTCATCATCACTGTTATCATTTTATTTACCTGGCACTACCCCCTGGATATTGTCCATGATTGTATCCATCTTACTGAAATCCATGAGCGGCTCTCCCTGATGCACAAATTAAGAGCTCAATCTTGGTACCATCTTGTTGATCGTAAAATACAAAGAAACTTGACTTACATTACTTGCTCAATCTTCGCTAGCTGCCTTGTTGAATCCCTAAAGAACAAGGTTACAACCTCTGTAAAGCTTGGGTTCTAGTTGTCTTGCAAGTCCTCTAGTCTGATCGAACAAGCAATCGAGGAATCCCTGCAACAACCTCGGATTTTCATACTTCTACCCAGGTAGAACTGTAGAAATTAGAGATGAAGATGCTAGATTAATGTCCTTTGATTATTCCGGCCATCCCAGACAAAGGCACAGAGTTGGATTCCATGGATTTCTTTTTCTTTTGCTTACGCGTTCTCCTTTTTCCTGATTGCGGGTTATGAACAACAACCACCACTCCGCTGAGGAAGGTGGTATTTGGTCATACTTTTGTTACATATTAGTCCTACATGCATGCTTCCACGCATCCTTAGAAGTTTGTCACTTTTCTTATCTTTCAAAATCTAAATATATTAAATGTCAAGGTTGATCTTAATTCTTCATTTCCAAGCTGGATGATTCATTTGTATCCTAAAACTAATAGTGCAATTAAGATTTGTTTTTAGAGAGTTGACAACTTTTAGTAGGAATTGCTGGGCTATACGATGGTAAAACGTGGAGGAATTTATTAAACCACGGAAGACATCCAATTGAAGATCACTTGGAACTTAAACGAAAATTATCTTAAAATTATACAGCCAGAAAATCGAGAATCGAGATGATTGTTACGTTTCTTAATAACGAACAAAAACTAACAGCATGCATCACGATTCTAAGGTGCATATGATTCTAGGGTTGAAAGAGAACCTGTTCTAAGAGGCACTGCTTCAAATAAGCAACCTGCTGATGGAGGTGAGAGTTTTCCATCCTTACAGGAAGGAAGAGAGAAGGCAGAAACAAACACGACGTGGGAGGAGAGCGCACACTTTCGGAGCTTCTTTATAAGAGGAATGGACAATTATATGGTATTGAAGGAACATATAAGGGAAATGGTGTATTTATAATGGAAGAAAGGGTTGCAGGTTAGGTAAATGAGGCCATGTGTTAGACACGCGTTTACGTCGAGATGTCTACCAGGAACAGAAACGGAAGATATTGTGGGCAAGCAGTGGATTTTCATGAGAAAACCAGATTTCTTATCCATTTTTATGGCTGGATAAATGCAGGCGAAATTCTGAAGTTCCCTTCAAGGAAACTGTGCATTCATGATTCAGGTGCCTTTTTCGTCCTACTAAAATCGCCCCCAAGTTTCACTTTCTTCAGGAACAAATGCCTTCCAGCATGCTGGATCAAGAATGCTTCTCCCATGTACCCTAGTTGGAAACACGCTCAAGTCACACGCACGCACATATATATAGACACACACGTTTATATAATGTGTTATATATAATGTGTTATGTATAGATATAGTCCCATATATTATAATATATGCTTGAGTGTTTGTCCAAATGATTGAGAATGATCATCTTCAATTTTATTGGCAACATCAAATTTAATAAGTGTTCTTTAATGTGGATCGATGAACCAATTCTTACTTAAAGACATCTCTAAGTTTATATGATTCAGAAATTCATTTCTTCTCATCTTTTAAATCTTCGTTATATAGGGTAATATCAAAAAGAATATAAGATGTTTCTGAAGATCATCTTATAAAAAAAGTTTATAAGATAGTTCCTAAAAATCATCTTATAATGTCACAAAGAATATAAGACACTTTTCAAAAACCATCATATAAACTTTTTTATAAGACAGTTTCTAACAACCATCTTATAATGTCACATTTTATAAGATGATTTTCAGAAATCATCTTTTTTATTTTTAATAAGACAATTATGTTTAAATCATCTTTCTTGTTTTTTTGCATCTTATAAAATCCCAATTTTAGTAGTGCACATACAAACATAGGAAGAGAACACTCTTGATTAGATGTTGGTTGGGCATAACCAGAGTATAATGATCTGTGGCATCAATGATCTTTACAGGCTGGCTTAGATTAGTTTTACAACATGATGTGGTCAATGACTCATTTTTATGATATAAGTTGGTTTGTGATTAATATAGGCATGACTTCCAGAATATCACGTAGACTTTATGAGAGTGTGGCCTTGTTAAGTGTTTAATTTTGTCCAAAAGGCCCCTAGTTTAGCATTTAATTAGACCATCTAGCACATCAATTTTATGCTTTTTAGATAAAGTATGAAATTTAGCTCAAATTGACCATCTAACTATAAATTGTCAAAATTAACAGTCAGATGATCATCAGAGCTAATCAAACACTTAGTGTATGGTTATATGACTCTAATCTAGTCTTATATTTTATAGATCAAACAGATCGTAGTTTGAACAATTAATCAATGGTGCAGATTATCCAAGGGGACATTGAACGAACCAGATCACTCACAAATCAAGCTTAGATGGTTTCCTAAATGACAAATAGTTCTAATAAGGAGAGGAGATCATGAATAAGATTTGGAAAAAAGAGGAAGTTTTCTAGTAGGAAACTAACTCCTGACGGATAAGGAAAGAGGGGGAGAAGAGAATTAGAAAAGGAAGGCTTTATAAAAGGGAAAGCGTGGGAGTCCATGAGGTTTTGGGGAATTAGTTTTGTTTTCCTTTTCTTGCCAATGTCTTAGTCATCATTTTTTTTTGCCATCATCCCAATCCCTCTTTCCACTCATGTAGTGCATTCCCAATCTTCTATCTCTATCTGTTTTGCCCATTGTTCTCTACTATCTAGTCCATCATTCCCAGCCTATCTCCTCTGTTCATCATCGTTTGCCCATGACCAGTACCCTCTACTCCACGCATCTTCTTCACTGCCCACTACTCTCACCCAATCTCTACTACTTGTCCCTCCTTCACTCCTTCCCAGTCACCATTTTTCTTTGTTCAGTTCCACCTGGATGAACCCATCAACCCCCATCTAAACCAGCCCGACACAGCGATCCCTCCACCTCACTCACCATTGCACTAGCCCCTATTCTCCACTCCGGCTTCACGCAGCCTAGGTCGCATCAGACTTCCCTGTTTCCCTTCTCTACATAGATCACCTGATTGCCCAGAAAGTCTTCATCTTCCACACACTAGCACCGGGCTCCCCTGTTTTCCAAGCTTCACCACCTCCTCCATCACTAAGACTAAAGTAGCCCAAATTAGTAGCACCACACAAGCTCCACAAACTCCTCCTGTCTTTGAACCCGGTTTCTCTATTCACTGGCAAGCACCAGTTGATGCCCAGTTCTCCATCGGCGTCTTCAACGGAGAAAACTAGACACGGGTTTTCCCACGGCTTCTTCTTTCCCCCACTTTTTCTCCTCCTCCTCTTCCCTTCTCCCCCTCCATCACTATCTTCTTCCTTTTGTCTCAGGTTCCCTCTGTATTTCTTTAAAACCAAAACTTCAAACAAATTTCAGAAATGCCCTTACCATAAAAATTAAAATCTCATTTGAATTCCCTATTTCATCCTTTAGTCTATTTTGTCTTTTTCTTTATCCATGTTTTTTGTTATCCAAGTTCTCCTTGTTCTCAATTAATTCCAGGAACAGTCTAATCCAAACCTTGTTTAATTAAAGCTTTACTTCATCAACGGTTCTACTTTAACAACCAAGATCTTTTTATTTCTTCAGCCGTTTCATATCATAATTTCAATTCCTCTTTAAATCTTCTAGGACACTTCCTAGCATGTTTATCATTCCCAATCTTCAATCTGAGCATCAAAAATCATATCTGAGCTGTTAAAACTCAAATTTCTTATCTAGAGCAGATCTTTGCAATTATTTAGAATCTGCCTAATCCCTCCGATGGATCATCAATCAGAAGCACTAAGAAGAGACTAATGAAGGCTGATTGATGTTTATGAAACCAGATGTAAAGAATTTGATGATAATCAAACTAGGGAAGTAGATTTTTCTTGTTTATTTAGTTAATTTTCTATCTTTTTGGATTGGACTTCTATAATTTTCATTGATTACACATATTTGAAGGCTGATTGCATTTTTGTTAATTTTTATTATTTAATTTTAAACAATTAAATTTTGTTTAAACTCCAAATTCTTAAAGCAAGTCCATGTGGGATCGATCTATACTTCCATACGTTATACTACAATAGCCCGTACACTTACAAAAAATGCAACAAATTCTTGGCTCCGGTGCGAGGGACCCACAATGGAGTTTTTATAAAATTTTAATTAAAAATCCAAAAAATTTTTAAAAAATATTAGGAATTGCATTGTTTTAGCATTTTTGGCATTTTTAGTTATATTTTTCCCTTTTCTTAGTGCATAATCATCCTGTTTCTTGAATTTGGTTTTTATTTTTACTTTTCTTTTTCAGGAAATAAGAAAGTGGAGGAAATTGGCAAGTGGATCTTCATCGAATAAATAAAAAATTCCCTACTTTCTTAAAATAAGATTTTCCTTTTTTTTTTTAGTGAATCTTATAGTAAGGCCCCTTTTTAATTTTTAATTTTAAAAGGGTTATATAATACAGGGCAAATGTGGAATAAAGTGGCCCACACTTGATCTTCATCAAAAACCCCATTGTAAGTATCCCTCACTACTTTTATTTCCTAGATTAGGGTTTGCTTTTAGAATATTCTTGCATTGTTTGGTAGAATAATTGCATATAGAAAGTATTTTTTATAATTGTTGCATTTTTAGGGTTTTGCAGTATGACCAACATTGTAAAATAGCTTAGATCTTTAAAATCTTAGGCCCACTTAGAGTTATAACTATTTTTTAATATTTATTAAAGGGCTCATGAGGAGAAACAAGGGGCATATGTATTTTCAAGAGTACATAATCAACCCTACAAAGGTAATAATAGCAAGCATACAACTATACAAATCATATCAAACCAAAGTTGACAAGATACAATTTTATCCTTTTATAATCCTTTGATAAGATATAATCTCATTAAGGAGGTTGTTGATGAGTTCTTTCTTTCTTGTAAGTTGGAATTGCATTAATCAAAGGAGAATATCAGAATAGATTGAGATTTACACAACTAACTTACATTAGGCCTAAAATGGCCAAACGAGAAAAAGACACATCAATATAGAGCAGAAAAATACAAGCAACTCTATGAGTTAATTCAGACAAGTCATATGAGTTATTTGACTTGGTAGCAAATCAAGTAATTTTTGAGTCAACTCGATGCATGATCCAATAAACTATTTGAACACATGACCTCTCAAACATCAACAGTCTGTCCTAACCAATTGATATATAACTTAGGTTATGCAATTAAAAAGAAAATTATATATATAATTATGAAAAAATTTATTTTAGATCTCCCTTGAGTTCTTTCAAATCATCTATAAGTGCCTTCGAGTTGACTCAACTCGCTTGATTTTTACATTGAGTCAAGTTTTTGAGTTTTTAAACTATACTCTAGCTGCTCAGCCATAGGAGAAGCACTAAGCTACCAGCCAAGACACACTGGGCATACAACCTTACCAATAGAATAAAAATTGAACTGAAAGATAGAGCAGCAAAGCCCCCATGGTAAGATGAAGCAGCTTAGCAACTTATATCTGGAAGCATTTGCTAAGTGGTTCATATATATATATTGCTGTATTGATGGGTAAGTTATTTTGCCTTAATGCTTGTTTAATGATCCATACCATTTCTACAGATGAATCATGCATCAAAACGAGTTCAAATTTTTAAGCCTCTACTTTCACTTTAAATATATATATGTATGTATGTATGTATGTATGTATATGTAGTCAAAAAATAAAAGCCGTTAGCCCCCACAAAATAAAGGCTTAGAATCACATGATGACAAAGTAGCAAGGCATCATAAATCCATTGTTTCAATCAATGGACAAGTGAGACCACAAGTGTTCCTAGCTGCTCAAATTTTCGCGTGGATAAGAAGGTCATCCATTAGCATGCATCCTGAATTGCAATTCACTTTAACCCATGTGCAACATAAACGGAATCGATCACAACCAAATATTCAACATTGAAAATCTTTAACAACTTCAGCAGCTAAAATAACAACTTAATAACAACTTCACTAAACACATTGGAAAACTAAACTCTCTTATGCTTGAACATGAACTGCAGTCATCTGAAAATGAAGAAACTACTATCCCTGTCATGTTGTCCTCGTTTTTATGGTCTTTTCCTTGTCTCGATCACCACCATTGTTTCTGGCTCATTACTTGGGGGCATTGCAGTTTCGATGGGTCCAGTTTGTCTAGCCATCTGAAACGTCAAAACAGAATCAGAAAACTTAAGGACGGAGATTTCACTTACGAACATAGATAGTTGAGATATCACTGCAAAGAGAGGGTCTATATATATTGGATTGAATCATAGAACAGACCTGAAAGTATGCCTCAAGCTTCTTCTTCAAAATGGCATACTCATTCTTCACCTTCTGGAATGTCCTCAAGCATCTGCATCCCAAACATAGATTTAGAAATATGGGAATCTTCATGTTCTTGGAAAACATCCAGGACATACACTAAGCGCCAGACGTATACACTCCAATGTACGGGCCCACCACCTTCTTGGGTTTATTCCTTCTTTGGTGGGGAACCCACATACGACTTTGGAGGTGATGAAAACATGCGATGTGTTATCATTTATGGGCAGACATTTGAAACGTTAAAGTTCATACCCTTCAGCATTTCCGACCTGGCAATATTCTCTGAACAGCGAGCACTCGTTTTTCAACCTCTGAGCTCCAATGCTGTAGTGAAGACAAACTCGTGCATTAAATTGGGCCCCTCTTCTTAAATAACAATACAATTTTGCTTTTCTCTTTAATCATTAAATCGGCAAGAGGTGATGGTCCTTGTAGATGAAGACCACATTCAGAAGCTCTCTAGGAGAAACATAAACATAAAGATATCAACAAGACCACAGTTACAATTTTTTTCATCATTATCCACCTGGAACTACTCCCCTTGAAGGAGTGCATGTATGAATCTAGCTTGTTGAAATCCAAAGGCCGCTTCTGCCTGCATGCAGAAATTAAGAACTCAATCTTCTGTGCCACCATTTTATTTGTTTTACATACAAAAGAAACGAAATATATATAATTCAACTTACAATGCTTGCTCAGTGTTATTAACAAGTCTTGATGAATCTTTAAAGAACAAGTTCACGACTTCCTCGACAAAATTGGGGTTGGCATCATCCTGCAACTCCTCTAGTTGAACAAATTGCTCATCGAGGAATCCCTGCGACAATCCAAGATGTCTTGCTTAGATCATCCGTGAATGTGGAACTGGTAAAAACCGAAATTCTTAATGAAGATATAAGATCCCTAACCATTAACATAAAAATAAAAATAAATAAATAACAAAACAAAACTCCTTAATTTTGAGTGACTGACTGAGTAGAATCAAATGGAGATAGAAAGATGATGAGTAGAGTTGGGTTCTACAGATATGTTTTGGTCATGATTCTCATGAATGATGAGGAGGACTACCCTAGTAGCTAAGAAAGATCTTGCTTTTGCTTACATGAGTGGAGCCCTACATGCATGCATCTTTACTTACTTTAAAGTGGTTGACTTTTTTATCCATGAAAAATCAAAGGTACAGGTAGAATAGGACACTATTAAACCGAGATTTTCTATGTAACTCCCCAAGATTGATAAATTCTCGTCATCAGTGCTCCGCATGATAATGAGATGAATTCATGGAACCATGTGAATTTCCATGGATGACATCTTCATTGAAACCGTGAAGGGGCTTCTCGCTTCACAAAGAAATAAGCCTCAAATTGATGAAACTGTAAAGAGTCAACATGGTTTCTTCCCTAAAGATCAACGAAACAGAAGCTCTCTAGAGGAAGAAGAGAACCTGCTCAAAGAGGGAATGCTTCATGTTAGCAACCTGACGATGTAAGTAAGAGTTCTCCATCTTTGGCAGATAGGAAAGAAATGACAGTGGCTTCTTCTCTGTGAAAGAAAAAGGGGTGTGAAAGGAAGTGGTAGTGAAGAAAGATACAAAACAGTGTATATATAGTGCAGGAAAAGGAAGAGCAGGTTGGCTGGATGAGGCCAACAGAGTTACGTTGATGTTTCTCAGAAAACCAGAAAAGGAAGATATTGAGGGTAAGCAGTGGATTCTCTTCTGGGAACCTTGATTTGCTATCCATATTTAGGCCTTGAAGTAAATGCATGAGGGATTCTCAAACTTCATTTTCATGGAAACCCATTGATTATGAGGTTTTGTCATCCCACTCAAATCCCACCAGATTCTCACCTTGGAAAGTAAAGAGAAAGTATATTTTTATTTAGCGTTATGGGGGAGAGAGAGATCCAAAAGAGTAAACTGTTTTTAAATAGATATTTACTATTTAAAAGTGGACAAAGTATATGTTTTGTTCTTTTGAAGGCATAGCAAAAGTTTGTTACCTTTCTTAGTAAGCAAAGAATTACAAAGCAAGTCAATCCCATGCTTCATTCCACACACCCTTCTACATCTAATTCCGACCAAAGGGGAATTCAGCTACTCAAAGCTGCAACCAAGAGCATTCTAGGGGAGATGCCGGGGAATGCAGCAATTCAAAGCTGCAACCAAGAATATTCTAGGGGTGATGCTGGGGAAAACTAAAAACCAAGAGCACTTTAGGAAAAATGCCAAATTGTCTGCTGCTAATTATGCTAGACATTTCTCAGATAGGAGCTACTAGTTTGTGCTTTACTTAAATAAAGATATAATTTTTATTTGTTTTAAATAAGTAGGTGCCTGGGATTGCTAGTTTACAAACCATCAATATCAAGGTTTGCAAATAATGCCTTCTTTTTCATTGTTTCAACGCTTCGTGAAGGGAATGCTCTATTGATATATTAGCTAATAGGGCAGCAGATAAACAGAGTAGCCAAGTGTGACTCAACAATGTTTCGGTTTTTACCATTAAAAAATAAAACAATGTTCCCGTTTCCATATGTAAAGCTTTAACGGCGGACTCTAATGGAATACTAGCTAGTTCGTCGCTGTATTTCGGATCCATTATAAAGAGTACAAGCCTACTAGTGCAACCACGCAAACGAACCTCTCCTATGGATGGTTGAAAGTTCAAGCGGCTCAGTATTGTCTCAACATAAATAATAATAATAATAATATTATTATTATTATTAAATCTTGTTTGGTAGTCCTGTCTTGCGAAACTAGTCATGAAGTGCCAAAAGGAAATGAAAGAATTATTTATATCGAGTTTCTTCCAAATAAGCAAGATTATTGTTTCTATGTAGTTCAAGGCACCACTTCTTTGAGGCACGAGCTTATACCTTAATATACGAAACAACGATTTTAAAACATGCTTATCGCATCTTTTTTTATGACAATGCTTTGGTAAGTAATCTTCTAACAAGTTCTCTTATTCTGAAGCATTTATAAAGCGTGCAAAAATATATGCGAGAAGTTGTTTTTCTTAAGCTTCGAACTAAAGTGTACTTTTAATGTCCCCATATTTACTTCTCTGTGCTCTTCTGTGTGCCATATTTTACTAATTCATGACCTCCTGTATAGGGAATCATCGAAATGAGCAAGAACAACATTTACTTCAATTGAGACATTGGTTGGTCACTGGGAAAAAGGGTAAATTAATTTCAAAGATACTATAGAGTACATCTGAAGGAAATTCATGGCGCAATAGTAAAGTTGTCGTGGTGTGACCTAGAGGTTATGGGTTTTAGACGTGTAAACAGTCTCTTCCAAAAATGCAAGGTAAGACTGTATAGTTGACCCTACATAAATAGATGCTTCGTGCACTGGGCAAATGAGTTATCGACAACATTGGAACTATAGATGAATGG
Source organism: Warburgia ugandensis (assembly GCA_035236585.1). Lineage (NCBI taxonomy): Eukaryota > Viridiplantae > Streptophyta > Magnoliopsida > Canellales > Canellaceae > Warburgia > Warburgia ugandensis. The sequence goes on from CP141133.1 coordinate 18,217,689, forward strand.
TTAAGGTCTTTGTAGAAAACTGTCCCACTGCTTATTTCACTCTTGTTTGCCCTTAGGAGAACAGGTACCAACCTATGAAAAACGTACATGGTATTTGCTTTCAATTTATTTGTTGCTTCATTAAGGATATTACCCTAAAGTCTGAAAACCTTCACTCGAGGAATCCTTCAAAGTCAACCTTTTCTACCTACTTAATTTCCACACCCTTTCAGCCTACAAAACCATATGATGACGCCAATAGAAGTAGAGCCCGCATCATACTTCGATGTCATCGTACAGTACGCGCAATGAGGCCCCATCCCCTGGTAATCACGTTGCTCCCGCAAGACTTTCCTTGCATTGCCTCACAGGTATTGTGCTTCTCATGTTTCTCCAAACTGGCACCAGAAGAATAAATAAGTTGAGTCAGGCCCATAACATATGGCCATTTATAATCTAAACAGTTCATCTATTATCCCAGCACGAATTTGTAATCGAACTGTTGGATATGTAACGGGATATCTAACATTGAAATACAAATTGGCTTATATTAGCTTTTCTCTTTCTCAGAGAGGTGGGTGGATTTTGTTCAAGTTGAATTCTCAGTGAGAAAAGAATTGGAGGGCAGTTACCGAAAAGAAAAAGAGAAAACACCAACAATAGAGCATGAAAATAGAAGGTGGTTGGGTGGGAGTCGCTTTAGCTTTTACACGTAGACATAATAGAAGTGGTCCCTTGTCTCTCTCTCTCTCTCTCTCTCTCTCTCTCTCTCTCTCTCTCTCTCTCTCATTATGTGGGCAAACGAGGAGAAGGTTCAAAGGAAAAGAATAGTCCTTTATTCCATGCCACGAAGGAGTGACAGCAGCAGAGATTTTTCATGAGCTCTCCAGCTACCACCTCTAGAACCAGCTCCTTCACTCCCATGGGATTTCGCTAATGTTTGGTCACATCACTCTTTGCTAAAAGGAAAGGGAGCAAAAGGGCTGGTGGGTGGGATCGGAATATGTAAATGTTTGTACAGTAAACTTCTCACAGTTCTCGATTCTTCTTTTCTATCATTGTCGCATGCACAGCATGTTGATAAGAATCCCACCCTGGATTGATAAAATCGACCAGTAAAATTCAATAATAAGATGGAAATCTCATGAAAATGTTGAAACAGCTGATAGTCCGAGAAAATGCCTTTACAGTGCAGGAAGGGCTTCTCTCTGGCACTTAGTAGGTTAAGGGTTCAAGTTGCTCACGGGTGTGTCTATTCGACATTCAACAATAATAATAGTCCCTTGTTTCGATACGATTTTTATACAATGATGATGTTTTCTTCTTTATTTTGCATTTTTCTTTAATTGGCTTGTTCTATTAAGCTTCTTAGAAAGCTATGAAAATCCAGTAGGAAAAATGTCAAACGAGGAGTCTCATTACTTAATCAAAATCTAATAACCTTTGGCCATTGATCTCCATATTAGAACCTCTTCAAGATTATTTCAACAATTTCCGGAGACTAATTTCCCTTAGACATAAAAGGAAGTTGGTGAAATCCTAGTTCATTTGGTACATTAGGGATCCTCACAAGTTCAAATAATAATAAGAAAGGGGAAATTTTGACCTAAATCCCTAGCTTTTACAAAATTTTCATACTAGTTGTTTACAATTTCAAAATAGCAATCATTTTTTCTCTACCTTTTGATAAATTTTTGCTATAGACTCTAAAATATTTATACCAAATTTTTGTTGGCAAAAGTATCTCTAAGTGAATTCTATTTTAATTAGGGTTTTATTCCACAAAAATTAACACTTCTCACTATGAATCATGTAGTAAGAAAATGAATTTGAAAAAAAAAAAAAAATTCACCAGAAGAAGAAAATATTGGAGCAGAAGAAAAAAAAAATTAGGAAGCAATAATGATATCATGAGAAATTCATGGAAAGTTGTTTACAAAACGATAAAGAAATGTCTAACCAAACACATAAGTAACTGTTGGAAATGAGAATATTTAGCTGAGGTATCTAACTGATTTCTAGGGATTGTTTAGCTATATTTTATGAGTAAATTTAGGCTAGTTAACTTTGTAAATAAGAAAATTTAACTAAATGGTTATTTAGGCTACTCATCTTTGTAAATAAGAAAACTTAACTGTATGGTTATTTTGCTTCTTTTTTAATACCTTATAAAGATTATAAGTAGTGTACATCTATATCATAATAATACATCATTGTTTACTCAAGAAAAAAAGAAAAAAAAATAATTCTTTTCTAAATCCTTATTGTTCAGATGGTATTAGAGCAGGAATTAGATTTCTTGCTTTTCTTTTTTCTTAACCTTTATTGCTAAATACTATACTCTGCTTGTCCTATGTTTTAAAGACCCAAAAGAGAGTATTTTTTTTCTAGGTATTTCATGTCCCTTTGAATATAGCAGAATAGGAACCTTAACTAAAATCTTAGGTCCTGACGATGCCTAAAGCCCATGTTACACCTGCGACATGCTAGAAGATTCATGGCAAACTTGCCAACTGGAAGAGTAACAAACCTAGAGATCGATATGCTCGCGCAAGTGAGGCTTATACTAGTCCCTTCAGTTAAGAGCAGATGTATCATCTTCTAAAGCTATTGAAATGCAATCCAGAATTTGGTATTCCTAGCGTTTCTTTGGCTCATATAGGTAGCAACTCTAGTGCTTTCTCTTATCATTCTAGTCCTACACATTGAATCATTGATTAAGGTGCTTTTAATCACATGACATATCTGTCTCATATATTTCATTCTTATTTTTGGTGTTCTAGTGATAAAAAGTCAAAATTGCAGATGAAAAATTTTCCATCGTAGGAAAAGGTTCTATCAAAATTTCTAACAAAATCACCCTAAAATCTTTCCTTCATGTCCCTAAGCTTGCTTGCAATCTCTTATCTACAAATAAAAAAGAGGGGCAGCCCTGATGCACGAAGTTCCCACCTATGCGGGGTTTGGGGAAGGGGTGGACTACAATAGCCTAAAGTACACAGCCTTACCTTGCATTTTGCAAGAGGCTGTTTCCACGCCTTGAACTCATGACCTCAAGGTCACACAAAGACAACTTTTACCATTGCACCAAGGCTCCCCTTCTAATCTCTTATTTGTGAATCAACTCTCTAAATATTCCAATTGTTGTGCTATTTTTTTTATTCACACAATGTTTTTTAGGATTTGAGTACGAGGATGATGATTGGTGGTGCTAGAATGGTGGATGGTCTCTACTATTTTGATGACAACCTCTTATATAATAAACAAGCTCAAGGATTTAGTACTAGTGTTAGTTCTTTCTCTGTTCGAGAATAAATAATGATTTGGCATCTTAGACTACGACATCCTAATTTTTCTTATTTGAGATATATGTTTCCTTTTCTATTTAAAAATGTGGATTGTTCATCTTTTTAATGTGAAAGTTATCATTTATCAAAGAGTAATCACACTACTTATAGCTCAAAAATTTTTTACTTGATTCATAGTGATGTTTGGGGTCCTTAAAAAATTACCACATCTTATGGAAAAAAATGGTTTGTAACTTTCATAGATGATCACACTCGGCTATGTTGGGTATACTTGATGAATGATAAATCTAAAGTTGAAAATTTGTTCCAAATTTTTTCAATATGGTTGAAAGCCAATTTCAAACAAAAATAAAAATACTTCATTCCGACAATAGAACTGAGTATTTCAATCAAGTTTTGGGAAAAAAAAAAAAAAATTTAAGACAAAGGAATTCAACATTAATCTACTTGTAGTGATGCTCCTCAACAAAATAGTATTGCCGAGAGAAAAAATCGGCACTTGAAGTTGTATGTGCTATTATGTTCTCAATACATGTTCCAAAATATCTATGTGGAGATGCAATTTTGACAGCATCCTATTTGATAAATAGAATGCATACTCGTATTTTAAAATATATTACACCCTTAGAATATTTCAAAACTTTCTTCCCTGAATGTCGACTTTTCTCTGACTTACCCTTGAAAAGTTTTGGGTGCACTATGTTTTTATACATCCCTAGTAGGCTTTGTTCCAAACTTGATCTTAGGGCAGAAAAATGTGTGTTCATCAGCTATGCCCCCAATAAAAGGGGATATAAGTGTTATAATACTAAAACAAAAAAAAAACATTTGTAAGTATGGATGTATCATTTGCAGAAAGTCAGCCTTACTTTAGTCAAAATTGTCTTCAGGGGGAGAGAGAAAATAAGGAAGCTCAGTTTTAGGAAACAACCGTTCCTCTGCTTACTACCTTCTTTTCCGTACCTATTCTTGATCCTTCCACTTCTAATAGTCACAATAATGAAGAAAGAGGAAATACTAATCTACCATTGCCAAACTTAGATGACTCACAAACAGGGGGAGAAATATTAAGACAGGATCACCATAATCCTACTTCAAAAATCTATATTTACATTTGAAGCGGTGCTCATCAAAAAAATAAAGACATGCCCACAACTCTAGCATAAAACCAATCATTGTCTCCAAGCAATAATTCATCTACAACTTCATGTAACTCTAACCTTCTTTTGTCAAATTCCACTCCTATTATTTTTTATCTTGATGTACCCATCGCATTGAGAAAGGGAGTTTGAACCTATATAGAACATCCCATTACTAAATATGTATCTTACCATAAGCTTTCTAAGTCTCATAAAGCTTTTACCTCAAAAATCTCTTACATGTTTATCCCAAGAACCATCTAGGAAGCCTTAGATGACTTGGATTGGAAATTAGAAGTTTTGGAAGAGATGAATGCTCTTAAAAAATGGGATTTGAGTGATAGTTAGCTTACCAAGGGGGAAGAAAACAATGGGATGCAAATGGGTAGTTACAGTTAAGTGTAGAGCTGATGGAAGTATAGAAAGGTACAAGGTGCATTTAGTGGCAAAAGGTTTTATACAAACACACGGTATTAATTGCAAGGAGACTTTTGCTCCATTCACAAAGATTAATTCAATTCATGTTTTACTATCCTTAGTTGTTAGTCTTGACTAGCCCTTACATCAATTAGACGTAAAAAATGCATTCTGAAATGGGGATTTGGAAGAGGAAGTCTTTATGAGCCTACCACCCGGGTTTAGGAACATCTTGGTGAAAGAAAAGTGTGTAGACTAATAAAATCTTTGTACGGCCTCAAACAATCTCCCAAAGCATGGTTTGAGGGATTTGGGAAAGCTATAAAGGCCCACGGATATATACAAAGTTAGGCAAATCACACTATTTTTTATAAACACTCAACAGAAGGAAAGATTGTCATTTTAATTATTTATGTTGATGATATAATATTAACAGATGATGATCATGTTGACTTAAAGAAACTCAAGAAAGTCCTTGCTAATGAATTTGAAATCAAGGACTTTGGAGTCTTAAAGTATTTTCTTAGAAGGGAGTTTGTTAGGTTTAAAAGGGCATCTTCGTGTCTCAATGAAAATATGTGTTGGATCTTCTTGGAGAGACAAGTCTACTAGGTTGTAAGGCAGTAGAGACACCAACGGAACCTAATTTGAAGCTCCAATATGCTAAAGTCGATGATGTGAAGAATAGGGAACAATTTCAAAGGCTGGTTGGTAAATTGATTTATCTATCATATACTTGCCAAGCAATAGCTTTTGTAGTGAGCATGGTAAGTCAATTTATGCACTCACCAGGTCCAAAACACTTTGAGGCGGTGTACAGAATCCTAAGGTACTTAAAGGGATCGTCAGGGAAGGGCCTGATGTTTGAAAAGCATGGTCACCTACAAATTTAAGTATATACAGATGCAAATTCAGTTGGGAGTATAACTGATAGAAGGCCAACCTCTGGCTACTGTACTTTGTTAGAGGAAATCTTGTTACTTGGCATAGTGAAAAACAAAATGTGGTGGCAAGAAGCAATGCTGAAGCCAAATTTAGATCAGTTATCCATGGAATTTGTGAGGTGTTGTGGATTAAGAGAATCTTAAAGGAACTTAAAGTCTCAAGTGCCTCTCCAATAAAGACATACTGGGATAACAAAGCAGCAATCTCAATAGCACATAACCCTATTCTTCATGATAGGACTAAGCATGTTGAGGTAGACAAGCACTTCATCGAGGAGAAAATAAAGAATGGGCAGATTCAGATGACCTATATACCAACTGATGAACAAATTGCAAATATTCTTACAAAGGGACTATCTAAGAAACAATTTGAGAAATTGACTGGCAAGCTGGGGATGGAAGATATCTTCAAAGCAACTTGAGGGGGAGTATTGGAAAGGAGAATTTTCAGCTGAGATATCTTGGTAATCTCTAAGGATTGTTTAGCCATATTTTATGAGTAAATTTAGGCTAGTCAACATTGTAAATAAGGAAACTTAGTTGTATAGTTATTTAAGCCAATCAACTTTGTAAATAAGAAAACTTAATTATATGGTTATTTTGTTCCTTTTCTAGTACCTTGTCAAGATTATAAGTAGTGTACATGTATATCATAATAATACATCATTATTTACTCAAGAAAAAAAAAAAAAAACAGTTCTTTTCAAACTCCTTATTGTTCAGAGAAATATTTGAGAAATAAGAGCAAGTTGCAAGGGAATACATTAGGACCCTTTGAGAACCTAGTGTCGAACGAGTCTACAAAAGTAGCAAAAACTGGAAAATGCATCTATGGTATATTTCACATGAGTTTCATTAGTTTTTTTTTGTTTTTTGGGGCAAGTTTCACAAGTGTTTCCTATAGGTTTCTCCCTTTCTTAACTTTCCAAAAAAAAAAAAAAAAGTCATGCTTTTTCTAGAGAAATTCCTATTCAGATTCCGAAAGGACTTAGACTTTGCCAAGGAATTCAAACAACTAATGTTTCTAATACTAAAAGTACTAAAGTTCAATTGGGCAAAGACTACTATGATGATTAAAGGGCATTCTTATCAAGGAAAGGATGGTGTTGGCTCTACAATTCAAAACTCTAGTAAAGGAAATCAAACTAAGTTACAAATATTAACATAATAGTGAGAAAGAAGTGGTGGTTGGTTTGGGAAGAGCCTTGAAAAGAATCAAAGCCTCACATACCAACCAACCTAAAGAAATAGAAATAAGTGATAGCTTGATGCCTTGCATTGAGGATGCAAGGAAGCCGCTAAGAGGGGGTTATACAATCAATCAAAAGTTCATACATGAAAGATACGAAAAAGACACCCAACAATAGGTATGGAGAGATATCTTTATATCAATTTTGAATTAGGTGAGATGAATCATCCCAACTATGTAAGTCCTAGGTGAATAAAATGATATTCTCCTATCCTATTGAGAATTATTACATGAAATAAAAGTCGACATACCATCTACACATATACTAACTAAAACCAAGAGGAATTTAGGACTTTAAGAAGCTGCATCCTAGAAAACTAACTTAAGTTCCAAGATAGAACAAAATAGTTGTTCCTTAGATCTATGTTTCATGTCCTACACCTCAAGTTTTTTGTTGTGTAGACTTGCAAGTGATGCAACGGCTGGCCTGTTTTGTCCCTTATTGTATGGTTATCTACTTAGCATCAATTTTTATAAAAGCACAATGACCTCCCTTCAACTACCATTTTAAAATACTTTAAGTTATAAACTATCATTTTACTTTGGTTTCTAAATTATTGAATTTTTTTTTGAGGTGTAATCTTTCCATCGACCATTGCCAATTTGGTTCCTAAAATATTGAAATTCATTTAGCTGTTAATCCTTCCATCCTTCCATCGATCATTGTTAATTTTGGGTCCAACCTCCTTTATATTTTATACTTTCTTTTTATTTTTGTGATTTTCTTTTGATAATTTTTATTAAAAAGAAAAATTTACAAAAAAAAGAGTGGAGAGAAAGAGAGTTGGGTCATCGTCTTTTCTAATAATCAAGCACAAGCCTAGATGCAAAAAAACAACCTAGATTATTGATGAGTAATATGTTTGAAGCTTTGTGAAGGATGAAGAATTAATGAGGGAAGAAGAAGAAGAAGAAGAAGAGTTGTGGCCCAAATCTCTCTCTCTCTCGACTCCAAATTAGATGGTGAAGAAGGGCTTTGGCCCTTTTCTTTTTTATCAAATTTTTTTAATAAAAATCATATGAAACATTATAATAATAAGGGGTGAAGCCAAAACTAATATCAAACAAATGGAAGGACTAACAATGAAAAATTTTCAATAATTGAAGGACCAAACTTGCAAGATGATAATTTAGAGGTTAAAGTGTTTTAAAATGGTAGTTTAAGGGAGGTCAGTGTACATTCCCTTTATATTATGTATCTTGTTTCATTTTTCTATCCATTTGAAATAATTGGTAAATGTGAATATGTATGTTGTTTCATTTTCCTATCCATTTTAAGTAATTAGTAAATGTATTTGCAAATTTTCAAAATGTCCTAGTAAAGGGAGAAGCTCATAAGTATCCTAAGAAGAAGACACTGCTCCTAGAGCATTTTTTTTAAAAAGATTTGAGCTAATCATCATGTACCATATATAGAAATTAGGTATCCCTCTAGTTTTGGGTCCTTGAAAGAGTAAATAAAAATGAAGGAGAAATGGAGGCTAATAGCCTCCAATGGTGATTTAATCAGATTTCTTGCCGAAACTCATTTCAAAAATTATCACCATAATTATAAAGAAAAAAAAGGCTGCATTTACTCTGCCGGAACTCATTTTCAAACATTTTCAGTTACTGACTGGTAAATTAAGCAGACTGCTGGCACTAAATAGATAGATGACATGGATCTTATCTTTACCACGTGGATGTGGTACACAGAGAGGACGAGCATTGAGACACTGCATGAATGACTTGCACCTGTAAACTGTTTTTGCCAAGGGTCCCAAACTCCAACTAAATCCCGGTATGTCAAAGTTGGATTTCTTGCTCTCTTTTATGTTATTACAGTTGCCTTTGATTTGTGAAGAGCAGTTTAACAAAAATAAAATATGAGATAAATGAACTGATATAGGACGACGCCTCTAAAAGATGACGAAGGAATACACATGGCAGGCCCTCCCATCATTTTCCTCGAGAACACGGAGGCAGGCCAAATTTTTCCAAGCAAACACAGTCCACTTGTTACTCTTTATAAATAATTTCAGCTATAAAAAAAAAGTAGCATAATTATAATAAGAGTCCCAGTAGTAGACACTCTTAAGCATCCCAAGGAATAGCTGCTGTATGTTTCAAAAAGCTTCGATAGTGTAGAAATTAAATTTCATGACCATTGAATGCTTTTAGCCTTTTAGCTTATGTTTCTTTAGTCAGAAATCAATACTATTCATTTCTATTCAATTTTTCAACGACCCAAAACATGCTAGAATTGTCCAAATGGGATAATTCATCATGAATGAATGGCTCAGATATTTCAAAAAAAAAAAATAAAAAAATAATAATAATAATAATAATAATAATAATAATAATAATAATAATAATAATAATAATAATAATAATAATAATAATAATAATAATAATAAACTCTAGGGGCAGTGTACTCCTAAGACGATTGAAAGCATCCACTCTTACCAGGAATCTTATAATAATCCCGCAATGAATGACCCATATACGTAATAACCTTCTCGATTTTTTGCATGTTCTCAATATCCGTATTTTAGACAAACTGAATTCAGAAAGTTAAGAGCCGCAGATTAGATTTAGGAGTTTGTGGGTGTGTGAGTGATTTGCTTTGTAATTCTTTATTTTAAGAGAGCGAGGACACAACTATGGTACAAAATTTCTACAACCTGGACGTTTATGGATGCCCAAAGTAGCCAGTACAGTGGTAAAACAGTATTTTTGAAGTGCTTGAAATCGTCCTCTTTTCTTGGGTATCCTCCACGTACAATAGCTTCATTACCAGGAAAAAGATTAAGAAACTGTTTTCCTGAGTGTCTTACAGCAAGCCCAGATGAATCAAACAATGTTTACAGCAAATTAGGGGGCCGCAATCAATCATGTAACAGATGGTAAAAATTACATACTTCAACTTTATCTTATAATCTAAATCTTTCACAGTACAGAAAAAGAATATGACATTGTAAAGCAGTGATTGGGAAGGGAGCTAATAAAAGTTGCTGTCATATCAAAGAATTAGCTCCCTTGCGAACCTCTTGATGAATAAACCCCTCTCGCGTCAAAAGGAGCACCCCCTATGAAAACTCAGAACCTGTGGGAATTAACGGGAGCATCCAAAAGTTAACTTTAAGTTTGCTTTTCTACTGACCTTTTCACAAATTCTTTCCTGAAGCATCAATTCTGCTCATCTCTGTAAGAATCCCATCGCTTGGTAGACATTATTGAGTATATCGGCAGCTTTTGTAGGTCCATCTAACAGAACTTTATCCAAATAAAGTGAATTGGATGTGATTTCCTCGTAGTGAACCTGCAAAAAGAAAAAATGATTAGGGGACAGTGAACCAGTGAGAATGAAATATCAACAAAAGGGAAGTTCTTAGGTATATGCTTTTGGTTAAGACAAACACATCTTAGTCACTTTTTAACATGGCGAGGACTGTTGCCCCAATTCATGAGACGATCTGCCAACAACCATAACTCCAGATATCCACAAGTGTCGTGCAGGTCCTCAAGAACGGCAGAAAAACATGACGTGTGAAGAAAAACTAGCCCCAAAGCATCTGCATCCAGCACATTGACATATGGTGGTCCAAATTCTCCATCAGGCCTGCATCATGGACACAGCATGGCCAAATATCAGATTGCTTAAACAAAGCCAAACCAATCATTGGTCTCCAACTGGGCATCTTTACTTTCAGTGGGGAACATTCCATGAATAAGATGGTTATAATCATCTGAATGGTCCAACTTTGGCCATGAATGACCTGTGTTAGAGCCAATCACATGGACAGTCCCAAGAGAGAGAGAGAGAGAAGGTGAGGCACAAGACTAATGCGTCTACATGAGATAGAATGCCTATTAGTGCAGCCCAAACAGTTGACAATAATAAATGCATTTCAAAGAAATAATAAATATAAAAACCTGAATAGGCCGTAGATGATTAATTAAAGCTTCCGTCAGGTTGGCTTTGAATGTGACCCAGTTCAAATCTTTGCATTCAGCTGCAACTTCCTGTAGCAAAGTTGGTTAAAAGTATGAGATAGAAGAATCGATACGAGCTTAGAACTATAAAATTATCAAGGCCTTAAATCATTTGTGACATTTACCATCCAAAATTGATTAAAGCTAGATATGAGATCAGTCGAGATATAGATTGGCCTGAATTGATTAGCAGATCCAAATACTTGACCAATGAAAACTGAAGTTAGCAAATTTTTGCAATGTCCCTGACTAAAGCATTAGTAGGCAGAATCGTCCCAAAAGACTTTCTTTATTTTTTATGTTTTAATTCTTTTAGTAAAGGCTGTCTCATGAACACAAACTCTTATATGAGTAAAATAAATCAGTCTGGAGGTTTATTCACTACTATATAAAGAAATTATATATTTTTAGTTTGCAACTGATATGCAGTAGGCACGATTTGGGCAGACTTACTCTAGGAGATATAGCATTCGGGGATCCAGACAGATGGCTCCTATTTGGAGGCTATGTAACAAGGATAGGTAGAGGGATATCATGGGCCTATAGGGAAATTCTGTTAGGAAAATCAGATCACTGGTGGCAGGCCAAGTGGAGGAGGATTGGCCAAAGGAGGTAATTCGGTTGGGGGCTGAGCGTGGGGAATTGGAGAGGAGGTGAGGGAGAAAAACAGAAGCAGACATGTATTGCACTCTGAGTTACCAAAAAAACCAAAGATTACAGTGGACTTCAATTTTCTTCATTGTATTGTTTTACTGTTCTTAGCTTACTGTGTAATCACCGATCAATTGTTAATTCAAGCTTCCCATTTCATTTTTACTCTGTTGCACTAATTAGTCAATTTCAGCCAAACTCGATCCATCAACTGGTATCAGAGCACTCGGTCTTGGGGTATGGTTAAGACCCAAATGGAGAGAAAGGAAACAATGGAGAAGAAGATGAAGATATCATCAAAGAAGACATCGGATGACCGCAAACCACTGTCACGGCCATTGGCGAGTACCTACTGGAGATCCAGATCTGGATGCAGCAGAAAGAAGAAGTGACTAAAGCTCCACCACACCGAGATGGCAAAAGGGGGAAAACATGCATGTTGAAAATAAGCGAGACCTTTGGTGGAAGGAACCAAGGCCCCCCAAGAATGTAGGAGTATCGCGGGCACGACTTTCATCCCCGAAAACTCAATGTTTCCATCTTCGAAGGCAACGATCCTTGTGGCTGACTCTGTATGACAGGGCACTACTTCCAGATCAATCAGTTCGTCAACAGCTAGAAAATTGTAGTGGCTACCGCCTGTCTAGAAGGAGAAGCACTGCACTGGTTTCTATGGATCAACTCCCATACTTCTCTCTGATCATGACCATTATTCTAGTCGTCTCTCCTCCGGCAATTCCGTCTGTCGCAGTCAGACGACGATTATGAGGCTCTTCCGGCATTGTGACAAGAGGCTCCATTACTAAGCACCAGTGAATATTCGAATTAATGTCGAGCCCCTTAATCAACCTGCCCAATGAGCTATTAAAGGGGGTCTTTCTATGTACTTTAGAGGCACAAAGTGCAACTAGGTGCAAGGGTTGTGCCTGGAGCCCAAAGGGCCTAGGTGCATGCCTGAATCACAGGGCACAAAAATAAATATTAAGAATTATAAAAATTCAAAAGATCCCAAAAAAAAGTAAGAAATATATAGAAATATAATTATGTGATGAAATATTACTCAAACATGCTAATTTCTATTAATGGAAGCTACATATGTGAATGAAAATCTGTTTCAAGGAATAAATGTAATATATATATATATATATATATATATATATATATTCAAATTTTTGTAACAGTTTTTTCAAAAAAATTGAAGAAAAAAAAAGCTAAATCTATAGCAAACAAATAAGAAAATCAAATAGAATGTTTGTTTCTACCTATAGAATGAGAAACCATCAAGATTTATCCGAAAAAAGCAAGCCAAAAATGAATAAATAAAAAACATGGTACTACTTTTTACATTTTTTACAGAAAAATAGGGTTTTAAGTGGAGGATTCATGAATCCATCCCTTTTCTTTGCTTAGATTTGTAAAATCTTGAAGAGGAATGATCATTTCCACAGTAGAAGCTCTCAGGAGAAGAGAAAATAGGGTTGGAAGATGAAAAAAATTGAAGTTTGGGGTTTTAACAACTCATCTCTTGTGCCTAGGCATCGAAGGCACACCTAAACATAGGCTCCAGGCACACCCCAAGCATGCGCTTAGGTGCACTCCTAGGCACATCTCTAACTACATAGGGGCCTTTATTAATGGGCTATAGTAGAATATCAAGGCCGAAGTTAAGATGTTCCGGTCCACTTCCTTAACTAGGCTTATTGAGCTGGCCCATAAAATTGAAGAGAAGAATGTGGCCCTATTCAAGTGAAAGCCCTTGATAACCGACCTAGACTTGGGCCCAAATTCTCAGGATTCAACAGCTTCTACTCAAAAGGCCCGACAACTAAGGGCATGAGGGGCAACTACATAATTTCCCCCAAACCCTAACCCACTCCCCTGAGACAACGAAGAAGATGCATTTCAAGGTTAATCGAGAATCCCGTTTTGGTGACTCCGGTTGAGGCCGACGGGATCCCTTCCGACAATTGACTAATCAAAAACATCAGAAACGAGCCCTCAGTTTGTGCTTCCAATGCAATGAGAAATACGCTCTTGGCCATTGTTGTAAGAACAGTTAGTTACAGGTTTGCAAAGTGATGAAAGATTTCAAATTCTTTTCTTTATGTATTAAAATATCCTTGCTAAGAAAACGTGTAAGTAAAATAACCCGATTTGTGAACTTTACACGTTTTCTTTCTTAACAAAAGTTGGACTTTGTCAACAACAAAAAAAATTAATTAATTAATTAATTAGAAAAAAAGTTCTACTGGCCGATGTCGATCACCCAGAATTCAACGAATCTCCACCTGGAGATGAACCTAGCAGCCCGAAGAGTAAACCCCTCAACTGGAGTTATCCATGCATGTGATTGTAGGGTAAACGGAGGGGAATGTCATGAAATTAAAAGGGAGTTTGGGTGATAGGGAGGTGGTGGTTCTGATAGACAGTGGGGCATCTCATAATTTCATTGCCAGAAAGCTGGTTGCCGAACTTCAACTACTAGTCTCCCACAAAACACTTTAAGGTTCAGGTGGGGGATGGCCACTGCATCAAAGGGGCCGAAATTTGCTGAAATCTCCTCCTTTCCTTGCTTGGCATCACAATCCAGCAACATTTCCATCTATTAAACCTGAGTGGAGCTGATGTCATTCTGGGAACAGTGTGGCAGGAGACCTTGGGAGAGGTTTCGGCCAACTATTGTAACCTCATCATGCTGTTCTCGATAGAAGGCAAGCACGTAACATTGCAGGGAGACCCCTCTCTAGCTCGGTCCTCTATCTCCCTCAAGTCCACATTGAGACTCATCCGCAGCACCTGCGACAGTTACATGTTTGAATACCGTGGTCTGCAGGTTGATACTGACCAACAAGATGGTGAGACATCCCCACAGTTAGTTCCACGTTTGGTACAGTTCTCTCATGTATTTGATCAACCACTACAATTGCCGATCAACCATATTCATGATCAAGCCATTCAACTCCGAGAAGGAGCTCAACCTTGCAACATTAGACCATATAAATACCCGCATTGTCAGAAGAACAAAATTGAACGGATTATCAAGTAATTGTTGGTTGCAGGCATTATTCACCCTAGCACGAGCCCCTTCTCAAGCCTAGTGCTTTTAGTCCAAAAAAAATAAACAAGACAGAGGTTGGCAATTTTGCATTGATTATTGGGCCATGAACAAGATAACAATTCCCAACAAATTTCTAATACCGATGATCGACGAGTTGTTGGACAAGCTAGGGGGAGCTATAGTCTTCTCCAAGTTGGATCTCAAATCTGGATATTTCCATATTCATGTCAAGGAGGACATGGCCAAAATCACTTTTAGGACACAAGGGCCACCACAAATTTTTGAGCATACCCTTCGACTTGACCAATGCTCCATAGACTTTTCAAGCTCTTATGAATGACATCTTTTGCTCGCATCTCCTTAAGTTCGTCCTCGTATTCTTTGATGCTATATTGATTTATAGTCCGGATTGCGATTTGCATTTAGAACATATTAACATTGTCTTGCAGCTTTTTAGAACACAAACTTGTTGCTAGTAAAAATAAGTGCCTGTTTTTGCGCAATCCACCTTGGATTACCTTGGCCATGTCATTTGAGGGGAGGGAGTGGCGGCCGACGTCTCCAAGATCGACTGCATGTTACACTGGCGAATTCCACAAGATTTGAGGGCTCTTCGAGTGCTTCTAGGCCTCACTGGTTATTACTAAAAGTTCGTTAGGCATTATGAGATGATTGCAGTGCCAATGACAAAGCTCCTCAAGAAAGATATTTTTCAATGAAATTCTGATGCACAAGCGACCTTCAAAGCTCTGAAGAGTGCTATGACAACCATTCCTGTATTGGCAATTCCTGAGTTCTCTAAACAATTGACCTTAGAGACTAACGCCCCCGGTAAAGGGGTGGGGGCTGTATTGGTGTAAGAAGGTCAACTGATTGCCTTCTTTAACCAAACTCTCTTTGCTTGCTCACAAGTCAAGTCAGTTTATCAATGAGAGCTTATGGACATAGTGATGGCGATACAAAAATGGTGCCATTACGTGATACGGAGGCACTTAATAATCAAAATGGATAAAAAAAGTATTCAGTTCTTGATGGATCAACGAGTACTTAACAGTGAGCAGCAGAAATGGTTGATCAAACTGGTAGGTTTCGATTTTGACATTCAATATAAATCGGGTGGTTGATGCTCTCTCGCATTGCCAGGAGTTCTAGGCTCTAGATTATCCCGGCCAAGATGCCATGTACAATGCCACTCATAGTATTTCTTCAACTGTGGCAGTTGGAAACGACAGTCTACAACTCTTTGCCCTCTTGATAGCTAGTTGTGAAGAAGTAGACAAGTTATCTGACAAAGTACAGTCCAAACCCAAGCTTCGCACTTTTATACAACAACTTATTGCAGATCCAAACAGCTACTCAGGCTATGTCTTTAGGCGAGGTACACTATATTTCCATAATCAACTAATTCTTCCACAGAATTCTTCTCGCAATTCATTGTATTTATAGGAATTTCACTCTACCCCAGGTGGCAATCATTCTGGTTTCTTTCGTACTTACAAACACGTTTCTCAGGTATTACATTGGGAAGGGATATGGCATGATGTTCAGAAGTTTTTCATTGCATGTGATATATGCCAACACAACAAATATGCCTCCACCAAACCTGCCTAAACACAAGCGTATAACACTGTCCTGGTTGTGGTGAATCGTTTGACAAAATTTAGTCACTTTCTTCCCCTTTGCCATTCTTACATTGCTAAGGATGTTGCCCTTCTCTTTGCCAAGGAGGTGGTTCGACTACATGGCTACCACTAGTCCATTGTTTCAGACCGCGATCGCATTTTTATCAGCCACTTTTGGAAGTTGTTCAAGCTAGCCAACACCATTCTGAAGATGAGTTCAGCTTGTCACCCTCAAACAAATGGGCAGATGGAAGTAGTTAACTGCTGCCTAGAAACTTATCTCCGATGCTTTATAGGAAGAAAACCAAAAACCTAGCCATCTTGGATCTTCTGGGCTGAGTAATGGTATAACATCACTTTCCATTACTCCATTGGAATGACCCCTTTTCGTGCCCTATATAGACAAGATCCACCAGTCTTACTCAAGTTTTCAGGAAGTGAGTCTATTGTCAAGGAAGTCAACTGCCAAATTATTGAGAGCAACCCAATCCTGTCTAAACTGAAGCACCACTTGGAAAGAATCTCACACAAAAGCCCAATCAGACTCAAGAAGACGGGACTTCTCCTTCCTACTAGGCGACTTAGTATTTCTAAAAATCCATCCATATCGCCCCAAATCATTGGCCAGTGGGTTAACGAAAAGCTTTCTCCTTGATATTATGGCCCTTACAAAGTAGCTAAGTGGATTGGTGAAGTTGCATACCGTTTGAAGCTGCCTTCAACTACCAAGATCTACCCTGTCTTCCATGTTTCACAACTCAAACCTGCCGCACTTCCATTCCCAGTCCTCAACCACTGCTTACTTGTCTCTCTGAGAGCCTGGAACTTCAAGTGTATCCATCGGCAATTAAAAATACTTGCAAACTACCAAATGGCCAGCTTGAAGTGCTCATTCAGTGGGAGGATCTTCCGGATCATGACAGCACTTGGGAACATTTTGAAACCATTTGAACACAGTTTCCTGCCTCCCACCTTAACGACAAAGTAGATGTTTTTTTGTTTGAGGGGGTGGGTTATCGATACGTGACAAGGACAATTTGGGCAGACTTACTCTATGAGACGTGGCATTCGGGAATCCAGACAGATGGCTCCTGTTTAGAGGATATGTAACAGGGACAAATGGAGGGATATGATAGGTCTATGGTGGAATTCTATTAGGAAAATCAGATATCTAGTGGCGGGCCAAGTGGAGGAGGATTGGTCAGAAGAAATTCGGTTGGAGGCAGAAGGGGGGAGGGAACATGAGGGGAATTGGAGAGGAGGTGAGGGAGAAAAAAGGAAACAACATGTATTGGGCTCTAGGTTACCGAAAAAACCAAAGATTACAATGGACTTTCATTTTCTTCATTGCAATCTATCACTGTTCTTAGCTTACTATGTAATCACCGATCAGTAGTGAATTCAAGCTTCCCATTCCATTTTTACTCTATTACACTAACTAGTATATTTCAACCAAACTCGATCCATCAGCAACCATTCAAAGTAAAAACATGTTGCTTTCAGGTGATTTCTTTGGGCCTTTGAATGAGTTTGAGGAGAATGGGCACATATTGCACACAAAGACGGAGCTAGGACTCAATTTGAGGTTTTCTGGTTGGGGGATGGGGGGGGCGACCATAGTTCTTCATTGGGAGCTTATCTTTAGAAAGAAATTTTTTTTATTCCTTTTCTTTTGTATTATTTTGAATTGCTTGGAGAGCTTATTCAGTGCTTTTTGTTGGACTAATTTTTAGTGCGTCAAACTTTTCGAGTTTATCAGGTTGTGTAATGTTAATGGTTGATTTTGCATAAATGCACCAAAAGCATATGTGATAAACAAAGAGATGCTTAAATTTATCAAATCAACAATGTAATAGAGGTTAGTATCAAACATCACTTGAGGATAACTCATCATGGAAAGGCACTTTAGACTCATTCTTCCCAGGTATTCAAGAATTACATTATTGTACTTAGTTGAATGATTGGTTATTTTGGAAAGTAAAGCACATTTCTTCTATACCTAAACTCTTTGACACAATTCTTATCTTTTCTATAATTTATAAATTGTCTATAATTTTTGTCTTAAAAATCAAAAAATTCTTTTATGCTTTTGGGCTCGTCCCTTAGGACATCATCTCATACCTATACTATTTAAGCACCACTTTTACAGTTGTACTCCTCACACATCATATGAGAGGATGAAGCAAGGATATTAGATGATGTTTATAATTGCTCAAAATACTCAATACTATTGCATATTAATATTTTGGTAGAGTTTTGAAATACTTCTCAATGTTGATCTCAATTTCCAATATATAAATTCCTCAGTGACTTCTTAATTGCTAAGAAGATTTGGTGGCATTGGCTAATTCTGCCTGTGTGGTTTTATGATCTCAAGGCTAGTCTCAAGCCCGGATAAAGAAGAAGGGCTGTGTTAGGTTGCCAGCCGATGCAAAATATTTTGGCAAATCCTATGTCATGAATCTAAGGACTAACTTATTCCATCACGCTAAGGTGTTCCTCATAAACGAAGTGTAGCACTAGAGCCTAGATGCAGTGAGAAATGGGCAAGGGCTGCTAGAGCATTCCCCTATAAGCAACCCACTGCATCAAATCCCATGTGCAATGGGAAATGAGCAAGGACTAATACAGTATTCCCTTAGAAGTGACACTACACTAGAATCCAGGCACTGTGGGAAGTAGGTAGGGTTTCCCACAACATTTTAGATGTGCTCAAGTAAAGAGACTGGCTTAGAAAAATAAGGTTTGTATTGCCACATAGAATACAGGCACATTGACATATAATAGTGTGGGGTTAGTAGATACAATGAAACAAAGGAGAGTCAACGTAGCTTTTGTCCAAGAAACCAAGTGGAAAAAGGTTAAAACTAGAGAAATCAACATGTATAAGCTCTCGTATGTAGGAAAGGACAATAATAAAAATGGCGTAGGGATAATGATGGATGAAAAATTAAAGGACAGCGTTGTAGACATTAGAAGAACTAGTAATAGAAGTCTACTAATAAAAATTGTCTTAGGAGAGAACTTCATAAATGCTATAAGTGCATAAACTATAATGGCCCCGGTTCCAACAGTAACAATATTGCCTGCTCTGGCCAAAGCCTCACCTTTTTGAACCAACCCCTAATAAGCAATCCAGACTTCTCCTCAAGCAATGTAAAACTAAACTCTCATGATCACCTTAAGCTTGCCATCTTGTAGCTTGACATCCTCCCTTTGGGACCATCCACCAAGACAGCCCTCTAGGCTCCCTATTCCCCTTTGGGGAACACGAGTCCTTGTGTGTGACCACTCTTTGGGTCTACCGAGCGACCACGTGCAATCTAATCCCACCATCATTAGGTGGTCCAGCACTGCTACCAATTATAACGACCCGAGTCCCAACAGTACATATATTGTTTGCTTTGATAGAAACCTCACGGTTCTACTCTTCCCCATAAGGAAAATGCGAATGTACTGAAAGGGATATACAAGCCTTATAACTAGCCCAGACTTCTTCTCCCCAGACAATGTGGGACTAAACTCTTAAGATTATCTAAAGCCTGTTATCTTGTAGCTCGACATCCTTCGAAACAGCCCACTAAGACTGCCCTTTAGGCTCCCTTACTGTTGAGCCAAAGCTCCCTTTCAGGGAAGAGCAAAACCATAAGACTTCGGCTAGAGTGAACAATACTGTTGCAGCCCGAGCAATTACAATTGGTATCAAAGTCAAATCCCCTTGTGAAGGTGGGCCTAGACAGCACGTGGTTGCTCGGTGGTGGACCCAAAAATTGGTTGCACACCGGGACGTGTGTTCCCTAACAGAGGAGGGAGCTTGTCGGATATGTTAAGAAACTTTCTCTCAAAATTAGTTCCTAGTTTCTAGGGATTAGTTTTGATCTTATCTTAGTTTGGTTCCATAAATAATGGAGATTAGGATTATATTTGAATCTAAAATCCCTTTTCCTTTTATTCCTAGTTTGACACTTATGTTAAGGGATTTCCTTTAGCCTAATCCGTAGGATTCAATGACAGGTCTGTTGCCATGCTTCCCTATATATATTAGTGTAATTTTTTCTCTAATAAGATATAGAAGAATACATTCTTTTTCTTCTAAACTTTCATGGTATCAGAGCTTAGGCTCTTGATCTGCTTTTAAATGGCTAAAACAGCCATGACTGGGGCTAGAAGAACCTCTGATACATCGAAAACAACTGCTGGAAGTTTCTCGTCAGAGATAGCTATGTCAAACAATGGTACAAACCACTTTTCCCCAAATAGTTCATTCCAATTAACTTCTCACAAGTAATGGGAAAAACTACCTGGAATGGGCTCAATCCGTGAAGCTGGTGATTGATGGCAGGGGAAAACTTGGGCATTTGACAGGAAAAGTGAAGCAACCAGAGGTTGGAGATCCGAATATGAGTGCATGGAGGTCAAAAAACTCACTAATAATGGCCTGGCTTATCAACTCAATGGAGCAGACCATAGGTAAACCCTATCTTTTTCTCCCCATTGCAAAAGATGTGTGGGAGGCTGTAAGGGAGAGCTATTCTGACCTCGAAAACTCATCTCAGATCTTTGATCTAAAAGCAAAACTGTGGCAATCAAAACAAAGAGAAAGGGAAGTCACAATATACTATAATGAGATGGTTTCATTATGGCAAGAATTGGACCAGTGCTATAATGATGAATGGGACTGCCCTACTGATAGTGTAAAAATTATAAAGGAGGAGAATGATCGTATCTATTCTTAGCTGGCCTCAATTGTGATTTGGATGAAGTTAGGAGTCGAATCCTTGTAAAGAAACCTCTATCATCCCTCCGAGAAACTTTTCTGAGATTAAAAGAGAAGAAACCAGGAGGAAGGTTATGTTAACCAACCAAGAACACAAATTTGTGGTGGAAAATGATAATTATGCCCTTATTTCTAGAAGTGCTGATCCCGATGGTGAAAGAAGGAAGAAACCCTAGTGTGAACACTGCAGAAAGTCATGGCACACAAAGGAAACTTGTTGGAAACTCCATGGAAATGACAACTGGCATTCCAAACCTCACACAAAGAGAACCAGGGGCAATAAGTCAATTCAGAAAAATCTCCATTCACAAAGGAACAATTAGAGCACCTGTACAAACTCATCCAATCTCCACAATTCAATGTTAACCTCTCTTGTTCTTTGGCCCAAAAAGGTAACTTCATTACTGCCCTTCTTAGTGTCAATCTCAACCAAGGCAACTCTTGGATCATAGATTCAGGAGCAATTGATCATATGACAAGTTACTCCAATCTTTTCTCAACTTACCATCCATGTGCAAGGAACAAAAAAATCAAGATAGCTGATGATCTCTCTTGGTAATTGCTGAGACAGGATCCATGGTTATATCACCTTTCTTAACTTTGCATAATGTTCTTCATGTGCCTAAACTTTCTTGCAACCTTTTGTCAATTAGCTAGTTAATCAATGATATCAAGTGTCAAGCTAATTTCTATCCCTCTCGGCGTAAGTTTCAGGGACTAGCCTCGAGGAGGATGATTGGCAGTGCTAGAGAAAGTGGAGGTCTCTATTTCCTTGAAGATGGAACTGACTCGAGAAGACAAGTTCAAAGTACCTATTTTGTTTCTGATTATAGTGAATGTAATGCTATGTTATGGCATTATAGATTAGGACATCCAAGTTTTCATTATTTAAAACACTTGTTTCCTAGTTTGCTTAAAAATAAAAGTCCATCTTCATTACAATGTGAAATTTGTGATATATGGGGACTATATAAGGTTTCAACACTTTCGAGAAAAAATGGTTAGTCAGTTTTATTGATGATCACACAAGGATAAGTTGGGTACACCTTTTAAAAGAAAAATCTGAAGTTGAAGAAGCTTTCAAAAAACAAAAAATTCCATGGTGGAAACACAATTTCAAGAGAAAATAAGGATTTTTAGAAGTGACAATGGCAAGGAATATTTCAATAAGATCCTAGGTAATTTTTTCTTGGAAAAAGGTGTAATACATCAAAGTTCTTGCACTGACACACCCCAACAAAATGGGGTAGCTGAGCGAAAAAACAAGCATCTTTTGGAAGTTGCTAGGGCACTATTGCTTACACATAAAGTTCCTAAGTATCTTTGGGGTAAAGCTATACTTACAGCAACATATCTTATAAATCGAATGCCTACAAATATTTTAAAATTTCAAACACCCCTAAGTGTCTTTCAGAAAAACTTTCCCATATCCAAGTTGCCCTCGAACCTAACATTTAAAGTATTTGGATGCATTGCCTTTGTACATGTTCATGCTCACAACTGTGGCAAACTAGATCCTATAGCAATAAAGTGTGTTTTTGTAGGCTATGCTCCAACTCAGAAGGGGTATAAGTGTTTTGATCCTACTTCCAAAAAAATGTTTGTCAGCATGGATGTCACTTTTTTTGAGTCTTCACCATTTTTTGAAACACATCTTCAGGAAGAGACACCTATAGAAGATTCAAATTACTTAGATGTTTTTCAAAGAGAAAACGCTGCCACATTGATTCCTGATGGACCTAATGTTTTTAAACCTCTAGAACCTTGTGTTTTAATTGATGAAAACCCAGGTCCAAATCCAATAGAGCCATATCATAACCTTGACAAAACTAGCAATGAAAAAATAGGTACTAAAGAAATTCTTGTCTACTCAAAGAGGATCCAAATTCAAGGCAATGAGACCAATGCTCCTTAGTAAAGTCAAGAGTTCAAACCAAAGGCTGATCTAAACTCGACCGAGTCATCAAGTAATTCTTCCTCTGAACCTATTCAAACAAATTCACCTAATTCCAAGTCTATTCATTCTGAGTCCAGCTCTTCTGATCTTAGTATTCCTATTACTAATCGAAAGGGTGTTAGAGCTTGTACTAAACATCCCATGTCCAACTTTGTCTCTTACAACAATTTGTCCCCTACTTTCTTTGCCTTTACTTCACAATTGTCTTCTGTGGAAATACCAAAGACTGTAAAGGATGCTTTACAGATTCCTAAGTGGAAGGAGGCTATTCTTGAAGAGATGAAGGCCCTTGAGAAAAATAAAACATGGGAGGTTGTGGATTTGCCAAGAGAGAAGAGAACAGTTGAATGCAAATGGGTGTTCACAGCCAAACACAAGTCAGATGGATCGCTTGAACGATACAAGGCTCATTTGGTGGCCAAAGGCTTCACTCAAATATACGGTATTGACTACCTTGAAACCTTCGCATTTGTTGCCAAACTAAACAATGTTAGAGTGTTAGAGTACTTTTGTCAATTGCAGCCAATCTTGACTAACCCCTACAGCAGTTGGATATGAAGAATGCGTTCCTTAATGGGGACTTGGAGGAGGAAGCCTACATGGACCCACCACTGGGTTTTGATAGGAAGTTTAGCTCGAAAGTATGCAAACTAAAGAAATCCTTATATGGATTGAAACAATCACCAAGAGACTAGTTTGAGAGATTTACTCAGTTTGTAAAGGGTCAGAAATATGTTCAGGGGCAAACTGATCATACCATGTTCACAAAACAATCAACTGATGGGAAAATATCTATTCTCATTGTGTATGTGGACAATATTATTCTAATTGGGGATGATACATCTGAAATGGAACGGTTGAAAAGCTGTCTTGCATCTGAGTTTGAAATTAAAGACTTGGGACCACTGAGATATTTTCTTGGAATGGAGGTTGCTCGATCAAAAAAAGGGATTGTTGTCTCACAAAAGAAATACATCATTGATCTTCTCAAGGAAACGGGAATGAGTGGCTGTCGTCCTGCAAAAACTCCAATTGATCCCAAACAAAGACTTGGAGATAGTACAGGTGATCCCGTGGAGACATCTCAATACCAGGGGTTGGTTGGTAAGCTCATTTACTTGTCCCACACAAGTCCAGATATTGCTTTTGCAGTAAGCCTTGTAAGTCAGTTCATGCATTCCCCTCATGAAGAAAACCTTGAAGCTATGGATCAAATTCTGAGATACTTGAAGAGTTCTCCAGGAAAAGGTGTATTTTTCAAGAAAAATGAACAACGAAGTATTGAGGTGTACACAGATGCAGATTGGGCAGGATTAGTCACTAATAGGAAATCAACATTGGGTTATTGTACCTTTGTGTGGGGAAACTTAATGACGTGGAGAAGAAAGAAAAAAAGTTTGTTGCAAGGAGTAGTGTAAAAGTAGAATACAAATCAATGGCTCATGGAGTCTGCAAGATGATATGGCTGAAACAAGTTTTGGAATAGCTAAAGCGAACTTTGACCATGCCAATGAAGTTGTATTGTGACAACAAGGCGGTTATCAGCATTGCACACAATCCTGTTCAACACAACAAAACAAAGCACGTTGAGGTTGACAGGCATTTTATAAAGTAGAAAATTGAATCAAGAGATATTTGCTTGCCATTTGTTCCAACTTCACAACAAATAACCGATATTCTTACAAAGGGACTTTTCAAACCTAAATATGAGTTCTTCATCAGCAAGTTGGGCATGATAGATATCTACGCTCCAACTTGAGGGGGAGTGTCGAATATGTTAGGAAACTTTCTCTCAAAATTAGTTCCTAGTTTCTAGGGATTAGTTTTGATCTTATCTTAGTTTGTTTCCATAAATAATGGAGATTAGGATTAGATTTGAATATGAAAATCTCCTTTCCTTTTATTCCTAGTTTGACCCTTATGTTAAGGGATTTCCTTTAGCCTAATCCGTGGGATTCAATGGCAGGTCTATTGCCATGCTTTCCTATATATATTAGTGTAATTTTTTCTCTAATAAGATATAGAATAATCCATTCTTTTTCTTCTAAACTTTCAAAGCCTAAAGGGCAATATTGGTGGGTGATTACAAAGGAAGGATGCCAAGCTATAGGATAGCAGGCTTCAGGTGATCTTGAGAGTTTAGTCCCACATTGCCTAGGTAGAAGAAGTCTGGGTCACTTATAAGGCTTGTGTATCCCTTTCAGTACATACACATTTTTCCTATAAGGAAGTACAAAATTGTGAGGCTTGGCTAATGCAAGGAATTCCCATCATAGAGGGAATATTTGTAGGAGCAAACTTAAAAGGTCATGCAGAAAAAGAAAGAAAGGATATGGCAGGGTATATGGAGGGTATGGTGTTGGACAAAGAAATAAGATGGGGAAAGCTGTCCTTGATTTTTGCTTTGACCTCTGACCTAGGTCTAACAAAAAAATACTTTAAGAAGAGGGATGAACACTTATTAACCTTTAAAAGTGGATCATATAAAAGCCAAATAAACATTTTTTTCACTTAGGAATACCAAAAGATCAATGTGTAAGAATTGTTAAGTGATACCCGGTGAGAGTTTATCCACACAACATAGCTTAATGGTCATGGATATGTACATTAAGAGATAAAAGAAGGAAATGAACTTAATAGGTGTCTAAAAACTAAGTTGTAGAACTTAAAAAGAGAGAAAATAACATCATTCATAAACAAGTTGATGCTAGAAGGAAAGTGGAACAATGAAACAAAAGCAAACACTATATAGACTTATATGGCCAAGTCGATTAAGAAAGTGACAAAAGATGCTTTAGAAGTATCTAAAGGTAAAATACAACCTATAAAAGAAACTTGGTGGTGGAGTGAAAAAGTGCAAAAAGTTATTAAAGAAATACGTTTGTGTTGTAAAGCATGGCAGAGGACTAGAAATGACAAAAACTTTAAGCAATATAAAACTGCTAAAAAGGTTGCTAACAAAGCAGTAAGTGATTCTAAACTCAAGGTGTATGATGATGTATTCAAACTTGCAAAATATAATAGAACAAAAGAGTAAGGATTTAGACCACTTTAAATGCATTAAAAATGATAACCAAAAGGTACCAATCAAAGATGACGAGATCAATCAAAGTTGGGAAAGTTTATTTTCAAAAATTTCTAAATGACAATTGTCTTGGGAATATAGAGATTGAAAGAACCATAAAAAGGATCACAATACCTAAAGTGAAAGAGGCCTTGAAAAAGATGAAATTGAGAAAGACCCTAGGATACAATAGTATACCAATAGAGGTTTGAAAGCATATGGGAGATAAGGTGGTAGTTTGGTTGACAAAGTTGTTTAATGAGATTGTAAAATAATAAAAAATTTACAAATGACAAATGTAAAGTTGAACTTACAGAAGTGCAATGAAATTCTTGATTTCTTTATTTGATAGATGAGTATATCTTTTATATAGAGATTATGAAAATCAAATACAGAAGATACAGCTAAGGTTATCCTAACTATAGAAACTAATATATAATGTCAAGAATATCTCCCTTGATTCT
Source organism: Warburgia ugandensis (assembly GCA_035236585.1). Classification (NCBI taxonomy): domain Eukaryota; kingdom Viridiplantae; phylum Streptophyta; class Magnoliopsida; order Canellales; family Canellaceae; genus Warburgia; species Warburgia ugandensis. The sequence goes on from CP141133.1 coordinate 18,244,293, forward strand.
TGGCATTTGACTACAATTGGAAATCCTCCAAATATGGTAATTGGAGATATCAAAAGCTGGTAGTAACATCTAATAGTATCATAGCTTCCAATTCTCCCTATCAAGTTGGTGAGTAGATATCAATCATTCCCAACATGTCAATAATAGTCTCATATGAGTTGTGATCAACTCCTCTAGTATGTCAACCAATTGCTTCTTGGTTGGCACATAGGGTGTGCATATTTCTTTGAACCCTATTTTTTCCTTAATGAATTGTCGATCCACTTCAATATCTTTGGTGCTATCATGTTGGACAGGATCATGGGTGATAGAGGCAGCTGCCATGTTATTGTAATAGAGCTTTATAGGTCCATTAAGTTTGATCTTCAGATCTTACAATATAATCTTTATCCATAGTAACTCACAGATACCAACTGCCAATACTCTAAATTCTGCCACTACACTAGATCGTATCACCACCATCTGCTTCTTACTTTTTCAAGTGATCAAATTTCCACAAATAAATGTACAATACCCAGTTGTAGACCTGTGATTATTGATAGATCCTGCCTAATCTGAACTCATATAGGCTTCTACATCCACATGGTATCATTTGGAGTACAAGATCCCTTTCCCTGGACAGGACTTAAGTATCGCAATATCTTGTGAACTACTTCTAGATGTTCTTTTCCAGGACATTGTAAGAATTGGCTTACCAAGCTAACGACAAATGCAATATATGACCTAGTGTGGGATAAATAAATCAATTTCTCCACTAGTCTTTGGTACCTTTCTTTATCTACGACATTATCATCTTGGCATAATCCGAGTTTAAGGTCTGCTTCTACAGGAGTGTTGACTGGTCTGCCTCACAACAGCCCTATCTCCTTTAATAAATATACCTTTCTTATACCTTGCTACCTCAATGCCTAAGAAGTATGTCAAGACTCCCAAGTCCTTGATCTAAAATTCGAGAACCATCTTTTTCTTCGGTTTAGCAATCCCGACAGAAGCATCTCTTGTAACCATAATATCATCAACATACAGTATTAGTATAACCATTTCCCTTCCACACTATGTTTGATAAACAATGTATGGCCTCCTTGGCTCTGGTGGTAGCCATTATTCAACATAAACCTTGCAATTCCAAACCATGCTCTAGGTGACTAGTTCAAGCCATACAAAGCTTTCTACAAATGAAAATTCTTCTGTAAGTTTGTTTTATTTTCCAATCCATGAGGTACCTCCATGTATACTTCCTCGGTTAGATCCTCATGTAGGAATGTATTCTTCACATCAAATTGATGAAGCTGCCAATCTCGCTTCACTGCAAGTGACAACAATATTCGAAAGGTGTTAATTTTTGCTACAGGTGCAAACGTCTCAATGTAGTCAATACCCTGAATCTATGTACATCCTTTTGCCACCTGCCTCGCCTTAACCTTTCTATGGCCCCATCAGCCTTATATTTATTGTGAAAACTCACTCGCCTACCACAACCTTTTTTCCTTTTGGAAGATCTACCAATTTCCAAGTTTGATTTTTCTCCAATGCACTCAACTCTTCATGGACAGCTTGCCTCCATTTTGGCTGTGAAAGGGCCTCATGAATGTCCTTTAGGATGGCAACATCCGCAAGTTTGGAGGTGAAGGCTCTAAAATTTGGTGCTAGCCTATGGTGGGAGACAAATTGTGATACCAGCTGCCTTGTGCAAGTCCCAACTCCTTTCCTCAAAGGCACTAGTACATCTAAATATGAAGTGACCACAGGAACTTCAGAATCGGTGTGTAATTCTAGTTCAGAATGTTTACCTTTAGGAGAATTTATCTCAGGTAAAGTAGAGTGGTCTTGTAAGTCAAATAGGTGCTTCAGTGGCTAACTTTTTCCTGTGATACACGTGTTTACGTGTGATCTGAGGGGCTAAGATGATTTTCAAGATGTGGAATCAGGTTCTTTCTCTGGTTTGGGCTGTCTGCTTGTGTCTTTCAAGGCCTGGTGCTGATTCTTGGGTTTGGGCTGTATGCTTGTGTATTTCAGGGTCTGACAGCTGCTGGTTATTTGTTTGGTTGTGTACTTCAGAGCCTAGCAGTTGCTGATTGTAGATTTCTGGTCTGTTCTTGTGTGGATCAGTGAGTTGAAGGTCAATATGTGGCATCTCCAGTTGCTGAATGTATAGATGTGGCTTCAAGAGATGGTTGGCACTCAGAGTCTCCCCCGAAGGACCAGTATGAGTAAGGAATGAGGTATTCTCATGCAAGGTGACATGCCTACTAATATAAACATCTGGTCTAAGGGGAATAACATTTACAACCCTTGTAAACAGCAGAATATCTACGACATATGCACCTAATAGTCCTAGGATCAAGTTTAACCCGATGAATAGATAGATTATGCACAAAGGAAACAGAACCAAAGACTCAAAGAGGTAAATTAGATGAGAATTTGACTAAAGGAAAGTTCAGTTTTAGCACGTCATGTGGAGATTTAGAGTGTAACATTCTGCAAGGGAGGTTGTTGATCAAATGAGTTGCAGTTAGTACTACATCTCCCCAAAATTGGTGTGGAACATCATGCATAAACAGTAGGCTATGAGTGATTTCTAACAAATGCCTATTTTTCAGTTAAGCCAAACCATTTTGGGTGAAGTATAGACAAACAAGACATTTGGTGAGTGATCCCTTTGTCTTCAAAAGATTTTTTTGAGGACAAAAACCAATGCACTCTCTCCCTTGATCACTTTGTAACATTTGAATTTTTGGGGAAAATAGGTTTTCAATCATGTTGACAAACGTGATAAAGGTTTAAGGTACATCAAATTTTTCTTTGAGAAGATATACCCAAGTATGTCTTGTGCTTTCATCAATGACAGTCAAAAACCATTTATAGCCAAAGGTACTAGTCACACGACATGGTCCCCAACATCTGAGTGCATAATAGAGAAAGAAGCAATGTTTTATTATCACTTGAAGAGTAGGACATGTGTTGATGTTTAGCTATTTTACAAGTGTCACAACTAAACTTAGAGTTCCTAACTTTTGTAGACAAACTAGGAAACATGCTAAAAAGTACCTGAAATGATGGGTGGTCAAATCTCTTATGCCACAGCAGACTTCATCAACTGGATCTACTCTATCAATGTGATATCCGGTTCTTTTATTTCCTTTGGGTCTCAGTTCTAGTAGGTAAAGCCCTTCTGATTCCTTAGCAAGACCATTCCTCTTCATTGATATTAGATCCTACAAGAAACATTAAATAGAAGAGAAACATGCTAACTCATTAGATACCCTAACCAATTTATGGACAGAAATCAAATCAACTGGAAGGTTTGGGATATGCAAGACAGATTTAAGTGACAGTTCATCCGAGACACATATTGACCCCATTCTTGCCATTTTGTGTAGCCGCCATCAGCTATCTCCATCTTTCTGTTTCCAGCACAAGGGTTATAGGTGAAAAAGAACCTAGCATCTCCAATCATGTGTTCAAAAGCTCCAAACTCAAGAATCCAAGTTTTAGATCTTGAAACTTAGGTGTAAGCATAGAAGAATTTACCAGTAGTAGCAGCACTACTCTCAAGTTTCTCCTCCTTTCGATTCCTTCCTAGTTCTTCCATCTGTTTTGCTGAAAATCCCACCTCCTCTGTTTCTATGGTTGCTACATGCGGCGAACTTCCCTTCTTGCCTTTGCCTTTCTTGCCTTGGAATAACCATCAAGTTGAGATGTCATGCCTTGGCTTATCACAATGGGTGCACCATATATCATCCTTGAGATATTTCCCTTTGCTTTTAGGGTTCTTCTTTCATTCTTTTCTGACTGCCATGACCATTTCTGGTGCTTCTCTTCCAACCATGGCCTTTCTTATACTTTCTTCAAAACTCACCATGGAAAAGGCCTTACTTAAAGTGGGAAAGGGCATCAAACTCAGGTTTCAGGCTAGCCAAGAATTTATATGTTCGTAATTTCTCCATAATTCGAGTAACTTGAGCAAGTACTTGGACAGCACCTAATTCGAGGCTTTGTTAGTAGTCTAACTCCAACCAGAGTCCTCTTAAAGTGCTGTAATATGAGTTCACATCCAATTCAACTGGTTTGGTGTCTCGGATTTGGTTTTCTATCCCATACATTTGTCCATCATTTCCTGCCTTCGAGTAGGACTCCTTTATTGTTTCCCAAAGCTCATTTGCACCTTCCATGAACAAGTAGTTCTTCCCAATGCTTGGTTGCATAGTCTAAATTAGCCAAGACATTACCAATTCATTTTCTTCTTCTCATTTCTCCATGACTGTAGCATCTACTTCAGATCTTCTCTTTGAGCCATCAAGATAACCAAACATTCCTTTTGCTCTAGTGGTGAGTTTGACTGATTGAGCCCAACTAATGTAGTTTTGTGAGCTCAGTTTTTCAAACACTATAGGAAAGTTGGTAGAATCGTTGTTGATGGTCAAGGTGTGAGGATTTTTTAGTCAACCATCATAGGGGTTTAGGATGTTGGATTTGTGGATGTTGCTGCTCGGTAAAGGATAGTTTCTCGGGTTAGGGTGGTAGGCGCAAGATACAAGCTCTAATACCAAGTTGAATTCTTTATTTGACATATGTGTCCATCTTTCATAAAGAGATTATGAAATTCAAAAACAAAAGATACAACTAAGGTTATCCTAACTATAGCAACTAAGAAATAATCTTGAGAATATCTCCATTGATTCTCGGCATTTGACTAAATTGGAAATCCTCTAAATATGGTAACTTACAATATCATAAGCTGCTACTAATATCTAATAGTATTATAGCTTTCCAATCTCGGCATTTGATTAAAATTGGAAATCATCCAAATGTAGTAACTGACGATATCATAAGCTAGTACTAATATCCAATAGTATAATAGCTTTTCAATTGAGGAAAAGCTCCATTGTACTAATCCATAAGAATAAATGAGACATACAGAGTTGCACTAATTATCATGGGATCAAACTTATAAGTCATACCATGAAACTCTAGGAAAGAGTGATTGAGAAGAGGTTATGATATGAGATGAGTGTATCAAAAAACTAGTTTGGTTTCATGCCTGGAAGGTCCACCATGGAAGCTATTTTTCTACTTAGACAATTGATAGAAAAATATAAGAAGAGGAAGAAGGACCTCCACATAGTCTTTATTAACTTAGATAAAGCTTATGATAGGGTCCTTAAAGAGTTAATATGATGGGCATTGGGAGAGAGGGGTTTCACATGAGTATATAGAAATAATTACGAATATGTATGAGGCAGCAGTAACAAATGTTAGGACTACTAGCAGAGAGACCGATGATTTCCCTATCAATATAAGATTGCACCAAGGATCGGCATTGAGCTCATATCTTTTCACACTGGTTACAAATGAATTAACAAAACAACTGCATGAGGAGATTCCATGGTGCATGTTATTTTCAGATGACAATGTTTTGATTTATAAGAGGAGGGGGAAAACACAAAGCTAGAGTTGTGTAGAGATGCTATAGAGTCTAAAGGATTTAAAATTAGCCGAGCTAAGACAAATTATATGGAAGGCAATTTTAGCAAGGAAAGGAGTGGGAGTGAAGCACTAGTAAAGATTGATAACCAAGAAGTCCCCTAAAAGGATCACTTTCGATACTTGGGATCAATAATTCATAAGAGCAGAGAGATTGAGAGTGATGTTACCCATGAATTCATGTGAGGAGGGATAAATAGAGATGTACCTTTGGAGTTTTGTGTGATCGACAAGTGCCACTAAAATAGAAAAATTCTATAGGACGACTCTAAGGCTAGCCACGTTCTATGGATCAAAGTATTGGGCAATTAAGGAACAACATATACATTGGATAAGTGTAGCTGAAATGAGGATGTTGAGATGGATGAGTGGAAAAACAACAAATGATAGAATTAGAAATGAAAAAATGAGAGGAAATTTAGGAGCAACACCAATAGGTAACAAGGTAGGTAAGACAAACTTAGATGGTTTGGACGTGTCCAACACAGACTGAAAACGGCTTCAGTTAGGAGTTAGTCGATCCAAATCAAAGGCTCTAAAAGGGCAAAGGGAAGGCCCAAAAGGTCGTGGATACAAGTGGTGAGAAAAGATTTAAAAAAATTTGGACTAAATGAAGTCATGACACTTAATAGAGGGGAATGGAGGAACAAGATTCGTGCAGCTGACCCTTAATCAAGATAAAGCATTGATGATGATGATGATGATGAGGAGGAGGAGGAGGAGGATAATGATTTGGTGGTGATGATTTGGAGTTTCCTAGTTCACAAAACATTAAGTTTTTTCTGTTTGCTTCTTAATAAACTCAGAACATGAAAGAACTTGGTTATAAAATTATACAAGCTCTAATAGCAGTAGCATTCCTAACTATCCCTATGTCAAAATCTAAGTGGCATGTTTAGGACTTAGTAGCCATGATAATAGGAGCTTTCCAAATGTTGTCCAAGTGTATCCTGTCTAGTTGGAAGTCATGTTAGGGTTGCCATACTTTTAAGGAGCTAGAGATGATTTCCATTTCTTACTTACAAACTAATATACAAATGCATATTCATTTGCAAGTAGGAAAGAAATAACAAATTCATCTTCAACTTCTTCCTTGCCGGATGGCACCTAACACAAGACCCTACTCCTTTTTCATCCAGGCTTGGGACCAGCATTGCGGAGTACCTGTCCAGTTGTAAGTAAAGATTCCAAACAACAAGCAGCTTGGACTCCTAATTATCTCCAACATTTCTTGAGCATGCTCCACGGAGAGTACTCACTCTGCAGAGGATTTCTTTGAATAGTACTCTTCAATGACATTCTTAGCCCAAGCTGACAGGGGTGTCAAGGTATACTCAAGAAAAAGAAAGAAAAAAACCCACATGGGTCCCACATCTGATCGTCCAAATTGATGAGCCCCGTTTAAAATTTTGCATTGTTTGCAAAAAAACCAAGCCTATGGGCTGCTTGGTTCTTCCTTTTTTTGTAGATTTTTCCTTTAGTCCATTTTTCTGTATTAGTTCTTGCTTTCTAAGTTAGGTACAGAATTTTGAAAATCTGGTTGGTTAATCTCCAGTTACTTGGAGGGTTAGAAATTGGGAATAAAACTCCATAAAAGGGCGGGTCATGCACAGTTTTTATAGAGATAACTGGATTGACTTTTTGCATTTTATGTGACTGGTTTTTAGCACTTCGAATTGAGATTGTTGTCCTATTAGCTGACAAGATTGTTTCAACAGCAAACAAAGGGTATCAGAAGTTCCTTGTTCAATGGAAAGGAAAACTAATGTTCAAGAATTCTTGGATCTCAGCAGATTCACTCCAGTGGCTGGGTCCAGATCTATAAGAAAATGTATCAAGTTGGCATAGCCACCATGAATTCTTTCATGCAGGGGTGTAATGACATGGGCGCCAAGGTTTAATCTCCAAAAAGGAAGAAGAAAACCCAAGTGGGTCCCACATCCAATCGTCCAAACTGACAGGCCCTGCTTGATATTTGGCACAGTTTGAAGAAGCCAAACCTATGGTTTGTTCAGTTCTTCCTATCCTGTAGATTTTTTCTTGTGCTCTCTATTTTTCTATGCAATTTCTAGGTTTCAAAGTTAGGAACAGAATTTAGATAGTCTTGTCGCATGATTTCCAAGAACATAAAGAGGTCAGAAAGGAGGGCTCAAACTCTATAAAAAATATGATTTTTACAGAGATAAATGAATTGAATTCTTACTTATTAAGTGACTGGTCTTCAGAACTTTGAATTAAGAGATTTCTCCAAGACAGAACTGCAATGGTTCTTAGCATTCACAAATAGTATGATGTCCTTGTTTCTCTGCTTTGAGTGCAACGTTAGGGAATTTCTTGAAAGCATAGGTGACATCTAATTCGTTGCCAATTCTTCTACATGTGATGCTAGGAACTCTACCGTAAGATTCCAAGACTCTTCAAGTGATGTAGCAGGTGACACTTGCTAAACTATCCAAAATCCTTACAAAATTCAAATCTTGTTAGTTTTTTCCTATTTTCGATTTCCAGCAATCAAAAGTCTCTCATTCTAGTTGTTTCCATATAATTCCAGTCCAAATCAAGTTTGGTTTTCATTAAAATTCAAATTCAAGTACAGATTTTCATCGTTCACTCTTACAATTTAGTCAAATATAATCTTCCCCCAGAACCAGCAACTGGGATTGTGTGAAATTCACTGGGTTTCTAGTTTTCAATTCGAACTCAACTAGATTTTTGCGAGAATCTCAATTCGAGTTATCATTTGAGAGTTACATCCAAATCTCTGAGTGTATTTTCAGAATTCCCATGAACATCTAATTTTTCTGAGGCTAAAATACAATTTTCTGAGTTGAACCTTTAGCTTCCACTCTAATTCAAGATGTTTCCCAACTCATTCAGCAAGCTCTCGAGTCAACTCCGAATGTTGTTTCTGATCCTCACCAACTGGGACCAAATCACACTTCAGAGTCCATGCCAAAACATAGAATCAAGCATTTCTGTGGTAATTTTTTTTAGTAAGCATAAAACTAAGACACTGCCCATCAAACTGATATGGTTGTAAAACGAACTACTCAACAAGTGCTAGATTTATAAGCACTAAGTTACAAATTGATTGTGAGAAAATGTTCTGATTTCCATGTTAAATTCAAGAAAGAAAGAATGGGAAGATCAGGTACCTGTTATAAGAGAATATCAGAAGCCATAAGAACAGGATAAGTCAAAAGGGCAACCCCGACATTTTCATCTCCCTATACAAAAGGAGAAAAGAGCAGCATTAATATAAATTGTTCAAGTATACTACAGTAATGAGTTCAGAATCTAATAGAAGTCATAAATGCATGGGAAATATAGAAGATGCACATATATGCAAGGCTTGGAAAGAAGATAAGACCCTTCTCAACATACTAAAAACAAGCAATGTGCAAACTACAAATAGAGAATAAAAAACTATGGAGATAGAACAGAGATTACTTTAGATAACTTCCCCACATATCCACTCCTATAGATATTTCTGAGTGGATTACAAAGAGTCAGTTCAGATGATGTTAGAATTCAAACCCATGCAAGTCCTCAATGAGGCAATTTACTTATGCTTCAGCAGTCTAGTTCGTCTTTTACTATGTTACATATTTGCACAACTGACAGCAATCCATTTATCTTGTTATATTACACAGAATTAAAAGGCAACCATAGAAGGGGAGCCTTGGCGCAACGGTAAAATTTGTCGTCATGTGACCTTGAGGTCACGGGTTCAAGGGGTGGAAACAGCCTCTTGCAATATGCAAGGTAAGGCTGTGTACTTTAGGCCCATGTGGTCTGCCCTTCCCCAGACCCCGCATAGGCGGGAGCTTCGTGCACCGGGGCTGCCCTTTTTTTTAAAAGGCAACTATATATATAAGACGTCTAGTAGAAGAAGGGATTAAAAATATTTGACTATCAACCAGAGATCAAATTGATAACTAGTGAAAGTATTGCATTGTGCCAGAGAATTTTTTCTTCTGTCCAAAAGAAGACAGCAACTGAAAAGGTTTCTACTTTATCTTCTATTTACTTCTCATTAAAATGATTTTGACATAGGTTTTCAAAAGAATTCTAGATGTTGATGATTTTAACAAGATCTCTAATGTTTAGTGTGATCACAAGCCAATCAACCCCGTCTTGTCAGCCGCAGTGCCAAGTTCTTACTGACTAGTAGGACCAAAAGTAAAACAAAAGTTAACCACAAATAGAAATGATTAATATCTGTAATATGCTAACACAACTACATAAGTCATACATGATAAGGTAAAATGTACACCTGAAGTCAAAAATTAAGCACTATAGAGCTAGAGTCTACAGATTTTATATAGATTATATAGACACAAATAATGAAACAAGTAAACCACCTTTAAACAACCAAAATAATCAGCATGTGAGGCCAATTATCAAAAAGGAGAAGTCAGGCATGAGTTTCTTCACAAAGGAGGAAGAAAATAATCCTTTCCAATTGATGAATGGTAACTTGTGAATAGTGCTAAAAGTTTCTACATCCTACAGAACTCAAACAGCTAATTTTAAGATCAAGTTGAGAACAAGAACTACTTACAAACTCTGAATACAACCAACTAGTAGCAACTAGATTTACTCTATTAAAAATAGGACTTCAAGTATATATATAGCAACAAAGCTAAAAGACAAACTAAAAGTTACTCAAACTCACCTCCCTAACCCCAAATCCCCTAGACTTGGGCGACCCAGCAGTGACTTCCACTTGTCAAAAAATGGTCAAACTTTCACTTTGATCCCATTTTTCCTAAAAATCAGTCTAGTCTATAAAGGATGGTAGCCCACCCCAATATATCTGAAAGTCTGCATGTAGGTTCTCTGCTCCCTGAACTTCATCAAATGCAAAATTCAGATTGAGCCAATGGCTGGTTTGAGGAATATGGCCCACAAACAGACATCGGTTACTTAGACTATACTTTAAATGTCTGTTCTCTTTTTCCTTTTTTGGCTTTTGTTTTATATTAATCTTCCAAATTTGATTTTCTTCAGATAAATAGAAAACTGGATAAGTAAAAAATAAATAAAAAAACAATAGACCAAGAAAAGAATTCAAAATCAAGTATATGTCATTCGTAAAGGACAACATACATACCCCAAAGTTAAAACTAGATAAGAAAAAGCCGAAAGACATATGCCTCTTAAAAAGTAAACATATGCCTCTCACGAGGAAAAGCCAAAAGACATAAACAGAAAAAGAAACTACAAGCTCACAGATCTAGGCGAAAGAATGCCATCTGTCAAACTTCAGAGAAAATACATATTAAAATAGGATAATAGTGCAAATGAGAAGGGCAGGAAAAAATGGGCACATAGACCTGGAAGTACATAGATCAAGCTAAAAGACTTGGTAGAAATCAATATAAACTAGATAAAAAGAGTAAGCGGAGATGAAAAGATAAGCAAACGGGTAAAAAAATTCAAGCAGTAAAATCTATGGTACCCACAATAAATGGGATTTCTAATGTATCAACTCCCTAGTTGCCCTAGTAGCCTCATAAGCAAGTAAAGGATCAAAAGAAAACAAAAGCAAAGTGTATGTTAACGGACAAAAACAAAGTAGAAAAGAGAAAAGTGGATGAAACAATGAGAAAATAAGCATATTTAAAGCACAACCCCATTAGATTTTGTAGAAATATGCAGATTCAAAGAACAAGCACAGCTCAAATGGTTCCAGAACAGAAGATGTAAAGGATTTTTTCAATGGATAAAGTTATGGTGATGAAGCTATCATACAGCAGCAACGCACCGCCTGTCGTGATTTTTCTTTAAATTGAATCATCCTGTTCAATCTACCAAGTGGTGTAGTAGAACTGAACAGCCGCATCAGTTCCAACATGGGCGCGAACATGAGATTGCACAAAGACATAAGCCTGTTGGTTCCGGTAGAAGAGTTGCATACATCAGGAAGTAGCTGAGAGAACAGCAGAAGTGGAACAAAAACAAAACTTGGATGGGTCCACGCCATGTGCCAGATAAATGGCAGCTGTGCTCCTTGTCGCTTTTGACAGTTCTCGGGCTTCATAAGGTAGAGTTATCTGTGAATAACAAAATCAGAGTAGATACTAAGAAGGTCATTGCTCTGAACAACAATGAGGACAAGAATAGAAATGCAATCTGCAACAAGTCCCTAGACTCTGAAGTTCAAGAGATCAAAATCTTTGTTACATGTAACCTATGCAGGTTAGCTATGAGTTACAAACACAGACTACGAATGGATATGGATTTCAACACTTTGTAAAACCCAGAAATAAGAACACTGGAACCAAGGTATGTCTTAGTTGGAAGAAAACAAAGAACATGGGAATCTTCAACTCTAATCTTTACAGGTTTATGCATGTGTCTAACGAATGTACTTTGTTTGCCTAGTAGAAAACGTGTGTCATGGACTTCATAGAGCCAATTTGTTTTAAGATATAAGTACGTATAAAGATGTCAATCCCTAGACATTAATGTCAGTTATGGGACACTGTCCCTATAACAGTAGGACAAACTCGAAAAAATGATTAGCCTTTTCAAGCATTAAAGAAAAATGCTAAAACCGTTGGTGAAGCCACCACAAATTCTGAAAATCATACTAGTGCAAGATATGTTGGAGCTCTTATGTGCAAAGCATCTCTTAAATGTGCTTGAACACCGCAGCTTATCATTTCCACCAACAACAGAATCTGCGCCAAAAAATGACCAACCAAAGGGAAAAGGACATAAGGTAGTGCAAGAAAATGTAAAAAGGGATTGAAATTATGATTTTAAAAGGAAAATTTTCAGCAAGTTCTACAGGAAAAACCTGATGGTTTTCTTAACCACAAAAGGCTCCAGATTAACTTTTCCACCTTGTTTGTCCAATCAAAGGTGAAACTTAACTAGAAATAATAATGCAAGAAAGTGTAAGAAGGGTTGAAGCTAGGGTTTTGAAAGGAAAATTTTTGGCAAGTTCTAGGGAAAAAATCTGCTGGTTTTGGAGTGCTTATTAACCAGAAAACACTCCTAATTAACTTTTCCGCCTTGTTTTTCCCACCAAAGGTAAAACTTAACTAGAAATAATATGAAATATTCCACACATGGAATGCAAGTGAAAAGAGATAAGGAGAAGAAGAGCAAGAAAACATGAATGCCTCAGATACAGAGAATAGTAGCAGGCTTGGCATGTTGGCATTATTTCAGAACAGAAGACTCCCAAGGAATAGGAGTTATTTACTGACAGAGCACGCCAACAGAAGCTTTGGAAAAGGACACGTAAGAATTGGTTTTTAAATTGAAGTTATGGTATCCGATGAGAAAGAGACTGCATTGTATGTAATTATGGGAATTTGGAAGACTTACGTGGCTGGGTTGTGTTGTGGTGGTTCTGGGTGTGTTTTGTTAATGTAAATTGTTTTTATTTTGTTAGATGTATGAAAAGGAGACAGAGTCTCCGTTTATGTTTTAAAATGTCAATGAATGTTCATCAGGTACTTCGCAATGACATGCATTAAATGTCATATGTCTGAAAAATAGAAGAAACTCTGCCTAATTTTCCATAGAAATGAGCACTCATTTCACCGAAAATCCCTGTTTTTGAGAAAGAAAAATGACACTTGAGGTTTTTCAAAGTGAATTTAAAAAGAAAAGATTCTTCCGATGTTGTTTAGTCTTTAAAAATAATTTTTATTAGAGTTCGAGCTCGCTATGTCAATGTCCTTTGTATTTAAAAAGTGCTCAATCTTATTCAACCATCAATCTAAATTACACAGAAGGAAGCGCTCTAACCCTTGTATAGATATAAGAGGGAAGGGATCTCACTTTTCTTATCCTCAAGTAAACTATGATCAAAGACCATTATACCCTTCACATAAGTGAAAAAAATACTTAACCTTGGTCCACCACATAAAGATAACTTAAAATATACCTAAACATTTAAAATAGGGTTACAAACATAGACAACTTAACCTCAAAGAAAAAGCACCATAACAAGTCTCTAATCAACTTAAACTTCAACCCTTTGCTTTCTTCTTCCTTGTTTTGTAATTTTTTAGCATGTTAATGAATGGATTAGATGCTTACAAATTAACCAAAAAGCTAAAGCATACCGCATGTAAGTCAACAAGGAAGAAAAGTGTCGCATACACATCCTCCAAGGTGAGAATGAAATTCAGATCACAACTCACGAACAAGAGACTACACTAACAATAACTATAATAGAATGATACAGTACTCTAGCAATACAAGTTCCATAATACCATAAGAAATTCAGTTTGTACTTTAAAGTCGTAAGAGATCTTTAGTGAAGCAAATCACAAACTCATACTATAATGCATATAAGGCGATAACAGTTAACAAGAACAAACATAGACAAACTCTTCTAATGGACAAATTTAAAGCTATGAAGAAAACTAACATAACCTGAAACATAATTATGTCTAAGTTTAAATCATGCATGGCATACCATATAAATATGCAGATGGATAACCACAGTATTGAATCAAGCACAAAGAAAAAAATTTGAATGGATGTCCATTAGTAACATTCAAAAAGAAAACTATGGAAAGAACATCGAAACAGTATCATGCTCAAAGTTCTGCATAGTAAAGGCAAAACCAAGATAAACAAACAATGGAAAATAGCAAATTGGAATAGTGATGTTGAACTACTTTTCTTTTTTTTAATAACCAAGTTCCATGGAGGACAATACATCCTGAATATGAGCAAAATGAACATGCACTTACAGATTGGAAAACCAAGGGAAGTCAAACAACCTGAAGGGAAATCCAGTTTTTAATGGCACCGAGGTAATTCCCGGGGTTTATGGATCCAGTAGGTTGAACCCCAGAAACAACCCTCTTCCTGTAAACCGAACATTCAAATGAGAAGCAATGTACAAGAATAGACAACAGCAGAATTCATAAAAGCTGATTTGATAGAACAGCTTCAAATACTTTCTGTCAACCACCAGCAATACTGGTACATTCATACTTCCAATGATAGTCTAACTACTACAGACAAAAGAGAAAAGAAAGAAAGTAGACCAGTTTCCTTCCTCAGCAGTAAATCTTTCACAGCAACAATACAAAACAGAAACAGTTTTGCAATAATTTGAACAGCCTTGCTTCATAAGCAATATTAGTATATGCCCACTCAAGAAAAGTGAAAATTTGCAATATATTGGTTATTTAATAAGTATGCACTCTGTAGTTTACAAGGATATTGGACATCCAACCCAAAACCAAAATGGTGGAAGTGGCTCTAGTCATTGAGAAATAGAAATCGAGAATGGGATATAAAACAATAAAATCAGCCCTTCAATAGAAGTTCCGTGGTAACTTCCACAAGCAATTTGAATTCTGAACCATAATATGCTGGCGCTTACATTTTCTTAAACAAACAATTTCAACACAAACACTTAAACTCAGGACTCCCGTTCTTCGCTTTTCATTTTCTCCCTCCAAAAGCGATTTTTTTTAATCAGAACTTCATTTAGTACACAGAAGCCACTCCAAATAAACTGATTATGGCAGCAATTTTCAAAAGCACACTTAGTATCGGAAATCACTTTTTTTAATCAAAATTGTATCCAGTAGATATACCCACGTCGATTTCTGCCTCGACAAAACAAAAAACGATTCTTCCTCGTTCAGAAAGAACTGTTCCATGAAATGTGTGATGAAACAATTAAGTGGAAAAAGAAGAAAGTAAAAGGGCTTACTTTATGGAGGTTAAAGGAGTTTACCGGCCGTTTGTTTGCTAACCGGAAGCAGTGGAGCAACAGCAAAAACCGGCATTGTGCCTGAGAGGGAATTGAAGGGAAGATATATCTCCGCTTCTAGTACACGACTTGTTGCCAATGCGGCTACTAAATCTGTCATACAAGAGAAAAGCCAAGATTTTCAGAGATTAGAAAAGAGAAAACAGAGAGATAGAGAGAGGAAGATTAGGGTCACAGACCTTGAAGGAGAGAAACGAGGAGTATTGGAGAGGGCGAGGAAATGGGAAAGAACTGGGCGACCCATATTTGAGTTGCTGAGAAAGGATGAGGATTGTTATCCGACGGGGAGAAATGGCGCCCGCTTTAAAAGGTTGAATGGTCTGATTGGCACTGCCACCACCACCATAAAATCGAATTCAGTATTTCAGAGGCAAGGCCGCAGAGGCTTGGCGGACATTATCGAAATAGTTCGCCGGAACAGAGAAAAAACAAATTCGCAAAAGTACCATTATATTTTAGTACTTTTGCAAAAAAGTTCAATATTTTTTCAATTTGATAAATTTGTCATTAAATTTTCATAAACTTTACAAATTTGTCATTCTATTAGTTTTTCATCTTTTTTCTCTGTTAGTTTTTACAAAATTCTAATATTATCCTTGTCTAATAGATCAGCTATCTGTGCCGAGGGAGCGAAGAGGCCAATTAAGTACAGGTATGATGCGTCGAGTGACGAGGTGAGCAAGCCGCCCATCGTCGGTTTGGAAATGTGCTGAAAACCATTGATGCAAACCCAGAGGGGGGGCATCGAAAACAAGGTGTTGGTGCATGGGTAAATAAGCCAGAGACCAACAAAAATAGGGGTTGTCGGGGGTTAACAAGTCAAAAACAAGAGAATGTACTAGAAATAGGGGCTGTAAGGAAGGGACAAGGGTAATATTAGAATTTATAATAAAAAATTAACAAGGAAAGAAGATGGAAATTTAATAGAACGGTAATTTTGCAAGGCTTATAAAAACTTAATAGCAAATTTGTAAAATTTGTAAAATATTGAACATTTTTGCAAAAATATCAAAATATAATGGCATTTTTGTAAAGAAACCCAAAAGAAAAATATAAGAAACAGTAAAAGTGGATTTTTATTTTTTTTTAACTTCCACTCGTTTTACCTTTTACTTGTTTGATAAAGGGAAAGTTTGTTTGTAAGAGTGAGTAATGACTAATGAGACAACATTAGACCCACAGCAGAGCAAAAGAACTTGCGAATGTCGGCATTCCTGTAATTCTTGTTTTTATAATATAGCTAGCTAGCTAGTTGTAATTACTATTTGCTTTATAAGTAGTAGAATGATATGAATTTTTAGAGTATTTGTTGAGAGAATGTTAAAATTAGCTCCAAAAGCTACTTCCCATTCAGTGTTCCAGTAAATTCGCCGTCAACCATTGTGCTACCTAGAACACAATAAGATATCTTATTAGAACTGGAGTTGTTCTACATGTTACTGTTAGGAATGTAGCCTGCATGGTATAAACTTACTCATTTGCAGCTGGTAATCCTTGGTAGTTTTTATTGTTTGTGCAAGAATAGTTGGAGTCTGCTGGTAAACTGTAATGGGAGTTAACTATACACTGAAACTGTAATTGTAAACCTTTATTTCTAACTTGCTTAACTCCCCATGTGTATACTCCAGAACATGTTAGTTGTTACTGAAATTCAGGTGATTTTTAGAAATTACACCAATTACAACATAATAACTTGTTTTAAGTAGTTTTTTTTTTTTTTTTTGCATTACTGCTATTGTAGAAGTAATTTTTACATTTTCCTTTTAGTGGATTGTTCTTGTCTTCTATTGCATTCACTGATCCACTTTTGAGTTTTGTTAGAGTTGAACTTAAGGTTTCTAAGACTATTGCTCCTTCATTGGATGTTAATTTTATTGGAGTTCTTGTGTGTTTTCCTTGTTTGCCAGTTAGATCATTAAAATATTATGTTGTGCATGTTTATAACATGTTAGTAAAAAAAAGACAGTTGGTGCACAAAGTCCTAGCATATATGGATTCGGAGAAAAGGCGGACCACAATGGTTAATAGTATGCAACCTTATCTTGTATTTTTGTAAGAGGCTGTTTTCATGCCTTGAACCTGTGACCTTAAGGCCACATATCGACAAATGTACTGTTGCCCCTTCTATGTTAGAGATAGATTTTTTTTAATTTCTTAATATTTCTTATATCGTTCTTTTATATTGGTTGTATATTATCTTCGTACCCAAGATTACTTTTATTTATTTTTTAGCTCCAAAAAACTAATGCAATGGCCTCCAAAACAATTGCTTTCATCTAAAAAGGTAGACGCGAGGCTCCACACAGAGACAGCCGCTCCAGTTAATGGCGGTGGCTGCAGACCATAGTACCATGTCAATATGTGCGTAGAAACAAAAACACAGTGGCTTACTGTCCAAGCTTTTGCATTTTCAATAATAAAACTAACAATCTTTGGTTGGTTTTTCGTCAGCTAGATTCAATGTTGTTAATTGGATCATCCTCCCATTGGGTTAACATGAAAGTATTCACTTAGGAAAATATTAGCAGGAGAAAGTAGAAAGTGGCGCTCACTCTTTAGAGATCCAAACCTTCTATCTCCATGGATGATGCATGAGCCAAAATTTCACATTGTGCCTCCAAAATTTAGCATTTAAATGTACGCTGAAAGATAGTGATAAGGAAGAGAGACCAATTATTGGCTGAGCTTTCTACTGCCTCTCTCCCTCTCTCTATGACTTCTATAAAGTAGGTGGATGTTTTTCTCTGGTTTTTCAATCTTGAATCTTGGCATTGCAAAGCTCATCGCCTAGCCAGAATAGGTGAACTCTCCATTACACTACATTAGCCTAGTTTGACAAGGATCCTTCGTAATTGGGTTGTTTTTTTTTATTTTCTTAAGCAAGAGTAATTTAAATGCTCAATCTGGAACCTTTTTTCAACGTGTAACGACCGACCAAGTTCCAGTCAAATAAAATGAGATTCGACAATATATATAGGACTTGTTTTATAAGTTACTATATGACCGACCATTTGGTGCGCTACCATTAGTCTATATGTCTGCCTAGTAAGCAACCAGAGATGGCAAACTATTAAGGAAGAAGATGAAAGGACTTCTGGCTGTGAGGCTGTTTCCTAACAACCAACTTCTGCAACCTATTTGTGTGATGTGGATATGATCTAGTCCACTGATATGATCCTGGATTTTAAGCCTTGTTCAAGGTTCAGATGAGATGTTAGCTCAGTACTGTATTATGACCATATGGAATGCGTCATAGTTTATAAGATCAACAGCTAGTGTTGAATATGTGCACATTTCCCTGAAAGGAACCCAAAGACTGAAATGGTTTAGTCCAGAATTCGAAGCAAATCTCGCCAACAAAAAGGAAAATGATCAGGTGAGGGAAGAGAGCTCCTCGATCTAAACAACTGGAAGAGAGAACAATAGCCAGAAAAGAAGAACAGACTCTCCAGTGCCTTGAGGATACCAGACTTGGTCCCTATCTCTGTTCTGTTGGCGGTTGGGCAATGAACGGGTATTGATTCTCAAAGGAAAAGGAATTTCGCGCTAAAGCCTTCTAGGGAAGTGGAGAAAGGAGTCTCTCACGCGGGTCACCAAGGTTTGAGCCTACATGTCAGGGAAAGTGTAGCTTATGAAAAATAAGAAGGATAAAAGAAAAAAGGAACTCCCAGGAGAAAGTGTTTTATGCACTAGGATTTAATTTCATGGCATAAAACACTTCTCCTGGAGAACTTCTTTTCCCATGGAAGTCAATTTTCATCCATTGCTTGCCAACCAAACAGGCCTTTAGATCCGCTCTTCTAGTAGCTTAAGTTTAAGTTTCTTGGGTTTTTTGCAAAAATGCCATTATATTTTGTATTTTGCAAAAAAGTCCAATAATTTTTTAATTTTGCAAATTTACCATTAGGGTTTTGTGAGCTTTGCAAAATTAACAATCTACTAGTCTTCCATCCTCCTTATTAGTTTTTTCAAAATTTTGATATTACTTTTCTATATTTCTCTCTATTGATATGTTCTAACAAGACTTTGTGCGTGATTTTCGCTTTGCTAATCAACAAAAATCTCTGAAATTGATCATGCTAGATAGAAGACATTGAGAAGAGGACGACCCGTCTTATATTTTCAATTTTCATTCAAAAAGGATCAAATGAAGAGCTTAAAGTATGCTATTTGTGTGACAGTAATTGTATTTTACTTACGTTTTATATTTGAATTTGTCTTTAATTTACTGTGTTTTTGCTTATGTTAGGAAGAGTTTTATATTAGCTTTTAGTGACAAATTGAAGTTTAAATTATTGAATTTTATTGAAGAAGCTTAATAGCTACTGTTGCATAGGCTAGTGAACATGGTATGTTTGTGATTAAATATCTCACTATTGGTTAGTTTTTGTTGAAATCTAACCATATCATTAGATTCCTTGTTATTTAATTGTATTAGATACCAAGTTTCACTAAAAAATTCCATCAAGAAGACATGAAACTTAATAGCCAAAGTCAGCAACTTAATCACATCTGCATCCGTGAGGTAGCAGGTTAGTTAGAATGTATTAAGAAAGAAACAAAGAAGGGTAATATTGGAATTTTAAAAAAACTAAAGGAAAGGAGAATGTAATCAGATGACAATTTTGCAAAGCTAAGGAAAACTTAATAGCAAATTTGCAAAACTCAAAAAATATTGGACTTTTTTGCAAAATGCCAAATGTAATAGCATTTTTGCAAAAAACTCAAGTTTCTTTAGGCATGGATGTTTAGGAAAAATCAATCTTTGCTAACACCATTTTGACCTCTAAGGTAACTTCCAAAATCTGCTCTATTCGACAAAATCAAAAGCTTCCAAGGGTTAAGAAACTTGATACATAATTTCATATCAACTAATTCAATGCTCTCATTTGAGCTGTGTCAAGAGACAAGGAATCATATGTCACAAATTGAAACATGAAGGACAATGCATTGAAGTCTTTTAATCCAATGGAAGAACAAGGAGTCTTTCACTTGTGCACCAAGGTTTGAGGATGTGCATAGGTGTACGGGTCTAATTTTTATTTTATTTTTAAAGAAGGAATGAGAACGAATTTGCATACACTTGCATTGGGTTAGCACAAGTAGGGTTTTATGCTAATGTCGCATTAGGGCTGTCAATGGTTTTATTCCATTTATGTTTTGGAATGGGACATAATGATTCTAGTAAGATTGGAACTGGATCGAAATTAGAGTTTGGTTCCAACTTTTAAGGACCAAAACCAAACCGTTATGGTTCTTGGTACTTATTGATTCAAACATTTATACTAAATATAAAATATCTCTCTAATTTCATGGACAACCCCAGCTATGTAATTTTGTAGGTCAAAAAAAAAAAACACTACTTTAGAGATTCAAGGATAAATTGCTACAAATCCATGACTAGATGACAAATGCACAAATTCAATAAATACATAAAGAGGTCAACCAATAACAGAGCAAATAAAAAGGCAACCTCGGTGCACAAAGCTCCTACGTATGCGAGGCTTGGGGAAGGGGTAGACCACAAGGGTCAACTATGCTAGCTAAATTGGCCATTGAAAGGAACATGCTTACTTTTGCTTAAAAAATTTGAACAAAAATGTAAAACATTTTGGATTGGACATCTCTTCTTTTCTCTAAGGTATTAGTATAGTGCAATCACTTTTGCACACATAAACTATTGCAACCTATTTGAAATGGCATCTTGACATGGCTCTATAAGCATATCTTTCCTTAATGTCAATAACCATTCAAAAGAAAAGTTAATGGAATTGGTTATGGTAAACAAATACTACCATGAAAATGTAGGCTACTCATACATTTTCTAATTGTATGCAAAGAACATATTGCATGATTTGCTTTTTTGTCTTCAAACTGAATGATCTAGGGCTGTGCGCATGCACCCACAAAGCGATCTTAGGGCTGATCTTTGTTTAGGGGTTTATGGAGTCTTGAGGGGAAAATTGTGCCTTTTGTTTCTCCTACAAGATTTGGGTTAAAAAGTCCAGTTTGTCTTAATAATTTATAGGCAACAAAATTTATTTCGCAAGAGTATTAATGTGCTTGAAATGAGATAATGTGGACCATATGTCATTACTAACGAGGCTTAAGCTAAGTTGAGATAAAGTGACATCTCCTCGTCTTACTATTAGTGGTGCTTGAGATGAATTGACATGAAAACCATCTCGTCCTAGGTCCATCTTAGTGGTGCTTGAGATGAGATGAGAAATCCCAATCTCAAACTAGCCCAATATTACTAGTTTTCATAACACTTTGATCTCATCTCATTACTAGTGTAAAAGAGAGACATTTCTTCTCAACCCAAAATTTTAGACCCATCCCTATATTGGTTGAGATGGAAATGAGTCATATTATGTCATCTCAGCCCATCTCCTCCAATTCGTTTTAATCTATCTTAAGTGATATCTACAGTCATACTACTTCAACTCATGCCAAATTTGGGTCATCTCAAATTACATCTATCTCAAGTCAACTCATGCCAACAATCTAACACCATTGTGGGTACATATAGTCCACAAAACTTGAATTAAAGGAATAGTTAGCCCTTAATTGCACTAAAGTTAAATATAAAATAATAGGAAATTATAGCCTAATAATTCAGTTTTCAATTGTAGTCTAATTCTTCAAGCATAAAACTAAAATCAAATTTAATTTGATTTTGTTGGCAAAAAATTGCAATTGAACCATTGGTTCCAACTGAAGGACCATAACCTAATTTTTAAGTTTGATTCTTGCCAATTCTTCAAATATTGTTGTATCTAGTATTATGTTTCTTTGTTCGAAATAAGAACATGATTTGGAATTGTGTTTTATAGCGAATTCACAAAGTTATGTTCCTTAAGATGAATATAGAATGGGCATTGAGGGAACCTCAGTTAACATAGTTATTAAATTGCATCATAAGAGTAGAGAAACAAAAGTGTTTGAGGTAGTGGATAAAATTACACGCAGGCATGTATTTTCTTTAAGGCTACCAATATATCATATATGGTTTGGATACCATCATTCTATCTCCATTCCAATCGGTTTGGATCGAATTATATATTGCTTTCTGTTTTGCTAATTTTTTACTTTTTTTTCAAAGCAACACAATCGTTTGAATTTCTTTATGCCATTATCCAACCTAAGATGAAGTTTAGCTATTTTTCTTTCCATTGGTTGTTTGAGTTTTGTTTGTTTAAGATATCCTATTAAAAGTTTGAATTCAACTATTTGTAAATATCTATGATTCTTTTTTGTTTAAAGTTGTATATTGATGGATATAACTTCTAATTATATATTGCTTAATTAATTTTAACATATAAGCATAGTATACCTTAAAGGAAGCTTAAAATATTTGTTTGTGTAAACTGCAAATAATGGGTTAATAATGATGACTGTCAAGTATTGATTTGTAAAACATCTTAATATTTTAAATTATGAAATCATTTAATTGTAGAAGTTAAAAAGAATATTTGGTTTCATGATAAATGTAACAAACATAACAAATTTTTTTGAGAGAAAAGGTTAAGCGAATAGTATATAAGTTTCTCTATACATGGTTTTTGGCTATGTTTTTTGCAAATCAAACCCTTTATTGTAAATCGAGTTTGCAAATCAAAACCCTTTTGTGGCTATATTTGCTAAATTGATATGCATTGAGGTTCTTGAGAAATTGCTATGTGTTGGCCACCCTAGTTGAAAAGAAAGGAAAGTAATTGGTAATAATGTTAAAACTCTTAATAAATTTCTAAGAATAATTTATATATAAATTTTTCTATTTTTATAATTGAATAATATGTCATCATCATTAAGACCTTATACCTATTAAGGGTTGGCCACATAGATCTTGTTCCTTCATTCCCCCTTTATTAAGTCTCATGGCTTCATTTATTCTCAAAATTTTTAAATCTTTTCTCACCACTTATATCCATGTGCTTTTGGGCTTTCCCCTTGCCCTTTTAGAAACTTTGACTTGGATCGCCTCACTCTTAACCATTAACATTTTCGGTCTCTGTTGGGCATATCAAAACCATCTAAGTCTAGTCTCTCTCATTTTGTTACCTATTGATACTAGTCCTAAGTTTCCTCTAATATTTTTATTTATAATTCTATCCTTTTTTGTCTTGCCACTCTTCCATTTCAACATTCCATTTCGGCAACACTCATCCTATGTAGATATTGTTCCTTAATTGCCCAACACTCTTATTCATAGTGCATGGTTGACCTTACAACCATTCTATAGAATTTTTCTTTCAATATGAGTGGCACTTGCTGATCACACAAAACTTCAGAGGTGCATCTCAATTTATTCCAATCCACTTAAATTCTCTAGGTAACCTCCCTCTCAATCTCTTTGCTCTCATGAGTTATTGATCTTAAGCATCAGAAGTGGTTTTTTGGGGGACTTCTTGATTATCAATCTTTATTGGTGCTCTAATCCCGCTCCTTTCCTTCCTAAAATTTCATTCCATATAATCTATCTTAGTTAGGCTAGTTTTAAATTCTTTAGATTCTAATGCATCTCTTCATAACTCTAGCTTTGTGTATGCTCTCCGTTGTCTTATCAATCAAAACTATATCACATGCAAATAAAATGTACCATTGAATCTCCTCCTACAAAATGTTTGGTTAACTCATCCATAATCAACATAAAAAGGTATAAGCTGAATGCCGATTCTTGGTACAATCCTATAGTGATAGGAAAATCACTAGTTTGTCTGCTAATTGTCCTAATGTTTGTTACCTTTACCTCATACATATATTTAATTATGTCTATATACCCATGTGAAACCCCTTTCTTGCCTAACACCAACCATATTAACTCTCTAGAGACATTGTCATAAGTTTTTTCTAAGTCAATAACGACCATGTAAAGGTCCTTCCTCCTCTCCTTATATTTCTTTATCAATTGTCTAAGCATGAAAATAGCTTCTACGGGACACCTCCCAAGCACAAAACCAAGTTAGTTCTTTGATACACTCGTCTCATGCCATAACCTCTTCTCAAATACTCTTTTAAAAAGTTTCATAGTATGGCTCATAAGTTTGATCCCTCGATAATTAGTGCAACTTTGTATGTCTCATTTATTCCTATAAATTAGTAAATAGAGCTCTTCCTCTATTCATCCACCATTTTTCTTTGATTTTACAATTTTATTAAATAATTTTGCTAACCAAACTACTTTAGTATCTCCCATATACTTTCAAACCTCTATTGGTATATCATCAGGCCCCATGACTTTTCCTAATTTCATCTTTTTAAGGTCTCTTTCATTTTGAGTATTCTAATCTTATGGTCGTATTTATAATATTCAATGTTATTTAACTTTACGATACTGTCAGTCTCTATATTCTTAGGGTAATTGTTAATTAGTAATTTTTGCAAATAACTTTTCCACCTTTCTTTGATCTTATCATCTTTTACTAATACCTTTTCATCATCACTTCTAATATACTTAATGTGGTCTAAGTCCTTACTCTTCTATTCTCTTACTTTTGCAAGTTTAAACACATCTTACTCACCTTCTCTTAATCATAATCTATTATAGAGATCATCAAATCCCTTGAGTTTAGCCTCACTACTCTCTTAACAAAATTTTAGCATTCTTATATTGCTCAAAGGTTTTTTGTTATTTTTAGTCATCTGCCATGCTTTAAAACACACACATTTCTTGTTAATAACTTTTTGCACATTTTCACTCCACCCCCAGGTTTCTTTTATTAATTGGTTGATATTTACCTTAGATACTCATAGGACATCTTCTGCCACTTTCTTAGTGGACTTGGCCATATTAGTCAATATGGTGTTTACTTTTGTTTCATGGTTCAAGTTTCCTTCTACCATCAATTTATTTATAAATGATGCTATCTTCTCTCCTTTTAAGTTCCACCACTTAGTTTTTGGACAACTATTAAGTTCATTTTCTTTCATTCATATTTTTAATATAGATATCCATAATCATTAACCTATGTTGTGAGGATAAACTCTCACTTGGTATCACCTTATAATCCTTACAAATTGATCTTTCAGTATTCCTAAGTAAAAAAAAGTCTATTTAGCTTTTATATGGTCTATTTTTAAAGGTTAATAAGTGTCCATCCCTCTTCTTAAAGTATTTATTTGTTATAGCTAGGTTATATGTTAAAGCAAAATCAAGGATCGGATATGTAAGCACTCTATCCATCCATATATAGGATTTTCCATTCTATATCATATTCATTAGAATAAGATAATCCATTCTAATTGGCAATCCTAGTTCTTTTAGTTGAGTACGAATAGCAGGATTGACTAATTAGTATAACAAAGCAATAGATGTGGTAATTAAATGACTAATCAGGCAATTCTTTCTAAATGAGGAATGCTAGGCCAAAGGCCCTAAATGGACCTTAGTTAGAAGCCCCTAATACCTTGGATAATCTAACTTGTTCATCACCTTACTCCAACTTTGGATAACTAGTAAACAAAAATTCACATTGGATACTTCTAACATCATACAAATCATGCATCCCCGATTTGAATTTATAATGTTCTTGTACAAAATCTCTAGCCTTCTATTTTTTATATTAAAAGGTACAAATTTTCAAATACTAGAATTATCCAATCATCATGCTCTATGGGTCCAATTATTTCAAAGGTTGGTTCCTTAGTGCCTAAGTGCTTCTGGCTAAGTTTGAAGCACCCCTCATTTTTTTTCATGAAGGGGCCAAGCTTTGAATGATCAAACTCGCTCATCTAATAGTTCTATAGTTGGATATATAATATTTCAAATGGCAAGCAAATGGGATAATTCTAGCAACTTAAAAGTATAGCTTTTTATCACAAGAAATGAATGGTTATAAACTTTAAATGAACAATAGTCTAAATTCAAGTAACAAAAACATGGCTTTTAGGATGCTAAGCTTATTTAACCCTTGTGATCTTTTATTTATGAGATACCTATAGGTATAGCAATCTACGATTATTTGAAAGTGAGCTTGTAGAGCTATCTCCAATCATTAAAAAGTGAGTCCCTTCATGAAAAAATGAGGGTGCTTCTAACATTCCAAAATTAGATACCTTCTTAGAAGGACACTAAAATAAGATGCTGTACAGGCTCCCACTTTTGCACAATACGCCCATCTTTAGCTGAGCAAACCAATTTACCTGATTTATCTAGATTCAGATATCTTGTATCTCAGCACCATGGTGATCAGATGATTTTGACATGAAAACTATACTTCTTGTTAATTATGAGCCATTATTTAAGTAAATTTTCTATTCCAGCTGTCAATATACCGTGATCGTAAGTACATTTTCAAATTCTAAGCCTATCCAATCCTCACTGTTTGCATCACTAAATATCAATCAAATACTAGAATACTAGTTAGTACTTGAATACTAGTTGAAAATTGCATTTTGTCCACTAAATTGTGGATAGCGACTCTTTTCGCAAAAGCCCATATAAAGTTTCTTTTTTTCTCCATTGTAAGGGTACGTATAATCTACTAAATGAAGGACTAAGGGTAAAATCATCCTCCCAATCGAATTGGGAGGGCTTTTAGTTGAAACCAATCCAATTTGAAAATTTTTAGTTGAAAAAAGAAGCCCTAGCTATTGGCCAATTACAAACGGCAAATGGAAGGAAGAAGAAAAAGAAACCCTACCTGCCTCTATGGATGACTCCTTTCAATAGAGCTCAAATTAGTTCTTTTTATTGCTTTATTTCATCTCTATTTTCAGTGGAGTTCAAGATTAGTTCTTTCTATAGCTTTATTTCTTCTCTCTCTTTTTATTTATTTATTTATTTTATTTCAATAGCTCAAGATTTAGTTCTTTTTATAAGTATATTCCATCTCTATTTTCAGATTCAATAGCATGACTAATTCTTTTTATAGCTTTATGCATCTTTATTTCTATGTGATCTTGTCCTAATTTCTTTGTTTTCTTCTTTTTATAGCTGCAGTTGGTGCAGAGTGAACTTTGTTCTGTATGTACTTACTATCTAGTTGAGCCTTAACAAACTTCTAAACTTGTTAAAAGTTAGAACTTACAAAATAGCTATCAATTGATACTAATGTGAGCTTATAATTTTTACATATAAAAGTTTACAATTTTAATAATTTTCTCTATTTGTAAGAAAACATGAAAATTTGTCTTAATTTTGGTTATTTTAATAAATTTATAATTCAAAATTTTCAAAGACCGTCCGATACATACCATTATGGACCAAGGCCGATAATATAGTATTGACAACACTGAGGGAAACTTGTTTTACTTTTTCCTATTGAATTCTTTCTATTCACATTACAACTTGTGTTTTATTTGTTTCTATTGAATTTTTCTATTTCACAGCATAAAACTTTTCTACTGTGGACAGAAAGAATCCACTAAAAACAAATAAAATAAGTTTTCCAAATACGCAATATCATATGTGACAAATGATATGGAAGTGCGAGCAAACGAAGCAGAATACTAGAAAAGCCTAAGTAATCTCTACAAACTAGCATCCATATTTTGTTTTCTTTACTAAACATCTGATGCTGCTGATAAATATGATGATATTTCAGTCGCTGGCAAAGGAACAGACTTCTACATCATCAGAAAAAAGAAATTTACATAAATTGCCCCCAAGATAATCCGTAAGACTTTGATACGAAAGGAAGAAACTAAATTCATATACATATAAAGATTAAATTTGAAGAAGTAAAGAAAGAAGAAACATTGGGTGAAAACAAATACTTCCTATGCCTTTCTCTCTCCATCAAACTGCATGGATTACATTGCTGTTTCTCTGGCTCAAGTCTGATCCACCAACTGCAGAGTTTGCCTGGAAGGCCGACTGTCTTGATGGAGCCCCGAGAAGTTTCACAGACAGTTCTGACGGTTCCATACGACCAATAACAGCCTCACCAAGGCTTAGCTTAGACATGCTGACAAGCTCGTCCACATTGACAGGCTCCTTTGAATGAACTGGAGTTGGCTTCAGTACCTGATGTGTCTCCACCTCCGCTCCGGATGGAGGAAGATTTGGCTGCCAGAAGTATGGAACAGGTATAAATGCCGGGCAGAATGGTGGAAGCATAGGTGGAAAATTGCTGCATGGAACATTTTCTTGGGCGTCCATGGAAACGTCATTAGAAGCAGATTCCAGAAGTTCAGAGTTTTGATCAAGAGATAGATGTAGAGGTGGTAAAGTGGTCGTGTTTTCAGTTTCCTCTGAAGAATGAAGGAATTGTTCTTCCATTAGTGGTAGCGGGTCCATGGACTGAAAATTAAGAGAGGAAAAGGAAATTATACTCAGTGAAGGTAACCAAAAGAAATGAATGGGTAACTTCTAGCAAAGTTAAACCCAATATAAATTACCATATTGTAGTCTAACCCAGTATCAATATTTCTAGCATGACGATAGGAGACTACAAAATGCTTACAAAGTTTAGGAGAAACCCTTATCTAGAGAACCAAATTAACAAGGTTTCAAGTAACACAAAAGAAATTCATTAGCATCGTTCGAGTAACCAATAATGCATCTTTCAAAAGGGATGGATGAACCCTACAATTTACTCAATGGTAATTCAAGCTATTTCGGTTGAGATGTTCATCGTTTTAAAGAATGACAAGGTTATGGTGTAATTTGTCCAAGAAAGTAAGGGAATGTTATCTCAACAAATATTGTGATGGAAGACACACCATATCTGGAGCCATATCAAATAAGCTTGAACGTCTCTTTCTTCTGGTTGAATTAGTTTGCCGGATGAAGTACTTCTGGGCATGGCTGGCTACCTGGGTAGGAGTCCTCGAAATGACAAAGTTTCGTGCTATTCCACGCCAATCACCTTTGCCCAACTTTTTCAGACCCACTAAGAACATCCGGTGTTCCTCCTCAGTCCAAGGAGTGCCTGAAAAACCAAACATATTGATTGGTTTCAATCATACTTCAAAAGTTCTGAACTATGCAAAATGTAGCATGAAAACAAATAAAAATTAGATAAGCAGCAACATCGACTTTTTAGCTTCAAAAATGATTACATGTAGCCCTTTAATTATTTAATTCGCAGATCTGCGGAAAGAGCAGTAACCAACCTATTCAATATCATATTGGTGAATAGATGTATCGATATGGACATCCCTCTTTCATTTATATTGGCAGAAGTATCTGGGCAATACATCTGCAACAGGGAAAAGCCCTTCAAGAGAGCGCTCGCATCAGCAGAATATATTACCCACCAAATTTGCTGGCAGGGCATTATACTGAAAGGAGAAAGCATCCTCCCATCTGTCTTGATTCTCCAGTTGAACCTATGCCCTGAATATTTGTTTCATGCCATTCACAGAAAACTTGAGAAAAAGGCCACATCCAGCTGTCTCAAGCTGTCCCCAATCTTCGCCAACATTTGTCCACAAATAATCAACAAGAATATTATCTGTAAGAACACAATGCAAACTTGCTGAAGCTGCTCCAACAACTCAATGACAGCTTGTGGTCGATCAAGGACCAGTATATCTCTTAGATAAGACTACTAACTAGGCAATTAAAATTCTGACCTCATCTTGTAAAATAAGTCTTGAATGGAGTCAATCTACAGCTTGCTTTGGGCTTAAATAATAGGGCACATATGATAGAGCTATTAAACATTGTTCACTCTTAACAAGCAACTGGATAAGAAAAGTCATGCCACTCTGGATACTTTAAGGATATTTCACGGATGGAGGTTTTGTCTTTGAGTTTTCTGGAATTATAAAGCAATCTCCTAGCTAACCTCAGTGTTGATTAATTGATGGTCCAGCTCGGCACAAGAAGCCTCCCTCTTAGTATTGGTTTCTCTTTTTCAATATTCTTCTGTATGTTTCCCTTATCTCTCTAGGGTCCTGCCTCTGCAGTCTTTCTCTTAAAAAGAAATTATTTGGAGTAAAAAAGTGTAAGCCTACCTGGTAACATTATTTTCTAGATCAGTTAAATTTACCACCACATAATTAGGTAAAGAAATTGGCTATATTTGCCCATGAATAAAAAGTCTAGAACCCATTGGGAAAACGAACACCAACTCAAATAAAACAAAACTAGGGTCCCAAATAAACCTAATCTCTACCCAAATCTTAAATTTCAACAGCAAGGATGGTTTCCAAAATAACTCTATTCTGACAATGATAACATACTCATTACAACAACAGACTTTAAGAATTTTTAGAACACAGTGTAATATAGCAAATATACTAGATTAACAAGCAACCCCGAGCAACTTTGACAATGACAACATAAGACTTGATATAACCACAGCCATTCAGACAAAATAGCACCATTAATTTTAAGAAAAAAGATCTTATATACACATTTTGACTAATAAAAGAAAACACTGGATAAAATGGAAACAAGAAAACGGTAGGTGGTGCTACTCACAGTAGTTTACTTCAAGATGAGTCTGTCCCTTATAAACTTAAATGAGGTACCAAGTATCAAAGATTCAACCAGAGCAGTGAAATATTCAGTTGATTAAAGACTTTGTAAGCCCAATTCAATCACCCACCCATAATCTTGGACTCCTTTGCTATGCCTAAAGCTAAGCCTCATATAGAAATAGATCATGGAGTTGATTCAAGTTTTACCTTGGCTAACTTTTTCCCAAGTATGAATTGATGAAGGCAAGAAAATGTGTGGTGTCTATAGGCACAAAATATTTGTGGCAAAGGACAAAATTATTGAATCACAAAACAACCTAATTGAATTTTATGCCAAAACTGAAAAATAAATGAGATCATAGTCAAATCACATTATTTTACAAACTTCAAGCAATATCAGCAAGGAAACATTTGAAGACTGCAACTCTTTTAAGCAGAAGATTACTGTTATTATAAAATAACATTCAATAACGAACAATAGGAATGAAAATAAAAGAAGAGTCCCTTTGCAAGGTTCAGAACATAGACGAATGGTGGAATTCAACAGAAGAGGAGAGAAAGTTAAGTAAACAAAGACGAAAACCTGATGGAAGGCCAATTAATTTAGGTGCTGATCATGCAGAGAATAGATGAAACAGAGGAAGAAGACAGAGACAGAGAAGTTTAACTGAACATGAAAACAACTGGAAAGGGATAAAAGGAATGACCAGATCTTTGTTCCAGTCAATTAATTTTTGTGATATCAACGCATTTTGAGACAACATCTTATAAATGATTAGAAGGGAAGCCTTGGCACAACGGTAGAGTTGTAGTTGTGTAACCTTAGGGTCATAGGTTCAAGATGTGAAAACAGCCTCTTGCAAAATACAAGGTAAGGCTGTGTACTATTGACCCTTGTGATCCGCCCTTCCCCAGACCCCGCATATGCAGGAGCTTCGTGCAATGGGCTGCCCTTTTATCTTATAAATTGATAATCTTAGCAGCATCCTCAGGTGCAGGTGGATTACTTTCTTCTTCTCTGCCATGCCTCAATTTGCCAGTATATTTGTGAACTAAGACTCAAAGCAAGAGTTTTTTAGGTGCATAGTAGCTTACTAGTAAAACAATCTAAGAGTCCACAGTTATACTGTTTGCTCAAGCATTTTGATTATATTCCTTTTATTTTCAAATTTCAAATTCATTGTGACCAAGAGCTGAAGTACTTTTAAAGCAACAGCATAATAAATCCAATAAGTTTCACCAATATGACTGAAAGGATATGAGAAACCACTAAAGGGGGGGCATTCTAGAGTCAAAAATCTCCAGCCCCAAATTTAGCTCTTCCATCAAAGGAGGTTGTCAATCACTACAGCTGACTTCCCAATGTTCATATCCAATCTGGATACAATCCCCAGTAGAACAGGCAATAATAGGTGTTCATCTATTAGATCTGATTAGGATTGAGCAGTCCCATATTGATTGAGTTTGAAGCATCTAACATGACAATTTTTTGATATTAGAGGGAAATTAACTTAAACAGCAGGCCGTGGGCATATCATTCCAGAATAAAAGAGAAAGGAAGTTGTGGACTTGCAAAGTTTATAGAAGCAATTCCCTGTTCAATATGCCTGATTAGGGTCAGCACTGCAAATTGGGCTTAAAAATTTATAGAATTAATAAATAGAACGTTAGCAAATGTTTGAAGCTGTCTGAGATATTAACCAGAAGATTGTGGAAATGCGTCAAGGGAAATGGAAAACAACGATTGCAGGAGCACAGACAAAATCCTTCAGAATGGAAGTCCAACTGTTCAAATGTTTGGGATGAAAGGAAGAAAGAAACTGAATCAATCAAATACATAAATAGAAGCTAGCAAAAAATAATAAAGGTAAAACAATCAAAAGTTAAAGTCCAATTTTTTTTTCTAATCCAGTATAAACTACATAACAATCCGAAACGGAAACGTACCTGTTAGCACTCGATAAATGTAATAAAATCAGAAATAAATAAAATTCATACCTTTTCCAATACTAATACTAAAAACATTCCTCAACCCAAAATAAAAATAAAAATAAAATAAAAAATAATTCACCAAAAAAGCTACAAATAAAAGATAACAGCAATTCAATATCAAACCCACAATCCGACACGCACAAACCGAGACGAGAACTAATCAACTAAAAAGCGAAATAAATTGAAAAATACCCGAAAATCGCAATTAAGCAATATAATCTACAAAAGTAGCAACAATAAATTAACTAAAATCCTCGAGCCAAAATGTATAAATAAAAACAATCAAATATAATGGAGAAACAAAGTGGCGTGTTTGGGCTGTTGGCAATCGAAACCCAAACGGAATAAAAAAAATGATTAAAAAATATCGAAATTTTACCTTTCTTCCTCTCACCACGACAATTCGAGGAACAAGAAACATGGGCAGTACCATCCGAGACATATCCCCCGGTGACAGGCGCCGGATCACGAAGAGGATCGGAGGAAGGAGAACTAGGGTTTGGAGAGGCAGCAGCAGCAGAAGAAGAGTTATAGTGGCCGGCGGACGACAGATTTCCCATACTCGCGCTCTTCTTTATAGAACCATCGGTTAAACGTACTCCGAACAGCTTCACTCCGCCGCTTCTCGACGGACAAGTCCGCGAGTTATGGCCGTTGTTACTGCAATGGGAGCACCGACGAGTCATGGTGACTCGCCCTAGAATGAGTTATTATTAGAAGAAAGGGGAAGAAGAAAGTTTAGCTTTTCTCTTCCGAAATGGCTTGCATGGGTTCGTTTATTTAGGTCTCGGTCTTGCAGAGGGAGAATGAGAGGCCGGAGGTTCTGGCTTTAAATAAGGGTTGGAATTAAGAGAATTAACGGGAAATACCACTAACCAAATCCCGTGGTTAAAGAGGTCCCCTATCTTCGTTTACTAAGTTTTTTGGAGAGAATTAATGCCGAGGGATACGGATTTGGAAAGAATTACGGAGTTGCTATTGTTTGAACTTTTTGTTGCTTTTCTGCAGGGCAATGGAAGGGGTTGTGGTGGTAATAAATAGGAAATTCCTTGGTTATTTTCGAATGCAAATTTGCGTGGGAATTAAGGCAGCCAATTTAAGGAAATTACCATCCTTTTTCTAGGGTCGTATTCGTGAACGTGTTCAAAAGGCCGATATGGAAGACTTGAACGTCACGACCGACCTCGGAGGATAGTGATCGTTGGGACCAGTTTGCTTCTTCCAGATGGTATAAAGGGTTAAGATCTTCTTTGATGAAGGGAGGGACCTCCCAGTTTTATGATTTATGTGGGGACCCACTACGACTTTTGCAAATACGCCAAACCGGCGATGTGGAAAGCTAGTGAGAGGCAGGTGCATGCACCGCCCATTTATAATCTTCCAAGATTTTTGTTCTTCCGGAGGTGACTTTAATGCCCCCCGATCTTTGTGGGTCCGAAGAGTAGAAGTTGGACTAGACTACAATCAATGGGAAGAATGTTCTACAAAATGAGGGTATTCTTGGAATTTCGGTAGACTTTAATTAGTGCGCCACTAGCGACAAGTTACCTCGAGCGTTGTTGTGAATGATGAAGGTAACCTATGGCAAAACGACACGTCACGTTGATAAGCTCTGATTGGTTACGATCAGTCCGATGCGATGAGTTGCACGTCACTTTGGTTCAACTTTCGGGTTAAAGCCGTTAACTTTGCCATTTTCGAAAAAATGGCAATCTGGTTTTTCTTATCCAATGGTACTCCAACTACTTTAAGGAAAAGCAGAAATACAGACACGCTCTTTCTAGACTGGACGTATGCTTTCTCCAAGGTATAAAATCCATACGAGACAACTTTCAAATGATTGCAGGTCACGTCGAGATCCTAATCTTGAGTGACTCACTTGGATTAGAATAAGGCTAACAATGATCTCATCTTGATTAACGGGTGTTTGGTGATCCCGACTGTTGATTTGGTTTTCCTCACCTGCTATCGGTGGCTGCTTGTCCGACTCCAAAACAAACAAGCCAGTCCTCCAAACTAGGGGCCCATGAGTGTCTAGCACTGCATTGCATTCACAACTTTCTTTTTCAATTAGAGATTAAATTTAGGAGTGTGTCCGAGTGATTTGTTTTGTAATTCTTTGCTTAAAATAAAAAAAAAAAATTCTCAAAACGTCTCGCAGTTGCTTTCTTATTTTTGTTCCCCAGGCTTAGAAGTAGACGTGAAGAAGCACTTCTTGTTTCTATATCTTGATTAGTCTTCCAATGGACCTGCCTCTTTCACTTTTCTTTTTAGATCTAAGTCGTTTTAACTAGGGAGACACAAAATTGTTGAGCGCTAGCCTCTTTCAACCCAGATAGACCCTTATTTGGACGATTTGACTCATGCACCTTGCTGAGCGCTAGCCTATTCTAATGTAAGGCAGACTGAACATGGCGAAGGGTGAGATCATCCAAATATTGGCCTGTCAAGCTTGCGTTTTAAAAAGGCGTTCGTTTTTGCTTTCCTAAATTATTTTCCTGATAATGGCCATTCCTTATTCAAAATGATTATCTCAATTTAAAATTAAGTCCCAATCAAACACTAATCTATAAGATACAAAATGTGGGCCACGTAACACACACCAAAGCTTCAATGCATGCACTAGCCACCCCCATTAGATGACCAACATCTCAGCACAACAAAGACACATACAAGCTTCTCCTGCCAAACATAATCATGTAATTAACAAATGTCATGCTCAGATTGAATAAGATAAGCTTTGACCTTGTGTAAGCTTCTGGAAAGCTAATCCACCCATTAAACAAAAGATCAGAATCTTATCTCGCCCTAACTGGAGCACACGTGGTGGGTCTGAGCCTTTGCTATATCTTATTGTTTAGGAGGGAGATTTTTTTCCTTTCACCTGGGACCTAGCATTTAAGTAAACTTTTTCATTTTTTCTTGGTCTCTAAACTGTGAGTAAGCGTGTTTTGGGATAAAACTACATTATCTTGAGTTGGAGCTCCAAGAATCTCTGAGACTTTATCGCAAAAGATAAGCATACATCTAGGGATGGCTAATTTTTCAAGTAAAGATAATAATGCGGTGGCTTGTCTTTAAGGTTTTTCACATCTCACCCAAATCTTGACCAGTATACAGAATATGAAGCTTCGCATGGAGCCGCCCATGGTGGGGTGCGCTCCTGTCGATGGGCCTTACACTGACCTCAGTGTTTTTTGCATGCTGAGAGGGCCTGAGCAAGACAATAACTTCTAGTAATGGGTTCCCTTTGGCATGGAATAGGACCACACAAGTCATCTCCTTGATGGTCTACAAGATCAACATTCTCGATTTCACATTCATGATAAGGCCAATAGGCTGATTCTTGTGAAGGATCCACACAAGACTCTATGCACCGCCAGATTCATGCTTTTCTTTTTGGCTTTTTTGGTGTTGAAAACACGTTGCTAGGAGAACCTCCAACCCATGACTTGCTAGGTACAGGCAGCTGGTGACTAATTGCCTACTGCTAGACGACATTTAGTGCTGTAGGCTAATCCACAAGGTCATTTCTGTTGAAAGGAAAAGGTTTAGAATGTGGATGATAGAACCACCATATACTTAGATGGGGGTCAGAATGAGTAGGTTTCGGTTGATTTTTGACTTGCTGTGACCATCTGGACCAGGATTTGGATTTTACCGTAAAATTCAGCATTCGAAAGTTTGCATTTGTCTCCAAAATCCATTCTATGTCATATGCAGCCGAATTGGTGGGCCAGTTGTTTCATAGCACTTCACGAAAAGGAAACTTATTACGCATGGGAAAGAAGAAGGCTTTAGGATTTAAGTAGTGGTGAATTTTGCAAATTTAGCATAAGCTAGGCATCAAATTCATCACACTGACATCTGGGAAATGCTATAGAAACTTCAAGTACTATAGCCATCTCATGCACCTGCCGTATTAGCATAAGTTATACTTAACCACAGTGTTTTACTTTTAGAGGCAGTAGTTTGAGCGGCGGTAATTTTCACAGGTAAAAATTCATATTTTTGCATACAATTTACTCTCTTCCAAGTACCCTTCCACCTATTCTCGAAATGCTCTCCTACTTATTTGTAAAATATTTTCTATTTGTTTTCCTCCTACCTAAATAAATAAGAGTACCCACACACTAAATTAGTAATTATATTTAGTATAGATATTTTCCTGTGCAATGCACGGGATAACTATTTATCTTTGATCCAAACCACTGATTCAAGTGGTGCCAGATTGCTTCTTTGGAAACAAAAACAAGGTGAATGAGTTTAGGACTTTCTACTTATTATATATATAAAAAGTTGTGTTTTCTTAGAATATCTAGAAGAGTCCTGGTATCTTTTTAACCGACAAAGGTTACATGTGGCATTTTAACTCCTGCCATGGTTGACCCAAATTCCTCCCTATTTTTAACCATTCCATTTGTTTACAAAAATGAAGAAAAAGGCAATCAACTTAAAACAGAAAGGGTGCAGGGCTAGAGAGAGAGAGAGTCTTCAACTTCCTTCCCTTCTCTTTGCTGCAACAAAAGGGGCTTCACTTTTATTGCTCTAAGGAGGTAGAGCTAGTTCATGGGCGATGGCCTAATAAGTCATCTGCAATGCTCATGTTTTTTATGATCAAAACCTTTGATCACCCTTCCTAGAGGAGAACAAATCTTTGCCTCTAAAGAACTTTGATTGTTGATCTTTTGCGGGGTCTTTGCGAAAACACATGTCGGGGACTATTGTAGTAATAGGCATCCACCAACTTGGCCAATCTGCAATACTTAAAGCCATTGAATGATCACAAAACCTATTTTAGTCCTTTATCAAGGATAAAATAATCTTTGGCAAGGAAAATTTATAGTTGTTGATTTCTGACAGATCTTATAATGTGTTGAGAACCATTGTGGATTAATGGCAGTCAATTATATCAATTCATACTAGATTAGCAACATCAATCAATTTGAGAGCAACATTCGCCATTTCATATTGCACATAATCACATGCTAAATTGTTCGTTTGGCCCAATCCCAAGTGGGGCTTTGTTCTCTATATTGACCTTATTGAGCAATGCTTCCA
The DNA here is from genome assembly GCA_035236585.1 of Warburgia ugandensis. NCBI lineage: Eukaryota > Viridiplantae > Streptophyta > Magnoliopsida > Canellales > Canellaceae > Warburgia > Warburgia ugandensis. The sequence goes on from CP141133.1 coordinate 18,281,968, forward strand.
TGCTATGAAAAGATATCTATCACAATAGAGATATACCGTGTAAGATTAGGATTGGCCAGCCAAAAAACATTATAATTGCAACCCCATATCAAAACCCATGTAGAGCAATGGAGGTGAGGCCCATTTGGACCTTTGGTTGCAAACAAAGAGTAAGGACATAAGAGGAAGATCCAAACTTCTCTCTTTCTCTAAAATTGTGTCCTCTCTTTGTAAACCAATACCCTTCCTACTTATAAATTGATCGCCTTTTTTTATATATTTTAAACCAATCAAATGATTAACCATGGCTATGGTTAAAACACCATGTGCAACTTTATGGTGGAGCTTGTAGAAACACTCATTTAAAGAGTGAGAATATTGAGACTCTAAAAGACAAATAGAAAAGAAAGAAGAAAGACAAATCCACAATAGAATGGATAACTAGCTACTAACTAGCTAAAGTTTTATTGAGAAGTCCTATTCTTTAGCAAATATATAAAAAAGGGCAGCCCCAGTGCACAAAGCTCCTGCCTATGCAGGGTCTGAGAAAGGGGCGGACCACAAGGGCCTATAGTAGGCATCCTTGCCTTACATTTTGTAAGAAGCTGATTCCACACCTTGAACCGGTGACCTCAAGGTCACATGATGACAACTTTTACCGTTGCACCAAGATAACAATAAAATAAAAAGTTTAGACAAAATATAGGAAAAATAAATAATATAAAATTTGAATATTTGAATATTTAGAATTAGAAGAAGATAAACAACCTATTGGAAAGATTAAAGAGAGAATTTAAAGATTGATAGTAGAGGAGGGATTCAAGGAAAATTAGAAGTTGAAGACATTGATATATAAATACCATGTGGCTGAAAATAAAGGATATATAAAGCAAATTTTTTGGGAACTATTTTTGTAATTGATGACATTGGATAAATAAAAGTAGTTACAATTTTAAAATAATGCCAACATGACACACACACATATATGATTATAGTTAGAGGATAATTAGAATTAGAAGAAGATAAATAGAAATAATTAGAGAGAGTGGCTTTATGGATTTCTAGCAAATGATTTATTCAATTAGAATAGAATTCAAGGAATTTAATATAAAATGTCACGTGTCTAAAAAAGAGAGGAAAAAGCAATTTTTTTGAGTTCCACTCATCCAATTGGTGACATAGGATGAAAATAAACTAATTAAAAAAGGGCAGCCTCGATACACGAAGCTCCCGCCTATGGGAGGTCCGAGAAAAGGATGGACCATAAGGGCCTATAGTAGGCAGCCTTACCTTGCATTTTGTAAGAGGTTGATTCCACGCCTTGAACCTGTGACCTTAAGGTCACATGGCGACAACTTTTACCATTGCACCAAAGGCTCCCCTTCTATAATTAAGATAATTAAAATGAGGTTATATTACCAATTAGGAATCATATAATGAGTCCTCTTACAGAAAGTAGTTGTATCTCTTTATTGCTTATTTGATTACTAAAATTTTCCTAAGGGATTTTATGAAATGTGGCTAGAAAATAGAAATAGATTGACAGTGACTTGTGGTTGAAAATGAGAAGCAAATCCTCTAGGGACTTGTTTATTCAACTAATGAAGTAGGTTAAAGTAAAAACAATATAAACATTTGAAATTGCTAACATGGCTTAGGTTGTCAATTGGTCAGTTTAGTTTGGATTTATTCTCATTATCCAAAATCTATCTATTCGGGTTTGCTGGATTTTGGATATTTTTAAATTTAATTAAAAAAGGAAAATGATAGGAACACCCATTTCAAATAGCATGTCCAAACCCACACCCACATGTGCATGTTTGATGCTTTTTGAAGTGTCAAATGAGTGTCCATGCTTTAGACAAAAGAAAGAAAAGCTAGCATCGCGTTGCATTCCCCCACCTCTTAGATTAGTCATACTAAAATTTGATGGGTCATACTTTGGAAACCCATGTTAGTCTGGTGTCAGCAATGTGCATAGGGATACAAAAGGAGAGATTATATTTGATTTTGTTAGGTTAATTGGATGAGTTGACTCTAATGAGGCATAGGTTAAGACTATTCTTATTAGTCTAGGCCTAGGATGGTACGTACTGGCTACATACATCCCCTGACCAATATCTGAATTATCAGAATTAACAAATAAGAAAATAAGCAAAAATATAAAAAAACATTAAAAATGAAGAAAAATGAACACCATAATCATAATCAACGGATAATATTTTTTAATACTCTTTGCAGTCATAGGATATAGCTCCAAAGCTAGAATCATTTGAACCTTGTATTAACTTATACATGAATAATAATTCTTGTGCCACATAGTTAGAGAAAAAAATAGCTACTAGGTCAAAAGCAAATTTATCTATGTAATTCAATTGGTAGACAGTTAGCCACATAATATCCTTGGCGATACATTCTAATTTATTGTCTATCAATTAGATGATCTTAACCCTTGATCCGACTATCTTTAAACTAATGAAATGAGCAACTTGTTTGCAAGAAGGTTAGCATCTCTTGGTCGAGTTCTATTATAAACAACATAGCAGCAGGTGCCGTTATCAATAAAGGGATTTGTTAAAATTAGATATACTTGATAAAGGTCACCATTTTACACCAAGAGAAGAAGTTCATTAACGCGGCAAGACTTGAGACTTAAGACCATCCAAATCACTATCAAAGTTCCATCAAAACCATCTTCCTCCACTTACTCCATGTCTCAACGATATTCAGATACAAGGCAATATCTCAGTATTTGACTAGTATCCTCTGGCATTTGATCCAAATGGAATAGACGATTGTTACTGTAACATTTTCTCAACCAGTACAACATTTACCAGAATACCAGCCAGTATGATACAGTATTGATAGCACTAGATATACCCTTGTTTGATAAGTAGCCATTAAAGATTTGATCATAATCCTTTAAAAGGAAGGCATTATATCAAGGACAAAAGATTATTAGATCAAGAAATTTTTTTAAATAATCCATCTACAAGTTTAAGCCCATGTTGTTAAAATTTCTTTGACGATGTATTATCCCATTCAAGCAATATAAGGGATGGTTGAGATCAGCCTTCAAAATAAAATGAAGTTGAACTGATAGAACTAATCACATCTAAGTTGCACATGTAGGTCCAAGGAGTTACCATTAGGAAATAGCATGATGGTTTGTTATTCCATGCGAGCAATTCAGCCTTCAAATCAAAATTAACTTTCACTGATAGAACTGATCACATCTAGGTTGCAAATTTGGGCTCAAGGAGTTATCATTAATAGAGAATAATTAGTACAATATCTTTGACCATTTTTTTATTTATGGGGAGTGATATTGGCACCAATATCTTTTCTTTTCATAAGAACTCTTTTTTTTTTTTTTTTAGTTTTTGGAAAAGGTAAAAAAGGGTTAAGAAAAAAAAAGTGATAAATGGAAAGTCCTGTCACTCTATTTTTGAAATTGAAAGAGGAACAATGGCAGCTTAGAGACAAACTGAAACTGATCATATTTGCAAAAATTTTGAAAACACAGATAGTAATTTAATTGAAGGGGAGCCTTGGTGCAATGGTAAAAGTTGTCATCGTGTGACCTTGAGGTCATACGTTCAAGGCGTGGAAACAGCCTATTGCAAAAACAAGGTAAGACTACATATTATAGGCCCTTATAGTCCACCCCTTCCTCGAACCGCGCATAAGTAGGAGCTTCGTACACCAAGGCTGCCCTTTTGGACAGTAATGTAATTGGAAACTAACTTAATCTAAATGTTGAAAAAGTAGTTCAAAATCACATTTATAAGAAGCAATTTGGAAACTCCCTCACCACCAGATAACCCACAAATCATGGCATAAACAATTCCTAACACATTCTTCCATTCTTGTTTTCAAATCTCTATTTTTCTCACATAAGTTTTTACTTTTGCCTCTTTTTAATCATATGTTTGTTATATAGGGAAAAGAAAGAAAATAAGGATATGTTTTTGCTTTTGTGTTGTGGTATTGTAATTCCTTTGTCCATTACAATATCCATAAAGGTTTTTACTTTAAACTCTCTTCATTTGTTTTCTTACCAATTACTTGGTTTCTTTGTAGCATTCATCATGTTATTCTAATTGAAATAAAGTTTGATGAAGTAATGACCAGGATTGCTAAACATATGATATTGTTGATGTTAGGTCATCTAAGTTGTCAAATCTAAACATTCATGAGAGAAAATTTCTTGGTTGCTTTTGTTATGAAAGTTGAGTTAGAGTCTAGGTATTGGACATCTTGGTATTGGTTAGATTTCTATCTTTGTCTGAAGTTTCAATATCCGCATACTACTGGATGCAATAAAGCATAGTAAAATTCATTTATGAACAAACACAGTTTGTCTATGTTTTGTAGTTACCAAAAGCAAGGAACGAGATGATAATTTTTGCAGGGTGTTACTTTATAACAAGTAGCCCTAATGGGGATACTATGCTAGTAACCAGTTCTCATGAGTAAGTTTATATAGGTCCTTAGCTCAATTAGCAGATCCCTGGGCAATATAGTCTATCCAATATTTTTTAATAGGATGGTGGTTCAAATCCACCAAGACCATTGTTATAAGAGTTTCTTTGATTCACTTTTAAGATTATATAGTTTGCCACAGTTTTAAAGTAGTTTCATATGATTGGATATGGCATTAGTGCTATTCAAATGACAATAGTCCATGCTTACATTTCAAGTTTTTTATGTTGTCTTGATCCAAAGGTTTCAGAACAAGTTGGGAAGTAATAAACTTATTACATTATGAAGCTAGTACTATGAAGTCCGAGGTTATTATAATATTTTTTCACAAAATCTTTTAAAATTGTGGGGTCATGAGTTTGAAAAACTATTTAAAGAATAAACAATAGAAAACATTTTTCATGAGAAGACTTTTAAAGGTCCCAAGTGTTAATTTTCTTTTCTAAAAATTAGGACTTTCAAAGAGATGAGCACTACATTTCTACCAAAAATTTGGCAGTCTCTTTTGTTTTTCGAACTTACATATTTTACACGTACGATACGTTATCCCTGGTAAACACAGTTTAAATCAAATAAATAATAAAGGAGACTGTCTCCATCCATTTACCTAAACATACAATATTTAAACATGTATAAAAATTAAAATTTTAACTAAAATGAAAGAGGAGTTCAAGACTAGGATCAATCATGTCACAACCACACATCCAAAATTTCCAATTTTTACATATCCACATGTCCATAAAACCAAAGTCATAATAAATTATAGAATTACATTAGTTCACAAAATTATCAACTATGTTGTATCTTATTTGACATACCTTCTATGTCTTTCTCTGGAGGTTTCTATCATAATCTTTTGCTCCTCTATCTTATTTCTTCAAACCTATGACATTGTAAGCAATTTACAATGTCTCAGCAAACTTTCACTTGCATAGGTAGTTTCATCATTAAAATATGAAGTTTATATGGTTTTAATCCAAAAGAAATTCCCAATCACATGTTATGTGGTTTTGCAAAATGTGATGCATAAGAGCAATATAATAAAACTTTGAAATCTCAAATATGCTTTGCAAATAAATGTCATGCCAAACCATTTTAGTTTCTCAGCTTCAATATCCATGCATGATGTTTCAAAGACAATAATAACCTTTACAAGGTATTTTACAAGCTATAAATAGTCACCACAACTCATGTCATGCAACATTTCATAAATATACTTGTTCAAACTGAATAATGAATCATAGTAAAAAATTAATAGATGAAAAGCATTTAAATCATGAAATGTTTAAATATAATCAATGTATCTTAATAAGTATATATATATATATATATATATAACACCATTTGAACCTCTTCAAGGTCTCACGAGTGTAAAACTACGCAAAATCTAGCTATTTGTCATTAGCCATGAGTACTCATTATAAATTTAAAGTCTTAGGGTTTCACATACCTCTCGTTAACACACTACATACATATCAATATCAAATCTTGAAAATAATGGACCTTCTGTGTAGCAGACAAGACTACGTCAAATTCGAACTACCCGTCAATACCAGAATGGGTAATGAATCATGCCATGTGCATGGGAGATACTAGAATGGGTAATAAATCACACCATGTGCATGGGAGACAAGGTGTGTAGGCCATTACCTGTCCATGATGTCATCGTAACCTAATTCGGCCTATTGCAGCCAAATATCAAATATATGAAATTTAAGAAGGGGCACGATCAGTTGTCAACCTTCCTAGCACAGTGTCTATAGGGCATCCATATGCCCTCTATAACATAATATTAAGCATCATCACATGTCGATATAACTAATAAAATCATAGAAATATATGCACCAGTGAAACCTTGCAAATCAAATCTCATGAAATGACATAACAATGTAAAAGTAACCCTTACAAGGGTTAAGTCTGAGGATTCCTCACTCATCATTTTATAAATCACAAGCTCCGTGTAATTTCAAATACATTTTCATGTACTAGTTTTCAATTTAATAATAAATCAACATGGCATTCCAAATTGATAAGTTGCATGAAATACAAATATGCTCACTATATATATCACAAATCTCAATTTTAATTATTTTGAAACATGATAGAATAGTTATCAATAGTTTTCATGTTTTACAAAAGCATGTCGATGTTAAAACTACCAACCTCTTTGGCCAATTCCTAAAGTTCTTCCCTTTACCTCTAGCCATAAACTTAATTCTAATTTTGTCAAATTGCACCTGAATTTGTATAGCCCATAAAGGTTACATTTTATACATACACATATACTTAAATCTTATATGTAATCATGCTCTAATAGATTAGGTCCTCAAATCATTAGATTTTTAAATTCATTATTGATCTGAACTGAATGTTACATGACTCATTGCTAATCAACCACCAAAATTGCACGATCTCAGCTGTTTATGCTATTAATCTGTGCTCTTAGCTATGGGTCATCTATCCAACATCCATCAAGTTTTGAGCTTTAAACATGTGTCATTGAATATCTAGCAATGATCCATATTCATATTTCCATATTCCAATAATTGGATGAAAATCTTACTTCAAATTCTCAAACCATCCTACAATTAGATTTTAATTTATTAAATATTAACAGTACTTAGGGGTTTCTATCATTGACCAATTAGTATGTTGAGTTATAGATCAATGATCCTCATTTAGTTTGTTAGATTTTTAGAATTTGACCTTAACATACTTGATTTTCTAAGAATTATAGTGTCTTTAAGTCTGATTAATATGAGGATTATAATGGACAGTTTAGATCACTCCAAATTTTAGTTTCCTAATCTATACTTGATTTGAACAGTAAAATTTTTGATGTCTAGTACTCTGATCATAAAATTTTTTAGAGTATCTTTACTAATTAAAGGTGAAGGAATGCAATGGTGGTATCTAATCACTGATTAGACATCACCAGGTCCCTGTTCCTTTACTTTCTAATCAGACGGCTGAGATCGTCTGATCCATTTTTATCTAAATTTTTCTTTTTATGTTACATCTTAGTTAATTCAAGATTTAGGAATTCATTTGTAGTGTTTGATCATCTATCAGATGTTACAAGGTTACTATTTATAATTGTAATATATCACATAGTCGAGATCGTTTGATCTGCATCATCTCTGGATAAGTGAATTTGATCCATTCTAATAGATTTTGGGTCAAGGAACTTACTAGTAGTATTTGATTATTGATTAGGTATTGCTTGATACTGTTTATGCAATAATTGATTGGATGGTTAAGATTGTCCAGTCTGTTTCAATCTTAGATCAACAATCAATCGAATCTGAGTTATATCAGGCAAGCACTACATATTCCTAACCATGGATTAAGAAATCAGCAATTGTATTATCATAAAAACCTAGATTTAGATGAAATAGTATGAATTTAACAAAAAAATGAAATTGAAAAGTTGGGTTTTGAAGATCTAATGTCTTGGATGTATTTCTGTGTTTTTTCTTATCTTGGATGTGCAGATTAATGACCATTTTCCAGTGAAATCCTCTGATCACTTTGCACACTATTCACCACTATGATCGATGGGCAAGATAATCAAAAATCCTTTAACAATCTTGGAATTTTTGGTTGTCTCTTTGTGCTCAGTGAAATGATCAACTCGGATTGTTGATTTGAGCTGTTGTCTTCTTCAACGATGATTGCAACTCCGGCACCTGTAATCACTATTTCTCCTAGTCGCCTACATGATAGACTTCTCTAGTAGGTTGGCCTTCTTCTTCCCTCTCTCTCTTTTCCTCCTTTTCCTCCTTTCCCTTATTCTCCTTCCTCTTCTTTTTCTTCTTCTTCTCTCTCCTTTTTCCTCCTCTCTCTGTGGGGTTTTGAGTAATAGACCGCAAGGTCTGTGTTTCTCTTTTCTTTTATTAATGATAATTGATTGATTTATTATATTTATTTAATATGTATTATTATATTATATACATGGATTATACTTTATTTTATTTTAAAAATATTATAATAATCATTCCCCTTTTTTCCCTGTATGGTGATGTCACCATGCTAATTTCATCTAATGGGGAGGAAGTATGTTGATTTTGTCAAGCAATCAATAATCACCCATATCATGTCACTTCCACTCACTATCTGGGGTAGTCCTACTATGACGTCCATAATGACATGATTCCACTTCCACTTGAGAAGCTCAAGAGGTTGTAGTAAGCATGCGACCCTCTAATGCTCAACCTTGACTTGTTGACAAGTAAGGCATCTGTCAAAAAATTCCCCAACATCTCTCTTCATGTTGTTCCAACAGATTTTCCTTTTTATGTCTTGATACATCTTTATTGTGCTTAAATAGATAGTGGTGTGCCTCTTTGAGTATTTCAAATCTTTGATCCTTGTCCAACAACACCACTAATCTTCCATGGAATCTCACACTGCCATCTATCTCTCTAGTGAAGCCTACTTTGCGTGGAGATCTTCTGTGCTTGAAGGACTCTCTCAATCACTATGGATCTCACTGACAAATTAGCAGCAAAGGCTCTGTCCTGTTGAATCTCTGATCTACAACCAGTCACATCCTAGAGTAGTCTTGTAGGATACAACATTAGCCTTCACTAGATATTACTAAAAAGTAAAATCATAGACTTTCAAATACTCCATCCATCTGCTCTATCTCATGTTTAGGTCCTGATATGAGAAAATGTACTTGAGGCTCTTATAATTAGTGCATACCTCAAACCTCTCACCATAGAGATAGTGCCTCCAAATCTTTAGGCCAAATACCATAACTGCTAGCTCCAAATCATGGGTCAGATAATTGACCTCACACTTCTTCAGTTGTTTGGTGGAATAGACAATTACCATCACATACTAATAAGTACACAACCTAGCCCTTTGCTTGAGCATCATTGTATGCAAGAAATCCTCCACTGCTAGCTTGAAGAGTAAGTACTAGAGTAGCGGTTAGCCTCCGCTTCAATTCCTATAAGCTCTCCTCACATGCATCATCCTACATGAATTAGACATCCTTTCGAGTCAACTTAGTAAGAGGCAAGGCAATCCATGAGAAACCCTCTATAAATATGTTATAGTATCTTGCAAGTCCCAAAAAGCTTTGAATCTCAAATACTATCTTTGGCACTTCCCACTTCTCTACCACTTCTACCTTCGTTGGGTCCATAACAACACCATCCTTAGAAAGAATATGACCCAGGAAGTTGAGTTTTCTCCAACCAAAAATTGCAATTGTCAAACTTGGCATACAATTGATGCTCTTAGAATGTGCCCAATACAATCCACAAGTGCTCTTTGTATGCCTTACAACTCTTACAATATACTAGGATGCAATCAAAGAACACAATCACAAACTTGTCTAGGAAGGTCTTAAACACTTTGTTCATCAAATCCATGAAGGCAACATGGGCATTACTCAACCCAAATGGCATGACTTGGAACTAATAGTGCTCATACTTTGTGCATCATGTAGTCTTTTGGATATCCTTCTCTCTAATTCAAAGCTAATGTTAGTTGAACTATAGATCAACCTTAGAGAATACTTGACTGACTATAACTGGAAAAAATGATAATTTATACAGGGTAATGGATATTGGTTCTTGATAGTGTCGTTGTTGAGCATCCTATAGTCCATGTATAGCTACAACAAACCATCCTTGTTTTTGAAAAAAGAACTGGTGCTCACTATAGTGAGACACTAGGTCTGATAAAACCCTTGTTTAATAACTCCTGTAATTGCACCTTCAATTTTCTCAACTCAGCTCGAGCCATCCTGTATGGCACCTTATAGATTTGGGCTATACCTGATACTAGGTCAATGGTGAAGTTGATGTTTCGTTGTCGTGGTACTCCAAGCAACTAATAAAGGAAAACATTAAGAAACTCTTGAACCACCACCATCTACTCTAGCTTGGGCTTCTTAACATTAGTAACCTCCACCTTGGCTAAGAAGGCTGGACATCCCTTAGTAATGTGCTTAGCAGCTTTGGATGTATAGATCAAACATGCTCTTGAGAGATTTTGTTCCCCTCGAAATGTAACTAGTGGCTCTCCAGGCATGCTAATTACAACTCTCTTCCTCCAACAGTCCATTGTGGCCAAGTTAAGTGACAACCAATCCGTGCCAATGATGAAATCAAAGTCCATCAGATGAAGGAAGTCTAAATCAGCATCTAACTGTTTATTCTCTATCATGATGGGTACATTAGCTATAAAATTATGGGGATACATGGACTTCCCCACTGGAGTTAGGATCTCTAGATATACCCTTAGGTTTTGAATTGGACCAATTATGGACATAGCAAAGTTGTTCGATACGGAAGAATGCATAGAACATGGGTCAAATAAAATCTTAATAAGGTTATTGTGTATCAAAATTGTACCCTCCACAACTGCATTCGATGCTTGAGCCTGTCTACTAGTGATGGAGAAAACTCACCCCTGGCTCTTAGGAAGCTGCTCATTTGATTTCTCTATGTCCTTCTTGTTCTTTAGGCAATTGAAAACCATGTGCCCTACTTATTATTCTTATGCTAGGTTAGCTTGGGTGATGTTTCTTGTATTTTGGGCATGGTCAAGGATTTGGAGCTCTACTCTTCTAAAGGAATGTGCGCTTTTGAGATGAATGAGACCTTGAAGATTGCTTGGGCCTATTCTCTTTGTTGAATTTGCTAATTGAGCCACCCTCTTTTCCCTTGTCTTTCCTCTCATCTGATGCCCTCTTGAAGTCCTGCTCAAAGACATACAACATCGCAATAGCCTCAGCCATAATGGCTTGCCGAAACTCTCATCACCCTACTCCTCAATCCAACTGTGAACCCATCAACCAACATCTTTGCAGCCTTCTAGTCTATGGTGCAAACACTAGGGGAAAATCTCTGTAGTATGGTGAATCTATTCTCATACTGAGTGATGGTCATGTCACCCTATTGTAACCCGAGGAACTCCTTCCCCTTCATCCTCTTCATGTGTGGAGGAATATACTTGTCAAAGATTACATTCTTGAAGTCATCCCAAGGTATCAACTCCATGTACTCAAAGTGAGTCCTCCTCCAGCATTTGCCACTAGAAGGTTGCCTCTCTAGTCTAATGAAGGTTGTTATAATCACCTTCTTCTCCTCTAGGACCTCCACACCCTTGAAAACCTTTTCAACCTCAAATATCCATGCCTTAGTAGCATTTGCCTCGTCCTCTCTTGAGAAGTCCAAAGCCATTTTCTTTGAATCTATTTAGGTTATTCTTGGGCTTGGGTGCATTCTATGTCAGTATAGCAATGATTGCTCTTTCAGCAAGTGTCCCCTGTGGCTGATTCAGTAAATACTATCCCAATTGCAGTAGCAGCAGCTGGAGAACATCTCCACTTGCATTACCTTGCAGTGTTGCACCTTGTAGAACTTGTCTTCTAAGAGGCATCTATTTTCAAAATTGAACAATCATATGTAAGTATCCCCTATAGCTACTTTTACTAGGACCTAAGACTAATACTCATGATTTTCCAATTAGTACGTGGTTGTGAGAGACTGTGACCTAGGCTCTAATACTAACTACTGCACCCTGAGTGCTTTCTAATATCCATGAAAGACTTCAACTGTATTCTCACATAGCCTATAGCTAATCTCAAAAGGATGCCATGAGTTGCCAACTACAGTCCAACTACCATAAGAGAATGTGCCCCCTTTATAGGGTAATGGATATCATGCTACCCCTTAGGTGGTCAGAGACTGGGTGGCCAAACTTGTACAAACCCCTAGCATTAGCTGCCTAAGCCCTTGGCCTATCTCAATATTCAGGGAACTCATCCCTCATTGTAATCATAATAACATCTCAAGTCAAAATATGAATAATATCGAAATAGTGAATACTAGCACATATCATCTACTAGATGATACTCATCGTCTAATTCATAAATAATACCCACTTTAGGGTTCTCAAGCTCAAAATATATCAAAGTAGTGTCAAAACAAAATACAACCTTCCTTAGTCAAATTAACATTTTTTATTCTCATGCAATCTTGATCAAGATGTTGATCTCATCACTTATGTCAAATAGTAACTTTCAGAGTTGTCTTCTAATATTTTCAAGTCAAATCAATCATCATAACCTTACTAGTTTTAATAATATTCCCATCAAGTTCTGAATTAAATCTAAAGATCAGATTTCAAGGATTTAAGCTTTTTTAGATAAAGCATGGTCCAATGGTCGAAATTGCTTTTTGATCTAATCATTGATCACATTTTAGATCTACATGTTCAATATAACCCTTATGTGTTATATGGTCAATCTACTATCTAATCATCCAATCAGTTCATAGATCAGTGTGATCTAATAGTTGGATTTTGGTTGATCGGTTTAGATCAATGTGTATTAATAGTTGATATTAAGGCCTCTAGAAATGTTAGAGTTGTCATTATTTTTTAGAAATTATAAGATGGTTATTTGATCATACTTAATGTAGAATACTACAATTAAAGGATTTAGTGATTCACTAGCAATCAGGTCATCAATTGACTGGACAATTTGGCATGAATGCAGCATCCATTAAATGGATGGTTATGATCAAAATGGCACAAGTTCCTCTTGTCATGCCTAATTTTTGGTGCTAAACACTGATCCTCCTTGGATAGATCAAATCATGAAATCAATGGTTGATCTATCCACGAATGGGTAGTCAATTGAATGCTTATAGAATTCAATCTCTGTCATTGATCTTCTAGTTTTTTTTATTTTTAGATCAAAACCATGCTTTCACATATTATCAAGTATGGATTTACACTTCATCCACTCAATTAGATTTATCATAAGTGTGTGACATAAACATTATCAATTCATACTAAAATCTGATCAATCATGGCTTGATCTACTCGTCCAAACAATAGGAAGCTTGGATCACTCACGCACACAATCTGTTCCCTTGGATAAAAGGGTGATTTGGATGATGGGTAGATCAAATCATGGGTGTCCTGTGGTTTATCTCCTAAAATCAAATCCATAAAATCAAAATAGCATGCATGATCCAAGCTATCCATTTTAATGACCTTTTACATCATTTTAAAACTAATTAAAATTGTTATTTCTTAATGGTCATTTCACATACATACTAGGAAGGGAATCATGCAATGATCATCTATCTAAACACATGGATGTCCAGCAAAATTAAGCTAGATCATGCACAAAACAACATGATGATCATATGTGCAAGGCAATCTAACAATGAGATTATTCATAGCAAATCAAGCTAAATCAATCTTAGAACAACAAAACAAGATGGTCTTAACCTCATGTGCATGGTTATAACTTTAAAACAAGTGCATATAGATAACAAGAGACTCCAATAACAAACCCTTGAAAAGTTATGCAATTCTTTTGAAATCTTGGAGGAACTGTTAGATCTAGCTACTAACCTGTTTGACATATAACACGACCTCCTCACTAGCTCTTCCTTCATGTCCCTCCTTAAACATAGTCAAAGCCTAGATTTCTTCTCTAACAGTCAGATGGGGGCTGCTTTCATTGCCCTTCCTTCTCTTTCTTTCTTTCTTTCTCTTTTGCCTTTTCTCTCTTTTTTATCCACTATCCCATGCCAGAGACATCCTTTATGGTTGACATCTTGGCTGGGTTTTTGTAACGACTAGGGCTTTTATAATAAATTTTGAAATGTGGGGCCCCATGTTTGAAAATAGTTTAAAAAACAAAATAACAGAAAATGTTTCCTTTAAAATCCATTAAAAAAGCCTAAGTGTCAACCACAGTCCTTGCACTATTATAATTCAAAGTCCAAATACAACAATGATACACATACAATCCAAGTGTAAATACAACATACCCTCGATATAAAATTGTATCAATCAGCTACTCGCCTAATTCTTCTTCACTCCTGTTTGTTTGAATTTGAGATAGTATAAATATGCAAATATTTACAATATCTCAGCAAGCTATGCTTAGTACATTTTAGTGTATCAAAACATCTTGCCTCAATAACTTGCATGATTAATTTAAGACAATCTAAAACTTTAGAATATCAAATTGTAAAGCATTCCATGTAAATATCATGAATAAATCTAACAGTGAAGTATCATATTCAAGTCACAATCAGAATCTTAAATAAACTTCCTAAAGAGATGTAAATATTGTGAATAGATTCAATAATGCAATGTGATGCCCAAATCACAATCAAAATCATGAATAAATCTATCAAATAATCAAACAAGTTAAACTCATAAATGTAGGGAATATACTCATCAGTGGCCACAACCCTACCTATATGGGGCCCAAACTCATCTAGTCACCGTTGGGTCCATATCCATTTAGTCAATACTAGTATACATAATGTTCATGAGCTCATATGTGACATATCATCATGCCACATAATCTTAGGTACTATCACTTGGTAGTGCTTGTAGTACTTGGTCATATAAATCAAGCACCCATGTTGTCACTTAGTTATGATTGTAGCACTATGCTAACATAAAACCAAGAACACATGCTGTCACTCAGTTGTGATTGCAACACTGTGCTAAAGCATGAACTACTATGTTATAGTTAAATCCCATGTGTTGGGATCCATTGTCATTCTTCTGCTGACACCACCTGTGGAAGATGAGTTATTGCATTGCATGAAAAAATGCATATTGCTTCATGTGTCTTGTGCGTGATAGACACGCCCGAATTTAGCCCCTTGAGCAGGGTGTCACCATCATATCATGACATAATCTTAGAAGGCGTGTGACCAACCTACATCCCTCTCACTAATCCATCAAGCCCATGCATGTTTAAAAAACCCCTCAGGATTCCATGCCTAGATATAATAAAATCATTAGGCTACATCCCTGTCTTATATCAGATCCATGAAAATAGCATATCACATGCATAGTTGGTACCCTGTATAAAAAACAAGCTCATTTGGCCGTCGAAGTAAATCATATAAATGTAAAACATGCAGTGCATTCTTAAATCATGCATTTTAAATAATTGAGATGCATTTTCAATCCATGGGATTATAATATAACACTTTTTCATATATAATACTACAACATTTTTATTTCATAAATCATGTTATAAATACTGCATGTATAATATTGCATAATAATCACCTTTTACAAATAAACCATGCAATTCAAATCTCATATAGTTATCAAAATTACATCATGATACATCAAAAGATCATGCTATTTTAGAAAATTAGCATCTTAGATTTCATGTATCTTGGATACTAGCTATCCTAATCCTTAGAATGCTTAATAAGCTCAATCTATATTAGTCAGCTTATCAATTAAAATATATGTACATTTCATGTTATTCACCTCCTCACAATTTCTCATTTATTACTCATGTAGTCTTTAATCATCATTAATTATGATGATCTTGCTCTCACTGACCTCCAATCATAGGTATATCTTTCCTTTTGCTACATCCTCAAATCAAGGCCATCAATTAAGGATCAACGGTTCAGATCATCCAATTATTCTCAATATCTATTCATCTTGGACTTATTGATATTCTATTTCATATTTCAATGTTTGAGCTGTTGATCCAACGGTCAAATTAAGTTCTAATAGGTCAGATCAATATTTCTGAGTCATCCTAACATCAAATTTTAGATCTAAGGTCATCAGAATAATCTTACCATTAGAATAATCTAATTAATAATTTAAATATCTTAATTATTCTTCCTAGGGTTTAATCCATTCTATACCTTATATATTTTCTTAAATTTCTATGATTTATTAAGAATAATAAAATAAAATACAATTTAATTGATTTAAATTTTATTTGATAGTGATTTTAGCTTTGATCACTTAAATCAATGTATGCCTTAGTGTCTAATGTGGCTTAATGGGGTTTGAATGCCTTTGATAAAAAATCCAAAAATGAACTTCTTGGGTCAAGTGCTCTGGTTTCTTATCGGGGGAATAGAGTACCCAATTACACAAATTTTAGGTTTTGGTAACTAATGAACAGTTGGACCATAGTGTAAGTACAGATTAGTAGTGGATTGAATGGTCCAATTCTAGATCTATGGTCAGATATAAATGAACCTCAAATCAGTGGTTGATCTAAGTGTTAGGTAGTTGATTATCTTAGAGGGATAGATCAGTTGCAAATCTAGTATCTATGGCCAATCAATGGTTGGATCATGATAAAAGTAAGCTTGGTTGCAAATCTAAGTTCTGGTGATTGATCAACGGTTTGATCATGTGGGGGTTTGTGGATTTGATCACAGATCTAACATCTAGTGAAAGATAATGGGCTAGATGATGATGGATGGTTAGATTGGTCACAGATCAACATGATTATGACTGTACATCATTGTTAGCTTCTATTGAATCTTCACTGATGCCAAATTGGTTGATGGGTTTTGTTCCTTGGGTCGTAAGGATTGTGATGAACATATTAGATCAGCTAGATACCTCCTGGATTGAGTAGTGGAAGACAACCAATTTGAAGGGTTGGTGTTGGTAGTGGGTTCCACAATGCATACCAGCAAGAGAGCAAGAGAGAGAATGGGGTAGTGATAGCCGGTGGTGGTTGGCGATGGCTCTGGCACAATTGTTGCCTGGAGCAGTAAAGAACAAGTGCCAGCGATGGCGAGCAAACCTAGATCGGTTGTTGCTTGGGATTGAACCGCGAAGAGGGAGAGGAGGCGCGACGAGAGGGAGAGACAGGGAAAGGAAGGAGAGTATGGCATGCCCGGCTAGATACAGCAAGCATGCTTGGTTGGGTGCATCAACTGAAGGAGGAGAGGGTGAGGGGGAGAGAGAGTAGGGAGACGGTTCAGAGGGTTTTCCTGGGGAGGCGGTAACACTGAAGACAGCTAAAAACAGGGAGGGGGGTTTGCGAGCGGGTGACTGGAGGAAGAGGAAGAGAAGTGGGGAATATGCGACCGCGCTGATTGGGAGAGAGAGGAAAAGAAGAAGAGGGAGAAAAGAAAGGGGGAAATGGATTTCAGTGTGGTGGCTCCGATAGTTGGCCTACTCAGGTTATTGGGACGGGATACCCTGGTGAGTTGCTACTACCAACGATTGAGAGGAAAAGAGTAGGGAAGAAGAGAAAGAAGGGGAGGCCGAGGATGGTGTCGCCATGGGGGGAGGAGCACTAGGAGCATTGACGTGCTCAGGTGGGGGCATCGGGTCTGCCATGCTGGAGAAGAAGAGGGGGAGAGTAGGAACGAAGGGGAGGCCGAGGATGGTGTCGCCACTGGGGGAGGAGCACTAGGAGCATTGACTTGCTCAGGTGGGGGCATCGGGTTTGCTATGCTGGAGATTTACCATTTTACATAGTAATTAATTTAAATTAAATACTTTAATTAAGATAATTACAAAATTTTCTTCTAAACTCTAATTTTAGTATGCTTAGTGTCGTTGCATTTGTTTTTCTAAGTAGATTATTAATATTAATGTTTGTGGTCAATTCCATATCTTTCATTAGTCATCCCCAAATAATTAAAATCTCAGAATTTCAGTTTTGTGTCTCTCCTTTTCAATCGATTTAATTTATATAAAATAGAATAAAATTTAGAGATGTTAAATCCTTGTCCCTTATTAAAATTTCATCCTTGAAAATTTTTAATTCATCCCTCTATAATTGATTTAGGGTGTGTCTTACTCATCTCTTCTTCGGTCTTCCAAGTGGTCATTTTGCTAATCATCCTTCAGATAATTTTGTATACATCCTTATCTCATTGTAGATTTAAGTTCTCATGACTCCTTAACACTCATAAGACTATCAACTTTAAGTGCTTACACTTTGTATTAATGTAGTTGATCTATCTTTTTCAAGTAGTAAAAATCGCTTCCACTGCACACTCTTATAATCTACCTTTACTTGTTAATAAGTCATAATTGCTCTACCATCTCTTCTTATGTAGGTTGTTTCTTGGCCTTTTTTTAAAACTATTATTGAAACTAAACATGTATGGAAGATTTATACAAATGTAGCAAATCTTTTATTTGTCTTCTTCTTATTGCAATCGTTGACACACCTTAGTAAATTATCTTATGTTACTCAAGATTCCTCAATTTTTTATATGTCATAAATATGAAATTCTTATGCTAAAGCTAATTCTCATCCATTACTTCCACTATGAATACCCTTCTTTCTAATTGATTTTGACAATTATTTAAGACATTCTACTTATACCAACATTTCAAAAGTTAGTTATCTTTAACCTCAGAATTTATTTTATTTGTTAATTCAATCTTCTTCAAATCAGGTATAGATCTCTTAAACTTGATTCTACAATTTTCTTTCACTAATATTTTATCACCTTTTCTAAACTCTCATTCAAGATTTCATAAGAACTTATAATTGTTTCAACTCAAAATAGTGGTTTAATCAAGTAAACTGTATCTTTACAGTCATCTTCATGTATGCCCATTCTCATCATTAAGTTTCATATAACAAATGATTCGTTCTTGTCCACATTTATCAAAAGTTATTATTATATTCATTTATGATTCTAGATCAACTTGCTTCAGAAATTTTAACGTAACTTTTTCTAATCATTGAAAATCACATGTCTTATTCATTATCTTATGATAACAACTTATAACAACTTTAATTATATGTCACCCTCATTAGATCATGTTTCCCTTTAATTCACCTCGTCCAATTCACAGTATGTAATTGATACTATATCATTACTTGTACACTAAAATCAATTGTACTTTATGAATTATGCACCTTCATACAACATAACATAAGATTTAAATGTACAATTCCTTCAACAAGCCCTTTCACAAATATTTACTCAATAATTTGTCTGTATTCTTGCTCAAATTCTCATTTACCTTCCATTAACCAGATCATCATGGGATAAATCCATCCATCATAAACAATCTCAGAGTCTTCTACACCCTCTAGGATCCTCATAATACCCTTTGGGAAATTATTCATTCTCATTCACAATATACAATGACCATAGTCTTCTACACCCTCTAGGATCCTCATAATACCCTTTGGGAAATTATTCATTCTCATTCACAATATACAATGCCCATATTGTATTTTTCTATATCTAATACTTATTTGTCATGTACTATTTCTATACTATAATCCTCCATCTCAGCGACTTAATCATAATCTTATCCAAACTCATGATCCAAGATCAAATTAATACTATAAACATAATATTTCATCTATTACAGCATTAAGATCCTCTTTGCATCAATATCCCTACTGATTTATCATCTTGTAGTATCCATTATTTGTCAAGATCAATTTCTATAATCCTCTAATCCTTTTTCTTTTTAAGTACTTATTTACCAAAACTAACTTCTGTTCTTTTCTCATTTTCCTCATACTACTTATAATAAAATAGTTACTATACTCTTCGAGGCCTTACACACATACTGTTCTAAAATTAAACTTGTACTCATAGTAGGTTGTCCTTGATAAATAATAATCCTCTAGGTGATATTTATTCAAAAATTTTAAAATGATTTAATCATTTAACTCATACAATTTCTAACTTTCACCTTGGATTGTTGTCTCAACTATGGACTTTTATGACTGGTTGTGAGTGGATGAACCTGCTCTGATACCAAGTGCGAGGACTCAAATTTTTATAATATTTTTCATAATTCTTTTTGAAATGTAGGGCCCCAAGTTTTAAAATAGTTTCGAAAACAAAACAACAAAGTATGTTTTCTTTGAAATCTATTAGAAAAACCTGAGTGTCAACTTTTAACTTCCCATATATTTATAATAGAGTCCAATTTTATATTTCAAAAACTAAAATAAAAATTTGTTTTTCAAGTAAACCATTTTTAAAACAAGTTTATTCTTCAAGATCCATCCACTCATCAACCATAGTCCCTATATATTGCAAATCAAAGTCCAAATATAGCACAGATACAAATACAATCCAAGTGTAGATACAACATACCCTCAAATCCATCTAAGCAATAATGGGTATACAAAATGGTCATGAGCTTATACCAAACATATCATCATGCCATATAATGTAACAACCCAACATTTTGTCACTATTTTGATTGAATTTGGAATACATAATCAAAGTTTGTTGAAATTGAAATCCATAAAAGTAAATTTACCAAAAACCCCAAACTAGACTTTGAAACCTCAAAATTTAGAATGTATGCGATAAGAGCTTTCCAACAACATTAATTTTGAATAAAATGGAGATTAGAGAAAAAAGAAATCTAAAATTTTACTAAATAATAGAGAGGGCTGAATTGATAATGGCACCCCCTCTTAACAGATGGACCCACACGATAGTCAACCAAGAGGAGCTCGATGCATGGAGCTCTATGCCTAGTTATTTGTCATGCAAGGAAGAGGAGGCCAACGAGCATAACCACCTCTCTCTCTCTCTCTCTCTCTCTCTCTCTCTCTCTCTCTCTCTCTCTCTCTCTCTCTCTCTCTCTCTCTCTTTGCATCCCTCTCTCCCCTCTTCCGCTTCCTTTTCACTCTTGGTGTTTGTGTACTTTATGCGTACAATAACAGGATATGTAAAAACTTAGAATTTTTTTTTTTTTTTTTTTAAAATCAATAGAAAACATGTAGAAAAAAGGTCTAGGAGATAGATAAAAGAAAACCCATCTCAGATATACCTCAAAAAGTAAAATCGAAGAGATTTGGATGGAAAATAATCTTTCGGTAACCATGCTATTTTTGGCGACTGCAACTAATTTTGGCATTTTTCCATTAGAAATGATGATGAAATGCTTCCAAATTCCATGTGAATGAAGGTGAAATAGTGATATACAAAACCCACAAAATTTTTTCTCTAACGATGGTGACCGGATTCTAGCACTAGTAACCAAATTTTAGCAAGGATAAAAATGAAAATTTTATATGGTTCGAATCCTTGCTGAATGAATTACACATCTGTGTCAACAAAAGTTCATTCAGAGATCATCTAATAATTGAATTTTTGATCAAAACACGGTGCATGAGTGGTGCTAGCTCTACGAATTTGACAGTTGAAGATACAATCAGATAATAGATGTATGAATCTAATGATATGAATTGTATGTTAAGGACAATTTAGTTAAAAGCAATAAATGAAAAGCTTGTTAACTTTATAAAGGCTTATCAGATTGTTAATTAGTAGATCCGATCACTCCAGCACTGAGGCCTATGTAATTTAGGTCTGGAAAATTAGATATAACTGATTTTTTATATGAAATTGACTTCCCCAACACCAAAACATAGCTGATCTGAGGTTGAACAATAGATTAGGGATGATCCAACTGCTCAAATTAGGATCTTAGTATGAAAATATGTGATCAAGGAGTGACACTTATTCCATATTTCTCAGATTGGTGCTTAATTGATAATTAAAGCTCTAATAAGTGATTTCTTATTGTCAATCAACCTTCAAACTGATTCACAATTGATCTCAATAAATTTAAACTGTCAGATCAAGGTGGGTAATTTTATGGTTGTTAAGTTTTCATATTAATTACACTTATGCATTGTTTTATTAAATACAAGTAATTACGTCACTTAAATTGTAGTTGAGGACTAATTTTGAGGTTGTAAAATATAGCATTCTTATAATTTAAATTATGTGATGACTCTTATATTAATTATTAATGAGATTGTTAGGATATAGAGTCTCCATTTTTATTTGAACATGAAATAATGACTATTAGGTGAATCGTATCACGTGTTACATGCGCATTGTCCTATAAACATGGAAACTCAATCAAATTTCCCACAACAATAAAGGGATTTTATGTTTATACTTGAAATGGTAAAATGCATATCATGAGTTAATTTCTAACTAATTTTTGGCATTATTTATATTTGACATCTCATTTGCATTTAAATGAAAAATTTTTATTCTTAAACCATGATCACGATCTGATTATGTGATTAGTGGGTGACTAATATATCATCGAGGGTATAATTGTACTTAGATTTTTTATGCATTGAGTTTTTGAGGATTTGTTTTAGATAGCCACTTTCATCTGGTGGACACTATGATAGGAGGATATAGGGATGACCACCCACCTTCCAAAAGTTGGTATTTTGACACCAAGCCCAAGTGGTTAAAATTTGAGTGTGGCATCATGGGAAGGCTACATTGCGCTATCTATTCTCCTCCCATGCTAGATGGTGATAAGTCTCATGTAGTTAGTGTCAGTGTTTGAGCATGAGATGTCCTACTAATAGGCTGCTACAGCAACGTAGTGATCCATGTGTTCATTTTACTACAATGTCCTACGATTGGGCAGTTACGGTAATATTACGGTGTCCTATTATAGGGTAGTTGCTACAGGTTGATTTTAGGCACCACGCACATGATAGGGTCATAGATACCTTGATTGCTAGGCATGACGTTGCCTTAGATGATTTGAGAGTTGATATATTTATATTTGCATGTTAAGTACTGATATGTTTGACATCAATTGACAAGGATTTTTCTATATGTAATTTAAATTGAGATTTTAGTGCTTAACTATTTTGTTGTCAAATTTGTGCATATGTTTGATGAGGATTCTTTTGATGTTGACATATCACATTATTCTTACACTTATGTTGTACTCGAGTGAATTGAAATATTTGATGGAATGCCTTAAAGGCATGCAAATGATGTATTGTAAGTTTATATTGATGAACCATAAGAACAATACCCAAGGATGTTTCAATGTGTGTATGAATGCATGGATGCAAATGTACATTGATTTGTATTTATGATCTTAGATTTTACCTACTGAGTATATTCCCCTATATCACCCCACTAACTTTACAAATAAATATGAAGAAGAGAAATGTAAGAGTGTTGAGACCAGGAGCTTTGAATAGTTAAAGAGAGTATCAACAATGTATGTATGATCTATACATTTTATAAATATTGTGAGACGACTGAGTAGTTATGTAATTGTGATAATTAGTTTAGACATGTATAAATATCTTTAATACATATTAGATTGTAGACTATAACTGGATAGAATTTTAGAAAATGATAAGCTTTGACTTGTTATATTTTGAATAAAAAAATGTGATTTTAGAACTCATGAAGGTTTTTTTATCTGTTAGATGACACACACGGTTTTTAAAAAAGTCTTTTCCAAGAAAAATGTTTCCACCATTTGTTTTATGAAAGAATATTTAAAATAAGGATGCCACCTTTCGAGAATAATTCTTAAAATGGCATTTGAAAAACTTGGGTTGTCACAGTTAGTATCAGAGCCTAGTTGTTCCTTTTATAACTAGTCCTACATGTCAAAATTGTTAAACTATTAACAAATAAGAAGCAGTTATTAAATATGAGTTAAAGGAGTGACCCATATAGAAAATATGGTGAAATGTAAATAGATACATCCTATAAAAGAGATTGTAAGGTCTGGTGGTTCTTCCACTGATATCCCAAAAGAGGAGGCTCATATGGAAAAGTTCATGACGTAGATGATGTAGAACTTTAAACAGTATATGCAACAGTAATAGGACCAAGCTCATATACTGTCTATATTGAACGTTCCTACATCTTGCACTGGTGAGGGTAGTTCGCGAGGTAGTGATAGCAAGACATATAGATTTCTAGATCAATTACAAAGGATGGTTCCAGCATTTTTTAGGAAAGGAGAACCACAAGCAGTAGAGGAGAGGATATAACAGGTTGAGAAAGCCTTTGAAGCTATGAAAATTCCAAAAGAGAAAAAGGTGAAGATCGCCACTTTTATCTTCATAGGAGAAGTTGCATTTTGGTGGAGGATAGCATATAGGACTTATTTTCCTCACCCAGCTGCATTATATGAGCAGATTTTAAGAAAGTATTTTATGATAAGTACTTCCCTCATAATGTATAGGCAATAATGGAAAAAGAATTTCTAAATTTGCAATAAGGGGATCTTACAGTGTTACAATATGAGAATAAGTTCCCTTAGTTGAGAAGGTTTGCACCAAATATTTGCACCTCAGATAAGAAAACATCAGAAACATTTGTTCAAGGTTTACAGTCTAGGTTGAGGACCAAAGTTTTAGGAACACACCTACGACTATAGAAGAGTAGTGGAAATGACCTCCATTTTGTAGGAAGAATTCTTTCAAAATCAAGTAGGGTAGTAAGACAAAGAGAAATATAGTACTTTTATAAGATGCTCAGGTAGAGATAAGCACCATTCTTCTTCTTCTTGGGGGTTGTATAGCCATTAGGTACCACATGCTACCAAACAAAGTAGAGGGCCAAATAGGAGACAATGTCTGAGATGTGAAGGTTATCATCCTAGTTCACTTTGTTTTAGATCAGGACAGCAGAGATCACCGATACGATGTTATAGATGCGGTGAACATGGACACGTTATAAATAAGTGACCCAAGAGATATATAAGCAGTGGACTTATGATGGAGAATGTACCTCAGACTTAGGGACATATATTTTCTTTCACATTTGAACAAACAAGATCCTCAAATGAGATAATTGAACGTACCATTTTAATTTTAGATACACATGCTAAAGTATTATTTGATCCAAGTTTCATGCACTCATTTATCTTCAGCATTTTAGCATCTTGTGTGTGTTTGCCTATAAATAATTTGGGATTTGGCTTGGATATAACTACCCTAGTAAGTGAATCAATTAGTATTCATGAGTTTCTCTAGGATGTACCTATTGAGATAGTGGGGAAGCAATTGAAGGCTGATCTCATTGTACTCGATAAGATAAATTTTGATGTTATATTGGGAATGGACTAGCTAGCAATGAATTGGGCAACAATGGACTATCATAGAGGCAACAAGACATATCTCAAAAGGATGTCAAGCCTTTTTGGCGAGTATAGTAGTAATGAAAGTTGAACAACCTAAACTTTTTGGAAGTTCTTAGAGAATTTCAAGATGTTTTTCCTAAAGAACTTCCAAGATTATCACCTCTGAGAGTAATTGATTTTGCCATCTAACTTGTTCCAAGTACAACTCCTATTTCTAAGGTACCATATCGTATGGCTCCAATAGAAGTGAAGACATAGTTGCAAGAGTTACTAGACAAGGGTTTTATCAGACTTACTATTTCACCATGGGGAGAACCAGTTCTATTTGTTAAGATGAAAGATGGATCCATGCAACTGTGTATTGATTACTGAATGTTGAATAGTGTATGGTAAAGAACAAGTATCCCTGGCCTCAGACTAATGAGCTCATTGATCAATTATAGTATGCAACTATTTTCTCTAAGATTGATTTGAGGTCAAGATATCATCAATTGAGGACTAGAGAAGAAGAAAATTTTACAATGGCATTTAGGACTCGTTATGGTCACTATGAATTCTTAATTATGATGTTTGGACTAACAAATGCTCCCGCCGTGTTTATGGACCTTATGAACTAGGTCTTTAGAGCTTATTTTGATAAATTTGTCATAGTATTTATAGTTGATATTTTGATTTACTCCACGAACAGAGCTGAATATAGAAAGCATCCATGCATTGTCTTGGGTACTCTTTAGACTCATAATTTGTAGGCTAAGTTTAGCAAATATGAGGCCTGGTTAGAATAGGTTAACCTCTTGGGCCATGTTATTTCTAAAGATGGAGTTGCTATGGATCTGGCAAAAGTAGAGGTAGTGATGAATTTGGAAAGATCTAAATCAGTGACAGAAATCCATAGTTTTCTACATCTAGCAAGATATTATCGCAAATTCATTAAAGGGTTTTTACATATAGCCTTATTATTAACTGCATTGATTAGAAAGGAAACATAGTTTAATTGAAGTGATAAATGTGAAACAAGTTTCCAGGAACTAAAAAGGAGACTCACATCAGCACTAATTTAAACATTTTGTTTAGGTAGTGGATGATTTGTAGCCTTTTTTAACAAAGGGCTAGGATGTGTATTGACTCAACACAATAAAGTGATTTCTTATGCCTCTCGATAGCTAAAGACACATGAGAAGAACTATCCTACTCATGATTTAGAATTGGGGGAAATAGTCTTTGCATTGACTGATCATAAAAGCCTCAAATATATTTTCTCTTAGTAAGATCTAAATATGAGAAAAAGAAGATGGATGGAGTATTTAAAAGGTTACAACTTCTCATCTAGGAAAGAAAAATGTAGTGGATAACGCATTGAGATGGAAGACTCAGGGGTTGATAGTAGGTATGCTCTACAGAAAGTGTAAATTACTTCAGAATGTAGTTGAATGTAAACCAAAAATTCAATATAGGGGTAAAGGATCATTTGTGGGCAATTTAGCAGTGAAATCTACTATAGTTGAGAAGGTTCTCCGAGCTCAAAAGAAGACCCAGAGATACATGCACCGATTAGTAAACCTGAGTTTACTCAAAGTTCAAATGGAGGTGTATGATTTTGTGGAAGATTAGTAGTTCCATCAAATAAAGAGTTGAGACAAGAAATCCTTGAGGATGCACATCTCGCATAGTATGCCATTCATTCGAGGGGAACCAAGATGTATCATGAATTGAAAAGAAATTTTTGGTGGAATGGAATGAAAAAGGATGTGAGAGAATGTGTCACAAGACATTTAACCTGCCAATAGGTAAAGGTTGAACATTAGAGGTCAACATGAATTTTAAAGTCCCATGAGCTTCCTCAGTGGAAATGAGACCACATCACCACAAACTTCATTAGTGGCTTGCCTAGGACATGGAATGGGCATCCCATGATGTGGATGACTGTGGGTTGATTGACAAAGTCAGCCCGCTTTCTCCCAATTTGACAAAGTCAATCATTAGACAGCTTTGCAAAGCTATATATTAAAGAGATGTTGAGCTTGCATGGCACACCTGTGACCATTATTTTAGGTAGGGATAGGAGATTTACCTCCAAGTTTTGGAGGAGTGTACAGGAAGGACTATGATCTTCCATGAATTTTAGTATAGTATTCCACCCCCCACAGACAGACAATCAGAAAGAACTATTCAGACATTAAAAGATATGTTATGAGCATATTCAATTGAATGGCAAAGAAATTTGGATGAGAACCTTCCCTTTGTTGAATTCGCATATAATAATAGCTTCCATGCTAGCATTGGCATGGCACTGTACAAAGCATTATATGGAAGGTTGTGTCATTCACCAACTTGTTTGAATGAGGTTGAAGAAAGACAATTAATGGAGTTTGAATTAGTGGTGCAATGTGCAGAGAAAGTGAATGTTATTTGGAAACGACTTTTAGCTACTCAAAGTCGACAAAAGAGTTAGACTGACTGAAGGAGGAGACATTTAGAACTTGAGATTAGAGATCATGTGTTTCTAAAGGTCTCTCCTCTGAAAGAAAATATGAGGTTTGGTGCTAAAGGAAAATTGAGTCCTTGATTAATTGGTCCTTTTGAAATTTTAGAGAGAATGAGATTGGTAGCATATAGACTGGCATTGCCACCATAGCTTGTAGGTGTTCATGACGTATTTTATGTTTCAATGTTGTACAAGTATGTACCTGATCCCTCTCACGTACTTATACATGTACCAACAGAGCTGCAACCTCCTTTAGCTTTTGGAGAAAAGGCTGTCTAGATTTTGGGTCGAAAGGAACACACGTTAAGGACAAAGACTATTCCATTGGTCAAAGTCCTTTGGCAACGTCATTCTATTGAGGAGGCTACTTAGAAAATTGAGAATGAAATGAAAATAATGCACCCAAAGTTATTTGAGTAGTACTATAAAAGATAATTTTGAGGGAAAAAAATTTCCAAGGGGGAAGAATGTAACAACGACACATTTTGTCACTATTTTGATTGAATTTGGAATACATAATCAAAGTTTGCTAAAATTGAAATATATAAAAGTAAATTCACCAAAACCCCAAATTAGACTTTGAAACCTCAAAATTCAAAAGGTAAGTGATGGGAGCTTTCCAATGATACTAATTTTGCATGAAATAGAGATCAGAGACAAAAATACCTCAAAATTTACTAAATAACAGAGAGGGCCAAATTTATAATGACACCTCCTCTCAATAGATGGACCCCATGCGACGGTCAATCAGGAGGAACTCGATGCTTAGAGCTTTAGGCCTGGCTGTCCGCCATGTAGGGAAGAGGCTAATGAGAACCACTGCCTCTCTCTCTCTCTCTCTCTCTCTCTCTCTCTCTCTCTCTCTCTCTCTCTCTCTCTCTCTCTCTCACACACACACACACACACACACACACACACACACACTTCACTCTCTGCATCCCTCTCCCTTCCCTTTCTCTTTGAGTGTCTGTGCTCTTTGTGTGCACAGTAACTAGTTGTGGAAAAACCAAGAAAATTTAGTTGAAAATTGATAGAAAACATGTAAGAAATAGGTGTAGGATATGGATCATAGAAAACCCATCTCAGATCTACCTCCAAAAGTGAAAATCAAAGATATTTGAAAGAAAAATAGTTTTTTGATGACTACACCATTTTTCGGTGACTGTAGTTAATTTTGGCATTTTCCCAATGAAAATGACAATGAAATACTTTCAAATTCAATAAGAATGAAGGTGAAGTAGAGATCTACAAAAGCCACAAAATTTTTTCTTGCTAAAAGGATGATTTTAACACTTTGTTCATATTCTTTAATAGCGGTGACTGAATTCTACTACCTGTGACCAGATTTTGGTAAGGACAAAAATGGGAAATTGATATTGTTGGAATCCTTGCTTAATGAATTGTGCTTCCTTGTCATCAAAAGTTCAATGAGAGATCATTTCATTGTTGAATTTTTTTATCTAAAAATGGTGCACGAATGGTTCTAGATCTATGAATCAAATTGTTAAAGACACAATCAAATAGTGGATCTATCAATCTAATGATATGGAATCATGTTAAGGATAATTTGTGTTAAAAAAAACAAGTGAAAAGCTTATTAAATGAATAAAGGCTGATTATACTATTAATTGGTAGATTTGATCACTCTAGTGCTTAGATCAATGTGATTTAGGCTTGAAAGATCATATATGACTAAGTGCTATATGAAATTGACTTCCCCAACATCCAAACGTATCTAATCTAAGGTGGAATAGCAAATTAAGGATGATCCAACCACTCTAATTAGGATCTTATATGCAAATATATGATTAAGAAGTGACATTTATTCCATATTTCTCAGATTGGCACTTAATTGATAATTAAAGCTCTGATAGGTGATTCCTTATCATTGTTCAACCTCCAAACTGATACTTGATTGATCTTAGTAAATTTGAATTGTCAGATAGAGGTGGGTAAATTCAAAGGTTATTAAGTTTTCATATTAATTGCACTTGTCCATTGTTTTATTGACTACATGTAATTACTACACTTAAATTGTAGTTGATGACTAATTTTGAGGTTGTAAAATATAGTATCATTATAATTTAAATTATGTAATGACTCTTACATTAATTGTGAATGAGATTTTTAGGAGGCAAAGTCTCTGCTTTTATTTAAACATGAAATGATGACTATTAGGTGAATCACATCACATACGTTAATTGTGCATTGTCCTATAAATAGGGAAAACCCTGTTAGATTTTCCATAAAAATAAAGGTATTTTATGATTATACTTGAAATGGTAAAATGCATATCATGAGTTGATTTCAAACTAAATTTTGAGCATTATTTATATTTGACATTGCATTCACATTTAAATGAAAAATTTGTTTTTTTAAATCATGATCAAGATTTGATTATATGATCAGTGGGTGACTAATATGTTGCTATTGGTACAATTGTAGCTTGATTTTTCATGTATTGATTTATTGAGCATTTGTTTTAGACAGGAACTTTCAGTTAGTGGATACTATGATAGGAGGGTTATAGGGATGGCTACCCACCTTCCAAAAGGTGTATTTCAACATTAAGCCCAAGTGGCTAAATTTCGAGCATGGCATTATGGGAAGGTGTCACCTCTATTCGTTCTCCTCCCATGTATGATGGTGACAAGTCTCACACAGTTGGTATCAGCATTTAAGCATGCAGTGTCCCACTATTGGGTAGTTTTCGCAATATAGTGATCTATGTATTCTTTTTACTATAATGTTCCATGATTGGGCAGTTGATGTACTATTGTAGTGTACCATTATAGGGCAATTACTGCAAGCTGATTTTTAAGCATCACATGTGTTATACGATGATAGATACCCTAGCCTCTAGGCATGAAGATGCCTTGGATGATTTGAGAGTTGATATATTTATATTTGCATGTTAAGTACTGATATGTTTGAAATAAATTGACAAGGATTTTTCCTATGTGATTTAAATTGAGATTTTGGTGCTTAACTATTTTATCATCGTTTTTGTGCACATGTTTGATGAGGATTCTTTTGATGTGAACATATCACATTGTTTTTACACATCTTGTACTTGATTAAGCTGAAATCTTTAATGGAATGCTTAAAAGGTATGCAAAAGATGCATTGTAAGTTTATATTGATGAACCTAAGGAACAATACCTAATGATGTTTCACCATGTTTGTGAGTACATGGATTCAAATTTACATTCATTTTTATTTGTTGATCTTAGTTTTTACCTATTGGGTTTATTCTCCTATATTCACCCCACCAACGCTATAAATAAACACGAAGAAGAGAAAGTCAAGAGTGTTAAGGCTAGGTGCTTCCTATAGTTAGAGAAAGTATTGACAATGTATGTATGATCTGTACATTTTATAAATGTTTTGAGACTACTGCGTAGTTATGTAATTGTGATAATCGGTTTAGATGTGTGTAAATATGCTTAATGCATATTGGACTATAGGTTGTAACTGGATAGAATTCTAGAAAATGATAAGCTTTGACTTGTTATATTTTGAATGTAAAAATGTATGATTTCAGAACTAATGAAGGTGTTTTGATCTGTCAAATGACACTCAAGGTTTTTTGAAAAGTCTTTTCAAAGAAAAATATTTTCATTATTTATTTTCTCAAAGAAATTTTAAAATAGGGATCCTGCCTTTCAAAAATAATTCTTAAAAAGGCATTTGAAAAACCTAGGATGTCACACATAATCTTAGGTATTATCACTCAGTCATATTTGTAGTACCCGGTCACATAAATCAAGCACCCATACTATCTCTCAATCGTGATTGCAACACTGTGCTAACATAAAACCAAGCACCCATGCCGTCACTCAATCATAATTGCAACACTATGCTAAAACATGGACTACTATACTGCAGCTTATATCTCACATTAGGATTCGGTGCCATTCTTCTGCTAGCACCACCTATGGAAGATGAGTCACCACATTGTATGAGAGGAAGTGAGTTGCAGTATGTGGATTACCCATGATAGCCACAGTCGAATTTAGCTCCTTAAGCAAGGCATCTACATCATATCACACCATAATCTCAGTGGGCAGGTGACCAACCTACATCCTTCCTGACATAGTATCCATCGAGACTATGCCTCTCTAAAACAAAGCCTCAGGCCACCATGCCTGGATGTAATAAAATCATTAGGTTACATGCATGTCTCATATCAAATCCACAGAAATAACATATCACATGCATAGGTGGTACCATGTATAAAAAACAAGCTCATTCAGTTGTCGGAGTAAATTATGTGAATGTAAAACATGCAGTGCATTCTTAAATCATGCATTTTAAATAATTGACATTCATCTTAAATCCATGGGATCATAATATAACAAATTTTCATATATAATACTATAGCATTTTTATTTCATAAATCTTGTCATAAATACTGCATGTATGATATTGCATGGTTGCCTTTTATAAACAACCATGCAATTCAAATCTT
Source organism: Warburgia ugandensis (assembly GCA_035236585.1). Classification (NCBI taxonomy): domain Eukaryota; kingdom Viridiplantae; phylum Streptophyta; class Magnoliopsida; order Canellales; family Canellaceae; genus Warburgia; species Warburgia ugandensis. The sequence continues at coordinate 18,314,055 of CP141133.1, forward strand.
ATCCAAATCACATCACGATACATCAAAAGATCATGCTATTTTAGAAAATTAGCATTTTAGATTCCACCTACCTCAGAAACGGGCCATCCCATTCCTTAGAATGCTTAATAAGCTCAATCTATATCAGTTAGCATATCTGTCAATATACATACATGTCATATTAATCACCTACTCATAATTGCTTATTTATTACTTATCTAGTCTTTGATCATTATCAAATATGATTATCTTGCCCTCACAGACCTCCCATCATAGGTATATATCTTTATTTTTGTACATCCTCAAATCCCGATTGTTGATTAAAGATCAATGGTTTAGATTATCCAATAATTCTCAATCTCTATTCATCTTGGACTTACCAGCATTTCATTTCATGTTTCAATGTTTGATCTATTGATCCAACGGTTAGATTAAATTTTGCTTGGTCAAATCAATAGTTCCAAGTCATCTTATCATCAATTCTTCAAATCTAAAGTCATTAGAATAATCTAACCATTACATTAATCTAATTAATAATTTAAATATCTTAATTGTTCTTCCCAAGGTTTTTATCCACTCTAAAACTTGTCTATGTTTTGAAATTTGTATAATTTATTAAAAATAATCAAATAAAATAAAATTTAATTAATTTAAAATAGATTTGATAGTGATCTTACCATAGTTTGCTTAAAATCAATGTATGACTTCATGTCTGATGTGGCTTGATCGGGTTTGATCGCCTTTGATAAAAAATTCAAAAACGGACAGCTCAAATCAAGGGCTTCAATAATTGATCTAGGAAATAAAGCACCCAATTGCATAAATTTTTGATTTTGATAACTAAAGAACTATCAGATCATAGTCGTGGATTGAATGATCTAGTGTTAATTGATGGTTAGATCTAAATGGATGCTCCAATTGGTGTTTGATCTAGGTGTTGGGTAGTTGATCAAAGGTTAGATCATCTTAAAGGGACAGATCAATTACAAATCTCACATCTTGTGGCCAATTAGTGGTTGGATAGTGATAAAAGTTAGATTAGTGATAGATCTAAGTTCTGATGATTGATTATCTATTGGATCTTGTTGGGGTTTATGGATTTGATCGTAGATCTATCATTTGGTGATAGATCATGGGCTAGATGATGATGGATGGTCAAATCGATCTTAGATCAACATGATCATGATCATACATCGTTGTTGGCTTCTATTGAATCTTCATGGATGGCCAAATTGGTTGATGGGTTTTGTTCCTTGCATCTTGAGGATCAGGATGAACGTCTCAGGTAAGCGAGACTCCTCCTAGATTGAGCAGTGGCATCTAATTTCAAGGGTGGGTGTTGATAGTGGGTCCCATTGTGTACAACAGTAATAGAGAAAGAGATGGAGAGTGGGGTAGCGGCGGCTAGTGGTGGCTGGTGACAACTCTGGCGCAGTTGCTGCTCGAAGCTGGACCACAGAGAGAAGAAGAGGGGAACAAGATTGGTGCACCTAATCAGACTGCATCAATCGAATGAGAATGGAGGAGAGAGAAGAGGGAGAACGGAAAGGGGAAGAAGACAAGAACAAGTGCCGGGCAGTGGCCGGCAACCCCTGCTCGATTGTCACTTGGGACCAAATTGAGGTGAGGGAGAGGAGGCAAGCCGAGAGGGTTAGACCTAGGAAAAGGAAGGAGGGTACAGCGTGCTCAGTCAGATTCGGCAAGCCCACTTGGTTGGGTGCGTCAACCGGAGGAGGATGAGAGGGTGAGGGGGAGATAAAGAGAGAGATAAGGAGAGGGTTCAGAAGGATTTCCTTAGGGAGGAGGTAACACCGGAGAGAGGTAGAAACAAGGAGGGTTTGCAAGTGGTTGGCTAAAGGAAGAGGAAGAGAAGTGGGGAATAAGTTGGCCTGCTGATCGGGCAATGCCAGTTGGAGTGGAGTGAAGGCGAGAGTGAGAGGGAAAGAAGGAGAGAGAAGAAAGGGGCAAATGGGTTCCAGTGCAGTGGCTCCGGTGGTCGGCCTGCTCAGGACGGGATACACTGGTGAGCTATTGCCTCCAACAACCAAGAGGAAAAGAGTGGGAGAAGCACTAGGCACGACGACCTGCTCAGGCGGGCATGCTGGGTCTACTGCGTCGGAGAAGAAGAGGGGGAGAGTAGGAATGACCATCGATAGGCTACAGTGGTGCTGACAAGGGTCATTGAATGGCATGTGCAGCCTGGGGCTTGGTGCAGCCTCTAGTTGGGTGCTATGATTGGCACGCTGACCGAGAGAAGAGGGAAGGAAAATCAAGTGGGGGAGAATTAAATGCTATTTATTTATTTATAAGTATTGTCTCTCGTAATTGTTGGTGATCGTTGTACATTATGTCAGGTATGATTTGTTATGTCTTGTCGGTCTTACCCAATTTACTATTTTATATATTAATTAATTTAATTAAAATAATGACAAATTTTTTGTCTGAACTCCTATTTTAGTACGTTTAGTATAGCTGAATTTGCTTTTTCAAGTAGATTACTAATATTGATATTTCAATGGTTAATTTTATATCTTTCATTAGTTATCTAAAAAGAATTAAAATCTTAGAATTTTAATTTCTTATTTCTCCTTTTCAATCTAATTAATTTATATAAAATAGAATAAAAATTAGGAGCATTACAGTTTCCCACTTAAACAAGATTTCTTTCCTTCCCATCTTCTCCTTATCTCATCTCCTTCCTATCCTTCTGGATCTTATCCTTATTTCTTGGATATTTCCTTCTATTTTTCTCTTAAATATATTCTAATAATTATAGTTCTCCTTCTAGATTTGTCTCGAATTATCAATCTTATTTTCTTTATTAATTATAAAAATGCAAATTCACTAGGACCTACTAAACCTAGATGTTATGGAGACTAGGCGTCCCATTTAGAGTAGTCAAATGGGCCCCACTTCTGCATGATTTTAGAAAAATATTAATGGGGGTGCCATTATCAATGTAAAACCTAGTTTTATTCATAATTTTGATCTGATCCCTTGGATCTTTCCATGCTTATAGTCACTGGATTTCTATCTTCTAGCATGATCAATTGATGTTTATTAATAAGATTTTCTAATTATAAGATTGTGAGTTTTTGAGCATTGGATAAACCTAAATTTTCATTAAATTGCAAAATAATTACATAAACTTTTGGAGGTCACACACAACCTTCCCTTAAACTTAAAAGCACCATCATTTCCAATTTCAAATTCTAGTCTTTTGTTGTTTCATGTCTATTATATAACACTTAATAAATAAGAATCTCCAGTTTGATCATCATTGATCTTTTGAAATAAAACTAGTTCAGCTCTTAAATTGACAAGAATTATCCTAGGGTTCTCTTTTTTGACAATCATATTCAAGTTTTTAGCCTTTTCCAATAATATTCATTCTCTCATATCATATGGGCTAAAAGTCCCAGAGACTTTCCACTCAACGTGTTAACCACCATATTTTCTTTTACCTTGGTGATAGTGTATGATCAAATCCTAGTCTTTTAGGAATTCTACCCATCATCTCTCCCTTTCATATTTAGATATTTCAAACTCTTATAATCTTTATGTACTTCACTGTACAAGTAGTGCCCCAAATATTCAATGCAAATACTGCAGTGGATAATTCTAAATCATGAGTGCGATAGCTTTGTTCACAATTCTTCAACTATCTTAATGCTTATGCTACCATCTCACCATGCTACATTAGCATGCATCGGAAACCTTTCCTTGAAGCATCACACTAAATGGCCAATCCCCTATTTTCATTGGGAATAGTCGAGATTAGTGATGACTTCAATCCAGATTTTTACTCTCAAAAGCTTCTTTCGCAGTCTTTGTTCCACACAAACTTGACATTCTTCTGAGTCAACTTAGTTAAAGGTCTCGTGATACGAGAAAACCCTTCAACAAAATCTTCTGAAATATCTTGCCATAGCTAAGAAGCTTCCAATCTTTGTAAAATTTGTTGGCCTTTTCCATTTGGTCACTGCATCTACCTTGGTTAGATCCATTGATATGCCTATCTTTAGAATTACATGTCAAGATATGCCACTTTCTCTAGTTAAAATTCACACTTGTTTGTCTCTTAACATTTATAAAATAATTCTCAAGTGTTGAGCATGATCTTCATGATTTTGAAAGTATACTAAAATGTCATCAATGAAAATAATGACAATTTTTTTCTTCTAAGAATCGTTGGAAGATTCTATTTATTAGATCCATTAGACCATTCATTCATCCAAAGGGAATCATGAAAAATTTATAGTGACCATACCTTATTTTGAATGTTCTTTTACTAACATCCTCATTGATGTGTTTTAAAAATAATAGCAAGCACGTGGATCTATTGTCATATAGAATGTGCAAATACAGGTCGATCACACAAGGACCCAATTTGTGAAAATTAGAATTTTAATTAAAAATTACTTTAAATTATTTTAACCGAGCCAATAAAAAGGAACAAATATTTAATTAAATCTTAGAACACTAAAAGAGAATAAATTACATAAATTTTTAAAAACTAGAATTTTGGAATCCACCACACTAAATCACCGTCTTCACGAGCAAGTGCTAGATGCAAACACCTATCAAGTTGACCAGCCACAATAAGTGATAAGGCATGGTCACACGAGCATGTACATCCATCACAAACTTATAATATTTCTTGTACAACACCACAAAATTAGCGCCCATATCAATCTTTTGTTCAACCCTTACCTCAGTTAATTGAGAATGCATTATAGCATATGATGCTCATGGGGTCAAAGCTGGTAGGAACATTAGCGAATCCACATGAAATGGACAAGTATTTACCTCTATTCAATGCGGCTTATCCCATTGTCTTCCATGCTAGGGGTAATAATCCATAATGTTTTATGATTTAAATTTCTTATGCTAACACTAGCTAGTAATATCAACTCAAGTTGAGGTCAAGATGATAGTTGCTGATTGTAGTGGCATCTCTATCAAGACCCTAGTCAATGTGTTGGCAGCGGCCTCATTGGTCAATGTGCCTTAAGAATTAAGGGTGACTTCTACATTCCCCCAATATAATGTTTTCAAACATTTAAAGAAAGTGCTCACTTCCATGTGCATATATGATGCACTTCTAAAGAAAGTGGTCTTGACTTATAAACTAATAAAATTCACTCATTGTATGCAAGTGAATACGACTATCTGAGGGAATTTGCATCTATAACTTTTAATGATGGTGATCTCTAGTCAGCATGAAGTCCCACAATGGGCTTTTTTTCATATTGGCAAAGTTAGCCAATAATATTATTGCAAAATTGTGACTGATCCATGGTCAGCATCAATCTGCTTCATCTTCAAACATCATCACTTTAGGTCTTGAACAAAAAGGATTTAGTTGATAGTAACCTCATGATTTAAAGTTTCAACCAAAGTAGTAAAAAAACTGTAGAGATAGCTTACCTTAAACTTAAAATTGGGGATAGTGACTTTAAAATGCTAGTCCACACAATAGAAGTTGATGCAACATATAAATCACTACAAGGATGTTCATGGTTACATGATAATGAAAAAGTTCCATGAATTGTCCACCAATGTTTTAAGTACATTAAAAATTGTGTAAAGAAGTGTGTTTGGGTTGACTCTTGTCCTTTTAGTTCTAAAGAGTCTTGTCCAATGATGCTAGATTGTACTTTACGATGCCTTCCAAAGCTTGACAATCAAAACCTTCAAGTGTGTGTGCTATCTTAGCAACAAAATCAATCCATTACCTCCCTTGGATGGTTCAAACATTGATGACCTTCCAAAATAGGTTGAGGCACTACCAATATGGGAATTCATGAATCCATCACTACTGTGCTATAGGAAACAATCATGGTGCAAGATGCAAAGGATAGATGTTAATTTGGATTACATAAGTCCCATCCTCATATAAAGCCATGCTTATAACGAGCTAAGGATCTACCCTATACCAAGGGACATGACTCCGACTTGCTAATAAAGATTGTTAGTTATCCAAAGTCTAAGCTAGTTTTCACCCTTACATGTACAAATACTATCACTGTCTTAGAGGTTGACGATGCTTCCCCTTCAATTACATGCTCAAAGAATGACACCTTCTCCCAACAATATAAAAGTTGAGGTTTCCCTTCCAGTTCTATAGGCATTGAAAGATGGTGGATAAGCCATTGTCTATGACTTATAAGAAGTTAATCTAGGAACTTTCGAAGATGTGAGCCCTACTTTTGTAAGTAGTTCCTTGTATGTACAAGAGAAGCTTGACTATGCAAATTTTCTCAAAGTTAATAAATATGCCCTTGCTTGGACCTATCGCAAGATGCTTAGGTTAGACCCTCGAGTAGTGATACACTAATTAGCTATCAAATCCTTGAAACAATGTATAAAACAGCCATAAAAATGCTTCAAGCCCAAATTAAGATAAAAATCAAGGGTAAAGTTAAAAGACTTATAAAAAGCTAGCTTTATTAGGGAATTCAAACATCCAAAATGGATCTCCAATATTGTACCAGTCCAAAAGAAAAGTGGACAAACCTACACATGCATAAATTTTGATGTAATTCAATATTGCATGTCCCATGGATCATTTTTCATTACTAATTACTAGAATCCTCATAGGTGCCACAATTGGCTATGAGAGGCTATCCTTCATGGACATATCTTATAGGCATAATCATATTAGAATGGATCCTCTTGAAGAAGAATGTACAACATTTTGCACTATAAAAGGCATATTTTACAATAAAGTTATGCCGTCAGCCTTAAAAATGTTGGTGCTACCTATCACAAGGCCATGACAATATTCTTTGATGGTCTAATTCACTACAAAATTTAATGTTATGTTGATGACCATGTGGTTACATTGAGACTATATTAATCCCATATTAAATACTTAGAGTTGTTTTTTGACATTTATAGAAACAACAACTTACAATGAATCCTCTCAAATGCGTATTTGGGGTGAGTTTCCTTGAATTTATAGTGCATCATCGAGGAATTAAAGTTGATCCAGTCAAAATCATGTCAATATAATCAATGCTTCTTTTTTTTCCCTAAGAACTTGCATGGACTCGGGAGTCTTCAAGGAAAACTAGTCTATATCAAGTGGTTCACTGCTAATTTAATAGGGGGATTCCAACCATTTTCTTAGTTAATGAAAAAAATGCCCCATTGATATAGGATGATGCTTGAAAAAATGCCTTCAACATCATTAAGCAATATTTGATAGAACTTTTATCCTCTATATTGCTCTTGTCGACAACACTATTAGCACCATGTTAGTTCAATAATTGTGAAAGGCAAAGAAAATGTCATATGCTATCTAAGTTGTACAATGATTAGAATAGAGACATGATAATCTTCTATTGAAAAAGTCTATCTAGATTTAAGTTTTGTAGTCTAGAAATCACCACACTAAGTCACATCTCATCCAATAGGACCAATATCAAAAGCCAATCCCATCAAGTACCACATAATTAAGATTGCGTTATTAAGAAAAATTGCCAAATTTTCATTATTGTTGTCAAAATTCACGAGCACTTATGTCTCTTAGACGTAGTAAAGGAACAGAGCCTCATTGACTTTCTGGTTACCATCCCATCCAACTAATTCATCTCTCCACAACAAATTTCTTGACAAAAATGTCCACCTACACAACTAATATCTTCTAATAACTATTCTTTGATAGTGCTTCCTAGTCCAATGGCATGGAAAGTAGAGTTGTCGTCATATCCCCTAACAAATATAAGTTGCCAATCACTTATAAGATTGTGCCAACCTACAAACAATGAAGCATAATACAGCACCCTCATTTTGAGTATTGAAATGCATCTAGTCAAAGTGCACATCTACTCTGCATCAATGGAGATTTATAACTTAACTTCTTAGAAGGCATGAGGAAATATGAAGTCCTTAAGGATGATATGCATGTATATTACAATTGAGTTCAACAACTCATGAAGAATTTTCATTATGTTAAGGTTTCTCATGTTCCAAGACCTTAGAATCATTATGTAGATGCTCTCACCAAGTTTGTATAAATCTAGGTGCTTATGATAAAGTCAAAGTCATCATTTGAGAGTAGCATTCGATACCACACAAAGTAGTAAAAAAGTTCAAGCTGAGTAAGGGTTAGTACAAAAAAAATAAAAAATACTACTAAAAAGTTGTCTTGACCATTGAATTAGATCCTACAAACTAGAGACAAACCTTTATTGACTACATTCTAAAGGGTGGAATGCATAATGAGCATTAATCATGAGCTAAAATCCAATGCTGAGCTCATTGCTTTATTACTTTGAACAATGGCTCATATCAAAGGTCGTAGAACAAGATTCAACTCCTCATACAAGCTGGTGTATGAGGAGTCATCAATTTAGCCTAGGATATAGTTATAACTAAAATGGTTGGGATATTATTGGCCTACTATAGTTGCATGATATACGAATTTCACCAAAAGATGCAATATGTGCCAATTCCAAGCAAATTTTATTCATCAATCTGTAGAACCACTTCATCCAACTTCATCATTGTGGTCATTCTATGCTTGAGGTTTAGATGTCATTGGACCAATTAGTCCTTCATCGTCAAGACATTCATACATTCTAGCCATGACAAATTATTTCTCTAAATAGGCAAAAACATTAGCCTTGGTGGAGGTCACTGGCCTTGAAGTCCTAAAGTTATCCTACATCACATAATCTATAGATTTAGAGTACTAGAATGAATTATCTCTGATAAAGAACAACATTCCTCAACAGAGTAATTGAGAAATTATATCACATTGAACAACCTTTCTCTACAACATAAAAACTCAAAGCTAATGTCCTAGCAAAAGCCTTCAACATGACCACATGCAAGATTATTAAAAAGAATGTCTCAAAAATTAAATGAGACTGGAATAATAAACATCTAGAATCTTTATGGTCTTGCCAAGTAACTTGCTAGGCTGCCACTAGACCAACTCCATACTCCTTCATCTATAGAGGCAATGTACTACTACCGTTAGAGGTGCAAATACCCTCACACATAGTCACTACTTCCTATTTCATATTAGAAGGTCAAGTCATCACTCTATGATTAGTTGAGTTGGATTCACTCAATGAAGTCTGCTTAAAGGCTCGGTAGGGTTTAGAAGCTATCAGATAAGAATGTCTAGGGAATTAGATAAAGAAAGTTGAGCTATGCTCCTTCAAGAAAAGTAATCTCATTCTACCATTAAAATGACTGATTGTCATACCCCATTGCTCCTTAGGAAAGTTTGAGAGACAAATGAGATGATCCCTTCATCATTAAGAAGGTCAACATGAATGAAACCTACTTGATTGTCATGCTAGACTTCAGGGAATTACATTCCATCTATAGAAGGTTTCTCAAGAAGTATTATCCTTGAATTCATAAGCAAAGAGAAAGAATAAAGTGAAGCAACTTTTACAGCAGTACATCCTTCTATTGCTTCTACCACTCAACAAGTAGAAGCCACAAATGCAAGTACCCTACAATGTTTTGTTACATCACAAGCACCTTGTAACTCTGTGCAACATTCTAAGTAGCAATTGTGGCTCATAACCTTAAAATATAGGATAGCCACCCACTCTAATGAAATTATCATTAAAGGATACAAAATAATGTAATCAACACCAAATACATGCTCCCATCTTTTATAGAAAACATCAAAAGTATTAAACTGTAGGGATATGTCTCCTTGACTTCCCTTGTCTTCCTTCTTAACATGACTTAGGGCCTCGATTTTCAATCTTTCTTCTTAATATGACTCAAGATAAACCCTCCTTAGCAAATAGATTACCTACTTATAAACACTCCTATTTGCTTTCACCTTCAACATAATCTAAAGGTGATCATTACAAATCCCTACATAGCTAACACTTTAAGAAGTCCCACCCGATGACATTGAATTCTAAGTTAAGTCCCACGGGGTACCACACAGAGTTCAAGTCCTATAAAGTTTTACTAGAATGTGTCATTTGATAAGTTCAAGATGCATCAAATCTTGTTGTCAAGTTCTCTAGGTTTTTCCCACCATTTTTGTCTCCTCATATAAACTGCTTGATGCATACAACTCCAAGTGAGAGTTTACTCCTATCTACATGAGTCTAAATTGTAACAATTTCATTCATCCTACTATAGTTCATTATTTTACTTTGCAGAAAGGCCATTACCTTTCCAAGATCTTTTCTTCTTTGATGGTTTACATGATAAATGTTGATCCCCAAGAATCAAGAGCATGTTCTATAGAGGAAAGGGCCATGACTCACTTGTTGACAAACATTTGCTAGTAATAGATAACTTTTGATCTAATTATCAAGTAGCCCCAACTCTCCCTAAAGTGATATCACTATGAACTTGTCAGTATTGACCAAGGTTTTGAGTATCCATGAATATCCATGGTCAATTTGCACAAAAACTAGGTAGGGCAATATGTTTAGATGGAAAAAGTGATCTCAAAAGATCAAGGCTTAAGAAGGTGCAAATTGGCACTAACTTTCTATTCTTAGTAGAGCATAGTTGCATAAGAAATTCCACAAAATGTTTTAAAGAAAAAGCTAGAATTCAAGTGCTTTAAACAACTAAAAAAAGTTTTGAAATTTTGCAGGAATACCATTGGCTGACAAAATTAGTTTTTAGAAAAAAAAAACTCAATGTTTTCTTATTGGACTTTTAGTTTTTAGCATTAGTATGACAATAGAACTTTGAGATCTTAATAATTGAGAAATGCTTCATCATTTAAAATTTATAAATTTTTCCCAACATCCAAAATTCAAATTTTACACTTGGATCATGAAGTGCACTTTTTCTCCTTTTACAATTAGGTCTTGAGACTATTTTTATTGAATTCAAATGAGGGTGTTTCTTTATTTAATTACAATACATTAAGTAAATTAATTACTCAAATGACATTATAAAGTAAATATCCACTCTTTGTAGGCTCATGTACCCTAGACATGTTAAATGTGCTAGTTCTTAGCAAAGATAGTGGTGTGCACCCAACTAGCACCAATCATAAGTGGTGTTGGATAGAAGGTGGAGTCAATCACTCTCAATTTTGCCTAAAAAAGGAGTCTAGCACCAATGGAATTGGACATTTGTAAATTACCTCAAGGGGTCTAGCACCAAGGGGCATTAGCAACTCCTAATTTGCTTCAAAGAACTAGTCTAACACTAATGACACTGGACGATCTCTATTAGTCTTAAGACAAGACTCTAGTACTAGTGACATTGAACAACAAATTTGCTCATAGTGGAATCAGATAGGTTGGTGCCAAACAAGTTCCTTTTCAATGCTTGTGTCGTACATTTACAAAATCGCATTGCATTCTCTTTGGTAGCATGGCACCGATGCTCTCATTTCAAATCCAATGAAACTCAACAAATGAAGGCTGCCTAACACCATTCCCCTAACAATGGTTATGCAACTACATTGAATAATTTACCATTTTGTCACTGTTCAATATCACCCGATTCGACTATTGGAGCCAAACAACTACAATAGTATTCCCATCCAATGCTATGGTTAAGATACTTATTGTTTTAGTGTCCCAACTTCATTGCCTACCCAAAATAACTACATGGCCCAAATCTACAAATAGGGGCTTTCCCCTCCATTTTAATACATTCAATTCACTTCACGTTGCAAAATTACTCCAGACTTTCTACTTTTAAGAAGTTTTAGTTCTCTCTCTCCTACTCACAAGGTGAGTGCCTTTCCAGTTTTCTCATTGTTTTGAGGTGTTTAGGAGAGATGAACCTATGTTTAGCCTTGCCTTGACTCCTATCTCCCAGTGGTCACATTGATGATGGCTATTGTTGATCCTTCCTAGTTTGACACATGGACTTGACTTTGGTCTCTATGGGACAAGTTTATGATTGCTATTGTCCACAACTCCTTAACCTTAACCTTGTCAACTTATAATGATGCCTATGGCTAACCATTATGAACCCTAGACCACCTTGATCATAGCTACAATGTGGTTACCTTAGGGATTTACCAGCCAAGACTAGGCCATCAAATTTAGGTTGACCATTGGATAAATTCTAAGCCATGGTTCATGTTGGCACATTGTCCACTTAATTGAGTTTAGGACTAAGCTTTTATTCATCATTAGATGTAAGCTATGGTTCTCTAAACTTTCTATGCTAGGTACATGCTGATCTTGATCACATAGGCTTTTGATGTAGCTATCTTGGGAGCCTTGCAGCACATTGTCAATTGGAGCTTTTATGGCTAATCATATCTTGCCTATGGTCCCTAATCAAACCCATGGCTCATGTAAGCCCTTCTTCAAGTCTCAATCTAGCCCTTGGCTATATCATATAATCAAAGAATGTGATGAATAGTCAAAGTTACTATCTTTCATTATTGACATGTAATTAACAATGCTAAGGGTTGGAGATATGTACTCACTTTAATATGATTAGTAAAAGACAATAAATGTAAAAATTTTGTACTACTTCCTTTATGCTTTTGTTTACTTGGAACTGTATAGAATGTACAGTTTTGCTCGTGCAACAATACGCAATAGATGAAGAATACAATTCACACCAAGAATTAATATCATCCTTCTTTAATCCTCTACCTGTGGAGGCCCACGTCAAACCCCCCATCATAAATACAACCACCAAGATCTCTTGTAATACTTCCTTCCCAAATTATGTGGACCTCTTCCCCTAATCACCTCCAACCTAAATTCCTTCCTCTATCTGGGCATGATCTAGTCTAGACACCCAAGATTCAATGGCCCCAATTACATATATATCATGCTAATGGCCCCTAATTCCTACTCTGCAACGCATAACTTTCCAACAAGAACCAATGAATTCCACTAGCACACCATAGATCCCTTTAGCAACCCTTGAGACCTACTGAGCAACCAGTGATAGAATTATAATGATAAAACTTTTTCTAGGAGAGAAGCCCATAAATGTTATAAGTGCATACACACAACAAGTAGGGTTAGAAGATATAATCAAGAGATAGTCTTGGGAAAATATGGAGAAATTCATGCAAGAAATTTCCAATGCAGAGGAACTATTTATAGAAGTAGACTTAAATGCCATGTAGGAAAAGAAAATGAAGGATATGATAGGGTACATGAGGGTATGGTATCAAATAATGAAATGAGATGGGGGAAGCTATCCTCAAGTTTGCTTTGGCATATAACTAACCCTTGCAAACACATTCTTTAAGAAGAGCAATGAACACTTAATAACCTTTAAAAATGGTTCCATAAAAGACAAATATACTTTGTTCTACTTAGGAATACTGAAAGATCAATCTGTAAGGATTGTAAGGTGACACTTGGTGAGATTTTAATCTCACAACATAGGTTAAAGGTTATGGATATATACATTAAAAAATGGAAGAAAGGAAATGAATTTAATAGGTATCCAAAAATGAAGTGGTGGAACTTATAAGGGGAGAAAATAACATCACTCACAAATAAGTTGATGGTAGAAGGAAATTAGAACAATGAAATAGAAGTAAACACCATATGGATTAATATGGTCTAGACCATTAAGAAAGTGGTAGAAGATGTCCTAGGAGTATTTAAAGGTAAAAGCAATTATTAAAGAAAACTTAGAGGTGGAGTGAAACAGTGTAAAAAGTTATTAAAAAAATGGTTGTTTTTTAAAACATTTTAGAAATAATGAAAACTATGAATAGTATAAGAATGCTAAAAAGGTTGGTTAGAGAATAGTAAGTGAGACTAAACCCAAGGCATATGATGATCTCTTATTAGATTAGGATCAAGAGAAGGTGCCAAAGATGTGTTTAAACTTGTAAAAATAAGAAAATAAAATGGTAAGGACACTGCATTAAGTCCATTAGAAGTAATAATCAAAGGGTACTAGTCAAAAATGTGATATCAAACAAAGGTGGAAAAGTTACTTTCAAAAATTGCTAAATGACAATTGGCCTGAGAATATACCTATTGAATGTACTATAGACCTAGATAACGTTGGACATCATAGATATGACTGAAGGATTAGAATACCTAAGTGAAAGAGGCCTTGAAAAATATGAAATCAAGAAAGGCCTTGGGGCTTGATGGTATACAAAAAGAAGTTTGGAAGCATATGGGAGATATTAGGGTTATTTAACAAGATTATAAAATCAAAGAAAATGTTGGATGAATGGAAGAAGAGAAATCGTACCAATTTATAAGAACAAAGGAGACATATAGAGCAGCATTAATTATCCGGGGATCAAACTTGTCAGCCACACTATGAAACTTTTTGAAAGAGTGATTGAGAAGAGGCTATAGCATGGGACAAGTGTATTCGAAAATTAGTTTGGTTTTATGCCTAAGAGGTCTACCATAGAATCTATTTTCTTACTAAGATAATTGAAAGAGAAATATAGGGAGAGGATGAAGGACCTCCACATGGTCTTTATTTACTTAGAGAAAGCTTATGATAGGGACCCTAGAGAGTTAAGATGGAGGGTGTTAGGTGAGAAAGAGGTTTCATGTGAGTATATAAACATAATTAAAGATATGTATGAGGGAGTAGTAACAAATGTTAAGATTAGTATCAGAGAGATCGATGATTTTCTTATTACTATAGGATTACACCAAGAATCAACATTGAGCCTACACCTTTTCAAGTTGGTTATGGATGAGTTAACAAAACATCTAAATGAGGAGATTCTATAGTGCATGCTATTTGCAGATGATACAGTTTTAATTCATGAGATGCGTAAACACAAAGCTAGAGTTTTGTAGAGAAGCATTAGAACTTAAAGGATTTAAAAGCAATTGAACTGAGAGAGAGTATATGAAATACAATTTTAGCAAGGAGAGGAGAGGGAATGGAGCACTAGTAAAAATTGATAACTATGAAATCCCTGTAAAAGACCACTTTCGGTACTTAGGATTGATGATTCATGAGAGTGGAGAGATTGAGAGGGAGGTTACCTAGAGAATCCAAGTGGTTTGGAACAAATGGAGATGCGCATATGGAGTTTTGTGTGATTAGTGGGCAAACTACACGCGCGTGTAGCACACATTGCGTGCACACACCCACAACCAAATTGCACGTGCACGTAGCACACATGTGAACTGCACGTGCATGCAGCACACATGTTCGAGTTTCGCACGTGCACTTCACACGCACGTCATGTGCTAGTCGATTTCAATATATTATTTTAATTGTTTTGGACTCTCTGAGCTGTTCATTCACAAAAAATGTGATTTTAGGAGCTACAGAGGTCCAAATCGTAATCTGTAAGAGGCATTACGATCGTCTCGACGGCTCAGACCTAGATTTGACTTGAAAATCTAGATCTAAATACCTTCTTAATGGTTAAACCAATGAATACTATTAGTTAATTTAGATTAGGCTAATCAATGGATGATCAGGCCTTAGACCTTGATTGCATACATCGAATATGAGATGATCTAAGGGATTAGGAGGATAGATCTCATTGAATTGACAAGCGATAGATGACTTATGTGTGATAGGTACATCAGAGCATGCGACGTGACATTGCTCACACCTAATTAGAGCACCACATTTATCGAGTAGGTGATTTCATTCAAATTTGTCTGTGATTTCTGTAACCATGACCTGTTCTCTAAAGTTTTTGAGGCATGTGTTTTATATCTTCTCATGTTCACATAAGTAGGTTCCTACTTCTTATTGGTAGCATGACATTCTATTTTTGTGAACAACCATGTTTTACATGTGATGTACTATTTTTATCATGGGCTTTAATCGTAGTTATTGAGATTATTTTATGGAGTCTTTACATGATTTACATCTTGTTGATGATTTATGATTGGTGCTTCCACTTGGTGGGTACTATGTTACGATGGTTGTAGGGTTGGCCACCTACCCTCTGACTTTGTGATGATGATGATTATACACCGCCCTTGAGTGATATAGGCCCAGGTACGTAGGTAGTGGTATCATGGGTAATCCCCCCTACGAGTCCGTTCCTTCCCATGGGGATGAAGAAAGTCTCCCCTTTGGGTGTTAACGGGGAGCGGCAGTGGTTCAGATCCTGTTGGGGTTGCCACTGTAGCATAGTAGCCCATACTATTATTCTGTATGCTCATGTGGATTTATGTGTGGGGTGAGCCAGGGCAAGTGGGGCCCAGGCCATGAGGGACTCCGGGGGCTGATGCGGGTTGCACGGGAGGGACCTAGGGTTGGTATGAGTACTCATCACCAGTGATTGAGCATCGTGGGACACTTTTGGGGTTGTTTTTGATACAATGCCCTATTTATCATGACTTGTATGCATAGTATTTTGCGGACATGGACTCGTATTATTTGGATGGACTCATAGCTGTACTTTTTATCATGCCTTGCATGCCATCATGATTTGATTTGATATCTATTTGTGAAGATTTATGATTTCGTATGTTACTGTTGATTGTTTTACCACAAGTGCACGGGCTATTGCAGTATAGCTTATGCAAGTACGGGTCGATCTCACGAGGACTTGATTTAAAATGATGGAGTTTGAATAAAATTTAATTATGTAAAATTAAGAAGAAATCACTCAAAAATACTGTAATTATTGAAATGAGAATCAATGGTCAGATCTAATCAAATTCTCAAAAATACAGAATTTTTAGTTATGAAATAAATCAAATCAAATCAAATAATGAGAAAAAACTACTTCCCTAGATCAATCTTTATCAAAATATTCACTTCTGGTATTCTAAAATCAGATCTACCTTTACATATATGTTCAACCCGTTCTTGATTAGTGATCCATCGGTCGAATTTGACAGATTCTTCAAAATGGTCAAGATCTGGGCTAAATTGTGATTTCAAGATTTGGATGGCTCAGATTGATTTCTGGATTTCAAATAGAAGATTAGAGACGTTGATTATGTCTAGGGATGTCCTAAGAATGACTCTATAAAATTAATTTGAAATCGGATGAGAAAAGAAGGAGAAATTGAAGATTTGGTTTTGATTAAGGCTAACTCGTTGATTGGGTTAAGCCTTAATTGATTTGGTATAGATTAGGCAGTTCCTGGATAAGAAAAATGCAGATAAAATAGAACCGGAATAAAATGGGACACAGATGGAATTAAAAAGGGGACACAGATGGAATAAACCAGAAAGAACAGATTTGTAATTTCGTTTAAAAGAGGAGGGCAAAACCGGAATTTGATAAAAATCTGGTTTTTAAGAAAAAACCTAGGAAAACCCAACGAATGAAGATGGGGAAGAAGGAGAGGAAAAGAGGAAGGGAAGAGAAGGAGATGGGCGTGGGAGAAAAAACCCATTTCGGGTTTCCTTCCCCTAGATCATCCATTGACAGAGAACGGCGCCAGAGGTGGTGGGATGTGCGCGTGATCCAGCTGTTGAAGACTATGGTCCGACGATGCAGAGACGCCGGAGAATAAGGTGCTTCTGTCTGGGGCGGTAAATGGAGAGACCAAAGGATCTGGGTTTGTGCACTGTGGGGAAGACGGGCAATGGATTGGGCATGTGACCAGTTGAGGGTGGAACTGAGTAGAGGAGAAGATGGAGAAAAAAAAAACCGACTTGGGACGTCGTCTGGCAGAGGGTGCTGGGGTGAAGCCTGGCCTAGACTTTTGGATGAGAAAACGACGTCTTTGGGCCTCAGTGACAGATGACTATGGAGGATGCTTTAGAGAGAGAGAGAGAGAACGGGGAGTGGTGGAGAGGTGGAGATGCTGGGCGGTAAAGGAAATAAGAGTGGCCATTGGGTTCTAGAGAACAAGGGAGAAGGGAGAATGGGCTTGGTGCAGGGGAAAGACGAGCGAGAGAGTAGAGGTAGAGGGAGAGGGAGAGAGGTGTGTAGGCTGGAGTAGAGGAGTAGAGGAGAGGAGACGAGGAAGAATGAGAGAAGAAGAAGAGGGAAGAAGAGAGTGGGAGAAAGGGGGTGTGGTCTGCCTCTAACGTTCAAGCCCAAGGAGTTAAGAATGTGGAGAGGAGAGGGAAGAATATGACAGAGAGCGAGTAGGAATAACAGAGCAGGAAAAAGACATGGGAGGAGAGGAGAGAATAAAAGAGAGGGAGAAGGGTGGAGAGAAGAGGGATTGGGAAAGAGAAGGGGCTGTGTTGGACCGGTAAAGTGATCCGGGTAGAGGTGGAGAAGGGGCCACAATCCAGAGTTGGAATAGGGCCGGCGGAGGAGAAGAGAGAGATAGAGAGAGTGAGAAGGGGGGTTTACGGGTTTGGGCATGGAGGATAGGTTGAACGGTGAAGTTGGGTATCAGGTTTGGTGCGGCTGGTAGAGAGGGTAGCAGTGAAAAACCTAGAAAGGAGAGTGGTGCGGTTAGGCGGAGAAGATGGGCTGGATGTTTGGCGTGGCTGTAGCAGAGGTGAAATGAAGAAAAGAACAAAGGAGCAGGGGATGCCGGTGACTATGGAGGGGAGAGGCCGGGGGAAGTGAAACTGCTAGGTCAGCCGTGAAGGTAGTGAAGAAAGGGACGGTCTGGAATGGTGAAAAATGACGCCTTTTGGGTGTCGTCTGGATCATTTGGAGTAGAGGAAGAGATGATAGTTGCAATATGGACTTGTGCGGTTGATAAAGAGAGAGGAGAAAAAAAGTGAGAGGAGAGAAAGAGAGGAAAAGAAATACGTTGGGAGGAGGGATTGGGAAAAAGAAGGGATAGAGAGAAAGTGAAAGAAGAGGAGAAGAGAGAAGGGAGAAGGGAGAAGTGAGAGAATTGGGTACGGTTGGGAAAGAGAGTAGAGGAAGAAAAGTAAGGAAAGTGGGTACGTGAGAGTGAGGAAGGAAAAAGGAAAAGGAAAGAAGAAAAAAAAAAAAAAAAAAAAAAGAGAAAAGGAAGGAAAGAAGGAAAAAGGAGAAGGAAAAGGAAAAGGAAAAAGAAAAAGAAAGAAAAGAGAAAAGGAAGGAAAAAAGGAAAAAAGGAAAAAAGGAAAGAAGGAAAAGGAGGAAAAAGAAAGAAAATGAAAATGAAAAAGAAAAAGAAAAGGAAAGAAAGAAGTGGGGGAAAGGGTTGCCTTTTTCTCCATGATTCTAAATTTAGCTCCATTGTCTTCTAGGAAACTATCACATCCATCTTCATGGGTGATCTCATCCATCCATTCCTCTTTAAGATGATCTGCATTGTTATCTTTTAATCATAGCCGTCCGTGCGTCCCTTGGTTGATCTGCAAAAGAAAAGACTAAATTAGAATCATCTGAACTGTACATTAGTCATCTAATGAGCTCTAATGATCATCTGACCGTTGATTTTGACAAATTAAGGTTTGGATGGTCAATTGGATTTATATTCAAAATTAAGCTAAGTTTTGTAAAATTGAACGGTTAGATGATCTAATTGAACGCTAAATTAGGGGAATTTTGACCAAAATTAAACACTTAACACACCCTCCAACCACCATTTTGCTAGTCCCGAGCAAAACATGCGAAAAACCAAATTTCAAGATTTATTTTTATTTTTAAGTCAACTCCTCTTTTTTCTTAGAGAATTATCTTCAATAAATCACATCAACTTTCGCATACTAATAAAAATGACTGAAAAATTCAAAACCCTACCCATATGCCAAAATAATTCCAATTAAGCTCAAATCTTAGAGTGAGTGTGTGCATGTACAGTTTATATATAGAATCATCTTGATCTCTAAGTAAACTTCTAACTTTTGAACTCCATCCGAAATATGTTTTGACCTCAATCCTCACTAATGACATACGCTCAGAAATAAAATCTCTCAGGTAGAGGGTTTAAATCATATCTCTCTTTTAATTATGTGAGAGAGTCAATAAAAGCAAAATTATCTCACATATACTCATGAAAAATGGGAATTACTAAGGAATTTTATTGTTTTGATCCCTTTAGAATAGATGCCATTACCTTTGAATATTTAGAAATACCAGCCTTTTAGATCCTATCCATTCATTTCCTCATCAAGACTATTTTCATCCTAAAATCAGTAGGTCTTTAACTGGGACGAAACGTAGGCTTAGGACAAGGTTCCAAAGAAAGGGTATAAGGATATTCAAAGTTTCTTCAGAAAATAAGTAGAGGTCTTCTACTAAAGTTGACAATTCTTCTTTTTCTTTGCTTTGCTTTTTTTTTTTTTTTTTTTTTCTAAAGTGAATATTTTTGTTTCCATTTTTCTTTGTATTCTTCAAACTTTTTTTTTTTTTCTGAATCTTTTCTTTCTTTTTCAGTACTTTTGACTCACTTTGAAGAATATTTCTTTTCTTCATATCCACTTTTCAACTTCAAATGCAACTAAAAGGTATTTCTTCATTCTTCTCTTACTTATTTTTCAAAGAAAATGGGTAATGGATAATTTGTACTGGGTTAATATGAGTAAAGGGTAATTTGGGTGACAAAAGAAAAGGCTTTATATAAAAAAGGCTCAAGTTGGCTAACTAGTGGTAAAAATACTTCTGGGTAGGCTTTATGTCTCTAGGTTATAACAAGGATGGCCTAAATCATTTTCTAGGATTCCTATAATCCATCAAATTCAATGAACTTCCAGAATTTTAAAGATAATATTCTAATTATTCAGGTAATTAGCAAAATTAAGAGTTTGGGATCAATTTTCTTTAAGCACACTGAAGTTAAAGAAAATTAGGAATATTTATAACCTCTCAAAAAAGTGAATGGCTCTAAAACTCACTTAGGTTATAGATCTCCACTGAATTTCTTCAGAATTTCTAAGTTATATCTACTTATCAATCTAGACTATCTATATGCAACTACGTGTACAGATGTGATCTGAGACTTTGCTTTCATAGAATTCTTTAGAAAATGAGTAAAAAGATGAATTAATCATATTCAATTCCATTAATAAGCTAAAGTTATTCAGATTATACTTCAGAAAATTCAATTCTCATCATAGTGTAGGAAATGACGTAAAAATTTTCATTTTTTTCAATTTTTTTTTTTGAAAGTCAAGGAAAGCACCTAAAAAACTAAAAAAACTAGAATTTGCTAGAATTCTACACCCCCCAACCTGACAGAAACATTGTCCTCAATGTTGTAAAAAGTAGGACCTAAAATGAATATAAGTGATGTAGAAAACAACAAAAATGAAAAACTCTGGGTTGCCTCCCAATGAGTGCTAAGTTTAACGTCATTAGCCAGACATATCCTCATTTATCTTTAAGTTTTCCTGATTCCAGTAATGAAATGACAAGATTTCTCACGCCACTTCAAAATCTCATGATAGTCTATATAGTTCATCCACCTTGAAATTTTTGGTGATGGTAGAATTATAACATAGTAGACTACCATGAATGTAAGTTGAATGAGACCACTTTGATGATTTCCTATCTTCAAAATTTCACGGTAATCAATATAATTCCTCCACCTTGAAAATTTGGGTGGTGGAATGTCTATAACAATGTGAATTACAGTGAATTTAAATTCTTTTGAACCATATAAATGTGTAGAGTCCTCCCTTTCCCTTACATTTTCCTGACATTGAGACATAAGCTGACTCTACCCTTCCTTAAAAGATTGTTCTGATATTAATAGAGGAGGAGGCATGGTTTTGCTTAAATCCTGATTATCTTCTAGTGTGTACCTTAGAGTCAGTTGATGTATGGATAGTAGATCAATGGACTCTTTCTTGTCTTGTTCTATTGGCACATGCAACAAATCAGGTGGGCCTAATTTCTTATCTAATGATTGTTCAAATGAAGGCTTTAGGTCCCAATCAGGTACATATTCTATGTTAAAAGGCTTATTTGGGATTTCAGGCTCTGTAAGGGGTTCTACAGATGATGGGAGGGAAGTGATCTCACTTAATGGAAGCTCCTCAAAATGAGGTTTCCATTTTGTTGTATCCATGATAGGTACAGAATCAAGGAGGGCATTAACTTCCTCTATTAATGCATCATCATTAAACTCATTAAAATGGGCCAAACAGGCCTCTAGTGGGTCCGACAAGGAAGACGATTGAAACTGATCTTGCACAACTGAATTGATCATGTTAATACTGTGTAAATCATCAGTAGTTTCACTAGGTTGCTTACAAATGTTAAAGATGTTTAGCTCTAATGTCATATTGCCAAAGGAAAGTTTCATGAGACCATTTCAACAGTTGATTAAGGCATTGGACATAGCCAAAAATGGTCGTCCCAAGATGACTGGTATTTCATTCTTCTCATTCACCACCGGTTGTGTATCTAGAACTAGAAAATCGACAGGGAAGCAAAATTGTTCTACCTGGACTAACACATCCTCTATTACTCCTCTCGGTATTTTTACAGAACGATCAGCTAGCTGGAGTGTAGTAGATGTAGGTTTCAGTTCACCCAGACCTAACTATTCGTATACCGAGTATGGTAATAAGTTTACACTAGATCCTAAATCAAGAAGAGCTTAGTTAATCTTGTAACTGCCAGTAATGCAAGTAAGAGTGGGGCAACTAGGATCTTTGTACTTTGGTGGTGTATGGTGTTGAAGAATAGAACTAACCTGTTCAGTCAAGAATGCCTTCTTCTGGACATTCAATTTTCTCTTTATAGTGCATAAGTCTTTTAAGAATTTGGCATATGATGGGATTTGTTTTATATCATCTAAGATCGGTATATTGATCTTGACTTGCTTGAAAATGTCTAAAATCTCATCATTAGAGGCAGACTTTGGGGCTTGACGCAACTTTTGAGGAAATGGAGCAGGTATAGGACATGGATCAATAGGTGAAACAGGGTCCTTTTGTTTAGAGTTTTCTTGAAGGCGTTTAGACCTCAACAAATGTCAGTAGGAGGTGGGGGAAGAGCGAGGCTCTATTAGATAACCCCCAATAACCACAGTGATCAAAAGCCACTGGACTGACAGTAAATCGCGTCCTATTAAGAGGGTCCTACGAGCATGTGATGGCCCTATAGGTCTCTTTTGATTGATTTTAAATTAACGTGAAAGGAAGGTTTGTGCACTTGAGGTGATTATCCTGAGTGGGTCAAGAGATGGTGATGAAATCCACCCTTGATCTTATGGGGGGTAGGGTGCCCTTACTAATTAATTTCACACACCATGGCAATTCGATCAGCATATAAATCACCTTAAAACATTAAACATGCCCTAAGAATGCAATTAAAAGCAGTAAACTAATGCAAAATCCTAAAATGCAACAATTATAAAAAAATGCTTCTATATGAGTTACACTACCAAACAATGCAAATTATTCTAAATGCAAATCCTAATCTAGGAAATAAATGAGTGAGGAAACTCATAGTGGGGTTTCTGATGAAGATCAAGTGTGGGCCACCTTATCCCACACTTGCACTGTATTATACAACCCTTTAAATTTTAAAATGAAAATTACAATTTACAAGGATCCTCACTACAAGATTCACTCAAAAGGAAAAGGAAAGTCCTATTCTAGGAAAGCAGGGAAGTTTCCATTTTGGTGAAGATCCACTTGCCCAATTCCTTCACTTTCTAATTTTCTGAAAAATAAAATTAGAAATTAGTACCAAATTCAGGAAACAAGGTGATTATACCCTAAAAGTAATTGAAAAATGCACCTAAAATGCTAAAAATTACAAATTCCTAATTTTATGTATTTTTTTGGATTTTTTAAAATTTTTTGATTTTTTTGATTTTTAATTAAATTTTATGAAAACTCCTTTCCAAGTCCCCGACAACGGCGCCAAAAACTTTTTGATTGTTTTACTGCAACTGCACGGGCTATTGTAGTGTTGCTTATGCAAGTACGGGTCGATCCTACGAGAACTTGATTTAAAATGGAGTTTGAATAAAATTTAATTATGTAAAATTAGAAATAAATCACTCAAAATTACTGAAATTATTGAAATGAGAATCAATGGTCAGATCTAATCAAATTCTCAAAAATACAGAATTTCCAATTCTGAAATAAATCAAATCAAATCAAATAATGAGAAAAAACTACTTCCCTAGATCAATCTTTATCAAAATCTTCACTTTTGGTATTCTAAAATTTGATCTGCCTTTACAGATATCTTCAACCTGTTCTTGATTAGTGATCCACCGGTCGGATTTGACAGATTCTTCAAAATGGTCAAGATCTGGGCTAAATTGTGATTTCATGATTTGGGCAACTCAGATTGATTTCTAGATTTTAGATAGAAGATCAGAGACGTTGATTATGTCTAGGGATGTCCTAAGAATGACTCTGTAAAATTAATTTGAAATCGGATGAGAAAAGAAGGAGAAATTGAAGATTTGGTTTTGATTAAGGCTAACCCATTGATTGGGTTAAGCCTTAATTGATCTGGTATAGATTAGGCAGTTCCTGGATAAGAAAAATGCAGATAAAACAGAATAGGAATAAAATGGGACACAAATGGAATTAAAAAGGGGACACAGATGGAATAAACCAGAAAGAACATATTTGTAATTTCGTTTAAAAGAGGAGGGCAAAACTGGAATTTGATAAAAATCTGGTTTTTAAGAAAAAACCAGGAAACCCAACGAATGAAGATGGGGAAGAAGGAGAGGAAAAGAGGAAGGGAAGAGAAGGAGATGGGCGTGGGAGAAAAAACCCGTTTCGGGTTTCCTTCCCCTAGACCGTCTCTTGACAAAGAACGACGCCGAAGGTGGTGGGATGTGCGCGTGATCCGGCCGTTGAAGACTATGGTCCGACGATGCAGAGACGCCAGAGAAGAAGGTGCTTCTGTCTAGGGCGGTAAATGGAGAGACCAGAGGATCTGGGTTTGTGCACTGTGGGGAAGAAGGGCAATGGATTGGGCGTGTGACCAGTTGAGGGTGGAACTGAGTAGAGGAGAAGATGGAGAGAAAAAAAATGACTTGGGACGTCGTCTGGTAGAGGGTGTTGGGATGAAGCCCGGCCTGGACTTCTGGATGAGAAAACGACATCTTTGGGCCTCAGCAACAGATGACTATGGAGGATGCTTTAGAGAGAGAGAGAGAACGGGGAGTGGTGGAGAGGTGGAGATGCTGGGCGGTAAAGGAAATAAGAGTGGTCGTTGGGTTCTAGAGAACAAGGGAGAAGGGAGAATGGGCTTGGTGCGGGGGAAAGAAGAACGAGAGAGCAGAGGTAGAGGGAGAGAGGTGTGTAGGGTGGAGTAGAGGAGTAGAGGAGAAGAGACGAGGAAGAATGAGAGAAGAAGAAGAGGGAAGAAGAGAGTGGGAGAAAGGGGGTGTGGTCTGCCTCTAACGTTCAAGCCCAGGGAGTTAAGAATGTGGAGAGGAGAGGGAAGAATATGACAAAGAGCGAGTAGGAATAACAGAGTAGGGAAAAGAGATGGGAGGAGAGGAGAGAATAAAAGAGAGGGAGAAGGGTGGAGAGAAGAGGGATTGGGAAAGAGAAGGGGCTGTGTTGGACCGGTAAAGGGATCCGGGTAGAGGGGTAGAAGGGGCCACAATCCGGAGTTGGAACAAGGCCGGCGGAGGAGAAGAGAGAGATAGAGAGAGTGAGAAGGGGGGTTTACGGGTTTGGGCGTGGAGGATAGGTTGAACGGTGAAGTTGGGTATCAGGTTTGGTGCGGTTGGTAGAGAGGGTAGCAGTGAAAAACCGAGAAAGGAGAGTGGTGCGGTTAGGTGGAGAAGATGGGCTGGATGTTTGGCGTGGCTGTAGCAGAGTTGAAATGAAGAAAAGAACAAAGGAGCAGGGGATGCCGGTGGCTATGGAGGGGAGAGGCCAAGGGAAGTGAAACTGCTGGGTCAGCCGTGAAGGCAGTGAAGAAAGGGACGGTTTAGAATGGTGAAAAACGACGCCTTTTGGGTGTCGTCTGGACTGTTTGGAGCAGAGGAAGAGATGATAGTTGCAATATGGACTTGTGCGGTTGATAAAGAGAGAGGAGAAGAAAAGTGAGAGGAGAGAAAGAGAGGAAAAAAAATACGTTGAGAAGAGGGATTGGGAAAAAGAAGGGATAGAGAGAAAGTGAAAGAAGAGGAGAAGAGAGAAGGGAGAAGGGAGAAGTGGGAGAATTGGGTACGGTTGGGATAGAGAGTAGAGGAAGAGGGAGAGAAGGTGAATGAGAAGTAGAAGATGGGTGATAAAGACGTTGAGAGAAGGAGAAGAAAAGTAAGGAAAGTGGGTACGTGAGAGTGAGAGTGAGGAAGGAAAAAGAAAAAGGAAAGAAGGAAAAGGAAAAGGAGAAGGAAAAGAAAGAAAAGAGAAAAGGAAGGAAAGAAGGAGAAAGGAGAAGGAGAAGGAAAAGGAAAAGGAAAAGGAAAAAGAAAGAAAAGAGAAAAGGAAGGAAAAAAGGAAAGAAGGAAAGAAGGAAAAGGAGGAAAAAGAAAGAAAAAGAAAAAGAAAAAGAAAAGAAAAGAAAGAAGTGGGGGAAAGGGTTGTCTTTGTCTCCATGATTCTAAATTTAGCTATATTGTCTTCTAGGAAACTATCACATCCATCTTCATGGGTGATCTCGTCCATCCATTCCTCTTTAAGATGATCTGCATCGTTATCTTTTAATCATAGTCGTCCGTGCATCCCTTGGTTGATCTGCAAAAGAAAAGACTAAATTAGAATCATCTGAACTGTACATTAGTCATCTAATGAGCTCTAATGATCATCTGACCGTTGATTTTGACAAATTAAGGTTTGGATGGTCAATTGGATTTATATTCAAAATCAAGCTAAGTTTTGTAAAATTGAACGGTTAGATGATCTAATTGAACCCTAAATTAGGGGAATTTGGACCAAAATTAAACACTTAACAGTTACTCCATTATAAGCATCCGATTATATATGTTTGTTCATGAAATTCTCCTTGTGATTTTAGTAAGCTTTAATTGAGTGTGATCACCTACAAAAGCATAGCTTGTTGAGGAATTACTTTGTTTTGCAAGGCCTCATATTTGAAGTGCAACAGCCATAAAGAAAAGTGGGTGGAGTAGCATTGATTTGGGCAAAGACTTGAGGACTATCCACTTTTTGTATTCAAAGATAGATTAGTGTATATCTCATAGGCTTGTATTAAACCTTTGGGATTTTTCTTGGATATATATATATATATATATATTTGTATAGATTGGACCCATACCATGGTGTAGTGAATGTTTAAATTCAAATGTAATTGTTGTGGTGATCATGGATGGAACCTGGTGGCTTTTTGACTTGATTTATTTTTGTCTTTACTCAGCTTGTGTATTTATTGTAGTTTTATCAAGCATGCTCAGGGTATTCAGATTTGACTTGATTTATTGTTATAGCTGTGGAATGTGGTTGACCCCTAAGGCTTTCGTTTTAGTTAATTCTTCTAACATTGTGCAAAATTTATAGATTTTGAGTTTTCATTTTCAAGGATCCCATCTATTTTTCTTTAAAATATATTATTATTATTATCCCTTGAGGAAAAAAGTTTATAAAAACTCGGGGTGACATAGGAGTAGCATCAATAGGTAACAAGAGGAGGGATTTGGACATGTCTAGTAAAGATTGAAAATAACATTGGTTAGAAGGAGTGAGCTAATGCAAGTAGAAGGTTCCAAAGGGGCAAGAGGAAGGCCCAAAATAACATGGATAGAAGCAGTGAGAAAATATTTAAAAACTTTAGGACTAAATGAAACCATGATACTTAATAGAGGGGAATGGAGGAACAAGATTCATATGGTTGACTCCTAAGTGGAATAAGGTCTTGATGATGATGATGATGATGATGATGATGATGATGATGATGATGATGATGATGATGATGATGAAGAACAATTAAAGGAAAGCAACTAGTTGGGCTAAGAACATTGAAGTTCATAATAAGGGATAAGATGATAGGAGAAGAGCTTACCTTAATTGGAAATCAAGAATGATTGAATATACCAATTCATTGTGTTCTAATCCTCTTTACTTGTCTGAATAGTTGCCTACACTTAGGAAATGGAATTTAAAGAATATCATACAGGTAAAGAGAAGAACCTTTAAGGTTCAATCAGAGCCTCTTGATGTAGGAAGGTGCAACTGTGCTTTGATGGATCAACATCAGAGAATCCCAATCCAACTAGGCAAGAGGGTTACTGAGGGATCATAATGGTAGATGTTGGGTTGCATGTGGCTTTTTCATTGAGAGGAGATCTAATAATGAAGTAGAATGGTTAGTCCTACGATTTGGTCTTAAAATTTCCATTGACACGGGTGCATCATACTTGTAGATTTTGGGGATTCTATGCTGGTTATGACTGCTTTGAATCATAGACTAGAAATTATATGGTGATCAAGGAAAATTTAGGATGTATTGGATATCGCTAGGAATATGATGCAGGGCTAGGCAGTGAGGGAACGAGGCTACTATCTTACCAAAAATACCTCCACCACATAAGACTCATAATGATGGGTTACTATATTTAAGGAGATATAAACTCCACTAATTTTATCTTTGTGTATTGTCTTCCTTTTATTAAATGCATAAATAAAAAATGAATGGAAATAAAGAAATACAAAATATTGAAAAACAGAATATGGTTAAGTATATCAAGCTAGCTAGGGACTGGTGACAATGGACTTGAATTTTTGCTGGCTGATTAGATCGGCAAATCTTATCAATGGGGAAATGGCCAAATTTGATGATACTAACCATCACTTGAAGAAACATGCCAAATTTGGCATTTGACTAGTGGGTTGGTGTAACTACAAAGCATACTTAAAGTGTGGTTATTTCCCCTTTTTAACGTCATTTAGCTAACTATCTTATGGGAATGAATCCTAGTAATTAGGATTTTCAATGTCATTTATCTAGTCTAAATGGTCACTCATTTCCATCTTATTTCCTTATAATAGCGTATGGTTTAATATCCTTTTCCATTCCTTTCGTTGCACTAGTGGGTTGGTGTAACTACAAAGCATACTTAAAGTGTGGTTATTTTCCCTTTTTAGCATCATTTAGCTAACTATCTTATGGGAATGAAGCTTAGTAATTAGGATTTTCAATGTCATTTATCTAGTTTGAATGGTCACTCATTTCCATCTTATTTCCTTATAATCGCGTATGGTTTAACATCCTTTTCCATTCCTTTCGTTGCACTCTTAATTGCACTCCAATAGCAATTTATCCTTGTTTTGAGCTGAAATTGGCCTCCTTAGCTGAATTTCTTAGCTCTTAGCTATGCTAATCTTGAGCTTCTTCTTAACTCTTATTGCTTTGTACTGCTTCCAGGTCCTCCTTTGGTGGTTTGGGTCTTATCATCTCTTACCCTTACCAAAACAAACTGACCCGTAAGATTTAGATGTCGAAAATCTTCCCTTAGCACTAAGATGTCTTCCATGAACTATCTTCAACTAGTATCTCTTGCCATTGTATCAGCACTTGAGTTGCGAATTGTCCATTTTCATGAAATGTTCTACTTTCTAGTATAACTAGTGGATAGATGACATGAGCATTATTAGATTCTAAAGCAGGTAAAGGATTGTACTATTCATCAGATGGAGATCCATAGAACTTCTAAAGGAGTTATATATAAAAAACAACATGGATTTGGTTGTGCTCTAGTAAATTGAGTTTGTAAGCTACTGGATCAATCTTCTCAACCACTTGATATGGGCCAAAATGCTGCGCACAGAATTTGAAATTAAGTCTAGAAGCCAAAGATTATTGTAAGGACGTAATTTGACTGACACCAATCCCCAACTTAAAAGTGCACTTTCCTTCTATGCTCATCTGTATATTTCTTCATGAACTTCTAAGCTTTCAATAAGTTCTTCTTGTTATGGTGCTTAAGTGCTTGTAGAATGTGGTATATAAAGAGAGTTAGAGGAATCTTACCAAAGACAACTTGATAAGGTGTCATGCCTGTTAAAGGGTGAAATGAGGTATTGTACCACAGTTCAACCCACAAGAATATGTTAAACCAAGACTTAGGATTGCCATGAAGAAATGCTCTCATATAGTATTATGAACATCTCTTGATCTGTAAATGCTTTCATATAATTGTTCACTAGTCTTATAATGGTAGGGTGTACCATGCTTGAGAGGAGTTCTACTGACTGTGAACATCTCTTTCCAAAATATAATAAGAAAAATATTGTCCCTATCTAATATGATTGATATGGGAAATCCATGATGCTTGACTATTGGTGTAGCTTTAAAATAGCTTGCAAGGGCCCCAATCAATGTAGTATTTTCACTCAAGTGAGGTCGATCCTAGGAGGAATCTCACAAATTTGTAATAGATTGGATCTTATTCAAATTGATTGACTTTAGCCAAAGAGATAGAGATGTGTTTAAACAAGAAAATTAAAACATGCTAAGAAGGAAACATGCATGGAATATAAATTAGAATTGAAAGAAATTTTCTAAAATTAAAGTTAAGCAATTAAAATGGAAACTTACCTAACTAACATGTAAGAAACTAAAGGAAACTAATGTTAATTTAGAATGAATCAAACTAAGCAACTTAACTTAAGAAAACTACTAAACAGGAAACCTTCCCAATATAACACTTTCTTAAACTAAAACTTCTTAATAAAGAAACTTTCTAAACCTAAAGTAAGATATAAACAATGAATTAACTACTACCAAAACAAGAATATACAAAAGTGACTAGAATTGGTGAGTCTAGAGTGAAATATCATGCATACTAATTAAGAGATCTAATAAACAACATGAAAATATAAATGGGTTCCTAAGGATTCAAGCAAATAAGGTGTTTAGATGGTTGGAAGCAAAGCACATATTTAAGGGAGGAAAAAATTCAGATTTTAACTAAAGAACATTAAACAAATCAAGCATAAGAAAGCAATTGCAATTGCAACTTTTGTGCAAAGAATAACCCAAATCCAAAGTACTTTGATGAAAGAAACATTTCATAACAAGAATTCTCACAAAACTTTATTGATTTACTTCCAAATCACAAAAAAATTATGCCCATAAAACTATTGACAAATTTTGAAAATTACACACTATTCAAGCTTGTAAATAAAGTAAAACAAAACTTCAATCTAAAGATCCCATTCTCAAGTACAATGATATACAAAGAAAATCCAAAAAGGAATTCAAGATAGAAGATGGCTAAGAGGGTGACTAGCTAAGCAAAAATGGACCTAAACTAAAGTGGTGAACAAGGAAAAAAATGTGGAATTCAAGAGTAGATTTTCAAGTTATAAGCAAGCTCTTTTCTTGGTTGTCAGTATCAAAGAATAACTAACTTAAATCTTGGTTGACTAACTAATAAAAAATAAATAATTAAAGCAAGAAGGAGGGGGATTGAAGGCTGGCAGGTTGCAAGTAATGTAAAGAACAAAACTAGGAAGAAAACCACTAAATTATCAAAGGAAGAAAACCACTAAATTAGTCCCAAAGTCCAACAGTAACAAAGCAGCAAAGGAAGCAATGTTTCAAGGTGTCTCACCCACCTCTACTTGGAAAATTTGTATGAACCATGGGTTATATATATAGGTGAGTTAGTTCCTAACTTAGGAAAGAGTGAATCCATGAGGAAAGCGGCTCTAGGGTTAGGCTGTTAAATGAGGAAGGTTAGGAGGAGTTTTGGAGAAAATTCAAGTACTTATGACATCATAGAGATGACATAAGAGAGATAGGAGGTGATGGGCTAGTTGGTTACTAATTTTGGAACTAGGGAGGCATCACTTTCCATGGAAGGAAGGTGGTTCTCCACCCTCCTAATTGAATGGTGATTGGTCGTCAGAGAAGAAGATGAGAGAAAGAAGAGTTAGAGGATCAAAGGTTGCTGGCGCCAATGGGTGTTGCAGGAGATGTGGGCTTGATGCGCCGGTTGACATGTTTGGCAGCCATTTGGTGTGATGCTAGAGAGAGAGAGAGAGAGAGAGAGAGAGAGAGAGAGAGAGAGAGAGAGAGAGAGAGAGAGAGAGAGAGAGAGAGAGAGAGAGAGAGAGAGAGAGAGAGAGAGAGAGAGAGAGAGAGAGAGAGAGAGAGAGAGAGAGAGAGAACTTTTAATGCTGATTTAATTAACTTTTTATTAATCATTACTTAACATAAATGTGGATAATTATTGCTTCTTCTTTTTTAATGAAAGTTTTGATTATGCATTTATGGTTGACTTGTCTGCTCATAGTTTTATAATATGGTGCCCACCTAAGCTAATTTGTCATTTTACCCACTTATTGAATTTAATTAAAATAATTACAAATTTTATTTTTCTAAACTTTGATTTTGACATAGTTAGTATTGTTGGATTTATTTTTCTGAGCACAATCCAATTATTAAGATTTCTACACTTTATTTGGCTTTAATGAAAAGCTTATTTATTAGAATTTAAAAAATAAAATTCTATTTTATCCTTTTTTTGCTATAAAAATTACATAAAGTAGGCTTTTAAAAATTATTACATGGATATTCTTACTTTTTATTGGGGATTCTTAGTTAGGTTAGATGTGGCTTTTGAAAAGAAAAGTTTTATTAAGAGGCTCAAAGGGTCTAATTAGTAGTATAATAACTGGATATGCTTTATGTTTCTAGTTTATAATAAGGATGACCTATATCATTTCCTAGGTCTCTTGAAGCCTATTAGATTCGATAAATATTGAGGACAGAAAGTTAGTACTACTTTTTTATTCTTGGCAATATGACCAAAATGAAGATACTAAGATCTTTCAAAGTTGATGATCGTTGAAGAAAATATGAAATTACATATAATGTTTAGAAAGATGATAGTCTCTAATACTCACTTAGGCATATTAGTCTCTGATGATTTCCGCAAGGTCTAAAAGTCATAACCATCTATTAGTTTAGACCTATGCACTGTGTGTAAGTGCATTTCAAGATTTAACTATCTTAAAATGATTTAAGATATGAATAAAATGCAAAATTAACCATATGCATTTCTATTAAGAAGTTAAAGTAGTAGAAATATTATGTTTCAGATAATCCAATTCTCATCATAGTAAAAGAACTTGACCTTAAAAACTTCTGAAAACTTAGAAAAATTCAATTAATTAATTAATTTTTTTTTTAACAAGAGCACCAAGAAAAACTTAGAAATATTGTGCATATCTACACCCCCAACTTGAACTAAACATTTTCCTTATTGTTTTGAAATATAAGACAATAAATGATAAATGGATGATATAGAACAATGAGACTTTAGAATTCTGGGTTGCCTCCCAGTTGGCACTAAGTTTAACGTCTTCAGCCAGACTTGACTAATTAATCTACTCAAAATCCAAATGATCACCTAATCCTAACTCTAACAATAAAGAAAATTTTCACTCATGTAAGAATTTCGTGGTTGTCAATATACATCCTCCACCTAGACATTTTTTGTGGTGGTAACAATATGACATAGTACACTACTATAATTTTAGATTTGGTGAGACTTCATTGAATTGATAGTCCCCCTTTATTAGAATTTCATAGTAGTCAATAAATATCCTCCATTTTTGAAATATGATGCTGTGGTAACTTGATAACATAAATGACCACCGTGAAGTTTATTGGATTATATTAAAATGAATGGTCCCTTTGTTCAACAAATTGAGGGATAATGGGACCTATAGGAATCAATACATGTTTTTCCTCCTTCTTCCTTACATTTTCCTAAAATTGGGGTATAAGCTAATTGTGCACTTCCCTAAAAGATTGTCCTTGATTAGATGGAGGTAGGGTGGGGCTTAAACCCTCAGTGTCTTCTAATGTGTACCCT
Source organism: Warburgia ugandensis (assembly GCA_035236585.1). Taxonomy (NCBI): domain Eukaryota; kingdom Viridiplantae; phylum Streptophyta; class Magnoliopsida; order Canellales; family Canellaceae; genus Warburgia; species Warburgia ugandensis. Next base: position 18,347,513 of record CP141133.1, read on the forward strand.
AGAGTGGTATGATGTAGGGTGTACATCAATGGATTCTTCTTCGTATTCTTTAGACACATGCAGGGTTTTAGATGAACCTATATTGTCATCTGGTGTTTGGTCAAATAAAGTTTGTAGGTACCAATTGGGTACGTCTTCTATATGACAAGACTCACTTTGAATTTCAGGAATTTTAGGGGTTTTTGCTTGGTCTTGCCATTGAGAAGTGTCTACTAAAGGCTTAGTGTCAAAATATTCATTCTCTTCATTAATGGAGTCGGACATGACTCAAGTAGAAATGTGTTGGAAGTTTGGAAGGATGGTTGAAAATCTTGTAGCTCATATGGTATTTCCATCAATGTAATTCTATCAAGAGTTTTCTCACTATTCTCCCTTTTTTATGTCATTTCCTCATTCCATTGTATAATGTCAACATGCATTTGATCCATTTTCAATGACATTAGCTATATACTTTCTCTAATTAGGGTTTCTTCTAATGATTCTACAGACTCGCATGGCTCATACTGCTACGGAATTAAGGTACTAGAAAAGGATTGATCGAGTTGGAACCATGCTAGTTCTTTTTGATAATTATGAGACCATGGTTGTTCATAATGCCTACCCCATGCATTATAATTGTGGTAGTTTGTATTAGATAATTGTTATTGCTAGGGTGTGTGAATGTAGTAGGTGCATCCACTAGCTCTTGATAATATCCGTTATAAGCGGAGCTTGATGGCCATAACATAGTGGGATATGTGTGGTTAGAATAGATATAGAAATTCTTGTAATGAGGTTGTTGATATGACATAGAATAATAATTCTCATAATAAGGTTGTTGATATGACTTAGTATTGGAATTAGCATCCTAAGGTTGTTGATATGCCTTAGCATCTTGCTTACAAGCAATTAACCTATTTATTAGACTTTCATACTACCTAATTGACTATCAATTGCATTGGATAGATCAGGAATATAACATGTCTTTGTCTCATAAATATCAGGTAATGGCTTAGGAGTGAAATAGTATGAAAGTGGTGGTTTTACATCCCTTGTTGTGCACTCAACTTTACATACAATGACACAAATCATTGCATACAACTAATGAGTACTTCTCTCTTTTTTGTGTGTGAAACTAATGAGAAGCCCTAACTATATGATGCAATGATGCACAAACAATACCTAATGCTAACAAGCTTGATTTGATGATCTTTGTTAATTTGTGAGATTGTAGATTTTAACCTAAAGCTAGACAGCTCCTCCCTCAATCAAGACTTGACTATTGCTTACCAGTTAGGTCTTGCCCAAGGTGGTTAATACAATTCTCATGGTAGGAGGCATTTATACCTCAACATACATCAACAAAAGGGGTGACAAAATTACTTGGATTTTGGATACCCACTATAACCACAAAGTTCAAGAGCCACTGAAGTGACAATAGATCACCTCTTCCTATGAGCTCAAAACCCTAGGTCTCTTGCTACTTGATTTTAAATTAAGATTAGCAACTGGGATCCCAAGCATACAAGGAATTGATTTGATTTCCTAGGTGGGCTAAGGTTATGATGATGAAATCCAGTCCTTATCTTATGATCTTGTGGGACCCTTACTAAAATTATGTTCCATCCCCCCATAAATCAATTTACGTGCAATGTTAGTACAAGGAAACAAACTAATGCAATATATGCTATCCACTCAAGGGTTAGATAAGTGTAATCTAATGCAACAACCCTAAATAAGGTGCAACAATTAAGATGAATCACCCTAAACTAGATGAATTATTTTACCAACCAAATACAAATTATACTAAATACAATCACAATAGAAAAATAAAATCAAAGTAAGGGATACATTGGGGTTTTTAATGAACATCAATTGTGGGCCACCGTTACCCCACACTTGCCCTATATATAATACAACCTATTTAAAATTGAATAAAGAAATTCCAAGTTATAATGGGGCTTAAATACAAGTTCACTATAAAAAAAATCCTAATATAGAAAAGCAATAAAAGTTGATGTAGTTTTGTCCCATAGGATCGCTGTTGCTCTTTTTTGCCAAATTTTCCTCACATAAAACAAGTAAGATGGATCAATTTATGTTGAATTAGCAAAATATGCATATTTGACACAAAAATCCTAAGCTAATGCAATCTACAACTATGACTAAAGATAAATGATCTAAATAAGAATCTAACCACAAATCTGTTACCATTTGTTGGCAACAGTGCCAAAAACTTGGTGTAGCTTTAAAATTACTTGCAAGTGCATGAATCAATGTAGTATTTTCACACAAGCAAGGTTGATCCCATGAAAAATCTCATAGATTTGTAATAGATTGGATCTTATTCAAATTGATTAACTTCAACCAAAGAGATATAGATGTGATTAAACTAGAAAATTAAAACAAACTAAGATGGAAACAAGCATGAAATTAGAAATTAGAATTAAAAGAAACTTTCTAAAATTGAAGCTAAGCAATTAAAATTGAAGCTTACCTAAATAATATTCAAGGAACTAAAGGAAACTAAGGCTAATTTAGAATGAATCAAACTAAGCAACTTAACTTAAGGAAACTACTAAAAAGGAAACCTTCCTAATCTAGCACTTTCCTAAACTATAACTTCTTAAAAATGAAACTTTCTAAAATTCAAAAAGAAAATTTTTAAAACCTAAAATATTATGTAAATAATTAATTAAATACTTCCAAAATAATATTATGCAACTAAACTAAGCAAAAAAACAAAAATTAAAGTGGCCTAGTGCTATTGCACATGATCCATGGAATGTAGGCATTGTTGTGGGGTGCAAAAGTAACCAAAATTGATGAATCTAATGTAAAATACCATGGAAACTAATTAATGTATCTAATAAACAATGAAATAAAGATAAATGGGTTCTTAAGGATTCAAGAAACAAGGTGTTTAGATGGCTGGAAGCAAAGCACAAAGTTAAGGGGAGAAAAATTCTAGGTTTCAACTACTTATGAACATAATACAAATCAAGCATAAGAAAGTAATTGAAAGTACAAATTTTATGCAAAAAAAAACCCATATCCAAAGCACTTTGATGAAAGAACATTTCATAATAAGAATTCCAACAAAACTTTGTTGATTCACTTCCAAATTACAACCAAATTATGCGCATAAAAGTGTCTATAAATTCTAAAAATTGTGCATTATTCAAGCTTACAAAACTATATCTAAACTAAAAAATATCTTCAATCTAAAGCTCCCAATCTAAAGTATAGTGATATGTAAAGAAAACCTAGAAATAAAATCAAGTGAGAAAATAGCTAAAAGGATGAACTAGCTAAGGAAAATGGACCTAAACTTGGTGAACAAGGAAATAAAAAGACATGGAATTTAACAGGGGATTTACTTGTACTAAGCTAGCTATTTTCCTACCTGTCACAACCAGAGAATAACTAACTTAATTTTGGTTGATAACTAAGAAAAACTAAAGAATTGAAGCAAGAAAGGAAGGGATTGAAGATTGGGAAGTTGCATATAATCTAAGGAACAAAACAAGGAAAACCTAAAGCAATGAAATTAAATCAAAACAAGTAAACCACTAACCTGAATTGGATATAAATTAACCAAGGCAATAATTAAAAAACCAAAAGAATAAAAGCACTAAAATAGTCCCAACATGCAGCAGCAACAAAGCACCAAAGGAAGCTATGTTTCAAGGTGTCTCATCCACCTCTACTTGGAAAATTCGTATTAACCATGGGATATATATATAGATGAGTGGGTTGCTAACTTAGGAAAGGGTTAGACTATTGAGAAAAGTTACTCTAGGGTTAGGGTATTGAATGAGGAAGGTTAGGAGGATTTTTGGAGGAGGAAATTTAGGTAGAAATGATGTCATAAAGATGACATAAGTGAGATAGGAGGTGATGGGCTAACTGGTTGTTAATATTGAAAGGGGGAAGGCATCATTCTCTATGGAAGGAAAGTCGATATCCACCCTCCTAATTGAATGCTGATTTATTTTTGGAAATAGTGGGAAAAGAAAAGAAAAGAAAAGAAAAAAGAGAGGAAAATCTAGAAGAATACTTAGGGGTTTTACATGTTTGTATGTACTTTGGTCTAGGGTTTCCTAGTTAGGAAATCACTTTATTTTGCCAACTAAGCAAGGGGGCATCCTTTTCTAGGATGGTAGCTCCCTCCTTGATTTAAAAATGTGGAACCTAGTAAGATGGTGGATTAGGGATGGAAAACGGGTTAGGGAAGTTGACTTTTTTTATTCTTGATGGGTCCTCCAATTCATGATCATCTTACCTTTTACATTAATCTCTCAAAATCTTTTACAAATCACATTTTTAACAGAGAAAAATTTCTTGAATTGATGATCCAATTGTGTGGCTCCATGTGGCATTCTTCCTTGGTTTGGTGGTTCACTTTGATGGCTTATTTTTTGGTGGCTTAAGTGGCTTCATTGGTTGGCTTCAAGGCTTGATTAGCTCATATGGCTTGTCACCCTTTTTCATGGCTTAAATGGCTTAGGTAACTTGATTGGCTCCCATGCAAAGGTGGTGAAAATGCATGACTTGGGCTTGGGTCTATTTGTAGTCACCTTTTGCTTCTCCAATTGCCTTCTAGCTTGCCTTATGATAGTATTGAACCTTCATTACACCTAGATTGATGACATTTAAGCTTTGACTTGCTTAGGTTTCCTAGTTAGACTACTAATATAACTGTCTAAATATGAGAATTTGGTAGATTTGTAATGAAGTCCATAGTGAGATCTTGCCAAATGTTCTATGGAATAGGTAGATGTTGTAGAAGACCAAGAGTCTTTATTGTACTATTTTTCACTTGTTGATATACCATACAGTTTGCAATGTAGTTCTTGATATCCTCTTTCATATCTAGCCAATAGAAGCTAGCTTGAACCCTTTTGAATGTCTTTAGTGTTCCTAAATATCCTCTCAAAATAGAATTATGGAATTCCTGCAAGACTTTTATCTTAGAGGAAAGTTTGATGCAATTCTTGGTTTATCCTTATAATATAAACAACCCATCTATGCATGTTTTGTTGGTAGATACCAGTGAACCCTTCAGCTACTTGTGTGGCTATAATAACTCCTCATTGGAGGAATTCTCATATATGATATCTTCCACTATGCTGAATGTGATAGGAGAGAGATAGCAAAGAGACTCTCATCCATTGGAGAGTGATTGGAGTAAGTAGCACTATCATTTGGCTATTGAAAGTGGATTCTAGATAGAGCACATGTTGCATGGTTGTGTTTGCTAGGCTTTTATTCAATGATGTAGTCATATCCAAGTAACTTACTAAAGTATTGTTGTTATTCATGTGTATGACCTGAATTAGCAAATTCTTGAGTGTATTATGATCAAGTTTGATGAGAAATTTCTTCCAACTCTATAATGCCTCCATTTCAAGACTTCCTAAGTGATGACATGTAGCTCTCTAACATATACTGAAGCATAACTTATTATAGGAGCTAATTTCTTGTTAAAGTAAGAAATGTGGTGGTCTACTTGAAATCTTCAATTATAGTATTGGATGCATTAATCTCAACTACAAACCAAACTTAGAAGTTTTGAAGTAATAATACAAGTGCTTCTATCATGGCCTTTTTTAATTGTTCAAATGAACCTCAACCTCTTTAGACCATAGGAATGCATGTTTCTTAAGAAGATTGGTGAATAGAGCTACAATCATAGTGTATGAGTTACTAAAGTTTCTATCATAGTATGATAGGCCCAACAAATCTCTTGATTGTTTAGGTTTTTAGGTACTAGCTAGTCATTCATGGCTTGTATCTTCCTCTTATGAGGCTTGCACCATTTGCAGCCACTATATGACCAAGGTAATCTATAGAAATTTGAAAAAATTAGGCATATAATTTAACAAAATTAGGCATATATTCATCTTGGCAAAGAATTGATGATTTGGCAAGCATTGCAAAACTAGCTTTAAATGTGTGATACAATCAAGAAGTGTAGCACTATAGACTAGTATGTATCAAAGAATACATATATAAGCTTTCTTAGATATGGCTAAAATAAGTTATTCATAGCTAAGAGAAAGGTAAAAGGGGCATTAGTTAAGGAAAAGGGAATTACTAGAAATTTGAAGTGGCGTTGGTGATTCCTAAAGGTTGTCTTGTGGACATCCTCTTTAGCCATTCTAATATGATGATAACCAAATTTGAGATCTAGTTTGGAGAACCATATTGCTTCATACAACTCATCTAATATTTCATCAATAGTGGGTATGAGAAACTTGTCCTTGATAGTAGCTTCATTTAGTGCTCTATAGTCAATGTAAAACCTCCATGTTCAATCCTTATTTTTTACCAATAAAACTAGAGAAGAGAATGGGTTAGTGTTGTGTCTAATGATGCCATTATTGAGCATCTAAGTCATTAACTTCTCTTTTTCTAACTTCTAACAATGAGGATTCTTGTAAGGTCTTACATTCATTGGTTTTGAGTTGGCCAATAAGTTAATGTGATGATCATAGCTTCTTCTAGGAGGTAAAATCTTAAGTTCTTAGAACAATGAAGAAAACTACTATAATACCTCTTAAACTGGTTTAGGATAAGTGAGTGTGCAATGATGGCAATTTTTACCTTGAAGAAATACCATTAGTCACTTGTAATGACTTCAATTGCTTAACAAGTTGAGGATCTTCATTCACTAATGCTTCACATCTCAAGCAAACTAGCTGGTCACTCGATTAGAACTTCATAGCAGATTGTTTATAGTAAGTCAATACAGGTCAAAATTGTTGGAGCCATGACTACATCATATTCTCTAATTGGAAGAACATATAAGTCCAAGTGAAATTTATTAGTATTAGCATTGTTTGTAATTTCAAATGACTCAACACCCTCTGTTGAATGAAATTATTAGTATTGCTCCCATCAATGAGGATTTGTACTTTATGATCTTTGTATTTCCCTAAAGTCTGGCAGATTTTGGGTTCATTTGACCTTATAAAACATGAATATTGACTTCAAAAGTGAGTTCAACACTAGGTTTTGAGGTTTCTTCCAGTTCAATGAATTCCCTCTCCATTAGTATCTCCTCCTCATCCACTAATAGGTTGCACTTGGCTTTAAATTGATGACCTCTACCAAAATTTTCATGACAATAGTAACATAAGCCATTATCTCTTTTAACATTTAGTTTTGCAGCAAAAATCCTTTTGAAAGGTGGTTTAGTAGGATGTGGTAGACCAAGTAAGGAAGTCTTGACTAACCGTGTGAAAAGGAGGAAGGTAGTGCTGGTTTTCAAATTGTAGTGTTTGGTTAATAATGAATGTGGTATACTAATGTGTTGGAGAAAGAAGGTCAACTAGGCTCTTTACTCCAACAGGGTCTTAGCAATAGTTTGAGAGTATTCAATCTTTTTTCTTATTTTTTTGCTAAAATCATGGCTTTGATCAATGTAGGGGGTTCCAAATTCAAGACCTCCTCTTAATTTAGGCTCTAGCCTAGATATGCTAATGAGGAGAGATTCAAGAGTACCAATTACATTGTTAGTTAAAGCTTAGAAATCCTCCATATAATCAAGGACAGTAGGAACTTGCTTCAATATCACCAATTTTCTTTTGAGTTCTTAAGAATTAGAAGTACTATAGGATCTCAGAAAATCCTCTAAGAAGTCTTTCCATGATTTGATAACCCCATTGGTGTGCATCCACTCAAACTAGTCAGCTAGAGCTCCTTCCATTTGAAAGGCTGAGATCTTCAATTTTTGAAAGTCTAGAACATTGTGAAAATCAAATAATTGATTTTCTTGAAAGATACATCTAGTGGGATTTGATCCATCATTTGTTTAGAAAGATGGAAAGGCATATCTGAAGATGAAGTATTTGCATTAGATAGGTGATGTGTGCCTAGGATTTCACCTTGGATTGTTAGTTAGGTGATGTTTACCAAGGTGCTTACTAGGTTGGTGAGGGATTCCATATAAGATTTCACCTTGGATTGTTGGAGTTATAGTTGGTTGAAAGAAGATTGAGTTGCCTGGTGAGGATGCAATAAGTTCTTAACTTGTTCTTCCACTCTACTAAATCTAGCCCCTTTTAGCCATGGAATTTGTGATAGATTGAAAGGAAAGTTACTAAAGGTGATCTAAAGGAGGATTAAGAAATGGATGCACCAATTTATAAGTACAAAAGTTATAAAAGCTAATAAAGATGAATGAGGAAGGAGAAGCAATGAAAAAGATCAACATGAACAGTAACAATTAGATTTGTTGTTGAACCTGCTACCAAATCTATTTTTGGTAGCTAAGGAACTTAGAAAGAAATGAGTGAAAGGGATTTCTTCACTTCAATGTGGAAGGACTTCAAAACCATCTAATCTAGATTTATTTCATTCAAATACCTATCTTCAATTGCAATACAAAACCAACATATAGCTAAATATGTGACAGTTAGCTTCTAGCCATTGATCTTAACCACTAACTGCCTTAACTAACTTTCTAACTACTTAACTATCTCAACATCTCACTTAACTATTCTTTAGACTATTAGATAACTGACTTTAAAACTAAATGACTCCTTTACAACCTTACAATGAGTAACTACTATACTAGCTGGCACAACTTTTCAAAATGTGGGTTCTATGGAAGAAGAGGAGCTTTGATATACAAGAAAAAGCCTTAGCTGAATTTCTATGAAGATATGCAATACCATTGTTTCAAGATGTTGAGAAGTAGAAGAAGAGGCAATTTATGCATTCATGCATTTCTCCATTCTTCCTTTGGAACTCCTTTTGTCTATTCCTTTTTTTGAGTTGAAATTAGACTTTGACTTCTTAACTCTTAACTAGTTTCCTTTGCATTTAATTACGTCAATCTTGTGCTTCTTTTAACTCCTATTTGTACCAAAAAAGAAAAATCTTAAACAGTCAGAGTGTTACTTTCTTTAGATAAACAATCAAAGTGTTGTTTGAGATCATTTTTGTTGTCTGAAGATAGGTAGTGAATTGGACCAAATCAAGTTAATTTTTTTTTTTCACAAAGTAATCAACAACAAAAGCAATTTTAGAAATAAAAATGTACCACAGAAAAGGCTAAACACATTATTTTTATAATGGTTTTCCTAGCTCCTTCCACTCTCTCATGACAACACTTATCTTAAGTTCCACTAAATCCTTGCAAGAATTTACACTACTAGTTGAAGCTATGCTGGCACACAAAAAGTGGACTTGAGCACTTAGATCAAGCTCAACCTTCTTACAGATACATGAAAAATATTCCAAGAATAAGAAAGCTCCTCTACTCTCTCAAATACAAAAATTTTTGAATAAGATTTTTTCTTCCTCAGAACATAATGCTCAACAACAAAGATTAGAGAGAGAAGGTTTTACAATAAAAATATGGAAAGTAAATAAAATAAAATTGTTCTAAAGCTTCTACACCCTTCAATTTATAATGTTGGACCAATTGATCAATTCGAGATGAAATTCTAACCATTTGAAATAGATACAACTCATCAACAGACAAGATTTCAAATTGAGAAATGACATCTCAACAATAGGTCTACTGAAAGAGATTAGTGGCTTTACTAGATAGTTAGTTAAATGTAGTAAGATTATTCTAATGTCAATCATTCAACTGGTGCCTATTCTGCATGAGCATTAGATGTCCTATCTATTGTTCTTCAATCCAGAATTGAAACCCATTTTATCTTACATGTACTTTATTTTTTTAAAGAAATATTCAAATAGATTCTCTTAAGTAGTAAACAACTTCAAGTTGTCCTTTTAGCTGAAATGAAAACATTGGACTCAATAAAAAACAATTGACTTGATCTATTAGCTAATCCATTCCACTAACTTCTCTGCAGTGCAATTAAAGTTGCTTAAAAAATAATATACTATGTTTCTACTGATTAATAGGATTTTAAAGATAGCTAAAGTCACTAAAACAGATGATTTTTGTTAGCTAGAGTCCTTTGTGAATTTTTTACATTCACTTCAAACTCGATAGTCTTCAACAATTTGAAAATAGTTGACTATTTTTGCCCAAGCGAACAAATATAGTTGGGATTTTTTAGAGCAAGTAAATGACTTAGTTAGCTAAATGCTTCCATGAACTTCTCAAAGTTTTTAGTCTTTATGGTTCGTGATAGCCAATTGTTTCTTAAAAAATACTTAACTAGATTTACAAGACCATAAAGTTTATCCAAAATAGATGATTGATTTTCTAGTGTTAGTTAACTAAACTAATCAATTCTTTGTCATTTTACCAAAACAGTTGAGTAATCTTCATTTTATAGTCAACTAGATTCCGTGACCTTAAAAAATTTGATCGTTAAATCACTTTCTTGCTCTAATCTTTGATTAATTACTTCTAAACTTTTGAGATGTACTTGCACAATCACAACCAAGTTTAAAACACAATTGAAAGGTTTTGTTACTATCAATGAAGCTTGGTCTAACAACATTGACAAAGAGTGGTCTTACTTAGTGTTAGGCATATAAATATTGTTAGCTCAATTCTTATTAGCTTAAGCTCTAGGTTGAATTGTAATCTAACATGATATTAGAGCCTACTGACTAATATATATTGATATCAAATCTTGAGACTCCTATTTATCAAATTAATTTTCAAACCAAGGCAAATGAGCTTATTGGGCCTTAGCAGAATATCCGACCTTATCTAGGATCCAATGATGATTTTAATTGTAATCAATCTCAAATATCACATGTGCAACCATTGTCTTACTAGAGATTGAATGGTCTAGGTCTTATCTTTTAAGTGTATGATAGACCTCATCAATTCACCCTTGTTCTGGTGAAGCTTTTTCCAAAAGCAAAATCTTCTTCTTTGTATAGAGGTTGCTCATTTAAAAGATAAAGAAACTTGAACTAGAAAGGATTTCTTCACAACTTGAGGAACAAGAAGAGAGAGGACGACAGAAGCCATCTTTCTCTTGAATGACTCTATGGAATTTGCTCTTCCATCAATCTAGAAGAAGGGATAACTCCTTTACATTTATATAGTAAATGAGTTGATTTTCCTCCAGGGAAACTCCATATAACACCTTCCTAATTAGTGTTTCATACCAATAGAAAATTGTCTTAGTTCTCTTCTATTCCTTTGACATTTTTATTCTTACAACAACAAGTTTTGATGTGTTTTTGATCTTCTAATTATGAAAAATATCTTTCGTACTAAATTAGAGTAAGTGGGCCTACCCTAGTTAATCAAATTTAGTAATATTAGTCAACTTTTGACCTAGTCAACCTTTGACTATTTATTAAACAACTACACAAGCGCTCAGGGAAGCACCCCACACATGTAGCTCCAGCATTAGGCAATGTCAAAGAAATAAATAATATAATCGAGTTATCCACCGCCAACTATATTACATAATCCCATCATTAAAAATTATAATATTGACCTTATGTTATCAAGTTATTACATTTTAAGTCATTTTACAAAATTTCCCTCTTACATTTCAATATTCACTTACTTATCATATGCACATATGCATATTATAATAAACTAGGTGTCTAGATACAAAAGTTCATGCAACTACCATTGATTTACTAGTGACTTTACTAAATCAATTCAATGAACTCCTTTATCAAACACCATTCATGGATTTCTATGATGATTCCTACCTAAACATGTTTTTCTTATAAGGGTGTGGTTCCTGTATTGAGCATCTCATACTTTATCTCATACTTTTGATAAGTTTAATATCTATTGCAAACACCTTTGTATCATGTTACCTTAAGAAAAAAATATGTAGACCTAGTTTAAACTATAGACTTCTCCAGTCTAAGGGCACAAATGGTTATACTCTATTTGTAATATTCCTACAATAATGTCTAGTAAATATTCTTGCAAGTTGAGATCATATCCTATGTACAAATACAATTTCTTATACATTCATGTATTCCTTAAGTCTAGGCTCAAATAATTGAGAATGATCATCTCCAATCTTATTAGTAGAATCACATTTAGCATGTATTCTTGAATGTGGATCCCAAGTCCTATTCTCACTCAAGGTAGTTTTAGGTTACAAGGATATGGAATTCCATTATCCTTATCCTTGTGAATATCTATTCACCTTGACATTGAATTCCTATAATATTCCCCAAGGTTTTAGTTATCATCTCAAGACTAACCAATAAAAGTGTAACATTTAATTATACAATTATAACACAGTACCCATAGGGTAAAATTGTCACGCAAATGAATTTTGTTCATTACATAACATACGATAAATAACTTATGGCTTATCTAGGCATACGTTCCAAATAGAGCTCAGGCTTCGATCCAACATTTGAGACCTGGAGTATATGATCAAATGAAAGAAATGACAATCTAAGTAATGCTCACTATATGATTAGAAAAGCTAAATCTACCCATGATTAACCAATATGCTTGGTGTGACTATTTACTAAGAGGTTAGGAAAAATGGACGAAAATTCATTCCATGATTTCTTTTGGTTGAACAACTTGAAGTCAAAGAGCTATTCTATAATTTGAGAAAGTGAAGAGAATGGAAACTTAATCCAAGATAAATCAGACTTGAAACCTTTAGTATTCTACTAGAAAGCTTGTAAAATCTAGATTATCTAATAATGCCAAATTATATCCTAATGACTATATAGGAATATTGCATACCACATAACTAGATTATAAAATCCTTGCCAATCAGACTCTAACTTATCTTGAAGCAGATTAAGAAAATTGCATCTTTAGAAAAATGAACCAATCTCCAATTGATAGTAAGAGAAAGTGTCTTTCATTTTGTGCATTTTCAAAAGAATTCAACTTATCTTGACACAATATACAAATAAGTTTGTCTTACCAAAAAGAATGCATTTTAAAATTGATATTAAAGCTGATTCTAGTTATGCTATTAACTTTTCAAATTATCTAACATTTCTTGAGCCAAAGGTAGATTAGTTAGATTGTCCTAGTTGTAATTCTTTAAAGAATTTAATTTCTACGATCCATCCAAGAGAAACACTTTTGTTAGTGTTCTTTAAAAGATAAATGGTCCTTTTAGATTGCAACAGTACTTGAACATTAATACCTTTTTCTTGTTTTTGATTTTTAAGTGCATAAAAAAAAACCTCTCATGGAAAACCTTTTTAGGCCTTGAAATTGAATACCTCCAAAGACCAAAAATTTTATGCCGTGAAAGATTTTTTCATCTTCACATAATTCAATCTTAAAACCTAACTAAAACACTTTATGAAGAATTTCATTTTCTATAGAAGTCAAGTTGCATCCATTTCCTATAAGCTAAATAGGCCTTAAGGGTTTGTCAAGATAGCCTACACCATGGAACCAATTCCATCTTGATTCATCCCCTCAGAAGTCCAAAGTTAAAAGCAACCAACAAAGGTTTTGGATTCCAAGTAGAATCTATGATAGATGGATTCTAATATGAAAATTTTCACCTATATATAGGCATGTGAATTCAAGAATCTACAATTCCATGCAAGGGTTGAAATTGTGGAATCAACCTTACAATTCAATTCCATCTAATCTTATGGGCCCTAACAATAAAAAAAATAACCTCTTCAATTTGGACAATTCATAACGAGTATCAAAGTTACAACTATTAATACCTTTCCTCATAAAATTTTAATATTATATATATATATATATATATATATATATATACAGAGAGAGAGAGAGAGAGAGAGAGAGAGAGAGAGAGAGAGAGAGAGAGAGAGAGAGAGAGAGAGAGAGAGAGAGAAACACACACACACACAACTTACTTTTCAAGGCAATTGGAAACTTAAATACCTAAAAATTTTCTATAGAAGTTTGGTAAAGACTCATATGACTATATGAGTTCTAATAAATAGAGATGCTTTGACCATGTCTACTGGGAGATTCTTTGTTTGATAAACATGTGGTGGACACTAAACCTTGTTATAGTAAGTCTTTTGAAATTATTTTAGTAGGTTAAAATAATAAAAAATAAAAACAATTCATTTGAAGCACTTTCCATTGTCATGCTCATGAAAGTTTATCATCTTCATCATTAGCTACTCTTTGTCTATCTCATGTGCGAAAACCCATTTCTCTCTCTTTATTTCTTACACAAATAACCACTAGAAATTCTACATTAATTTGCTACTTCTAATTCAAGATCATCTAAAAATCCTATATAATCTCATCATGGTTGTTAAGTGTTCAATTTTGGCCTAAATATCCTTAATCTAGCATCTAATTTAAGTAATCTCATCGATCAATTTTGAAAATTTACTTAAAATTTTGTATTTTAGCTCCAATTGACCATCCAATGATTTGAAATTTTTAATAGTCAGATGATCATCAGAGCTAATCAGATGTATAACATATTGTTTAAATGACTCTAATTTAGTTTGATGTTTTGCAGATAAACCACGCACTCTCTCTCTCTCTCTCTCTCTCTCTCTCTCTCTCTCTCTCTCTCTCTCTCTCTCTCTCTCTCTCTCTCTCTCTCTCTCTTCTCAATCTCCTTTCAACACCTAGCTCCTCCTCAACTGACAGCACCCCTGTTCTCTACTCATCCATCTCTTTGCGCCTCTCTTTCAGGCAACTCTCCCTTCTCTATGCTCTTTCACCCCCTCTCGTTTTCTCCTCTCTTTCTCTCTCTCGATTTCCAATAGGAAACTAGAATGCATCATGCCTGATGCTAGACCTCCCCCTCTCTTCTCCTTTGTTCTCTAATTCTTTCATTCTCTCCCTTCTCTTTCCCATTCTCTCTATCTGCATATTTTCCCTGCACCCCCTGTCTCCCTCTCGTTGTCTCTTTGCTAGCTAGCTTTGACGACCTCAAGAGGAGAGGGCCAGGCGTAGCTTCTCCCAGCATTGCTCTCCCTCTTGTTTTTTTCTCACCTTTGTCACCATATTTTTCTTTTCAAATTTTCACTTTTTTTCTCTTAAATTCTTCTTCTTCTTCTTCTTCTTTTTTTACAAGATTGCATTATTATGGACAAAACCCAAATCGGGTTTTCCTTCAATTCTCCCATCTCCCACTTTGTTTCACACTTCAAATAACATAGGGACTGTTTGAATAAGTTCCATACTTTTTTCTCCTGCTTACAAGTACGGGAAGAAGAAGAAGAATAAGAATAAGATTTGGCAAAGTTCCGTTTCAATCTTATTTTGTCTTTTCCTTAATTTGTCTTTACCTCTATCCTTATTTTTTTCTTATCCAAGTTTTGTTTTATTCTTAGATTAATACTATCCAATCCTATTTGATTTAAGCTTAACCAAATCAATGATCTATCTTTAATAAACAAGATTCCTTTATTTCTTGATCTTTTCCATATTAGATTTTCAATCAATTCTTAAAAATTAATTTTAGGATAATTCCTAGTTGATTTGTCATCCTTGATATTTAATTTGAAATCTAAATAGTTGATCTAAGTCGTAAAAAATTTAAAATCTTACTTTAGTCCAGATCATCAAAATTTTGGGGAATCTGCTCAATCTAGTCATTGGATCCTTAATCAGAAGTACCAATGAGAGATTGATGAGGCCGATCGACATTGATGATATCAAATTCAAAGTAAATTGTCATAATCAAGCTAGGAAAGTAGATTTTATTTTTAATTAATTTTCTATCTTTTTGAACTTGGATTTATGTAATTTTCATTATTTAAATAGATTTTGTTTACAATTCATTATTGTTTAATTTCTATCATTTCTTTTAATTTTTAGACAATTAAATTTTATTGACCTATACTTGCATAAGCTATACTACAATAGCTCGTGCACTTGTGGTAAAACAATCAACATTGGTATGCAAATAAATTAATAGTATTGATTGACACACATATAAGTGATTGAACAAAGAGTTCTTTCACTACCACCAAGCCACAACACACACTTACCGACAACATCAGTTAAACAAACTAGAAGCCCATCAACTCCTTCCCAATAATACACCCACAAAGCAAAACCAAAGCACTTTCGTGGAACTCTACTATCACCAATAGCATGTGTAATGATTTCTCTCTTTACCACATTAGTATGCCATATACAGAAGCTAAAATACCTTCCTCCTTAAGTAGCCATAGCCCAGCAAATAACCCAAGATTTCATGACTCAAAAGTTTAATAGAGTTTTAGACATCAAATGGGTTATGATTTAAGTAAAAATAAAAATCTCTCTTATTATACACACACACACACCCCAGAGAAGGGAGATTTTAAAATGTTTTTAATCAAGAAAGTTATAATATTAGCCCTACTTTGGTAAAGAGAATAGGGGCAGGGCAGTACAATGTAGAGTTTCTTTTTTTTTTTTTCTTTGTTTTTTTACTTTCATTATAGATGTGTATTTATAATGTGTGTGTGTCTAGAGAGAGAGAGAGAGAGAGAGAGAGAGAGAGAGAGAGAGAGAGAGAGAGAGGAGGGAAGGAGAATTTGGAACTCCGGCAGAAGAAAAAGAAATTTTCTTTTCAAATATGGAATTCCACTTTGAATTATTTTCAATTATATTTTAAAAATCACTCACTCTACTCTAGTTAGCCGTGTGTCTCTTTAAAAGAGAATTTCCCACTAGTGGTTGTTAAAGAATCTTTAATTTTCAGGACTCTAACTATAAAACTATTTGGTTTGGAGATATTCCGTAAAAATTAAGAATCCATATATTACATTAATTATATTTTTTATTATTCAAAATATAGGTAAATAGAAGTTAAAAGTAAGTTAAACAACCAACTGGAAGTCCTCTTGCAATTTAAAATAAAAATTACTTATCATAACTTATTTATATAGTTTTAGAAACTAATTCCATGTAAATTAGTCTTTCTTTTCCATTTTTATCTCTCTTCTGTTCTTCTTCTTCTTCAACAAAAACTAATAATCTCTCTCTCTCTCTCTCTCTCTCTCTCTCTCTCTCTCTCTCTCTCTCTCTCTCTCTCTCTCTATATATATATATATATATATATATATATATATATATGACACTCCCATGCCTTTTTAGTATTAACACTATTAGTTTTATTGCCATCATTTTTTGAATATATAAAAATGAAGATACAATCATGTGATGTCTATAATATTTAGGTCAAGGCTTATTTATTGCCAAGGAATAGAGATGAATAGTTGAGATTATAATAGAAGTGAGCCCTTGACTAAAAGTATGACAATAGGTGTTGCATTAGTTCCAAAGGGGTGCGATATATATATATATATATATATATATATGGGAAGTTGTAGTTTCAGCAATTAGTTGCAGGTGTAAAGTGTAGGTAACATATGATTGGTCAGGAAAAAGTTTCTAACTACCATTTCCTCTAACTTTTTTTTGTTTTCTACTTTTTTCAGCCAATCAAATGTCACCTACTCTTTGCACCTGCATGAAACATCTGAAATTAACACACCCTTATATATATATATATATATATATATATATATATACTGTAAAGAAGACTTACAATTTTATAAGGAAGAATTTTATGAACATCTTAATAAAACTCAAACTCCTAGATATTTTATTCCATGGTTCCTAGAAACATACTTAAGTAAGGAACTTAACACAATTAGACAATGGGAGTCTATTGAAGGAGATAAGATTTCTTCTATTTTCCCTCCTACAAATGCTCTGAAAATGACTGTGGATGATAGAACCCTTGAATCTGCATCATATTCTAAAATTATCACTCTTGAATCAATATTAGACTTAAAATTCATAATAAAACAAAATAATTATACTATTCTGTTCTTACAAATGTAGGTAAAAAAGTGATAAAAATTGAAGATGGGATAAATAAAATCCTAGATCACATTAATGCAGTTAGAAGGAGAAGAGAATAGAAAGAAGTTTTAACTTCTAATATGATCTAACCATCAATTAAACCTCCTCCTGAAATTAAAATCTTCAAAATGGGAAATGACATTAAAGAAATTATCCAAACAATTAAGGATAAATTAGGAAACATAAACCTTAATACCCTTTCAGGTAATGCATCAGAGATAGAAACAGAAGAGGAAATCATTAGTCATGAAGATATATCTAAAGGAGAAATTCTCCAAATCCAAAATCAATTCTTTCAGATTAATAAAATTGAAAGAGACCTAAGAGACTAGATAGGTTTTATTACAAAAGACCAGCTCTAGCAGATGTCTTAATTGAGGAAAATGATGTTCACATCCAGAATGAATATAGGTCTAATTCAATCTATGGATGGAATATAGATGGGATGACAGAAAATCAAAAATTTCAAATGATGTACAAATTTTTTATTTCTTGAACTATCTATAAGCAAAAAGGAAATACAGACAAAAATATTGCCTTAATTATCATCGCTAGGTTTACAGAAAACCTTAAAGGATGGTGGGATAATTGTTTCTCTCCTACTCAACAGGATTAATTTCTTAATACCGTGAAAATGAAACCCCCTACGAATTAACCCAGAGGAGATGTAATTTATTCTTTAGTCTACATATTTCTTGAGCACTTCACTAGGAGTATTCAAACACAACTTGAAAATTCTAGGGCCCTCCTCCAGAATCTTAGGTGTCCTTATTTAACACATTTTAGATAGTATAAGGATGTCTTTCTTGTTACAGTCCTTCACCTAAATGATGCAAGCCATAGTTATTGGTAGTATAAGTGCATAGAAGGGCTTCCACACCTATTGCAACCAGAGTTAAGAACACTCTTGAAGAAAAATTTGATGGAAATATTCCATATGAACAAGTATCTTATGGTTAATTAATTCATTCATGTGTAAGTGAAGGAGTTGCTCTTTACAATGAAATAAAATTAAGAAATCAACTTAAAAAAGAAAGAATTACTAAGAAAAAATAATTAGGAGAATTCTATCAATAATTTGCAATTGACATTCCTAAAATACAAGTGCCTAATAGAGGTAAAACTAAACAATAAAAAACTGATAGGAAATACTCGTATAAGAGAAATAGAAATCCTAAGAAATTTATATCCAAAAACAAATTTGATAATAAAAAGATAAATAAAAAATTAAATGTTATAAATGTGAAAAACTTAGCCACTATGCCAATAGATGTTAAACCAAAAAGAAAATTGAAGAACTTTAAATAGATGAATAATTAAAGAAATCTTGGTGTAAAATTATGGTTAATTCTTCTAAGTTAGAGTTATCTGACAATACAGACTTGGAATCCTCCTCTTCTGACTCTGATTCCGATAATGATAATTGCTGTAATGGATAGTGTAATACACTAAAAGAAAATAAAGATTCTAATTATTGGAAAGCAATTATTGAGATGAATAACCTCTAGATCAATGTTTTATCTCAATCTCAACAAGATCTCCTTGATGCTATTGATAGGATTGAAGATAATGAAATTAAGAAAATAATTTTTGAAAAATTAATAATAGCATCTTCAAAAATAAAGAAGAAAAATCTGTTGATATAGATAATGTGTATAAAATGTTTGAAGTCACTAAAAGGTTGAATAATCAACCTACAATCTCTGCCAATATTACTAATCAAGATCTCAAAAGAGAAGTTAATAATTTTAATAAAGAAATGATTCTGTTAAAAACTGAAAATAGTTTACTTGATAAAAGAATTACTAATCTTGAAGAAAATAAAACATTCCAAATCAAAGAAACCTATAGTAAGGATGTAATAGAATCATTACCTCTAGAATATCTTGACTTAATATGAAAAGTCACTTCACAAAAATGGTACACTAATATTACCATAACTATTGGCATAGAATGGTATCACTCAACTCTTATTACCCTCATTGATAATGGTGCTGATTTTAGCTGTATCGAGGAAGGTCTGGTACCAACTAAGTATTTTGAAAAGACATCTCAAAGCTTGACTTTAGCAAGCAATAATAAACTGAAGATCAATTATAAACTTAATAATGCCATGGAATGCAATAATGGTGTTTGTATTCCTACTCCTTTCCTATTGGTTAAGGACTTACATCATCATGTTATACTCGGAACTTTGTTCTTACATAATATCATGCCAATAGACAAAATAGATACCACAAGAATCTATTTTTCTAAGGAAGGAAAACAATTTTCATTCAAATTCCTAATAGATCCTAAAACACATCTATTAAATGAAGCTAAAAGAATTCTTATTAAAGAACAACAAATAAATTTTATAAAAGAAGAAATTGCTTATAAAGATGTGTCTAATAATCTTCAAGATAAAACCTTTTAATCTAAGGTTAAGACTCTGCTTAATAATTTCCTAGAAAATCTTTGTAATGATCTCCCAAATGCCTTCTGGGATAGAAAAGCCCATATGGTCAGTCTCTCATACATTGACTCCTTTAATGAAGAAGAAATTTTGACTAAGGCTAGACTAGCTCAAATGAGTTCTCAATACAGTGAATTATGTAAAAATTAAATTACTGATCTAGTTAATAAAAGACTAATTAGAACTTCTTCTTCTCCGTGGAGTTGTACAGCCTTCTATATCAACAAAGTGGTAGAAAAGGAAAGAAGAAAACCTAGGTTAGTAATAAACTACAAACCACTCAATAAAGACCTTAAATGGATTAAATATTTGATTCCCAATAAAAGGGATCTCCTCAATAGGCTGCAAGGGGTAGTTATCTTATCAAAATTTGACCTCAAATTAGGTTATTAATAGATTCAAATTCGTGAAAGTGATAGATGCAAAACTGCTTTCACAGTTCTACTTGGACAATATGAATGGAATGTTATGCCATTTGGCTTAAAAAATGCTCTCTCAGAATTTCAGAGAATTATGAATGAAATTTTCAATCCTTATGGACAATTCATCATTACCTATATTGATAATGTTCTAATTTTCTCTAGGTCCATTGATCAGCATTTCAAACACTTAGAAATATTTAAGTGGCTAGTCAGGAAAAATGATCTTGTCCTTTCAGTTGCGAAAATGAGATTATTTAATGAAGAAGTCAAATTCTTGGGACATATATTTTCCAAGGAAGAATAGTTCCTATTCAAAGAAGTATTGAATTTGCTTCGAACTTTCCTGATGCAATTCTTGATAATAAATAGCTTCAAAGATTTCTTGGATCTCTCAATTATATTTCTAATTATTATCATGATCTTGCCAAAGATACAGCCATTCTATTTGAAAGGCTTAGGAGGAATGCAAAACCATGGACAAGAAAACATATTAATACAGTAAGAAAAATAAAGTCTAAGGGTAGAACACTACCATGCTTAAATCTTGCCAATACTGAATGGTTTAAGATTGTTGAAACTGATGTCTTAGATATTGGTTGTGGAGGTATTTTAAAACAAAAAAAAAAATCCCTCTTCTAATAAAGAAGAACTTGTTAGATTTACTTTTGGAAAGTGGAATGACACTTAGAAAAAATATTCAAGAATTAAAAAGGAAATGCTTTCTATTGTCAAATGTATTTTAAAATTCCAAGATGATTTACTAAATAAAAAATTTCTTTTATGAATTGACTACAGTGTAGCCAAACTAATAATAGAAAAGGACATGAAAAATATTGTTTCTTGACAAATTTTTACAGGATGGCAAGCTCAATTATCTATTTTTTATTTTGATATTGAATACATCAAGGGACAATATAACTCCCTTCCTAATTATCTTACTTGTGAGTTTTTATAGGACCATGAGTAGTTCAGGCGGATGGATAACCCTAGGTAATACCCGGGGGAGAGGAAGAAAAAGGGGTTGTGATAATATCCAAACCTCCAAAGCAAGCAAATGATATCTGTTGAGGAATATCCAGTACTCAAATCAAAGAATCTTCCGAAGCTAATTCATTGTTTGGGTAATATCCCTCTCTCTCTCATAATGAGGAAATTCCTTGAACCCAATTTTCTCCTCAAAAGACAATCAAGGAGACTCTACTAATGATAGTAGAAACTCATCTGCTAAAAAAACATATAGACTGCATTCTTTATTTAAATACTGGAGACATCAAATGGTGTGACACTTTTGACTCATGGGAACTTGCATCAAGATATATGCAAAATTATCCATACCCACTTCGAGTAGGCAGAAGTTAATTTCTACAAGAATTATCCATAGTGGAAATTAGCCACTTCTGTTATCAATTTTGCAAGATTGTCATTAATAAGCTCTTTCTCCCTAGTAATATCTAGAGAATAATACAAAGAAACACTCTTGGTTTCTTAAAATTAATCCCAAAATAATATCAAGGGATGTTGCTTCATGGTTTTATCACTGGTTCCAAAAGTTTGGCCTCAATCTGGATATACTACCAAAGAAGCTCAAGGAGCTTTATAATATTGGGGTAGAAATGTGCACCAAAAATTAATAATATTCTAGCAAAAGACCTAATAGAAGGTCATTGTGAATTAATATATTTCACAAAGTTTGAAATACCATGGATTTAAAAATGGTCTACTGTAATATCCAAGGATGAATTAAACATCTAGGTTTTGAAACAAATTTACTTTGTCAAATGGTACACAAAGTTTAATACCAAGTGCAAGGCCCAAGAAATTGAAAACATCATCGAGCATACTAAAGCTCTTAGAGATAATATCCCGATCTCCAGTTCCTCCTCCTCAATTGAAGAAGTGAAGAAAATGCTCTAGTAGAAATTTTTAACAAATTCAAGAGATCAAATTTTGGTTAAATGCATGGATCATATGAAGAACAAAATAATGGCATCATTCAACATCTTGTTGGTAGAATCTTCATCGGCAAAATCTCAAGAAAATACTTCAGAAGTAAAATCTCAAGACAACATGTCTGAGGATAATATTCTCCAAGATAGTCAAGATCCAAATGAACAAAATTTTGATGACTACTGGGACACATCTATGGCAGTCCTTACACAATTCATCCAGTGGAAAAATGACCACAGAAATTTACAAGACGAAGAAGATGGGAAGAATCTTCTACCAAGCAAGTTCAAGCCAATGTTTATGTAACCAAGGCCCACTTCCAATAATAAAAAATCTTTGGTCTACACCAAGACTTAATGACTCAGCACCAATAATACAAGGCATCATCAGCTTTTGTCCACATTAGCAGGAATCAATCACTTTAATCAATTCAAGGTCGACATTGACTTTAATAATGAAGAATCTCTTTTACTTTTTCTTTATGTCACTTTTGCTTTTCTTTTGTCTATATTTTTTTTTATGTCAATGTTTGTCTGCAATAATAGAGTCCAATTATTGTAACAGATTCAAATCCAATTAAGTCTGGGATTCGAAGTTTATAAAATGTAAGTCAGTCAATCAACAAGAGCATCGCTTGCTTAGTTAGCTCATTCTGTTCTAAGCTTTGCTCCAGTCCTTCTTAGTCCCCTCTATAGTCTTTTCCCTTCTCTGAAAAAATCTTCTCTTATCAATAATATTTGGCTTCCTTGATAGCCTTTCAGTACATGAGAGTCTACTTGGATCTGTAAGTAGACTTTCTTTAAATATATTCTAATTTATCCACGGTATATCGGCTGAAAACCCGGAGTGGCGGGGCTAAGTGCTCTGTGCGCCATTCTTGTGGAGGCAATATAAGCCCCTAGGGTTTCGTACCTGGGTAAAACAACGCCACGTACCTTGGATTTAATAGTAGTTTAATATTGCTAGTTTTGTATATCGTGACAAAGACGCTTCTTTTGGCCCTTGAAAGATTCAAAACACAAATGACAAAAGATAACGTCCTAGAGGAAAAGAGTATGTTTTTCCTTATCCTCAAGACGGCCAAAAGTGACACGAGCATTTTAGTTTTAGTGGATGACACCAGCTAAATACTGCCTTCTCTAACCAAAATTTATTGGAAGTCCAAGTCTAAACCTCCCAGTTTAATTGCCACGCAACTTCTACTTGCACGACCAATCTGGCCTCATATATTAAGTGCGTTTGAGCCTTCGGGATAAAGCAACTTTACGTCTCAAAACAGCAAACTTCAAAAGGCCTACACGTGTGCATCCAACACACAATAAGGATTAGGGTTATTTTGGTAAGGTAGATGACCACTTATATTGTATTCCCACTCGCCCTCCCCTCCCTTCTCGATTAAAGGCCACCGACGTACTTTATTTTTTCATTGCCTGTCCATTTGGTTTCTCATTCAAACACATGACTACATCATTCCCGGAATTTGACTACCTGTCCTCGACATGCCCGGTGGATCTGTACTTTGATCTCGATTTGGTTCTGACAACGTTAACAGCTGAAGCTGCCGGCAGGTTTCCGACGGCGGAATCTTTAGTTTTCAACATGCCAACGGTTTCTACGGCCGCGCCGGGCATGGTGTGCATGGAGGATCTGGAGAAGGGGAAGCAAACGCCCTGCTGCCATGTGTACCACTCCACCTGTATATCCACATGGCTGGAGTTGGATGATTCATGTCCGCTATGCCGGTCTCGGATTCGTTTGAAGTAACGCAAAGATAGGCTTTGAGAACACCTGGGAAATGGAACTCCGGACACTCAATACACTGGCATTCATATTGGTACTATCGGGATGGGAAAGGAGATCAGGTTTTCCCGATAATTTGTTGGGTTTATCTTTTAGTTTACCCTAATCCTAATTATTATGTTTTAGTTCAGCTGATAATGTATCCTTTTTCTTTTCTACTTCTTCTTGCCGTTGACTTTATTGGATAATGCAATAAGCTCTCTCTCTCTCTCTCTCTCTCTCTCTCTCTCTCTCTCTCTCTCTCTCTCTCTATTCGCATTTGTCAGCTGTGTGCATGCCTTTTTTGGCTCCATTTGATACTTTGAGTCCCGGTTAGAGTACACACTTAAGAGAAGAGGAACCAGTGCAAGCCCGTGTTTTATTCATGGGAAAACCTTTTTTAAATCTAAGCTTCAAATAACACGCTTATTAGATATTCTTAGCCTATGTTTCTTTACATCCAAAATTATAACTATCATATTATTTTTAGGATCATCCAAAGGTATTGATTTCTTGTGAGTTACCTATTTGTGGGACTTCTAAACATGATTAATAGCTTAGATCTACAAAAAAATATTTTACTATGCATTGGAATAGGGGAGTACAAGCTTGTTTTTTATGCATGGTAAAACCTTTTTTAGATCTAAGCTGCTGACCAAATCTCATCCGTAATGAATGTTCTTAGTCTATTCTTTACATCCAAAATTATGACTATCCATATTATTTTTGGGATCATTCAAAGGTATCGATTTCTTGTGAGATACCTTTTTCTTGGCCTTCTAAACATGATTAATAGCTTAGATCTCCAAAAAAAAATATTTTTTACTATGCATTGGAATAGGGGTGTGTACTCCTTTCGGCTTTCTCTCCTCTTCATAATGCATGAAAAAATTAGATGTACAAGATTATATGATACATAAAGATGTTCAAATATCTCAAACAAAGTATTAGTTTCAAATTGAGACTAGAGATTTTATAATGGAGTTTTCTTATCAAATTTATAAACAATTTACTATATATATTAAGCTATTGATGTATTTCTTTGAGCACTAATACCTTATTTTTTCTTATACCAAGTAGGCATTTTTGAATTTGTTAATTATTTTATTTTTAAATTACATCATTAGTTTGGTGAAGAGTCCCCAAAGGATTTGCTTTATGCATCTTATCTTTTTATCCAAGTGGCATTTGTATCTCAATTCCTTCAACTTCTAATTCTAATTTAATATATTTGCTCGACTAGTAAGAAAGAATACACACAAGTTGAAGGATATGGTGAGAACAAATATAATTACCAATTGGCAAGTGAATGAATTTAGTGAGCTAATGGAAACATCAAATAGCTTATTAGGATTTGAGTCTATTCTGAATACTTGGCAATCTTGTTATACAAGATCTTTATGATTGTAGCTAACTAAGGATGTTTTTCTAATATGCCCTTACAAGATGGCGCTCTCATAGGAGAAATCGATCTTGGACCGAAGTAGAAAAAAGAGTGTCTTAGCCAATAGCTCGATGAGTACATAGACAAGTTGATTGTGAGTGAAAACATGAGATAGAAGTTGTGTTTCATGCGAGAGCCAAAAACTAGATTTACCGATATGTAAGTGGCGCCAATGTTGTCACACGGAAGTTGTGGGATAGAAGTGGAGGATAAACCTAGTCCTTTGAGGAGATTGGTGAACGAAGCAAGCTCAACAGTTATGGATGCCACAGAGCAATGTTCTACTTTAGTTGATGATTGAACAACAATTCTTTGTTTTTTGGAGCACCTAGAGATAGGATTGGAGCTACAAAAATATTATACACCAAAATAGAGGTTCAATCATCATGGTTACTAGCCCAATTAGCAATGGAGTAGAGGAGTCCATGATGAATGGTGTGTTTAAGATACTAAAGTAAGAGTTAGCAGTTGTCCAGTGAGTTTGGATGGTGAGATGCATAAATTGAGCTAGTTTATTGATAAGATAAAAAATATTTGGTCATGTAAGGGAGAGATATTGCGTGCCTCCAATTAAGCTTCTAAACTTTGTAGCATCTGTAGGAGGTGAGCCATCTTTAAGAGAGCATTGTTGCTCATTAGCATTACTACATCCTTTATGCCACCAAGGTTGCATCACTCAAGAAAATCCTTAATGTACTTGTCCTAAGGAAGAAATAAGCCATTGATAGTTGGAATAACTACAACACCAAGAAAGTAGTGTAAGAAACCTAAATCTTTGAATGAGAATCGGCAGGCAAGTGACACAATAATCTATTTGATAATTATAGGAGAGCTGCTTATGATCAACATATTATCACATACACCAGAAAGTAAATAATGTGAGTCTTATGTTTGGAGGCTGAGCCCCACCCCAGCAGTAATGGTGCGGCTTAGGTCAACTAACACCAAGAAGATAGAGTTCACTCAACAATTGACTTTGGGATATGTAAACAAAAAGTGAGGTATTCAACTTAGAGTTGATGAAGCTAAGAGATATTAAGAATGACTTCAATTCATTGAACCATGCACGAGGTTCTTGTTTGAGCCTGTAGAGCAACTTGTAAAGGTGACACACATAAATGGGGTAGGAATCATCAACAAAACCAAGTGGTTGGGACTCATAGACGTCTTCAACAAGATGCTTACAAAGGAAAGCAATTCACATTAAGTTGATGAATAAGTCAACCACGTGAGAGGGCAATTGTGAGCACAAGCAAATTGTTGTTGATTTGACTACTGGACTAAAAGTTTCATGATAGTGTATCCTCAGGTGTTGATTATAGCCTTTAGCTACAAGACTAGCCTTGTAACATGCACTACTACCATCAAGAAGTCATTTTGCACCAAATGTATTTTGATGTTGTTGTTGGGGAACTAACTTCCATGGCTTCTCTCTACTTTGGATCTTTAATTCCTTGAGTGATAGTGTTTGTTTCAAGTGATTTAAGGGATTCAGTGATTTGTGGCAGGAAAGGAAATCTTGGTGTGGTCGGTAGATGTTGTTCTTTGATTGAGTAATTATAGTATGGGTATTGGCTGGATTGGTTGGATGGGAAAGGGAGGTGGTGGAAGTGATAGAATCATATTTGAGGGTATTCTTCTTAAGGAAGAAGCTGAATTACTATCCACATATGGTGTGTTGTATGGAATTCTGTAGTGAATGGAGTGGCTTGTGTTGGTGAAGAAGACTCAAATTTATTGGTAAACAGTGTATGAGAGGACAAAGGCAAATTAGAGGATTGAGGTGAAGGATTATGATACAAGAGACAGGCAGAGAAAGACTGGGATCATGGGTAGGACAAGTGGTTGGACAAGGTGAAGTTGAGTAGTTTTTCAAGTAGTAGTGAGAGGTGGAGAGATTTTTGAGGATGTTGGTTTTTTCAGAGTTGATGGATTTGAGAGAGGAAAAATAAATGTCATTTATTAAGTGTGTAACTTTTGAACTTATTAGAAGAGGAAGTGGTGGGTAAAAAGGAAAGAAATCTTGAACAAACTGAACATGTCGAGAAAAACAAAAATTTTGTACATTAGGTTTAAAACATATATATGAACTATGGGTGTCGAGTAACCTACAAAAAGGCAAGACTAGGAATGTTGCTCAAGTTTATGATTTGTGTATGGACGAATCCAAGGGTAGCAAAGATAATTGAATATTTTTAACTTGGAGTAATTTGGTAGTGTTAAAGAGGCTTTCAAAAGGGGACTTTTGACTAAGAATGTCAATAAAGAGTCTATTAATGACATAGGCTTCAGTATGGAAAGCAAAAGAGGTATCACAGATAGATCCTTCCATGGGTAGGGGAGACTACATGTGATTTGTGGTGTATGTGGGTGCACGCGAGGATGTGTGTTCCTTAAGGAGGGTGGAACCAATGAGGGTGGAAGAGTCTATTAATGACATAAGCTTCAATATGGAAAGCAAAAGAGGTATCACAGATAGATCCTTCCATGGGTAGGGGAGACTACATGTGATTTGTGGTGTATGTGGGTGCATGCGAGGATGTGTGTTCCTTAAGGAGGGTGGAACCAATGAGGGTGGGTGCAATAAGGAACTGGTAGGCAGCTAAGTGCTCATGATTAGTCCCACATTGCTTGTGAGTAGGGATTCTAGGCTAATTATAAGGCTTGTGATTGCCTCATAAAATATAGACATGTTTTGAGTGGCTTCGGTCTTGAGAAAACAAAGCCATGAGGCTGTGGCCAAAGTAGACAATATATATACCATGGTGTGCGACTCAAGCTATTACAATAACAATGGAAGAGATGCACAATGAAGTAAAGTAAGAGCAGTTTCAATGACATGTCATCGTTTAGTTGAAGCTACACATTGAACTATATATGGTGGAGACACTAGATGTTGAGTACCGTTACTTTCAAACATTGCTTTGAGCCATTGATATTCCTTGCCACCATCAAAATAAGTTGTTCTAATAGATGTTTGCAAAAGAAAATTCAACCATAATTTTGAATATTAGAAAAAGTAAAAAGACATAGGATTTATTTGCTAATGGGAACAACTAAAAATACATTGTGATATGA
The DNA here is from genome assembly GCA_035236585.1 of Warburgia ugandensis. Classification (NCBI taxonomy): domain Eukaryota; kingdom Viridiplantae; phylum Streptophyta; class Magnoliopsida; order Canellales; family Canellaceae; genus Warburgia; species Warburgia ugandensis. The sequence goes on from CP141133.1 coordinate 18,376,339, forward strand.
TCAACAAATATAACATAGTAAGAGTAACCATCCATAGAACAAACAAAAGAGGGACCTCAAACATCAGTGTAAATTATATCCAATAGACCATGACTTTTTAAGGTGGAGACACCAAAAGGTAATTAGTGACTCTTATTACATTAACAAGAATCACAAAAGAAAATTTTTAATTTCCTCGATTGAACAAGATGGTTAGATTTTGAGACATTAAGATTGAGGGTTTTGGATAATGGATGGCCAAGTCGATCATGCCGATGGTCAAGGGTGGTCTTAATACCAATACAAGATTGTTTTACTAATAACTTACACTTCTATATGCTTGGCCATTCACAAACATTATTCTTACTCCATCCTTGTCTGAAAGCTGCCTCGGTAGCTAGATCCTTTACATAGGAAAATAAAGAAAAGAATATAATAAAGGTGATTAGTCTTGCAAAATTGCAAAATAGAAATCAAATTATGATTCATGGATGGGATGCATAAAACATTGGAGAGTGAAAAAGAGATAGGTAGTTAAGATTTTAAAGGAACTGGTGTGGGTGATGTCTAAACTTGTACCATCCCCTATGATAATGTCATCAGGCCCTTCATAAAGTTGGTAGATGGAGACATTTCTCAAATCATAATTAACATGGTGTGAAGCTCCAGACATTTCTCAAATCATAATTAACATGGTGTGAAGCTCCAGAATCAAGTAGCTAAATTGAAGAGAAACCACCATTACTAGTCGTAGTGAGATTACCCTTGGGTTGTTACATGAGTCATTTAGCAGAATGACAAACACAAGTAGTGTGATCATGTTTGTCGCACCATTAACAAATGACATGGGTATAGGGGTTCTTGTGAAAGTTGCCCTCAAAGTTGTTCTGATTGTTGCATCTAGAGTTACTAAACTTGTGGCCTCCCTTGTTTTTGGGTTGTTCCATTGATAGTTTTGGCATTGGCCTTGATGGGCGTGGACTAAGGAAAGCAAGCAACATTTTCAGAGTAGTATTGTTTCAGCTCTCTTCATTCTTGAGGTAGAGTTCACATTCGACAAGTTTATCATGGAGTTCCTCAAAGCTGATAATGGAGTCTTGTGTAGTAATCTCTTTAAACTTTGGAAAAAGACAATTAGGCACAGCATTGATTAAGTTGAGTCTACAATGGTTGATCAATTAGTGCTAAGTCATCAGTAATTTCGTGGATTATACCAAGGTAGTCTGCCACAGGTTGGGAGCCATGGCTAATGTTTGTGAGTCATTCCATCAAACCCATGGTTTTGAGGATGATGAGTTTGCATATATTTTTATTAGTCAATCCCATGCTTTACTTGAGCTTTTGGTAGAGATTACTCATGGTAAAATATGAATGGATATGGATGAGATGATGCCATAAACCAAGAGTTTGTCTTGTCACATCTAAAGTATAAACTTAGGGTACAGTGTTGCCTTTCCTCTGATGGGGATTGTCTCAAGTGGACATAGTTTGGTTCCATCTATGAAATCAAGCAAATAATGGACAAATAATAATGTGTCAAATTGTGCCTTCCATGTGAAATAATTGTTTGGCATTAATTGGATAAGAAGTTGAGCATCTCGATGAAAGGAGATAAGATTATTGTGATTCACTGTAGAGGCACTAATAGTGTTTGGCTGAGATGGAGTGGAAAAACTTGCATCCGTCGTAGTCATGGATAATACTGACAATAATAACATTGTTTCTGATAATGGGAAGCAATCATAAAGACATATAACTCCACTTCATGAAGAAGAAAGCAAGTGTCTTCACAGGTCTTGTTTAAACCACATGACTTCAATTCTTGCCATTGGGAATTCATAGAAAAATCAAGGCTTTGACCAAAGAATGAGTTTTTATTGAAAAATGCACAATTCAATTGCTATGATCGATGAGCGATAGCAATGAGGAATCAATCTATTTTGGCTGCTTCTTTCACTATTATGGCAATGGGTTTATAAGACGATTAAAAATAACTATAAAAGACTGTTACCAAACCATCTTATACCTAGTTGTCTTATAAAATGAAAACCCATTTAAGAAAGATATTATAAGATGGGTTTGAATAATCGTCTCATATAGGTAAATTTATATAAGATAGTTTGTAAAAACATGTCTTATAAATATGAACAAATATAGGATGGTTCCTAAATAATCGTCCTATATATGTTTCTAATAAAGGACTGCTATCCAATAACCATATTATAAAACTGTATAATAAAGGATGGTTATTGAAAACCCGACCTATATATATCTATATATAGGATGGTTATTGAAAAACCATCCTACATAGATCAATATATAGTATGGTTTTTCAATAATCATCCTTTGTATATAAGACAGTTATTAAAAAACCATCTTATACAGATTTATATAGGATGGCTTTTCAATAACCATCCTATGTATAGATCTATATATGATGGTTTTTTAATAATTGTCTTATATACAAATCTAAATAAGATGATTTTTTAGATACCATTCTATACTTCTCCAAAAATATAGGACAGTATAGGATGGTTTTTGAATAACCATCTTATTTTCTCAAAAACCATCCTATATTTTCTAGGAAATATAGGATGGTTTTTCAAAAATTGACCTATATTACTTATAATTTCTTCATAAATTGTGTACTTATTTGTTGGTTTTTGTTTATATATTGTTCCTACAGTTTTTGAAGTTCAACAGTTCATTTGTGGAGACTACAAATCATTTTATAGAATACATTCATACAGATCCAACATTTCCAACACTCCACATCAAACTTCTCCATACTTCTTAGCGAAATAAGGCAAATACACATAGCCTTATATTAAAAAGAATAAGAAGAAGGAACATATGCATTCAATTAGTATAATTGTAAATTATATATCTGTGATAAAATTGATACATGTTCAATAACATCATATATCTACCAATTAAAAGTAAAAAAATATTCAATTCATTTTATTCCGATGTCATCTATGTCTAATTGGGAGTAACTCTTGCTCCCCAAATCTACCTGTAAGACAACAAATATTACATCAATTGACACATTATTGTTGAGAGATGTAAAAAACTGTAAGAATGATGGCCAGTCGATTATATGTACCTTTCTCAATTAGAGATCATAAATCCTTCTCGAATGAGAGTTCTCATATATCTGAGAATGTAACACCCACACTCCTAATCAGATTATTATTTAGGGCACTACAAAATAAAGTCAATAGATCATAAGGTTCAAATATCATGTGTAATTATAGGTTTATAGGTTATAGGGTTATACTAAAGAAGTAGTAAACATTACCTTGACCCTTTTCTAAGTCAATTTTGTTGGATGGCTAATATTTTCCATCTTAGCCCATTTATACCATGAAGTGCACATATATAAGTAAAAGCATTAAGAATAAAGGAGATATTTATCAATTATCCAACTATTGTAATGAATGAAATAAAAGTCAAACTTACTTATTGATCAATTCCATCAGCGAGTCTCGAATGTGCTCTCCACAAGAATAAAAAAAACATTGCAATTCCTCTATGCACATCCAAAGCTAGCAGCATCCAATGGGACCTATATACATAATCAATCAATTGAAACTTGACAAACTTAAATTATATACATATTAATTTTTATGTGGAATGGTAGCAAGACTTGTAATAACCTACCCATTATTGTATGGAATCAGAAAGGCATGCTTCTTGTCACAACCCAAGAACCAGGTATGATATTTGCTATTTGCTTCTCTTTGAGCAAATGCTCCTTTGGGCCAGGGACAACACCATGGTCAAGGAATTTGTAAATGTATGTAACCTCTAATCTTTGCAATTTATCATGCAAAGACCTACATAAACTTAATTTCCAATACTTATGTTGTCCTGTTAATAAGTAATGTCAATTTGATTCTTAATAGAGTAATTACAAGACATACTCGATGTAAACAATGTTGTGCATGTATTCTAGTGAGCCATATTATATATGGTTAAGAGGTCTTCTTTCATGATTGGAACCTCAACATCATCGTGTGCAAGCACATCAGCCTCTATCCTTATAGAGCTAATTTTGATATCTTAGTTGATAAGTCTGTATAGTCCCATAGTCCCCTTAAGAATATACGTATATATCTGTGTGTGTGTGTGTGTGTGTGTGTGTGTGTGTGAAGAGTCAAGGAGATTCAATTTTATACTAAAAGTAGATACAAATACTTAGGATGGGGTAATCAGTATGCCTGCATTTGTTGCCAGGGAGGTCAACCTTAATGGCTCCTTATGCTTTTTCTGGTTAACATTACAATGCAAATAGTATTTGCAAATTTAGCTCATGCATTAAAGTTATTATTGAACACGATGTTGTGATACCATATACATACCTTGGAAATCATTGTTTTGATATACTTCTCTGGCCAAGCTACATGATATCTAATTGCATCCTCAACAATATGGATATCATCCGCTTTTAGAGGAAATGGTAGGGGCATCTGGTTGGATGGCAATAGTAATGCACACACGCTTAGTATGTGGATATATCAACCTGCCATGAAGCATGGCAGAAAAAGCCTCATGCAGTATAGCAACAACAACGTAGTTCTCAGTTGTATGAAGTTGCAGCATGTGCTGACCCACTTACAAATCAGACATCACCTATACATAAGAATGAATGAAGATTACGAAGACATGAAACAGAAAAAAGGGAAGCATGTCATTAAATATATCCTTGATTGGGACATCTCCTTCAAACTGTTTTTCGTTCATCTCTTCATTAGATGGAGGAGTGCAACCATTGTAAGATGAGGGTCAATGGGGAACGTCCTGACTTGAACCTTCGAAACCCCAAGGGTCCTTGAAGAAATTGTTCCTTATCCTCGCATATAACTCATTCAATATATTCTCCTTACATGCTTCCATGTCCTCTAGTGGTGGATTTCTTCTAGTTTGGAAGAACATGAAAGGAACCACACTGCGCCCTTGGCCCCCTTACTTGGCCAAGGTACTCCTCTTTGTTGCCCATAGTTATGTATAGGATGTCTCCATTTGAAGCAGTGCTGCTCAGAGTCCCTGTAGTGCCACTTCCTTGGGTCAACTGTTCCTGCACATGCAATTAATAGAACATGATGGTTTTCATATATATATATATATATATATAATTTAAGAGATACAATAAATATACAAGTAAAACCACTTACAATTCTTGAAGCAACTAAAGCATCATTTTCATTAGTAAAGGTTTGGGAGTTGTGCCCTTTTGAATGCACCATTTTCCAAAGAAGGGAGCCATCAATGGGATTCATGGTCCTAGCCTCCTTTTGCTATCAAGAGAGACATTACTTTAGAGTTAATGATAAAAAATTTAGGTATAGTTAGATAGAACTGAGCTGTCGCATATACTTACTTCATGTTCTTCTATTTGTGCGTAACCAATCTTGGAGAGGTGGTGTTGCATATGATTGGTTGCACTCACTATTTATCCTTTAACATGCTTTGCCTACATGTCAAAGGAACATGTAATGAAGCATAATGTATTTGAAAATTAGAAAAATCAAGCTTTTGGCTACTAGGTAATGACTTCAAAATCTAAAGACAGGGGGGTCTGTACAAATTCATTCCATGCAACTTGGTCAATGATACTAGAATACAACTCAAGGTCTATATAGAGTGTAAATGGATCATTAGAATTTCGAAGTATGTACTTCCTTGCTAGATCATTTTTTCATTTCCTTCATTGTTTGCTAGCCCCATGTAGAACAATCTTCTTATATTCATCGGGGATGTTAAAGTAGAATACAAAGTAAAAACAAAAATAGTTATCTGAACTAAAACAAGATAAGGCACATAGTATGTTGTATGTAGAAAGCATTTACAAACCTTTACCATCTCCCATATTACATCCTTTATTGATGGTGACACATGTCTCCAATCAATAACAGAGACTGGCACCATGCTTTCGACAGTGTAGCAAACAAAACTAGTGTAAGAATGTGCACTACCACTTAATGCCTGCCCTTTGTTGTTGAATTGTACCATCCCTTTGACTTTCTCTTAATAATATACTCCATTTTTGTTGGCCTTTTTCCCTTTCTATTAATGGGCGTACTTGTGCTGCACTGTTCTTCATGATGCTCATCTCTTCATGTTCCATTTTGCCTACACAAGTGAAAACAATACATTTAGAATATAACAACATATATATATATATATATTTGTTTATAAAATAATACCATCTAAGTGCATAGACGGTGTGCATAGATGACCAATTTGAAGCATTTACAAGCCTTAAAGAAGCACAAAATAAATGCATCATATACAGTAAAAAATGCATATTCAAGCAACATTTTGCATGCCTTGTTGAATGAAACATCAAAATCTAAGACATGAGTATTCTTAAACTCAATGGAGGCTATCTAAAATGATCACAATCAAGAATTTACAAGCATTAAAGAAGCACAAAATCAATATCATATACAATAAAAAAAAATGCGTGGTAAAAATGCATATTTAAGCAATATTTTGCATGCCTTGTTGAATGAAACATCAAAATATAAGACATGGATCTTCTTAAACACAATAGAGGCTATCTAGAATGATCATAATAACACATTTACAAGAATTAAAGAAGCACAAAATTAGCATCATATATAGTAAAAAAATGCATGGTAAAAATGTATATTCAAGCAACGTTTTGCATGCTTCATTGAATGAAACATCAAAATCTAAGACATGGGTCTTCTTAAACTAAATAAATGCTATCTAGAATGATCATAATCAAGAATTTACAAGTATTAAATAAGCACAAAATTAGCAACATATACAGTAAAAAAATGCACAGTAAAAATGCATATTCAAGCAATATTTTGCATGCCTTGTTGAATGAAACATCAAAATTTAAGACATGGGTCTTCTTAAACTCAATGGAGGCTATCTAGAATGATCATAATCAAGCATTAAATATGGAAATATTAAAAAACCATCCTTTATTTACATGAATATAGGATGGTTTTTTAAAAACATCCTTTATTCAAAATAATAAAGGATGGTCTTTAAAAAATCATCCTATAATTTGATGAATATAAAATAATTATTTAAAAATTTTCCCATATTTTACTAATTATATAAGACAGGTTTTAAAGAATTGTCCTACATTAATGGTCTCTTTGCCTGTGAAACATTCCCCCACCTAATTTTTTGTTTGAATACTAAAAGAGATTTATTAATAACTATCTTATATGAATTAAAGTAGTTTTACAAGTTACTTAAACCCTTAAAATCTTAAAAACCTTTCAAGTGCATAGGTTATCCCATGATTTATTTCATTCATATGTAACCAGTCTTTGACATGACACATGATGTGTGAACTTCAATTGATTAATTAAATCAATTTTCATACATCACGTGATACAAACACATGCACTATAATTTGTCCCCTCATATACAATCAAATTCCACCCATGCACCCACCTCACCGGCATCACGTACATAATCCATCTCACTCTCCCCTATTAGATCGATTGATGACATTATTGTAGTGATTGAAGGGTAATCAATTGCCATGTCACCTAGATCATCTTTATTGCAGAAGTCCCTTGGAGAGGCAGATAAAATAGTTAACCATCTCATATCATATCCATCTTGTACATAAAATACCTGTTTTGCATGACATGCCAAAATAAACTGGTCATTTTGATAGCCGATGTTATTGAGGTTAACCAATGTTAAGCCGAGGGCATTGGTTCTTATACTATCTTTATTGTGTTCCACCCAATTGTACTTAAACACAACCACACTTCTACATGTATAATCCAACTCCCATATCCTGTGTATAACCCCGTAATAAGTATTGTCAGCTAAAATTAGGTTGTTGTCCTTTGAACATGAAAAGAAAGTGGCTTTAGCAACTAAGCTAACACCACTACCTTGTTGTGCTCTTAACTTATCACGATCTTTTGTGTGAAAGTGATAACCATTGACAGCATATCCAGAATACTTTATTACTTCTGGTTGAGGGTCCATTGCCATCCAACTTAAGCATTCAGAAATACTATGACTTGGAACATCTCACTGATCTAAAACCTGTATGTAATAATATATTAATTAAAATGATTAATTAATGTATACATGCATATACTAAATATTTTATACAAATTATTTTATTAATTCATCATAGAGCACTATTTAATTTAATTCTCCAGCTTCTTAAAAGTATGGTAACACTTGCGTAAGGTGCCAGCCGATAAGGGAGAAGTTGAAGATAATTTTGTTATTTCTTTCCTACTTGCAAATGAATATGCATTTGTATATTAGTTTGTGAGGAAGAAATGAAAATCATCTCCAGCTTCTTAAAACTATGGCAACCCTAATATGACATGAATCAAAAATTGACATTCCCTCAAACTAGGGCAATCCCTATAAGTTACGTGCTACATCGGATCTTGGGTGTAGTGAAAAATGGGCAAGAGCTACTGAGCATGCCCTTGGAAGCAATGTGCTACATTAGAACCTAAGTGCAGTGAAAAGTGGACATGGGTACATGCCATGGAGACAGAGAAGCATGTTGTTAAATAGGATATCTCTAGAGCATAAGATTCGTATCATTACATAGAATATAGGGACATTGACAAGTAAGAGTTTGGAGTTAGTAAACATGATAAAATGTAGGAGAGTCAACATTGATTGTATTCAAGAAACCAAGTGGAAAGGGCCTAAAACTAGAGAAATCGATGGCTATAAATTATGGTACGCAAGAAAGGATAATAACATAAATGGAGTAAGAATAATAGTGGATAGAGAATTAAAGGATAAAGTTGTAGACATTAAAAGAATTAGTGATAGAATTATAATAGTAAAACTTGTTCTAGCAGAGCATATCATAAATGTTATAAGTGCATATTCACCACAAGTAGGGCTAGAAGATATAATCAAGAGATAGTTTTGTGGAGATATGAAGGAAGTCATGCAAGAAATTCCCAACACTGAGGGGATATTTATAGGAGCAGACTTGAATGGTCATATAGGAAAAGAAAAGCAAGGATATGATAGAATACATGGAGGGTACGGTATAGGTGATCGAAATGAGATGGGGGAAACTATCCTCAATTTTGCTTTGTTATATAACATGGCCATTGCAAATACACTCTTTGAGAAGAGGGATGAACACTTAATAACCTTTAAAAGTGGACTTCATAAAATCCAAATAGACTTTTTTCTACTTAGGAATACTGAATGATCAATGTGTAAGGATTGTAAGGTGTTACCTAGTGAGAGTTTAACCTCACAACATAGGTTAATGGTTATGGATATCCATATCAAAATATGGAAGAAATGAAATGTACTTAATAGATATCCAAAAACTAAGTGGTGGAACTTAAAAGGAGAAAAAATAACCTCATTCAAAAATAAGTTGATGATAGAAGGAAAATGGAACTATGAAACAGAAGTAAACACCATGTAGATTAATATTGTTGAGTCCATTAAGAAAGTGGCAAAAAATGTCTTAGAAGTATCTAAAGGTAAAATTTAATTAGTAAAGAAAGCATGGTGGTGGAGTGAAATAGGGAAAAAATTAATTAAACAAAAGTGGATGTGTTTTAAAGTATGGCAAAAGACTAGAAATAATGAAAACTATGAACCATATAAGAATGCTAAAATGGTTGCTAAGTGAATAGTAAGTGAGGTTAAACTTAAGGCATATGATGAGCTGTATAATAGACTAGGACCATGAGAAGGTAGGAAAGATGTGTTTAAACTTACAAAATTAAGACAACAGAAGAGTAAGGACTTAGATCACATTAGGTGCATTGGAAGTGGTGATCAAAGGGTATTAGTCTAAGATGATAAGATCAAACAAAGGGGGAAAACATACTTTCAAAAATTGTTAAATGGCAGTGGCTCTAAGAATATATGGATTGAAAATGCTATAAATCTAAATAACATTGGATATTATAAATATGAATATAGGATTAAAATACCTAAAGTGAAAGAGGCCTTGAAAAGATGAAATCAGGAAAGGCCATGGGGCCCGATGGTATACCAATAGAGGTTTGGAAGCATATGGGAGATATTGCAGTAGTTTGGTTGACCAAGTTGTTTAACAAGATTATAAAATCAAAGAAAATGTGTGATCAGTGGAGGAAAATCTCTATTTTACCCATTTATAAGAATAAAGGAGACATACAAAGCTACACTAATTATCAGGGGATCAAACTTATGAGCCACACTATGAAACCTTTTGAAAGAGTAATTGAGAAGAGGCTACAGCATGAGACAAGTGTATCAGAGAATCAGTTTGGTTCCATGCCAGGGAGGTTTACCATGGAAGCTATTTTCTTACTAAAACAATTGGTAGAGAAATATAGGGAGCGGAGGAAAGACCTCCACATGGTCTTTATCGATTAGACAAAGCTTATGATAGAGTCCCTAGAGAGTTAATATGGAGGGTGTTGGGCGAGAAAAGGGTTTCACAAGGGTATATAGACATAATTAAAGATATGTATGACAAAGCAGTAACAAATGTTAAGACTACTAGTGGCAAGACTGGTGATTTTCCTATCACTATAGGATTGTACTAAGGAATGACATTGAGCTCATACCTTTTCACGTTGGTTATGGATGAGTTAACAAAACATCTGCACGAGGAGATTCCTTGGTGCATGCTATTTGCAGATGATATAGTCTTACTTGATGAGATATGAGAGGCTGTAAATATAAAGCTAGAGTTATAGAGAGAAGCATTAGAATCTAAAGGAATTAAAATCTGCCAAATTAAGATAGAATATATGGAATGCAATTTTAATAAGGAGAATAGAAGTGGAACACTAGTCAAGATTGATAACCAAGAAGTCCCCATAAAAGACCACTTTAGGTACTTAGGATCACTGATTCATGAGAGTGGACAGATTGAGAGGGAGGTTGCACAGAGAATCCAAGTGGGTTGGAACAAATGGAGATGTGCATTTGGAGTTTTGTGTAATCGACGGCTACCACTCAACCTAAAAGGAAAATTCTATAAGATGACCATAAGGCCAGCCAAGCTCTATGGATTAGAGTGTTGGGCAGTTAAGGAACGTCATGCTCATAGGATGAGTGTTGTAGAAATGAGGTCATTGAGATAGATAAGTATAAGATAGGAAAGGAAAGAATTATGAATGAAAATATTAGAGAAAATTTAGGGGTAGCACCAATAGGTAACAAGATGAGGGAGATTAGACTTAGATGGTTTGGACATGTCCAAAGGAGACCAAAAACAGCACCGGTAGGAGTGAGGCAATGCAAGTAGAAGGTTCTAAAAGGGTGACGGGAAGACCTCAAAGAACGTGGATAGAAGTGGTGAGGAAAGATTTTAAAACTTTGAGACTAAATGAGGCCATGGTACTTAATAGAGAGGAATGGAGGAATAAGATTCATGTGGCCAACCCCTGGTTGGGATAAGGTCTTGATGATGATGATGATGATGATGATGATGATGATGATGATGATGATGTTAATAATATAATACTATTTTTCATAGCCGTCTTATGTAAATTTATAGAAGTGGCGAGGAAAGATTTAAAAACTTTGGGACTAAATGAAACCATGGTACTTAAAACAAAGGAATGAAGGAATAAGATTTATGTGGCTGACACCTAATTGATGATGATGATGATTATGTTAATAATATAAGACTATTTTTCATAACAGTCTTATATAAATTTATATAAGAAGCTTATGTTGAAACCGTCCAATATTGTCTAACAAGATAATTTGAGGGAGATCCTAGGTAGGCTTCATTGGGAAAGAGAATATGAGAGAGAGAGAGAGAGAGAGAGAGAGAGAGAGAGAGAGAGAGAGAGAGAGGCGATTGGTTGGAAAGATTATAACTTGGTTTTTGTTACGTTCATATGACAAATGGGAAGAGTTTGAGTTTAGGATGTCATGCAAGGTTACAAGTGGAAGATATTGGTAAATGTGGTAGTCATGATGGTTTCTTGAGTTTGTTGATTGGTGGCCTCTTCCACCTCTTTATAAAGATTCAAAGCAAGTAAAACCTTTCCTCTTCTCCCTTTCTTCTACTATAAAAAAGAGAAATTAGGGCAAGTGCAAGCCACTGTAGTAGATTTATACTCTACGGTTTCTAAACAATGGGTTCAAATGATTCAAAAGAACTTGTGGTGAGGCAGAAAGTTCAACAGTTTCTGAACACAGTTCTAAAAGGAAATCTCAATTTCTTTAGTTATTCTCATCCTTCGTAGCCTATGCACCCCCTCCTCTTATTATACCTTTTCATTTTTGTAAGCTTTTTAATGAGGAGGTTAGTGCGAAAACAAGAAAAGTGACCTTCTCTTTTGGGTTGATTAGGTTTAGGGTTTTGTGTAGCAAATGAAGAAGGGAAGGGACTGGTGAGAACTATGATAGATGTAAGGGCACAAGCAAAAGAGGTGTGTTTCACATTGTTGCTAAAGAGTGGAGAATTGAAGTAAGCAAGTATTTGCTTGAGGAATTGAAAATGAAGAATGTTGATGTCAAAGATGATGACGGTCGCAGATCTTGGGTTTACATAGAGGAGTGATAGAAAGAAAGGAAAATTTGGAGAATGAGAGGGGAAAGAAAGAAAAGGGAGAAGGTGGCAAAGATGATATGGGCTACCCACCGATAACATTTTCAAAGCTGGTTCTATCAGTAATGAAGTAGAAAGTAGTGTGCGTAGATATAGAGAGTCGATGTTGAAGATCTTGTTGGAGATCAGCAGTAGTCTGACAATTCTAAGAAAGTGATGGTTCTCGCAAAACTGAAATACTTGTCTGGAATAGGGTATGCTATTTGAAAGTGTCATTCACTCTAGCACATTAGAATATTCCAACTACATTTGCCCATGGCACATTTGCGTAAATTGGGGGATCAAAATGTTGTTCCAAGATTTGCGGAATTGTTATAAGAAGCAGGTGTTTAATAGTAGAGAAATGGGATTGGAAATGTAGTTGCAAATGCAAGGCTTAGATGGAACTAGAACTCAAGGTGTTTGTGAAAAATTATTGGAAGAATTCTATGGATAAGGAATAGAACGCATAGAAAGTGAATGAAGTTTGGAACTAGATATGATCCCAAAAATAAGAATATTTCATGTAATTTGTATCATACATACATACATACATACATACATACATACATACATACATACATACATACATACATACATACATACATACATACATACATACATACATACATACATATATATTTACAAATCCCATAATATATTTCTAAGTTAGTAAGTGAATTATTTTGGTGAGCTAATGGAAATCTAAATTGGCTAATAGACGTTTGAGTCGCCAATCTTGTTGATATAATTAAATATTTTTCGCTAGTGTATGTTTCTATTGGAATATAGAACAACAAATATGGGTCAATCTCAAAAGGACTCTTTTTGGAATTTTAATTAAATTTTAGGTTATTTTACTTAACCTAACAAAGTAAAGGAATTTAAAACAATGGAAAGAAAAGATTCATGTAGAGAAATTAAATAAGCAAATAAAATAAGTAAACTAATTAAGTAAAGAAAGTAAATAACCAATTAAAGAAATAAAAGGCAACTAATTTCATTACTTAAATGATTACATTGAGTTGATAAATAAATAAGAAAAGAATTACATAAGCAATTAAAGTAAAGGAAAGCAAGTAAGTGTTCTTCAACCTAGGTTTGAATTCCATTGCAGGGTTGTCTTATTGTGTCACTCAATAGGATCTTGTACACATCTCTTTAACCAATATTTCACTACTTTACCACTAAGCTTTTCTTATCCCCTTAACCCGGCATATCAAAATGCAAAAGTCAAATCCTTTTCCTAAGATCCTTAGGAATGAAGTGATAGGACAACCAAGAAAAGAGGTGCCTGACATCTTTCCTAAGAAATCACCACCCATAAAAGAAGAATAAAATAAGATGGAGAAAAAAAGATAAAATAAAATTTTACATCTACTTAGCTAGATATTCTTAGAAAAGAGGAGAGATGCAGAGAGGGGATTAGAAGTCATTCACCTTAAGGATGGGTAAGCAATAGAAGAGGCTTCCTACCTTAATAGTGAACTAGAATAAAAGAAAAATAAAGGGGAGACAGTAGTTCTTGGCTTAGGACTCACCAAATTCCAGCCCTAGGAGCACTACTCACAGGAGGCTTTTAAAGTCGATTAAAAATGCTAATAGAAGTCACTTAAAAAATGACTTCTATCTAGTCAACTTTGAAAGTCTATGCATTTTAAAGTTGTTGAGGTAAACAACTTTAAAAGTGCCAAACTTTTGAAATCGTTTACCACTAAATAACATCAAAACTTCCAAACATTTGACGTCGTATACCACTACTTTTGAAGTCATTTAGAACTAAGTGACTTCATAAGTTCCCATCTTTTGATGTTGTTTGGGGATAAATGACTTAAAAGTCATTTACTTTTAAAGTCACTTTGGTATAAACAACTTCAAAAGTTCCAACTTTTGAAGTTATGTATACCTAAGCGACTTTAAAATTTAGTCATTTTTTAAGTCATTTAGTCTAAACGACTTCAAAAGTTCCATTACTTTGGAAGTCGTTTAGGATAAATGACTTCAAAAGTGCCTATTATTTTTTCTTTTTTCACATTTCGATCACTACCTCATGTATAAATTCAATATCACTACTACCTGTTACATATAACACCTCTTGTATACATTCAATATCACCACCACTTATATACATATAACATCTCATGTATACATTCAATATCTCTACAACATGTATACATATAACACCTTCTATATCCATTCAATATTACTACCACTTGTTACATTTAACACCTCTTGTATACATTCAATATGACTGCCACCTATTACATATAACACCTCCTGTACACATTCAATATCACTACCACCTATTTCGTATAACAAATTTTTTATAATCTTTATATACACATGAAAAACAAACACACATTTCCTTCCACATTGACTACAAAACATTCAAATTCATCGTTATTCATCCACATCTATCTTAAAGTACTCCATAAAAGAAACCAATCACATGCATTCACTACAATATTCACATTCGTTGCACATCTGGGTACAAAACATCCAAATTCATCATTTTTCATCCATATCTATCTTGAAAATACTTCATAAAAGTAATCACGAAGCATGTAATCACTATAAGTTCCAATTTCACTTCATCCATACTCATTTACTCTCACACTCTCCACTCATTCATTTCTTAATATATATATATATGTATTCCAAAGAAAATAATGAAAAATAAAAAGAACACATACAAGTGAATGAAAAAACATTTGTTTATGTATTTTACACATGTATTTACTCCAAATGTTCTAATTAAAGCTCGACCCACTCTCTTCGTATTTCATTGAGGTTTACTTTAGCGTAACTCTTCTTAATTGCCCACTCAAAAAGCACAATAGCCTGTAATGTAATATTTTTAATTCAAGTCACAACTATTTAGCTAGATCTATAAAAAAAAAAAAAAAAAAAAACTGTGAAAAAATATGAGATTATGAAAAGTAAAAGTGTCTTACCTTTCTTAATTGGAAGACAACAATACTATCGAATATCAGGGTCCTCATGTATCTCAACACATAGTACCCGCTCGCCCAATTACACTATTGTCTGAGGCACTATGTAAGAAGGACAATAAAAAGAATCTATAAATATCATTTATAATATTGTAGGTTTAATTAGTGGTAATATAGAGTAATTAACTATTTTTTATACCTTGATATTCTTCCAAGTCAGTTTTGGTGGTTGTATAGTCTTGGTCATATTAGCCCGTTTGTACCATACTCTACAAATTGAAATTTTAATTTCATTATAGATGAATAACAAATTATTTATTTACACATTACACATAAAAAGAATAAAAGCTTACTTATTTATAATTTTTGTGAGGGGTAACAAATATACGATCCACAAGAATAAAAAAAGAAAGCCTGCCCATCGTGCACATTCAAAACGAGTAGCATCCAATGAGCCTTATATAGACAGTCATATGAATTGTAATTAAATCTAACAATCTCTAAGTATGGAATAAGTTGACAAGAAAATAAGAAAATTAAAAATTACCCCTATTGTAAGGACTCATTTAGCTTGGTCCCTTAGAGCAATGGAAGAAGCTTAGTAAAATATCATTAACATGCCTCTCTATTGGCCATTGCCGTGCCACTCCACAAATTATGCCAAAGTTGAGGAATTGGAAAAGTGTACCATCACCCTCAAAATGACTAGTTGCATCATTCAAGAAGTTGCATAAAAGAAATAATTATTACTTATACCATGAAAATATAACATGTCAAATATTTTATAAGAAAATATGTGCATATCCCCATGTAGGAGACAATGTGAGAGTGCTTGAGTTGATCCCATACAAAAGTTCCTAATAAGTCCTCTGCCATAAGTGACACTTCAACAATGTCCTCGGCAAGCAGTCCCTCCTTGATTTGGATGGGGTTAATTATCCTATCTTCCTTGATGAGATTGTAGATTAACCTTAGGGATCTAGGCATGTTTGTGGGACTTCCACACAAGTGTTAGATGATGGTTGTAAAAGATGTAAAAAAAATTAGCTAAATAATATCAATCAATGATGATAATAAAAAAAAAACATATATATAAGTACTTGTTCCATTGGTGCAACATTAGGTGATGTTGCAATGGCAGGCGACCTTGATGATGCATGTTGTTGCTGATTAACCTTATAAAGTTAATAAACAATTAAATAGAGGGCTCTAGCTAAAAATTATTGATGAGGAAGGTAGTATTATAAGATGCATATTGTGGATTCTATGAGAATGACTAATGTCTTTGGCCAAGCGACATGATATGTAACTGCCTACTTAAAGGTTATAATATTTTCCATTTTTAAAGAAAATGATAGGTTGGCATTAGCATCCAATGTCATGGTAATAGACACTTGCTTAGTATGTGGCAGCATACTAATTCCATGAAAAATGGTTGATTCATGCTCACAACATGAACCAACTACCACGATGTTTTGATGGGAATTCAGGGCCAATAGGCATTGACCCACTTGGCAATTAGATATAAAATAGAGAGGTTGAGATAGAGAATTATTATAAAAGAACAATGAAAATTTCCATTTTTTTATTATATAATATATATATATATATACCTCCGTGGTTGGAATTTCTATTGTGATGGTCATCGGTTGACCTTCTTGAACTTCTTCAATTGAAGAATTGCAGTTAGTATTTGATTGAGATACAAGGATGTTGTGAGAATTATATGCAAGGGATTGAGAAACTATCATTAAACCTCCTTCACGCAACTGTTTGAATATATTTGTTTTTATTTTCTCAACCAAATCATTGTAGGCCTCCTGATCTTCAGCTACAGGTATTTATTTACCAAAGAATTTAGAAGGAATAATACCACACCCCATTCCCCTAACTCAATTAGGGTGGTCCTTCTAATTGCCCATAGCCCTATATAGGATATCCTTGTTGGTAGCAGTGCTGCTTAGAGTTCCTATACTTATGCTTTCTTAGGTAAGAATTTCCTACAAAATATAATTAGAAAAAGGTGATCATATGATCTAATTAATTGTATAAATTTGTTAGATAGGTGGAAAAACTTACAATGTGAGAAGCAATTTGTGTAGTCATTTCATCTAAGAATGTTTGGCTAGTATGGCCCACCAAATGCACCAACTTCTAAAGAATGGAGCTATCAATGGTTTCCTTAGTCTCAACCTTCTTTTGCTATCAAGCAAGACACTATAGTTAGAGAACAACATGTATATATCTATAGTAGCATTCATTTGAAAGGGATAAATTATCATAGATGCTTACTTTGTGCTCTTCTAAACAAGCATAGCTTAACCTAGACACGCGGTGCTGCATATTAGTTTCATGCACCTTTTTTCCTCTTGCACTCTCTTCCTGTGTATTTGTATATACATAATCAAGCGCTATAATCAAATATTACATGCAATTAATTACATGAAACATCATTTTGCACATACCTCAAATTCAGCGGATGTATGGTTCCATACAAATGTATTCCACACATCCTAGTCAATGACAATGAAGTAAATGGTAGGCATTGTGTATTGCCTCGATGGATCATTAACATATGGAGCTATGTAATTGCAAACAAGATAGTTCTTCCATTTTCTCCATTGCTAACCAGCTCCTTGCAAAGCACATGTCTTCTTCTAATCAAAAGCATCAAAGGTAGTCTGCAAAGTACACAACAAATTACTATATTTGAAAATAAGGTATGTTATAAATGATATAATACATGTTAATGTTTACCTACCTTTTCCATTTCTCATATTGAGTATTTTTTAGAGGACAGCACAAGTCTCCATCCTCAAATGTGATAGTAACCATGCTTCTTACCGTGGAGTAGAGAAAACTGTTATAAGAGGCTATATTCCCACTTATGTCTTGCCCCTACTATTATATTGGACAGTTTCTTCAATTTCCTTTGACTTTCTCTTGATAACGTTTTTCATTGTTGATCACCCTTAGCCCTTTCTCTTTTGGGTAGTGCTAAAGTTGGCCTCTTGTTCGTGTTCTTCATTTTTCCCATATTCTTTATTTTGATATCATTCTCGTTACTACCCATAACAAGAATACAATGATATTAGAATAATAACACACACAAAAAAAAGGTTAGGTAATCCATGTAAAAAAAACAAACTAACATGACAAAGGTGGCAAACAAATTGAAAGCAAATTAGATTAGGCATGCATGAAAATAGAAACTTTCTAAGTGTACATATTTCTAAAATTATAATTGCCTAAATCTAAACCTAGAAACTAATTACAGTACTATTTTGAAGATGCAACAACTTAAGCAATGAAACCTAAACCTAACATAGCATGCAATTAAACTTATCAATGAAGGACAACCCTTAAATATTGACTAATAATGCAAATAAAATATTCCATTAAAACATAAGAGGAGTTCACATGATGCATGTATCACAGAAAATGATAAATTTTAAGTAATTCTGAAGTTCAAAGTATAATGTAAAAGAGTCATCATTTATTTACCATTCAAACAAGCATCATACACACACCCATTAGATCCAACATTAAGTTAGTCTTGGGTCTGTAACCCAACCTTAATAGATCTTTGGGCAAGAGCTGGTCGGTCATCTATATTCATAGGGAGAAGGAGAAAAGGCACTAGCAATCATGTTTCTTAATGTTCTCTAACAGTACTATAAACAACATGCAGGTGGAACGTTCCTTTCCCTTCCATGATCAAGATTTTATATACATCTTTTCCATGATCAAGTTTTCTTGTCGTTGTTGGAATTAAGTGTAGAAACTTATTTCAAATACAAGGATGATCGAATGAATAGTACAATTTGTTAAGCCAGATTGAAGAAACATGAATAAGCCTGTAAACATTTGTGGAAGACAAATTTTCATCAGGAAGATTGTGATGAGACACGAAAATAGAAACAATAAAAAGGATAAGTTCATAAATATGGACACATTACTTACTAATAATCATTGCCTTTGTGGTTGACTATAGTAGATGTATATGATATTTATGTTTAAGTGCCTAAATATGCAGAACTCTTTATGAAATGACAAAACAAGTGAAAAGTAAGGTCCATGGTATTTGTGTAGGAATGACAAACTACATTATGTTTCAATCCTGTATTGGTGGTTTTGATCCATATCATCTTATACACATAGTGGATGGATTGTTAGGCTAGTGGATCAACATTTTGGCCGATACAGATGGATGCGCTTCGTTATTTTGGGTATCTTGTATTATACTGTAAAATTGGTATGTGATACATGCTACACAGTTTGGTCTTTCTTCAAAACTTTGGATTTTGCTAATTGCTATGATATGTCCATTTTTGCAGTAAACAAATGTAGGAGTTCCATCACCCTTCATACTAAGGTGGAAAGGAAAAGGGTAGGGCAGCCGTTGGTGCACGAAGCTCGCACTTATACAAGGTCTAGGAAGAGGAGGACCACAAGGGTCTATAGTACAATGCCTTATCTTGGATTTTTGTAAGAGGCTGCTTCCATGCCTTGAACCTGTGACCTTGAGGTCACATGACAACAAGTTTACCATTGTGCCAAGGCTCCCCTTCAAAATTTCTCAATTACTTAGTGTCACTAAAAGTTACCACATATTTCCCCCAAAGTTCTACATACACACACAATAGAGTTACAAGTGGAAAAGGAAATACCTAAAAATCCATTTGAGATGACTAAGCATAAGAAAATGAAAAAGTAACAATTATTGGCATAAATAAATAAATCTTTGTACCTGCTTGATCCAAATCCCTATTCAACTTTTATTGATAGTCCTGCCCCTAGATGCTAGAACAGTTAAAAATATAGTCCCATTAATTGTATTCTTGAGCGAGAATAAAAACTCTACAACCAACCAAGCACTGTGTTTAGAATAACAAACTAACAATGTGCGATTAACTCTATTGAGATACAAGTTTCGTAAAACAAATAAGGCTCATGACCAATAGATACATTATAGAAACTAGTTAGTTAGAAACACCAATAATAAAGACAATTGAAATACTTGGTTTGTAGGTATTGAGCTTATGTAATACTCCTCATCCTTGAAGCCTTGTGTCTTCCTTTTAGAACCAAGAACTTCTAGAATTGATAAAGAAGCATCAATGTGATTGAATAGGACTAAAGTCCAGACATTTTCTCTTTATTCTTTTCGTAGGTGGGGGTTGCACAAGGAAAGTTTAGCTCACTTAAACTTGTTAGAGATGGCTCTATTAATACCATAGATCATGAGACCAAGGATGAAAAAAGAATGAATAGAAGCTTACAAGAATAAGCAAGACGTTTCAGTTCCCTCAAAAATCAAATTTCCACAAAATATTCAACAAAAGCAATGTGCACTATAAGTTGCCACTTATCAATAATTGCCTAATTTGGGGAAAAAGCAATTTAAAACTAGAAACATTTAGAATTTAGACAAACTTGGGACATCTACTGGCCTTCCTAGATAATAGCAAGATAAAGTGATAGGGAAAAGGTGTAGAAGACTTCAAATATCTGAGACAGTTACAAGTGAAATTCATTTAGTAAGTTTAAAATAGGATCATTAAATCACAGAACAGATCCAGAGAAAAACTAATGAAGTTTAGGTCAAGAGTCCATATCCAGCCAACTTATTGTTAAAGGCATTTCTAGAAGAAATAAAGCGTGCTTTAGAACTTTAAGAGATTGATGATCCTCAACCTATTGTCTCCTCATGATGATTTACAGTAATACTATTGTCAGTCTAAGGAAAATAACTTGAAGTACATCTAAGTAAATAATTTATACAAAAGACTTGTTCACATACACACACAACAGAGTAACAAGTGGAAAAGGAAATATCTAAAAATCCATTTGAGATGACTAAGCATAAGAAAATGAAAAAGTAACAATTATCTGCATAAATAAATAAATCTTTGTACCTACTTGATCCAATTCCCTATTAAGCTTTTACTAATAGTCCTGCCCCTAGATGCTAGAACAGTTAAAAATACAATCCCATTAATTGTATTCTTGAGCGAGAATAAAAACTCTACAACCAACCAAGCACTTTATTTAGAATAACAAACTAACAATGTATGATTAACTCTAGTGACATACAAGTTTCGTAAAACAAATAAGGCTCATGACCAGTAGATACATTATAGAAACTAGTTAGTTAGAAACACCAATAATAAAGACAATTGAAATACTTGGTTTGTAGGTATTGAGCTTATGTAATACTCCTCATCCTTGAAGCCTTGTGTCTTCCTTTCAGAACCAAGAACTTCTAGAATTGATAAAGAAGCATCAATGTGATTGAATAGGACTAAAGTCCAAACATTTTCTCTTTATTCTTTTCATAGGTAGCTCACTTAAACTTGTTAGAGATGGCTCTGTTAATACCATAGATCCTGAGACCAAGGATGAAAAAAGAATGAATAGAAGCTTACAAGAATAAGCAAGACGTTTCAGTTTCCTCAAAATTCAAATTTCCACAAAATATTCAACGAAAGCAATGTACACTATAAGTTGCCACTTATCAATAATTGCCTAATTTGGGGAAAAAGCAATGTAAAACTAGAAACATTTAGAATTTAGACAAACTTGGGACATCTACTGGCCTTCCTAGATAATAGCAAGATAAAGTGATGGGGAAAAGGTGTAGAAGACCTCAAATATCTGAGACAGTTACAAATGAAATTCATTTAGTAAGTTTAAAATAGGATCATTAAATCAAAGAATAGATCCAAAGAAAAACTAATGAGGTTTAGGTCAAGAGTCCATATCCAACCAACTTATTGTTAAAGGCATTTCTAGAAGAAATAAAGCATGCTTCAGAGCTTTAAGAGATTGATGATCCTCAACCTATTGTCTCCTCATGATGATTTATAGTAATATTGCTACCAGTCTAAGGAAAATAACTTGAAGTGCATCTAAGTAAATAATTTATACAAAAGACTTGTTCACAAGGAACTTTATTTGTTAAAAACTGTAGAAGAGCAACACCCTAAGCTAGCAAGTGGACTATGTCAAGTAATGCCCATTTAGTGTTCTAGAACTCATGTGTGATGTCTGATCATTGATTAGAAGTCAATAAATATTGTTTCCATAGTAATCGACCAAACAACTAATATTGTATGATCAATTTCTTAGCCTAGATCAACAATCTAAACTAGATTTGAGCCATATTAGGTATGTATTTACAGATTGTACCTGATTTGTAGTTTTTCGGCCACTAACATTGCCAGAAGAGGTGATTTTCAATGTCAAATGGTCCATCGTCATTGGGCATTGTAAATCTCCCCAAAACACCAGAGAGGATGCCCCTAGTGTGAAATTTCTAGGGGCTCTTGAGCTTATGGACGTGCCGTTGAAGATGATTGAATTGAATCAATGATCTAAGTCATTGTCATTTCCAGTGAGCTCCAACTCTGGAAAACACGTACCCTAATTTCTCATGTGTACCTAGCCAATAGGCTTTTGATCCGGCACCAAATTTCTCTCTCTCTCTCTCTCTCTCTCTCTCTCTCTCTCTCTCTCTCTCTCTCTCTCTCTCTCTCTCTCTCTCTCTCTCTCTCGGGTTGAGAACAAATAGTTTGATCTGTTCATAAATCTCTTTTAAGGGGAGGGGTTCCGATATCAAATCAGTCCCTTTAAGTAAAAGTCCTTTTGTTAATCTATTTATTTTCTTATTTAGTTTTGTAATAATTTCTTTTATGAAAATATTAAAATAAAATTGATAATATTTTTTTTATAATTTTGTACATTACATATTATTAATTATAAAGAAAAAAAAGAGATGAATGCTACTCAAATGTCAAATATATGCAAGTGGGGCCACTAAGTGAAATTACCAAATTGCCCTTTTTAAGAAAAATCAAAACTTACTCGTCACAATTCTAATTTCAACAAACTTAGTGCATTTAGAATTTATTTGTTTTTAGTATAATGCTAATAGTGAGGTTTTAACACTTGATTTGATGTCTATACAATTTTTACTTTTTAGAACTCCAAAAATTGAAAGTTTCAATATTATTCTCTTTTCAATCTATTTTTTCATAATTCAAAATTTTAAAAATCAAAGACATTACATTATCATTAGTGTAACGTTAGTTAATCGTTCTTGGTGGTCAAATCCATACTTTTCTTTTCATCCAAAGTTTTTGTTTTAATTATGACAATGGGGAACATGAAGATAGTATGATCTATTTCATTACTGGACTAGAAATTTTTTATCCATTGTATATCAATTTTGGGTCTATGAATTTACTGGTAGCATTTGATCATTGATCAGGCATCACCAGTACTATTTTCACAAATTTTACATCATCGTAGTCATGCATAAATTTTTACAATATGCATATATAATAATTACCAACACTCAAGAATCAATATCAACTGCGAAACTATGAATGTACTTCCAATTCAAAGTGGGATTTCATTGAGCACAGCTACAACTTAGAGTAGAAGTTTTAAAGTAGTTTCGTGTAAACAACTTAATGTCACATACTTTTAAAGTTGTTTACTTAACAACCTTAAAAGTCCATACTTTTAAAGTCGTTTAGTTCAAACGACTTAAAAAGTACATGATATTTAAAGTCATCTGGTGCAAATGATTTCAAAAGTCTATACTTTTAAAGTCATTTAAACTAAATGACTTTAAAAATCATAGTTTTTAAAGTCTTTTACACTAAACGACTTTATAAACTAATATATTTTTCACTTCAAATATATATATATATATATATTTTATATTAACTCTTTACAATATCTTAAACAAATACACAATGAACATGGGAACAACTTTGATTCATGTATTCTTTGCACACACACACACACACATGAACAAGAATATTCAAAAGAATTTACTTTCCAAATAAGTCATCAATTTCATATATACCTATATATATAGTCACATATATAGTATTCATCTCACATCAATCCATATAGCTAATGATAGAAGAACTAGTTATAAATATGGAATTATATTGCAACTCACTAATACAATCCATATACCCCCATATATTAATTTTTTTCAACCCAAGCACCCTCATCATCATTATCACACACATAATCATCATTCTCACCAAGTATTACTTCAATTGATGGGATTGTTTTGGTATTACATGGGTAATCTATTTCACTATCTCCTAGGTCACCTTCATCATAAAAATCTCTCAGAATGAATGATAAAATTGTGACACCCCAGGTTTTTCATGAAAATTTTTTGCAGTTATTTCAAAAGATGGCGCGCCTCTAAATTTTAAAATACAAAAATAGCAGAAGGTTTTTCTTTGAAATTCATTTTTCCAAATACCGGAATGTCACCTTCATGCTCACACTATACATATATATATATATATAGTTTTCTAGAAGATAGAAATTTATTTCTAAACACAGGACCCATTCAATGGTTCACTTGTATAACCCCTATAACATTATATTAAATGTCTAATATCACAATTCAAATGACTAACTATACAATACAAAAGCTTTAAATAAAATGTATACCTGTGCGTAGAAGTATGGTTGCTGGATTCCTTTTGTTGTGTACATCTTCTCCTATCTTTCTGTATCTGAGATATTATAAACATAAAACATTTACAATTTCTCAGTAAGCTATGCTTGGTAGGGGAGTTTAAGAAGCATGCTAAATCTTAAGATACATTACTTATTCAATAGTAATTAGAATATTCATTTCCATAGCAATTAGGTTAAATTGAATTTACAATATGTTTCATATCTCAATAACCCATTTGTAAGCCAAATATTTACAATACTTCAATTCCATGAACCATACTCTGCACACAATTCTACCCATTCACTAACCCATATGAAAACATATATGAAACTACTCCCTCAATCCTATTAATATAACAATAATACACATATATGAAAATTGTTAAAGGACATACAAAATTATAAATATAATCAACGTCACCTAATTTGCATTCCCAGACTACATCGGGTTTCAGAATCATACTCCTCATCATGTGGGGTTCATAATTATCCAGCCTCTACTGGTATATCAACATAATCCTCATGCCCCTCACCATACAGGGTCCACAATCCTCCAACCATTGCTGGGAAAATGATGCAAGGCATATCATCATGTCGTATCATATAATGCATCTCATAATGACATCATATATGCATGTCCCGTGGGCAGAATGCACAACGAATACAATATTTTCCTCTTAGGGTCCCTCACAACTGCCTAACCAGCGTCTCTTGGTAACCCTCAAGGATATGCACCATAGTGCACCAAATATAAGGACTACTATGCATGCAGTCAGAATCTGTACAGTGCGCCCGGATAACTGCTCAATAATCCACCTATACCATCCTCGGTGGAAATCACAATATCCATGTCCGCATGGGGAGGACCACAGATGTCACAATGGTGGCCTTCCCATGATTGCCCCACCCGACTTTTTGCAACACATAGTGCATGGTATCCATAACATAATAAATTTCAGAGAGCGGGTGGCCAAACCCTCATAACTCTCCTAGCATAGCGTCCCCAGGCTTATGCATGTCTAAAACAAAACTCTCAGGCCTCCATGCCCGAATGTAAAATAATCATAATAACAGGCAATTCGCCTGTTCATATATTTCATAACAAGAATAACATCCTTACTTATTTGGTGATAAGCCACCAAGGATGTATCTTATAACCTAGACTCATACATCATCAATACTGACATGGTACCCATGTACCATAAACATCATTTCACAATTCACTTACATGATGTACAAGGCATAAGCATCAATTATAACATGCAATTCTTTTAATTAACATTATTTCATTATTTCAATTTAAAGCATATCGAATATCAATCATATAATAAAAAATAAGACCATATTAAAACATGCATCTTATTATTTAGACATGCTGTCTTAAATTTCCACCTACCTCGTGTGACACATTCATCGGATTCCACTAGCTTTAATTGCACTCTTCTTCACAATCGACCCCTTACACTTCAACTCAATGTATGCCTTTCATTGATGTGAGGACCTCATTTAGGTAAGATGAAAGCCTAGCAACACTAACATGTGACCTACTAGATATCAATCAAAGTTTTTCACCTAGATACACAATGACAATAGACATGCACAAAATGACCAAGGCTGAAATAAGTAAAAGAACAGGATTGATCATCCACACTTGAATTGCCATTTCAGCTAACTGGAGGGTATTTGGAATAATACTATTCAAAAGAGCCCACAGAGTATCCATAATGTCAAAAGCCTTCGCGATAATTCTATGCGCAATGTGTCCAGCCAAAACCCCTCCACTCCCTTCAAAGAAGCCTAACTCTCTCTGCAACACTCTTCCACCATACCCTTCTTCATACTGTTCACAGATCCATCAACTCCCAGTCGTTTCTTTGCAACAATCCAGCGGCCACAACAAGGCTGAGTACTATCCGTAATCCACCTCTAATCCATCTAAAAAAAAAACCTAGAGATCCAACTGTAAAAATAGGGTATTACATCTTCGAAAGAGGAAGATTCGACAGAAACGATTGATCCCTTACTTATGTGTAAGAGACAAAGAGTGAAAAGAATTAAGTATAAACATTGCAGAGAACCTACCTGCAAAATGATCAGCATCCTCCATCGCCACCTAAGAAGACATTTTTTCATCAAAATTTTCAGGCAATTATTCATGCGTGCATTGTTTCCCTTTTAATCCAGCATCATTCTTCATCCGATCACAAAGGAAACAAAGGGCTTTTGATTGTGCCCTTCTATAGGTCTAGTCCACTGGTCGGATTGGAGATCAGAGTCGCCACCGTCTCCAACAAGCTCTGTTTCTTCGGTGACCTAAAAACCCAAAATCCCCTTCTTCTTCTTCTTCTTTTCAGGTGATAACGCCATTTTTCTGGCGTGTTTGGCATCCACTCCTACTCCCTCTTTCTTCTCTATCATTTCTCATTGTCATCAGGTTTTGGGAGCAGACCTAAGTCTATTCCACATTTTCACTCAAGCAGGGTGCTAATAGGTATCCTAAAAGAGGGAAATGGAGGAGTAGGGAGAGGATTTACTCAGCAAGAGAGGGGATGAACAGAGGTGGAAGGGTAATCCGATCGAAGGGGTTTTGGCATCTTGTTTGGGGTTACTGGGTAGGGTTTTCAAGGCTGGAAGAACAGATTGTGAGATCTGTTCTTTCTCTCGCTGGTGGGAGATCCGAGCAAGGGGAAACTTGTTATGCCAATGGAAAATCGAAGCAGGGCAAAAGCCCTAGGTTTTGCACTGGTAGGGAGAGAGAGAGAGAGAGCACAGACCCAACATTTCGTCGGGTTTGCAACGTGAGGGGGGGTGCCAATATCAATTTGGCCCCCTCCCGTTAAGTTGTGTGCTTTGGTTTTTTTTTTCCTTTCTTTTAATTACCATATTGCCCTTGATTTCAAAGGCCCATAACTTCTTCATACGGGCTCTGTTTTGAGTGTTCTTTGGCTTGTTGGATTCTGTTTTTTGAGCACTGTCTAATGGTTTTATTAGTTCCAAATTATACTTCTATAAAAGGATATAAAATTTTGGGGTTCTTACAAAAATAGTTGATCATCTCTTATCACGTCCGTCTTACACAAAATACTTGTTTTCCTTGCGATGCTAAATTAAATTGATCATTTTTATTGTTAGTCTTATTAAGGTCAACCAACGTCAATCCAAGGGCATCAGTTTTGATGTTGTCTTTGTTGTGTTCCATCCAATTGCACTCAAACACAAACATAGTTCAACACGTATAATCCAAGGCCCACATTTCTCTTATAACCCCGTAATAAATATCATCCCCCAGTATTGGCCTATTATCTTTTGAACTGAAAATGAATGTATCATTAACAACTAAGCTAACCCCAGTATTCTATTCCATTCTAGAGTTTTCATGGTCTTTCATGTAAAATCAATAACCATTGATGGCATATCTAGCATATTTTATTACTTCTAGTTGCGGTCTCATTGCCATCTAGCCCAAGGATTAGTATATACCATTGCCTGCCACTTCTCACTAATCTTGAATCTATGTATACACATATATTAATTAAGTAGGGTATATGATTATTGTAAGTAAGATTATTATATATATAATGTAATTTATTAATTAAGATTATTATATAATTTATTAATTAAATGTGAATTCTTTTATTTTACCTTTTAACCGAGCCAAGTATTCAAAGTGCGACAATGCTCAAATTGTAGCCACTTTTGTTTCTTTGTGTAACATGTATTCTTTGCCTTGAGGACATCCATGTGCTCACTACACACACACACACACACACAAACTAATGGATTGATAAAATAAAATTTAATGATTAATAATTTCTTTTTACCTAAGTGCGTGATCAACTTACTCAATGAACAGTTGGAGTTCATCAACGTTTCACAACACATAAAGATGTGATTGGTCCTATTCTTTATAGTAAATGCTAAATACATGACCACTCGATAGAGGTTGACCAACCTTTGGATCATGAAATGCACCTGATTGTTTCTTTCTTGGGATTCCAATCGCATCCACTCCTAATAAGTACTTTATGCAAAACTCCAGTGCTTCCTTTGCAATATAACATTTGGCTACACACCCTCTAGCTAGTTATGATTTCTTACATACCATTTTAAAATTTGCATGTATGTCTCAAAAGGACACATTCAATCCAAGTAAACTAGCCATGGCGTTTGGCCTCATCAATGACGTGAACTGTTAAGTGTACCATGATGTCAAAGAAGATTCTAGGAAGATTGTCTAAGGCTCACATAATGTTATCATTAGATGTCCTTGAATTTCTTATAATTTTGAAACATCCACCACCTTCCTACACAAAGTATTAAAGAAGTAGTAGAATTTTGTAATAGTTCGTCCAACATTGTCTGGTAACATTGAACATATTGCTATAGGCAGGAGTTGTTGCATCAATGCATGACAATTATGGAACTTCATTCTCAACAATTTTAGCTCTTCCATGGACTTGATGGTTTTAAAGTTTGAAGCGTAGTTGTTCAGGACTTTGAGCTAGGACAAGGTTTTACACACTATTCTCCCCTCCTCACTATTGAGTTTATAATTTGCCTTAGGCAAGTATGTTCCTTGATTGCCCTTATCTTGTGGATGCAACCTCTTCTTCAAACCCATCTTCACAAGATCCATTCGAGCTATAAATCCATCATTTATATTTCCTAGGATATCAAGCATGGTACTAGTCAAGATTTTACACACATTCTTCTCAATGTGCATGACATCAAGCACATGGCGTAGATGCAATGATTTTTAGTATTTAATTTGAAAGAATATTGGTTTCTTCTTCTAACAACTTCTACAATTGCTCTCACCTACACGTTTACTTGATTTCTTCTTTCCCCACAAGACATTAGTGTTATCAACCTACTCCAATACTTATCATCCTGTTAACATCTTTGGAGGTGTCCTTGTCTCCATGCTATCATTAAATTCTACCTTCTTAAAATAGTATGAATGATCTCAGTGAAACCATCTTTTGTGTCCAGGGAATGCCATTTTCCTACCTTGTTTATGTCTTATAACATATGTTTGATCACTACAGATAGGACAAGCATTGTATCCCTTCATGATGCATCCATACATATTACTGTACGTAGGGAAGTCACATATTATCCACAATAGTATAGCCTTTATGGTGAATCATTCTTTCCTGTATGCATCATATACTTAAATGCCTATGTCCCATAATGTCTCAAGATCATCGATTAAGGGAGCCAAGTAAATGTCAATGTCATTCCTTAGTTGCTTTGGACATGATATCAACATAGTTCACATTATGAACTTTCTCTTCATGTATAGAAAGGGTGGGAAGTTGTAATAAACTAATATAATGGGCCAACAACTCTACTTACTGCTCCTAGAGCCATGAGGATTAATCCCATCTATAGAAAATGCAAATCGTAGGTTTTTATGTTCTTTACCAAAATTATGCCACATGAAGTCTACGAGCTTCCATGTTGGGCTATCTACTGGATAGCATGAAAAGCTGTCAACTACTCTGTCCTTGGCATTCTATACTAATTTTTTTACTATTTTTGTTGCACAGAACATTCTTTTGAAACTTGGAATAGAGCGGAAGTACCATAAAACCTTTGCAGAAATGTCTGTAACTATCTAAGTTGAATTCTTCTTTAACTTTCATCTTCACTACCCATAAGTTGGGCATGTAGTTTTATCATTATGCTCCTTCCTATACAAAATGCAATCATTGGGACACACATGTATCTTCTCAAACTTCAACCCTAGTACAGCCAGGGTTTACTTTGCATCCCATGTGGACCTCACCAATTTATTATCCTTCTTTAGCATCTTACCCACTACTTTCAAGACTTCTATAAAACCTTGATATGAAAAACCAAATCTTGATTTCACATTGTAAAGTTCCACCATCATAGACAACTTGGTATAATCTTTACACTCAAGACACAACATCCCATCAGTTTCCTCTAATATTATAGTATGAAATTGTTCAAGGTCATCCTTGACGTCACCATATGCATCTCAAAACACCGATACAACTATACTGTCTCTAACACTTCCTACATTGTCTTGATCATATGTTTCAGGCCTTGTCAAGGGCCTATTTGAAATTTCTTCTCCATTCCAAATCCAAGGGTGAAAGCTTTTATCAATTTCATTGAAGCACAAGTGTTCTCTCAATACCCCTATAGTTACTTTTTTCAAGTTTTCAAATTTTAAGCATGGACAATGCATGTGATTATGATCAGCACCTGCCCTAAGTGCGAACTCTATGCAATTTTCTATTCCCACCTCATATTCTTTTGATGTTCTTATCGCAGTAATCCAAGCATATTTGTCCATTATAGCAACAAATTGAAGTAAATATATGTGTGGAGTCTTGTTAGACACAAAAAATTAGGTTAAATATTTTATCAAATACTAGGTATACCAAAATTATAAGTATTTAAAATAAAAAAAATTACAAGAATGCAAAAATGTGGAAATTTTTAATTAATAATGAAAAGAGAAGCAAAATATGATAGATACATTCAAAAAGAAATTTTACTTTTAAAAAGGCAAGTTTCTAACTATAACCATGTAAAAATTCTTCAAATATGCATATGCATATATATGAGACAAACAAAGAGATACTAACCAACACTTTAAAATCATGAATAAGTGAATGTAGTTCCAATTTACAATTGGGATTTGGTTGAGAATAGCCACACCGATCAAAATCCAGCTTATATTTTGTGTATAGATGAAGACAGTAAAAAAAAAAGTAAATCGAAAAGATGATGAAATAACTCTTTAAATAGAGTAGTAAATTTAAAGTCAGTTGTTGTAAACAACTTTTAAAGTCATTTTTTGTAAAAGACTTTAAAAATTAATATATTTTCACTAAATATATATATATATATAATTTGATTTCAGTACTCTACAATATCTTGCATAAATACACAATGAAACCAATTTCTTATGCATGATACTCAATGTTGATTCATGCATTCTTTACACAAACACAAACACACACAACATATATATATATATATATATAATGTGATAAGGAAATCAAAGTATTTTTTGTAATGACCCCTCATTTATCATCCTCTTATTACACATATCAAATGTTACATATTATTAGATATTAATACAATATCACAATCAAATAGCTCATCTCAAATGATTCCATCAAATTCTGGCCTTCTAGTATTTAGGTGACACCTTAAAGTTGCATGCAACTTTGTCGGCCAACTTGATGGTACCATTTCTCTTCATCAAACCCTAATTTTGAATGAGAACCACAAATCATAATGTTCACCCTTTCTCCAATAGTAAGGGTTAGAGAGAGAAGTTGCTGTTGTTGTTATTGGAAATGAAACCATACTATTTTGGTGGAATCACATTGTAGTAACACACTTCTAAACCCCATCATCTATAGTGAAAAAACCCACTTGATCTGCAAAATGCAAATAGAAATAGTTGGTAATAGGAAAGAAATGCGTGATAAAAAAAAGTATATGGTTTACTTACTATGTTTATCATGCCAAAAAAAATAAAAATATGCAAAATGAAAAGAAAGAAGGGGAAAAGAACAAGACAGAGGAGGAGGCCGTCATGCCAGGAAGAGAGGTTACAGTAAAAAACGAGGTGGCTTCGGCATTTTATAGTAAAAAAGTACTTTTGAAGTTGTTTACTACTAAACAACTTTAAAAGTGATACACTTCTAAAGTCATTTGAGATAAACAACTTTAAAAGTATAAACTTTAGTGGCATGAAGAGGGGATATTATGCAGGAATGGACTTTTGAAGTTGTTCCTAAACAACTTCAACAATCATTGACTATTAATGTCGTTTAGGAGCAAACAACTTCAAAAGTCCATTCCCACATAAAATCCCCTCTTCACACCAACTAAAGTGTACACTTTTAAAGTCATTTGTCTCAAATGACTGCAGAAGTGTATGATTTTAAAAGTTGTTTATTTGTAAATACTTCAAAATGTAAATACTTCAAATGTATACACTTTTGAAGTCATTTAGTCATAAACAACTTTAAAAGTCCTTTCTCGTGAAGCCTTTAGCTAAAAACTTAGATGGTTTTATGGTAGGATTTGGTTTCCTCTCAACCATTAATTTAGGATTAGAAAGACTCCTCACTACCATAGCGGCTTCTTTTGCTCTCCTTTTGTCCCCAAATCCCATAAAAAAAAACAAAAGAGAAGAATATGTGGAATGCAAAGGATGATTAGAGGGATGCATGTGATAGAAAAAAGGAAAGAAAGTGGCACGCGAGCGAGAGGGTAGAAGTAAGTGGGTGGGTGGGTGTGGCAAGGGGGGTTTAATGGAGAGAAGATGGGGCACATAGTATGTGGAAGGAAGGAGGCATGGAGTTGAGAAGGGGGATAAGATGAGCTTGCAATGATGTAAGGATGGGGGGTGCATGTTAAGTTAGAATGAATGCATGCTATGGAAGTGAAAGGTGCATGGGATTTAAGGTGGTGAAGTATGAAAGGATGATACATGCAATTACCTGTGTGATCTTTATGTAATGGTGCAAGTTATGCTATGGTGCATATATTCGTTTGATGAAAGTGAGATGTATGCTAAAAGCTAATGTAAGGTAAGGATCAGATGTGTTACTACAAATGATACGTCCTACATGGGGAGTGTAATCAAGGAAGACAAGTGCTTGCAACCTTAAGAGGATGCTAGCAAATATAGGAAGTGCATACGAAATAAGTGATTATGCATGTAATCTAAGGAGCAATAATGCATGGAAGTGTAAAACATGCAAGGGAAGAAACCGTGCATGGGACGTATGCTTGTAACTACTAAGATGGATCCTAGGATAATGTGATGCTTAATCCATGTAAAAAACAAAAGCAATAAAATAGGAATAAAAGACAAATAGATGCAACCTAAAGTGATGTGTGGAATTGCGTGAAAGAAAGAATAATCTAATGTGTGCAGACCTCGGGCATGCAAGGGAAAACTATGTGTTAAGTGTTCAATTTTGGCCAAAATATTCTTAATCTAGCATCAAATTAGATCATCTCATTGATTAATTTTGAAATTTTAGATTTTAACTCCAATTGACCATCCAACCGTTGATTTGCAAAATTTAAAGGTCGGATGATCATGGGAGTTGATCAAACGATTCTAGTTAATTATTTTTGTGTTGCAGATCAATCAAAAGAGAATTGAATGACTTAGACCAAATTTATGAGACCAAATAATGCAAAATGCAATCCAAGAAGAGACTAATTAGAAACAAAAGATTAGAAGACAATTAGGAAAGAAATTACTAAATTTGGATAAGGGAGAGGAAGTTGAATTGGAATAAAAAGCAAACTCCAATGAAAATTTATATAAAGGCAAGAGGTAACACAGTTGAAAGAAGAAGAAAAAGAAGTGGGTGGATCTCTCTATCATTCCTTCTCTCTCTCTTGTGGTAGTTATTTCTATCTAGCATCGCCCCTTACTTTTCTCTCTTTACCTCTATCAGTCTCAAGTTACCTTCTCAATATAAGAACCGAAACCCATCTATCTCTACCAACTTTCTTATTTTTTTCCCTCACTCCCACTCTTTCTCATCTCGCAGTTAGCCTTTTCTCACTTGCATACTCTCTCTCTCTCTCTCTCTCTCTCTCTCTCTCTCTCTCTCTCTCTCTCTCTCTCTCTCTCTCTCTCTCTCTCTACTCATGTTCAGCCTTCTCTCCCTTTTGTTTCATCCATTGGTTTTCATCTCATTTTCTATCATCAAGTTCCCCTTGTTTCTTTCATTTTTCATCTCTCTACTTTTGTTGTTTTTCACCTTGTTTTAGTAATCATCTTACCTCTATTATCAATCATGTTTTCCCTATTATTAACAATCAATTTTCACTGTTAAATTCCTTGATTCACAGTCTTGTTTTAGTCCTAATTATTTTCCAGTCCTCTTTTAGTCATGCTTTTCCATTGCTGTTACCATTGTTTTTCTCTATGTTTTCTCAGTCTGCCAATTTCTTCACTAATTGGAAGAACACCATCAGCTTCCACTACTTCCACCACATTTGAATCACACCTATTCTTTGTCATGTTTTTCCTTTCTCTCAACCATTTTATCCCTTGCATTATTCATTGTTTTCATCACATCTATTTCAGCTTGTTTTGCACCCCCATTTCTTATTGGTTTTATTTTCCTTCGTTTTCCACCAACTTTCCTATAAATTCTTTCCTTTCTGCAGTTAATTGAGTTTTAGGAAAAAAACCCAACTAGGGATTTTGTTTAGATTCTGCAAACTCCCCATTCATTCCAAGTTTCAAACAACAAATAGTTGCTTGTGTTTCTCCACATTTTCTAGGGTACAAGAAGAAGAGGTAGAAGGAATTTTCATAGAAAATTCCATTTCTACCCTATGAGCTATAATTTAAATCCATTTTCATCCCAGTTTTGTCTTTTCTTTATTCTGTCTTATTCTTTTCCATGGTTTGCCTTATTAAAGTCAATGTTATTCCCAGTCAAAAACCAGCCTATATATATATATATATATATATCAGTATATAGAATGGTTTTTTACAAAACCATCTTATATTTATTAGTATATAGGATGGTTTTTACAAAACGATCCTATATTTTCTAAGAATTATAGGACGGTTTTTTAGCAACAGTCCTATATTTTTTGAGAAATATAGGATGGTTTTTGAAAAACCATCCTATATTGCTTATACTTTCTTCACGAATTTTGTGCTCAGTAGTTGGTTTGTGTTCATGCATTGCTCCTGCGATTTCTGAAGTTCAACACTTTATTTGTGGAGACTACAAATCATTTTATAGAATCTATTCATGCACATTCAACATTTCGGACATTCCACATCAAACTTCTTCATACTTTATAGTGAAATAAAGAAAACATGCACAGAATTAAATTAAAAAAAAGGAACACATGCATCCAATCAGTGCAATTGTAAATTATATTTTTGTGGTAAAATTAATACATGTTCAATAACATCATATATCTACAAATTAAAATTCAAAAGATATTCAGTCCATTCCATTCTGATGTCATCTATGTCTCATTGGGATTAACTTTTGCTCTCTAAATCAACCTGCAAGACAATAAATATTACATCAATTGAGACATTATTGGCAGAGTCATTTAAGAGATGTAGAAAACTATAAGAATGATGGTCAATCAATTATCTGAACCTTTCTCAATTAGGAGACTGTAAATCCTTCACCAATGAGAGTTCTTATATATCTAAAATTTAATACCCACACTCTCAACCAGATTGTTGTCAAAGGCACTACACAATAAAGTCAACAGACCATAAGGTTCAAATATCATGTGTAATTATAAGTCTATAGGTTATAGAGCTATACTAAAGAAGTAGTAAACCATACCTTGACCAAGTCAGTTTTTCTGGATGGCTAATATTTTCCATCTCAGCCCATTTATACCATGAAATGCACATATATAAGTAAAAGTATTATATATGATTAAAGTGGATATTTATTAGTTATCCAACTATTATAATGAATAAAATAAAAGTCAAATTGACTTATTGATCAATTCCATTAATGAGCCTCGAATGTGCACTCCACAAGAATAAAAAAACATTACAGTTTCTCTATGCACATCCAAAGCTAGCAACATATAATGGGACCTATATACATAATCAATCGATTGAAACTTAACAAACTTAACTTATATACATATCAAGTTTTATGTGGAATGGTAGCAAGACATGTAATAACTTACCCACTATTGTATAGAATTAGTAAGGCCAACCCCTTGTGACAATCCAAGAATCCAGTTATGATATCTTCTATTTGTTTCTCCTTAGGCAAATACTCCTTAGGCCAGAGACAATACTAGCGTTAAGGAATTTATTGTAATGCCCGAGCAATTTAAGCTATTTAGGACAGTCTATAGGACATGAACTATGTTAAATGTTCCACTTTATTTAAAATAGTAAATGAAGGAATTTGTAACGAAACTTGGTACCATTAGATTCTACTCGAAAAATGAAATCCAACACCTCAAAAATCACCCAAAACAGAGTTTGTATGAAGAAGTTACGGCCGTTTAAAGATCAAGGGCAGTTCTAGAATTTAAACAGAAAAACAAAAAACGCAGGGGGGCGTTTTGATAACGGCACCCCCTGTCATCTTCAACCTCTAGACCCCTCTAGAAACCCCGTTTCTAGAGGATTCTGCCACCACCAAGGGCGGCACCGCCATTGGCAGCACCACCATAGTAGGGCTATAAAAAGCCCCATCTCCCCTCTCAAAAACACGAGATTTCCGGCATGTTGAGACTGGGGTTTCTGGAAAATTAGAAACCCGTCTCAAACCAATCTTCCCTCTGCGTTTTTTGACAATGGCCATGCCCAAGTCAGCCCTGCCATTGCCATTTTCCCCTCTCTCCTCTTGTTCCAGTCTGGCATTAGGGTTTTTCCCCTTCATGGGTTCCGACAAACATGGAATTCCGGCAGAAGGAAACGCACCACCGGCAAGGTGTCCCCAGGCGACCTAGGTAAGTTGTTTTCCTCCACTTTCTCTCTGTTTACTTCCCCCAGGCCAGATCCATGCCAGATCTGGTCTTTTCTAGTCATTTTCCAACCGAGTTCCTGGCCAGAAAACGTTCCAAGTCGGCTTAGGCCGGCCCTGCACGAACAAGGCATCCCAGGGACGCCATGTTGTACGTGCACCTGGGACTGGGTCCCTGGGATGGGTTCCAAGTGTACAATAGTGCATACACTGTCCCAAGTGCGGCCTTCAGGTGCTTGTACAACATGGGACATGGGTCCTTGCTCGACTAGGATGCACAAGGTGCCTTAGGAGCTGAGACGCACCATGCTACACCAAAGGTGCATCCGTGCAATGATGCGCGTCATAGCACGTCACTTGAGCATGCACGTGCAGATGCAAAACACGGTCCCTGGCATGGCCTTTAGGTGCACACGCACGTAAGGCGGTCACAGTTCAACCAGGATACACGGGTGTCCTAGGAACTAGGGCACGCGGACCTAATGAGACTTTAAAGTTAGGATTAGAAGACAATTTACAGAGTTAACCATGGAATAGTAGATCCACATCATAGGATCCTGCCTAACAATGAATTAGGCAAGGACCATGGACCCCAATAGGTAGAGCTAGCAATCTAATGTCTAAATGGATTAAAATTAATGAGGACTCCTTGTATCCATTCATACCCAGGACTTTATAAATGAGACCCAGGGACGGGTTGAGTGATAAAGGACGGGACTCTAGGAGACGTTGAGGTAGGTGCTCTATCGCTACTAGACTTTTTAAAAGAGCCATGATTGTTTTGAGAATGCATGTTTTAAGTATAAGAATATGACTTGTTTAGCATGACTTAATTCACCGTACATATGATAAATGCTTTATGCATAGATATGTTTTGCAAATAATTGCATATTCATTATGCATAGATATGTTTTGCAAATAATTGCATATACATTATGCATAGATATGTTTTGTAAACAAATGCATATATTGTATGATTTGTGAGCATTGAGTTTTTGAAAGATTGCATGTCCTTGAGGGTTCCCAAAAGATGCTGGAGTGCCCAAAAGACGCTAAGTAGGCAGTTGTAAGGGCCATGCAGTTGTGAGGGACCCAAAGAGGACAGGTTTTGAAAAATACATTGCGCATATATTGCCAAGACATATGCTACATGCATAGATTGCATGATAAGTGTAGCCTTGACCAATGAGGGCGGGCAGACGAGGGTGGGCCAATGAGGGCGGGCCAGAGAGAGCTGACAGGCTTCTAGGCTGGCAGGCTTCTATGTAGGGTTATGACTTTGAATGCGATACTAACATGAGCAGATTTTATGCATTCCATGCATGTTTTGCAACCAATTTCATAAATTGCACGATTTATGATGAAGATGTGTCATATGCCCGGTTGAGGCTATGACTGAGTGTCCTCAAGTACCCGGGGACCACACGGCGGTGAGGTCGTGGGCATAGTTGGACCATATGGTTTGAGGATTTATTTGCATGACATGAGGTTGGTCGACCATA
Organism: Warburgia ugandensis; assembly: GCA_035236585.1. Lineage (NCBI taxonomy): Eukaryota > Viridiplantae > Streptophyta > Magnoliopsida > Canellales > Canellaceae > Warburgia > Warburgia ugandensis. Next base: position 18,415,325 of record CP141133.1, read on the forward strand.
CCAGATATCCATGAGTTGGATTCAGTGGAGCATCTTATGCATATCATTATGTTTATGATATATGACATATATGATACTTTCGACTTGGTTTGAGCGATTCTTTAAGTCATTAGTATTCCAATTCGACAGTGGTTTTTGATATCGATATTGAACATGAGTGTTCAGACATGCACGTGTTTTAAAGAGCTTATGATTTTAAACATAGCATGCATTGCAAAACTAGTAGTGATAGACTCCTACTAAGTATAGTATATACTCACCCTATCCTTAACATTTTTCAGGATAGTTCCACTCACAAATAGAAGATGTCTCAGGAGATATTAGTGCTACAAGCAAGTGAATAAACAAAGGAGACAACTATATATGTGAGTAAACTCTCTACCCTTTGGACATGTATTTGTATTTATTTACAATTGGACTGTGTGCTGTGACTGGATAGACCTGAGGAAAAACATTTATGATTTTTGAAGTTTTTCAAAAACTACTTTGGTGGTTGTGAAAGAAAATGACACTCGGGGTTTTCAAAATGAGTTTAAAACTAAAGATTTTTTGCTGCATTGCATGGTTTTTATAAAATGGTTTTCAAATAGGGATGCATCCCGCCTTAGGAATTTAGATCTTGTATTTAAAAAAATGCATGGGAAAACCTGAGTCGTCACATTTATAAATGCCCTTGCCCTCTAATCTTTGCAATTTATCATGCAAAGACCTGCATAAACTTAATGTGAAATAATGATCTTGTCCTATTAATAAGTAATGTCAATTTGATTCTTAATCGAGTAATTATAAGACATCGAATATACATAAAGATGTACATGTATTCGAGCTGAGTTGTATTAAATATGGTTAAGAGGCCCTCTTTCATAATTGGAACCTCAATAGCATTGTGTGCAAGCACAGTGTCCTCTATCATTATAGAGCTGATTTTGATATCTTTGTTGATTAGTTTGTATAGTCCCCTCAAGAATGGAAGCGTGTTGGGTGGAACCTGCACCTGATCCCTACATTATAGATATAATTTTCCAAAAATTAGTAAAGAATATACATATATATATATGAAGAGTTAAAGAGATTTAGTTTTATTCTTAAAAAAGGCATAAATACCTCTAATGGGGCAATTGGTATGCCTATGCTTGTTGTTGAGGAGGAGGTCAACCTCAATGGTGCCTTGTGCCTCTTCTGGTTAACATTACAATGCAAATAATATTTAAAAATTTAGCTCATGCATTAAAGTTATTGTTGAACACGATGCTATGATACATGGTACATAACTTGGAAACCATTGTTTTGATATACCTCTTCAGCCAAGCTACATGATATCTAATTGCATCCCCAACAGTATGGATATCATATGATTTTATAGGAAATGGCAGTGGGCATCTAGTTGGAGGGTAGCTGTAATGTACACACTTAGTGTGGGAATGCATCAACATGCCGTGAAGCACTGACCCACTTGCAAATCAGACATCACCTATACATAAGAATAAATGAAGATTATTAAGACATGAAATAGAAAAAAGGTAAGCATGTCAATAAATACCTCCTTGACTGGGACATCTCTATCGAACTGTTGCTCATTCGTCTCTTCATTAGATGGAGTGCAGCTATTATAAAATAGGGGTCGAGGGGGAACGTCTTGACTTGGACCTTTGAAATCCCGAGGGTTCTAAAAGAAATCGTTCCTTACCTTCGCGTATTGCTCATTTAACATATTCTCCTTCCATGCTTCCATGTCCTCTATTAGTGGATTTCTTGTTTTTTGAAAGAATTTGGAAGGATTACCATCGCACCCTTGGCCCCTTACTCAGCCAAGGTGCTCCTCTTTGTTGCACATAGCCATATATAGGATGTTCCCCTTTGAACTAGTGCTGCTCAAAGTCCCTGTAGTGCTACTTTCCTTGGTCAGCTCTTCCTGTACATGCAGTTAATAGAACATGATTATATATATATATATATATAGTAGATGAAAAAATAGACAAGCAAAACCACTAACAATTCTTGAAACAACTAAGGTAGCATTTTCATCAATAAAGGTCTGGGAGTTACACCCTTTTGAATGTGCCATTTTCCAAAGAAGGGCACGATAGGTGGGATCTGTGGTCCCAACCTTCTTTTTCTATCAAGAGAGTCATACTTAAGAGATAATGAAAAAAAGAAGAAGGTATAGTTAGATAGAACTAAACTGTCACATATACTTACTTCTTATTCTTCTAACCGTGCATAACTAGTCCTAGATAGGTGGTGTTTTATATGATTGGTCGCACACACCATTTTTCCTTTGACATGCTTTTCCTAATGTCAAAGTAACATGTAATAAAACACAATGGACATGAAGATTAAAGAAATCAAGCTTTTGGCTACCTTATAATTATCGCAAAATCTAGAGAAATCGAGCTTTAAGCATTTACAATAATTAAAGAAGCACAAAACCAGCAATATATACAGTAAAAAAATGCATGGTAAAAATTCATATTCAAGCAATATTTTGTATGCCTTATTGAATGAAACATCAATATCTAAAATATGGGTCTTCTTAAATTCAATGGAGGCTATCTAGAATGATCAAGTTTAAGCATTTGCAAGCATTAAAGAAGCACAAAATCAACAATATATACAATAAAAAAATGCATGGTAAAAATGCATATTCAAGCATATTTTTCATGCCTTGTTAAATGAAACATCAATATCTAAAACATGGGTCTTCTTAAACTCAATGGAGGCTATCTAGAATGATCAACTTCAAGCATTTACAAGCATTAAAAAAAGAATAAAATCAGCAACATATATAGTAAAAAATGCATATTTAAGCAACATTTTGCATGCCTTGTTGAATGAAACATCAAAATCTAAAACATGGGTCTTCTTAACTCAATGGAGGCTATCTATAATGATCAAGTTCAAGCATTGACAGGCATTAAAGAAACACAAAATTAGCAACATATACAGTAAAAAATCTATATTCAAGCAACATTTTGCATGCCTTGTTGAATGAAACATCAAAATCTAAAACATGGGTTTTCTTAAATTCAATGGAAGCTATCTAGAATGATTAATTTCAAGAATTTGCAAGCATTAAAAAAGCACAAAATCAGCAACATATACAGTAAAAAATGCATGGTAAAAATTCATATTCAAGCAATATTTTGCATGACTTGTTGAATGAAACATCAAAATCTAAAATGTGGGTCTTCTTGAACTCAATGGAGGCTATCTAGAATGATCAATTTCAAGCATTTACAAGTATTAAAGAAGCACAAAAACAAGAAATGAGAGAGATCCAACCTAATTCAAGAAAACTAATCCTCCTTCTTCTTCTCCTTCTTCTTCTTCTCCTCAAGGGTTTTAGGTTAGAAAATTTTGATGGGGATGGGAGAGCTGAGGGGCACGTGAAATCTCTTCTTCTTCTTTTTCTTAAGGGTTTTAGGGATTTTAAAAAAATTGTAGGGGGGAGGGGGGTGATTTCTCTCCTCTCCTCTTCCACTCCTATTTCTTCTTCTTCTTCCCTCTTTCTCTCCCTCTCTCTCTCTCTATCTCTCTCTCTCTCTCTCTCTCTCTCTCTCTCTCTCTCTCTCTCTCTCTCTCTCTCTCTCTCTCTCTCTCTCTCTCTCTTTCTCTCCCTCTCTCTCTCTCTATCTCTTTCATCTCTCCTCTTCTTCTTCCTCTCCTTAAGGGTTTTGGGGGTTTATGTTTGAAAATTTTGAATGGAGTAAAGGAGAGGGGCTTGGGCCGATGATATTTCAAGGGAATATAGGACAGTTATTTAAAAATCATCCTATATTTTGATGAATATATGATGGCTATTTAAAAGTCATCCTATAGTTTAATAATTATATAAGACAAGTTTTAAAAAATCGTTCTATATTATTGGTCACTTTCACCACAAAACATTCCCTTGTCTAATTTTTTGTTTGAATACTAAAAGACGGTTTATTAATAACTGTCTATATGAATTAAAGTAGTTTTACAAGTTATTTGAGCCCTTAAAATCTTAAAAACCTTTGAAGTGCATAGGTTACCCCATGATTTATTTCATTCACATTTAATCAGTGTTTGACATGACACATGATGTGTAAAACATCAATTGATTAATTAAATTATTTTTCATACATCACGTGATACAAATGTATGCAATTTAATATGTCCCCTCATATACAATCAAATTCCACCCACACACCCTCCTCACCAACATCACGCACATAATCCATCTCACATCCTTTATTAAATCGATTGATGGCATTGTTGTAGTGATTAAAGGTTAATCAATTGTCATGTCACCTGGGTCATTTTCATAATAGAAGTCCCTTGGAGAGGCTGATAAAACAGTTAGCCATCTCATATCATGTACATCTTGTACATAAAATATTTGTTTCACTTGACATACTAAAATAAACTAGTCATTTTGATAGCTGACCTTATTAAGGTCAACCAATGTCAAGCCGAGGGCATTGGTTCTTATGCTATCTTTGTTGTGCTCCACCCAATCGCACTTGGACACAACCATAGTTCTACATGTATAATCCAGCTGCCATATCTTGCATATAACCCCGTAATAAGTATTGTTAGCTACAATTGGGTTGTAGTCCTTTGAATTGGAAAAGAAAGTGGCTTTAACAACTAAGCTAACACCACTGCCTTATTGTGGTCTTACCTTATCATGGTCTTTTATACAAAAGTGATAACCATTGATGGCATATCCAGAATACTTTATTACTTATGGTCAAGATCCCATTGCCATCCAACCCAATCATTCAGAAATACTATGACCTAGAACATCTTGCTAATCTTAAACTTGCATTTAATTACATATATATTAACTAATTAATGTAAATGCACATATACTATATATTATATAAATTAATTCACCATAAAGTACTATTTAATTTAATTAAGTAACTTCCCATGAAGCTAAATCGCGAAGGAACAACAATGCTCATCTTGCAACCACTTCTCTTTCCATGCATCTCTTGGCTACCTCTCTTTTAGGAAGTCTATGTGCATACTACACAATGATCAGAGATAAAATTATATAACATGGATAATGTTAAACTTTAGCAACATTAATGATTCAATTAATTAATGGCAAAGAAACCAGCAAATAGAGAACATTAATTACAAACTCAATATATGGTTGAACTTCATCAACATTAAAACTCTGCAAAACGTAAAGGTATGCATGCTCTCATTCCTTACGATCAATGATTGACACACAACTACTGTATAGAGGTTCACCAACTCTTAGATCAATTAAAACACCTAAATGTTTCTTTATTAGGATTCCAATGGCACCCACTCCTAATAAATAATTAGTGCAAAACTCAACTACTTCTTCTACAATGTAACATTCGGCAATACACCCCTCTAGCCTATTATGATTTCTTACATGCCCTTTTAACACCTTCATGTACCTTTCAAATGAGCACATCCATTGCAAATAAATACGTCCACACAACTTGACCTCATCAATGAGGTGCACTGTTAAGTGTACCATGATATAGAAGAAGGATGGTGGAAAGATTGTCTCAAGCTCACATAAGGTTATTAATGCTCATAGATTTCATGTAAATTAGAAGTATCCACCACCTTCTTACATAAAGCATTAAAGAAGTAGCATAATTTAGTAATAGATCCTCTAACTTTATCTGACAACAATGAACATATTGCTACAGGCAAAAGTTGTTGCATCAATGCTTGATAATCATGATATTTTATCCCCAATAGTTTCATCTCTTCCATGGAGACAATGTTTTTAAAGGTTGAAGAGTACCCATCTAGAACTTTGATATCTAATAGGATTTTATACACTATTCGTCTCTCCTCTCTGTTAAGCATATAATTTGCTTTAGGCAAGCATTGTCATCGGCTGCCCCAATCCTATGGATGCAACCTTCTTTTCAAACCCATTGTCATGAGATCCATTCAAGCAGCAAGTCCATCCTTTGCTTTTCCTGGAATTTTGAGTAAGATACTAGTCAAGCTTTCACAGACATTCTTCTCAATGTGCATGACATCAAGCACATGTACATGTGTAGGGATTTCCAGTATCCAAGTTCAAAGAATATTAACTTCTTCTTCCAACAACTTTTAGAGTTTCTTTCATTTGTATGTGAAGTTACCTTATTCTTTTTCCCCATGATACATTAAGGTTCTCAACCTGTTCTAATACTTGTTGTCTAGTCAACCTCTTTACAGGTGTCTTAGTTTTCACACTACCATCAAATTCCCCCTTTTTAAAATAGTATGGATGATTTCTATGCAACCATCTTCTGTGGCTTAAGAATGTCATCTTCCTACCATGTTGAAGTCATGTGGCACAAGTTTGGTCACTACAAATGGGATAGGCATTGTATCCCTTCACTGTGCATCCAACCAAATTACTATATATAGGAAAGTAACTCATTTTCTAGAGTAGTACAGCCTTAAGGGTGAATCTCTTTTCCTTGTATGCATCATAAGCTTCAACCCCTACTTCCCACAATGTCATAAGGTCATCAATCAACGAAGCCAAGTAAACATCAATGTCATTCCCAGGTTACATGGGGCCTGATATTAACATAGTTAACATCATGAACTTCTTCTTCATGCACAATAACGATGAAAAGTTGTAACAAACTATTATAATAGGCCAACAACTATACATGCTCCTCATAGAACCATGAGAATTAATCTCATCTGTAGATATTGCAAGTCGTAGGTTCTTGGGTTTGTCTCCAAAATAGGGCCACATGAAGTCTACAAGCTTATACACAGGGCTATCTACTGGATGGTGTAAATAATCATCAACCACTCTCTTCTTGTGATGCCATTCTTGTTTCTTCTCTATTCCTTTAATACGAAACATTCTTTGGAATCTTAGAATAAGGGGAAAATACCATAAAACCTTTGCAAGGACATCTTTCACTTGTCAATCACTTAAATTCTTCCTCATCTTCCATCTCAAATGTCCACAAATTAGACATATAATTTTATCTTTGTGCTCCTTTCCATACAAAATGCTGTCATTGGGATAGGCATGTATCTTTTCATACGTCAAGCCTAGTGTAGCCAAGGTTTTCTTTGCCTCCCATGTCAATCTAACCAATTTGTTCTCCTTGGGAATCATTTTACCAATGAATTTAAACAATTCTATAAAACCATGATCTTAAATACTAAATCTTGACTTCAAGTTGTAAAGTTCTACTACTGCAAACAACTTGGTTTAATCTATACACCCAACATACAGTGACTCATCGGCTTCCTCCAATGCAATCTAAAATTGTACTGGGTCATCTTGGAAGTCATTATATACATCTCAAAACATGGGTGCAGCTATCCTATTATCTTCACCACTTCCTAAGGTGGCTTCTTTTTCATATATACATTCAGCCCTTGTAGAGGGCCTATGAGGTATTTGCTCTCCATGCCACATCTAGGGGTGATAGCTTTCATCAACTCCATAGAAGCACAAATGTTCTCTCAACTCATCAATAGTAACCTTTTTTAGGTCTCCACATCTCAAGCATGGACATCAAATTCAATTACAATCACCACCTTCCCCATGTGCAAACTCAATGAACACTTCTATTCCCTTCTCATATTCCCTTGATAATCTTTCTGTAGACTTCCAAGCATATTTGTCCATTTTGTCCAAAAGTATGAAGATTTTCTAGACATGAAAAGATTATAATAACAATAGGTTAGGCATTTAACCAAAAAGTTGGTGTGTGTGTGTGTGTGTGTGTGTGTATAATGTGCATAGTTAACATATATATATATATATTTAAAAAAATATTAGAGGACTCAATATTGAAGTCTAGCTAGGATTGGAAAAACTAAGAATGAAGTAAAAACATGGCTAATCCATGCACATAAATATTCACATTGATACATGTATGTATGTATGTATGTATGTATGTATGTATGTATGTATGTATGTATGTATGTATGTATGTATGTATCACGCAAATGCAAGAAGAAAAAGAAAGGGAATTTTATAGCTATAAACATCAAACAAAGTAAACATAATGACAAAATACAAGATCGAATACTACCTAAATGATACCAATAGACGAAATACAAGTTCGAGACAAAATACATGTATATCCAACCCAATTTTTGAGTTTTCATCAAAGAAGCCGAGGGGTCAATTGAACTTCAACATATAAGACATATAAAATATAAGACCATTTTTAAAACATGCCTTCTATTATTAATAATATAGGACAGTTTTCCAAAACTGTCTTATATAAATTTTATATAAGACAATAATGATTACTTGTCTTATATATAATAATCATATAAGATAGTTTTAATATACCTGCATATTATATTACCATCTTATATTCTTTTAAAATATAGGACAGTTCTTAAGAACCATCTTATATTATGCTAATAATATAAGACAATTTTCTAGAACTATCTTATATAAATTTATATAAGGCAGGTATATTAAAACTATCTTATATGATTATTATATATAAGACGAGTAATCATTATTGTCTTATATAAAATTTTTATAAGACGGTTTTGTTAAAACCATCTTATATTTGCCGTCTTTTAAAGCCCCAATTTTAGTAGTGCTAGCCCAAATTACACTAAAGTTACCATGAAGCTTTTCTCATCTCCTTAACCCACATGCCACAAATCAGTAAATCTTGTCTAATGATTCTTGGGAATGACATATTATGGCATCCAACAAAAGAGGATTCCTAAGATGTTTTCCTAAACAATCACCATAAAAGAAAGAAAGAAGAATGATGAAAAAGAAATTAGAAAAGGTTACAACATGTTCCCTAAGACAAAAACTCTTAAAAGAAAGGGGGCAACTTCAAAGAGTTTAGTTAAACAGGGAATTTGACGTCATTCATTTGAAGGAAGTTGAACCATATAGGAGTTCCATCATTAAACATGAAATAGAATAAAAGAAAACAACTTGGAGACAGTGGCTATTATTTCATCACTTACTCATTCCCATCCTTAGGAGATGAAGCAACAATAGGTACATGATGTATCCCTACCTCTCAACCTGAAGCCCTTAGCTAGGAACCTAGGTGGCTTATGGATGGATTTGTATGTTTCCACAACCTTTCTTAAGAAATTAAAAAGTCTACCGATTTCTAAGAATCCTTTCCTTTTTTAGGCTCAATAAAAAGAAATTACAAAGAGAAAAAGAAGAATGATGCATAAATTAACTAACATGGACTGTGCATGAAACCTAAAATTAAAAAGTTGGTGGGGGAACAAGGAAATAAAAAGTAAATGAATTAGAAACATGATCAGGTGTGTATGAATGAAGGAAACTAAGAGTGTGAGATAAAAGAAAGTGAGATGAATGCAAATCTAGCATAGAATGATCCACACATGCAAATTAGAAAGTTTGTGTGCATGTGAATCTAAAATAAGAAAGTGATGATGCTTACAACTAAATGGAAGATATTATGATGCTATGCATGGAGTTATAAACTAAGAATGTTGTGTAAATCTAATGAACTAGCATGAATGATGTTTATAGACCAATCTTAGAAAGTAAGTAAAGGAAAATACAAAGTCAAACATGAGTTTTAAATTAGGAAAGTGCAACTTCTAAATTAGGAAAGTGCTAGATCTAACAATCTACCATGCAAATACTTTCTAAAATGGACCTAAATTAATCCTAAAAAAATCCTAATGTATATAAAAAGAAAATTAAAAAGTTTAAAACTAAAAAGCAAGTCTAAAATAGGAAAGTGCTTAAAACATGGAAATAAAAGAAGCTAAAGGGAAAGCTATACTACAAACTCGATCTACAAAGTAAAACCTAACCTAAAGAAACAAAACTAACATGTAAATCTACCATGAATGCAATTAATCTATTCTACAAAATAAGTTATGTATGAGAAATAGAAAAAGACACATCCACCAAAATTTGGTGAAATGCATTGAAACTCCTACATCTATATGCATGCAAAGCTAAATGGAATGGAAGGAAAACATGGTTCTAAACTATTCTATGATGAAAGGATTTACTGTACTAAACATGAAATATAAGCAAGGAAAAGTATGTAACTAACATGCAAAATTGAGAGAACTTTATATAAAGAAACATGCGTGCCAATCTAAGTTACTTGAAAGATTCTTGCAACTATTCTAACATCTACATGAATCCTTGCTAGAAGAAGGTGAATGAAAAAGATAGTAGATGGTAGATAAAGAAAAAGAAAAAGAAAATAAGATGTGTTTTACCCAACAACAACCCCAAAAACTTGTTGATGTGTTTTACTGCAAGTGCACAGGCTATTGTAATGTAGCTTATGCAAGTACGGGTCGATCCCATGGGGACTTGACTTAAATAGTGGGAATTTCAATAAAATTTAATTATCTAAATTAAATATAAATTACTAAAAATTACTAAAATTATTGGAATTATAATCAGAGTTTGGATCTAATCAACTTATTAAAATTACAAAATTTTTAGTTCTAAAAAGAAAGAAAAAAACCAAATAACATGAAAAAAAAACTACCGCCCTAACTTTATCTCTATCAATATCTTCAAATCTATTCTTCTAAGAGTTGATCAGCCCTCATAGATGTCTTTAGAATGTTAATTAGAGATCTACTAGTTGGGTTTGTCAGATTCCTCCAAATTGTAAAGATTTGGAGTAATTTGTGATTTTGGGATTTGGACAGTTTAGATCATGTTACTGATTTCAAATTAAAGATTAGAGATATTAATTAAGTTTAGGAATGTCCTAAGAATGAAAATGTAAAGTTAATTAAAAAACATATAAGAAAAAAAGGAGAAACAACCAATTCTTGGTTGATTAAGGCTAACCGTTGATTGGGTTAAACCTTAATTGATCTAGTATGGATTGGATTGTTCCTAGATAAGTAGATTGCAGATAACTCAAAATTGGAATAAAACAAGACACAAATGTAAATAAAATTGGGAGAAAAATGTAACTAAATATAAAGATTTAAGGGCAAAAATGAAAAAGAAGAGTAGGAGGGGGAAAGGGAAGAGGAAAGAAGAGTAGGAGGGGGAAGGAGAAGGAGAAGGAGAAGGAGAAGGGAAAACAGAGGAAACCCATTTTGGGTTTCCTTATCTAGGTAGTCTAGTACTGTCGAGTGGAGATTCTGGTGAAGGGGAGATGAAATGAGGCAGAGCAAGTGGGCTAGAAGCCAGAATAAAGGGGAGTAGTCTGGTGACACCATCTGGTGCGGTGCTGCCAGGCAGAGGGAGAGACGAGCTAGAGGTGCGATGCTAGTGGAGAAGAAGACGATATGGGTTTCAAGAAGTGAGAGTGGAGAACAAGGGTGTCAAGTGTTCTAGGGAGAGAGGTTGGACTAGGTAGACGTAGCCGGTGAAGAGGTGTGGGTGTGGTGCTACCGAGTAGAGGCGAGCCAGAGGTGCAATGCCAGTGGAGAAGAAGATGATCTGGGTTTCAAGAAGTGAGAGTGGAGAACAAGGGTGTCAAGTGTTCTAGGGAGAGAGGTCGAACTAGGTAGACGTTGCCGGTGAAGAGGTGTGGGTGTGGTGCTGCTAGGCAAAGGCGAGCCAGAGGTGCGATGCCAGTGGAGAAGAAGACGATCTGGGTTTCAAGAAGTGAGAGTGGAGAACAACGGTGTCAAGTGTTCTAGGGAGAGAGGTCGGACTAGGTAGACGTCGCCAGTGAAGAGGTGTGGGTGGTGATGGGAGGGAAGGTGAAACAAATGGTGGTTGGGATGGAAGAGATGCTAGTCGGAGGAGAGTGAGAAGCAATAGGCAAGTGCTCTCTGAGCTAGGGCAAGCAGGTTGCTGGCTCAATCGAAGAAGCTGGGGAGGAGAACGATTGGATGGGGGGGCATTTCTGACAAAGGGAGAAGAGTAGGGGTAGTGATAAAGAGAAGGGGGAGAAACTAGGTGGTGCTGGTCTGGTGGAAAGAGAGGTACAAAGGAGAGAGTGAAACAGAGAGAAGGTTGTTAGGTGCGTAGAGTAAAAGCTATGGACCTAGTGCTGTTGGCCTAGTTTTCCTTTGCAGAGGAAAATCATTTTATAGGTTTCCTATAATCTATCAGATTCAATAAACTTTTAGAACTTTAAAGATAATATTCTAATTATTCAGGTAATTAGCCAATTTAAGAATTGATGGGATCAAATTTTCTTTAAGCACGCTGAAGAAAATTAAGAAATTTATAACCTCTCAAAAAAGATGAATAGCTCTACAACTCACTTAGGTTATAGGTCTCCACTGAAATTCTTCAAGATTCTTAAGTTATAGTTACTTATCAATTTAGACTATCTATATGCAATTGCATGTAAAGTTGTAATCTGAGACTTTGCTTTCATGGATTAATTTTTAGAAAATGAATAAAATAAAGAATTAATCATGTTTATTTCCATTAATAAGATAAAGTTATCTTGATTATAGTTCAAAAAATCCAATTCTCATCATAGTGTAGGAATTGACCTAAAAAAATTTTAAAAAATTTCTCCCCTTTTTTTTGAAAAATCTAGGAAATCACCTAAAAATCTATAATAATAAAAAAACTAGCATTTGCTAGAATTCTACACCCCCAACCTGATAGAAACATTGTCCTCAATGTGTAAAAAGTAGGGATAAAATGAATATGGGCAATGTAGAAAACAACAAAAAGAAAAAACTTTAGGAAGCCTCCCAATGAGGGCTAATTTTTATGTACCCTAATCTAGACCCAGATGATACTAAGTTTTCCTAATCCTAACAATGAAATGACACAATTTCTCACACCACTTCAGATCTCGTAGTAATCAATATTTTTCCTCCACCATCAAATTCTTAGTGATGGTAGCAATATAACACAATAGATTATCGTGATTATAAATTGAGTGGGACCACTTTAATGATCTCCCATCTTCAAAATTTCATGGTAATCAATAAATTTCCTCCACCTTGAAAATTTAGGTGGTGCAATCTCTGTAACAATGTGAACTATCGTGAATTTGAATTCTGTTGAACCGTATGGAGATGGATGGTTCTTCTTTTCCCTTACATTGTCCTAAAATTGGATTATAAACTGACTATGCCCTTCCCAAAAAGGTTGTTCTTGTATTAATAGAGGAGGGAACATGATTTTGGTTAAACCTTGAGTATCTTCTCATGTGTACCCTAGAGTCAATTGATTTATGACTAGTACATCATTGGACCCTATCTAATGATTGTTCAGTTAAGGTCCATAAGTCCCATTCATGTACATCTTCCTCATTACAAGGCTTAATTAGGATAACAGGCTTTGCAGGGGGTTCTACTAAGGATGGGAAGGAGGTGGATTCACTCAATGGAAGTTCCTCATACTGAGGTTTTCATTTTTTGTATCCATGATAGGAATAGAATCAAGGAGGGCATTAACTTCCTCTATTAATGCATCCTCATTAAACTCATTAAATGGGCCAAACAAGCCTCGAGTAAGATGACTGAAACTAATCTGACACACTTGAATTGATCATGTTGACACTATACAAGTCATCAATGGTTTCACTAGGTTGCTAATTGATGTTAAAGATGTTTAGCTCTAATGTCATATTGCCAAATGACAGTTTCATGACATCAGTTCTACAATTGATTAAGGCATTTGACGTAACAAAAAATGGTCATCCCAAGATGACTGGTATTTCATTATCCTCATTTACCACTGGTTGTGCATCCAAAACTAAAAAATCTACAATGAAGCAAAATTGTTCTACTTAGACTAACACATCCTATATTACTCCTCTTGGTATTTTCACTGAACAATCAGCTAGCTGAAGTGTAATATATGTTGGTTTTAATTCACCCAAACCTAACTGTTCATATATCAAGTATGGTAATAGGTTCACACTAGATCCTAAAGCAAGTAAGGCTTGGTTGATCCTGTGGTTACCAATAATGCAAGTAACAGTGGGGCAACCTGAATATTTGTACTTTGGTGGTGTATGATGTTGAAGAACAGAACTAACTTGTTCAGTCAAAAATGCCTTATTTTGAATATTTAGGTTTCTCTTTATGGTGCATAAGTCTTTTAAGAATTTGGCATATGGTGGGATTTGTTTTACTGTGTCCAAGATTGGTATGTCGATCTTGACTTGCTTGAAAATCTCAAAAATCTCATCATTAGAGGCAAACTTTAAAGCTTGACACAACCTTTGAGGAAATGGAGTAGGTATCAAACATGGGTCAATAAGTGAAATAGGGTCCTTTTATTTAGAGTTTTCTTTAAATTTCATGGATTTTTCTACCTTTTCAGTCTTTTGAGGCTCATCTTTCTCAATTCTTTTACCACTCCTAAGAACAGTAACAGCCTTAGTGTATTCCATAGTAGAATTGGATGTTTCATTAGATGCATTCGTGCTAACTGCATGCACTCCCTTAGGGTTCGCCTATGGTTGAGCTGGGAACTTTCCTTTTTCCATACTTTGGATGTTTCATCAGATGCATTAGTGCTAACTGCATGCACTCCCTTAGGGTTTTCCTGTAGTTGAGCTAGGAACTTTCCTTTTTCCATACTTTGCATCCATTGACTCATCATTCATAGATTGGTTGGTTTGTTTCAATTGGGCTTCTAATTGAGAAATTTTCCTGTCCTAGTTTTGAACGTTTTGATTGTTATTATCCTCTACATGACTCTTAGGTGGGGCCAAGTAAAGTCCAGAAGAACGGAGTTGATGAGTTTAGTATGGTAGGATAAGAAATCATTGGTTTGTTGATGAGGTTGATATGGTCCTAGTATGGTAGGATAAGAAATCTATTGCTTCTACTTTTATTGCTAAGGATGCTACTCTGGCATTGATTTCATCTTTTATAAACATAGCATACATGCCTCCGCTAGCATGGGTGGTAGTGGGGTTAGGTCTATTTATATGTTCTACTTTCTAAGTCAGCCCAGGTCTGTGCACTTTCAACTAGCCATTCCAAATACTCCTCCACCTCATCTAATTACTTGATCAGAACATTACCATTACATATCATTTCTATGAACTGGCACATGTTAGAATTAAATCCTTCATAAAAGAAGCTGATGATGTGCCATGGTTCATAGCCATGATGTGGGCAAGTGAGTAGTAGATCTTTGAACCTTTCCCAACATTGATAGAATGATTCTTTATCCTTCTAGGTAAAGTTCATTATCTTAGGGTGAAATGTATTTGTTTTATGTGTAAGGAAATTTTTTTTCAAGAATTCCCTAGTCATTTCATTCTAGGTTCTTATGGAACTTGTTGGAAGTGCATTAAACCACATTTTTGCTTTTTGCTTTAAAGAGAAAGGAAAAAGTTTAAGCCTAATAGTGTCAAGACCTATATTTTGTGTTCTCTGGGTACTACATACCTCATCAAATTCTTTAAGGTGTAAGTAAGGACCCTCACTATCTAAACCATCTTAGGAGGATACTTAGGAGGAAACCTACAACCACCTTTTATCTCCTCTTCCCCTACCTCTGTTTGAAGCCCCTCTCTCTTACATCTCTCTCTCCTGAGTGGGAAGAGGAAACTATATCCCACTCTCATCTCTCTTCTTCTCCCTCCCCCCCCCTCCCCCCCTTAGCTGAACCGTAAGAGGAGGTAGGCAAACTCTTCTCTCTCTCTCTCTCTCTCGGCAACCGACTACACCCACCTCTGTTTCTTTCCCTCTCTGCTCTAACACTAGCTCCCCCACTTGCACCACCACCCCTCCTTTCTTCTTCTCCTCTTCTCTCTCCCTCTTTCATTCTCTTTTCTCCTCCTTACCCACGTTCCCTCTCTTCCTCCCCCTTTACTCTTCTTTCTCCCTCATTCTTTCTCATTCTCACTAGCTGCAAGACCCAATTCGAATTTTCCTAAAAGCCTACCTTTTTCCTAAGTTTCTCCACCTCCTTCCCATTCTCCCTCTTCCTCCTAGCATAACACCATCATAGGTGGTGCCTATACCAGTCACCGACCAGCATCATAACCCAAACCGGCATCAGTAGAAGCCCTCTTCACTATCGATCTGTGTGCACCAGAGAGGGTCGCCCACGCAACTAGACTCGATCCCTCTCTTTTCCCTTGTTTGCCAGGTTACTGCCCAATGCAATCTTCCTTTCTCCCCTAGCTCCCGCCTTCATATGCAATGCACTTGCACCATCTCTCATCAAAGTAGTCTGCTTCTTTCCATCTCTACCAGCCTACCCCCTCCTCTTTTTTTCGGCACATCACTGCTCGCACTAGTCTCTGTTTTGCCCTCTCTACTTCACTGCTCATCCCTCTCAAGTCAAGCTTCCTCCATTGCACTAGGCTCCACTCCTCCTTGCTTCACCACTTGATCCAGAGGAGGAAACCCAACACGAGTTTCCTCTGGTTTCCTTTTTCTCCCCCCTCTTCTCTTCTCTTCCCTTCTCTTCTCTTCCACCTCTTCTTCTCCCTCCTCCCCCATCTCCTCCATCAACTTCTTCTCTTCATTGGGTTTCTATTTGTTTTCATTTTAATCAAATTTTTATGTTAATTCCAATTTTACCCATGCTTTTTTTTTAATTCCATTTTTGTCCTCTTTTTACTTTCCTCTGTGTCCCGTTCTATTCTAGTTTTACTTTGTCTATGTTTTACTTATCCAAGAACTATCCAATCCATGCTAGATCAATTAAGGCTTAACCTAATCAACAGGTTAGCCTTAATCACCCAAAAATCTTCAATTTCTCCTTTTTCTGTTATCTGATTTCAAATTAACTTTTAGGTTTCATTCTTAGGACATCCTGGACTTAATTAGCATCTCTAATCTTTAATTTGAAATCCAAAAAGTGATCAAGACTATCCAAGTCCCAAAATCACAAATTACTCTAGATCTTTATGATTTTGAGGAATCTGACAAATCCAATAAAAAATCTATAATCAAGAACATGCTGAAGATTTTTATGAAGGCTAATCATCTCCAAGAAGACCAAATTTGAAGAAATTGACAATGATTAAGGTACAAAAGTAGTTTTTTCATGCTATTTGGTTTATTTTCCTTCTTTTTAGAACTGAAAATTCTATAAATTTTAGAAGTTGATTTGATCTGAATTCTAATTCTAATTCCAGTAATTTTTGTTATTTATTTTAAATTTTTATCAATTAAATTTTATTTAAACTCCCATTTTTTAAGTCAAGTCCCCGTGGGATCTACCCGTACTTGCATTAGCTATACTATAATAGCCCGTGCACTTGCAGTAAAATACATCAACAAGTTTTTGGTGCTGTTGTTGGGGATTGTTTAACCACAAGTGCACGAGCTATTGTAGTATAGCTAATGCAAGTACGGGTCAATCCCACGGGGACTTGACTTAAAAAATGGAAGCTTAAATTTTTGGTGCCATTATCAGGGATTGTTATTTTTTTTTAAATTTATCAATTAAATTTTGTTTAAACTCCCATTTTTTAAGTTAAGACCCCGTGGGATTGACCCGTACTGGCATTAGCTATACTACAATAGCCCGTCCACTTACGGTAAAATACATCAACAAGTTTTTAGTGCCATTGCTGGGGATTATTTTACCTCAATTGCATGGGCTATTGTAGTACAAGTCGATCTCATGGGGACTTGACTTAAAAAATAGGAGTTTAAATTTTTGGTATTGTTGCTAGGTATTGTTATTATTATTATTTTTTATAAATTAAATTTTGTTTAAACTCCCATTTTTTAAGTCAAGTCCTTGTGAGATCGACCCGTACTTGCATTAGCTATGCTACAATAGCCCATGCACTTGTGGTAAAACACATCAACAAGTTTTCAGTGCTGTTGATAGGGATTGTTTAACCGCAAGTGCACGGGCTATTGTAGTATAGCTAATACAAGTACGAGTCGATCCCAGGGGACTTGACTTAAAAAAAGAGAGTTTAAACAAAATTTAATTGATAAATTTTAAAAATAAATAACGAACAATATTAGAATTAGAATCAAAATTTAGATCAAATCAACTTCTAAAAGTTACAGAATTTTCAATTCCAAAATAAAGAAAATTAAACGAAATCATAAGAAAAAACTACTTCCCTAGCTTAATCACTATCAAATTCTTCAAATATGACCCTTTGAGAGTTGATCAGCCTTCATCAATGTCTTCAAAATGTCCTTGATTAGGGATCTTCGGGTTGGATTTATCAGATTCCTCAAATTTGTAAAGAACTGGAGTAATTTACAATTTTGGCATTTGGATAGCCTAGATCAAGTTACTAATTTCATATTAAAGATCAAAGATGTTAATTAAGTCCATGGATATCCTAAGAATGAAATTAAAAAGTTAATTAAAAAACAGATAAGAAACGAAAGAGAAGCAAGGAATTCTGGGTTATTAAGGCTAACCCATTGACTGGGTTTAGCCTTGATTGATTGGGCTCAAATCTACCATGTAGGAATTTTAAAACCCACTTTGTTGCAACTAGAAACTAGGGTTTTAATTTTCTCACAAAATTGAAAAATCTCTTAGAAATTGAAATATTTTAAAACATATTCATAAAGTGTAATATCTATTTTCAATGTAAAATCATAACCCTAAATACAATCCTTAAATGATAATTTCTAGAATTTCCTTTCAAAAACTAGGAAAAATATAAAATAATCTCAAATTGTAATGAGACTTGAGCATTTGGATATTCTTTGAAGTATTAATATCACATACTAAAATTTCAAAACAAAATTCCATGTATAACTCATGGACTAATGAAAATACACTATGTAGATACAAAATTTTCAAAAATTAGAAACCCATCAAATAAACTCAGGATTGAATGAAACTCAAATTGTTGGAAATCTTATAATGTGTTCTATAAATCTTAAATTTTTTAGATTAAATTTGAAAGGAAAACTTAAGATATGAAAGAAATAAGTTACAAGTTAAAACTTAAAGTTTGAATCATGCAAGAGTTTCCAATCTTACATCAAACCGATTCAAACAAAATACAAAGTACACATATATGAGGAGGCTCTAATACCATTATTGAAATATTTGTGGAATGTTATGAACTTTCCTATAGCAACCCTAAATTTTGGGTTATTTTTGTGTAATTATAATATAATTTAATTAGAATAAAAATTAAAATTTAATTATGTGAAAATTGAATTCCATTGAAGTGGGCCTTTTGAAAACTCTAAATTTGGACTTAAGACTACTTAAGACTATAAAAAATGAAAGGCACACATTAATACGATTCCAAAGACACTAATTTTGTATGAAACGAAGATTAGGGTGGAAAAACCCAAAATTTTTACTAATTTGAAAGGGGCCAAAATTGATAATTACACCCATATATGCTTTGTTTGCTTGTGGTCTACAGTAAATGAAAATGGGATGAAAAAAGGGGGGACACTAGAAAGAGAAAACTGTAGCAACCCACCCCTTCCGTTCAACCTCCCCACGATTAAAAGCCCCGTCTGATCCCCCTCTTCATTGGTAGCAATGACCCAAAAATCCCCTTTGATTACCAGCTCCAAAGGCTAAAAAAAAACCCTCCTTTTTCTTCTCCCTGGCTGCAATAGAAAACTTACCATTTTTCCTCTCCCTCTATGGCTTCTGGACTACCATAACTCATTTTCCCTGTCGGGTCTCTCCCAGCACAACTAGCCTGACACACTAGTGCACACAGGCTAGCCCCGTGGGCTACCTTCTCCCTTCCCCTATTCTTCTCTAGCTTGCACACCCACCAAAGCAAACTCATTGGTACAATGGTCCTTTCCCTATTTTCCTTTCCCCATGCAAGCTGTCAACCTGGCACTAGATCTAAACATCTAAACGGCTGTGCTGGCATCCCCCTTCCCCTCTGTTTTTCTCTTTAAATGGGTTTCGAGTGGTGACCATGTTAAAGCCACTACCTACCATCACCATCACCCTCTATCTCTCCCTCTTCCCTGTCAAGCTTGAATGGTGACTGAAGGGACAGCCACTACGAGCCACCATTTCCTCCTCGCTTTATTTCCCTTTCTTCTGGAGAATTAAGATAGACAGACTCGCCATTTCACTTGCTCTTGACTCGTTTTGGTGAGCTGAGTTGACACACTAGCTCCACTACCTCCTTAAGCTTTGACCCCTTATTCTGCCCAATCTGAGAAGGATTTAGTAGATCCAAGACAAATGTTGTGATTCCTATAATGTGAGGAACAATACCCATCTTCCCATTTATCGATTAGAGAAGATCAATCATTGATCATGATTTGACCTTTAATAGGACGTCAAACTGCCTAATCTGAGGAAATCAAACCTTACTTTATGATATGAATATTCCATTATGATCCTCATGATGTATAGATCAAGATCCATATGAGACATCTTGGATCTTAAGTATTTTATAAGACGATATAGCCAATCTTGATCAATGATTGAGATCAACTAAGGATTTAGGTATGAAATTGGATCAAATTCAAATATCCATACTGTCTAAGTGATTCAGTGAAATTGTTTAATTTAAGACAATTAGGTGGAGAATTGTGACCAGATCAGTACGAATAGTCTAGATTAGGCACCTTTGAGGTAATCAATTGACGATCCGATAAGATAGACAGCTAAATATCCTTAGGATTGACATGCATGAGGTAGGATTATCATCTTAACAGGTCAATTTTATTGATTTGGGGGTGATTAGCAAAAATTGTGCATGATTTGCATATAGTAGTGCCCAATTAGTTGATTAAATGATCACTTACATGAAATTGACCTAATCTAAGTATGATAGATTTAGAATACATTATAATATGATTAAGAAAGTAACCTAATAGTTATTGGTAGGTCTAGTTCAACATAATTTGGATTATTAGCCAATCAGGGCATATCCTAACTTGAGATCCAACGACAGTAAAACATTGGATCATGTTGAAATACAATACATTAAGATTGAAAATATAATATTTAATTTATAAATAAGAATCCAACTTAAATAAATTACTTGGATTCTACGTTTGACCTGGATGGGAAGTGCATCCAGGTAATGAATTAAAGCAGACTGAGCTAGACTTGGGTTCGATCATGATTTGAGAGGTATAGATGAGTGGTTCTTTGTTTAGAGTAAGTGATGACAATAAATAATGGGCATGTTTCTATTTTGAAATTACATATTTTCATCTCACAGCTTAGTATTTATAAACGAATTCTATGCATATATCATTATATTCTAAATCTTATGGAAGTATCTATCTTATATGTGATTGATGTGCATGTACATGATTCCATTGATTATTATTGTTCCACAGATACATGATTTGACTAATGATGAGTCGTATTTTATATGAAATAGTGAAAATACACGATTTTGTCACAATTTCATGACTATGGAGTCATTAAATTGTGATTTGATTTATTATGACTTGTTTTATAGTGGCCTTGCTGGAGGAGACTTTGTGGCTAGTCCTTAAGAGGATAACCCTGAAATGAGGGGTAGTATCTTGGGATGGTGAGCCATAAGTGCTCCTAATTTTCATTTGGAGGCCTATCAGTTGGTCCTTGAGAGGTTAACCTTGGGATGAGAAGCAGTGCCTTGAGATGGCGAGCCACAGGCACTCCTGGATTTCATTATTTCATAAGAGGATTTCATTCTCTTTCTTGACCATGAGTTGTCACGTGATTTTGTCTCTTTGCAAATTTATAATGGGTGTTTTTACCAAGTAGATGCTATGCTATGAGGGTTGATAGGATTGGCCACCTGCCCTTTAACTTTGTGATGATGATGATTAGACACCAGCCCTAAAAGGAGGCAAATTCGTAGGGAGTAGTATCATGGTTAGTCCACACACTGGGTTTGATCCCTCCCATGTGCGATGGACATTAGTCTCTCATTTTGGTGTCGATAGTGAACAGCAGTTGATAGACATGGGAGTTGGTTATCACTGCAACATAGCATGCCAGGATGGATATTCCCCATATACCCTCGATGTGACAACACATGGAGGAATGGTACGAATACTCATTATTAGAGATTTAAGTGTAAAGGACAATGACAAGACCCATGATGGTGCCCTTATTGATGACTTGCACATTTATAAATATATTCTTAGAGATTTTGGTACTCTATATTGACTTGGTTTTGTTGCATTTATGATCCTTAGAAGCTCAGTTGATTTGGCATGCTTTCAAACATGCAGTTGGCATGAGTTACATCGATTTGATATTGACATTTTGACAAGCTTGAGAGGCTTTGTTAACTCAACATGTTTTGGAAACATGCAAGTGCATTGGATGCATTGCCTTGTTTTTAGGCTCATATGCCACTAACACAATGGCTTCTACATCTGTGTCGATGCAAAGGGTCTCTTGCCCTTACAAGGTTTACTTTGACTATCCTTGTCAGAGTCCTTACAATCATCCTGGTCTTAAGAAAATATCTCTATAACATAGAGGCAACAATTATTGCCTCTGCCATCAAAGTAGAATGTGCTATAATCACCCAGTTCCTCAATCCAAGGGTCAACCCATCAACAAATCTATCTACCACCTCCTAATCTATGATGATGGCACTAAGAGCAACCCTCCTCAGCCTATAAACCGATTCAAATACTATAGAACTATCATATCCCTCTACTTGAGGGTAATGAACTCTCTCTATATCACAAGTTGCTCATAAAGTAAAGAAACTGATTACCATAGGCCTTCCTAAGGGCCTTACTAGTAAAGTCTTAGTAATGAAGGAATACGTCCTCTCAAACGATCATCATCAGAATCCTTATAATTACATTTTCAGTCTCCTAAGATTCATCATTCGATTTCATTTAACTAATGAATTATATTAAGGTTATATTCATCAAAATCATTTAAAACTCTGTCTTTCCCACACCCAATGAAATAGATCTTTCATAATAAACTTCCTTAGTCATTAGAAACCACATTATCATCACTATCGTGGGTTGAATGCAAATTCATTATAGGCATTTCATCTTACCTCATTCACTTCATCCTTCTTTCTCTCTAATTGATTCACTACATATGGTAGATATTTTTGATCCAACTTAGAACTTGAACTCTTAGTAAATCGTCCATGTATATAAAACTTCTATCATACAATAAGATTCTCACTTAGAGACACTAATTTATACTTATTTGATTCTTACTCTACAAATCATTACTTTCCATGAAAGTACACTTCTTTGTACTCAGACGAGGATTTAAAGTCTCATCTTCTCTAAGAAAAATATGCCAACCTTCATGGTGGATTCCACTTCACAATCATTAACATTTCCCCACATGAGTTATCTCTGCAACTCATATTTAGGTAATCATCTTACTCAATGGACTATATGTGAATTTTGGACTTATTAGTGATAGAGTAGACTGGGCTCTGTTACCAAACTATGATACCTGAGTTTTCACAATATAAAAATACCAATTTTCAAAAAAATCAGCATCCCTAGTTAAATTTTTCAATTTTAATCAACTGAAAATAAAAACTTTGGATAAAGAGCAATTGTTTCAAAACCTCGAGAGTCATATGACCCACAAAACATGAATTTAAAATGTGAAATGATCTTCTCATTTCTACCAAAAACCTAACAAAGTCTCCTCTGCATTTTTTACTAATGCATTTAATGTATGAAGGTTGGCATCACATTCAACCAGATGATATCCATGCATCCATGTCACAAAAAGTGTAAACCATACACATATATAGTCCATAAATAATATCCAAGGTAAGGTTTTGAACAAACCATATACATCATTGAAATCTCCTCTATGCATCATTGAAGGCAGCCCCCGCCTTCACTTGCTCTCTCTCTCTCTCTCTCTCTCTCTCTCTCTCTCTCTCTCTCTCTCTCTCTCTCTCTCTCTCTCTCTCTCTCTCTCTCTTCTCTTTGTGTGTGTGTGTGTGTGAGGCATTGTAAAAACATTGCACTGCCTAAGTAAACCATGCTTGTGTAAAGATCTTCCTCTAAAAAATAGTTCTAACATGATATCAAACATGAGAATAAATAGTGATGAAGTATAGCATAATTAGAATAAAAAACCAACTAAATCAATGGCAATAGCCAAGGCATCAAATCTCATAATCATATTGAAAACAAGGCAATGTATCCAAACCACCTCCCTGTTTCCAAAACATGTTGAGTTAACATAGCCTCTCAGGCTTGTCAAAATATCAATATCAAATTGATGGAACTCAAGCAAACCATGTGTTTGAAAATATGCCAAATCAACTGAGCTTCTAAGACTCATAAGTACACCAATAAGGGCACCCTCACACACGGGTCTCTCGAATGTCCCTCACACTCGAATTTCTAATCATGAGTACTCATACGACTCCTCCATGGGTCATCATGTCATGAGTATATAGGGAATATCCATCCTGGCATGGTCACCGTGCAATATAATACAATTAATCATCAAGAAATACATGATCTGCTATGTTACAGTGATAACAAACTTCAAGGTGTATCAACTACAACTCCTCATCAATACCAAAATGGGAGACTAACATCTGTCACACATGGGGGGGATCAAACCTGTAGTGTGGACTAACCACGATACCACTCCCTACAAATTTGCCTCCTTTTGGGGCGGGTGTCTAATTATCATCCTCACAAAGTCAGAGAGCATGTGGCAAAACCTATCAACCCTCTTAACATAGCATCCATAGGGTAGAAACACCCATCATAAATTCATAAAAACTCAAAAATCACACAACAACTCAAGGGCAAGAAATAGAATGAAATCCTCTTATGAAATAATGAAATCTAGGAGTGCTTATGACTCGTCATCCCAAGGCACTGGCCCTCATCCCAAGGCACTGGCCCTCATCCCGGGGTTAACCTCTAAAGGACCAGTCAACAATCCTCCAAATATGAAAATCAAGAGCACCTGTGGCTCACCATCTCGAGGCACTGCCCTTCATTCTAGGGTTGGCTTCTCAAGGACTAGCCACTACATCTCCTCCACCAAGTCTGCAGTAAAACAAGTGATAAAAAGAAAGGCATTCACATGCCTCAATATATAATAGTAAATCAAATCACCATTTATGACTTCACATACATGAAATTGTACCACCATCATGGGTTTTCACTATCGCGTCTAAAACATGACTCATTGTAGTCAAATCATGCATCCATGACATAATAATAATCAATGAAGTCATGCACATGTGCATTAGTCATATATAAGATAGATACTTTACTAAGGTTCATAATATAATGACATATGCATATAATTCATTTATAAATACTAAGTTGATGTGATGAAAATATGTAATGTCAAAACCGAAACATGCCCATTATTTATTATCATCACCTACCTCAGATGATGAATCACTCATCTGTACCTCTCAAGTCACAATTGGACTCTAGTCTAGCTCAGTTTGCCTCAATCTCATTACCTAGATACACATCACATCTATGTCTAACTTAGAATCCAAGTTATCTATTTAAGTTGAATTCTTAGTTATAAAACAAATATTATATTTTAGGTCTTACTTTATTGTGTTTCAACATGATCCAATGGTTCGTGACCATTGGATCTCAAGTTAGGGTCTGCCATGATTGGCTCATAATCCAAATTATGCTGAATCAACCCACCAATAACAATTAGGTTACTTTCTTAATCATATCATAGCGTACTCTAGAGCTATCATACTCAGATCAAGTCAATTTCATGTAATTTATTGTTTAATCAACTAATCGAGCACTACTGTGTGCAAATCATGCAAGTTTTTTGCTAATCACCACCAAATCAATAAAATTAACTGGTTAAGATGATAATTGTACATCATGTATGTCAACCTAGAGGATATCTAATTGTCTATGTTGCCAGATCATCAACCAATCACCTTAAAGGTGCCCGATCTAGACTATCCATACTGATCTCGTTACAATTCTCTACCAATCATCTACAATTAAAGAATATGTTAATAAATATAGTTAAACAATTTTAATAAATCATTTAGACTATATGGATCCTTCAGTTTGATCCAATTTCTACGTAAATCCTTGGATGATCTCAACCATTGATCAAGATTGATTAGATTGTCTTAAAAAATACTCTAGATCTAAGATATCTCATATGGATCTTGATCTACACATTTTGAGGATCATAATGGACTACTCAGGTAGTAAAGTAAGGTTGAATCGTCACAGATCAGATTATCTAACATTTGATCGAAAGTATGATCACAATCAACAGGCAAATCTTCTCTAATTGATGAATGAGAAGATGGGTATTGTTACTTGCATTCATGACAATTGTCTCTAATCTATGAAATCCTTCCTGGATTGGGCATAATAAGGGGTCAAAGAGATAGCGGGGCCCACTATCTCAACTCAGCTCACCAAAACGAATCAAGGGTGAGTGACATAATGAGTTGGCCCACCATAACACGCAAAAGGAAAGGGAAATAAAGGGAAGAGGAAATGGTGGCCAATGGTGACTGTCTGTTTGGTCACTGTCTGAGCCTGACAAGGAAGAGAGAAAGATGGAGGGTGACGGTGATGGTTAGCAATGGCTCTGGCTTGGTCACCACCCAAAATCCATTTATAGAGGAAAACAGAGGGGAAGGGGGATGCCAGTACTGTCATTCAGATCTGGCATCACGTTAGTAGCCTGCAAGGGAGAGGAAAACAAGGAAAAGGCTATTGTGTAAGTGAGTCTCCTCCAGTGAGTGCACGAGTTGGAGAAGAACAGGGGAAGAAAGGGGGAGGGAGAAGCTAGCCCTTGCGGCTGGCCTATGCACACTAGCATGTTAGGTCGATTGTGCTAGGGGTAACGTGATATGGGAAAATGAGTTCTAGTAGTGCAAAAGCCAAAGAGGAAGAGGAAAAATAATGGATTTTCTACCATCGTCGAGGAAGAAGAAAAAGATGGTTTCTTTGGGTCTTCAGTGCTAGCAATCGGAGAGGATTTTTAGGTTGCCACTATCAATGAAGAGGAGGATCAGACAAGGGTTCTGATGGTGGGAAGGAGGGGGTGGGTCACTAGGGTTTTCTCTTCCTAGCATCCCCCCTCATTTCGTCCTATTTTTAGTTACTGCAACCCACAAACAGCCAAAATAGAGGGTGTTTTTATCAATTTTGGCCTCCTTCAAATCAGTAAAAATTTTGGATTCTTCCACCCCACTCTCTATTTTTCTCAAAATTAGAGTCATTAGAATTATATCGATGTGTACATTACATTTTTGGTAATCTTAAGTCCAAATTTGGAGTTTTCAAAAGGGTCATTTTCATATAATTCAACTTTCACATAAATAAATTGCTAATTTTTATCCTAATTAAATTATAATATAATTATACAAAAATAACCCAAAATTGAGGGGTGTTACATTTTCTTTAGTGACCAAATCTAGTTAGGTTAATCCAATTAGTCATAGAATTCAATTTTCACATAATTAAATTCATAATTTTTATCCCAATTAAATTATAAAATAATTACACAAAAATAACCCAAAATGGAGGGGTGCTACATTTTCATAACTTGTAGCTTCAACTTAAAATTTAGTTTATAATCATACTTGAATAATGTATTTTATCACTTCATATGCTCGTAGATTAGAAGTGTGCCCTAATAGGAAAAGTACTAGGGGAGTCAATTGGTTGGGATGGTCTGATTAATTGGAATAACCTAAGTAGATTTGGTTAGTAATTGAACACTTAATTCAATGTACATGAATGAATATGATCATTGCTTTTATGACCCCATTTTTATTTGGTTGGTACATGAATAAGTGCCTAAAACTAAAATTGTTCTACTTTTTAATAAACTGAAATGGCCTTAATTTTTATAAAATAGTATTATACTAGTATGGATAAATTCATAATAGGACTAAGCAAATCATTATTTTTTTTTCTAGGTTCTCCTGCTTATAGGGATTGACTTTCTAGTTTCCTTTGTAGAATAAAATTTTTAGACTATTACATCGCAGGGTTTTAAAGACAATTAAAAACATATATCAAAGACAATTCTAAAACCATGTTTTATCTAGTTGTCTTTTGAAAATTAATTGAAAAAGATAGATAGTTTTGAACCATATTTGAAAGTACAAACATTTAAAGACAATTCAAAGAAATCATCTTTAAATGTTCAAATATTTAAGGACCATTTTCCTAAACCACCTTTCAAATGTTTCTAACTTTAAAATGGTGCTTTGGAATTGTCTTTAAATGTGCACACACTTAAAGATGATTTTCCTAAATCATCTTGAAAACCTTCTTAATTTTTCTTTACCTACTATATAAAGCAATGTTAATCTACTATTACAATCTTCTTACACATTCAATGAATTACTATTTATTATAGTCTTCCTACAATCTTAAAATATAGGAAAAAAGAATCTACATTCACTTTCACATTCACTGCAACATCAATGTACATTTATGTGAAACCTAACTATATATAACTTGATATTATAGTCTTCCTACACATTCAATGACATTATGCAATCTTCTTGCTATTACAGTCTCCCTTCAATATTCAAAAAACTTGAAGAAAAAAAACTACAACATCTGCATTCACTCCCACATTCACTGTAATATCCATATTTAACATCCATATATGCACATTCACTTTCAATATAAAAAATTCAAAGAATTATAATTAAAAAAACTTCACAAGTACTTACACCCACACCTTTTCATACACACCCATTTACTTCCACAATCCAACATCTCATCATTCATCTCTTAATTGAAATAAACAAACTACATATATATACTTCAAGTAAATTAATGAAAAATAGAAGATACATCCATATAAATGAAGTTTAGTTCTGTATTAATCAATGAGACAACTTTCATTGATTTAATTAGCTCAATAAATTTTTTAACTAAAATGCATTACATACTCTGCTCATTTATGTCTTATATCATTGAGATTTATTTTAGAGTAACCATTAGTTCTCCAATTGGGTAGCACAATAGCCTGTAAGACAACAAATTTAATTCAATTAACGCATCCTTTCAGCTAGAATCCATAAATATATATATTATTAAAAAATGTAAGATTGACCAATAAAGTGTCTTGCCTTTCTCAAATGTAAGATTATGACCAATAAAGTGTCTTGCCTTTCTCAATTATGAAATCAGTTCTAGCACCATTACATATTAGGTTCTCATGTGTCTCAAAATATAGTACCCATACTCCTAATTAGATTGTTGTTTGGGGCACTACGCAATAAAGAAAATAGAAAGGATCAATACATACCATGTGTAATTGTAGCTTTAGTTTATATAATAGAGTAGTTTTACCTTGAAGTTCTTCCAAATGAATTTTGATGGGTTTGTAGTGTTAGCTAGTTTAACCCATCTTTACCATGCACTTCAAATTTATAACTAAAATGCATTAGATATAAAGAAAAGATTACTCAGTACTTATTAAACTATTATAATACATGAAAATATTAAAACTTACTTATTTATTATTTCCATGACCAAAGCACAAATGTGTGCTCCATAAGAATAAAAAAAACAATGCATGCCTACTATGTGCATCCAAAACCAGCAACATCTAATGAGACCTATATACATAATCATATGAATAATACTTAAAGTTTATAATCCTTATATGTATCACATAATTTAGTAAGCGTAGGATACTATTAACACCTACCCATTTGAGAAATAGAAGAACCCTAATAGAATATCTTCTATTTGCCTCTTTATATGGGCCATTGCTCCGTCCATCTACAAAGGAAACTAGGGAATTTGTAAACATCCATTAACTTTAATTGTTGCATTGCATCATGCAAGAAGCTAAATACAATAAAAAATTATTACTTGTCAGTAGTAATTAAACATAGTGGCAAGTACCATTATTGAAGCAAATATTTGCATACCCGATGTAGGAGAAACTAAATATTTTTCGAGAGATCTCCTCCAAATCACTAGTATGGCTTTCGAAATCATGAGCATTGACATGTAGGTTCCAAATCCAAGTGGTAGTATTAAGGCAATATGCTGGTATTCAGATTGATCCCATTGGCAAACTTTTACAATTTTCTACCATAAGTGGTACTTCAACTTATCAGCTTCTTGGAAAAATACAAGGTAAGGCTGCCTACTTTAGGCCATTGTGGCCAGCCCCTTCCCCGGACCCCTCATAGGTGGGAGCTTCGTGCACCAGGGCTGCCCTAAGTGGTACCTCAACTTCATCATTCGTAAGTAGTTTCTACTCAATCCTCAGGGATAGATGTGTCTAAGATAGGACTTCTAGATGCAAAGATTAATAATCAATATTTTTTCATTAAACACATTCAATTTTATCATGAATATTGAGCATAATACTAGTACCAGTTCAATCGTTAAGATAGTAGGTGCTAGTGCAGAGGGGGTTAGCCTCAAAAGGAATTACTATTGCTTTTGATTAACATTACATGCAGCTAATAAACAATTAAATTGAGGTCTATAAAAATTTTTGTTGAAGATAGTGGTCTGATAATGTATATACCTTGGATTTTACAAGAATGACATATCATTCCACCTATGCCACATGATATCCAATGGTCTTCCCAATGATAAAATATCAATGGTAGGCAAGCTCCTTCTTGACAGACCAGACCCCAATAATACACACACACTCTTAGTATGTTTATGTATCAATTGGTCATACAAAACCTATACCAAACCTCACAGCATGAACCAACTCCCATGATGTTTTCATGATCATTCAAGGCCAACAGGTATTGACCTACAATTAAATAAAAAAAATACTAGATGCATAAGAATGGATGAGGTAATATAATTAATTGGACAATGAAAATGTGTCTACGTATATACCTCTTTGGCTAAAATTTCTTCTTTAGAGCATGCAGGTTGCTCTTCCTAATCTTTTTCTCTAAGAGAATTGTAGGTAGCATGTGGCTCAAGTATAAGGGTATGAGGAAGTAGCTATGCACTCTCATACTCTATCACTCCCTAAATAAATCTGGCTTTAACTCATCATGCAACTGGTAGAAGGAACAATACTACACCCTGAGCCCCTTACTCAGCTAGGGTGCTCCTTATTGCCAAAAGTCATATACATGATGGCATCATCCTTTATAGCAATGCTACTTAAAGTCCTTGTAGATGTGCTTTTTTATGTCAACTTTTCCTACACAATTTAATTATGAGAACATGATCAATTTTATTAATTAATGCTCTATATATTCAAGTGATATAAGGGCAAACTCGTGCAATCACTTACTATTTGAGAAGCAACTTATTCAATAGCTTTGGTTTTAAAGGTTTGGGCATTATGCCTCATTGAATGTGTCATTTTTCAGAGGATGACGCTGTAAAACATTAAAGTTGGGTAATCAAACATTTATAACTAGAATATTATTAGGAAAAAAAATTAAACTCACACATATGCATTTAGTATGTTCAATAATTTAATAATCATCATTCTGAAATGTAAAATCTTTAGCAATAGGTCATATAACAACAATTATTTTTATCTTGCTTTAATAATTGCAACAAGTACATGGCTCTTTTGGAGTATAGAATTGGCAAATATGGATCGATCCCATAAAAAATCTTTAGTAAATAGAGTTAATTATAACCTAAGTAGTTTTACTCTAACCTAACCAAATTCAAAGAAAGGAAATAATTATATACTAAAGAAACTAGACAAACTAAATCAAAACATGTAAATAAAGTAAAGTAAGGGAACTTTCTAAGGGATTAAAGTAAGTAAACAATTAAGGAACCAAATTGACTAAGAAAAGGAATTGAATTAAGAAAGTAAGAAACTAAAAAAAGAAGAAGAAATTTTCATTAATAACTTGATTATAAGGGAAACTAAAGACATGAAGAAAGGAAAAACAAAGCAAAAAAGAAACTTCCTTGAAGTAGTCACCATAGGAGTCCTTCGTTGGTTAACTCAACAAGGTTCTTTATACGTCCTCTTCTTCTTCCGTGTAATATCCGTCATTTTAAATTCTAGAATATTTAATTTTTTAAATTATAAAAAATTAATAAATTGAGAAATTTGAAGATAGAATCTCAAGTTAAAACCTCAATATTGAGATGTGCTCAAAAAATGAAATCCAATGCCACTAAAAATGCTAAAATCAGAGATTAGAGTAAAAATGGATAATTATTTTAATTTTTGTATTTAATTAAAATTATCTGGAGGGTCAGAATGGTCATTGTACAAAGTGGGGTCCATGAAGTCATCACAGACACCCAAGTGTTAAATAGGGGTGAGAGAACCTTAAATGCACCTCCCCTCTCGTTTCCCTCGACCAGACTTCCCATTTGCGTGCCACTAGCAATAGCCATCACTAGCAACTGCAACGCTCGCAAGCACATGACAGATTTCCCTCCCCCTCTGACTAGCTGGATCGAGGTAGGTACTGTCCCCTCCTTTTCCCTCTCTTTTCTGAGGTTAGTCTCCTTTTAACACAAAAAAATGGCATGGACTTGCTGTTTTTCGGTAAGTTTTAAGTGTTACTGATCTTTTTGAAATAACTCGATGCAACAATGTCAGATGATGATCTAAACCATTCATCTTGTGGATGATGATAAAGAATAAACCCATGAATTTTCATGGTGATCGGATGGCTAAGGATGCCAGAAAACTAAGAAAACAATAAGATGAGGATTTTTAGGTACATAGTAAAAATCATGTAAAAATGGCGAATAATAATGGAATTTGTTGAAATGGAGTTTGAAAATGAAATATATGTGAAAAACTAAGCAAAATGGTGTAAAAATCGCATGATTGGGGCACCTAAGGGGTTGTCGATGATCGAATTTCGGCTCTCGTCTCTGGCGATGGTGAATCAGTCTAGTCACCCTCCTTGACAACAGCTCGACGGGGGACATTGGGCGGTGAGCACACGCACAACATGCGGTGTGGCACAACAAATGCGCCCCATGCATCAACACGCAGCATGATCGAGAGGGATGCGCGGCATGACGCGATGCGCCACGCGAGTGGCAAGCACATGCACATGCATGCGGGCTATACATGTGCGACAATTTATTTTTCTTGATTTTTGGGTTTCTTTCCTAACCATTCATTCACAAAAATGTGATTTTAGGAGCTACAGAGGTCCAAATGGCAATCCAAAATAAGCATTGAGATCGTCTCAATGACGCGGACCTAGATTCAAGATGAAAACATAGCTTAGAATACCTTTCAAATGGTTAAACCACTAAACACCATTAGATGACTTAGATCAAGCCGATCAATTCATGATCAGGACTTAAACCTTGTTTGTATGCATCAAACATGAAATGATCTAGGGGATTAGAAGGGTAGATTGCTAAGAAAAAATGACCCTAATAGTCAATCTGAGCAGGTGCCTTAGGATGTACTGATCTAAGAGCGATCTGACCATCAGATAGACGCGTAATCATAAAGATACATGAATCACTAAATGAAATAGAAATTTAATGGATCATGATGGAAATGAGTAGGATTGAAATAAAAAATGACACATGACTGGTACATCAAGGCGCACGACGTGATGTAGCTTATGCGCCTGATTGGAGTATCTCATTTGTCGAGGTAGGTGATCACATTTGGGATTTCACTCTTGATTTCATCGATTGTGACTTATCTAAAATTCTTGAGGCATATGTCTTATGCATTACCATATTTTGTTACATGTGTTTAATACTCCATATTTGTTATCGTGATATTTGATTACATGATTATCCATGATTTTGATGTGTGATGGTTTACACCCTATCATGGACCTAGATTGAGACCATCAGGTGAAGCGAGGTAAGCTGGGTCTTGTATCGATTTGAGGACAGGCTGGTAGTTTGGGCTGA
This sequence comes from Warburgia ugandensis, assembly GCA_035236585.1. Lineage (NCBI taxonomy): Eukaryota > Viridiplantae > Streptophyta > Magnoliopsida > Canellales > Canellaceae > Warburgia > Warburgia ugandensis. Next base: position 18,448,913 of record CP141133.1, read on the forward strand.
CAGGGTTCCATTGGGAAATAGACTGATGTGGGTTGATCATGAGGGACCCTGGGTCGGATTGTACCGCGTGAAGCAGGGTAAGCTGAGTCTTGTACCGATTTGAGGGTGGGCCAGTAGTTTGGGCTCACAGGCTTCCGTTGGGAAATAGATTGATGCGGGCTGCAGGTGAGGGACCCAAGGTCTGATTGTATAGGTTGAAGCGGGGGTAAGCCGGGTCTTGTACCGATTTGAGGGTGGGCTGGTAGTTTTGACTGACAGGCTTCTGTCAGGAAATAGACTGATGCGGGCTACACGTGAGGTACCCAGGGTTGGAATGAGTATTCATTACCATCGTCATGAGTGTAGTTGAGGCACTCACAGGACTTATTTATGCATGGCTTTCTATGATCATGACATGCCTTATTTGTTCTGTGGATACAGACTTTTGGTTATAGTGATTTATGAGTGTCCATGAGTTTCATGCTTTGCACGCTATAATATTCAAATTTGATGAAGATTTGCTTAGCGCATGATTTCTTGATTTGTCCATCATGGATGGTTGATGTTTCACATGCCTTGTATACGTTTATCTTATGAGATATCATCATGATTATGATACTTCATGTCATATGATTTTATTATATTTATTACCAAATGTGAATCACCTACACAAGCGTAGCTTGCTGAGGCATTGCTTTGTTTACAATGCCTTAGATACAGATAGTGACAACATGTTAATGCACTGACAGAGTAGGTAAAAGTGATGGCAGTTTTCTAGTGATGCATTAAGGATGTTCAAAGATGATCAGGTTTGTTTAGGACCTCACTCTGGTTTTGAGTATGGACGGCACTTTAATTAAAATTGCAATGTGACCTAGATGTAAGAATATGAATTCATGTTGGATGTGATGGTTGTATGGAGGGACCCTGGGTATTTTGTCATGACTTGATTTTATTATCCATTGTTGGAGTATATATTTTATTGAAAATAGTATTTGATTGTGTGGATGGGTGTGGAGACTGGGTCTCCTATATGTTATGTCTTATATTATGTCTATCAGACTATGGTGTATTGCACTGGTCATGTGCAATGGTCCAAGATATAGAGGAAACTCTATCGGTTCTTTGGTAGAAATGGTATTTCATTTCACCGTTAAATCTGTAGTTTTGTGGTTGTATGACTCCTCAGATTTTGAAAGAAATGCTTCTATTTAAGTTTTGTTTTGGTCATTTTAAAAATCAAAGTTTTAAAATAGGGATCCCTACGGTTTTTATAAATTGTTATTATACTATTGATAAAAACCCGGGATGTCACATTCCGGGCTTGAATTTTGCTTTACAGCTTACTTTGTTATATCACTCAATAAGTTTCTATATACTTCTCTTCAACCTAATGTACACTAAAGTTGCAACCAAACTTTTCTTATCTCCTTAACCCAACATGCTACAAACCCAATGAAATTCTCAACCATACTTTAAGATTTGGAAGATTTATTGGCTTCCATAGATGGGCACAAGGATTCTTTTCCTTATCCTTTATTCTCAAATCCCAAGATAAGAAAAGAAACAAGAAAAGAAAAGATGAAGGAACAAGATTATGCGATGAAGTGTAAGGAGAGGGATGCATGTGTAACTTAGAGATGGTAAGAGGAGAGTGTTATGGAAGATGATGTGCTGAAGGATAAGAGTGCAAGGAGTGAAAGATGAAATGGAGGTTAGAGAAGAGATTGATGTGTGTAATCCTAAGGGTAATATAAAGTGCGTGTAGTGCAAGGGAAGGGAGGCATGATGGAGTGAGAGATGGGAGAGGGAGAAGGTTGTATGAAAGAAACATAGAAGATATGTGATGCATGCTTATGCTAGAGAATGTTATGCTAGTAATTCTTAAAGAAGAAAGAAAAAATAGGAAGATGGAATGCAAGTAAATTGGAGTAAGAAGAGAGCTATGCATGCAAACTAAGGGTGCTAATGTATGAAAAAAGAAGAAGGAAGAATAAGAAGGAAAGAGAAAGAAGAAAGGAAAAAGAAGGAAAGTGGGGGTGGTTGAGCTTCCTTACCTCTTCAAAAAGATATGAAGATTGATGCTTGAAGGGAGGGAAAGGTGATCACTCCCTCTATTTCTCATAGGTTTAGCTTTATGGTCAAGGGAAACAAAAATATGGGTTTACTTTCTCCTTCAACTCATATTTATAAGGTTTTAAGAGTAGAAGCCCTAGGGATGGATGGTTGGGATCTAAAGGAAGAAAGGAAGAAGAGTTAAGTTTATTTGGATGATAAGAAGGAAGGAGAGAGAGAGGTGGAGGCATGGAATTTAATTAGGATTTGGTTTTTGACTTGGAATCTAAGATGGGTATGAGATAGGGAAAGGAAGGAAACAGCTAGGTCTAGAAGGAAAGAATGTTTTACTAGCATATGAAAGGTGATTGCTTAGGAGAAAAGGAAGAGAGGAAGATTAGGAGAGAATATAGGCGTTAGGTGAGATTGGTTTGAAATTAGGAAGCGGATAAGGGGGTAGGCACAATTTTCATGAGGCTGTATGGGAGTTTCTAAATTTGTAATGAGTGTGATCCATTGGATAATAATAAATGGTGGAGATCTGTAGGACTTTACCTTTGACTTTTCAATAAGGGCAAGGTGACTACTATTTTTAACTTTTCAATGCTTCATCCTTGGCCCTTAGATCATCATCATCCAATCTTGAGTGAATGAAATTTTTTTGGAGTAATCTTATCCAAATAGATATGCTTTTAAGCTTTCTTTACTCTCCACCATTAGATTGGACTACCCTAGAGTGGATGGTCTCGATTCCATTGAGATTTTCTTATTTGCTCTAGGTTTTCTCATGTTTTTTCACAGCCCACCATATTTTTCTCTCACCAATAGCAATTCACCTAGGTGGGACATTTTTTCCTTGATATTAGGAGTGAATCTCCTTGAAAATAGGTGGGCAACCAACCCAGTCACTTCTAGAATTTATTTTAAGTTGGGACCCATCTAAACTCAAAGCCCAAATTAAAACTAGATATATGCGAATACGAAACCAAAACTAGTATGCTACGTGGACAAGAAACTAGATTGATGCGAACGAAAACCAAAATTGATATCCTATATGAAAATAAATTAGATCTACATGAAACTATTCACTTGGACTCGTTTCTAATTAGAGTTAACACCTTGTGAACCAAGTAAGTCTATAGAAATTTTAGGACTAAGCAAGGCTCCCTTATAAAGGGAAGTCACTAAGATATTTTAAACATAAGAATTTTCTTCTCTCTTTTTGGTTTTAGTTGTTGCTCTGATTGAGATCCTTTTCTTATTGACTTTGAAGACCTATAAATATTATCTTGATTGTCTAATTAAGATATTTTTCTTATCAACTTTCATGACCTTTGAATACTATCTTGACTATTTGATTGAGATCTCTTTTATTGTTGATTTTCAAGATCTCTAGATATTGTCTTGATTGTCCAACTAAGACCTATTTTTCTATTGACTTTGAAGACCTTTGAATATTTTCTTAACTATTTGAATGAGATTTCTTTTCTTGTCAACTTTCAAGCTCTCCATTATTGATTTTTTTTATTGAGATATACTTTCATGGATTTACTTAATATATTAATTTATAAAATAATTTAAGGAATTCATTTGGAGAATAAATTACAAGCTAATTTTGATTTTGTGAATCAATTGAAGTACATATTAAGTTTGGCTTGATTGAATCCTATAGATAGAGCTATCATATCTCTTGCACATTTTCAGAGGGTTCAACTATCTTGAAGAAGCTGCAATAAGCTTGCTTCCAAGCTAAGATTAATTGAATTTAGTTGTGTGCAAGATTTCTAACAATTTGACCATATGTTTTTGTCAAAAAGTCTTTCAATTAGCAACTAGTAGAAGCATGAGTCTTTAAACATGAAGTTTGTAAAATGATGATGCAAACTTAGCATCTACTAGATTGATCTTCCACTACCATGTTTTGGCACCTAGACAATAACGGACACTTGATGAGAGAAAGTTTCAATAAGAAACATAAAAGTGATGGAAATAAATGTTTAAGAATCAACGAAATCCCCAATTACTGTTGATTTCACTATTTGAAAGAAAGGACATTTTATGAAAAATCAAATATAAAAATTTCTTATTTGCAAGATATTGAGTTGAGAAGTTTATATGGCTAGCAAGCTAGGTATACACAAAAGAAAGTATCTTACTTCAAATGGAAGTTTCTTAGGAGTAATAAGATGACAATTTTTTTATTTTCAAAAATTTTCATGTGGGCCAAAATTCAGAAGGTTTTTATATTTACATAGAAACAATGTTGTAGGATTCAAGACTGAGACAGTGTTAAATTCAATTTGAGAAAATTTATGAGATTTTGATTCTGAAGAACCAAGGATGGACTCTTTGATAAAGGGGAAGGAAATAAAATGTGGGTCATGAATGGTCCTAACATTATCTCTTTAACACAAACACAAGTTTCTGTCTTTAAAGCTCCTTGATGGTTGGAAAATCTATGTTTTCTAAAAGAGGATATTACTTTGGAAACAGACATAAGGTTTGGCTAAACTATTTTATTAAAGAAAATAAAGATACCAAATATTGAGAAACTTACAACTTGATTTGTGACATTGTTTGATGAGAGTGATTTAAAGTTGTGTCTCTCTTTACTATTAATTCTAACAACAACACTATCATAGCAAAGTGTACAATGAATGCTACAATATGAAATCTCACTAACTACTTCTAAAACATGATAGTGTCAGAGACTTGATCAAACTTGGTTTTTTATCGACACAATGTATGATATCAAATAAGAATTGTTCAAGATATATTAAATAATAAAGGCTATTATTGAAAATTTTAAGAAGGAACTAGATTACAACTATGATAATTAAACAACCTAATTTTCACTTTTCAGAAAAGCAATGACCTCAATGTGATGTGTAAATAAGTTGATTAAAGAGATTCTAATATCAAGAACTATTTTATTTTATGATGTTCAAATGAGGAAACTAGGAACAACTACATAGCTAGACATCAGAGGCTACAATGGAAATTACATAACTTCTATTATGGAAGTTCAATTAGCAAAAGCTAAAAGATGGTAAGCTTAGAGAAGCCATGCTTCTTCACTTGAACATTAAGAAACACATATCATTTTACCTATCTACATAGATTCAAAGGTGGGATACTAAGGAAAGAGCTTTAAAAAGTTTAAGCTTGAAATTTTGTAGAATAGCTAATGTCAGCTTTTTGTAGAGTTTGTTTTCTTCTAAAATTAGTCAATATAAATAAAAAGAAATTCCTTAATCCAATATAAGAAGTCCTTAAGAAGTTGGTCAAATAAATCATAAGAAATTTCTTCATTCAATAAAAAGATGAACTTTTAGAGGAATTATATTATTGTATTTTGATAAAAGATTATCCACCATATTTGTAGCAGCACTATCTTGATAGATGAAGAAACACATGGCACATATTGATTTGAGTTCATGTTACGGACCTACTCAGATACAAGCTAAGAGAATATAATGATGGACCTAAGTGATCTATAATTTTGAAGAAGAAAATAATTCTCTTCAAATAATTAAATTGTGCATTTTGTGAGTAGAAAAGTACATCAATTTGATTTATTAAGCTCTAAGATTTTTATTGGTGTTACTTATGTGACAGATAGGTATATAAAATTAGCCAAGAATTCTATGAATCAGATCCACTATTAAAGTTACAACTAAATAATGAAATGGTCCATTTACAGGCTAAGTTTACTTTGATTACATAAGTTCAAGTGTGCTACTACAATTTCAGTTTCTGTGAGTTCAAACAATAAAAACAAATGAGAAAGAAATATGATATTCAATCTCTTCAATTTGTCAAGATATTAAGATTTGATTAAGAACTAATTAGGCTGCTAATGCTTCACATATGAATGATCAAAGACATTGAAGTTTGTTAGTTGCAAGCAACAACTACTATGGCACTACTAATGAGCAATTGGTTATATCATTATTATTTTTAGGTTTCAAAAAAATAGGCAAGGATCTTAGTCTACATTGTTGATAGATTTGTGGCTATTCAAACAGCATATATGAACAAAGTCTTTAAAGACACCTATGACACGTGGGCATTTCCTTTGGCCTATTATATCAAATTAGAATTGGAATACATTCCAAGGAAATAACTTGAAAAGGTGGGAGATGTCATTATATTCAATATAAAAAACCAAATGATAGAGACACTTGTGTGTATAGTAGATATGATGAGTTTTGACCTTGTGCAAATGAATTTTGATTCATGGAAAGGATTTGCTAATTATCTTTGGTGAAAAAGTTTGATATACGAGTATGAGAGCAACTGATGTGATCCTGGGAATCAATATGGTTATTTTTTACATTGTCTAGCTATTGTGAAAAGATTCTTGAGGATATTACTCAATTTAACTTATAACAAACACCTTAACCATTTAAATAGAATGTTGTTAAATCATGATTAAGAGCCCATTTATTTAGCTGAAGTACTTGAGCACATGGTGGTTTGATATAGTATATGATTATATAATTGGATAGAAGTTGTGTAATTAATTTAAGTTCTGAAAATTAGATGATTTTGTAAAAACTAGTAGGTGTCTCCAATGACTTCGCATTACATGCTTTAAGACTCGGAATAAAATGAGTCAATGATAACATGGATTCTTGCCAAAGAGATGACATAGGAAAATTGTGAACCCTTAATTAACAACTTCAGAAATTACCATGCATGTAAGGAAGAGCTTTTATTTAGGAGTTGAACTCGATTGATTGCCTTGGACATGCATTATTTAGAAAGGGCTTTATTAGAGAGCTAAACTCCTTAGATTAGCTAGAATACCTTTGGTAGACGTATCAATTATATAAATGACATCTACTATATGGAAATATGTGTTTTGTGATAAGCCCATGGGAGAAGCGTGAAAGTTCAAGCTTGTTGTTGTAGAGACAGCTCCAAACTACCCCGTTACATCTTGCCATGAGTAGTCTCTCATTTTTCCAACCAATGCCATTCCTTGTCTTATTAATATTTTCACCAATTTTTACTTTTAACTTAAAAATAAGTGAGAGAATCTTATTGAGTTATTTATGAATCAGATCCACTTTTAAAGTTACAACTAAATAACGAAATGGGTCCATTTACAGGCTAATTTTGCTTTGATTACATAAGTTCAAGTGTGCTACTACAATTTCAGTTTCTATGAGTTCAAACAATAAAATCTAACAAAAACAAATGAGAAAGAAATATGATATTCAATCTCTTGAATTTGTCAAGATATTAAGATTTGATTAAGAACTAATTAGGTTGTTAATAATTCACATATGAATGATCAAGACATTGAAGTTTGTTAGTCACAAGCAACAACTACTATGGCACTACTAATGAGCAATTGGTTACATCATTATTATTTTTAGGTTTCAAAAAAATAGGCAAGGATCTTAGTCAACATTGTTGATAGATTTGTGGCTATTCAGATAGCATATATGAACAAAGTATTCAAAGACATCTATGACACATGGGCATTTCCTTTGGCCTATTATATCAAATTAGAATTGGAATACATTCCAAGGCAATAGCTTGAAAAGGTGAGAGATGTTACTATATTCAATATAAAAAACCAAATGATAGAGACACTTGTGTGTATAGTAGATATGATGAGTTTTGACCTTGTGCAAATGATTTTTGATTCATGGAAAGGATTTGCTAATTATCTTTGATGAAAAAGTTTGATATAGGAGTTTGAGAGCTACTGATGTGATCTTAGGAATCAATATGGTTATTTTTTACATTGTCTAGCTATTGTGAAAAGATTCTTGAGGATATTACTCAATTTGTCTTATAGCAAACACCTTGACCATTCAAATAGAATGTTGTTAAATCATGATTAAGAGCCCATTTATTTAGCTGAAGTACTTGAGCACATGGTGGTTTGATATAGTATATGATTATATAATTGGATAGAAGGTGTGTAATTAATTTAAGTTCTGAAAACTGGCTAATTTTGTAAAAACTAGTAGGTGTCTCCAATGACTTCTCATTACATGCTTTAATACTCGGAATAACTTGAGTCAATGATAACATGGATTCTTGCCAAAGAGATGACCTAGGAAAATTGTGAACCCTTGATTAACAACTTCAGAAATTACCATTCATATAAGGAAGAGCTTTTATTTCGGAGCTAAACTTGATTGATTGCCTTGGACATGCATTATTTAGAAAGGGCTTTATTAAAGAGCTAAACTCCTTAGATTAGCTAGAATACTTTTGGTAGACGTATCAATTATATAAATGACATCTACTATATGGAAATATGTGTTTTGCGATAAGCCCATGGGAGAAGCGTGAAAGTTCAAGCTTGTTGTTGTAGAGACAGCTCCAACTATCCCGTTACATCTCGCCATGAGTAGTCTCTCATTTTTCCAACCAATGTCATTCCTTGTCATATTAATATTTTCACCAATTTTTACTTTTAACTTAAAAGTAAGTGAGAGAATCTTATTGAGTTGTTTACATCTTAAAACATGTGGGTAGTTGTTATAATTTATTTTAAATCAAAATATTTTGGTGGGACCCATCGAAGCTCTAAGCCTAAAAGGAAACTAGATCTATCAATGAAAACCAGAATTGTTGTCCTACATGAAAAGAACTAGGTCTATGTGAATCTTCCCACTTGGACTCATCTTCCATATTCAACACCTTGTCAACCAAGTAGGCCTAGAGAAAATTTAGGACCAATCAAGGTTGCTTGGTGGGTGAGAAAGGCTACTTGAGAGCTAAGCAAGGCTCTCCTACACAAGGGGCATCCTGAAGCCATTTTACACATACCAATTTGTTCCTTTCTTTTTTATTCTAAGAGTTACTCTATTTGAGATCTCTTTTCTTCTCGACTTTCAAGAGCTTCAAATATTATGTTGACTATCTGATTGAGATATCTTTTCTTATTAACTTTTAAGACTTCTAAATATTGTCTCGACTATTTGACTAGGATCTCTTTTATTGTTCACTTTTCAAAGATCTAAATATTGTATGAACTGTCTAACTGAGATCTCTTTTCTTATCTACTTTCAACACTTCTAAATATTGTCTTGATTGTCTAACTAAGATCACTTTTTTTTCTTTTTCTTTTTAAATCTACTTTTAAGACCTTTAATAGTTGTCTTGACTGTTTGATTGAACTATCTTTTTCTTTTTTTATATATTGATTTTCAAGATCTTTATTCCTGATTGTCTAATTGAGACATACTTTCACGGATTTATTTGATTTACTAATTTACAAAAATGTTTTAAAATCATTCTTTTGGAGAGTATATTATGAATCCATTTTGATCGTGTAAATCAATTGAGATACAAATTGTTTCTGGTTGGTTGAATCCTGAAGATAGAGTTGTCATATTCCTTGCACACATTTGGAGGTTTCAACTATCTTAAAGAAGTTGTTATAAGTGTGCTTTAACTAAGGGTCATTGAGTTTAGTTATATACAAGATTTCTTTCATTTTTTTACATTCTTGTGCATTAGAGGTAAATATCATAGCAAACTTAATTTTTGTTTTGAAAACTTCTATTATAAATTGAATTCCCATCCTAAATGATGAAAGAGAATCTATTGCAACCAAATCTCAACAAAATGATAACAAGCAATGGACCAATTATTCTTTAGTAGTATTTTACTATTTTCTTTTTTCTCTTAAGAATGTGCAGCAAGAGAAGTTAAAGAGGAAACATGTCTAAAAATTGGAAAGATTCAATTCCTAGCAGTCACTAATAATGTCTTCTCAAGGAAACCAAGCCTATACATTATGTTACCATCTTCATGCAATCAATTTGTAGCCAACCTCAACCAAGTGCCTAAAGATCTAGATCTTGAACCTAAAACGTGTGATTGTTGGGGACTGCTACAACTAGAACAACCTCCCTCAATCTCTCTTTTGGCATTTGGGGGTTATGGTCCAAAGTGGTTTGAGTCCTTTATCCAACAAGCGAAATAGATAGATTCTTTGATGGATTATAAGTTGGTGAACTCCATGGAATTAGGGTAAGTTGGAAGCATTATTTTGGAGCCATTTCTACTTGTAAGGAGTGTTTTTTTACATGAACAAAGATCATCCATCATGGTGGGATGAAGTCCTCTCACATGTTTCTATATTGACACCCTTGATTTTTAAGGTTTCGCTCGTTACTAGACACACAACAGACTATTTACGACTATTGCTACTATTATTACTACTACTAAAGACACACTTGATTCTTATTTAATTAGAAACCCTATCTTTCTATAACTAGAAAAACTAGTTTTTTATTCTTTTGTAATTGGAAAAACTCATATATATATTTTTTGAATTCAAACTAAAAGAAGAGAAATTTTTTTATCGTAACTCAGATTTAAGAGATAGAGACCATGGCACTGGTTAGGAGTGAGGCAATATAAATAGAAGCTTCTAAAAGGGCAAGGGGAAGGTCTAAAAGAACGTGGATAGAAGTAGTGAGGAAAGATTTAAAAACTTTGGGACTAAATGAAGCTATGATATTTAATAGAGTGGAATGGAGGAATAAGATTCATGTGGCCGACCCCTAATTGGGAGAATGTCTTGATGATGATGATGATGATGATGATAAAGGTAAAAGGCTATTAACAAAGGAAACATGGTGGTGGAATGAAACGGTGCAAAAAGCTATTAAAGAAAAACGAATGCGTTTTAAAGCATGGTAGAAGATTAGAAATAATGAAAACTATGAACAATATAAGAATGCTAAAAACGTTGCTAAGAGAATAGTAAGTAAGGCTAAACTTAAAGCATATGATGAGCTCTATAATAGACTAAGAACAAGAGAAGGTGAGAAAGATATGTTTAAACTTGCAAAAGTAAGAGAATAGAAGGGTAAGGACTTAGAGCATGTTAGGTGCATTAGAAGTGATGATCAAAGGGTATTAGTCGAAGATGATGAGATCAAACAAAGGTGGGAAATATACTTTCAAAAATTGTTAAATGACAATGGCCCTGAGAATATAGGGATTGAAAATACTATAAATCTAAATAACATTGGATATTATAGATATCAACGTAGGATTAGAATACTTGAAGTAAAAGAGGCCTTGAGAAAGATGAAAACAGGAAAGGCCATGTGGCATGATGGTATACCAATAGAGGTTTGGAAGCATATGAGAGATATTGGGGTAGTTTGGTTGACCAAGTTGTTTAACAAGATTATAAAATCAAAGAAAATGCTTAATGAGTGGAGGAAAAGCTCTATTGTACCAATCTATAAGAATAAAGGAGACATTCAGAGTTGCACTAATTATTGAGGGATCAAACTTATGAGCCACACCATGAAACTTTTTGAAAGAGTGATTGAGATTAGAGGCTACGATATGAAACAAGTGTATCGGAGAATCAGTTTGGTTTCATGCCTAGGAGGTCTACCATGTAAGCTATTTTATTAATAAGACAATTAGTAGAGAAATATAGGGAGAGGAGAAAAGACCTCCACATAGTCTTTATCGACTTAGAGAAAGCTTATGATAGAGTCTCTAGAGAGTTAATATGGAGGGTGTTGGGTGGTAAAGAGGTTTCTCAGGGGTATATAGACATAATTAAAGATATGTATGAGGGAGCAGTAACAAATGTTAAGACCACTAGTGGCGTGACTGGTGATTTTCCTATCACTGTAGGATTGCACCAAGAATCGGCATTGAGTCCATACCTTTTTACATTAGTTATGGATAAGTTAACAAAACATCTGCATGAGGAGATTCCTTGGTGCATGCTATTTGCAGACGATATAGTACTACTTGATGAGACAATGGAGTGTGTAAACATAAAGCTAGAGTTATGGAGAGAAGCATTAGAATATGAAGGATTTAAAATTAGCCGAACTAAGATAGAATATATGGAATGTAATTTTAGCAAGGAGAGTAGGAGTGGAACACCAGTCAAGATTGATGACCAAGAGGTCCCCATAAGAGACCACTTTCGATATTTATGATCATTGATCCATGAGAGTGGAGAGTGGAGAGATTAAGAGGGAGGTTACCCATAGAATTCAAGCGAGTTGGAACAAATGGAGATGTACATCGGGTGTTTTATGTGATCGGCGGGTGCTACTCAAACTAAAGGAAAAATTCTATAGGATGGCTATAAGGCCGGCCATGCTCTATGGATCAGAGTGTTAGGCAGTTAAGGAACATCATACTCATAGGATGAGTGTCGCAAAAATGAGGATGTTGAGATGGATGAGTGGCAAGACAAGAAATGATAGAATTAGAAATGAAAATATTAGAGAAAATTTAGAGATAGCACCAATAGGTAACAAGATGAGGGATATTAGACTTAGATGGTTTGAACATTTTCAAAGGAGACCAACAACGGCACCAGTTCGAAGGAGTGAGGCAATACAAGTTGAAGGTTCTAAAAGGGCAAGGGGAAGGCCCAAAAGAACGTGGATAGAAGTGGTGAGAAAAAATTTAAAAACTTTGGGACTAAATGAAGCCATGATATTTAATAGAGTGGAATAGAGGAATAAGATTCATGTGGCCAACCCCTAATTGGGATAAGGTCTTGATAATGATGATAATGATGATGACGATGAGACCACGAAAGTAATAACTCTATCTTAAAAATTTAATATCATATTAACAGCACTTTAGTCATTTGAGCGAACAAGAGAATAAGATAGGACCAAGGTGGCGCGTAGTTCCTGTTTCTATCAATGTCAAGTGAATGACCAGAAGTCAGAGGCTAAAAAATTCTCCCGAATGGTCCAGTCCAAACTCCGAAGGGGTGGCGCGGCGCGTAACACATGCACTTTCCCTAAGAATGAGCGGCCACATCTATACTGTACTCCGTTTCAGACATCACACCGTAACGGTCTCTCAGTTTGCGGTTCTGAGCCCGAGGGTTTTAAGGAGGTTTAGGGTTTTAACCCTCTCTCGGTTTCGAGCTTAAAGCCCTCAAAAAATGGTTGGCTGAACTCAAAACCTTGGCAGGAGGTCTTGCAGAAAGCCATGAACTTCTGCTTCCAAAACCTTCTGGGCGCTCCATACCGCGGTGGAAATGTCGTCGTTTCCGAAAACACTCTGCTTCTCTCTCCCGTCGGCAACCGGATCTCCATCACCGATCTTCTGAAATCCCAAACCCAAACCCTTCCGTGCGAGAGCTCCTCAAACATTTCGAGAATCGCCGTTTCTCCCGACGGAAACTTCCTATTCTCCATCGACGAAAATTCTAGAGCTCTCTTCATCAATCTTCGCCGTCGAATCGTTCTCCACCGCATATCCTTCAAGAAACCGGTATCCGCGGTTAAGTTCAGCCCAGATGGAACCTTTATCGCCATCGGCGTGGGGAAACTCCTCCAGATATGGCGGTCTCCTGGTTTCCGAAAAGAGTTTTTGCCGTTTCATTTAGTCCATACTTTTCCGGATTGCGACGCAGCAATCACGGCTTTGGATTGGAGCCCGGATTCGATGTACGTACTTGCCGGTTCGAAGGATTTGACAGGGAGGCTGTTTTGTATGAGGAAATTGAAGGGCTTAAATAATCCGTTCTTGTTTTTAGGGCATAGGGATTTTGTAGTTGGTGCATTTTTTGGTACCGAGAAAAAGTCGGGGAAGGTTGATAAGGTGTATACTCTTGCTCGCGATGGCATGATATTCAGCTGGAAGTTTATCGAAAATGATAGTAATTTCAATAAGAATCACGATTTTGACGATTCTGAAGGGATTTCAGATCCCCCTTCTCCTGGCACGCCCGAGAATAGGCACTCTAGGGATCGAAACGAGAATGTAGATGAAGAATTTAGTAAAAGAAGGAAATTTTTTGATCCTACTAATGGTGATTTGGATGAACAATTTAATTTTCCTTTACATAGAGGAAAATGGGAATTGCTGAGGAAGGACCACTTTTCCCAGGCACCTGCGAAGTTGACGGCTTGTGATTATCATCGGGAACTCGATATGGTTGTTGTGGGGTTTTCTAATGGGGTTTTCTGTCTATATCAGATGCCTGATTTTGTTTGCATTCACTTGCTTTCTATATCAAGGCAGAAGATTACCACTGCAGTTTTTAACAAGCTCGGGAACTGGTTGACGTTTGGGTGTGCGAAGTTGGGGCAGCTGCTTGTGTGGGAATGGAGGTCTGAGAGTTATATTCTGAAGCAGCAGGGGCATTACTTTGACGTGAATTGTGTGGCATTTTCACCTGATTCACAGCTTTTAGCTTCTGGAGCAGATGATAACAAAATCAAGGTGAATGCCTATTTTCTTATATCTACTTTATATCCTTCTTTGATATTTCTCATTAAAAGCTGAGATACTTTACACTGTAGTGTTTTGGAAGTTGTGGATCCAGAAATATGTGTTGGCCATATTAGAGATTACTGTGCTAGTTGCAGTATTAGACTAGTTGAGAAACGATAGATGGTGCCAATCATTTATGAAGTATCTATTGGTTTATGTGAGAAACAAATATAGACAACTGCAAAAATAGCAATGAACATGATTGAACGGATGAAGACATGCATTTCAAAGTCAAACTTGGATTTTAATTTCGAAGATTCTGATTTTGAACTATGCATACAATTTTCTCACCAAGCACACACACACACACGAATGTTAAGAACCAGGTATTTTCCTTCTGGCACGGGTAGGGTTGGCATAATTTTAGAAGAATAATGAATACTGGAAGTATGCAATGAATCAACTGATTTATGCAAATCTTTATCATGGGTATCTAGACACACAGTTGTAATTGGATTATCTAAGAGGATGAATATGGAAGCTGTATGCTTTGGATATCTAAAAATTCTATGTGATGCCTATGACCTCTCTCTTTAGACCTGCTAGGCTTGCAATGCTTCTTTCTTGATACTTCTTCCTTAACCTGGTGCAAGAGTATCAGCTGTGCTCAGTTTGATAAAATACTATGAAAACCTTCTTTCAAGTTGCTTAAGTAATTCTGCATCCTGATCTCAGTTTGGAGGAATGCTATGCTAATCAGACTAGATGGTTTTGCCTCACAAATAAATGACCTACTGTTTTAATGTTTCGTTCCGTTACTTCAAATAAATAATCTGCATGTCTTCGTTGCTGATATCGAATGGGAACATTAACTGTGTTGCTCAGCTGTAAGGTCTTTAAGTATATATATTTTTTCTTTTCTATAATCAAGCACACATGCTGTTAACATCTATATATCTGTATTCTTCCTAAGTAGAAAATCTGAAAATTTTAGCTTGAATGTTGTTATTTCTATTGAGCAGGCTTCATCCTACAGAAATGCAATAGCTTTTAGCTCAGTGATGGGTTGTAAGACATTTTGTATTTGGGGATGAGGGAAAAGGAGATGGATACAAGGCAACAAATCCAGGAGGAAAATGTTACTGGCTGAGAAAGTTGATTGACTATAACAAAACTCTGTCCCAAGTCTCAAGTAATTGTTTGATGAAGCAAATGGGATGATTGGGGAGGGTTATTGGAACTAGAACTGGTTCTCAAATGAAAACCTTATTCTTTCATCATTTATTGGACTATGATGAGTTTAGGCAACCCAAAGGAAATAGCAAAATGAGGGAACTAGCAAAAGAGCAAATGACAGATAGAGTCGTAATATGGGAGACAAAAAATGAAAGCGCCATTGACCTAAATAATCTGATGGATTAAAGGTTGCAGTGTTGCATATCACATTCATCTTTCATAAGGCCTTTTGATGTCTTGACTTGCACACTTGTTTGATGCTTCTTGTGTCTTGTGTTTGGAAAATTTTCATTGATTCGTTCCTTGTTGATGAATAAATCTGAAAGTTCTAAGTGGAAGTGATACACCTCCAATACATCACACCTATTTTAGAAGAAGAACACGTGCCACAGGGAGGGAGATGTGACACATGTCTGTTAAGGAATGGTCTAGTAGAATTAGGTTGTTAGGCAATTAGGGGGAGTTTAAAAGTAAGGGGATGAAGAACTGAAGGGGGGAAAATTTGGGGGCTCCAGGGAGTGGAGATGGTGTAAGAGCAGTCCGGAATGCCTTATGGTTCTTGTCCTTCTTTTACTATTTTCTTTCTATCCTTGTTGTTTTGGAATTGCAATTGTACTTGGAATTGTTTAGTGATATAAATACTTCATTCGACTTTTCTTTTTAATACTGGAATTGTAGTTGGAATTCAAACCAACAGATTCATCAATGGTATTAGAGCCTCATTTGATTCTTGGGGTATGGTAAGAACTTGATCGGAGAGAGCAGAAAACATGGAGAAGGAGGTGGAAAACATGAGAGCAGAATTTGGGAGCATGAAAGATGATGTTGGAAGATTACAAACCAACTTGACAACCATCTGGGAATACTTGAAATCCGGACTTGGATGCGGCAGAGGGAGGAAGGCTCTGATGCGTTACCAAATCTAGCCGGAGATAGGGGAAGAGCTAGAGCCTCAGAGGTAAGGGAGACATCGGGACGAGGAAACCAGTTACTAGAAAATCAGGGTTACAATCATCAACCCTGGAAGCTTGACCTCCCTGTCTTCGACGGAAAATATCCATACGGTTGGCTGTGCTAGGCAGAGCGGTATTCCCTGCTCAACCAGATAACTGACGACGACAGGGTTACAGCAACATCGGTCTGTCTGGAAGGAGAAGCCCTCCACTGGTTTCTTTGGACAGATGCTTGCACCCCAATCCGATTGTGGCTCCTTTTTTGAATCTCCCTTCTCTAGAGATTTCGGCCTTTACAATCCGATGATGACTATGAGGCATTACTCGCTCTACGGCAGGTAGTTTCCGTCGTTGAGTACTGCCGGGAGTTTGAGCTTCTGTTGGGACCTCTTGTGGATCTGCCCGATGATCTGTTGAAGGGGGCATTCCTTAACAGGCTCAGGGAAGATCTGAAGGCAGAGGTAAAGATGTTCAGGCCTGCTTCCTTAACTAGACTGATGGATTTGGCCTAGAAAGTGGGAGAGAAGAACGAGGCCCTCGATTGGGTCAGGGCCCATGGAAATAGACTAGGATCTGGGCCCAGGGGTTCAGGAACCAACAACACTTTGGTGAGGAGCCCAGTCATAGAAACAGCCGAACAAGGGCAATTCTGTAATTTCACACCAATCCTAATTAGGTTGACAGAGATGATGAAGGGGATGGGATTCCGGGGCAATTGGCCCACTCGCGTCGTTGAACATTCGCAGGGCTGACGCAATCCTTACCGGCGATTGTCGGAACTCTAGCTCTAGCACAAACGAGCATTTGGGTTGTGCTTTTGGTGTGAAGAGAAGTATTCTCCAGGCCACAGGTGCAAGAATCGCCAACTATAGGTGTTGATACTGGTAGAGGACGAGGAGGAACCTGAGCTGGTGGAACCTTAAGTTTTCGACAATGCCCCATCGCACAAAGGAGCTACACCCCAGTTCGAACTGTCGATGCAGGCTATTGTGGGTATCTTTGTGGCCTCTGTCATGAAGATGAAGGGGTACCTAGGGCAACAAGATGTTGTGGTCTTGATCGACACGGACGCATCACACAATTTCATTGCTCGGGATTTGACCGTCGAGTTACAGTTGTAGGTGATCGACATTAAACCCTTTGGCGTCCAAGTTGGGATGGGTACCGTGTCAAGGGAGCTGGGGTTTGTAGGGACCTAATCCTCCATCTTCCTGGGGTCGTGATCCAGCACCATTTCGACTTGAGTGGAATCGATCTTTCCCTCGGAATGGCATGGTTACAGACTCTCGGAGAAGTTTCTGCCAATTACCTCAACCTCACCAAGCAGTTCTCGGTGCAGGGCAAATGAGTCACACTCAGGGATGACCCTTCCATGGCACGATCTTCACTCTCTCTCAAATCCATACAGCGACACATCCCTAGTGCCCGTGAGAGATTCATGATTGAATATCAAGGACTACAGATTGACACTGCGCTGTGGGAATCCATGGATCATCCACGGGTGGCCTCTATCCTGGCATAATTTTCACACATTTTTAACTATTCCCTATAGTTGCCTGCAAGCCGCACTCATGATCACACCATCCAGGTCCAAGACGATGCCCAATCGCCTAACATCCGACCGTATTAGTATCCCCACTGCCAGAAAAACGAAATTGAAAGGATTATCAAGGAATTGCTGGGTGCCGGCATTATACGTCCTAGTAATAGTCCCTACTCGAGCTCAGTGCTATTGGTCAAGAAAAAGGATGGCAGTTGGCGACTTTGCGTTGATTATAGGGCCTTAAACAAGATCACTATCCTTGACAAGTTTCTCATACCGACAATTGATGAGCTGTTGGACAATTTGGGCGAGGCCACTATTTTCTTCAAATTAGATCTGCAATCTGGCTACTATCAGATCCGTATCAAAGGTTCTTGTTAGATCAACGAGTACTTAACCATGAACAGTAGAAATGGTTGATCAAGCTCATTGGGTTTGATTTTGAAATCAAGTACAAATCGGGAAATTAGAGCAGAGTAGTAGATGCTCTTTCTAGGAAAGCTGAAGCTCTTGATTCTGCTCACTCACCTACACGTACAGAAATTTCTTCCACAAACTCTGAGGTGTCTACAAATGGCGACCTGCTGGCTCTTTCTATTGTCCATTGTAAGGGGTTATCAGGACTGGAGGAGGAAGTCCAACAAGAAGAATGACTTAAATATATTCTATAGGACCTCCTGGCTGATCCTAACAGCCATAGTGGTTTTTCGTTGAGGAATGGACACTTACTCTTTCAGAGCAAGCTAGTTATCCCAAGATCATCTCCTCGCATCCCCACCTTGCTTACAGAATTTCATTCCACCCCAACTGGTGGACACTTTGGGTTCTTTCGTACATTCAAGAGGCTCTCGAACGTTGTGTTTTGGGAGGGGATGAGAAAGGATATACAGCAATTCGTTGCCACTTGTGATGTTTGCCAAAGAAATAAGTATCAATCATTGAAACTTGGGGGACTTCTTCAGCCCTTGCCCATCCCTGACCAAGTTTGGGATGACCTGTCAATGGATTTTATTGGAGGATTACCTAAGTCACAAGGGGTGGATACAATTTTTGTCGTGGTGGACCGTCTTACCAAATATAGCCATTTCCTTATCTTAAGGCATCCATTTACGGCTCAAGACGTTGCTACCCTCTTTGCTAAAGAGATAGTCAGGCTACATTGATATCCTTGCTCTGTAGTATCCGATCGGGACCGTCTCTTTATTAGCCAGTTTTGGATGGAATTGTTCAAACTAGCCCGAACGTTCCTGAAGATGAGCCACCTGTCTCCATTCAAGGTTCTTTATGGTCGTGAGCCACCTGTCTTACTACACCTTATTGATGAAGGCTTGGTTGTAGAGGCAGTCAATCAACAACTGATAGAAAGGAATGTTATCTTGCAGGAGTTGAAGGATCACTTGTTAACTGCATAGGCCAGGATGAAGTCTCAGGCAGATAATAAGCGTAGAGATGTTTAGTTTGAGGTTGGTTCATTGGTTTTCCTCAAATTGCAACCCTTTAAGTTCAAAAAGTTGGCGAAGAGGCCAAATGAGAAGTTGAGTCCCAAGTTCTATGGTCCTTTTCCAGTATTGGAGAAGGTGGGGGAAGTGGCATATTGTCTGGAGTTACCAGCCACTGCTAGAATCCATCTTGTCTTCCATGTATCCCAGCTTGAACAGCCCTTGTCAAGCCCTTTACACGCTCAACCTCTGCCTTCCAGTTTAACAGACGAACTGGAACTTGTGGTTCAACCTGAAGCTATTAGACAGATCAGAGTTTTACCGAATGGCCAAAAGGAGGTTTTGGTTAAATGGCAAGATCTTCCTGAATATGACAATACCTGGGAACTATATACTGTTTTAGATGGCCAATTTCCATCTTTTCACCTTGAGGACAAGGCAAAACTGATAGGAGAGGGTATTGATACACCTCCAATACATCACACCTATTTTAGAAGAAGAACACATGCTACAGGGAGGGAGATGTTACACGTGTCTGTTAAAGAATGGCCTAGTAGAATCAGGTAGTTAGGTAGTTAGGGGGAGGTTAAAAGGAAGGGGGATGAGGAACTGAAGGGCGGGAAAATTTGGGGGCTCCAGGGAGTGGAGATGGTGTAAGAGCAGTTCGGAATGCCTTATGGTTCTTGTTCTTCTTTTACTATTTTCTTTCTATCCTTGTTGTTTTGGAATTGCAATTGTACTTGTAATTCTTCAGTGATATAAATACTTCATTCGAATTTTCTTTTTAATACTGGAATTGTCGCTGGAATTCAGACCAACAGATTCATCAGGAAGACATGAGCGTAACATGCCAGAACAATTGGATATTTTCTTTAGCTTTTTTGACTATGTCCTAGGGTTCAAAATGAGCGTATGAACCAGATAAAACTATAAATTGAAGATGCGAGTTATATTTGCCAAAAACATGTGGGTTCCATTTGATTTCATTCATCAAGTATAAATATTGATATCTACTACTGAGACAAATTCAAGGCATTCTTTGGTAGCCTCTCAACTTGGATCTTGGAACATGGGATATTCACCTGTACATAAAAGAAGTCATCAACTTGGAGAGTGTGAAAACTTCATTGAGGTGACCGAGTCAATTGGAAAGTTGGATATGTCAATGAAAAGTGCAAGCTCATCCCAGTTAACTTTTTCTTGCCTTAGCTTTACCTTCTTATTAGATACTGGTTTCATTTCTGAAGCATTGATTCATATGATGTATTGACATATGTCCGAAGTTATTCTGTCAGTTAAGTTGCTTACCATCTTGGTTTCTGAGCTTCATAGTTAAGCAATTTCCAATGTCTTCCTCTTGTGTGGCAAGACCTACACTTTCTCCACAGTGATCGTAACATATTTTGTGACTGTTATCTATAGTATATTCCACCATAAAATTAGTGTTTTCCCTTGTTTAGTTCATACATGTTATGCTTAAGCATTAGTTCTCCATTCTTGCTTGGGACAGGTGTGGACAGTTTCATCAGGGTTTTGCTTTGTAACATTCTCTGAACACACTAATGCGGTGACTGCGCTCCATTTTATGGCTGGTAACCATTGTCTACTTAGCGCATCACTGGATGGGACTGTTCGCGCTTGGGACTTGTTTCGTTATCGAAACTTCAGGACATTTACTACGCCGTCTCGTAGACAGTTTGTTTCTTTGGCATCGGATCAGAGTGGTGAAGTAATTTGTGCTGGGACCTTAGATTCATTTGAGGTATATATTCCTTTCAATAAGTTGACCTGCTTATCTTCCACTGAGTCCTGACATCACTTTTTGAAACATGGATTTCAGATTTTTGTGTGGTCAATGAAGACTGGACGTTTGTTGGATGTGCTTAGTGGACATGAGGGGCCTGTTCATGGTTTGATGTTCTCCCCAACAAATGTAAGTTTGTATTCATGCTCTTTGATGCCAAAAGTGGGATATTCCCCTGACGTTATACCTTTGGATTTTATTGGAAGTGGCTGGCATAGATTTCTTCTAATACAACATGCAAACTTTTGATTTTATTTACAAATATGGTTTTTTCTCTCTATGGTTTTCTATTCTAATGCTTTTTTCTTGGAATGGTTTTTTTATTTCCTATCTGAAGCTGATAGTTGGTTAATGGTAAGCAGATATATCAGAATTGAGGGCAATCTTTAGTTCCTGAGGGGTTATAGCTAATTTGAGATCATATGTGTGATCTCAAAATGAAGTGCAGTAATGTGTTGTTTTTCTATGTGTAGGCAGTTTTAGCCTCATCATCATGGGACAAAACAGTTAAGTTGTGGGATGTTTTTGATGGAAAAGGTGCAGTTGAAACATTTCCACACACACATGATGTTCTTACAGTTGTTTATTGTCCGGATGGAAGGCAGTTAGCTTGCAGCACATTAGACGGTCAAATTCACTTCTGGGATCCCGTAGATGGTTTGTTAATGTATACAATTGATGGGCGCAGAGATATTGCTGGTGGGCGTCTTACGACTGATCGGAGAACTGCAGCTAAATCAAGTTCAGGGAAGTGCTTTACGAGCTTATGTTACTCTGCTGATGGAAGTTATATTTTAGCTGGAGGGAGCAGCAAGTATATTTGTATGTATGATGTCGCAGATCAGGTTAGTTTCTATGCATTTATGGGTTTCTGATTTAATGTTTCTGTTTCTGAGCGTCTTTTGTCTCCGTTATCTTTACGTGGATGCTCAATCATATTTGGTTGGTTTAAGCTGGTTTGCCTATAATCTCCTCTGGAATGGACAAAATGAAGTCATGTTCAAGTTGCTTTCAGTTTTGGTTTATCTTTTATTGGTTTCTTTTCTTTGTCCTGTTCTTTTCTTCTAATTAGCACTCGTCTACACTAGAACCATTGTTAACTGCCAAAAAGCTTTTGTTAGTTGTGGATGCATGTTTCATGTGTTTACGAGGTAAAAATCTGATTTGCCTTTCTGGAAAGATTTCTAACCTGTAAGTTACAGATGGCTAGTTTTTGTGTGCAAAAGGGTCTTCCACTAATTACATTTTCTTGATTATAGGTGTTGGCATTAGTGCATCGTAGATTTCCCTTCATCTGTGGCTGTAAGCTCATCTCTTTCTTCTAGTGTTTGGCAAATGGCAGTTGTGACACTTAGGAGGATCGAAACCTTGTCTTAATTCTGCCTGGATAGTGAAGCCCAAGTAGTTCAATCATTGATTTAGCATTCTGCTCTGTGCGTGGGCGGTTATCTTGGGAGCACTAGCGGAAACCATTTGCTGTGTGCATGTTTGTCTGAAGTAGAAGTGTTACTAGCTTGAAATGTTTGAGGATCAGTATAAGAAGTTTGAAGAGCTTAACCGGCCGCACTTCTGTTTGTTCATTTCAAAGGATGTTGCATAAATACCTTGTATTCTTCTTATTCCCCTTTGATTGGTTTTGTTAGAGTCCTTTGACAAAGAAGTCATTATGCATGCTAAACAAATGATTTTTCAGTCATAGTACTCCTATTTACTTTCTTATCACAGGGCAACTTCATTGCTGGTGAATTTTTTCGTACTGACTGTTATTAGTGGATCACTAGTTAACTATGACAAATTATCTCTGTACAACAGGTATTGCTACGTAGGTTTCAAATAACACGAAACCTCTCCTTGGATGGGGTTCTCGATTTTCTTAACTCAAAGAAAATGACAGATGCAGGTCCTTTGGATTTAATTGATGATGATTACAGTGATGTAGAAGAAGGGATTGATCAGCAAACATGGGGAATGTTAGGTTTTGATTTACCAGGGTCCATGCCCAACCATGGGCGACCTGTTCTTCGAACTAAATGCTTGAGGGTTGCACCAACTGGCAGAAGCTGGGCAGCTGCTACAACTGAGGGAGTTATGATGTACTCAATTGATGATTCCTTTGTCTTTGACCCGATTGACCTAGACATTGACATTACACCTGAGGTAGTGTTTGTAAAAATTTTACATACATTTCTTGCTTCTGCCTTTTAGTCTTGTTTCTCATATGACTATATGTCGTTTAAAAGGGGGAAAAATATTGATTTCTCATGCCTGTCAAGGTGCTTGTAATCGTTTTAAGTTCTGGAACTGAAATCATGGGTATTTTCAATTTTGGTGGAGTGAGGAGCTATTTATCTGTCTTCTGCTCTTCAACTTATGAACTTGCATAGCCATCTCAAAAAATTTTCAAATTTTTTTGTTTGCACAAATAGTTAGTTACTGTTTAAGTATCTCTTGTATTTGCCTTCTTACCATGCTCATGCGGTTTAATGGACAGAAGAACCCTGTTCACTATATATATGTGTATCTCACTTTTGACAAAATCGGTGTCAAATGCAGAATACAAGTGCTGGTTACTGCAGGGTCCGATAGCTTCTGTTTTTCATGTTGATGCTTGTCATCTCACTATACTTGAGATAGTATCAGGTTATTGTGGATCTGTACACAGACTACGTCGGAACTTAAACCTTTTTATGGTTAAAACAACACTTCTGTGCAATATTAGTGTTAATTTACAAGTTGTTGCCATGTGGTCTTATCACCCAAGCTTCTATTTTGCAATAGCATCTGAATTAAAACTTCAGTTGCTAATGAACAACCATCTTATCTCATATATACTCTATTTTGTACATATTTTCTTTGTAATTGGTACATCACTGTGGATGACCAGACCTGTCATTTCGAACTTGATATTTTCTTTGCCATGTAATGGTAAATGCACAGGGTAGTGTGCTGGGCATGCATGCGACCCCAACTTTGTTGCTGCTGTAAATTGGACAACATCCTAGACCCTGATTTTTTGTTACCTGAAAAATGATGCGGACAATCTTGTTATGATTTTTCATTCATAAGAGTTTCTACTTTTTCATAGATTCACTTCCATATTTCTTCCTTTTTCTCATTCAAGACATCAGAGCTCATTTGAGGTGGAATTGGATTTGGCTTTAACAAGAGCAAAAGGGTTCTTTTCTGTCCTCAACATTCCAGGTAGTATGCTGAACGTGCATACGGACACCAACTGTACTGGGTCCTACCCATGTGTACGAGTCTGCTGCTGGAAATTGGACATCCCAGAACTGGACTTTGTGTTAATGAATGTTGCCAATATTATTTTGACTTTTCATTCATAAGATCTTCTACTTCTTCTTAAATTCTCTTCTTCTGCTTTCCTGTTTTTTCTCATTAATGACATCAGAGCTCACTTGAGCAATGGATTAGATTTGGCTTTAACAAAAGCAAAAGGAATCTTTTCTTCCTCAACTTTCCAGGTCGTTCTATAATTGTCTTCTCTTATATAGCCACTCCAAATGTTTTATCTCCTCTCTTTTTATTAAGTCTATTGACCTTCCATTTCGGCCTTAAGTCTTTCTTCTATTTCCTATATGCTTTTCTCTATTGTAGAAAACAATCGGACTTCTTATTGGCTCAATAAGTATTCTTCCCCATATCCCATTCTTGTTCAAATGTTTTGAAATGTCCTAGTTTTCTCTTTTGCCAGCTTGGACTTGGTGCAAGTTCGTGGTCACTGACTTAAAATGGACTAAATTCACTTAAATATGACTTTGGCAAACCATTTACATGAGCTGATAGTTTTGCCAGCTAACTCTGCCCATGTGATATTATTATCTCATTGCTGGTCTCAAACTTGGGTAAAGGAGGGTTCCCTCAAGTGCCAATCAGCAGAAAATTCTTTTGCAAACCTTATGACATGAATCTCATTTCCACATTTTCTAAGGTTAGGGCATTCCCCATAAGTGAAGCACTGCATCGAATCCCGGATGCAGTGAGAAATGGGCAAGGGCTGCTTACCATAAAGACATGCTGCATCATATCTCAGGTACAATGAGAATAGGAAGGGCTGCTAGAGCATTCCCTCGAAAGCGATTCGCTGCATCAAAACCAAGGTGCAATGGAAAGCAGCCAGGACTACCTGTGCCATTCTAGATGTATGCAGGTGAAGAGATTAGCTCAGGAGAATAAGATTCGTATTGTCACATGGGATATGGGCACATTGACATGTAAAAGCGTGGTGTTAGTAGATACAAAGGGATGTAGGAGAATCAACATAACTTATATCCAAGAAACCAAATGGAAAGGGGCTTAAACTAAAGAAATCAATAGGTATAAGCTTTGGTAGAAAGGAAAGGACAATAATAGAAATGACATAGGGATATTAGTGGATAAAGAATTTAAAAATAAAGTTGTTGACATAAGAAGAACTTGTGATGGAATTCTACTAATAAAGCTTGTTTTAGGGGAAGATCATAAATGTATAAGTGCATACACCCCACAAGTAGGGTTCGGAGATAGAATCAAGTGACAATTCTGGAAAGATATAGAGGGAGTAATATCAGAAATTCTTGACACTGGGGATATTATAGGGTACATAAAGGATATGAGGTTGAAGAAAGAAATGAGACGGGGAAGCCATCCTAGATTTTGCTGTGGCATATAACAAGCGTACTATTGACCCTTGTGGTCTGCCCCTTCCCTAGACCTTGCATATGTAGGAGCTTTGTGCACTGGGGCAGCCCTTTTATATAACCTAGTTCTAGCAAACACATTCTTTAAGAAGAGGGATGAACACTTAATAAGCTTTAAAAGTGACTATATAAAAGTCAAATGGACTTTTCTCTCATCATCATCATCATCATCATCATCATCATCAAGACCTTATCCCAATTAGGGGTCGGCCACATGAATCTTATTCCTCCATTCCTATCTATTAAATACCATGGCTTCATTTAGTCCTAAAGTTTTTAAGTCTTTTCTCACCACTTCTATCCACGTTCTTTTGGGCCTTCCCCTTGCCCTTTTAGAACCTTCAATTTGTATTGCCTCACTCCTTCTAACTAGTGCCGTTGTTGGTCTCCTTTGAACATGTCCAAACCATCTAAGTCTAATCTCCCTCATCTTGTTACCTATTGGTAATATCCCTAAATTTCTTCTAATATTTTCATTTCTAATTCTATTCTTTCTTGTCTTACCACTCATCCATTTCAACATCCTCATTTGTACGACACTCATCCTATGAGCATGATGTTCCTTAACTGCCCAACATTCTGATCCATAGAGTATGGCTGGCCTTATAGCCATCCTATAGAATTTTCCCTTTAGTTTGAGTGGCACCCGCAGATCACATAAAACACCCGATGCACATTTCCATTTGTTCCAACCCGCTTGGATTCTCTGGGTAACCTCCCTCTCAATCTCTCCACTCTCATGGATTAATGATCCTAAGTATTGAAAGTGGTCTCTCATGGGGACCTCTTGGTTATCAATCTTGACTGGTGTTCCACTCCTATTCTCCTTGCTAAAATTACATTCCATATATTTTGTCTTAGTTCAGCTAATTTTAAATCCTTCCGATTCTAATGCTTCTCTCTATAACTCTATCTTTATGTTTACATCCTCCATTGTCTCATCAAGTAGGACTATATTGTCTCCAAATAGCATGCACCAAAAAATCTCCTCATGCAGATGTTTTGTTAACTCATCCATAACTAATGTGAAAAGGTATGGACTCAATGCCGATCCTTGGTGTAATCCGATAGTGATAGGAAAATCACCAGTCACGCCACTAGTGGTCTTAACATTTGTTATTGCTCCCTCATATATATCTTTAATTATGTCTATATACCCCTGAGAAACCCCTTTACCACCCAACACCCTCCATATTAACTCTCTAGGGATTCTATCATAAGCTTTCTCTAAGTCAATAAAGACCATGTGCATGTCTTTTCTCCTCTCCCTATATTTCTCTACTAATTGTCTTAGGAAGAAAATAGCTTCCATGGTAGACCTCCCAGGCATGAAACCAAACTGATTCTCCGATACACTTGTTTTATGTTGTAGACTCTTCTCAATCATTCTTTCAAAAAGGTGCATGGTGTGGCTTATAAGTTTGATCCCTCGATAATTAGTGCAGCTCTGAATGTCTCCTTTATTCTTATATATTGGTACAATAGAGCTTTTTCTCCACTTAGCAGGCATTTTCTTTAATTTTATGATCTTGTTAAATAACTTGGGTAACCAAATTACCCCAATATCTCCCATATGCTTCCAAACCTCTATTGGTATACCATCAGGCCCCATGGCCTTTCCTGATTTCATCTTTCTCAAGGCCTTTTTTATTTCAAGTATTCTAATCCTACGTTCATATCTATAATATCCAGTGTTATTTAGATTTATAGTATTTTCAATACCTATATTCTCAGGGCTATTGTCATTTAACAATTTTTGAAAGCATATTTCCCACCTTTGTTTGATCTTATCATCTTTGACTAATACCCTTTGATCATCGCTTCTAATGCACCTAACATGCTCTAAGTCCTTACCCTTCTATTCTCTTACTTTTCCAAGTTTAAACACATCTTTTTCACCTTCTCTTGTTCCTAGTCTATTATAGAGCTCATCATATGCTTTAAGTTTAGCCTCACTATTCTCTTAGCAACATTTTTAGCATTCTTATATTGTTCATAGTTTTCATTATTTCTAATCTTCTGTCATGCTTTAAAACGCATTCGTTTTTCTTTAATAGCTTTTTGCACTGTTTCATTCCACCACCATGTTTCCTTTGTTAATAGCCTTTTACCTTTAGATACTCCTAAGACATCTTTTGCCACTTTCTTAATGGACTCAGTCATATTAGTCTACATGGTATTTACTTCTATTTCATAGTTCCAGTTTCCTTCTACCATCAACTTATTTTTGAATGAGGTTATTTTCTCTCCTTTTAAGTTCCACCACTTAGTTTTTGGATGTGTATTAAGTTCAGTTCTTTTACTCCATCTTTTGATATGAATATCCATAACCATTAACCTATGTTGTGAGGTTAAACTCTCACCGGGTATTACCTTACAATCCTTACATATAGATCGTTCATTATTCCTTAGTAGAAAAAAGTTTATTTGGCTTTTATGAAGTCCACTTTTAAAGGTTATTAAGTGTTCATCCCTCTTCTTAAAGAGTGTATTTGCAATGGATAAGTTATATGACAAAGCAAAATCGAGGATATTCTTCCCCATCTCGTTTCGTTGACCTATACCATACCCTCCGTGTATGCTATCATATCCTTATCTTTTTTTACATGGCCATTTAAGTCTGCTCCTATAAATATCCCCTCAGTGTTGGGTATTTCTTGCATGACTCCCTCCATATCTTCTCAAAACTGTCTCTTAATTATATCTTGTAACCCTACTTGTGGTGCATATGCACTTATTATATTTATAATCTGCTCTCGTAGAATCATTTTTATTATTATAATTCTATCACTGAATCTTTTAACGTCCACAACTTTATCCTTTAATTCCTTATCCACTATTATTCCTACGCCATTTTTATTATTTTCCTTTCCTATGTACCATAATTTATACCCATCTATTTACGTTTCATAGTGTCTACTAACTCCAAACTCGTACCTGTTAGTGCCCCTATATTCCATGTAGCGATGCGAATCTTATGTTTTGGAGATAACCTATTTACTATCGCCTTTCTCGACCTTCATAATATGAACCCATGTCCACTTTTCATTGCACTTGGGTTCTGATGCAGTGTGTTGCTTCCGAGGGGAAGCAGCCCTTGCCCATTTTTCACTACACTCGGGATCCGATGTAGCGCGTCGCTTCTGGGAAATGGACTTTTCTCTAATTAGGAATACGGAAAGATCAATGTGTAAGGATTGCATATGTACATTAAGAGATGGAAGAAAGGAAATGAACTTAATAAGTATCTAAAAACTAATATGTACATTAAGAGATGGAAGAAAGGAAATGAACTTAATAAGCATCTAAAAACTAAGTGATGGAACTTAAAAGGAAAGAAGATATCATCATTCATAAACAAGTTGGTGGTAGAAGAAAAGTGGAACAGTGAAACGAAAATAAACACAATATGGACTAACATGATTGAGTCCATTAAAAAAGTGGCAAAAGATGTTCTAGGAGTATCTCGAGATAAAAAGGCAATCAATAAAGAAAACTTGGTGGAGTGAAGAATTGCAAAAAGTTACTGAAGAAAAACGAGTGTACTTTAAAGCATGGTAGAGGATTAGAAGTGACAAAAATTTAGAGCAATATAAGAATAGTAAAAAGATTGCTAAAAGAGTAACGAGTGAGGCTAAACTCAAGGCATACGATGATCTCTACAATAGATTAGGATCAAGAGATGGTGAGAAAGATATATTTAAACTTGTAAAAATAAAAGAATAGAAGAGTAGGGACCTACACCACAATAAATGCATTAAAAGTGATGGCAGTAGGGTACTAGTCAAAGAGGACAAGATCAATCAAAGGTGGAAAAGTTACTTTAAAAAATTATTAAATGACAATGGTCCTTAGCATATAGAGATTAAAAGAATTGTAGACCCAAATAATGTTGGATTGTATAGATAAAACTATAAGATTACAATATCTAAAGCGCAAGAGGCTGTGAAAAAGATCATCATCATCATCAAGACCTTATCCCAATTAGGGGAGGCTTTGAAAAAGATGCAATTAGGAAAAGCTCTACGGCGCCATGGCATACCAATAGAGGTTTGAAAATATGGGAGATACTGGTTGACAAAATTGTTTAACAAGATTTTAAAATCGGAGAAAATGCTAGTTGAATGGAGGAAAAGCTCTAACGTACTAATCTATAAGAATAAAGGAGACATACAAAGTTGCACTAGTTAATATGACATCAAATTTATGTGCCATATCATGAAACTTTGAGAAAGAGTGATTGAGAAGATGCTACAACCTGAGACGAGTGTATCGGAAAACTAGTTTGGTTTCATGCTTGAGAGGTCTACCTTGGAAGTTATTTTTCCCCTTAGACAATTCATGAAGAAATATAGGGAGAGGATGAAGGACCTCTATGTGGTCTTTATTGACTTAGAAAACTGCTTATAATAGGGTTCCTAGAGAGTTAATACGGTAGGTGTTGGGTGAGAAAGGGGTTTCATGGGGATATATAGACATAATTAAGGATATGTATAGGGGAGCGATAACAAATGTTAGGACTACTAGTTGAGAGATTGATGATTTCCCCATCATCATAGGATTGCACTAAGGATCGGCATTGAGCCTGTATCTTTTCACATTGGTTATGGATGAGTTAACAAAACATTTGCACGAGGAGATTCCATAGTGCATGTTATTTGCAGATGACATAGTTTTGGTTGGTAAGACAAGTGAGGGCATAAATACAAAGCTTTAGTTTTGGAGAGATGCTACAGAGACTAAAGGATTTAAAATCCGCCAAATTAAGACAAAGTAGGCATAATGCAATTTTAGCAAGGAGAGGAGTATGACAAAAAGACCATTAAAGATGGATAACCCAGAAGTACCCCAAAAAGGTCACTTTCAATATTTGAGATTGATAGTTCATGAGAGCAAAGAGGGATTTTACCCAATGAATCCAAACGGGTTTGCCTCTGGAGTTTTGTGTGAATGGTGGGTGCCACTCGAACTGAAAGGAAATTCTATAGGATGGCTATATGACTTGCCATGCTCTATGGATCAGAGTGTTGGGCAGTTAAGGAACGGCATATGCATGGGATGAGCTTAGCTGAAATGAGGATCTTGAGATGGATGAATAGTAACACAAGAAAGGATAGAATTAGAAATGAAAACATTAGAAGAAACTTGGAAGTAGCATCAATAGGTAATGGGATGAGAGGGGGTAGACTTAGATGGTTTGGACATGTCCAATGGAGACCGGAAGCAGCATCAGTTAGGAATGAGTCGATCCAAGTTGAAGGATTTAAAAGGGCAAGGGCAAGGCCCAAAAGGACATGGTTAAAAGTTGTGAGAAAAAATTTAAAAACTCTTGGACGTAATGAATCAATGACACTAGATAGAGGTGAACGGGGAACAAGATTTGTGTAGCCGACTCCTAATGGGGATAAGCCTTAATGATGATGTTGTTACTTCTGCCAGCTGATTTTAGCATTTAGCACATTTTCTCCCAAAATCTTGCTATTGATATGGCATTCCTGATGTTATTATAGCAACATAAGATCTGGATTAAAAATTCTTGAGATGGGAGATCCATTGGTATCATTATATTATTCCCGGTTAAAATATGTTCATTGTGCCAAAAGGACCTTATATTATTGAATTCTAAATAGTTTTTGGTTGTTGTTATGATCAAGCATTATCACAACGTATTTACTGTTGTCCTTATTTATTGTGGAAGCATAAGATTTGGACCAAAAATTATTGGGATGGGATATCCATCTTGTTAAAATGTATTCTTTTGTGCAAAAGAACCTTGTATTGTTAATTCGTCATAGTACCTGCTTGTTGGTATCATCTAGTTTTATCAGAAGAAACTTACTTTCTCCCTATATTTACAAATAAAATATAAGTAACTCAGTCTTCTAACACCTTTTAGCCAGGAACTAAATCTTGGGTTTATATACATCTTATGAATAACCAGTTTCTTTTCTCTTTTTCTTTTTTGGCGAAAGATATGAACAATCAGTTGATGTGTCTGAAAAGAGACGTCTGTAGTTGATCATATTTGTGGAGATTTCTTGGCTAACTGTGTTGATTTATTTAACTGTGAATTAGGTTGCTTGTGAGTCCAAATCCTGAGGTATGTGACCTTGGTCATATTTGGAGAGCTATATTAGCTAAGTTTGTCTTAAAAGGACGTGAATATGACCATGTTTCCAGAGGTGTATTGGCTAAATGAGTTGATTATTTTTAATTATGTGGTTTCTGAGGTTCACCATCTACTCTTTCCTATCAAACTTATTCCCGGTTTAGTGGTCTTATTGAACTTCAGATCGAGTGGGTTGACAGGAACAGGAGATGTGCAGCCATGACTCACCTATGGGAGCTTGGAAAGAGTGACTGATTTCTGTTTTTCATCCTCTGCAGCTGCCTTAGACATTCTAAAACATTTGTTAGTGGGACATAACAAACATTATCAAGCTTATATTTTGTTATCATTTAAACGAGTCAAGTTTCTTCAGTTTAGTCCCTGGTTTATTTGGTGACTGTGGTACCAAATCTTGTCGTTGTCCTAATTTGCATTCCCCTACTAATGAAACAATTAAATCTGATGCATTGGGTTTTTTTTTATTTTGAACAATAATGGTCTACAGGCAGTCGATGTAGCTCTTTCTGAGGATCAAACACAGAAGGCTTTATTGCTCAGCCTCCGCCTTAACGAAGACTCTCTGATAAAAAAATGCATTATTGCTGTGAAACCATTGGATATACCAGCAGTTGCCTCATCTATCCCTTTTAGATATTTGGAGCGATTAATTGAGGCATTTGCTGATCTTTTAGAGAACTGTCCACATTTGGAATTTATTCTTCGATGGTCTCAGGTGAGTCTCATGAATCTGTAGCTATGGATTAAGATCAGAATGCTAGCAATGCAAATGGATGGCATATGATGGTTCTAATTATTGATTTGCTACATGTTTGTGTCGTAGGAGCTTTGTAAGGCACATGGTCAATCCATTCAGCAGAGTTCCAGAAGTTTGCTCCCAGCTTTAAGATCCTTGCAGAAGGCAATTACCAGATTGCATCACGATTTGTCAGATACTTGTTCGTCCAATGAATATCTGCTTCAATATTTATGCTCGGCAGGTGTTAAAAATTGAGGCTGACGGCTTTCATGCTGGTTTACATTCAGGTAAAGAGGTGATTACATAGAAGATAAATACTTTGGTTTTTGTTTCCTTAGAAATCTGTAGCATTGTGCCAGCTTTCTTCCTGAGAATGTTATACTGGTGCTGCAGCTCAAGTTTTTCTGTGCTTAATATAAAATCTGAAATTGACTAGTAACAATTGGCAAAATGATCATCCACATTTTACATGGGGATTGGTTTTGTAAATCAGGTGCTCCATTTAGAAGTTATCCATCCTCCCAAAATTTCAATGTGAGGACATTAAACTAAGAATAGTGGGGACCAAACATTCTAACTCTCATCTTAGGATGACTGCCCCATAGTACAACTTAACTGGAGTGCAGTAAATGCCATGAGTAATTTGGAACACGCATCACTATGGAATATTAGTTCCTGAAATTGGAATTTTCAGTCGTGATTGGGTTAGGCCAATGTTCCAAAACTGGTATAAAATGTAAGTTGTCAAATGTTCTGAAATATATTGAACTATAAACTCCATAGTAGCTGTAACTTGTAAGGTTTGTCCAGATTCTTCTAACATGTGCAGAAAATATATGAGAAAACTGAAAGTTTCAGATAAAATAAACTATCCATTTGCATTCCGCATCCTTTAATTAGTTGTACCCTTAGTTGTCAGAGTTGGAAGGGAATGCTAAAATCAGTCCAGAAGCTAAAGTTAGGGTGCTAAAAAGAGATAGTGAGGGGAGCAAGCCAGAAGCAAGGAGAAAATGTTGGAAACATCATTGCAAATCACCATGAAACGTTGTATGAAGTATCATCCAGAGTGTACTGAACAAATTAATAGGTAAGGGAGGGAGGTTTCATGTAGGTTACAGTCCCGACTCACAACTAGTTTGTTACAGTCACAACTCACAAGTTGATTGGATCATGGTTGATTAGGTTAGTTTTAAACTTATAGGCCTTTAAAATTGAAGTAGAATTACTTGTGAGTCATGATAAGTTTTTGCAGAAAATTCTGCTAACATACTCTTTGGAACTAAAAAATTTGAGCTTCTCAAGTACACAGCTTGAAGTATGTCTGGAAATATTTGAATTACATACTTGGATATTTAAATGTTTAGATATGCTCCTTCAGAATTACTAAAATGGAAGGAAACTCTTCAAATTAAAAAAACCCATCCTAATAGGAGCTAATTCTTTGTCAGCGACATTTTATGTCTACGAAATGGAAGCAAGCTGCCATGCTTAGGAAGCTTGCTATGATTCCAAGTGCCATGATTGCCATTGTGGCAATACCATAAACTAACTAAAATGCCAACTGAGCACTGCCTTTAAATTGAATTGGATCAAGCCCATTTCCTAGAGTTTCCATTTAGTGCAACTTCCTGGTAATGAATAGTTGTTTCTGCAGCTCTATGGTCATTCAACTTCTTTCTTCCAGTCTATTCAATGATACTACAGAGATTTATAAGTAGTACTAGGTTAAGTATCCCTTACAGAATTATTTGATAAGTCGTCCACTCATATGTGCTCTACTTTCACAGAGTATGTTAAGATGGCAGGATCATCAGAGTTTATGATGTGGTACAAGTAAATTGATCCATATAATCCATGGATATTTGCTTTCATTTCTGCATGTTATTATCTTGTTAGTTCATACTGCATAGTAATTCAATACTTTTTCTTTACATACCTGTATCTGTCAAGTTGGCCCAAAACTTGTTTAAAAATGTTTACATGCATATCTGCACAACCTCCCTTGCTTGATCTGGGAACTGCTAATCTGGATTATCATGTATCATTTGATCTCTGTCTGTTCAAGGGACTGTACTGTGGTGGAAATGAGTTCAAGAACATCATATTTCTTGCAAGGGGCTACCTGGCTATATGTCAGAAGGCCAATAGTAATGTTATAGGTGGGAATCTATCTTCTCCAACCACGGCTCAAGTCCTTTCAAATTGCTTCCTCTGCCTAATTAATAATCTTGTAGCTATAGCTCGTAGCTGGTTGTTATGGGAGTATAATTTAGATACTTCAATGGTTTGATTGGTGGACAACCTGTTGAAAGGTATACATGATGACGCCTATGTGTCTGAAGTGGACACGAAATAAAGGATGGCAGAAAGAAGTAACCGATCATTCTCACTTTAGTTCTCCGGTCAAGAAAGTCAGGGGCTGGATCCAATTGCAAGATCTCCTTGATCTTGAGCGTAATCTTGCTGGAACTCCAACGAGTTTTGACTAGAAGTCAACACAAGGCATATTAGCCATGAACTCAAAGTAGAAATATAACTTAAAAGTTTTAATTGGCTCTTGAATGGTCTTGAAAGGAGGATACAGCACTTATAGTTGAGCATCTTGATTTGCTTGCTATTCAAGCAATTTAAAAATGGTATTGTTTGAAAAATATCCTACTTGATCTGCTTACTAGGCAAGCAATTCGGATTTACATATGGAAATTCTTTTCCTTTTTGTGTAGTTCTATTGATATAGCACCTTTCACGTACTACCGCACTAAAATGAATTGATTTTGTGGTCTGAAACAGCATCTGTTAGATGGCTTCATATGCATTTGATGGTTGTCTGTCAATGGAGGTATTATATTAGCCAAAGACCCAATTTGGTTTTGTTTGGAAGCATCATTTTGCTACTAGTAACTGATACTCTGCATCATCCAAAGCGGCTATTTGTCTTTGAGACGTTCATAATTCCTGCCATTAATCTCCATGTCAGCTTTGATGCAAATGATCCTCCAGTTTAATTGCTTGCATATGAATCCTCTAGCGTGTTTTTCTAAATTAAATGGAGACCTGATATTCGTTTGGTCTTTGTCAGTTTTGTAACTGGAATCAAACTTCTCAGTGCTACTCTAGAGCCATCACTCGCTGGAACATTGTGCTTAGGTTACAACATTATTATATCCTCTTGCTGCTTTCCCTGTGAAGTATTCTGGGAGCGCTGGATGCTTTCAATGGTCGCTAATGGTGATTAATCAACAAACGTCTTTACAGATTTGCACGTGAAAACTTGACGTGACTTCTTGTTGTGATGCTGTGTACTTTCTGCAAACTTTGGGGGAGTTAAACGGTACGACCAGTTGTGTGAGTGGGTTCGTTTGAGGCCTATTCCTGGCGTCCTACAATTAATAGCTCTTAAATGAGCCAGAAAGAGAGCGTATGGCTTTGGATGTAAGAGGTTCTTCATTTGACTGAGGCATGTTGACTGCTTCATGTCTAAAGAAAATCTGGTCGATTTGCAACATATATAAAGCAGTTGCTCTATTTCCTTTGTGTATTTTGTTATTTTCTAATTCCAAACCTCCTAGAGGATGCTGCGGTCCATTATCTTTCAATTTTAGTGGTGTTTGTGGTAGGATCTGGTTTAAATATTGTGGTTTATACAACTCGTATTGGGAAAGTTAGGAAATGTGTGAGAAGAGGTAGGGAAGATGGTGAAAAATAAATTGTAACTGTTTAACAAGGATGATAGTTTTATTTTAACTTAAATTTGTAACTGAATGCATAAATACCTTTGAGAATGTGACAAACTATTATGAAATATGTATTTGGTTAACCTATGGTGGTCAGTGCAGCTTATCTACCGAAGATCCCTAAAAAGTTAGTATGCACGAGAGCAGACAAAACTTGAGCGAGAATAATTTAGTGAGACTCTTTAGAAACATTTTTGACGTGCTTGGAAGGGGAAGTTCTTCAAATGTATTTCTTAGATACACTACTGTTGAATTATATATAAAAATATTGGATGATTATGATGTATGTGGCCAATGGATTAGGATGGTAAATTCGTTTTCTAAGGAAATGGTGTATAAAATTTTAGGTTTGTTACAAGATTCAAAAATCCTATGTGACAAGTTCACATTATTTATGAAATTTGCTTTCAATATTTAAACATATTTCAACACAAAACATACGATAATGTTTGAACTATAGGGTCAGTTTTTGCATTGCCATTAAGAGGTGGGTAGCTCTTACTAGGATGCTAAATATTCTTCAAACGAGAGCGCTTGTGTGCAAGTTTTTCGGGAGCCCAGCTTTGCCTTATCGGTGTCATTCATGTGACTCCAAGTGGATTTGATAATTCTAATATCTAAAAAGTTGTAATCAAAAGCAAGGTTAAAAACTTTGGTAAACAACGGTGCCGAACTCTTCCATGTGATTACTCCACCTTTGCAGTTAAGGGCAGAAGCAAAAAACTTCGGAAAATGACAGTGACATTAGAATCATCCCATCCACCTGTTTTTCAATCCATTACATATCTAAAGTGGGAGCAATTACACAAATGAGTCTTCCTGAAAAAAGGTGGGCTCTAGATAAAGTGGTAAACAACTGCTCTCATATAGAGCATCTATTTGGCATTCCTCTTTAAATTAAAGAGGTAGCGAATTCCCCAAAATATATAAACTGTTGGGGAACTTTCTAGCTATCGCTAACAACGTTCATTGCATAATTGGGGCCTAATGATCCAAGCAGACAGAGTGCTGAGCGTCTGGGCATTGCTCGGCGATTAAAACGAAATGAAAAGAAAAGATGAGGCACAGCCTAAGTTGTAGGGAACACATCAAATGTCTATAGAAAAGCCTTTCATGAGATGAGAGTAGCTTTAGATGGGCTTTTAATCTTTCCAAAGTTCATGTCCCTTTCAGTAGCCACACAAGCACATCTCAGCATAAACAATTTGTCTTGAAAAATAGGCTTTTTCTCATCATGATTGTCTTTTCAATCTAAGTCTTCATCTCGTGTCAGATAATTTAGTCAGGATCTTCAGACAGAGTTTACTCTCGGTTTAGCTTCCAGTTGTCCCTATGGCATTGGCTATGGTTGTGATGTTGATATTATTTTAGTTCGGTTGCACGTTTATGCTAATAAATTGCCACAGATTAATGGCGTGTCGAGCGTCACCTTAGGCAAGGCAAGCTACAAATATGCAGTGAAGGAGCTGTAAGCAATCCAATATTGTGTGGTCCTTAGGCCTTTAGCTAAAGTAGGTTCAGACATAAGATTCAATTTGTATGTGTAACAGGATCCACTAGGTGTTGATGAAGGTTCGGGTATTTTTCTTACAAAAAAGAAGGTTCTGATTTTCCAAAACGCAGCAAAAGAGACTTCTCAGCCTTGACGATGTGCGACAGAGACATGCCGACGGGGGATAGACATGCGACAGGAGATGAGATAATGGACGAGAACTTCCAGACCAAAGGATTCCTATCAATTCAGCGAGTGATTATCTAGTGAAATCCTTGATAAATTAATAAAAAAAGGCAGCCCCAGTGCAGGACGCTCCTGCCTATGCAGGGTCAGGGGAAGGGGCAGAACACAAGGGCCTAAAGTACACGGTCTTATCTTGCACTTGCAAGAGCCAGTTTTCACACTTTGAACCCATGACCTCAAGGTCATACAACGACAACTTTTACCGTTGCGCCAAGCTAAATTAATACGATATATATATCTCATAAGTTTCCACAACAACAGCCAATTTTTCGTGGTTTACTGAGGATATTAGTTCATCAAGGTTGCACCAGCGTTGTAGTAATTAGGTTTAACTGTAATACGAGATAATGTGACCAAAATTTCCCAATCTTGAAAGACAAGAAATAGCGATTATATCCATCTATGCATGACTTCCCTTAAGATGATCAAATCCTTAAGCCCATGGTCGCACAAGGAGTCTCTCACCTGATTACCACGATTCAAGGCTGTGCATGGGCGGATGCGTCCAACTTTCTCAACAACAAAAAAAGAAGAAGGAAAATGACATGTTCACTAGATTGTTTCAACTTTCATACCCTTGTCACATTCTTTTACTTCTCTAAGCAGTCAAAAGCATACTCACAAAGTTCATATTCTGATAAAAGTAGGTAAGGAAAAAGTCTAAAATTTGGAAAAATTAGGAATGCACGGAAAAGAGATGGAAACAATTTGAGAAAATTTAAAAGGCACAGTGAAGGGAAAATTCAAAATATTAGAAAGGAAACAGCAACTCCGCCAATGCCGGTCCCAAGCCCGGATAAAAAAGGAGGAGGGTCTTATGCCAAAAATGTGCGGCAAGGGGAAGGTGAAGATGATTCTATTATTTCTTTCTTACAAATGAATATGCATTTGTATATTAGTTTGTGAGGAAGAAATGAGAATCATCTCCAGCTTCTTAAAAGATGGCAACCCTTGTATTAGGTAGCCAGCCGGCAAGGGGGAAGTTGAAGATGATTCTATTATTTCTTTCTTACAAATAAATATACATTTGTATATTAGTTTGTGAGGGAGAAATGAAAATCATCTTCAAATTTCTAAAAATATGGCACCCTTGCGTCGGTAGCCACCAAGGGTGAAGTCAAGATGATTTTAATGATTGTAATGATTTTCATGATTTTAATGAAAATCATCTTCATTTTAAAACTATGGCAACCCCAACATGACATGAATCGAAATCTGAAATTCGCTCAAGCTAGGGCGTTCCCATAGCGACGTTGCATTGGATCTCGAATGCAGTGAAAAATAGGCAAGGGTTGTTAGGGCGTTCTTCCAGAAGCAACGCGCTACATCGGATCCCTGGTGTAGTGAAAATTAGCAAGAGCTGCTAGAGCGTCCCTCGGAAAGCGACAATGCGCATCGAACCTGTGTGCAAAGTGAAAAGTGGACATGGGTTCATACCATGGAGGTCGAGAAAGGCGATAGTAAATAGGAATCTCCAAATCATAAGATTCGCATCGCTACATGGAATATAGGGACATTGACAAAAAGAGTTTGGAGTTAGTAGACATACATATAAAACGTAGGAGAGTCAACATCGCAGTATCAAGAAACCAAGTGGAAAGGGGCTAAAATTTAGAGAAATAGATGGGTATAAATTATGGTACGTAGGAAAGGAAAATAATAGAAATGGCGTAGGAATAATAGTGGATAAGGAATTAAAGGATAAAGTTGTGGACGTTAAAAGAATCAGGTGATAGAATAATAATAATAAAAATGATTCTAGAGAGCGGATTATAAATATTATAAGTGCATATGCACCACAAGTAGTGGCTACAAGATATAATTAAGAGGCAGTTTTGGGAAGATATGGAGGGAGTCATGCAAGAAATTCCCAACACCGAGGGAATATTTATAGGAGCGGACTTAAATGGCCATGTAGGAAAAGATAAGGAAGGATATGATAGAATACATGGAGGGTATGGTATAGGTGAACGAAACGAGATGGGGAGAATATCCTCGATTTTGCTTTGTCATATAACCTATCCATTTGCAAATACACTCTTTAAGAAGAGGGATGAACACTTAATAACCTTTTAAAAGTGGACTTCAAAAGCCAAATAGACTTTTTTCTACTTAGGAATAATGAACGATCTATATGTAAGGATTGTAAGGTGATACCCTAAGTGAGAGTTTAACCTCACAACATATAGGTTAATGGTTATGGATATTCATATCAAAAAGATGGAGTAAAAGAATCGAACTTAATACACACCCAAAACTAAGTGGTGGAACTTAAAAGGAGAGAAAATAACCTCATTAAAAAATAAGTTGATGGTAGAAGGAAATTGGAATTATGAAGCAGTAAATACCATGTGGACTAATATGGCTGAGTCCATTAAGAAAGTGGCAAAAGATGTCTTAGATGTATCTAAAGGTAAAAGGCTATTAACAAAGGAAACATGGTGGTGGAATGAAACAGTCAAAAAGCTATTAAAGAAAAACGAATGCATTTTAAAGCATGGCGAAGATTAGAAATAATTAAAACTATGACCAATATAAGAATGCTCAATACGTTGCTAAGAGAATAGTAAGTGAGGCTAAACTTAAAGCATATGATGAGCTCTATAATAGACTAGAAACAAGAGAAGGTGAGAAAGATGTGTTTAAACTTGCAAAGGTAAGAGAAACGAGAAGAGTAAGGACTTAGAGCATGTTAGGTGCATTAGAAGCGATGATCAAAGGGTATTAGTCAAAGACGCAGAGATCAATCAAAGGTGGGAAATCTACTTCCAAAATTTGCTAAAATGACAATGGCCCCGAGAATAGAGGAATTGAAAATACTATAAACCTAAATAACACCGGATATTATAGATATGAACGTAGGATTAAAATGCTTGAAGTAAAGAGGCCTCGAGAAAGATGAAATCAGATAGGCCATGGGGCCTGATGGTATACCAATAGAGGTTTGGAAGCATATGGGAGATATTGGGGTAGTTTGGTTGACCAAGTTGTTTAACAAGATTATAAAATCAAAGAAAATGCCTCGATGAGTGGAGGAAAAGCTCTATCAGTACCAATCTATAAGAATAAAGGAGACATTCAGTACTAATTATCGAGGATCAAACTTATGAGCCACACCATGAAACTTTTGAAAGAGTCATTGAGAAGAGGCTACGACATGAAACAAGTGTATCTGAGAATCGGTTGGTTTCATGCCCAGGAGGTCTACCATGGGAAGCTATTTTCTTACTAAGACAATTAGTAGAGAAATATAGGAGAGGAGAAAAGACCTACACATGGTCTTTATTGACTTAGAGAAGGCTTATGATAGAGTCCACTGAGAGTTAATATGGAGGGTGTTAGGTGTTAAAGGGGTTTCTCGGGGTATATAGACATAATTAAAGATATGTATGAGGAGCAAGAACAAATGTTAAGACCACTAGTGGCGTGGTAGTGATTTTCCCTGTCCTTGTCGGATTACGCAAGGATCTAGGCATTAAGTCCATACCTTTTCACATTAGTTATGGATGAGTTAACAAAACATCCGCATGAGGAGATTCCCCGGTGCATGCTATTTGCAGACGATATAGCCCTACTTGATGAGACGAGGAGGGTGTCAACATAAAGCTAGAGCTATGGAGAGAAGCGAAGTAGAATCGAAAGGATTTAAAATTAGCCGAACTAAGACGGGAATATATGGAATGTAATTTTAGCAAGGAGAGTAGAGTGGAGCACCGGTCAAGATTGATAACCAAGAGGTCCCCCATGAGAGACCATCTCGATACTTAGGATCATTGATCCATGAGAGTGGAGAGATTGAGAGGGAGGTTACGCAGGAGAATCCAGCGGGTTGGAACAAATGGAGATGTGCATCGGGGGTTTTATGTGACGGGCGGGTGCCACTCAAACTAAAGGAAAATTCTATAGGATGGCTATAAGGCCGCCATGCTCTATGGATCAGAGTGTTGGGCAAGAGGCATGAACATCATACTCATAGGTGAGTGTTGCGAGAAATGAGGATGTTGAGATGGATGAGTGGTAAGACAAGAAAGGATAGAATTAGAAATGAAAATATTAGAAGAAATTTAGGGATAGCACCAATAGGTAGCAAGATGAGGAGATTAGACTTAGATGGTTTGACATGTTTGAAGGAGTGCTGCCAACAACGGCACCAGTTAGAAGGAGTGAGGCAATACAAGTTGAAGGTTCTAAAAGGGCAAGGGGAAGGCCCAAAAGAACGTGGATAGAAGTGGTGAGGAAAGATTTAAAAACTTTGGGACTAAATGAAGCCATGGTATTTAATAGAGTGGAATGGAGGAATAAGATTCATGTGGCCGACCCCTAATTGGGATAAGGTCTTGATGATGATGATGATGAGAAAGGAAACAGCAAAAAGTCAGATTTTTTTTTTTAATTACAAAAAATAAAGAACAACCTACTTAACAGAGTAAAAGAGAAAATAACCACACTAGTTAAAAATTAAAAATTTTAAAACATAAAAAGAGAAAATAG
The DNA here is from genome assembly GCA_035236585.1 of Warburgia ugandensis. Taxonomy (NCBI): domain Eukaryota; kingdom Viridiplantae; phylum Streptophyta; class Magnoliopsida; order Canellales; family Canellaceae; genus Warburgia; species Warburgia ugandensis. Next base: position 18,491,652 of record CP141133.1, read on the forward strand.
AAAGCCAGTGACTAGAGTCGAAGAGATAAAAGAACTGCAGTTGTAAAATAAAAAAAATTTAAAATATAAAGTTGAAAAATGCAAAAATTAGATTTTTTTTTTTTTTGGTTGTAAAAATCAGTATTTAAAAGATATACCGACAATAAACAAAAAAATTAATATTAAATGGGTCTTCTTAAAATATGATACGACTCACAAAGTAAAAGGAATATTTTGTGACCATGGTCAAAAGGTTGTATTCTTTATTTTACACTTGAAATATTCTTTTTGAAACCTAAGCACTTGAAATAATCTCAAGTACGAATACACCCGAACAAGAGAATCATTAGCGAACAACAACACCGAGAACAGTTGCAGAGAGAGAATCAGGTTTTATACCAGCCCAACCACCATTAGAGCATTCCGCAATTTATATATAAACAGTAAATTCATTTATTGTTCGTCAGAGCGATGCTCTCTGTCTCAGTGAGAGATGCAATTACGGACCCCTACAATGGTTCGCGGGTTCTGGTCATGTAGGAGGCGGATTCTGGGCTGCTCACCTCCACCCAGAAGTACAAGTAGTAGGAAAAATATCATGTACCAAAACTGGAAAATGGTTTCTTAACGGTCTATATACGAGGTATCGCAAACAGTAAATTGCCTTTGATTGGGGATAATCATCGTACTGATCAGGAACTTGATCCCAAGGACATACTATTCAGTGTTAGAAGTTGGAAGTACATGTTGGTTCTCGTATTGGTAATGTCAATAAGTACTTCAAGCATTTGAGAAGTACGACCATTTATAAACCAATAGGCTCAGCACATATTTGAGGCCCATTCTAATATGAAATGTAGCAATTGCTTGCGTTATGGGAGACTAGGAAGAATATAGTTTGGACTGCATTTTATATCTCCAAACAATAAAAGGTAGAATCATTTAAAAGAGAAGATTTCTGGTGCCCCACTTGTCAAAGAGGGAGAGGAGAAGATCAAGGGTTATCCTTGGCGGAAAATCTGACCTGACTTTGTAACTTTTGAGCTTCTTGGTTCACTTCATTTTATAAGAGAACTCTTATTATTTACTAGAGCCAGTATATAAATTGAAGATGCTTTAGTTTTATATAAGAATAACTAAATTATATCAAACTACATTTGAAAGCTGAAAATATATGTTTTTCTTATGATCCTAAGTAGGGCTAACTTTGGCATACGACATAAAAGGGCCTACTAAACATTCTATCAATTTTAAGCCTTTTGATATATTGGTTATATTTTTAACATTTGGTATAAAGCAATCATCAAGTTAGAGATTTAAATCCTAGAAGGACAGCCTCTGAAAGGGACTACTTGGTGTCGAAGTGAAAGCTATAGCAAAAAGTAGAAAAGGCTATCTAGTTTGAAGTGCAATCGGCTCAGAGTGAGCTGCCATTGACGTCAGAAAGCTTGGTGTTATGTTATGATCGTAAGTGAGGCTAACTCATTATTAAGTGGTCCTGCTAATAATATAAGACATCTGTTCAAAAAATTGACTTGACTACTTGGAGGGCTCTTGGGATATTGGTCAAGTTCTAAAGAGTCTGCCGCACGTAGCTTTCTTCCAAGCTTTCTCGTTAATGATTGCTCAGATCTCTCTGCATGCATTTGCCGGTGCTTTACTAATTTCTCATATGAAACTAACATCTTGCTTCCAAGCTTTTCTGATTTTATCTAATATTCTCTTTCTTCGGAATGATTGCTCAAATCTCTCTACATGCATGTGCAAGCGCTTTACATATTTCTCATATAAAACTATTATTCTCCAGTCCGGTCCTATCATTAGGACCACATGGAACCAACTGGCAGAAAAGAACAGAAAAATGTAAAAAGACCAGATTTTTACTGTCCTTGCATCTCAAGTAGAAAGCATCCACCCTTGCCATTATTGAGCTAGCACCTTATCTTCTATCTGTCAAGAAAATGAACAGCACCAATAACCTGTAACTCAAAATTAACCAGGCCTTGAAGAGGAGGTAAACTTTACGACTGACAAGGACGGACCGACCAACTACTGTATGTCCTATCAATACTTGCGCCAAAGACAAACAGACTCCAGTTTCATAAACATAGAACTTATCCAAATACTCCATTTTCCCAAGACTCCGTTTAATGCTGGCAAAAAGAGTACACGAAGCCGTCGTCTATGCACCAATAATTTACCTTTTCCTGGTTGTATGGATGTAGTTTTGTACAAGCTATTTCCATCCTACCTGCGCACCCTCCTTTTTTTGATAAGTGCACCCTCAACTTTTACCGACACTGGCTATGTTGAAAAGCTGTAGCCGCAAATTTAGAAAAAAGGTGCAGGCGAAAGAAAAATCGCTTACGTACGGTCATGTCTGGCAGGCGTCGGTATTGCTCCGACTCATGTCCCAAAAAGTTACCGACGGACATGACTACGACTGGGACGACGATAAGGACATACTCTTCCACGTAGTGCCATGTTAGAGCTCGACATGTTACGTCAAAGATCTGGTGGGATGGCAGTTAGATTTGGAACATGAGTGGGGTCAACATCTCTGAACACTGTTAGTGAATAAAATTGCAGAAAGGTTGCAATTCGCGTTCCTTACATTGAAAGCTTTTTACTGTACATTTAAGTTGTTTATTATGTTTGGAATAATTTAGATAAGCAAGACATTTAATTTTATGATCACTAGATTTTTTTAGTTAAGTTTAAGACAATGATCATTCATTTAAAATTAATATTTTCAGAGACCCAAAATAGATAGTTAGCATCATCCAAATGCGTGGATTGGTAGTAGGTTTCCTGTTTTGGCATGACAACCATGATAAGGTTACCTGTTTTGGAATGACAAACATGGTACAAGGGTCCGAAAAAATAATTCATCGCGCATCAGAAACAGTGGACTTCCTCACGCAGTTAAGCTTGTACGCCGGATGAGACTCCATGGTTACCAAAATCGCCAGCTTAACTCAAAACGCAGTCGAGTACAGCCATTTGCCTACTTTAATTGAAGATGGTTTCGATTTCGAATTTATTGCCTGCTTTACTCTGCTAAGTTTTAAAGGATAATATTTCAATTTTCTTTTACAAAATAAAACTTTACCTTCAAAAAGTCAAGGAAAAAATTTATAATAGTACTTTAAGCTTTTTTTTATTTTGATGATAACAAAACCTTGATCCTATTGATCTAACTTTGTTTGTGTATGCACAAGTACATTAACTCACAACTTAGAAGTAATGGTTTATTTTTTAGTTCATTTGAATATCACAAAGTGTTGTTGTGTGACCTTGAGGTCACGGGTTTGAGGCATGAAAATAGCCTCTTGCAATGCAAGGTAAGGCTGCGTACTATTGACCCTTTATAGTTTGCCCCTTCCCTAGACCCTGCATATGTGAGAGCTTTGTGCAACGGATTATCTTTTTGAATCTTACGAAGATAAACTAGTTTTCATATGATCAAAGATTTAGACCGGTTTATATCTTAACTCAACTAGTTGGTACACAACAAACATGGAAATGTGATGAAGTTTAAGCACATCAAACTAGTCAATAGATAGTTCAATTGGTCAATAAATTCTCTCGCACTAAGTACAAAATACATCTAGCATAGTTAGTCGGTCAGCGAACATTCTTCAACCAACTAACACTATCTGACTTAGAGAAGAAATCAGTTTGAGCAAGACTTCAACCATTCAAAGACAAATCCTACAGAGTGCTCATATATGTGATGAATTACTCAGATATATTAGCGTCTTTAGTTAGTCAACATAACTTGATCAACCAACTAATAGAAGATTTGAGCTTAAAGAAGATGAAGAACTTCACCAGAAATGAATCATCTGGTCAGAATAACTACCAACCAACTAAAATGAAAAATCAATTCTATTCATATAGCCTGACTAAATCTAATCGGTCGAAGGAATCAGTTCAACCAGTTGCTTGAGATTAGCTAAAGTAAGTTTGAATTTCAAGGTTTCATTCCGACCAACCAATGGATCAAACTAGTTGGTCAGAGACAAAACTCTTTGAAAAATTGGCATGAACTGATTGACAAGCTACTCAATTAGTTAGAATATGATCATCAAGTGATAGCTAATTTTTAGTTTTGATGTTTGAAGTGCTAACTAATCTATTTCATCTCCAACAATATGTAATTCGATCTAATGGCTATTTTGGATTGAAGAAGCTAAAAAGAAGAATCATCAAGCAAGTAATCCAAACTCAACTCTCAAACCAATTTTCAAGTTCTTATGCTAAAATTTTCTATTTTTAAAAGCTATAACATCTTTCACTGCAATCTTTGTAGGGGCATTATAACTTTGATAGAGAAATTCTTGTTTTAAAAAATCATTCCTTGAGAGAAGGAGATTTTCTTATTAAGAGTTATTATTATAGATATGTAAACTAATGACAGAAACATGTACATTAGATAAGAGTAGTGCTGTTTTCTTATCTTGTTCTATTGAAGTATTAGTATTTATATATGTTACATGATATAGTTTCCTCATTAGATAATTACAAATAAATTAAGATTACAATCAATCAATTTGTTACAAAAAAAAATCAATCAATCTAAAGTTAAAGATTAGATGATATCTATGTAGTTATTATAACAATTAAGAAATTATATGACCCTAATATTTAGGAATCCTATGTCAAGATTGTTATAACAAGTATGAAAGGAAAGGACATGCCTCTGATATTTAGGGATCCTATATCAGCACTCCCCCTCAAGCTGGTGAGAAAATATCCTCCATTACTAGCTTGTAAAAATGAATGGAATCTATGACTTAATAATTCTTTAGTGAGAAAATTTGCAAGTAGACTTTTTGAAGAAACCTAAGGAATGCAAATCTCCTCATTTTCCAATTTTTCTTTGATGAAATGCCAATCTATTTCCATGTGCTTTATTCAATCATGGTGGACTAGATTATGCACAATGATTATTGCCAATTTGTTGTCACATTAAAACTATATAGGCCTTCTAATTTTATTCCCAAATATGAGAGAATCAATTGCATTGAGATTAACTCTTAAATACCTTGAGACATTGATATGAATTCCAATTTAGCACTTGATTTGGCAACTATAGATTGCTTTTGGATTCTCCAGGTGATGAGATTACCCCCAACAAATGTATAATATCCTCTAGTGGAATGTAAATTTATGATTGACCTAGCCTAATTTGCATTGGTATACCCTTCCACATTTATTTTCTCAATTTTCTTATAAAGAATTCCTTTCCCTAGTGCTAACTTTAAGTACCTAAGGATTTGATAGGCAACTTCCATGTTTCTCTTGTGGATTGTGCATAAATTGGCTAATTGCACTTACTGCATATGCTATGTCTAGACACATATGAGAGAGTTAAATTAGTCTTCCAACAAGTCTTTGGTACCTTTCCTTGTCAGCCTCCACTTCTTCATGGTCGTATCGGAGCTTATGGTTTGGCTCAATTGGATTGTCTGTAGGTTTACAACCTAACATCCTGATCTCCTTTAGCAGATCAAGTATATATTTTGGTCATTTTTAGTCACAATATGTCATTTACATAGAAAATTAGACCAGTAGCTTTACTCAGATCTTTTTGTTTGATGAAAAAGTCTGTGATTGTAACAACCCTCAATTTTGAGTTCTTTTTTGAACATTATATTATATTTTAATTGAGCCTTGGTGCAATGGTAAAAGTTGTTGTCACATGACCTTGAGGTCACAGGTTCATGGCATGGAAATAGCCTCTTACAAAAATGCAAGGTAAGGCCACCTACTATAGGCCCTTATGGTCTGCACCTTCCCTGGACCCTACATAGGTGGGAGCTTTGTTCACCAAGGCTGCCCTTTTATTTATGAAAATTAGAAATTGACTTCAATAAAATTGAGTTCTATGAATGTGACCCCTTTGAAAACTGAAAATTTGGAGTCAGAACTATAAAAAAATGAAAAGTACACATCAATACAATTCCAACGACGCAAAGAACACTAAAATTGGAGTTTAGATGGAGATATGATGATTTGAAATATGGAGGGCATTTTTGAGAAAAAAAATATAATACTAAAGGAGGGAACCAAATTGATATCGGCACCCCCCTCCCACTTAAATCGAACGAATAGATTGTTTGGTCTGTTTTCAACCCGAGAGAGAGAGAGAGAGAGAGAGAGAGAGAGAGAGAGAGAGAGAGAGAGAGAGAGAGAGAGAGAGAGAGAGAGAGAGAAGAAGAAGAAGAAGAAGAAGAAGAAGAAGAAGAAGAAGAAGAAGAGGGGGAGAACATAAGAGAAGAAAGAGAAAGGAAGAAGGAGAGAGGAAGAGAGAGAGAGAGAAGGAAAGAGAAAGAGAAAGAGGAGAGGGGAGAGACTATGTGTCGGAGGAACCTGGCACATCGACAGAGGAGAAAAAGCAAGGTTTTTGGGTTGCTGGTGATGCAGCCATCACCGGAGAAGATGAGATCGGAGCAGATCATTTTACTTAGTGGGTTATTGAAGAATTCAAGGTTGTCTTGACCGTCGATCATGGGGGAGAGACTATGTGTCGGAGGAACCTGGCACATCGACAGAGGAGAAAAAGCAAGGTTTTTGGGTTGTTGGTGATGCAGCCATCACCGGAGAAGATGAGATCGGAGCAGATCATTTTACTTAGTGGGTTATTGAAGAATTCAAGGTTGTCTTGACCGTCGATCAGGGAGCTGAATGGCACACGATGTGATCAAAGGGTTTGCCTAAAAAACGAAGTCAATAAAGCTTATCCAAGGGTGGAGGAAGCGTGGAGACATGCTTTGAAGGTAAGATCTACAAAACCCAACTCTTGATTTAATTTTTAGGATAAATCTATACTATTTATGCTAGATCAAGATTTTATAGATGATCCAACCATTGATTTCCTAATCAATGATTAGAAATGGATAAATTCTCACCTTATATAGCTTGGATCTAATTGAGATTGCCAATCTAGGCTGGAAACTGATCAAACAATCTCAGTCGTCCGAACTCTCACTATTTGAACAGTGATTTTTTTACTTTTGATCAATGATCAGACACCACAAATGAATTCTAAAACCTTAAATTAACTAGGGTATGATTGAAATTGTGAAATTTGGATAAAAATTTATCAGAAAATCTTGGTCGCCTGATTAGATGGTGATGAAAAAGGAACTTAACAACATCTAATTGATGATCAAATGCCACCATCATGTTCCCTAATGCTCAATCAGTAAATATACTTTGTAAACTATGGTTAGAGTACAAACCATTGGAATGGATCGATAGAGTGACGGTTTTGATTAAGAATAAGTGGATTTCCTTGTAATTGTGAACATACAAATCACCATTGACCATAAATCTAAAATATTGACTTGGTTAGGTGATCGATAAGTGATTGAAGGAGGGATATAACAAAATCGTGAAGCATGACAAGGGAGGTAGGTAGTTTTAACATTGATATGCTTTTGTGAAACATGGAGACTATTGATAACTACTCGATCATGTTTGAAAATGTTTAAGATTTAGGATTTTGATATTTTTGATTTATGTAGTTAGCATATTTGTATTTCACTTGGAAACTTATACATGAAAACATATTTGAAACTATGTGGACTTCATGAATTATGAAATGACAAGGAATGTGGAATCCTCAAACTCCACCCTTGTGAGGGTTGCTTTTGCATGACTTCATTGTATCATGAGGTTTGAATTTGCATGATTTCATTAATGCTTCGATTTCTATGGTTTTAGCAATTGTATCAACATGTGATGATGCCTAGTATGATTATGTTATGACGGACAAATAGGGGTTGGTGGATGCTATGCTAGGAAGGTTGACTAATCATCCTCCTTTTGAAACTATATATGTATGTGCTAGATACCTGGTTGAAAAAGACTGAATTCAAGTCATTGACATTATAGGTAGGTCATGGTTTGCGTACTGTGTTTACCATTTTCACTGTGCAGGAGTCTACTCATCTTGGTATTTGTGTGATAGCCATAGACTTGACTGATTCTTGTCCGTCACATAAAGGGTCCATTATCTTGCAATGTGTATTTATAGCATGATAGTGTAGGTGCATGATACCTTGGTATTTCAGGTCTATAATGAGTACTCATGACCAATGATAGGTGGCCGGATTATGAGTGCTTCTACACTCGTGAGACCTCGAGGAGGTTTAGATGATATTATATATATACTTATTGAGATACATTAACATATTTAAGTATTTCATGGTTTAAATGCTTTCATCTATTGATTTTTTTCTGATGATTCACTATTCAGTTTAGATGAGCATATTTATGAGATGATGTATGACATTAGTTGTGGCGATCTTTCGTATCTATAAAATACCTCGCAAACATTACTATTGTATTTAAAACAATATGCATGGATATTAAAATTGATAATTTGAATTGGTTTGACATGACATTAATTTGTAAAGCATGATTGATATTTCAGAGTTTTATTGCATTACTCATTATGCATTATATTTTATTGAACTACATAACATGTGATTATGTATCCTTTTTAGATTTGAAACTTCACGAACTTTAGATTTCGATGATGAAACTACTTACACAAGCACAAGCTTACTAAGATGTTGTAAATTGTTTACAATGTCTCAAGTTTGAAGAAATGAGACACAGTAGTAGAAGATTGTGATAGAGATCTAAAGAGAAGAGCATGAAAGGTATAACAAACAGGTTTGCAATGTAGTTGATGATCTTGTGAACTGACATAATGTTTGACTTAATATGAATTTGTTTTATTTATATGTGGGCATGTAAATTGGACTTATGGTGATGTGGTTGTGATTAGAGTGATCTTGGGGATGTTGGTTCAATTCCTAGCCTTTTAGCACTGCAAAATGTTTATTTTTATTTAAATGTGAATAGACATGTGTGTGTGAATGTATTTTGAAGGGAGACAGAATCTCCTTTGTTATTTTATATATATTGTGTTTATTAGGTTGTCACATTGCATGTGTGAAATGCGCTAGGTCCAAAATATAGGGGAGACTTTGCTTGATTTTTGGTAAAAATGTGGCATTCATTTATCTAAAAATCCTTATTTTTGAAAAGAAAATTAACACTCAGGATTTTTTTTCGAAGGCCTTCTCATGAAACATGTTTTTCGTTATTAATTTTTGCAATTATAAAATATTTTGTGAAAAAGTGTTAGAAAAATCTGGGATGTCATAGTGATCACCTTGACTTTGTCTATACCCAAATTTCACCATTGCTTTTGTGAATTTTTTGAACCATGCTTTAGGTGACCACTACTACAGTGAGTGATTTTAAGATAGCTAAAAATATATATACAATATGGTTAAAAAATTGTCTTATAATCATTGGTCTTATAAAATAATGATAAAAATAAGACGGATTCAAAACCAATTCTATATTATGCATATGATATAAGAAGATTATGGAAAACCATCCTGTATTACTCATATAATGTAAGACAATTTTTGAAAAACCATCCTATATAGCATGTAAAACTTCATGTACAAATTTGGTATTTTTTGTAGGGTTTCTATTTGTACATTCTTCTTGCATTCAAAATGCATTTGACAATCACTATCACCAAACAAAATTAACACATTTACTTCATTTCTATAGGCTACAATCATTTTACAACATACTTCACTTCCAACATTCCTCATTGAACTTCTCCATATACATCTAATTGAAATAAAGAAACCACACACAGATATCAATCAAAAGTAAAAAGGAAGGCATCCATATAAATGAAGTTCTACTTTGTATTTCATTGTTAAAAATGTTTGCATTCAATAACATTAGTGATCTACAATTAAAAGTCTAACAATATTTAGTCCATTCCATTCTGATGTCATCTAGATCTAACAAAGAGTAACTCTTGCTTCCCAAATCAACCTGCAAGATAACATGTACTAAATCAGTTGAGACATATCTTGGAGTCGTTCAGAAAATGTAGAAAACTATAAGAATGAAAATTAGTAAATTGTCTTACCTTTCTAAACTATGAGATCATAAGGCCTTTGCGAATGAGGGTTCTCATATATCTTAAAATATGATACCCACACTAGCAACCAAATTGTTATTTAGGGCACTGCATAACAAAGACAATATACGAGTTCTAAATTTCATGTGTAATTATAACTTTAAGTTAAAATTATACTAAAGAACTAGTAAACCTTACCTTAACCCTTTCCAAGACAGTTTTGCTAGGTAGTTTAAATTTTCCAACTCAGCCCATTTATGCGATTCACTACACAAATATAAGTAAAAAGCATTAAATATCAATAATAGAATAGTTAATGGCTATCCAACTATTATAATAAATGAAATAATAAAGACTTGTTGATCATTTCCATCAGCGGGCTTCGAATGTGCACTCCACAAGAATAAAAAAATAATGCATGCCCACCATGCATATCCAAAGCTAGCAACATCTAATGAGACCTATATACTCAATTATTCAAATGAAATTTATAAAACTTTACTTACGTAGATATTCATGTTTATTAAATGATATAATTTAGCAAGATATGCGATAACCTACCCTCTATTATAGGGAACTAGTAAGGCATGCTCTTCTTACAATGCAAGAACCTAGGTATGATATCTTTTATGTATTTATCCATGGGAAAATGCTCCTTCAATGGAGACACGATAGCTAGGTTAAGGAATCTGTAATGTCTTTGATCTCTAATCTTTGCAATTTATCATACAAAGACCTGTAGAAACTTAATGTTAAATACTTATTATGTCCTATTACCAAGTAATGTCAATTTGATTCTTAATAGATCAGTTACATGACATACATGACATAAATGATGATGTGCATGTATTCTAGGTGAGCCATATTACATATGGCTAAGAGGTCATCTTTCATGGCTGGAACCTCAACTATGTCGTCTCCAAACACACTGGCCTCTATCCAGCCTTATCTTCATTGATTAGTCTATATAGTGCTATCAAGAATAGAGGCATGTTAGGTGGAACCTCCTCCTAATTCCTACATTGTAGATGTAACATTTTATAAAAGATTAATTAATATACATATATAAGAAGAGAGATAGAGATATTAAAAAATAGACAAATACTTGGGATAGGGCAATCACTACGCTTGAATTTGATACCGAGGAAGGGGTCACCCTCAATGGCACCTTATGCTACTTCTAGATGGCATTAGATGCAGATAACATTTAAAAATTTAGCTAACACCTTAAAATTATTGTTGAACATGATGCTATGACAACATATACATACCTTGGATAACATTGCTTTGATATACTTCGTTGGCTACATGATATCCAATTACATATCCAACATTATGAATATCGTCTACTTTTGTCAAAAATGGTAGGGACATCTGGTTAGAGGGTGGCTATAATGCACACATGCTTAATGTGGATGCATCAACCTACCATGCAACGTGACAGAAAGAACTTCATACAATGTAGACACAACAGTGTAGTTCTCAGCTATATATAGTTGCAGCAAACACTGACCCACTTGCAAATAAGAAATAACATATACATAAGAATGAATGAAGATTACTAAATAAACTCAAGTTGAAGAGACTTATTTGATGGTCACTGCTAACTGCTTTTTGTCCCAAATCTTTGGGTTAATCTTTAACACTAGCTTTGAATCCAACTTAAGAAGCTTTTGGCCCAGTAGGTCCGTAAAACTCACTAGGATAAGTGATTTGTGTATTTCAAGAATAGGCTTGATCCATGTTTGAATTAAAACTAGGATTTGAAAAATTAAACATGTCCATTCAAACCTCCTTGATCGGGATATCTCCTTCAAAGAGTTGCTCCTCCACCTCTTCTTTAGATGGAGGACTACAACTATTGTGAGATGGAGGTTGAGGGACAACATCTTGATGTGGACCTCTAAAACTCCAAAAGTCCTTCTATATATCATTCTTTACCTTCATGTATAACTCATTGAGCATTTTCTCCTTCCATTCTTCCATGTCCTCTACTGGAGGGATTCCCTATAGTAGTACTACTTAAAGTCCCTATAGTTGCACTTTCTTGGGTCAACTCTTCTTGCACATATAATTATCAAAACATGATCAATTATATATATAGTATAATTCAAGAGATACAAAACTAAACACTTAGAACTACTTACAATTCATAAAGCAACCAAGGTAGCATTATTTTTTTAGTGAAGGTTTGGGAGTTACCCCCTTGTGAATGCACCATTTTCCAGAGAAGGGCACGGTCAATGGGCTTCATAGTCCTAGACTTCTTTTGCTTCAAGACAGACACTCAGAGTTAATGAAATAAAAGTTACATATATGTAGACAGAAATAAAATGTCACATATACTTACTTCTTATTCTTCTACCTGTGCGTAACAAACCCTAGAGAGGCAGTGTTGGATATGATTAGTTGCGCGCACCATTTATCCTTTAATATGTTGGCCATACATAATTAAGCATAATCGACTTTTATAATTAGAGGAATCAAACTTTGGTTCTATACAAATTGATTCCATGTATCTTGGTCAATGATGTTGGAATAGAACTTAGGGACAGTGTGGAGCCTTGACGGATTATGAGCTTTTGGAAGTATGTGCCTTCTTATATGCTCACTCTTTCATTTTCTCCATTATTGGCCCTTGTAGAGCATTGTTCTTGCACTCATCAGTGACATTAAAGGTAGATTACAAAGTAAAAATAAGCACGTTAGTTTATCTAAAATAAAACAAGATGAGTCACATAGTATGTTATGTGCAACAAGCATTTACATACCTTCACCATCTCCCATATTGCATCTTTGATAGTGAAACATATCTCCAATCAGTTATTGAAACTTACACCATGCTTCTAATAGTGTAGCAGATGAAACTAATATAAGAATGTGCACTACCACCTATTGCCTACCTTTACTGTTAAACTGTATCATCTCTTTTATTTCTTTGACTTTCTCTTAATAATATGCTCCATTTTTATTGGCCCTTTTCTCTTTCTCTTAATAGGTGTACATGTGTTGAATTGTTCTTCATAGTGTTCACTTTCTTCATATCCCATGTTTATTGCATAAGTGAAAACAATACATTTAGACAACAACGAAATTTCAGTTCAGAAGATTTTTAAAGCAAAGATTATAGATAAATACATAAAATTCATAGTTAAATTTAAAACTTAACCATCATCAATAACATATCAAACAAAGTCCAAAATGTTCTTGAATAATCCCTTTTACAACTTTAATAAGCTAAATAATAGAGACCAAAATCTAGCTACTTTACAAGAATATATAGATAAGCTTAGAGAAAACCATAATCTTAGTGCATAGTTAGTGTACATAAATAGGACATATGTTAAAATGATTAAATCTTAGGAAAGCAGCACTAGAATTAGATTTGAACTCTTGAATAATAGTGCTAAAAAAGGTCCTAAAATTCGTAATAAAAATTATGCCAAAAATAACATAAGTAGTCCTATACTTAAGACTGCTCTTCAGATTCTCATGGATGCTATTATTGCAATAACCAATAGCTCAAAATTAGTAACTTGTAACAACTTAGATTTTTCAAACAAATTTTTCTTTTTTGGAGTCAAAATGCATTTTAAAAACCCAACTACTATCATTCCTATTTTTTTTTTTTGACACAAATTAGATTATAAGTCTCTCGTTAACACAAATTGGAACATAATCAATTTTTTAGATAAAAAAAAACAATAAATTAAAGAAAAATTTAAGTTTAAAACATAACCAAAATGCCATTACTATTCATGCAAAGAACAACAAGTAGCATATTTTAAGCTCTACTCTGGATGCTTTTTCGAATGAAAATTTAAAATCTAAGACTTAGGTCTTCTCAATGGCAACTATTTAGCACAATCAATTTTAGAGATTTCCATTGATTAACAAAGTGGGAAATCATGCACAAAGTGCTCCTATATCTAGCAAAATACTATTACTATTCACACAGATAATGACAAGTAGATAACTTAAAGCTCTACTTTAGATGCCTTTATGAATGAAAATTGAAAATCTAAGACTTGAGTCTTCTTATTCTCAATGTCCTCCATCTAGCACAATCAATTTAAGATTTTTTATTGATTAATGAAGCAAAAAATCATGCACAAAATGCTTGTGAACTTAACCAAAATATTGTCACTATTCATGCGAATAATGACAAGTAACAAACTTTAGGCTCTCCTTTGGATGCCTTTTTGAATGAAAATTGAAAATATAAAACTTGAATCTTCTTATTCTCAATGAACTATATCTATCACAATCAATTTTAGAGATTTTCATTGATTAACAAAGCAAAAAATTGTACACAAAGTGCTTGTAAAAATAAGCAAAATATTGTTACTATGCATGTGAACAATGACAAGTAGTAGACTTTAAGCCCTACTTAGGATGCCTTTTTGAATGAAAATTAAAAATCTAATACTTAGATGTTCTTATTCTCAATGTCCTCTATTTAGCAGAATCAATTTTAGGGATTTTCATTGATTAGTGAAGCAAAATATCATGAAAAAGTGCTCATGAACATAACTAAAATATTGTTATAGTTCACACGAACAATAACAAGTGGTAGACTTTAGGCTTTAATTTGGATGCCTTTTTGAATGAAAATTGAAAATCTAAGACTTGGGTCTTCTTATTCTCAATGTCATCTATCTAGCATGAATTTTACAGATTACCATTGATAAATGAAGCAGGAAATCATGTGCAAAGTGGAGAGAGAGAGAGAGAGAGAGAGAGAGAGAGAGAGAGAGAGAGAGAGAGAGAGAGAGAGAGAGAGAGAGAGAGAGAGCCTACTTAAAGGGAGAAAAATAGTAACGAACAAGATATGGGCAAGCGTGCATCCCCTGTCTCTCTTTCCTCTTCTCATTCTTCTTCTCTCCTCTCCTCTCTCTCTCTCTCTCTCTCTCTCTCTCTCTCTCTCTCTCTCTTTGTGACATCTTGGTATTTTATCAATAATTTTTCATCAATTTTTTTCTTTGTGGGGCCTTGAGTTTGAAAACTATTTAGAAACCAAACAACGGAAATCAAGTTTCATAAGAAGACCTTAAAAATCCTGAATGTCATTTTTTTTTCTTTTATAAAAACAATGTAAGGATTTTTAGAGGAATGAATATCACATTCTTACAGAAAATTCGGCAAAGTCTTTCTTGTATTTTAGAGGAATGAATATCACATTTAACGCATGCAATGAGATAACCTGATAAACACAATATGTACTCAAAATAAGTAACGGAGACTCTGTCTCCCTCCAAAATCCATCCACACACATGTCTATTTAAATTTAAATAAAAAGAAACATTTTTGTAGAGCCAAAAGGCAAGGACTAAAATCAAACACCCCAATACCACCTAATCACATCCATAACTCCATAGTTCCAATTTACATTCCCACATGTAAAAACAATAAAGTCATTAAGTCAAACGTATGTCAATTTCACTAATAAATCAATTATAATAGAAAACCTATTTGTTATACTTGTCATGTTCTTCTCATTAGATCTTTATCGCCATCTTTTGCTCCCTTTTCACTATTCTAATTCTTCAGACCTGAGACAATGTAAACAATTTACAATGTCTCAGCAAGCTTGCACTTTTGTAGGTAATTTCATCATCAAAAGCATGAGTTTATGTAGTTTTAATCCAATAAGAGATATACAATCATATGTTATCCAATTTGATAGAATATGATGCAACAATGAGTGATGTGATAAACTTTGAAATCTCAATCATGACTTATAAATCAATACCATGCCAAACCAATTCATTTATCAGTGTCAATAATAACCTTTGCGAGGTATTTTACAAAATATGAAAGATCACTAAAACTCATAGTATGCATCATCTTGTAAAGATACCCACGCAAACTGTATAGTGAATCATAGTGAAAAGTCAATAGATGAAAAGCATTTAAATCATAAAATGCTTCAATATAATCAACATGTCTTAATAAATACATACATATGAATATATCCATCAAAACCTCCTTGAGGTCTCACGAGTGCAGAAACACTGAAAATCTAGCCAATTGCCGTTGGTCATGAATACTCATTATAGACCTAAAATTTCAAGGTGCCACGCACCTGCGCTATCGCGTTGTATCCATATAAATATGAAAATAATGGACCCTCTATGCAGTGGACAAAACCAAGTTAGGTCTGCAGCTGTCATGTCTATACTTAAAGGAACAAACTCCCTGCATTGTGTGCATGGGGAACACGGTGCATAAGGCTATGACCTACCCATGATATCGTACCTAAATTCGGCCCTCCCAGGCCCAGTATCTCACACATATACATCAAATTTTGAAAGGAGAATGATCAGTCCACACCTTCTTAGCATAGCGTCCAATGGGCTACCATATTCTCTCCATAACATAATAATACTAGGCATCATCATATGCCAATATAACTGATAAAACTATATAATTTCATGCGTTGTTGAAATCATGCAATTCAAATATCATGATACGGTATAGCTATGTAAAAAACCACCCTCATAAGGGTTGAGTTGAGGATTCCATATTCCTCATCATTTCCTAATTTATGAAGTCCATGTAATTTCAAATATACTTTCATGCATAAGTTTCAAATTTGATAGTAAAGCAAACATGGCATTCCAATCCAATAAATTGCATGAAATACAATTATGTTGACTGTATAAATAAGAAATATCAAAACTCCAAATCTTAAACCTTTCCAAACATGGTAGAGTGGAAATCAATGGTTTTCATGCTTCACAAAAGTATATAGATGTTAAAACTACTTACCTCCCTTATCATGCTCCTCGGTTTAGTTATATCCTTCTTATCAATTCATCAATCAACCTGTCAACATTTTAGATTCCTTATCAATATCAAGTTATATTAACAATTACCAAAGGAATATACTCTAGACCTAATTAGATAATCCATATAATCTTTTAGTCATGGAACTACCAGGTTTCATGTAATCCATCACTCCTCACTATATGATCCCAGTTACTAAGGCTGTTGGTCCATTTTCCACATCATGGATCGTCTAAGGCCATTAGGGTTCTAGTCTATCATTCCCCAATGATTGACCATTAATTTATATGCGAGGACCAGTGTTAGATCACCCTTTGATTTACTGTTCATTCTCTAGATTTGTGAAATTTGTTCATCCTATGTCATTTTGATGTTTAGGGATGTAATGGCAGCATCTGATCACAAATCAGGCATTACCAAGTCCCTATTCCTTCACTATCCAATTAGACAGTCCAGATTATTCATCAATTTCCATGTAGATCTTTTAATTTTTTCCATATCCTAGTTAATTTAATGCTCTAGAACTCATCTGTGGTGTCTGATCATCGATTAGACATCAAAAAGTTACTGTGCAAACAGTACCCAATTAGATGACCGAGATTGTTCGATCAATTTCAAGCCTAGATTTGTGAATTTTGTGTGATCTAAGCTACATTAGGTCTTTAATTACATATCCCTAATCTTAGATTAGAAAATGGATGGCTAGATCATCCCTAAACTTAGATCTAGCATAAAATCATACGAATTTAGCTAAAAATCAAGAATCGGGTTTTATAGATCTTACCCCCTGAGAGTGTTTTCGTGTGTTTTCCACCGTGGGATGAGCTAGATTGGTTGTCATTTTTACCGATAAGGTTTTCGAGCTTGTCGTACACTGTCTCCTCCTCGATCGACCATCTAGATCTCGTCAGATTCCCTAATCACCTTAGATTATACTGGACCAAATGATTGGCTCTGAGCCGTCATCTTCTCCAGCGACAGCCTAAAATCTGGCAAAACTTTCAGTACATTTTCTTCCATCTTGCCAGCGTGCCCATCAACTTTGGTAGCTCGGCCCCCCCTCTTCTCCTTTCCTTCTTCTTCTCCATTCTCCTCTTCTTCTCCTTCTTCTCCTTCTTCCTTTCTTCTTCTCTCTTTCCTCCTATTTTTCCCTCTCCATCTGGATTACCTTGTATGTTCGATTCACTTAAGTGGGGGAGGGTTCTAGTATCAAATACACACCCCAACTTAAGGCAGCTTTTTTTTTTTTCCCCAAAAATGTTCCTATATCTTCAAATCCTCATATCTCCTCCATTCGAACTCCAATTTCAGCAAAATTAGTGCCGCTTGAATCGTCTTTCCAAGTACAACCAATTATGGTCTCAATACATGATTTGATATCTATCAAGTTTCTTGTTTATAAAATTTCAAAATTATAAAATTTAATATATTCTTTTCATCCTAATTTCATTTTTTCCCCAAAATTCACTCAAATTGGTATTTAAAAATTTGGAATGTTACACACAGACAGACACAGACACAGACACACAGACACAGACACACACACAGACACAGACACAGACACAGACACAGACACACACACACACACACACACACACAGACACAGACACAGACACAGACACAGACACACACACACACACACACACACACACACACACACACACACACACACACACACACACACACACTCTCTCTCTCTCTCTCTCTCTCTCTCTCTCTCTCTCTCTCTCTCTCTCTCTCTCTCTCTCTCTCATCTTCTCCTTCTTCCTCTTCCTCCCCTTCTCTTTCTCCTTCTTCTCCTCCTCCTCCTCCATCTTCTTCTTCGTATCTTGGATTTTGATTTGGGTAAAGGAGGTTTTTTTTTTTTTTTTTTTTTTTTTTTTTTCATGTGTGTGGAGGCGGGGTTTTATATGTAGTACATATATGAATATAGGACAATTTTCTATGAATTGTCCTATATTCATATGAATATATGACTGTTCTAAGCAAACCATCTTATATTAATCTAAATATTGGACAATTCTATGTAAATTGTCTTATATTCTAATGAATATAATATGGTTCACAATGAAGCATCCCATATTTTAAGTTCCATAATCTCCTTTTTAAACAAATCAAAAGTCTTGTACTATACATGGGACGGTGTTTTGAGGTAGGGTTCATTTGACCTAGGGGAGGGAGGGTTTTTTGGATTTTTTCATTTTTTGTTTTGTTTTGGGGAGGGGGTGTGATGTATAAAGTAATTGGAATATAGGACGGCTACAATATTGGATGGTTATGTCATAATTGTCTCATATTATATTTAATATAGGATGGTTTTGTCATAACCATCTCATATTGTATTGAATGCGGGATGTTTTTGAGAAAACCATCTTATATTTTTTTGTATATAGGGTAGTTTTGAGAAAACTGACCTACTTTGTAAGTTCCATGGTTTTTAGGATGGTTTTCTAAAAAATTGTCCTATATTTGTTAGAATATAGGATAGTTTTCTCAAAAGCGTCTTATATTTAAAGTTATATTTATCTGCAAAGATAAATTGAAAAGCCTCAAATATAGAGGATGTTTAATGGAAAACTATCCTATATTTTCATAATATAAGACTATTTTTCTCTCATTTTCATATATACATATATATATTCTAAAATAGGACAGTTGTTAAAAACCATCCTATATTATCCGTAAATCTTTCATGCTCTATTTCTCCACCTTAATTTTATTTAAATAATATAAGACAGTTTCTATTAAATTTTTTTATATATTTTACTTATATAAGATGGTTTAGTAGTAGCCATCTTATATGTATTAAAATATAGGGTAGTTTGTTAGAACCTGTCCTATGTTTTCTATAATAACAGTTTTCCCCTATTCTCTAGATCTTGAAAATCTTAGTGACTTGTGAAGGGAAAATGGGGCCCCCATCCCTTATTTCCTTGATGTATAACCTGCAATGAGCATGACATATGATTTGTAACTTGATTGATTATATAACTGCTTTAATTCATACATCAAATGTTAGAAACATTTTAATTTGTCATCTAATATACAATCTGATCCAACCCAAGCACCATCCTCACCAGCATCATGCACATAATCCCTCTCATTCTCCCCAATGAGATCAATTGATGGCATTGTTGTAGTGATACAAGGGTAATCAATTGTAGTGTTACTTAGGTCATCTTCATCGGAGCAGTCCTTTGGGGAGGTTGATAAAATAATTGACCATCTCATATCATGTCCATCTTGTACATAAAATACCTATTTCACTTGAGATGCTAAAATAGACTAATCATTTTCATAGCCAATCTTATTGAGGTAAATGAATTTCAATCTGAGGGCATTTGTTTTGATGCTATATTTGTTGTGTTCCACCCAATCACACTTAAACAGAACCACATATCTATAAGTATAATCCAATGCCCATATCTTGCATATAACCTCATAATAAGTATCGTTAGCTACAATTAGTTGTTGTCCTTTGAATTGGAAAAGAAAGTAGCTTCAGCAACTAAGCTAACACCGCTACCTTATTGTGCTCTTGACTTATCATGGTCGTTTGTGTGAAAGTGATAACCATTGATGGCATATACAACTTAATTTAATACTTCTACTTGAGGTACCATAGCCATAAAGCCCAAGGATTTAGAAATATTATGACTTGGAACATCTCTCTAATCTATAACTTGTGTATAATATTACTTAATTGAGATGATTAATGTATATGTCATATGCTATTACAAATCAATTAAGTGAATGAAGCATTATCTCATTGTAATTAAATACCTTCTGACAAAAGCCAAGTAGTGAAGGAACGTCAATGCTCATCTTGCAACTACTTCTGTTTCTTTGTGTCACTTGGATACCTTTATTTTAGGAAGTCTAAGTGCTCGCTATAATGAAGATATGAAATTATATATAACATGCATGCAATACATTACCCTTAAACATATATATATATATTAAAAAATGTGAAAGAAACCTCAGAGAGAGCATTAATTACTTAGTGTATGGATGAACTTCATCGACATAAAAATTTCTTGAGACATAAAGGTGTGCCTGGTCCCATTCCTTACTATCAATGGTTGATGCATGACCACTTGAGAGTGTTTCACTGACTTTTGGATCATTAATTAATCCACTTGATCATTTCTTATCCAGATTTCAATAGCATTTGCTCTTGATAAATAATTGGTGCAAAACTCGACCGCTTCTTCTGAATGTAACATTCAGTGATACACCCCTCTGGTTGATTGTGATTTTGTACATACCCTTTTAACACCTTCATGTACCTCTCAATTGGGTACATCCTTCACAAATAGACTAGTCCACGTAGCCTAATCTCGTCAATGAGCTGCATTATTAAGTGTACCATGGTATCAAACAAGGATGGTGGGAAGATTTTCTCAAGCACGCATAAGGTTGTCATTAGATGCTTATGGATTTCTTATAATTTTGAAGTATCCACTATATTCTTGCACAAAGAATTAAAGAAGTAGAAAAATTTAGTAATAGATCCTTTAACTTTATCTGGCAGCATTGAATGTAATGTTATGAGTAGGAGTTGTTGCATCAGTGCATGGTAATTGTGAGACTTCATCCTTGATAGTTTTAAATATTCAATGGAGATAATCTTTCTAAAGCTTGAATAGTACCCATCTCAGACTTTGATCTCTGACAGGGTTTTACACACCATTCTTCTCTCCTCTATGCCAAGTGTATAATTTGCTTTTGGAAAGTATGTTCCTTAGCTGCCCCTATCATGTGGATGCAATCTTCTTTTCCAACCCATTTTCACAAGATCCATTTGAGTTGTAAGTCTATTCTTTGTTTTTTCGAGCATGTCAAGCAAGGTACTAGTCAAGCTTTCACAAACAGTCTTCTAAATGTGCATGAAATCAAGTACATGTCGCATGTGCATGGATTTCCAATACACAAGTTCAAAGAATATTGACTTCTTCTTCCAACAAATTTTAGAGCTGATATCATATTACTTGAAGTTGCCTTCTTCTTCCCCCATGAGACATTAAGGTTCTCAACCTGTTCCAATACTTGTCATCCAGTCAACCTCTTTGGAGGTTTTGTAGTCTCCACACTACCATTAAATTTCCCTTTTTAAAAATGATATGGACGGTCTCTATGCAACCATAGGAATGCCATCTTTTTTCCATGTTGAAACTGTATGGCACATGTTTGGTCACTAAAATTAGGACATGCATTGTATTCCTTCATTATGCATGCTAGTAAATTACCATATGCAGGAAAGTCACTTATTGTCTATAGAGTATTTAATTTTGGATAAAATACCCTTAATTTAGTATTTAATTAGACCATCCAATCACTCAATTTTGTAATTTTTTGCTTAAAATTTTCATTTGAGCTCCAATCAATCATCCAACCATTTATTTACAAAATTTAATGGTCAAATGATCATTAGAAGTAAATCAAATGGTTAAAATATGATCAAGATGAATCTAACTGACTTTTATATGTTGCAGATCAACTAGAGTGGGCATTGAATGGCTTGGATCAAATCAATGGACTATGTCACCAGTGAAGGATCAACAGGCAAGAAAGATCATGGGATGGTTTCCTAATCAGGAAGAAAACAAAAAAGGAGACCTTGTAATGAAAAGGGGAAATTGTAGAAAGCTTCAAGAAGAGGAAATTGAACTTAAATAAAAAAAAGTGGAAAGGAGTACTGCAAAAGAGGAAACCAAAGAGAAGAGATGAAAATTCCCAGAGAGAAGGAAGCAACCAAACTTAGAAGGGGAGAAACAAAAATAGGAAGGGTCGATGAGTTTAAAATCAAAGGTGGAAAGGGAGAAAAAGAAAAACACACCACGGCTGGGGGATATTACGCTAGGAAGAAAGTAGGAAAGGGAAGGCTTCACCATAGGACTTTTCCGTTGTAGAAACTATTCTTCATTGTAGAAGAAAACCAAAGAGACTGCTCTCCACTGAAGATCCTTAGCTATTGTTCCCACCCATCATTCCCTCCACATATTATTCCCTATCAATTTCTCGTTCATTCTCTATTAACTAGTTTCTCCTGTAGCCCTAGTCCTTCACTGTTTCCAATTTCTGTCATCACCTAATTATCACTGTAGTTTCTTTTGTTCCACTTCACTTTCAGTTTATGTATTTCACTATTTTCTCTCCAAAATTTTCCTTAATTTCCATCTTATTTGCTACTTTTCATTATCTCAAAGAAAACCCATTTATGATTTTCACTCAAAATTTCTCCTTTCCCATTGTTTCCCCCTCCCCTGTCATCATCTTCTTTCTTCTCGAGTAAAACCATAAACAAATAAAAAATTGTAAATGTGCCCTTTGAAGATCTATTTTAATTCCTTACATGTCCAACTTTGTATTTTCCTTATTCTTGTTTTACATTATCCAAGCTTTGTTTTGTTCACAATTAATTGAGATCCTTGTTTGATTAAAGCCTAACTAAATTAATGGTTTAGCTTTAATTAACAGTACCAGTTTAGTTTTTGATCTTTTTCTCTTTTGGTTGTCAATCAATTCTTAGATCTTCATCTAAACATAATTCCTAGCTAATCTAGCTGATTTGATCTTTCATTTGCAATCTAAAAAAAACAATTTAAGTGGTTCAAATCACAAATTCTTTCCTTAGTTCAGATTATTAGATTTTTGAAAGATCTAAATAATCCAATCATTGAATCATTAATTAGAGACCTGAATGATGGATTGATTAAGGTTGATCAACTCATAGGCTATGATCAAGTCAGGGAAGTTGATTTCAATTGATATTTTGTTTAATTCTTTGTCTTTTGAACTTGAAAATGTGTACTTTTCATTAATTAAATATATATGAGTTTCTAATTTATTGTTATTTAATTTTTATTAATTTATGACAAACTAAATTTTATTTAAACTACAATTTATTTAAGTCGAGTTCTTGTGGGATCAACCTATACTTGCATAAGTTGTAATATAATAGCGTGTGCACTTGAGAAAAATAATCAATATTATCTATAGTAGTACAACCTTAAGGGTGAATGTCTCTTTCTTGTATACATCATAAGCTTCAACCCCTACTTCTCACAATGTCTTGAGTTAGTCGATTAATGGAGCCCAGTACATGTCAATATCATTCCCAAGTTGCTTGGGGCCTAATATTAACATATTTAACATCATGAACTTCCTCTTCATATTCAACAATGAAGGAAGGTTCTAACATGCCAACATCTATACTTGCTGCTCATGAATCCATTAGGATTAATCCCATCTACAAATATTGCAAGTTATAGGTTTCTGGGTTCTTCTTCGAAATCGAGCCACATGAAGTCTACAAGCTTCTATGCTGGGCTTGCCTAAGCTATACTACAATTGACTGTACACTTGCAAAAAATAATCAACAAGTTTTTGTGCCATTGTTGGGGACCTGCAATATTTTCATAAATTTTAATAAAAATTCAAAAAAGTTAAAATTCTAGGAATTGTATCCATTTAATATTTCAAGAATTTTTAGTTGCATTTTAAAAATTTTCTTAGTGCATAATCACTCAATTTCCTTAAATTTGGTACTTATTGTTATTTTTATTTATAAAGAACTTGGAAAAAGAGGAATTCAAGGAGGAACTCAATTAGGATAGCCAAAATTTTATTTTGAGTGAATTGTAGTGAGGACGTATTCTATTTTTTTTTAGTCACAAATCATTTAAAAATGGTTGTAATAATACAGTTCAAGGGTGGACCATCATAATCTAGAAGTGGAGGTAGAATGTAAATGGTCTCACCCTTGTACGAGAAGATCTTATTGAACCCCACTATGAGCAGTCCTACCTCCTTAAAATTCATAGATTAGGGATTGCATAATCAGAATAACTTTGCATTGCTTGATAGTGTAATTGGATGTAGACAACATACTTTATAACTGTTGCATTTTACGGTTTACATTGGTTTATTGATTTTAATTGCATTTTAGGGCATATTTATCACTTTAAGATGATTTATATTTGATCGAACTACTATAGAGTGTGGAAACTAAGTAGTAAGGACACCCAACACCACAAGGTCAAGGGTGAATTTAATCACCACCTATTGACCCACTTAGGATAATCACCATAAGCACGTAACCCAACCTTTCAAATTAATTTAAAATCAATTAGAAGAGACCTATAGAGGCCATCACATGATCATAGGACCCTTTTGGAAGGAAGCAACCCAATGCCACTATAGTGGTCCCTATCTAATTGGCTGCGTTGGTATTTAAATAACTAGCTCTGCTAGCACAGTCTATGACTTAGACTACCTACGACTAGCTGAGGAGGGTGTAAAGTGTTTGGTTAGGTTATGATCTAACTGGTAAGTGGTGGGACAAGTATGAAATAGAGGATGAGTGTTATATTAGGTTAATATAAAAGCTTCTCCCCCACACAAATTTAAGAAAATCAAAACATTTAATCTTATTAGCCTTAGTGATTGTTTGATTGTGTCTTTTTTTTGTGCATCATTCTAGACACTAACTTGCATCATTTAGTTTAGTTTTCTTCAAAAAAATAAACAAAATAAAAAACAACAACATGATTATGAAAAATCTACACATTGTTCAAAAAGGTATTCACAAACTAGCATTAACAGAGACGATAGTTCCCCAAGGAGGAACAATCCCATCTTTAATGATGATGAACCACCTCTCATCATGGATAATGATGATTTTCCACATGGACGAATAATCCTTTCTTTGATGCCAATGATCCTCCATCTCTCTTTAATGATAACAATTATTTAAGGAACAATCATTCTCCTCCACCTCAAAATAGGACAAGGAATTATAATAAGGAATGGGATCAAAATAGAGCACATCAGAATAATTGGCATAACCAAAATCATCATGGGAGAACATTAAGAGACTTTTTACAGCCTAATTAAACCAGTACACCTTCATTTATAATTTTACCTCAAAATGCTGGTATGATTGATATAAAGATAGCAAGAATTCATTTACTTCCTAAATTTTATGGGTTGGATAGTAATAGTCCTTACCTGCATCTAAAAGAATTTGATAAAGTGTGCATGTCCCACCATACACACAACCTTGAATTAGATATGGTAAGACTTAAGTTATTTCCTTTTTCTTTAAAAGAAAAAGCTAAGATGTGGTATCATTCACTACTAATAGGTTCTATAAGGATATGGCAAGAGATGACTCTTGAAAAATTTCTTTCCTATACATAAGACAAATACTCTGTATTGAAATATAACGAATTTTACCTAGAAGGATAAAGAAACTTTCTATTAATGCTAGGTAAGATTCAAGGAATTACTATTGACTTGTCCACATCATGGATATGAACCTTGGTGTATCATTAGCTTCATGAAGGATTTAATTCTAATATGCACCAGTTTGTTGAAATGATGTGCAATGACAACTTATTAAAAAAAAAATCACAAGTGACACAAGAGTATTTGGAAGGGTTGGTAAAGAGTGCACCGATTAAAAAAAAAGTAGATTACTTAGACAAGCCAAATCCCACCACCACATCCGCTAGGAGAGGAATGTATGCTATGTCTGAAAAGTATGATATGAATGCTAAAATAACATCCCTAGCTAGAAAAGTATAGGCCATGGAAATATGGATCACTACCTTTCAGAAGGTTGATCAAGTGTGTGGTATCTATGAAAGTAACGCAGACCCCACTTAGGAATGACCCATCTCTCTTGCATTCTAGGATGCGCTTCATGAACAAGCCCATTCTTTTGAGTGACCTTTTTCCCTACCTTTATAGATATATAATCCTCACTAGAGTAATCATCCCACTTTTAATTGGAGAAATAGATATAACACTAATATTTCACATAAGGCCCAATACCACCCTCACCAACCACCACAAGGACCCCCTACTCCTGGATCCTAAATAACCCCACCGAGGAGGCAAGTGGAGGATTGCTTTCATTGATTTATCCAAAATCAAGAGAAGAAAAACACTCAAATTGAAGCCCAATTACAAGAGAACATAAAATCCATGAATGAATTAAAGGACATACTGTCTCAAATGCAGCAGACCCTTAAAAAAGGGCATTTTCCTACCCACTAGATGTAAACCATGATGATGTGCATATGGTAGGTGAGATTAATTCTTCACATACAAACATAGAACAAACAAAGGTAATTACTATTCTTCATAGTGGTAAAATAATTGAGAAATTTGGTCCTAAAAAGGCTAAAGTGTTACTCAAACCTATCAGAAAGAAAGTTAAATTTATTAATAAGGAAAACACTCCACCCACTAAGCCATATCATATTCTTGCTCCATTTTTACAAAGGTTGCATCAAGCTTTAAAGATTCTCTTCAATTATGAGAATCAACTTGGAAATATATTTGATACCTTGCCTAGTGTTAAAACTCAAAATTCAAAATTGCAAGAAAAATTTATTCACCCTTCCTTTTCAAAGGACTATTTGGCCCATTTCGTATGAGACCCAGGGACATTTCAAACTCTATAATTTTTTTTCCTTTGAAAAATTTTCATTTGTAATAATCTTGTGCCATTATTTTTCAGAACTTTCCTTTTCTACATCTCCCATTTCTTTATTTCTCAATGCAGTGTTATCATCTTACTTTTTAAACATTGAGGACAATGTTTCATTTAGGTTGGTGGTGTAGAATTTTGGTGTATTCTGCTTTTTTTTGTAGTGATTTTTCTTTGAAAAAATTAAAAATAGAGAAAATAAAAAAATTTGAGCTATTTTGAAAATCTTTTTAAGTTTTTAGGTTAGTTCTTACACTATGATGAGAATTGGATTTTCTGAAGTCTAATTTCATCTTTAGCTTATTAATAGAATTGCAAATAATTAATTCATAAATTTACTCATTTTCTAAAGTATTCCATGAAAGTTAAGTCTCAAATCACATCTGTACGCATAGTTACATATACATAATTTAAATTGATAAGTAGTTATAACTTAGAGCTTATGAAGAAATTCAGTGGAGACCTATAAACTTTGTGAGTTTTAGAGCCATTCATTCTTTTGAGAGGTTATAAATGTATTTCAAAATTTTCTTCAGTGTGCTTAGTTTAAATTTGATCCCACCAACTCTTATATTTGATTAATTACCTAAATTATTAGAGTATTACCTTTAATATTTTAAAATTTAATTAAATTTTCTTGATTATATAAAACCTAGAAAATGATTTAGGCCATCCTTGTTGTTAACCTAGAGACATAAAGCCTATCCCATAACATTTTTACCATTAGTTAGCCAATTGGAACCTTATTTAAGCCTTTTCTTTTCTCACCAAAATTAACCCTTTACTCATATTAACCTAGTATAAATTATCCATTTCTTATTTCCTTCAATAGAGAAGGTAGAGATGAATGAAGATATACTTTCTAATTGTAATGAAAGTAGAAAAGTGAATATCAAGAAAAAATAATGTTCTTCAAAGAAATGCAAAAGTTCTAAAAAAATAAAAGAAGAAGTATGAAGTTAAATGAAGAATAGAAAATATGAAGAAATGTTCACTTTGGTACCAAGTAAAGAGAGAATTGTTAACTTTAGTAGAAGACCTCTACTTATTTTTGAATACCCTTTATACCCTTCCTTTTCATAACCTTATTCTAAGCCTACATTTTGTTGTAATTGAAGAGCTATTGATTTTAGGATGAATATAGTCTTGATGGGGATATGGATAGATAGGATTTAAAGAGCAATATGTCTAAAAGTTTGAAGGTAATGGCATCTTATCCTTTCTAAAGGGATCAAAGTTAAATTCCTTAATAACTCCCATTCTTTCATGAATATATGTGAAATAAATTTGTTTTTATTGACGCTGGTCACATATTTAAAAGAGGGATATAATTTGAACCCTTTATTTGAGAGTTTTATTTATGAGTATATTTCTATTAGTGAGGATTGAGGATAAAACATATATAAGATGGAGTTCAAAAGTTAGAAGCCACTTAGAGATAAAGATTATTGTATATGTAGATTGTACACACACATACGGGGAGGCTTCATAGTGGGATTTTTCTACTATAGAAACTATTCTTTACCATAGAAGGAAACTGAAGAAACTGCTCTCCATTGAAGATCCTTGGCTCTCTTTTCTTTCTTTGTTAACCAGTTTCTCTAGTAGTTCCAGTCATTTATCAGTCCCAATTTCTCTCTTCCCCTATTCATCATCATAGTTTCCTTTGTTTCCCCTATTCATCACCATCCTATTTTCTACTTTTCATTATCTCGGAGAAAACCCATTTCAGGTTTTCCACCAAAATTCCTCCTTTTCCATTGTTTGCCCCTCCCCTGTCATCATCTTTCTCCCTCCCTTACATTTTTTCTGCATTTTCCCTCTTCTCACATAAAAGCAGAAACAAATAAAAAAATTTAGTTTTGCCATTGAAAGATCTATTTTAATTCCTTACATGTCCTGTTTTGAGTTTTTCCCATTTTATCTTATTTTTGTTCTTGTTTTACATTAACCAAGCTTTATTCTATTCACTATTAATCCAAAAATTACTTAATCGAATCCCTATTTGATTAAAGATTAACTGAATCAATAGTTTAGCTTTAATTAACAGTACTTATTCAATTTTTGATCTTTTTCTCTTCTAATGTTCAATCAATTCTTAGATCTTATTCTAAATATAATTCTCAGCTAATCTAGCATATTTGATCTTTCATCTACAATCCAAAAAATCAATCTAAGCTATCCAAATATCAAATTCTTTCCTTAGTTTAAATCATCAAAATTTTGGAAGATTCGAATAATCCAGTTATTGAATCATTAATCAGAGACCTAAAGGATGGATTGATAAAGGTTGATCAACTCAAATGTAACTAAAATTAAAGAATTTTTCTATGATCAAGTTAGGGAAGTGGATTTCAATTGATATTTTGTTTAATTATCTGTCTTTTGAACTTGAAATTGTGTACTTTTCATTAATTCAATAGATTTATGTATCGAATTCATTTTGTTTAATTTTTATAATTTCTATTAATTTGTGAAAAATTAAAATTTATTCGAACTTCAATTTTAAGTCGAGTCCCTATGAGATTGACCCCTACTTGCATAAGTTGCACTACAATAGCCCGTGCACTTGTGAAAGATCGTTAACATTGTCCATGGTTGTACATCTTAAGGATGAATGTCTCTTTCTTGTATGCATCATAAGCTTAAATACCTAAATCCCACAATGTCTTAAGTTCATTGATCTCCAGGTTGCTTGAGGCTTGATATTAACATAGTTAATATCATGAAGTTCCTCTTCATGCACAACAACGACAGAAGGTTGTAACAAACTATTATAACATGCCAACATCTATACCTATTCCTCATAAATCTATTAGAATTAATCCCATCTATAGATATTAAAAGTTATAGGTTTTTTAGATTTTTCTCTGAAATTAGGCCACATAAAGTCTACAAGCTTCTCCATCAGGTTATTTGCTAGATGCCATAAATAGTTATCACATACTCTCTCATCGACATACCATACTAGTTTCTTCACTATTTCTTTAATATGAAACATTCTTTGGAACCTTGGAATAGGAGGAAAATATCATAGGACCATTGTAAGAACATCTTTCACATGTTGATCACTTGAATTCTTCTTCAACTTTCATCTTGATTGTCTAGAAGTTGGGAATGTAGTTTTGTCTTTGTGCTCCTTCCTATATAAGATTTAGTCTTTGGGATGGGCATGTATCTTTTCATACTTCAACCCAAGTGCAGCCAAGGTTTTCTTTGCCTCCCACGTTGACCCAGCTAGTTTGTTCCCCTTCAAGAGCATTTTATCGACCACTTTCAACAATTCTATTAAACCTTGATCTGAAGAACCAAATCTCAATTTTACATTGTAAAGTTTTACCATTGTAGAGAACTTGGTATAATCTCAATTTTTCGTAGTCATTCAAGTATATTTGTCCATTTTGTCCAAAAGTTGAAGTTCAAATGCACCGAGACTTTCTAGAAATGAAAAGATTAATAACATTAGGTTAGGCATTTAACCAAATACTTGATGTGCATAAAAAATGTACATACAGCTGGTAAAAGCATAAATAATAGAAGACTCAAAATTTGAAATCGAGGATTGGAACAAGAAAGAAAGATGAAGAAAATATAACTAATCTACACACATGAATGATCCACACATGGATCCATACACATGAATGATCCACCCACAGGAAGGAAAAGCTTTAGGAAAGGAATTTTATACCCATATGCATCAACTAAATTAAAAAAATGACAAAAAGAAAAAAATACATACCCAAATTGACATCAACTAAGAAAATACAAGTTTAGAACAAAGCGTGCGTAATCCAAGTCAATCTTTCAATTTTTCATCGAAGCATCCGAGAGTAAAAAATTATAAGTTGAACTTAATGCTATGTGAAAAGAAGATTTAAAGGACGGTTTTCAAAAATCATCTTATAAAACATGACATTATAAGATGGTTTCTAAAAATCATCTTATAATGTCACGAAAAATAAAAGATAGTTTTTTAAAACTATCTTATAATATATGTTTTGTAAGACAGGATATGAAAATCATCTTATAATGTCATAAAGAATATAAGATAGCCTTCAAGAATTGTCTTATCAACCATTTTAAAAGACAATTTTCAAAAATTGTCTTGTCTTTATTTTTTTTATAAGATGATTATGTTTAGACCATCTTTTTTTTGCTGTCTTATAAAACCCCAATTTAGTAGTGGTCTGTTTAAAGCTGTATAGAGATTTTCTCAAATAACAAAAATTTCTTTTTATTTTGTTGCTAATACCATGTGGAATCTCCATGTAGACTTCCCCATTTAGATCCCCATGTGGGAACACATTTTTCACATCAAATTGCTACAAAGTCTAGCTCAAGTTAGCATCAAGAGAAATCAAAATTCTAATGCTATTCATTTTTCTTATTGGGGCAAATATTTCTTGATAGTCTATCTCATAGGTTTGAGTTAAACCCTTGGCAACTAATCTATCTTTATATCTATTGTTAAAGGCAAGTGCTTGGGTTATTGAAGAAATCTTATTTATTAAAGTAGAACCTTTGATTCGGTTAAACTTTATTTAAGATAGGGATTGAGAAAACAGTTCCTAGATTAATCAAGCAATAACATAGAACACAGATAAACAAAACATGAATAATATAGAACATGAATAAGAATAGTAAAAGGATGAAAATGTAATTGAAATTATTATGCTAGGGGCAAAATGGAATTTTCACCGAAAGTTTCTTCTTTTTCTAGTAAAACATAAAAAGTAGATGGAATAGAGGAAGATGATGCCTGCAGCTAGTCTAGCTTTGGGTTGAACCAGTGCTGTGCTAAAGAGGAAAAAGGAGAGAAGGGAATTGAGACGGGGGTGTTTTTGGTGTCGGTTACTGTCTGGTGTGTGTATTGCGGTGAAGACTAGCAGGAGGAGAGATGGAAAGATGGAGACATATTCAGGTTTGGGCTGGCTACTTGTCGGTGAAGTAGAGATGGGGAGTGGTGCTGTTACTTCTGACTTGCTCAAGTGAGTTGGTTGGTGCGATGATGAGGGAGCAGAGCAAGAGAGGGAGAGTGCTGGCCGGTGCTGTTGAAAGAGAAGAGGGGAGCCGAAGAAAGAGGCGGTGAGTAGAGGAAGAAGAGAGAAGGGTGCTTGTAGGCTAGGTAAAAAAGAAAGAGGGGTATTAGAGGTAAAACAATGGTGACAAAGGGGTATAGAGAGAGAGAGAGAGAGAGAGAGAGAGAGAGAGAGAGAGAGAGAGAGAGAGAGAGAGAGAGAGAGAGAGAGAGAGAGAGAGAGAGAGAATAGAACAGTGGTGGCTGAGGTCGGGAGTGGTGCATTCCAATTCCACAGTGGTCATTGTCACAGGGTAAAACGAGAGAAAGATTGGTGGGAGGAAACTGGTCATCAATGGTGATGTGATGTTGTGTGGATAGAACAGAGAGAGAGAGAGAGAGAGAGAGAGAGAGAGAGAGAGAGAGAGAGAGAGAGAGAGAGAGAGAGAGAGAGAGAAGCAGAGAGAGAAAACGGAGGAGGGGGCTCGGTGCGGGCATCTGGACTAAGGAGGGAGAGAAAGAGAGAGAAGGGAGATAGGGAGGGGTTGGCGAGAAAGAGAGGGCAGCAGTGAGAGAAACAGAAATGGGAGTGGGAGAGATAAGAGCAAAGAATGGACTGTGTCGGTGAATATAGTTCATCGACGTCATTGGTGGATTGGCGTGGTGTGGCCTACTTAGGTCTATGCAATAAATAGGGATGGTGGAAGAGTGTAGGAGAGAAGACGAGCTAGGTGGTGCATGAGAGAGAAAGGAGAAGAGGAATATGGTAAAAAGACAGGAAAACAAAAGAAGACAATGAACAAAAGGAATAGAATGCACAGGATGAAAATGGTAAAAAATTATCCTCTCAGCCCAGCAGTGCACTCCTTTTAAAGCCTTGATGCCTTTTTAATTTTGTTCTCCCTAGCTTTCCTAACATGTTCCTTATGGTGAAGAGTTAGTTCCCACTTGGAAACTTCTACCCCCTTTAATTATGCAACTCTTTATTCCAAAGTTGATCTCTTATTTAGGAACTCTTACCAATGATGTCCTTTCCTCTAATTAGAACTCATTTTCTTTTAGGAAACCATCCCATCTTACTTTATGAGTGATCTGGTTCATTCAATGGATAATCTGCACCGTTGATTTTTTATTTGACACTAATCAGCACAATTCAAGCTATCTAATATCAAATCCAACTAATCTACACCATAGAATTAGCTGTCCAAACCATGATCTATTTGATATGCAAAATATAAGATTGAATTAAAGTCATCTAAACTATACATTAAGCATCTTCTTAGTTTAGATGATCATCTAACCATTAAATTTGATAAATTAATGGTTGGATGATCAATTTAAGCTAAATTTCATATTCTTTTTAAAAATTACCAAATTAATTAGTTATATAATCTAATTAAATGCTATACTAGGCATATTTTGGCTAAAATTGAACACTTAACACCCCCCCAAACTGGTTTTTTACTGGTATGAAAAGTTTTTTTTTCAAAAATTGATACAAGGAACCGCTTTCTTAAGTACTCATGATTGCATTTAGCATATGCAACAAGCCTTAAACCCCTAGTGGACAAGTTAGGCCTCGTGAGGGTTTGTAGTAAATATACCCACAAAATTTGATAAGGTTAAGAGTCCTATTTTATCTCAGAGAATTCTCATTCGTTAGCATTCTACTAGTTTCTCACAACTTAATAGAGAGGATTGACCATTTTACATATCATACACATATTAAAGACATTTTATTTTAAGTTATTTCTTAGAGTGCATGTGTGTGTGTACAACCACATAAATCTTGACTTCTAATCGGATATGCTTAAATTCTATTGGAAATATGGCTTGACCTCAAATCCTCACAAGTATACTCACAGAAATGAAACTCTCAGATAAGGTTTTAAACATATTTTTCTCATTATGCAGTTGAACCCAATAAGTTAATGGTTCACATAAATGTTTTAAATGCCCATGAGACAAAGGCAAGTCCTTAAGAGTGGATGTTATTACCAAGAATATTAGGGGTAGATTACCTTAATTCCTTCTTTTTATCTCCTCTTTAAAGCTATGTTTCACCTAAGAACAATAGGTCTTTAACTCGAATGAACGTAGGCTTAGGATAGTTTTTAAAAAAAAGGTATAAGGATTTCAAAGGTTCAAAATTAAGTAGAGGTCTTCAATGAATAATTGTTAAGACAACTTTTGGTTGCACTTGAAGTAAATATTTCTTTGTATTTTTATCTTTATCTTTCTCTTTCAATTTTTCTCTTGTTTGTCTATTTTTTATACTTCTTTCTTTTCACTTCTCTCTCTCTCTTTGGCTTGTTTAGAAGAAAGACGGCTAATTTTCACACTTCTTTGACTTTTTGTCCTCTTTTTGAACTTTTCTACTCACTCTACTCATTTTAAAAATGGGTAATGGTTATTTCTTTTTTTGGGTTTATTTTGGGTTTTGTTGAGTGGGGTTAAGAAAGAAAAGGCTTAATAATAGGCTCAAAGGGGCTAACTAGTGGTATGATATATTGTGTAGGGCACCTATGTCATTTCCTAGGTTTCCTAAAGCCTATCATATTTAATAATAATTTTTAAAATAAAGCTATTACTCCTATTTATTCTTGATGTTTAACCAAAATAAGGATAACAAGATCACACTAATTTATATATGCTAAATAAATTATGAAATTACTTATAACTATCTAAAAGAAGATAATCCCTAAACTCACTAAGTTGTAGGTGTCCACTAATTTTCCTCTAGGCCTCTAAGTCATACCTCTCTATTAGTCTTGACTATGTGTTGTGTGTAAATGGTTCTTGAGAATTAAATTTCATAAAATGCTTCAACACATGAATAATATGCAAACTAAGTATATGCATTCCCATTAAGTGATGAAAATAGTGGAATTACTAAATTCTGAACGTCTAGTTTTCATCACAGTAAGGGAACTCTTCCATTTTTTTTATTTTTTTTTAGGACAAGCTCAAGAAAATTCAAAATCCCTATTTACATCTACACCCCCAACCTGAGTGAAACATTGTCCCCAATGTTTGAAAACATAGGATCATATATGGAAATTGAGTGATGTAGACTCTAAAACCCTGGGTTGTCTCCCAGTAAGCGCTAAGTTTAGTGTCTTCAACCATATGTTAACAATTGAATTTACAATGTGTAAGATAGTCCTCCAGTAGATTGAAGGTAGATAATGGTGGTAGAACTTGTAGAATTAAATCTTCAATCATGTTGCAAGAGTCATCAAGATCTAATTGTTGTTGGTTAGCAATGAAGACATCGAACTCAAATTTCATATTGCAAAAGGATAATTGCAATACACCATTTCTATAATTTTTTATTATATTGGACGTCACTAAGAATGGATGTTCAAGAATCACCTGGATCTGACTATTGGGGTTTGTTACAGGTTGGGTATCTAGGATAATGAAATCAATAGGGAAATAAAACTAGTCTAACTATGTTTATATATATCCCTAACCAAACCACGAGGTATTTTGACTGATCTATCAGCGAATTGTAGTATGGTAATGGTTGGTTTTAACTCACCGAGTTTCAGTTGCTCATAGACAGAGTATGGCAACAAGTTAACACTAGCGCCTGAGTCAAGAAGTGCCCTATTTATGACATAATCTCCAATAATGCAAGTAATTGTGGGACATCCTGGGTCTCTAAACTTCAGTGGAAAGCTTTCTTTTGTACATTTAACTTTCTTTTTCTTTTTCTTGTATATAGCTCTTTTAAGAACTTGGCATAGGCAGGGATGTCTTTAATTGAATTGAGCAATGGTATATTGATTCGTCCATGTTTAAATGCATCCATTAGCTCATTGAAGTTATTTCCCTTGCCTATAACATTTTTCTGTCTCTTCTCTTTCTCTTGTGTTTTGGTTACCACTTTTTCTTCTATAGTTTCCTTAGCTTTCCCTATTTTGCTATCGATCTGATGACAACTCCTTAGGGTGGTTATAGACTTGGCATGCTCATGAGGGTTAAGGGTTTGAGAACTTGACCCTATCTTAAATTGACCCTTAGGGTTGGGGATGGGTTGACTAGGGAACTGACCCTTTTGTCTATTATGTAGTTCAACTAAAAATTGGCTTACCTACATGTCTAACTTAGCTATGGCTTAAGAGTTGACATGGGCCGAATGTTTACTATCATTTTACAACTAGTGTAAGGCCTTTTTAATGTCATCATTATCTTTTACCATTTTTTCAAGCATGGTATGGATGTTTTCCTCTGAAGATTGTTTCTTTTTTTGTTGAAAGCCAGGTGGTTGGTGAGGAACTATTGTTCTAAGAGGAAGGTTTTGGACAGGGGATTTACAAATGGTCCCCCTTGGTGGTTATTCTTTGAGCAAGACAAATTGGGATGCCTAGCCCATCTAGGGTTGTAGGTCTCAGAATATGGGTTGTTGCTAGGATGATGATATGCATTTAATGCATTCACTTGGTCAACAAGATAGTCATTCAACACTCTATTTGATGGACATGACGAGATGATATGGGTTGGGCTAGAACATATGGCACAAACATCTTATGGAGGTTTATGGGATAAAGTAGCAGCCATGAAAGTTACAAACTTGGTTTCAAGTTTGTCCATTCTTCCACCTAAATTTTCAACTATAGAGTCAAGTTTATGGGATAGATTAGTATGCACTCCTATTACATAGAGAGCCCCCTTCTTAGTGGGTTGGTTGGTTCTTTCTCTCCAATTTGAATAATCCCATTGTTGAGAATTATTAGCCAATGTCTAAAAGAACTCCCATGCCTCAATTTCATCCTTTAGCATGAGGGTCCCTCCACTCACTACATCTATCACTTGTCTATTTTGGGGTGTCAATGCCTCATAGAAGTATTAAACATGCTGCCATTTTTCAAATCCGTGATGAGGCCATTTTTGTAGCAGTTCATTCCACCTCTCCCAACATTCATAATATTGTTCATTGTCCCTTTTTTTGGAAATTTATTATTTCAAGATGAAAGTCATTTGTTTTGTGAATAGGGAAGAACTTGTTCAAAAACTTCTTAGACAATTGGTCCCATATATGTATGGAACCTACCTCCAAGGAATTAAGCCATGACTTGGCTTTATCCTAAAGTGAGAATGGGAATAGGCTAAGCCAAATAGAATTATTCAAAAAATTTTAGAACCTAAATGTGGCACAAATATCAAGGAACTCCTTAATATGTAGGTAGGGGTCTTCTCGGTGTCGACCATAAAAAGTAGGGAGTAATTGAATGACTCTCGACTTTAACTTGAAGTGGTCGACATTTCTGGGAGGTAAAGCTATGTTGGATGGGATATTAAGTTGTAGAGGCACATAGAAATATTTAATTATGTTGCTCTTGACCTTTGCTGGTGGTTTAGCTGTGGGGATACAAACTTGGTTTATTTCCCCTTGTCTTTGGTTTCGTTGAATTTTTGAGTTGAGAGGTATTAGCTCTGGGTTCTGAGAATGATGCCTTGCATAAACTGCCCTAATCTAAAATGTCCTAATCTATATGCTAACTCTAAGTCTATGTGATGCGCAAACAAAGGCACAATCAAATAATCCTTAGGCTAATAAGCAGCAATATTTTGACTTCCTTGAATTTGTATGGGGACAATGATTTTAGATTAGCCTAATCTAGTGCTCCTCTCTTTCAGATTTAACTACTACTTATCGATTAGGTTCTACTCTAAGGTGGTTAATACAATCCTTATGTCAGGAGCTGTTTAGACCTTAACTGACGTTGACGGAAGGCGTGGAAAAATCACTTGGATTTTAAGTCACCCATTATAACCACAGCACTCAGAAGTCACTAGAGTGACAATAGATGGCATCCTATTAAGAGGGTCATATGACCATGTGATGACCCTGTAGGTCTCTTCTAATTAATTTTAGATTAATTTGAAAGGTAGGGTTACGTGCTTGTGGTGATTGTCTTGGGCGGGTCAAGAAGTGGTGATGAAATTCACCCTTGATCTTATGGGGTCACGTGCCCTTACTAATTAATTTTCACACTCCATAACAGTTCGATCAACATATAAATCACCTTAAAGCAATAAATGTGCCCTACGAATACAACTAAAGGCAATAAACTAATGCAAAATCCTAAAAAGGCAACAATTATCAAATATGCTTTCTATATGCAATTATTCTACCAAACAATGCAAATTATTCTAAATGCAAACCCTAATCTAGGAAATAGGAGTGAAGAAAACTTATAGTGGGTTTCTTATGAAGTTCATGTGTGGGCCATCTTATCCCACACTTGCCCTATTTTAATACAATCCTTTTAAAATTAGAATTAAAAATTGCAAGTTACATTGGTCCTCACTACAAGATTCACTAAAAAAAAAGGAAAAATTTCGTATTCTAGGAAAGCAGAAAAATTCTATTTATTTGATGAAGCTCCACTTGCTAATTTCCTAAAAAAATAAAAAATAGCAATAAGTACAAAATTCAAAAAATAAGTTGACTACACACTAAGAAAATAAAAATGCACCTACAAATGCCTAAAGTGCTAAAACAATGGAATTCCTAAAATTTTTAAATATTTAATTTTTTTGATTTTTTAATTAAAATTTATGAAAACTACATTGTAGGTCCCTAGCAATGATGCTAAAAACTTATTGTTAACCACAAGTGCATGGGCTATTATAGTATATCATATGCAAGTACGGGTCAATCCCAAGGGACTTGCCTTAATAATTTGTAGTTTAAATAAAATTTAATTGTTTAAAAAATAAAAATAAGGGATAAAAATTAAATGAAAGTGCATTTAGAGTTTAGATATATTTAATCAATGAAAATTATAGAGGTCCAACTCAAAAAAATAGAACTTTAACTTAAAAAAAAGAAGGAAAAATCTACTTTCCTGGCTTGATCACATTATTTTCTTCAAATATGATATCTTCAATCTGAATTAGCCTTCATCAATCTCTTTCCAGTGCTTCTGATTAATGATCTAATGAATGGATTAGGCAGATCCTCCAAAATTTCAAAGATCTGGTCTAGATAAGGATTTTGGGTTTTAATGGCGTAGATTTGATTTTTGAATCTCATATTGAAGATCAAAATGATAAAAAATATATAAAATATTCAAAAAAATATCTAAAAATTGGATGTGAAACAGATGAGAAATTGAAGAAATCCTGTTTATTAAAGCAAAACTGTTGATTTGGTTAAACTTTATTTAAAATAGGAATTGATAAAATAGTTCCTAGATTAATAATGGAATAACATAGGACATAGATATGCAAAAAATAAAATAAAATAGAACACAAATAAGAATATTAATAGGATGAAAATGTAATTGAAATTATTATGTTATGGGCAAAATTGGAATTTTTACAAAAAGTTCCTTCTTTTTCCTGTAAAACATAAAAAGATGACAGAATAGAGGAAGACGATGTCTGTCATTTGGTCTAGCTTCGGGTTGGAGCAATGTTGTGTTGGAGAGGAAGGAGAGAAGGAAATCGAGAGGGGGGTGTTGTTGGTGGCAGTCGCTATCCAGTGCATGTACTGTGGTGAAGACTGGCAGGAGGAGAGATGGAAAGATGGAGATAGATTTGGATCTTGGCTGGTGGTGAAGTAGAGAGGGGGAGTGGTGATGTTGTGCCTGACTTGCTTAAGCGAGTTGGTTGGTGCAATGATGAGGGAGTAGAGCAAGAGATGGAGAGTGTTGGCTGGAGCTATTGAAAGAAAAGAGGGGAGCCAAAGAAAGAGGCGGTGAGTAGAGGAAGAAGAGAGAAGGGTGCTTGCTGGCTGGGAGGAAAAGAAAGAGGGGTATGGGAGGTAAAATAGTGGGGACAGAGGGGTCGAGAGAGAGAGAGAGAGGGGAAAAGAGAACAGTGGTGGCCAGCATCAGGAGCGATGTATTCCGATTGCACACTAATCACCGGGAGAAAGATTGGTGGGAGGAAACTGGCTAGTAGCAATGATGTGAGGTTATGCAAACATAACAGAGAGAGAGAGAGAGAGAGAGAGAGAGAGAGAGAGAGAGAGAGAGAGAGAGAGAGAGAGAGAGAGAGAGAGAGAGAGAGAGAGAGAGAGAGAGAGAGAGAGAGAGAGAGAGAGAGAGAGAGAGAGTGAAACATAGGAGCGGACTCAGTGTGTGTCTGGTTTGAGGAGGGAGAAAAAGAAAGAAGGGAGATAGAGAGGCGTTGGCGAGAAAGAGATGGGAAAATTGAAAGAGAGGTCAGGGGTGAGGGAAACATAAATGGGAGTGGGAGAGATAAGAGCATGTAATGGGCTATCTCGGTGACTGGAGTTCATCGACGTAGCCAGTGGATTGTTGTGGTGTGACCTGCTCAGGTCTATGTGGTGAATAGGGATGGTGGAAGAGTGTGGGAGAGAAGATGAGATGGGTGGTGCGTGAGAGATAAAGGAGATATGGAAGAAGAGGAATACGGTAAAAAGACAAGAAAACAATGAACAAAAGGAATAGAATGCATAGGATGAAAATAGTAAAAAATTATCCTCTCAGTCTAGTAATGCCCTCCTCCTTTTAAAGCCTTGATGCCTTCCTAATTTTTTTGCCCACAGCTTTCCTTACACTTTCCTTAGGGTGAAGAGTTAGTTTCCTGCTAGGAAACTTCTACCCCCTTTAATTATGGAACTCTT
The DNA here is from genome assembly GCA_035236585.1 of Warburgia ugandensis. NCBI lineage: Eukaryota > Viridiplantae > Streptophyta > Magnoliopsida > Canellales > Canellaceae > Warburgia > Warburgia ugandensis. The sequence continues at coordinate 18,532,519 of CP141133.1, forward strand.
CATTCCAAAGTTGATCTCTTATTTAGGAAATCTAATCCGTGATGTCCTTTCCTCTAATTAGAACTTATTTTCTTTTAGGAAACCATCACATCCTACTTGGTGAGCGATCTGGTTCATTCAATGCCTTTTGGATAATCTGCAGCGTTGATTTTTGATTTTACACTAATCAGCACAATTTGAGCCATCTAATATCTAATCCAACTGATCTGCAGCACAGAATTAGTCGTCCAATCCATGATCTATTTGATCTGCAAAATAAGGCTAGAATAGAGTCATCTAAACCATACATTAAGCGTCTGTTTAGCACAGATGATCATTTGACAGTTAAATTTGATAAATTAACGGTTGGATAATCAATCTAAGCTAAATTTCATATTCTTTCTAAAAATTACCAAATTAATTAGTTAGATAATCTAATTAAATGCTAAACCATGGGTATTTTGGTCAAAATTGAACACTTATTATATCTATCTAAAGACCCATCAGCTTTGTATTTGTGTGTAAAGATCTATTTATAGTCTACTGATTTCTTCCCTTCCAACAAGTCAACTCTCTCCCAAGTATCATTCCTTTTTAGGGCACTCATCTCCTCCTGGAGAGCTTCTTTCCATTTAGGATAATTTTAGCACCTCATCAACATTTTTGGGAATCTTGATGATGGACATGTGAGAGACAAAAGAATTAAAAGTAGGAGACAACTTATGATTTGACATAAACATACATATGAGATGTGGGGTGCAAATTCTTTTGTTTTTTCTAAGGGCAATGATATCAATATGTCACCATTGAAAGCACATGAATAAACTAAGAGATGATCTATGTTACTAGGTTCTACTTTAGATGTGTGAGTATGCATCGATTCTGGTGAAGACTCTTTCCTCCTTGAATAGAACCTTGAATGGAGTTGACTGATTTAAATCACTAGCTGGAAAATTTTCAGTTGATCCAATCTATTCATTCGAATCTTGAAGTGGTTGTGAGGATGAAATGAGTGGTGAATAAGAAGTAGAATCAGGGTTTGGTAGGTCTTTAATCAATAAAGAAAGTGCATATTGATCATTATCTTCATATATATTCACAAAGTTGACATCCATGGTGACATAGATTCTTTTTATTGGTGGGTGACAACATTTGTACCCTTTTTAAGTAGGTGTGTAGCCAAGAAAGACATGTCGTACAGCCGTACGATCAAATTTTGTTCCATGGTGATCATGAATATGCACAAAAGAGACAACCAAATACTTTAGGAGATATATTATCAAAGTTTTTGCATGAAGAGAAAAGATTACTCAAATAATCCAGTGGAGTTTTTAAATTAAGGACTTGAGAGGGTAGCCTATCGATTAAATAAATGGCAATCATGATGGCCTCCCCCTAATATTTTTTGGGTACTCTTATTTGGAAAAGTGGAGCTTTAACAACCTCAAGTAGCTAGCAATTTTTTCTCTTAGCAACCCCATTTCATTGAGGACTATCTGGACATGAGGATTGTTGAATAATACCTTCTTTTTGGCAGTAAGAAATCAAGTCATTGTATGAAGAATCTGCACTTTGGTGCCAAATTGATTACAAATCATCTTATGAAAGATGGGAAAATTTTTCTTGACTTTATATTTATTTTTGAGAAAATAAACCCATGTTACCCTTGTATAAGCATTAATAAAAGAGATAAATTAATGAGCACTTGAGATGTTTGGAATTTTTTATTTTCTCCAAACATTAGTATGGATGAGGCTCAAAGGTAAGGAGATCTTTAATTTATTGAATGAAGAGTTGTTCTATGATTTTTGCTAATTCACAGATTTCATAGTGAAAAAGTATTTTATTGAAATTAATTTTTTTTTTCATGGTAGAGAGTGAAGGATGACCAAGCATTTTGTGCCAAAGTAAATTATCAGATTCCTTGAGTGAGCCAGCCATGCTTGAGATAGTGTCATTTCCACCTATAGCCTCAAGAAAGTAAAGTCCACCTTTCCCCTTAGCATGTCCAATCATATTCCCTGAAGCCCGGTCCTACATAACGCAGTGAGAAGGAATGAAAACTAGTGAACAATTTAAGTCTTTGGTAAGCATTGTGATGGAGTTAATATTACATGTCAATTTAGGAACATGTAAATTAGAATTTAGAGATGCAGAACTAGTTAAGGGAATCAATCCTTGGCCAACAATAGGGCAACATATGTTGTATAGACCTTTTTATGTCCACAAGGTGTATAATTGGAGGGAAAATATGAAGATCCATATGATTAGAAGCACCTAGATATATGATCCAAGGGTTGGAATAGCAATCAAAAAAAGAAAAGAAACCTTTGGAGATATCACCTTCTTGAACATATGTTGTCATTTTTAAGTTAATTCACAAGCGCACATATCAATATAGTAATTCACGTGATGGAGGTCAATCTCATGAGGAATTGAACGGTTGTGTGTTATGTGGCTCCTTACTTAGAGTAATTAACCTAGCCAAAGATAGTGAGATTTTAAACCTAAACTAAGATTGGAAACCTAACATGAATTGAATGCGTGACATATGGAAATAAAAGTAAACAAACTAAGATGGAAACTTTCCAAAAAACATATTTTCTGCAAATGACATTTTCTAACCTGAAATTAAAATTTCTAAGATTGAATATAGACACTCTTTAAGCTAATTCTCAACTAATGAATCAAACAAATAGAATAAGAAACTCACCTAACAATCATACACATGACACCAAAGGGTGGTGTGTATGGTGTCATGTGTATGGATCCTAGGATGAAAGGACTACAAGATATTGATAATGAAAACTTAGTGCATCTATGGTAACTATCTAAATGGAACATGTAAACATTAGGATGCATAGAAAACTAATGGATAACTAAACTAATAGCAAATGCATCAAATAACTCAATGAAACACTCCCTCATAACCATGTCTATGACCCAAAAGGTGTAAATATGGTCCAAGGAAGATGGCGTGTGACTTCTTTGCTATATCTAAATGATCCTTGATGCAAATAAGAAACCACGGAATACAAGGAAAGAATACTCGAAATATTTAACTGAAGCATCTAACATTGCATGCAAATCTTAACATCAAGATCTTATGAAAATAACCATGAAACATTCATATTTAAACAAGTGATCATTCATGAACAACACTCATGGTTTATGTGTGATTCCATTCACAACCAAGAGAGCTTTAATCATTCAAATCAAACTAGAGCAAGTAATGGATTTTTTCAAAACTTACACACAGACTAGTAGTTATGTTCATGAGTTGAAGCAATGGAAAGGTGCACACTCTTCTAATGAGAAAATCTCAATCAAAACCACCTTAAGCTACTCATAATTCAAAGCCAATCTCTCTAGCATCATGCATGGAACCTGTGAGAGAAAATAATTGATCAAAAGCCGTAAAATTAGAAAAGAAATCACCTAGATGTAGATCTAGAACAAAGTGAAGATAGATGAGTTAAGAAAGAAGAGTAATGAGTCTCAAGGCAGCTTTCCCTTGGCTATCACTTCAAGAGGAAAGAAACCTTGGATCTATGAAGCACAAATAGAGATGGTTAACAAAGGATATGACAAGTTGAAAAGTAAACAAGGAGAATGATCACACATAAATAATAGAGCTCAAGGAAAATACTAAAACAATGAGCAAGAACATAGGCTTAGGAAGAAATGCCTCTTGATGAGTGACGCACCAAGGATTAAAGGCTGGAGATGACTTGGAGGTGTTGGATTCATCCCTTCTAGGAGGAGAACATGTTAATAGCTTTTTATAGTATAGGGAGGCATGGAAGAGAAGTCAAGAAGGAGGGAGGCGCCATTTTTTTTAGGAGTCTTCTTCTTTCTCCAAAGATACTTAACGTGGAAGCCCTAGATGGGTTTTATAAGTGGCTGCCTTCTCCCCTTTTCTAGGATATGATCTTAGGGTTGAGATAATTAAGCTAAGACGTAGTAGTTAGGATTAATTTTAAGTAGATAGGTGGTTAGGAAAGAGAGGTAGAAGTGAGGAAAGACAGAGAGAAAGGGAAAGAAGTGGAGTGAGGGGATTGGGTAAATTTAGGATGGTGAGCTGGTTAAAGAGTTTGTGAAATTTGAAACTCTTTAAGTGGAAAGATTGAAATTCGTAGTGGATTTGTGTGGTGAGGTGGAAAGTGAGAAAAAAAAAGTAGAAAAAATGTGAAAATACATAAAAAATGAAGAGGTCTCTTCCTATTGGTCCACATGCTACCTTATTCTAATAGAATTTTCCTCAATTCTCTTCAAAATATCCCTATAAAATTGAGGATAATTCTTTGAATTTTCCTCTAATCATGGCCTTCCATGTAGCTTGGCTTATGTGACTTTGATGGCTAACTTTGAAAGATCCATTGGCTTAGCTTCATAGCTGGCCTAGATGGCTGATTGCTTAGCTTGATGGCTCAAATCCTTGGCTTTGGTGGCTGGCTAGGCTCCTTATCTTATCACTTTATTCATGACTTGAATGTGGCTAAGTGGCTTGAGTTAATCCCATGCAAAGGTGGTGGACTTTGCATGGCTTGTGTATGGTCCCACTTTGGTCACCTATGACTCCTCTAATTCCATATTTTGTGTGCTTTAAGGTGATCTTGATCTTTGATCTCATGTTGGATTGATGACTTTTAGGTTATGACTCAATCTTTCGATCTTGATCTTCAATTTTTATCTTGATCGATCTCGACCGTTGGATCATCATCTCGACTCCTACAAAAAGTTAAAATTATAATTAAATCATAGAAAAATATATTTATTTATATATTTATCCTAGATTAGCCTCTGAGACTGCACATTATCAAATACATCTTTCACGTTAGAAATGCATGTGTTATAAATTTTGACCCAAAACCCTATTTTACCCTTATAAGTTATAACACATGGGTAACTAATTGGGCAGTTTTTATGCAAAATTAAACACTTATCACACCCCCCAACCAACATTTTTCTAGTCTCAACTAAAACATGCAAAAAATTATTTTACAATGATGGATACAAAGTGCCACTTTCGTAAGTAGTCACAATTGCGTTTAGCATATGCAATAAGCCCTTGAACCCCTAGGTTGCCCATAGTGAATATGTTAGTCCTTGTGAGGGTTTGTAGTGAATATAATCATAAAATTCCTTAAGGGTGAGTCCCTTATTTTATCTTAGAGAATTCTCATTCATTAATACCCTACTAGTTTTTCACAACTTAATGGAGATGACTGACAATTTTGCAAAATTTTATACATACTAAAGACATTTCATTCTAGTTATTTCTCAAAGTAAATATGTGTGCATAGATACATAAGTCATGAATTTTAATTAGATATGCTGAAATTCCATTGAAAATATGTTTTGATTTCAAATCCTTACATGTATATTCTCAAGACGTGAATCTCTTAGAAAGGGGTTGAACATATTTCTCTTATTATGCAACCAGATCCAACAAGGCTAATGGTCCACATAACTTTTTAAGTGCTGATGAGGCAAAGAAAAGTGATCCTTAAGAGTGGATGTTATCACCAAGAACAGTAGGGGAGTTTACTTAATTCCTTCTTTTTATATCCTTTTAAGGCTATGTTCCACTTAAGATCCACATGTTCTCAACTGGGACAAAATGTAGGCTTAGGATAGGTTGAGAAAAGAAGGGGGTATAAGGATTTCAAAGGTTTAAAATTGAGTAGATGTCTCCTTTTAATTGTTGGACAATTTCTTCTTTCTCTGATTGAAGTGAATATCTTATGTACTCTTGTCTTTCAATTTTTCTCCTCTATTTAATCTCTAGGTTGAAAAGTGCTAACTCTAAATTCTGAGATTTACACCCTTGCATAAACTATCCAAATTCCTGAGTGTCTAACTATGTGCTAACTCTAATATGAGTGATGTGCAGTCAAATTCTAATAATCACTAATATATCAATGTCTTGATTATCTTTCCTTACTACTTAGGTGGTAACTTCTTAGACCTAAATCTAAACAACTTCTTTTATCCAGATTTGACTAGTGCTTACTAGTTGGGTTTTGGTCCAAAGTGGTTAATACAATCCTCGTGTTAGGAGGCATTTAGGTTTCAACTAATCTCAGCAAAAGGTGTGAGAAAGTCACTTGGATTTTAAGACACCTACTACAACCACAATGCTCAAAAGCCATTGGAGAGATAATCGATCATGTCCTTCTACAAGAGTCCTATGAGTTTGATAACCTGAGTCTCTTTTTACTTGATTTTAAATTAACATTCAAGGGTTAGAATCGAGACATACAAGGATGTTGATTGATTTCTAAGTGGTATAAGGAGATGGTGATGAAATTCAATCCTTATCTTATAAGCATTATTGTGGGCCCCTTACTTGCATTAAGTTCCAAATTCCACCCTAAAGCTGTAAATGTGAAATGCAAAACAAAAAATCAAACTAATGCCTACATATATGCTACTTAACAAAGGGTTAGGCACCTTAACAAACATGACACTATAATCATGCAGCCTATGGTTTGATTACAGCTGAGCTCAGGCTAACTTTTGTTAAATAAGTGTTTGACACCGCCATTGGCAGCACCGCCATAGCAGGGCTATAAAAAGCCCCATCTCCCCCTCTCAAAAACAAAATTTTCCAGCAAGTTTTGGATTGGGGTTTCCGGCAAAAACCAAAAACCCGTCTCTCTGTGTTTTTTGGCAACGGCTAGGCCCAAGTCAGGCCAGCCATTGCCATTTCCCATGTCCCCTTTCTCCTTTTTAATACTGGAAATGGGTTTCCACCTTCATCAAAGAATTTTGGCGAGATGGGGTTTCAGACGGAAATGGGGTTCCACCACCGGCGATGGGCATCCCCAAGCTGCCCAGGTGAGCCTGTTCTTCTCTCTCTCTCTCTCTTGGTTCTTCCCCTTTCATGCTAGATCCATGTTGGATCTAGTGTTCTCAGATGTTTTCCAACCGTCTTTCCTGGCCGGAAAACGTCCCCAAACCGGCTCAGACGACCTTGCACGAGCCAGGCGTCCCAGGGATGCCTTACTCCATGTGCGCTAGGGACAGGGTCCCAGGGATGGGCTCCGGGCATACGACAGTGTGTACACTGTACCAGGTACAGCCTTTAGGTGCACGCGCGACATGGGGCACGAGTCATGGCTTGACCAGGGTGCAAGGGGTGCCCTGGGAGCTGAGACGCGCCATGCTATAAGGTGCATCTGTGCGATGATGTGCGTCATAGCGCGTCACTTGAGCATGGATGTGCACGTGTAAAACGTGGTCCCTGGCATGGCCTTTGGGTGATCACACACGTAAGGCAGTCGCGGTTCAACTAGGATACACGGGTGTCCTGGGAACTGGGGCACGCGGACCTAATGAGACTTTAAAGTTAGGATTAGAGGATAAATTATAGAGTCTAACTATTGGAAAGTAGATCCACACCATAGGATCTAGCCTGACGAATGAATTAGGCAAGGACCTTGGACCCAATAGGCAGAGTTAGCGATCTAATGTCTAAATGGATTGAAATTAATAAGGACTCTTTGTATCCATTCATACTCAGGAGTTTATAAATGAGACCCAAGGACGGGTTGAAGTGATAAAGGACACGACTCTAGGAGACTTTGAGGTAGGTGCTCTATCACTACTAGACTTTTTAAAAAGAGCCATAATTGTTTTGAGACTACATGTTTTAAAGTATAAGTATATGACTTGTTTAACATGACTTAAGTATAAGTACATATGATAAATGCTTTATGCCTAGATATGTCTTGCAAATAATTGTATATACATTATGCATAGATTTGTTTTGCAAACAATTGCATATATGATTTGTGAGCATTGAGTTTTTGAAAGATTGCATGTCTTTGAGGGTTACCAAAAGATGCTGGAGTGCCCAAAAGATGCTGGGTAGGCAGTTGTGAGGGACCCAAAGAGGACAGGTTTTGAAAAAGAGGTTTTCGCTTGTTTGATCTGATATGATTTGGGTTGATAAGCTCATGGGCACTATGCTGAGAGGTTTGGGTTGGCCTTCAGCCTCTACCACTATTAGGTGATTGGGTACCACGCCTAGAAAGGGCATGCCCCTATGTCGACTGCATGTCGTACAGGAGCCTACCACTGGTGTCATGGCATTGGGTCGATGTGTCATATGCCCCGTGGAGGCTATGATGCTGTGTCCTTAGGTACTTGGGGACCACACGGCGGCGAGGTTGTGGGCATAGTTGGACCCTATGGTTTGATGATTTACTTGCATTGCATATGGCATGACATGAGGTTGGTTGACCATACCAGATATCCATGAGTTGGATTTAGTGGAGCATCTTATGCATATCATTATGTTTATGAAATATGATACTTTCGACTTGGATTATGATATTTCTTTAAGTCGTCAGTATTCCGATTTGATAGTGGTTTTTAATATCGATATTGAACATGATTGATTGAATATGCACATGTTTTAAAGAGCATATGATTTTAAACATAGCATGCATTGTAAAACTAGTAGTGATAGACTCCTAGTAAGTATAGTATATACTCACCCTATCCTTAACATTTTTCAGGATAGCTCCATTCACGAGTAGAGGACACCTATGTTAGTGCTACGAGTAAGTGAATCAAACAGGAGACAATTATACATGTAAGTAAACTCTCCACCCTTTGGATATGTATTTATTTACAGTTAAACTGTGTGCTGTGACTGGATAGACCTGGGGAAAAACATTTATGATTTCTGAAGTTTTTCAAAAACTAGTTTGATTGTTGTGAAAGCAAATGACACTCAGGGTTTACAAAATGAGTTTAAAACTAAAGATTTTCCATTGCATTGCATGGTTTCTATGAAATGGTTTTCAAATAGGGAGGCATCCCCCCTTAGCAATTAGATATTGCATTTAAAAATGCATGGGAAAACCCGGGTCGTCACAAACACTCCCTCATAACCATGGCATATGACTGAAAGGGTGTACGCATGGTCCAAGGATGATGACATGTGACTTCTTTACTATATCTAAATGATCCTTGATGTGAATAGAAAACCATCGAATACATGGGAATAGCCAAGGCATAACTTGTATGCTTCCTTAGGGAAAGAATGCTTGAAACATTTAACTGAAGCATGTAACATTGCGTGTAATTCTTAACATCAAGATCTTATTAAAATAACCATGAAACATTCATGTTTAAACAAGTGTTCATTCATGAACAACAATCATGGTTTATGGGTGATTCCATTCATAACTAAGAGAGCTTTAATCATTCAAATCAAACAAGAGCAAGTAATGGATTTTATCAAAAGTTACACAAAGTAGTGTGCATGTTCATGAGTTGAAGCAATGGAAAGGTGCACATTCTTCCAATGAGAGAATCTCAATCAAAACCACCTTCAGCTACCCACAATTCAAAGCCAATCTCTCTAGCATCACACATGGAACCCATGAGGGAAAATAAGTGATCAGAAGTTGTAAAATTGAAAAATAAATCACATAGATGTAGATCTAGAACAGAGCAAAGATAGAAGACTTAATAAAAGAAGAGTAATGAGACTCAAGGCAGCTTGCCCTTGGCTGTTGCTTCAAGAGTAAAGAAACCTTGGATATAGGAAGAACAAATAGAGATGGGTAACAAAGGATATGACAAGTTGAAAAGAAAACAAGGAGAATCACCACATACAGAAAATAAAGATCAAGGAAAACACTAAAGCAATCAACAACAACACAAGTTTAGGAAGAAGTACCTCTTGATGAGTGATGCACCAAGAAATAAAGGCTAGAGATGGGTTGGAGGTGTTTGACACACCCACATCTACAGAGAACATGTTAATAGCTTTGTAGAGTATGGGGAGGTTGGAAGAGAATTCAAGGAGGGAAGTGCCACTTTTTTTAGGAGCCTCCTTTCTTCTCCAAATATGCTTATGCGACTCTCATATGGTTGGCACATTGAAAGAATGGAATCCCATTCATCTCTTCAGTGTATTCTAAGAATCATCATGATATAAGGGCCATGTGATCCATCAACCAAATTATTACACAACAAGTAGAGAAGGAGATGAATGAATTATTCATCCAAACATTCCATCATGCCTCATCATTAATTGCTTCTGATCCTCTTGTTTGATGAAGAATAAAAATCTTGCTTGGACTTCCTAAGTTCTACAATTGACCAAGGATCTTATTTTGTTGCCTATAGTGTTTAAAAACTCAAAAGCTTGGAAAACTCAAATAGCTAACAATCCTAGTTTTACATTAAGCCAAGTGATCCTACCAATGATCTAGTACAAAATAATTAAATATAAATAGTAAAAATCATTAAAAATACAAAAGAAGTATAAAAACTTGTCAAACCAATAGCAATGATAAACCTACAAAATAAAGATTTGGATTTCTCATGTCAAATAAGAATACATGTTTGTATAATGAATAGATGAAAATTTATGGAAACTTAATTGGATCAAAAGATAGAAGATTTTTGTGAAGTATTTAAGCATTTATATCTTAATCATTTTGATTTCATCACTATAAATCAACCCAATAAACTTAAGATTCTATTCCATATAGAAGTTTAGTAGCAATAGAATCCAAAATATGATAAAATGAATTTAAAAAGACTTTGGCTCATATGAGACCTAATGTTAAGTGTTTAATTTTGGATAAAATACCCCTAGTTTAGCATTTAATTAGATCATCCAACCAATCAATTTTGCAATTTTTAGATAATATGAATTTTATCTCCAATTTATCATCCAACAGTTGATTTGTCAATTTTAACAGTTAGATGATCATCAGAGTAATCAGATGTGTAATGTACTACTTAGATCAAATTTAAAGGTACCAAATCATCCTAAGGAGCATTATAAGGCAAGTTTCTAAATGAAGACTAAGGAATGGGAAATCTATAAGAGAAAGTGGAAGGCATCACTGTAGCATAGAAGGGGAATAAGTGAGAAGGAAAGTTAAGAACCGAACGGGAAAAGGAAACTAAGAAGGGAGGCTAATTATAAATACATAGAAGGAAGACTCGTAATAGAACTCCTCTTCACCTAGGAGGACAACTGTAGGGGAGATCTTGATTGAAGAGGGTACCTGTAAGGAAGATTGGCCACATCATCCCTCTCTCTCTCTCTCTCTCTCTCTCTCTCTCTCTCTCTCTCTCTCTCTCTCTCTCTCTCTCTCTCTCTCTCTCTCTCTCTCTCTCTCTCTCTCTCTCTCTTACACACACCTCTCTTATTTTGTCTTTCCCTCACTCTTCCTCTCTTCCATCACCCCTCCTCTCTTTCTTTTTTTCTTTTGCTCTCTTAGTTTCCAGCAGGAAATCGAAATTCTCAATTCTATCGTCCCTCTCATTATTCCACTCTGTTCATTTCTCTTCCTTGTTTACCAATTGTTTTCCTACTCATTCTCAGTTTCTATTGGCCCTGATGTTCACTGTTTCTTTTTGCTGTTCTTTAGTTTTTCATAGTCAGTTTTCCTTATGAGTTTCCAATTATTATTATTATTTTTTCTGTGATTCCTTTCATCTTTGCAAGTTGGCTTCCTTCCAATCAAAACCCAACTTGGATTTTACTTCAGAATCGATCTTTCCCCCTTCATTTTAGCATTCAAACAACATAGCTCCTTGGATTTTTACAATTTTCTCCTCTACAGGTTGAAGAAGAAGAGGAAGTTTCAAGGCAAACTCCAGAATTACCCTTAGCATGATTTATTTAATTCCACATACATCCTGTTTGTCTTTTCCCTATGTTGTCTTATTCCTATCCCTATTCTACTTCATTTAGGTTCTATGTTGTTCTTGAATAAGTCTAGGAATTAAGTTAATCTAACCCTGTTTGATTAAGGCTTAACCTAATCAACATTTTAGCTTTAACATATGGAACTTCTTCAATTCCATATCTATTTCTCATTATAATTCAAATCAATTCATAGATCTTATTTTTAGGACAACTCTTCGCTTATCCATTAGCTTTGATCTTCATTCTAAAATCCAAAAATTTGATCTAAGCCATCCAAAACCCAAAATCCCTTTTTAGTCCATATAATCAAAATTTTGGGGAATCTGTTTAATCCAGCCGTTGGGTTCTTAATAAAAAATATTAGTGAGAGATTGATGAAGGCTGATTGATTTTAATTATATTAGATTTGAAGAAATTTGTCATTATCAAGCTAGGGAAGTGAATTTTATTTGTTTTTTGGTTAATTTTCTATCTTTTTGAACATGGATTTTGTAATTTTCATTTGTTAAATAGATTTGAGTTTTCACTTCATTGTTATTTAATTTTTGGACAATTAAATTTTATTTAAACTCCATCTTTTAAATTCGAGTCCCTGTGGGATTGACCCATACTTATATAACCTACACTATAATAGCCCATGCACTTGTAGAAAACAATCAACACCTAAATACTCTAGCTTAAACTACCTTGAATCGAAGATGGGAAGTAAAGATTTCTCCCCATCCCATGATTTGTACTTGTTGAGTAAAATTTGGAATACTCAAGTCCACCTCATCTTCTACTACTACTTCTTCTTCCATTCTTCCATGGTCTTGATTCCAAAGCAACTTTGAAGTATCGGTAAGATCATTAATCCATCCATCTCCTTCATTTTGAAGTATGACATTATTGAGGTTGATTGTATCATAACTAGATCCATTCCTTCTAAATTGTAACTCCCTTAATCTCAAACTGTAGTGGATAAACACAAGCTTGTTTAGCCTCTCTTACTTCATGTGATTCCTTTTCTTTGTGTGGATTTGGTTGGATGTACTCCAATTTCTTTCACAAGGAGAAGAAGAAGGATTTTGACTCAACATTCGAATTGTGATGCATTGAATGTTAGGAGCACTTTTGCCATATGAAATCCACCAAGAAACTAAAATTAAAAGATACTACATATTAATTAAAATGCCAAAATAATATTCAATGACAAACAAATTAATTTTTGAAAATTAATGAACTTGAGATAACATTGGTATTTATAGAGAGACACTCTATCTCAACTTTTTTATTGCTAATGAAGTTCCTAAGCTACCATATGCATTCATAAAATCCATAATCTACCAATACGAGTTAAATATATTCTTAGAAGATAAAAAATTTATAGTCTAAAATATATGTATGGATATATGTTAAATTTATTCTATATCATCTTACCTCATCAATGGTAGAAATTTGCCTATTTTCATCTCTCAAGGACACTTATGGCAAACTGTAAGCCCAAGCAAATAAGAGTGTTGCTTTTGATATCCAAGTGATAATGTATTCTTGAATTAAGAAAATAGCCTACCAAATGCAAAGAATGATGGAATTTCTTTTCAAGTTTTCTATCAATAATTTACTAATATTCAATGTGGGATCTCCCTTTAACTTCTCTAGTTACACGTTTGGTATTATCCAATCCATCACAAGTCTGCTACAACATCAATCAAAACAAATTTAATTTCACTCCCGTTGAAGTTTTTGCAGGAGTTTAAGAAGCTCACTCTTCAGTGATGAACATTTTTCTCCGACTAGTTTTCTAATAACATAAAGAAAACTTCACAAAACAATAAATATCTCTATGTAAAAAATAAAAATAAAAATGCAAATAATGAGATTTTAGAGAAGCTCACATACTTGTTCTAGAAGACCTTTGCACAAAATGTTGTTTGTGACAAAATGAGTCAACTCAAGACTAACAATTTCCTTGTCATTAGTATGCTTCCTCATCAAGGACAATACCCAGCTGTGATTGTTGATGTACTTCACAGCCTATTTACTTTATTAATTAATCAAACAACTTGTTCAAGTTAACCAATTTCTTTTAACATTAGGTCGGTACTATGGGCAGCACAAGGTGTCCAAAAGAGATGATTTCTTTTTTTCAATAAAATTCTCCTTGTAGGTACATAACTTGCTTCATTATTAGTGATTATTTGAACAACATTTTCCTCTCTAACTTTAGCAACAATATCATCTAATAATTTGAAGAGGTTGTTTGCATTCTTTATTATATTAGAAGCATCAAAAGATTGAATAAAAATTGTACCATGATGAGTGTTAAATTTTGTATTAAAAATACCCAATTAGCAGCTTGTGTGTTATAAAACATAGTGTTAATTGTAGGGGTTTTTTGAAGATTTGTAACACATGCAATTTCTAACCTAATGACTCTAAAGTTTAATATTTTATAGGTTTAAAGTCTAATATAGAGTTAGTATGTGAATGATCATATTTTTCTAGGATTTAATTAGGTTTTTTTAGTTTTGTAAGAATCGAGATGATGATCCAATAGTTGAGATCAATCAAGATGAAGATCAAGGATTAAGATCATATTGGAGGGCCTGAACCTACATTTTACCAATTTCAAGTTCTAACAAAGGTCAAGATCATCTCAAGGCATGATCAAAGATCCAATGAAGCAATTGGAATAGCCAAAGATGACTAAAATAGGCCAGTGTACAAGCCATGCAATTTCCACCACCTTTGCATGAGAGCCATGTAAGCTACCCATGTACAAGCCATGCTAGAAGGTGACAAGCTAAGTGAGCCATGAAGCCAAGCACACAAGCCAAGCGAAGGGAATTAGCCATCTAGCCATCAAGTAATTGAGCCATTGAGGAGAGCCACTAAGACAAATGAACCATACACATGGAGTGCCACTATTGGAGGAGAATTTCACTCAATTATTCTAAGCTAAAAAGTAGGTTTTTAAGAGGATAATTAGAGGATATTTGAATAAAAATCAAATTGGGCAAGTATGCATGTAAACCAATGGGAAGAGCCCGCCTCAATTTTCTTTTTCTCATCTTTTTTCCCACCTTTTTCTCTCTCTCTTGCTCTCCACCTCACCACAGTCCTTACCATGATTTTCACTTAGAGGGAGACACATTCTCCTCAAAAGGAGGCACCTCCCACCTTTCTAAACTCCCACCTCTCTAAGAATCCTACTCTAGCCAACCACCTACCTTCTATTTCCACCTCACCCTTATATATATATATATATATATATATATATATATATATATATATATAAAATCTCCCCCCATCCCTTTTCCCATCTCTTTCTATTTCAATAAGCCATTCCATGATTTTTACAAAGGGGAGAGGGCCCTCCTAAAAAGGTGATTCCTCCCACCTTATCCCCATCTGCCACATAACCTCTTTCTAAACTCATACACTCCATAACTATTAGGGTTCTCTTAGAAGGCAGCCACCACATATAAAATCCTTAAGGGATTCCACATGAAAAGAAAATATGAGAGAAGGGGAGAACATCCCCTCTTAAGAAGGAGGCATCTCCACCTTTCTTCCCCTCCTCAAGTCCCAACGTGTTTCTCCATTGGTGGAAGCCATTATTCCAGCCCTTCCATTCCTCTTCAATGGTTATTCTCTCCTTGTTTTCTCCTTCAAGTTCAGGTTTGCCTTTGTTTTATTGCTTGTTTTGTTCCTTGAATTCATGCTTTAGTTCTTTGTTTCCTTGCTTAGTTTCCTCTGATTATTGTCATTTGTTTCACACCTTAGATCCTTAAATCTAAGGACTATAACTCTCTTGTAGTAACAGCCAAGAGAGTATAGTTCTTTGATCAAGTTCCTAGCCTTAAAACTCCTTAAGTTCCTTTCCATTTCTTGTTTCTTTTCCATTGTTTTCATCTTGTTTCCCTTAGATCTCTTTTGGAATACATGTGTTATTACCATTGATTTCTGTATGGATGATTAAAGAATAGTTTTGAGTTGTTTTTGGAATCCAAGAAGGGTGTACATACTCCATGGAGAGTGCACACCACACTCGTAATTGTTTTAATTCAAATCAATGGAAGTTCATTTCATGATTAAGTGTGCAATGTTTATGGATGTTCTTCTTGCTTTAAATTTAGTTTTTCATGGCTATTAATTGAGTTTTCCATGCTTAGATTCCATGTGTTTCAATTTAGATTAAGGCCGCATTTAGTTTTTCATAAACTCCATTAAGAAACTGTGTGCACAAGCCCATGGTTCATGCACATGGTTTTGAGGTGTGATCCCTTAGAATTTTATCTTGTCTTGTTTAGATTACCTAGTTTAGTTTGCATCTTAGTTTCATGCTTTAGATTCATACTTCCATGTGCACCATGCTTTCTATTCTTACCTTTAATTCATGCATCAATCCATTCTAATGAATCATGCACACTTCACTTTGCATTCATGTATATTAGTTGGTTGTTAATTCTTTAATTTGCTTGTTTAGTGTAGGTCATGTTAGGTTTTGTTTATCATTGTCTTTGTAAAATTGCATGTTAGAATAAATTTAAGATAGTTTCCATGTTTAGATTTAGAAAGGTCTAAATTTAGGAAGTTTCTAATTTCATGCATTTGTGGTTTCCATGTTAGTTTAAGTCCTTATTGTAGTTAAATCCAATTATTTTGGCTAGGTTAGATAATTTAAATTAAGATCTACCTAACACACAAACTGTTAGATTCCTTGTGCATTGACCTTTCTTGTGTGCAATTACTATAGTGATTCATGAGCTTGCGAGTTGGATCTTAATTTGGATTATTTACCTCTAGTCTAGGTTTATGTTGCATTAGATTAATGTTTTTCATCATTTTTTGCATTTTTTGCTAATTCCTCACAAATTGGCAATATTTTGTTTGATTTTGTGTGAGGAAAAATTAGCAAAGGAGCGACAGCGATCTTGTGGGCCACAACTTCTTCACATTAGATTAGAGTTTTATTGCTTTCTTAGATTAGGGTTTTGAGTGAAACTTGTAGTGAGGCCCCATTGTTATTTGCACTTTATTATTCAATTTTACATGAGTTGTAATAATACATGGTAATTGTGGGGTATGGTGGCCCATATTTGTTCTTCATTAGAAACTCCACTATAAGCATCCTTCGTTTTTTTATTATTTTTCTAGTTTAGTTGCATTTAGTGTAATCTTGCATTATAGATGATATGATAATTCATATAGATTAGGGCATTCATCATCTTACTTGTTGCATTAGTTGTGCACCTATTTAATAAAGGTTAGCCTAAGCTTGGCTATAACCAAGGCATAAATTGCATGGTTATAGTGTATTGTTTGTTAAGGTGTTTAACCCTTTGTTAGATAGCATATAGGTAGGGATTATTTTTCTTTCATTTCATTGCATTGCATGTTTAAGTGCTTTATCGTGGAATGGATCACAATGATAGTAAGGGCCCCATAGGCACCCTCATAGATAAGAATTGGATTTCATCACCAGATCATTGGTCCACCTAGGCAAATTAATCAAGTTCCTTATATGTTTGTAATCCAAGCCCTTGAATGTAATTTAAAATCAAGTAGCAAGAGACTTAGGGTTTTCGAGCTTGTAGGAACCTTTTTGAAGGGTTAGATATATTGTCACTCTAGTAGCTTCTAAGCATTGTGTCTATAATGGGTATTCAAAATCCAATGGATTTTCCTACGCCTTTCATTAACGTTGGTTGGGATCTAAATGCCTTCTGTTAGGAGAATTATATTATTCACTTTAGTGCAGAACCTAACTAGTAAGCGATAGTCAAGCTTGGATAAGAGGAGGAGCTGTCTATATTTAGGTCTAAAAGTTATCACCCTACAGATTAATGAAGATCATCAAATCTAGCTTGATTATCAAACTGTTAGGATTGGTTGTGTATCATTTAGATTTAGGACTAGCATTTATGTTGATTCATATAGGTAGGGTTTTCATTAAAAATCACATAAAAAAGTACTCATTCGTTGTATATAATGATTAGTTTCATTGTATATAAAGTTGAGTACAATGGCCTATCAATAAAGGTATGGTTTAAAACCATTGTGTTACTATTTCACTCATAAGCCATTACCATATGAGAATATGTATGAGACAAAGACAATATTTACTCCTAATTTGTCCAAGAAATTTGATATTGTGATGGATAGGATGAATAGTACACATAATAGGTTAAGTGCTTCAGGGAAAAATACTGAGACATACCAAAAATCTCAGTAGAATTCACATACCTATTATGAACCTCAATACCCCACTTATTGGTCATCAAGCTTCAATTATAGTGGTTATTATTAGGAATCATTGGATGCACCCATTGTATTCACACACCCTAACAATAACTACAATCCTGAGACAAACTATCAAAATTGTAATGGACAGGCTAGGCATCATGCACAACCATGGTATTAGGATTACCAATATCTAGAAAAACCATCATGATCTCACCCTCATCCACCTTATCAGAACTATTTAGAATATCAGGAACAACCATCATGGGTTCAACCTACTTTTCCATTTTTCAGCACCCAAAAGCCACATCAATACTAGCCTTATGAGTCGTTTCCTCTACTATAAGAGGAACAATCATTAGAAGAGATTAAAAAGTTAAAATGTAAGTAAGGACTTAGTGAAATAATTGATAGAAATCTTGTTGAAATTATAAAATTCGCCGAGGAAATGAAATCGATTAGGAAGGAGAGTTAAAAAACACTTGCCAGCTATTCCGGTTGAACCTCATATTTCTTTACCTGCCTTGATCATTGGTACTGATAATAGGATGAAAATTGCTTATGATGATTCTAAGCCATAAAGTCCATGACCATCTGTGCACACCTCCAACTTTTATCTGCTCGAGTCATGTCCTACTCCTTGTTATGATTATGATGAAGACACATCCATTGAGGAGGTGAAGAAATTGTTGGAGACTATGCCTTTAGTGGATATTTCTCAATGGAAAGACCAAGTAGAACTCCTTAGAGTGCCTGAAATACAAATTGAGCATTATAATGTAGTTGACGCGCTCAATTGGGACCAACAAACCTTATTTAAACAATCACAAGATAGTAATATAGGCCCATATGAAACCTTACTTGTGTCCCTACATCAACCAACTCTATTAGAAGATATTAAGTGATTAAGAAAATGTTAGGGAGAGGAAGGAAAAATATGAACTGAGTACAATGGTCACCATTATCCCTCAATTTGGTAAAAATGAAGACCATTCAATTCCATATGGTCTAACAAGATTTAAATTCAAGGTAGTTCATGATGTCATTGTATTACCACTGCCTTAAAATTTAAGGGGAAGAATTATATTGACTATCACGAAATTCTAACAATGGGGGATCATCAATTTCAATATGGTCCCACCAAATCTACGACTACGTGGTCTATAATGTCATATTGTTACCACCACCAAAAATTTCAAGGTGGAGAATGTATATAGACTATCGTGAGATTTTGAATTGGCATTAAAAATTTCCCCATTTCCTTGTTAGAGTTAGGAAAACTAGGTTAATTTGTTAGGTTTAGGACTATGGTAGAGTAGTTATATGATATGTCAGGCTGAAGACGTAAAACGCATCATTCACTAGGAGGCAACCCATGGTTTTTAGAGTCTCAGTGTTTAGTTCAAGTTGGGGGAGTAGATATGCATGAGATTTCTAAGTTGTTCTTGTATTTTTTTAAATAAAAAATGAAATTTTTTTTTTTCTAAGTTCCTTTACGAAGATGAGAATTTAGATTTTCTAAATATTCAACTTTTTTTTTAACTTTAGCTTATTAATAGAGTTGCATACAATTAGTTCATTATTTTATTAAGAGTAGGGACATAAGCTCCAATGGCTTAAATAGCTCTAGGAAAGAAAGTTGAATTAGTTACATTGAATGGAAAAGTAGCATGGTAAAACCATTGAGCAATAATCTCACATGTATGCTTCCTTGAATATGTTTTACCCTTTAAGTTAGTTGCTAGTGACATTTGACCAAAAGTGATATTTTTTTGCTCCTTATTCATCTGATCCAAACCTTCTTGTTGTTAATCTTCTTTGTGTTCTAAATCATTCGAAGATCCATGAGCTTTCTCCACTTCTTTTCTTTTTCTTTTTTTTCTTCAACTCATTCTTTTCCTTCAAAAACTCACCCATTTCTTTGAAATTGTTTTTTGAAGCTTTTACATAATCTTGCAAGATGATGTTTAAAATAAAAAAAATTTGTGTCTATATCACTTCTCAGCAATAGTTACACCTAATCATCTTTTGAAATGGGAATTCCATGTACCCAAGTAGGATCTTTGCATTTTGTTGTGCTTATAACTACTTGATTTGAATTTGTACTTGTCTTGGAATCAATGAATCTTTCATTTTTTTTACCTTGAGATTTTGAGAATGGTACAAAATTTATAAACATTATAGATGTACATTTCAATAATCAAACAAAATTAAACTAACACCAAAAAAAAAAAAAAAAAACTAACTATAAAATTTTGAAACTGTAAATTATCATTAGTTTACATATTCTAGAACTATGAGAGGAAGAAAGATGTTCTTGGCATCAATATATTGGTGAGAAAGAAGAAATAATGGGTATGATTTTTGGGTAAAAGAGAAAAGGTTTTTAGTTATTTTAAGTTGACTTTCAATATATTTTTGCTAATCCTAGAGAAAGAAATTTCTTTAGAATTGAAAGTGTTGCTCACATTTAAAGTAACACCAACAAATAGGAAAACAAACTAGAAAAAATTTAAACTATAAATTACCATTTGTTTCCATCTTTGAGAACTATGAGAGGAAGAAAGATGTTCTTGGCATCAATACATTGGTGAGGAAGAAGAAATAATGGGTATGTTTTTTTTGCTAGAAGAGAAAAGGTTCTTTAATTATTTTAAGTTGTCTTTCAATATATTTTGGACAATCCTAGACTAAGAAGTTTCTTTAGAATTGAGAATGTTGCTCACATTTAGTTGGGTATCAAAAGATTTATATTTTCAATAAAGTGAAGATTCTAATTTAAAATTTTAAAACTTATAGAGTCACCGAGAAAATTGGTAATCGTTCCAAAAACTTGCCTGTATTTTCTAATTTGACTCACCAGATCCACTGAATCAAATTCATGATGACATCATCTGAGTTTTTTGGGCAATTTACCATGTGTCCTATCAATTCTATCTGAATTGGTTGATCCTAGAGTTAGATCACCTAGTTTTCAAGCCATGGTTGCCTATCAACCTCGAGGAAGGACTAAACACTACAATCACGAATGTCTTTAGAAGCTTAATTCTCAATCCCAAACTTGATCCATGAAATCATAAAAATGGCTCATTTCTTGGGTGATAGGAACCATGATTGAAGATATTTGACAAATATTTGTGATTTATATGCATCTATAAAGGTATGCGATTATTTCAAAGCTATATTTCTTGCATCTACTGAAGAGAAGGAAGACTACTCTCATGATAGATTTTCATTTTCAAAGGAAATACACCAATCATGTAAGAGACTTGCATATTCTGAAATTATTTTTGGCAAGTCTCTTTTACAAAATAAAGAGCACTTCTTAGCTGGGACTTTTTATTTTCCTAATTAATCCTATGCTTTCAATCTATCAAATAAAACTAGAACTTGGAAAGTTTTTTCAATCTTGTCCTAAATTGTTAGATTGTTTAACTCCATCAAATCCAATTTGACTTTGACTTGACGAAGTATGGTTGACTATCCAAACTGGTTTTAAATGAGAAATGAAAATTGGGTCTTTCTTCTATTGCCTTTGTTTAAATTCCTAATGCTTTGCCCCTAATGAAAATTGGATCTTTCTTGGAAGAGTGGAGTAAAAGATAGAGGAATTACACTCCTAATAGATGAACTAATGCACTAAAAAATAAACCATTATATTTGGAATCAAGCATTTGATGTTGGGACTCTAGAAAGACAAAAATGTACTTATTCGAGTTGAGCATGGCTAGGATAGATTAACTACAGTCACTTATTCTAGCAAATTTACCCAACACTTATCTTCTTTCTTCTTCTTCTTCTTCTTCTCCACACTTGTCTCTTGGCAATATTTCATAGCATAACTCACAATAAAGTAGTAGAGGTTTGTTCTATATCTAGAACAACAAGAGAGAGAGGAAGTATTACGAGCATTGCTTCGCATGGGTAAAAAGTGTAATTCAAAAAATTAGACGAGGCTGTTAGATTTTTTGTAGAAGTGTAGTGCTCATTTCTTTGAAAATCCTTATTTTTTTTTAAAGAAAAATGTCAATCAAGATTTTTAAGAAGTCTTCTATGAAAAATGCTGCTATTTAGTTTTCTTAGTAGTTTTTCAAACTCGGGGACCCATATTTGAGAAATTTTTTGTCTAAGTGTTATAAAAACCCAAGTTGTCATAAAGGTGGGGATCCGCATAATAGGGGGAGCATTTTTGGCTAATATACTACCAAAACTTGGCTGGCCTTAGGCATAGACATTGCCACGACTCCCACAGTTGAGGAGAGATGCCTTCAAAATAAAATTTTCTTTAATTAAATACACAAAAATAAAAACGATGTTAGAGTTTTATCCATACAGTCACTAAGTCAAAAGCCCACTTGGAAAACCACATCGAATTGAACTTGATGGAGTTAGATGATTTAACAGTTTAGGACAATATTGAATTTTTTTTTTCCAAGTTTAAGGTTTGTTTAACAGATTGAAAACTCCAAGATTAATTTGAAAAGAAGTAAAAAATCTAGTGTTTTTCAACTAAAAATCCAAATAAAGAAACATGATTGGAATTTCTTACTTGATAATTAAGTACAAATCACCCATTACCATATCATTATATTCATTATGTACTTATGATATACATTAGCTAAGTTATCTCATATTATATATTTGAGTACACTTCCCAGGTATGCTGAATTGACTCCTTTTTCTCATAGCCATTGCTTTGTATTTGACATATGTTAACTTAACAATGAATAAATGTAGGATAAAATGTTACCTAAATGCAGTTTAAAAACTTGTGAGTCAACTTGAAAACTCATTCAACTAGGTATCAAAATGAGTAACTCTTGAGTAACTCATTATGAATCAAAACACCCAATAGTTAGAGCTATGTGTATGATCTTGAGACCTTCCAAACAGCATAGATCCACTTTGAGTCAGGTTGGTTTGCCCCACTTTCGAGTTAGTCGAGTTTTAAAAGAATACGTTTTTGAGCTAATGGTCAAAGAAACTAATATTCTAATGATATTGAGATTTATTATCCATAGTTTCTTCTCTTTTCACTATAAAACTCTCCTCAATTTGGACTACTTCTATAGGTAAAGGTGTATAACACATGCAGTGGGGAATATTCGCTACAAACGGAAAAGTGAGGGAGCATGTACTATGAAGGCAACTGGTGAATGTCGGCAGGTGGACTAAATGACTATAGTTTTTTCTAAGACTAATGTGATTCTTCATTTGTAGCACCTCCATTAATGTTAACATGTATTGTGTTTGGTTGGGTGAAAGCGCATGAATAAGGGAAATTGAAGTGAACAACAATAAGTACCAATACATATATGGCGTACTATTAATTAGGCACTACTAAAGAAGAGTTGATCTATCACTTCTTGTATGCTCAAGGAGAACCTAGGTACAAAATCACTAGCCATCCAATATTCAATAAAATAAATAAATAAATAAATAAGCACAATGTATGGTTTCCAAAACCTTATAATAAATAAATAATGACAACATATGGGTTCCAATTACATTGTCAAAGCATTTCTATCACACTTACAAGAAAGATAGGTTCATTATTTGGATACCCTCACCCAGGCATCCCCTTGACGTGTATTTGACATTTCCACCCTTACATTGTACAGCACATGGGGCTCACTTCCTCTATTTTTTTTTTTCTTTCAAACTAGCAAATAAGTCCCTACAAATATAAGGTGTCAAATATTATGTAAATAAAATAATATATGTTGCTTAATATCATATATAATTTTGTAATATTATATTGAATATGACTAAAATAAATAAATAAATAATATTTTTGATATATTTAAAATAATTGGCCCCTTGTAAAAGAATCTCTTAGAGTAGTTATAGAGAAATTGCAATGTTGTATAGTAACCGCCCTATTATATAGTTCCAATTCAAGTAAATCCATGTGTAAGTTTGGATTGTTTAGACTTTTAATTGCAAATATAAATAGAAAATTTGAGGATAACTACATACATAACTAAATAGTTGAGGAGGAATACAAATAGAAATAGAAAATTTGTGAAGAAAAGAAAAATCATGTGGACACCTTTTTAAGGATTTTTCTACTTTTAATATTTGTTATTTCTATTTTTCCCCCATTTTAGGATTCTTATGCCTTTTTGTAGGAATATTCTTTTCTATATGTTCCTTTGATTCTTTTTAATTCTTTCTTTCCATTTTTAGGAATTTTATATTTCTTTATTTTTATTTGTGCTTTTTTAGGATTTCACCTTTCTTATATATATTTTCACTCTTTTGGCTATGCATGCACCTTCTTTTGTAATCCCTATACTGATTACATTATTACAAAATGCTATTAAGAGGAAATAGTCATTAGTTAAAATATACTATTAAAAATAACCTATAATGAAGTAAATACATATATTAGATGGATTCAAGTCAAAGTAAGGCAAAATTTAGAAACTTACCTACACTTAGTGAAAGAAGTCGAAAGTAGGCTGAAGGGAGAATGAGTGATATAGAAATATGAAAAGAATTAAATAACAAAACATAGATTTAATTGTATATTTTTATGAATATGAGATGAAGTAATTTGAGTTGCAACTTTTGTGAGTGAACTCTTGGGGATGATTTAAGAAAAAAACTAAAAGAGATGTGGAACAAGTTACATTTCTAAGAGAGGGAGTGGGCCCCAATTGGAAAACACACATATGAACACACACAGAAAGAGAGAGTAGATTGGATATGTTTGTGATAAAAAATCTCCACATAAAAACTTGCTAAAATCTAGTTAGTAACTTTAAAAGAGAATATAATTAAGAATTAAATTTTGTAAGCTTCTCATGGAAAATTAAATGTCTTGGTACATAGGGCTCAATGGAAAGTGAATATTTGAAAATTCATATTTTCATCGATTATTTATATTAATAATTCTCTTTTCTTATTTAAAACATGTTGATTTGTTATTGTATAGCCATTGGGAGGGCTTTTCTGTGAAGCCCTGGGCCAATGAGGGTGGGCAAAGAGAAGGCTGGCAGGCTTCTAGGCTGGGGTGAGGGGCAGAGAGTTAGTCCCACATTGCCCGGGGAGAGGAAACTGGGCTGTTTATAAGAGTTTGAGAAATTAACGGTCACAACGCATTTTCCCTAGAAAACTTGGGAAGAACAAAACCGTGAGGGGTGTATGGGCCCCCCAAAGCGGACAATATTGTGATTGTTGGAACCCCAGGGTGTTACAAATGGTATCAAAACCCACTCTAGTCCATCTTGATCTTTGCAAATGTCCATTTATATGTGAGTAACAGTCCATAAATTGTTGTAGAGAGAGAAACTATGAGAGAAGAACTTACACTTAGTGATATTTAAAACTTTTGACATATGGCTCCTCGAAGAAGGACAAGGTCTACCCCTACTACACCCGTTGCCCTACTTGCTGAGTCCTCTGATCAAGGGGATTGAGATGTCGAGTTATTGAATCAATTAATGTCAGGGCTAGTACCACTCATACAACAATAGATTAGGACTGCTATTCACGCTGCTAACCCTAGCCCTATTCCACCACCTCAAGTGGCACCCATGGTCTCGTCAGTTCATTCCTCCCAACTAGTACAGGAACCACCAGTACCTAGAGCCTTTGAGGCGATGCTACTAGTGACTGTAAGAAGACAGATAAATTATTAGAGAGATTTCAAAAGATGGTGAAACCCTTTTATGGCGATGGTAACATGGAGGAGGCCGAGCGATGGTTATTTGAGGCTGAAAGGACATTTGACACTATGAAGATCTCACCAGAGGATTAAGTTAGAGTAGCCTCCTACTTATTGAAAGGTGAGGCAGGCTTCTAGTGGTAGACCTTTACACTCACCCTACCAGATTCGATTGAGATGATGACATAGGCAGCCTTTAAACAGGCTTTCGACACTCAGTACTTTCCGCCCCATGCATTACAATCATTGAAGAAAGAGTTTGCCACCTTGGAGCAGAGAGACATGACGGTTTAGTAGTATCTAAACCGATTTACACGACTGAGGAGATTTGCACCTCACACGCTAGCCTCAGACACAGAGGCAATCGACAGATTTGTGGATGGGTTGACACCTTAGCTGAGAGATCGGGTGATTTCTTCGCGACCCACTTCTATGCGAGATGCTGCTGACATGGCTTCCATGCATGAGAAGAACTCTCTCAGGATTAGAGGGGGTGTGTACCACCCCTTTAAGGGCAAGAGACCGTTTGGTGCTATGCAGACACATGGTGCATCAGGTCATCCACCTTAGGCCAAGAGAGATGCAGAGAAGAAGAGATGTGATAGGTGTAAGGGTTGGCACCCTGGGCGAGGGTGCAATAGATTTGACAGGCCACAGCAGCAGAGGTAGCCCCAACCACAGTGATAGCACCATGCACCTTTCCAGAGACAGCCATATAGGTGTTTCAACTGTGGAGACGTCGGCCACTTCATTAAGGACTGTCCTAAGGGGCAGAGAGAGAGGCAGATCGAGATGGGTGCAGAGACAGCTACCGCACCACGTAGCCAGGGACGAGTATTTGCCATCACGTCAAGACAGGCCTAGGCATCATGCCAGGTCATTGAAGGTACTCTTCTAGTCTTAGATTGACATGCCAAGGTTCTTTTTGACACAGGGTCTACACATTCTTTTATATCATGTATTTTTGCATCTTGCCTTGATGTATGTGTGCACAAATTAGCATTTGGATTAGATATTATGATACCTGTGGGAGAGACAGCAGAGACTACAGAATATCTTAGAGAAATACCTGTAGAGATATGAGGCATGATTGTGGATACTGACTTCATCTTACTAGACATAGTAGACTACGATATTATTCTTGGAATGGATTGGTTAGCCAACTATTGGGCTATGTTAGACTGCCGAAAGAAGTGAGTCACTTTTCTTATACCTGGGCAACTAGAAATAGTGTTCCAGGGTAGGAAAGATCAGTCAGGTACATGCATCATTTCTGCTATGAAGGCGGCACGATTTTATGCATGAGGGTGTAACGCATTCCTCGCATATGTGACTGTTGAGGACAAGGAGCAACCACGGCTTGACGAGATTGAGGTTGTCCATGAATTTGCTGATGTCTTTCTTGAGGAATTACCAAGATTGCCGCCAAGTAGGGAGATTGACTTTACCATTGACTTGGTGCCGGGTACATTGCCTAACTCTAAGGCACCATATAGGATGGCTGCAGCAGAGTTGAGAGAGCTTAAGGTACAGTTGCAACAGTTATTGGATAAGGGCTTCATTAGGCTGAGTGGATCACCATGGGGAGCACCAGTCCTTTTTGTGATGAAAAAGGATGGATCACTGAGACTATGCATTTACTATCGGTTGTTGAACAGTGTTACTATAAAGAACTGATACCCTTTGCCACGCATAGATGATTTGTTTGATCAGCTCCAATCGGCATAAGTGTTCTCCAAGATAGATCTGAGGTCAGGGTATCATTAGCTAAGGGTTAGAGAAGAGGATATCTCGAAGATTGCTTTTAGGAGTTGTTATGGTCATTATGAGTTCTTAATGATGCCATTTGGATTGACGAATGCACCTACAGTGTTCATGGATCTAATGAACCGTGTTTTTTGAGCTTATTTGGATAAGTTCATGATTGTATTCGTTGATGACATCTTGATTTATTTGCCTAGTCATGAGGCACATAGAGAGCATCTCCACATGGTATTGGACACACTTTGTTGACATCAGTTGTATGCCAAGTTCAGTAAGTATGATTTTTGGTTAGACCAGGTGCATTTCCTAGGCCACGTCATATATAAAGATGGAGTAGCCATGGATTCAGTGAAGGTAGAGGCAGTACTGCATTGGGAGAGGCCCAAGACAGTGGCTGAGATACACAGTTTTCTCGGTTTGGTAGGATATTATCGTCATTTCATAGAAGGATTCTCTAAGATTGCGTTACCATTGACCACCCTGACCAGAAAAGACACTCAATATGTATGGACCGAGGCTTGTGAGGAGAGCTTCCAAGAGCTCAAGAGGAGACTTACTACTGCTTCGATATTGACTTTACCATCAGGTGCAGGCGGTTATGTGATTTATTGCGACGCCTCTGGCAAGGGATTAGGAGCAATGTTGATGCAACATGGGAAGGTAATTGCCTATGCGCCAAGACAGTTGAAGACACATGAGGTAAATTACCCAATACATGATTTGGAATTAGCAGCAGTGGTATTTACGTTGAAATCCTAGAGACATTACCTTTATGGTGAGAGATTTGAGGTATTCATTGATCACAAGAGCCTTAAGTACTTCTTTACTCAGAGTGATTTGAATATGAGGCAGTGTATATGGATGGAGTATCTCAAGGACTTCGACTTCACCATACAGTACCATCCTGGGAAGGCTAACGTCGTTGCAGATGCCCCGAGTAGGAAGTCTGGAGTGATGATTGCTAATTTGTCGATTCGGTCTAAGTTCTTCGACAGGATCTTAGAGGCACAGGACAAAGATAAAGAAACACAGGGTCTGACAGATAAGACAAATTTTTTGAGGGGACTAGATGGAGGGGTCAGATTTAAGGGAAGGTTGGTAGTACCAGCAGATGATGAATTGAGGCGTGAGTTACTTTAAGAAGCACACCAGTCCCCGTAAACAATTCATCCTAAGGGTACGAAAATGTATCAGGATCTCAAGAGGCATTTCTGGTGGAATGGTATGAAGACGGATGTTGGAGAGTGCGTTGCACAGTGTTTGACGTGTCAGCAGGTCAAGGCTAAGCAACAACGTCCATTAGGACTACTCTAGACACTAGAAGTGGGATCATATTACCATGGACTTTGTGCTGGGTCTTCCTAGGACTGCTAGCGATCACGACATGATATGGGTTGTTGTGGAGAGGTTGACTAAGTCCGCTCATTTCCTTCCTATCAGACAGAATCAGACCATGGATAGTTTAGCGAAATTATATGTTAAGGAGATCGTAAGTCTACATGGAGTTCCCTTGACGATTATATCTAATCGAGATACGCGGTTTACCTCAAAATACTGGAAAAGCGTGCAAGTGGCGTTAAGATCGAGACTGAAATTTAGCACAACATTCCATCCTCAGACAGATGGACAGAGCGAGAGGACCATACAGACTATTGAGGATATGCTACGAGCTTGTGTTATGGATTGGAAGAGTAGCTGGGAAGATCATTTACCGTTAGTGGAATTTGCCTATAATAATAGTCATCACGCTAGTATTGGTATGGCTCTATATGAGACACTTTATAGCAGACCATGTCGATCACCTTTATGTTGGAGTGATGTAGGTGAAAGACGTGTGGTGAAGTCTGAGTTAGTGGAAGAGTGTGCAAAGAAAGTCCAACTCATCCGAAAAGGATTATTGACAGCTCATAGTTGATAGAAAAGTTATGCAGATAAGAGGCGACAAGACTTAGAGTTCTTTGAAGGTGAGCATGTATTCTTGAAAGTTTCTCCTATGAAAGGAGTGTTGAGGTTTGGAAATAAAGAGAAGCTTAGCCCCTGGTATATTGGACCTTTAGAGATCTTACGAAGAGTTGGGTCAGTGGCATACCAGCTAGCCTTACCACCACAGTTGACAAATGTACATGACGTCTTTCACATTTCTATGCTGAGGAAATACGTGCCAGATCTCTCACACATGTTGGAGCAGATCCCAGGAGAGCTACAGTTTGATATGATGTTTGAGGAGAGACCAGTGCGCATACTGAATACTAAAGTCAAGGAGTTAAGGAATAAGACCATTACATTGGTCAAAATCCTTTGGTAGCATCATTCATTATAGGAAGCTACTTGGGAAACAGAGGAGGAGATGTGAAGGATCCATCCAGAGTTATTTACATAGAGGTATGTAGCTAAATTTCGAGGACAAAATTTTTATGAGGGAAGGATGTAATATCCTTAAGTTTTAGTATAAATTAAGAATTTATTAAATAAACTAAATTAAAAATTTATAGATGGAATTTGATCCTGAAAACTAAGAATTTGAAAGTGCTCGTCGATAGGATTCCAACACCACAAAGAACGCAAAAGACAGAGCTCAAATGAGGGAGTTAGAAGCCGTTGAAATTATAGGGGTATTTTAGTCATTTGGCAAAAACATAAACACAGGGGCTCGAATTGATAATGGCACCACCTTCTTCTACAAGCCTCTACCGGATCTGCAAAAATCTCTGGAGAAACCAGCAGAAAGAGGCATGAATGGAAGAGTTTCTCTTCCCCTTGGACTCTAAGTTCTATATCTATCTCCCTCAGGCGCCAAAACACTTTGCCTTTCCCCATTTTTCACTGAGTTTTACTCAGAAACCCTAGCTTTAAAAATTTCAATTTTTTTGGTGAGTAGAACTCCGGCAACGTCCATCAATGGCTAACAAAGTGAGGTAAGCCTTAAACCCTGATTTCTATATTAAATAAATATATTTGAAAAATATAAAATACATGAAAAACCAGGAAAAACGTAAACTTTAGGTGTGCTATTGTTGGAGCGCAAATCCACTAAGGAAACCATCTTTGATTTCAAATCGGACCATCCATATGGTGTACAAGAGACCCAAGATCAAACCCTTTAAATTTGGGAAAGATCCAACGGTTGGGTTCTCCAGAAAATGTGAAAACCAGTACCTAGGGAAGTTTTTATGAACTTGAAAAAAATCACATAAAAAACATGGTTTTTGAAAAAATCAAAGCAAAAGGAGGGTATAAATGAAATCTAGAGGAAATTCTGAGAATAATGGCGCAAAAATCAAAAGATTTGGACTCCTGTGGGCTTGCCGAAGAAGACTGGAATCCAGACGTCTTCTCTGGCGGCAGGGCGTTGACGCTGGGACTCCTAGCAGGACGCCCCAAAGACGATGCCAAAAGGGAGCCGACATCGCACGTGTATGCGGCATCACGCACAAGGGGGGGGGGACGGCTTGTGCTGTCTCAGAAAGTCAGAACGCGCGGCGTCCTTGCAACCATGACGCTCGCGTCGGTGCGTCACGGTGCCGAGGACGCACACTGCGCGTCCCTGCATTGTTTCATGGTCGTAGACATCTTCATGATGCCAGTTTATGACAGTATAAAAAGGCGTAAACCAGCGCCGCTGGTATAGACCCCCTTACGGTGGTCGGTCAGCCCCATTTTGTGAGTATTTTCACAAAAAAATTGATTTTTGGGAGCTAGAAGAGTCCAAATCACGATCCGGAAGAGGCGTTGTGACCGTATTGACGACGTGGCCTAGTTTTAACTTAAAACTTGTAAATGACCACTTTTAATTTAGAAATTTTTTTAAATAGTGATGTGACATGTACAGGTTCACTTGAACATACCAGTTAAGGGGATTATTAGCAAGCCAAATGGTCTCACATTGAGGTAGGTGACGACAATTAATGCTTTGCCTTGATTTTAAAACATAGCATCATGCGTGATTGTGTTTTAAATTGCATTTATTATTTGCCGTTGATTTCATGAGACTTTGAGTACATTATGATTATTACAAATTGAAATCTTTTAGTGAATAAACTCATGAAAAATATTTTTATGAGCATGATATTAATTAATTATGCTTAAATAGAGCCTTCTTTCTTATTATATATTGAAAATGCATGGATTGGCATGGAAATAAGAATAGAGGCTCATTAGCTGGTCCTTTTATAGGCTAACCCCAGGATGAGGGGCGTGTCTTAGGGATTACGAGCTACAAGTGCTCTTGAGTTTTAGCATATACATATAATTTCTGTGTTTTTATATTTGATGATGGGTGCTCTCACCCGGTGGGCGTCATGCTAGGAGGGATAGGGCCGGCCACCCACCCTCTGAGATTGTGATGTGATGATATTGCGATATGATAGACACCTACCCATGGATGGCATTCGGTAGGGGTTTGGTAACATGGATAGTCCACACTACCGGTCTGGGCCTTTCCATGGGGACAGATGCTAAGTCTCTTGTTATGGTGTCGACGGAGAGCGACGGTGGTTGAGATCCATGGAGGGTTGCCACTACGGCATGATGGCCCATATTCTTATTATGTGTACGTGTATGATGAGCATGGTTATGGATAGAATGCCTGGGTGTGACGACACTCAGAGGTTGACTATGAGTACTCATGATCAGTGATATTAGTGCGATGTTGTGGGATCCATTACCTTAGGGTGCCCTTATTCTTATTGTATGCTCATTTACATTGATTCATGTCGTGTTTTAACTCCGTGAAATGCATGTTTTAGCATATGAAATAAATTGACATTTATGTTGGCATGACTTATGATACTGCTATCTTCATAGATGATAGACTTTTTATTTTATCAGTACTGTTATTCATTATTTCATTTTATTACATTAATTGTCTATGTACCTACACAAGCGATAGCTTGCTGAGGCATTGCTTTGTTTTGCAATGCCTTAGATCTCGATCGCGATAACAAGAAAGGTAAGGCTGTTGAGAAACCGTGAGAGCTGCGAAAGATCCTTTTTCCTAGAATTTTAGATTGTGAGGTGAGTCAATAAACAGGATTATCATTTGAATTTAATTATGGAATGTATACTTTATATTTTGGATTTGATTGAAATGTTTAGACATATGTTGGACATTTATATAGGGTGTTATGATGGATAGACCCTGGGCCACATTATTATTGTGTTTTGGATATTTATTTGATTCAAAATAAAGGTGCCAATTTGTTTTAAATTATATATATGCCATTTTGAGAAAGGAAAACTAACACCCTAAGTTTTTAAGAGATGTTTTAGTAAAATGATAAATAAAACTTTTCTCATGGGATCCCAAAATGCTCTTACTAAAAATAGTATTATTATATATATAAAAAAGTCTTAAAAACCCGGGGTGTTACAAGTTGGTATCAGAGCCAGTTCCCCTCGTGGTGTGGTGGCTGGCCGCACGTGGGTGCCTGGTCGTGGCTATCACACGGGGACGTGTGTTCCCTAAGGGGGGAAGATATGAAACCTTGGGCCAATGAGGGCGAGCCAAGAGAAGGCTGACAGGCTTCTAGGCTGGGGTGAGGGACAGAGAGTTAGTCCCACTTTGCATGGGGAGAGGAAACTGGGTTGTTTATAAGAGTTTGGGGAACTCTAACGGTCACAATGCGTTTTTCCTAGGAAACTTGGGAAGAACAAAACCGTGAGGGGTGTATAGGCACCCAAAAGTAGACAATATTGTGATTGTTGGAACCCTAGGGTGTTACATTTTCTCACTCCATCAATAAAATTACCTTTCTTAAACAAAATTAATTGTACTTATGTTTTGGATCCATTATGAAAAATCACTCCTTCTCTTCCAAGGAAAATATAATTAAAATAACTTTCATATGAAGAAATTATTTTTTAAAAAAGGTGATGATAATTATGATTATATGTGTTGTAAAAAAAAAAAAAAAAACTTGTGAAAATGTAGAGAATTAGAAAGAAATATCAGATAAAAAAACATGAGAAAGCAATTTTTAATTTTATTTTATAAATTGTTAAGGGGAAGAAATTTTTTGTTTATATACATATGTTCTTATTTTTAATAAAAAATTAATATATATATATATATATTTTTATCAAGCATTCAATGCCTATATATGATGACCCTACTATGGATATGTAATTTTCTAAAAAAAGGAAAAACTTTTCTTCAATTTCCTATCAATAACACAAAAAAGTAACTGTGAGATAAGAAAACAATTATATGTTGAGATAAAAAAAAAAAAAAAAAAAAAAAAAGATAAACCAAAAAGGTGGAGAGGAGGATGTTGTGAAAAAGGGTGTTTTTTTATGAAGAATTTCTTTTAGACTTACCATATATTGATCAGTATTGAAGAAAAATGGGGTTTGAGTTCATGTCTTATATTTTTTTCATTGATCCAAGATGTTAATTTAATTCACACTCAATTTGATGTTTTGGTTATCAAAAGTCATTTCTAATGGGAATATGTAAGGCCTTCATTTTTTGGGTCTCTTATGGTCATATAATGGATGATGTGAAATGAAAAAATCCTCGTACGATCCATTTTATGGACATAAAAGGTCAAGAAATGAAGAGCTTAGAAATTTTAGATAGATGTGAGTTTTGGTGCCATAGATATTTGATTGGAGTAGAATCATATGAGCATGTTATTTCAATGAAAAATACAAAAAAGATGAGTACAAACTTTATTTTTCTTTAATACATAGCAATAAATATGTTTGTATGGATTAAATTCTCCTCTCTAAAAAATGTTGTTTGTGCTCACTTTTTTGTCTTTTTAGTCAATCCAAGACATTCTTATGTTGTTGCTTCAATTAGATGTCATTGGTACCAAAATTCACATCTAGTGGAAAGGTCTTCATTTATGGGCCTTTCATGATTGTAAAATTGGTTACAAGAAGTTTTTATTTTTTTTATTTTTTTACATTGTCCATTATATGACCATAATAGGCCCACAAATAAAAACCTTAGATATACTTATTAGAAATGAGTTTCGGTACCAAAAACATTTAAATGATGCTAAACAAGATGAAAACCTTGGATTAATGAAAAAAATTAAAAAGAGGGCCCAAATACCTTCTTTTTTGTTCAATACATAAATGTTTATGGATGAAATGAGAGAGAGAGAGAGAGAGAGAGAGAGAGAGAGAGAGAGAGAGAGAGAGAGAGAGAGAGAGAGAGAGAGAGAGAGAGAGAGAGAGAGAGAGAGAGAGAGAGAGAGAGAGAGTTATTTTATGAGAGATTAATAGAGATGGTAAAGAGTTTTAAGGAAAGTTGAAACTACCAAGAGAGATATCCCTAATTAAAGTAGGAGACTTATAAATGTTTAGAGAGAAAAAAGAGTGTCATGACCTTTTAAGGGAGATTTATAGAGAAATTGAATTAAGGGACATGTGATTGCGGACATACTTAAGTAAATTAAAAGACTAAATATGAGAAAAATACTTTAAAATATGATAGCGAGTGAAAAAGAAATACCTGTTCTCTTATGGTTCTCATATGTGCTCTAATAGGTTATAACCTTTGGATTTTTGGATATACTATGGAGTACGATGCCACTAATTTTTCTATTTTTTTGTTGAATTTTATTTAATGGATAAAAGGAATTTTTAGAAAGACAAAGTTTGCTTAATTTTCTAAATAGAAGAAAACAAACATCATATAAGATAAGCATAATTTCTTCTCTTCTTATGCTTTTACTGAGTTTGAGAATTATTGAATTTGTTTGAGGGGAAAGATAAAATTTTTTATAAAGAAAACAGTAGCATACTCTAATTAGAAGTGATGATAGCTATTATACGCTTGCCTACTATCATAGAATTTGAATATTGCTACATCTCGAAATTGTATTATGCAATTCTAGCACATTGGCACGTAGTTTGAAACAAGTTTTTCTATCAAGAAAGCATTTGCATTTGTAAAGGAGGATTCAAACTACCACATAGATAATCTAGAAATTTTCAATAAAAAATTTCCTAAATTGTAGATAATCATGACATCAAAACCAATACCTAATGAATTTAATAAAACTGAGAAATTTAATGGAACAAACTTTCCACTATGGAAACACAGGATCAAATAGCTACTCAACCATGAAAAAGTTGAGTGTCTTAAACACTAATCTTCCATTTGACGCTAGACCCGAAACTAAGAAAATATATGAAAAATTGGTACAATATGTCTTCTCACGTTCATGAAACTTGACTTGGAAATCATAAACGAAGAACATAAAACTTGCAAATCAATGTATGACTCAATTTTTGTTGCATATGGAAGTATTTTAGAATCTTACATCCAATTAGCAATTGAAAATTTTATTTGACTAGGATGAGAAATGGTGAGTCAATAGTGTGCTATGTGAATAAAATGGTAGCTATCACTGAGGAATTAGCTATCACCGAGGAATGTGAATAAAATGGTGAGTCAATAGTGTGCTATAAGAAATCTACATTTAATAAATGTGAAAGAAGACGAGAAGTTTTAAATCAATGATTGTAGCACCATCGTCTACAGAAAAACTCATTCCTAGGCATAGTAACTTCCCAAAAGGAAAAGGACATCTCAATCCTTGAAATGACAAATTCAAAAATAATTTAAGTGAAAATGCTATAACTTTGGAAAATTGGACCTGAGAAATTCCGTTGTCCTGAAAAAATGAGGATATAATCAAAATACAAAAGATATAGTAGGTGGAGTCTCTGAGTTCCTTTTAGTAGAGGAAGATAGTTGTACTTGGTGGATTAACTTTGGTTTCATTGGACACGTGACAATACCAAGAGAAGATTTCAGAAAGCTAAAGAAAGTTAAAGCTAAGAAAAATCTAGTCTACATGGTAACACTGGTTACTTCAATGTTGTAGGAGTTAGGATACTCCAATTAGAGACACCCAAAGAACATAGTCTTCTTCTCTGTACTATCTTATATGCTCCATTAATAAGGCAAAATTTGTTGTCAGTTTTGACATTCGATGAACATAGTTATCAAGTTCAATTCCAATCTAGAAAAGTTTCTATAGGAAAACACAGGAGGATTTTGTTTTGCGGGAAGAAAGGTGATTAGTATAAATTGAATATAGATAAATACAGTAAGTTCTTCTTCTAAGTAATTTAAATGAGTCTTTTAAATTTGTTGATCCATACATATGGCGTATAAGGTACGTCAATGTAAACAAAAATAAAATGTAAAGAATGTTTGAAACATGGTCTTTCACATGAAATGCAAATTGCTTGAGTTCTCCACCTCTAAACCTTGTCTAACTAGAAAAACAACTAAAAACTATTTCCTAAAGGATAAAAATCAAATGACCTCCTAGCAATTTTACACTAGTACTTTGTAACTTTTATAGATGAGTACTGTAGGTACGGGTATGCCTATCTAACAAAAAATAAATCAGAAGTGCTTGAAATCTTTAAAGATTATAGGCAAAATTTCACTTTACAACCCATAACTTATTCCAAAATCTCATTTTAGGACCCGATGTTTTAAGAGTTTCACATAAGAACCCCACTTATTGTTCACTGTACCTCCTCGTCCACAGAACGGGCCGTTAATTTGTGCAAAAAAGGCATTTCGTAAAAGGCCGTAACGGTAAGAAAAGATGTGTTTTTTATACACGACGACTGTAGGTACGGGTATGCCTATCTAACAAAATATAAATTAGAAACGCTGTTGCGGCGAGGGCCATTTTACACCCTAACCACCTTTATCAATTGGAAGTTTCTGCTACATTCTTCTTTAAGATAGAAACTCTCTCCAGCAGTATTCCTGCTATGATTGGAAACCTAAAACAGCTTTCAAAATCGATTTCAGCAATAATAAGCTTTTTGGATCTTAACCCCAGAAATCAGCAAACGCAAACTATTGACGTTCGTCGATCTGAGTCAGAATGATCTTTCTGGAGAAATTACGTAGAGATTACAAGTATGCAAATCTTGAATTACTTGAATATATCAAGAAATCATCTCATCGAAAGCATTCCACCATCCATTTCAATAACCAGTTGATTTCCATCAATCTATCCAATTTAGTTCCAGGAGCTAGACAATTCAGCTACTTCAATGCCGCTTCCTTCGTCGAAAATCTAGGCCTTTGTGGACCCTATTTAGGCCCTTGCAAGTTTGGAATTGTAGGCAATAGTCATCAAGCTCATGTAAAAGGCCCTCTTTCTTCTTCCCTCAGGCTCCCGCTTTTAATTAGCCTACTTGTTTGCTCGATAGCATCTGCAATGGCTGCTAATATCAAACGAGGTCATTGGAAAAGGTGAATCAGTCATGGACATGGAAATTGACTGCACTTCAATGGCTAGATAGCACTTGCAATGATGTTTTGGATTGCTTGAAAGGTAATAACATCACTGGAAAAGGAGGTGTGGCGATTGCTTACAAGAGTTCAATGATTAATGGTGATCAAGTTGCTGTGAAAGGATCTCTTGCAACGAGCAGAAGATCGCCACATGGCCATTGTTTCAATGCTGAATTCAAACTTTGAATCAGATTCGTTACTGTCATATTATGAGGTTATTCGGTTTTAATTCAAATCATGAAGCTAATCTTTCGGTTAATGAGCATATGCCAAATGAAAGTTTGGGGAAAGTTCTTCACAGGAAGAAAGGTGGTCATTTGCATTGGGATACATGGCATAAGATTGCCACAGAAGCCGCCAAAGGACTATGTTATCTTCACCGTGATTGTTCCCCGTTGATCCTTCATCATGATGTGACATTGAATGATATACTTCTAGATCTTCAATGCCCATGTTGTTGATTTTGGGCTTGCTAAGTTTCGATAAGATTCAGGGGCTTCTAAGTGCATGTTTACTATTGCTGATTCTTATGGATATATTACGCTAGGTGCTATTACAACTTTAAAATTGGTTTAGATTGTGGGACTCTCGATTAATTTCTCCGAAGAAGTTGGATTCCAAGGCTTCGGACAAAAAAAAAAATCCACCACAAGTCTTTGAAACAGAGAGGAAATCAAACATTCCGAGGTGTGGTGCTAGAGGGTTACTGAAACGACCATTGTGCCTCAAACAAATGCATTTGACGGATTATCATGCCTTCAAACAAACTAGATGAATTAATAGAAAAATATAGGCTAAATTAGAAGCTAAAGGATTTATACAATAAAAGGGAATTAATTACAGCAAAACATATTCTCCTATAGTAAAGTTCACATCTATAAGGATTATCATGACTATTTTAGCCTATCTTGATTTGAAGCTTCACCAAGTGGATGCAAAGACAATTTCTTCAATTGACACGGGATCTAAGCATGAACAACCAAGAGCTTACTTGAAAACTCATGGAACATGATCTTATGCATATGGCTGGTCATCTAGGAATGGATGAGGTTATCTCAAAGGATCCAATGGTTTGGATCATGCAAAACAGTCCAGTTATGACAATTCACAAGAACTACCTATTTTAGGAAACTTCGTATGATTTGGATCAAATCTTGTAATTGCGAAACAGATTTATGGCAAAGGATGGTTATGATATATTGCATGATGATCAAGAATAATAGCATTGGGAAGGAATTAGAAATCCTTGGAGATGAAGACTTCAAAATTCAAAAGTCCTTGAGGGCTAAGCAACTTGTGTAAAGTAGATACTTTCGTTTTGGTTTTTCTTGCCTTTATGGGAGGGTTGTTCCCAATTTATACTCTCTAATAAGTATTCAGTTTCGTATAAATAATACCTAATTAGTAGCCTATGTGTTATAACTTGTAGTGCTATTTTAGGATTTTTAGCCAAAATTTTTAGCTCA
The DNA here is from genome assembly GCA_035236585.1 of Warburgia ugandensis. Classification (NCBI taxonomy): domain Eukaryota; kingdom Viridiplantae; phylum Streptophyta; class Magnoliopsida; order Canellales; family Canellaceae; genus Warburgia; species Warburgia ugandensis. Next base: position 18,571,605 of record CP141133.1, read on the forward strand.
TGCATTTTTGACCTGATAATTAAAAAAATGATATTTTGTATGTTCAGAGGTTAATCCAAAGTAAGTATATGAATAATCATATTTTTAAGATTTAATTAGAGTTTTTCACATTTGTAGGTCTTGGAGACATGATCCAAAGGCCAAGATTTATTGAGATGAGAATTGCAAATCAAGATTAAAAGCTCAAGTCACGGCCTAAATTTCAACATTTCAAAGTAGATCAAGGTCCAAGATCATATCAAGGTTAGATGATGGATCAATGGAAGCAATTGGAAGAGCAAAAGATGACTAAAAAGACTCCACTAAAAAGCCATTAAAGCTAAGGCTGTTAGCTTTGAAGCTAAGCCAACTGAGCCTTCAAAGCAAGCCACATAAGCTAGTTAAGCCAAGTACCACATGGAGTCATACAATTGGAGGAGAATTAAAGTAATGATCCACTTTTTATATTTGGATTTATTTGATGGTTTGAAAGAATTATGTAAAAGATAAGATGACTATGCATTAGTGGACCCATCAAGAGAGAAACACTACTTTCCAACTCCATCTCCAACTCTTTGTCCATTCATTTGACCTAGGGTTACAAGTTAAAGGAGGGATGATCAAGTGGTTTCCTAAATAGGAAAACATAGAATCTCAAATAACAACTCCTTAAGCCTTAAATCTTTCCCACCTTTCCTATCATATTCCTTCACATTTCCTTCACTCTTCTCACTAGGAAGTTACCATCTAATTAGAATGGTGAAGAGCCACTTACCTTCTAAGGAAAATGGTGCCTCCCCAGTTCCTAATTAGGAAACTAGCCAGCCTCTTGATTTACTCTCTCTTGTGTCATTTTTGTGACATTATTCCTTCTTAAATTTCCTCTTCCATACCTTTCTCATTCAATACCCTAACCCTAGAGCGACTTTCCTCATGGATTTACCCTTTCCTAAGTTAGGAACACACTCATCTATACATATACCATGGGTCATACTTATTTTCCAAGTACAGGTGGATGAGACACCTCGAAATCAAGCTCTCCTTTGGTGTTATTTGCTCCTGGACTTTGGCATTTCTTAGATGCTTTTCTTCCTTTAGATTTTTAGTTTTTGTCTTGGTTATTTGCTCTCTAATTCAGTTTAGTTGGTTGGTTGCTTTGGTTTAGTTTTCATTGCTTTAGTTTCCATTGTTTTTCTTTCTAGTTTTGCACATTCTTTCTATCTAGCTTCTTCTTCTTTCTTTACCCCAATTTTACTTGTTTTCTTTAATTTTCCTTTAAGATTTAAGTTAATGCATCTTTGATAGTGACAGCCAAGAGAAGAGTTAGCTTAGAACCTTGATTTTCCCTCTTAAAATTCAAGTTTTTTACCTTATCCTCATCTTAGTTTTAGGCTAATTTCTTTGCCTTAGTTCACCCATTTGTCTTTTTTTTTCTCTTGAATTCTTTCATTGTTTTTCTTTGCATGTCATCATACTTTAGTGTGTGAACATTAGATTGCATTGTTGATGTTGTTTAGATAGGATTTCATGCTAAAGAATTAGACACAATTTTCAGCAATAAAACATGTATCATGCGTCTAGTTTTTGTGTAATTTGGAGATGATTTAATACAATTTTGTGGGAATTATTGTTATGGATTGTTTATTTTATCTATCTACTTGAGATATGGGTTGTTTTCTTTCATAAAAGTTGTGGTTTTAGTTGCTTATTGATGCATGTTTTAGCTAAGGTTCTTAAGTACTAAAATTTGGAAATTATTTTCTCCTTAAGTTTGTGCTTTATTTCTATACACCAAAACACCTCCTTTGCTTGAGTCCTTAAGTACCCATTTAGATTTCTATGTTTTTTATTGATTGTTTAATTGCAAGTGCATGGGCTATTGTAGTGTAGCTTATGCAAGTACGGGTTGATCCCATGGAGACTTGATTTAAAATGATGGAGTTTTCAATAAAATTCAATTAATAAAAGAATAAAAATAAAGAATATACTAGAAATAAGCTAACAATAAACTAAAATCCAAATTTATTCAACTGTTGCAATTTAGATAATTATTTATTCCAAAAAAGAAAAAAGAAAATGCAACTAAATAAGTAGTCCTGGATAAGCCTGTCCCTGGATAGTCAGAATGTGGATAAAACAGAACCGGAATAGCATAGGGACACAGTTGGTATTAAAATGAGGATAGATATGGAATTAATGAGATCCTCAAGGACATAATTGGAAATTTTTTGGAATTCTGGTTTTAAACGAAAACCAGGAAAACGATGAGGAGAAAACCATAGGAGATGGGGAAGAAGGAAGAAGGGAGAAGAGGAAGAGAAGGAGGGAAAGAGAAGTGGGATCAGGTTTTCCTTCCCCATTGATCCTCTAATAAGTTCTAACCATTGATTTTGAGAAAATTAAGGTTTGGATGGTCAATCAAGCTAACTTTTGCAATTTGGACGGTTGGATGATCTAATTGAATGCTAAACTAGGGGTCTTTTAGCCAAAAATGAACACTTAAGACACCCCACAACCAGCATTTTGCTAGTCCTAGCAGAACATGTAGACAACTATTTTACACAAAATGGGTACAAGGTGCCACTTTCGTTGGTACTCACGATTGCATTTAGCACATGCAATAAGCCCTTGAACCCTTAGGTTATCTCTGGTGGATGAGTTAGGCCTCATGAGGGTTTGCAATGAATATACCAACAAAATTAAAAAAAAAAAAAAAGAGTCCCCTATTTTATCTCAGAGAATCCTCATTTATTAGCAAATTTACTAATTTTTCACAACTTAATGAAGAGAATTTGACAATTTTACACACCATACACATATTAAAGACATCTTATTTGAGCTATTCCTCAAAGTGCATGTGTGTGTACAGCCACTTAAATCTTGACTTCTAATTGGATATGCTTAATATTCCATTGGAAATATGCTTTGACCTTAAATCCTCACAGGTATATGCTTAGAAATAAACTCTCAGAAAAGGGGTGTAACATATTTCTGTCATTATGTGGCTGAATCCAACAAGCTAATTGTTCACATAATTCTTTTCAACACTTATAAGACAAAGGAAAGTGATCCATAAGAGTGGAAGTTATCACCAAGAATATTAGGGGTCTTTGACTTTAATTCTTTCTTTTTATCTCCTCTTTAAGGCTATGTCCACCTTACATCAATAAGTCTTTAACTTAGGATGAAATGTAAGCTTAGGATAGGCTTAGAAAAAAAAGATATCAAGATTTCAAAGGTTCAAAATTGAATAGATGACTTCAATGAATATCTGCTAGGACAACTTTTCTTTTTGGTTCATACTTGAAGTGAATTTCTCTTTTCAAAATTTAGTCTTTCTTTTTCTTTTCTTCTCTCTCTCTCTCTCTCTGGAAGAAAAACAGCTAATTTTTCTCACTTCTTTGACTTTTTGTCCTATTTTTGAATTTTTTCTACTCTACTCATTTTGAAAATGGGTAATGATTTTTTACTGGGTTATTCTGGGTTATGGTGAATGGGTTTAAGAAAGAAACAGCTTAATAACAGGCTCAAAAGGATAACTAGTGGTATACTATATTGGGTAGGCTTTATGTCTCTAGGCTGAGCAAGAATGGCCTATATCATTTCCTAGGCTTCCTAAAGCCTATCAGATTCAATAAATTTTTATAATTAAAGTTATTACTCTTTATTCTAGATGTTTAACCAAAACAAAGATAACAGGATCACACTAATGTATGTACGCTGAAGAAATTATGGAATTACTTATAACCCTCTCAAAGAAGATAGTCTTAAACTCTCACTAGGTTATAGGTCTCCACTGAATTTTCTCAGGGTTTCTAAGTCATACCTCTATATTAGTCTTGATTATGTGTTGTGTGTAAATGGTTTCCGGGAATTAACTTTCATAAAATGCTTCAACACATACGTGACATGTAAAACTAATCATATGCATTCCTATTAAGAAGTGAAAATAGTACATTTACTAAATCTTGAACATCCAGTTCTCATCATAGTAAGAGAACTCTACTTTAAAAACTTTTTGTTGAAATTTTCAAAAAAAAAAAAAAAAAAATCTCAAGAAAACTCAAAATCTTTAGTGCATCTATAGCCCCCAACCTAAATAAAACATTGTCCCTAATGTTTGAAAACATAGGATTCTATAAGAAAGTGGAGTGATGTAACTCTAAAACACTTGGGTTGCCTCTTAATGAGCGCTAAGTTTAACGTCTTCAACCAGACATTTCTGAACCTAACTTCCTAAACCTAGAGCTAACTGGGTCAATTTATTTGTCCTGAGCCCAACCCTAAGATGAAATGGTGAGCCACTTCAGAATTTTGCGGGAATCTATATATGGCCTCCACCTTGAAATTGTAGGTGGTGATATGAATATAATATAGTAGATCACCGCAATTGTGAAGGTAGTGGGACCATATTGATGATCCTCTAGCTTTAATAATTCACGGTAGTCAATATAATTGCTCCACCTCAAAAATTAAGGTGAGGGTAACACAATGACTGCATGAATGACTATGTATTTCCTTAGACCATATGGTGCTAAACAATCCTTGTCTTGACCAAATTGAGGGATAATACTGACCATTCTATGCAATTTATCTTTTTCCTCAGTGTCCCTATCATTGTCCTGAACTAGGGTAATAACCTGACTCTGCCTTCTCTAATAGGTTGTTCTTGAATTACTAGAGGCGGGGACAAGGTTTGGCTTAAACCCTGGTTATCATTTGATGTGTACCCTATAGTAGGTTGATGCATATCAACTGACTCTGCTTCTTCCTGTTGGATAAGCATAAGAATGGTAGCAATTGGGCCTATATTATCATCTGATGTGTATTCAAATAAGGCTGCCAGGTCCCAATCTGGTACATCTGTTACATTAAAAGGCGCAATCTAAATTTCATGCTTAGGATGATCTACTTTGGCTTACAATCTAGAAGTGTCCATTAGAGGCACAGTATCCGACAATTCATGCTCCTCCTCAATAGATGTGTCTTCATCAAAGTCATAAAAATAGGTGGGACATGCATTTAGAGGATCAGGGTTGGATTTGTCTAAAGTTGGACTCTCTTCATCAATGGAAGTCTCTTCATAATCAGAATCAGGACATGGCACAAGTATATCCAAGTTGGAGATTTCTAAGGATGGTTGTAATCCTTAGAAAATAGGTGGGATCTGAATTTCATGCTTAGGATGATCTACTCTGGCTTGCAATCTAGAAGTGTCCATTAGAGGCACAGTATCCAACAATTCATGCTCGTCCTCAATGGATGTGTCTTCATCAAAGTCATAAAAATAGGTGGGACATGTGTTTAGAGGATTAGGGTTGGATTTGTCTAAAGTTGGACTCTCTTCATCAATGGAAGTCTCTTCATAATCAAAATTAGGACATGGCGCAAGTATATCCAAGTTGGAGATTTCTAAGGATGGTTGTAGACGTTGTGGCTCATAAGGATCATAGGAAATTTCCATCTTAGTATCAAGAATAAATGGCTCTATATTCCCCCTAATTTGTTTTAGTTTTTCCTAAATTCCTCCCTCCCTCGATTTATTTCCTCAGTGAAATCCTCCATCATTTGTCTTATTTCATTATTCCCTTATGCTATTATTTCACACATATGTTGCATTTTTTCTTCTAATAGTGGTTCTTCTCATAGAGGAAATGACTCATAGGGTTGGTATTGTCTTGGCATTGGGGAACTGAAAAAGGACTAAGCAGGCTGAACACATGATGGTTGACCCTGATATTCTGAATAATCATGGTAGTACTAACCAGGGTGAGACCATTGTGGTTCTTCTTAATATTGGTAATCTTGAGACCATGGTTGTTCATGATGCCTAGCACATTCACTAGAGTCTTGATAATTTGTCTCAGAATAAAAATTGCTAGGGTATGCGAGTGCATTAGGTGCATCCTTTGGCTCTTGATAGTATTCATTGTATGTGGAGCTTGGGGGCCAGGAAGGAGTGGAATAAGGATGCTCAGAATAGGTACAGTCATTATGGTATTGAGGTTGTGGCACAACTTGCCTAGAAGCTATTAGGCTAAGCAATTGACTATCCATAAGATCTAACTGGCTCTTGATAGTAGTCATTGTATGTGGAGCTTGGGGGCTAGGAAGGAGTGGAATAAGGATGCTCAGAATAGGTATAGTCATTATGGTATTGAGGTTGTGGCACAACTTGCCTAGAAGCTATTAGGTTAAGCAATTGACTGTCCATAAGATCTAACTGATCCATCTAGGCATCTAATCTATGAAATCTATGCCCTTCTTGATAGGCTCCCTTTTTTCTTTTCTTTTTTATATTTTAAGATGAAAACTAACCTACATGATGCAACCTAACTTCCTAGAAAGATGAACAAACAAAGGACACAATATAATTCTTGAGGCTAATAAGCAACATATTGATTTTCTTGAAATTGTGTGGGGACAATGCTTTTAATTAGCCTACTCTAGCGCTCCTCCTCTCCTTTGGACTTGATTATTGCTTACTTGTTAGGTTCTTCACAAGGTGGTTAATACAACCCTCATGTAAGGAGGCGTTTAGACCTCACAAATGTCAATAGGAGGTGAGGGAAGAGCGAGGCTCTATTAGACAACCCTCAATAACTACAGTGTTCAAAAACCACTGGAGTGACAGTAAATTGAGTCTTAGTAAGAGGGTCCTATAAGCATGTGATAGCCCTACTGGAGTGACAATAAATTGAGTCTTAGTAAGAAGGTCCTATGAGCATGTGATAGCCTTATAGGTCTCTTCTGATTAATTTTAATTTGATTTGAAGGCTAAGGTAGCGCACATGAGGTGATTATCCTAGGTGGGTCAAGGACTGGTGATGAAATCCACCCTTGATCTTCTGGGGGTAGGGTGCCCTTACTAATTAATTCCACACTCCATGGTAGTTCGATCAGCATATATATCACCTTAAAGCATTAACTGTGTCCTAAGATGCAAATAAAAGTGATAAACTAATGCAAAACCTAAAAATGCAACAATTATAAGAAGATTCTTTCTATATGATTTATACTACCAAACGATGCAAATTTTATTCTAAATGCAAACCCTAATCTAGGAATTTAAATGAGTGAAGAGACTTACAGTGGGGTTTCTGATGAAGATCAAGTGTGGGCCACCTTATCCCACACTTGCCCTGTATTATTACAACCCTTCAAAATGAAAATTGAAATTGAAATTTACAAGGATCCTCACTACAAGCTTTACTCAAAAGAAAAAAAAAATCCTAATCTAGGAAAGCAGGGAAATTTCCATGTTGATGAAGATTTTCTTGCTAATTTTCTCCACTTTCTTATTTCCCTGAAAAAGAAAATTTAGAAATAAGTACCAATTTTAGGAAATTAGGTGGTTATGCTCTAAAAATAAATTAAAAAATGCACCTAAAATGAAATTCCTAATATTTATTTTATTTAATTTTTTTGGATTTTTTTTCATTTATTTAAAATTTTGGATTTTTTTAATTAAATTTTATAAAAACTCCTTTGCAAGTCCCCAGCAATGGCGCCAAAAACTTGTTAATTATTTAACCACAAGTGCACAGACTATTGTAATGTAGCTTATGCAAGTAAGGGTCGATCCCACAGAGACTTGATTTAAAATGATGGAATTTTTAATAAAATTCAATTAATAAAAGAATAAAAATAAAGAATATGCTAGAAATAAGCTAACAATAAACTAAAAACAGATTTATTCAACTGTTGCAATTTACAGAATTATTTATCCAAAAAAAAAGAAAAAAATGCAACTAAATAAGCAGTCCTGGATAAGCCTGTCCTTAGATAGTTAGAATGTGGATAAAACAGAACTGGAATAGCACAAGGACACAGTTGATATTAAAATGAGGACAAATATGGAATTAATGAGATCTTCGAGGACAGAATTGGAAATTTTCTAGAATTCTGGTTTTAAACGAAAACCAGGAAAACAATGAGGAGAAAACTATAGGAGATGGGGAAGAAGGGAGAAGGGAGAAGAGAGAAAGGAGAAGAGGGAGAGAAGGAGGGAAAGAGAAGTGGGATCCGGTTTTCCTTCCCCGGATCCAACTGGCAACACAAAGAAAAGGGGGAAACTGGTTTAGGCTGCCTAGCCGGATTGGTCTAGGCAGTGATGGGTTTTGTTGGAAAACTGGGAAGAAAAGGAGCAGAGTGATCGCGTATGTGCTCTGGTTCAAGTCGCGGAGGAGATGCGGTGTCGCATGGGCTAGTGAGATGAGTTGTGGCTTGTGTGACATTGGAGTTGGGTGGAGAAGGTGGTGCGATGGAAGGTGGGGTGACTGGTGAAGAAAAGGGGAGAGCTTGGTAGTTGGGTTCTGGAGAATAAGGGCTTGAGAGAGATAATGAGAGACAGACAGAGGAAATTGTGAACCGAGCTGGGCTGGTTGATGATGGAATGAGGGGGATTGAGCAGAGAATAAGAGAACAAGAAGGAGAGGTGTGGGTGGGTGTGTGTGTGTGTGTGTGTGTGTGAGAGAGAGAGAGAGAGAGAGAGAGAGAGAGAGAGAGAGAGAGAGAGAGAGAGAGAGAGAGAGAGAGAGAGAGAGAGAGAGAGAGAGAGAGAGAGAGAGAGAGAGATGGTGATCGAAAGGGAGATTGGGATTGAGAGGAGGTAGGCTGGGTTGAAGAGAACCCAAGCGTGATGGAGATGAAGCTTGGGTCAGTGAAGGTAGTGGAGGCTGGGGAGGTGTGACGGTGATGGGATGGAAGTGAAACAAAGACAGAGGGGAACAAGGGCAGAGATGATGGACTGGTGGAGCAAAACGGAAACAGAAGAGATGGAGATTGAGAGAAGGAAGGAATACGATGAAAACTGGAACCAAAATAGACAGTGAATAAGGAAGGCAAAGTAAGACAAAACCCAAAAACTCCAACTCTCCAAAAACAACTCCCTCTCGCCCATATGGTTTCCCCTATTTATAAAAAATTTTCCTCTCCGACTCTTCCTCAAACTCTATCCTTGAAGAGTTATAGTCCTATTGGGAAACTTTCTTCTCTTCCAATTAGGATTCTTCCTTCATTAGGACTCTTCCTCCTTAGGGACACCTCTTCCATTAGGACTCTTGCCTTCTTAATCTTTACTTGATCTACACCGTTGAACATAGATATGATCCATCCAACCCTCCTTTAGTTGATCTAAAAAATAAAAGACTAAATTAGAATCATCAAAACCGTACATTGATCCTCTAATAAGCTCTAACCGTTGATTTTGAGAAAATTAAGGTTTGGATGGTCAATCAAGCTAAAATTTTCCATTTGGACGGTTGGATGATCTAATTGAATGCTAAACTAGGGCTCTTTTAGTAAAAAATGAACACTTAACATTTTTTATTAGATCGCATAGTCATTTTGTATGTTATCTCTCTTTAGAACCATCAAATCTAATCATCTTTGAGGCCATAGAATCATGAGCATGGTACCAAGTCCCATTAATCTTTAATCTTTGGTTAATTTAGTTGTCAGATCTTGTTTAACAATAGTCAAATTATTTGTTGGCATATTGTTTTAGGTTCATAAATTTTTCTTTTTTCTTTTTATAATTCTATTTTTAGCAAGTTTTAGTTTATGAAAGTGCTAAATTAGAAAAGTTTCCTTTTTAGGTAAATTTCCTTAAGTTTCATATCTTAGTTTAAATCTTTCTAATACTCTATAGTTTATTTATTTTCTTAATTTTTAATTAGTTAAGCTACCAATTCCATTTGCTAAGTTTAAGTTTCCTTTACTTTTAATTTTAGATTAGGAAAGTTTTCATTTTTAGTAATTGTCTTAAGTTAGTTTGTTACTGTAATTTATGCTTAGCTTACTATTGTTTCCTTTTTTAAATGCATGTTAGTTAGGTAAGTTTCCATTTTCATTGTTTAGTTTTAATTTAGACAAGTTTCCTTCAGTCCTAGTTTATAATTTTGTGCATTTTTACTTTTAATGTCCTAATTCAATTCAACTCTCTTTCTTTGGATGAAGTTAATCAATTTGAATAAAATCCAATCCATTATAAATCTATGAGATTTCTTGTGGGATCAATCTAGATTGTGTGAAAATACTACATTGATTCATGTGCTTGCTAGTAATTTAGAACAACCCTAATTTTTTGGCATTGTTATTGAGAAATAGCAATAGATTTGTGGTTGATTCTATTTGGTTTACTTATCTTTAGTCATAGTCTTAGGTTGCATTAGATTAGGATTTTTACGTTGCATTTGCATATCTTGCTAATTCTTCAAAAAGTGACATATCTTTCTTGCTTCTGTGTGAGGAAAAATTGGCAAGAGGAACTTCATCAAGTTTGATTGCTTTCTTAAATTAGAGATTTTTTCCTTTTTAGTGAACTTGTAATGAGGCCCCATTGTAACTTGCAATTTTTTTTATTTCAATTTTAGATGGGTTGTATTAAAATGGGGCAAATGTGTGGTAAGGAGGCCGACACTTGATCTTCATTGGGGTATCCCTCACTTGGATTTACTTTTCTAGTTAGGTTACATTTAGTATAATTTGTATTTGGTTGGTAGAAAAATTCATATCATTTTGAAATCATTCATCTTAATTGTTGCATCTTTAATTAGGATTATTGTACTAAAGAGCACCTATCTAACCTTTGGTTGGACAGCATATAGGTTGCATTAGTTTGCTTACTTCTACTTGCATTACACATTTACTGCTTTATGGTGGATGAAACTCAATGATAGTAAGGGCCCCATGGGAACCCTCATAAGCTAAGGACTGGATTTCATCACCAAATCCTTGGCCCACCTACAAAATCAAATCAATTTCATGTATGCTTGCAATCCCAACAATTAATCTTTATCTAAAACCAAGTAGCAAGAGACCTAGGGTTGTGAGCTCACTAGACCCTTTATGAAAGAGGCAATCTATTATCACTCCAGTGACTCTTGAACATTGTAGTTATAGTGGGCATCCAAAATCCAAGTGATTTTTCCATGCCTTTTATTGATGGTTGTTGAGGTCTAAACGCCTCCTTCCATGAGAATTGTATTAACTACCTTGGGTAGGGCCTAATTAGTAAACAATAGTCAAGTCTAAATTAAAGGAAGAGCTGTATAGCTTTATGTTTAAAAGCTACAACCTCACAAATTGACAAAGATCAATAGAAGACATCTCATTAGCATTATGAATTGTTTGATTGCATCACATAGAGTTAGGAGTGACATTTAGATTTAGCTTGCATCATTTAGTTAGGTTTCATTTTAGTGCATGCAAGGACATCGATCTCAAAACACTGAATTAGTACCCTTAATCCTGAGATTGAATGTAGTTATAGGCAAGGTGTAAGACACCAAATTCCTAACCCCATGATTGAACGATGAGTTAAGCACAAGGCCATTAGGATTTCTATGTGCCACTCCAACTAAATACTCCATCATGCGTCACATTGCCACCCACCAATGCAGACCACTTTGAACTTAAACCTAGAATCATTCAGTTACTCCTAACATTTTATGGTCATGAAAGAGAGGACCCATACCTAGATATCACGGAATTCCTTGATATTTGTGCTACATTCAAATTTCATAATGTTATGAATAATTCTATTAGACTTAGGTTGTTCCCTTTCTCATTAAAGGATAAGGCCAAATCATAGCTGAATTCTTTATAGGTCGGTTCCATTGCCACATGAGACCAGTTGTTTAGGAATTTTCTGAACAAGTTTTTTTCTGTCCATAAGACAAATGCCCTTCATAGGGAGATCATTAATTTTCAACAAAGAGATGATGAGCAATTCTATGAATGTTAGGAGAGATGGAATGAATTACTCCAGAAGTGCCCTCACCATGGATTTGAAAAATGACAACAGGGTCAATATTTCCATGAGGCACTAACACCTCAAAATAGAAAAATGGCATATGTAGTTAGTTGAGGGCCCTTATGCTGAAAAAGGAAATAGAGGCTTGGGAATTTTTCCAATCTTTGGCTAATAATTCCTAGAAACGGGATTATTCTAATAGGAGAGAGTGAAATACCCAGCCTTAAAAGAAAGGAGGCCTATATGAAAGAGGAGTGACCTTAGAAACAACATCGACTTGACTTGTTGGATTGTGGAACAGACAAGATAGAAACTCTATGTTAGACAATATGTGTTAACATAAATGCAATCATGGCTGCTAATAATAAACCTCCAGAAGAGGTATGTGCTATTTGTTCTAGCGTAACCCATTTAACTATAGCTTGCCATCCAATAGAGTCTATCTTGAAAATCTTTTGGATTAAACGAATGCTCTTTGTGCATATTGTAATCCTAACAATAACAATCCAAGATGGGCTAGGCATCCAAATTTATCATGGTCTAGGAGTACTATCAGGAAGGTACAACTATGAATCCCTTTATTTAGAACTTCCTTAGGATTTCAACTTCTTAGCAGCCACTTGGTTTATAGCATCCTCAACAACAAAAGAAACCATTAATTGAGGATAATATTAAATTGCCCATAAAAAAAAAAGGATATTAACAAGACTTTACATCAACTCCAAAATGAGAGTCGACAAAATTCTCAAGCCATTGCCAAGATAGAGATGCAAACAAGCTAGTTGTTTGCTAAATTAAGTGAAAAGGAAAAAGGGAAATTTCCTAGTCAGCCTATCCCAAACCTTAAGGGCTAGTTAGAAATAAGATCTAGTTCCTAAAGATCCCATGAGCAAGCAAAGTCCATCACAACCCTTAGGAGTTTCCCTTAGGTCAATAACAAAGTAGGGTAGACAGAGGAAAAGATTGAGGAGGAGAATGAAAAAGCAAAACATAAGAGAAAGAGAAAGACAAAAGACAAAAACCTGCAACTCCATCTAAGCTTATAGTGCAGGCACCTTATTTTGTTAAAGCCCATTTACTTAATTACTCAACAAGGATAAGAAAGGAACAAATTTCAATGAGATAATGGAAGTGTTCAAGCATGTGCAAATTAATATCCCATTACTCAATGCCATTAAGGATATTCCTGCTTATGCAAAGATTCTTAAAGAGCTCTAAAATACAAAGCAAACGCTTAATCTGCACAAGAAAGCCCTCCTCACTGAGTCGATGAGCTCTTTAATTTAACATTAGACCCCACTTAAGTTTAGTGATCTAGAGTGTCCTACTATCTCTAATGTCAGTGAAAACCATGTCATAGATAGGGCATTATTTGATTTCGAGGCTAATGTAAATTTGTTGCCTTATTCTGTCCATGAGCAACTAGGGCTCGGTGACCCTAAACAAATCAATACAACTTTGTAGTTAGCAAATAGATTAGTTAAGATTCCACGTGGAATGGTTGAAGATGTTTTAATGCAGGTGGACCAGTTTTACTTTCCTGAAGATTTTATTGTACTAGATAACCAGCCTATGTCAGACAAATCGCAAAAATTCTTGGACGTTCATTTTTGGCAACATCCAACACAATCATAAATTGTAGAAATGGTATATTACAATTATCCTTTAGCAATATGGAAGTTGAGCTCAATGTTTCAATGCCAACCAACAACAATTCGATCTTGATGACTCTTGCAACGTGATTGGAAATTTAACTCGAGAAGTTCTTCCACCATTGTTTACCTTTGATCCACTAGAGGCCTGTCTTACACATCATAATTTCAATTTTTCATGCCTAGTTGAAGATGTTAAACTTAGAGCTTATTGGGAGGTAATCTAGGATTTTTAAAGTCTTGTGGTTCTGTAGCACTTGTTAATCATTTAGTGTCTTATATTTTAAAACATTGAAGATAATGTTTAGTTCAGGTTGGGTGGTGTAGATATACTTGAGATTTTTGAGTTTTTCTTGTCTTGTTAAAAAAAGAAAATAAATTTTTTCTAAGTTTTCAAAAGCTTTTTTAACAGCAAAGTTCCTTTACAGTGATGAGAATTGGACTGCCTGAAGATTAGTATTTCTGCTACTTTCACTTCTTAATGGAAATACATAAGGTTAATTCTGCATTTTATTCATTTCTTGAAGTGTTTTATAAAAATTAAATCTCAAAATACACTTACACAGTACATGAGTATAGACTAATAGATGTTTATGACTTAGAGACCCTGAGGAAATTAGTGAAGACCTATATACCCTGTGAGTATTAGAGACTATCATCTTTCAGGGGTTCTATAAGTAGTTCCCTATTCTCTTTAGTGATCACTAACTTCGAGAGATCCTAGCATCTTTTTTTTGGTCAAATGCCAAGAATAAAAAGGAGTATTAATTTTGTTTCTTGAATATTTATTGACTCAGATAGGCTTTAAGAAAGCTAGAAAAGGATATAGGACATCCTTGTTTTAGTCTAGAGATATAGCCTACCTAGTATATTGTACCACTAGTTAGGCCCTTTGAGCTTTTTTTTGAAAAGCCTTTTCTTTCTCAAACCTCATTTACCATAACTCCAAGAAGAAGAAAAAGGACAAAAATCAAAGAAGTGAAAAATATCAGAAGTACATAGAAAATGTTCCTTCTCAAAAATATAAGGAAAAGTGAAAAAATATTAAAAAAAAAAAAAAAGGGTTATGAAGAAAAGAGAAAGAAAAATGCAGAAGAGAGATTCACTTCAATGTAATCAAGGTAGAAAAATTATACTACACCAATTAAATACCTCTACTTAGATTTGAATCTTTGAATCCTTATACCCTTCCTTTCAGAATATATTCCAAGCCTACATTTTGTCCTATCTGAAGACCTAATTTTAGGTAGATGATAGTCTTAATGAGGATATAAATAGGAAGAAATTAAGATGAATAATTCTTTGTGGTCTTGGTAATGTTATCTATTCTTAGGGATTATATTTCTTTGTCTCATATGTACTTAAAAAGATTATGTAAACCATTAGATTATTGGTCTCACTCACATAGTGAGTGAAATTTGTTTGATCCTTTTCTTTGAGAGCTTTATTTTTTAGTGTATACTAGTGAGAAATTGAGTTCAAGACATCTTTCGAAAGGAGCAATGAGAATATTTATTTAGAAGTCTTGACTTATATAGCTATTAAAGAAAGTTGAGTATTAATTGATGCGAATTCTCTGAGATAAAATAAAGGATTTAACCCTATGAATTTGTGGGTCTATTCACTATAAACTCTCACGAGGCTTAACTACCCACTAGGGGTAACTTAGGAGTTTAAGGGATTGCTGCATATGCTAAATACAATCGTCAGTACCTACGAAAATGACAACCATTTTTTTTTTCATGATTTTTTACATGTTTTGCTCGGGATTAGGAAAATGATAGTTGGGGTATGTGACAAGCATTCAATTTTATATAAATAATAACCAATTAGTAGCCAATGTGTTATAACTTATAGTGTTATTTTAGGAATTTTTGGCCAAATTTTATAAAGCATGCATTTTTTACCTAATAATTAAAATGTAATATTTTGCAAATTCAGAGGCTAATATGAATTAAGTATATGATTGATCATATTTTTAGGATTTAATTAGTTTTTTTCACCTTTTGTAGGTCTTGGAGAGATGATTGAAAGGCTGACATTTAATAAGATGAAAATTGAAGATCATGATCAAAAGGTTAAGTCAAGGCCTAAATTTCAACATTTTCAAGTAGATTAAGGTCCAAGATCATATCAACGCAAGATGATGGATCAATGGAAGCAAGTGGAAGAGTTCAAGGTGGCTACAAAGACCCCATGAAGCAAGTCATGCATTTCCACCACCTTTGCATGGGAGCCATTCAATCCACCTTAGCCATATATGCCATGAGAGAAGATGACAAACTAAAGAATTCAAGCCATTAAAGCAAAGGGTGTGAGCAATGATGCTAAGCCAAATGATCCCTCAAAGTGAGCCACATAAGCCAATTTAGCCAATTGCCACATGGAGTCATACAATTGGTGGAGAATTCATGCAATGATCCACTTTCTAAATTTAGATTTATCAGAAGGTTTGAGAGAATTATGTAAAGGGTAAGATGACTATGCATTGGTGGACCCATCGAGAGAGAAACCCTACTTTCCAACTCCATCTCCTACTATTTTTTTTATTCAATTAATTAAAGGTTACAAGCTAAAGGAGGGAGGCACCTCCTTACGAAAAAGAAGCCCCCCCTCCTTTTCTAATTGATGATCAAGTGGTTCCTAAATACGAAACCCTAGATCTACTTCAAATCACAACTTGTTAAATCTTAGATCTTTCCCACTTTTCCTATCTTATTCTTTCCCATTTCATTCACTCTTCTCACCAGCCAATTAATATCTAATTAGCAAGGTGGAGTGCCACTTTCCTTCTAAGGAAAATGACATCTTCCCCCTTCCTAATTAGGAAACCAGCCAGCCCATCATAGTTATCTCCCTTATGTCAACATTCCTACCTAAATTTTCTCCTCCAAACCTTCCTCATTCAATACCCTAACCTTAGAGCCACTTTCCTCATGGAATCTCTCTTTCCTAAGTTAGGTACCCACTCATTTCTACATACCCCATGGGTCATAGGAAATTTTCATGTAGAGGTTGGTGAGACACCGTGAAATCAAGATCATCTTTGGTGTTATTTACTACTAGACTTTACGATCTCTTAGATGCTTTTCTTCCTTTAGATTTTTAGTTTTTTTTTAGGTTATTTGCTCTCCAATTCAAGTTAGTAGTTTGGTTGCTTTGGTTTAGTTTTTATTAGTTTAGTTTTCATTGTTTTGCGTTCTTTACCCCAATTACCCTTATTTTTCTTTATTATTCGTTTAAGATTTAAGTTAACTAATCTCTACTAGTGACAGTAAAGAGAAGAGCTAGCTTAGAACCTTAACTTTTCCTCTTACAATTCAAGTTTTTCACCTTATTCTCACCTTAGTTTTGGGTAAATTTCCTTGACTTAGTTCACCCACTTTGCTTTCTTTTCTCTTGAATTCCTTCATGGGTTTTCATTCCATGTTATCATAATTTAGTTTGGGAGCATTATATTGCATTATTGGTGTTGTTTAGATAGGATTTCATGCTAAAGAATTAGATGCAATTTCTAGCAATAAAACATGTAATATGCATCTAGCTTTTGGTGTAATTTGGAGATGATTCAATAAAGTTTTGTAGAATTCTTATTGTGGATTATTTATTTTATCAAAGTAATTGAGATCTAGGTAATTTCCTTGCATAACAATTATGGTTTCAGTTGCCTATTGATGCATGTTTTAGTTAAGGTTCTTAAGTACCAAAATCTGGAAATTGTTTTCTCCTTAATTTTGTGCTTTATTTCCAACCACCAAAACACCTCCTTTGCATGAGTAATTAAGTATCTATTTATATTTCCATGTTTTCTTATTATATCCAGTAGTTAATTTGCATGTTAGCTTGCATTAGAACCATCAAATCTAGTCATCTTTGAGGCCATGATACATTCACACAGTCTTAAGACCATGCGCATGGTACTAAGTCCCATTAATTTTTAATATTTAGTTAATTTGATTGTTAGATCTTGTTTATTGGTAGTAAAATTTCTTGTTGCATATTGTTTTAGGTTTAAAAATTTTTCTTTTTTCTTTTTAGAAAGTTCTATTTTTAGCAAGTTTTAGTTTAGGAAAGTGCTAAATTAGGAAAGTTTCCATTTTAGGTAATTCTCTTAAGTTTCATTTATTAGTTTGAATCTTTCTAATTCTCTATAGTTTCTTTATTTTCTTACTTCTAATTAGTTAAGTTTCCAATTCTATTTGCTTATTTTAAGTTTCATTTACTTTAAATTCTAGATGAGGAAGTTTCCATTTTTAGTAATTGTTAAGTTAGTTACTTATTGTAATTTATGCTTAGCTTACTGTTGTTTCCTTATATAATTATATGTTAGTTAGATAAGTTTCCATTTTCATTGTTTAGTTTTAGTTTAGAAAAGTTTCCTTTAATTTTACTTTATAATTTATGCATGTTTACATTCTTGTTTACTTTTAATGTCCTAATTCAATCCAACTCTCTTTCTTTGGCTGAAGTTAATCAATTTGAATAAAATCAAATCCATTGCAAATCTAGGAGATTCCTCATGGGATTGATCTCACACGAGTGAAAATACTACATTGATTTATACGCTTGCAAGTAATTTTAAAGCTACCCCATGCTCATTGCACCTGAATTAGGGAAGAATAGTTGGTATTCACTTCAAGCTTTTTCTTCTTGCAATTCACTTTATTTTATTTCCTTATAATTTGGAACATGTTTTTCAGCTTGGAGATTGGAGATGTTTTCATCTAAGCTAACTGGATTGGGCAGAGTGCAACCTAACTAATTGGTTTCTCTATTCTTGGGTGGGTTGCTAAGGTAGTGAAATGTGTGTAGAGACCCTTATCCTTGTGATGGATTAACAAGGTGGTGAGTTTCTTTCTCCTTCAGTCTCTCTTGCTCTTGGTGGATTCCTAGAGTGGCTCTTTTTGTATTCAGAGAGTGGGGACTATTTTGAGGCTTTAATTATAGGGTGGTGATTCTATGTCTATGTATAACTAATCTCATCTTAATTTTGTGGTATTGACTTTTGTATCTATAGATAACTTGGACACTTATCTTTAAGCCTTAATATATTAATTCTACAAGTTTATTCTAGCACCCAATTATCCAATGTCAATTTGTTATCAAAGCAAGGTACGTGTGCTAAGCAAAAAAGTTGTGAAATATGAACTTAATTCTTCTAAAATATCCTCTAACAATGCCTATGCTCTGTCTTCCAGAAGTAGATTTTCCAGCTAAAAATCATCCTCAAGTAATATCTTTAAGAAGAAAGAAAGCAAATTTTCAACTTTTTGAAGTGGAATTTAATGTGCCTAAATTTGAAGGAAATATGCAACCCAATGAGTTTAGTGATTGGTTACATATGGTGGAGTGAGTCTTTGAGTACCAAGACCTTTGTAAAGATTCTAATGTAAAGTTTGTTTCCCTAAAACTCCATAAGTATGCTTCACTTTGGTGGGATAACCTAATAGGCAAAGACTAAGAGAAGGGAAAGATAGAATCACAAAATTGGATAAGATGAAAAAGGAGCTCAAGAAACATTTGTTACTCAAGAACTGTAGGATGTATATGTTTCTTAACACCCAAAATTTGAAATAAGAGAATCTATATGTGGAGGATTATGTGACAAATACGTTTCCCAACATTGTGGTTGAGCCAGAAGAGCAAACCATAGTACGCTTCTAGGGTGTGTTTAGAACAGACATTGGAGACATAATATGACTGCAATTAAACTATTCATTCAATGATGCTATTAGGTTGGATTTGATTGTGGAAAAAAAAAAAAAAAAAAAAAAGATGTGAGTGAAAGAAGTGTTTCTAGGATACATGGGAGAAGGAACACTTTCAATTCAGGAGTGGTTCTAATATTAAAAGGACACCTAATTTTAAACTAAACAAAACCAATCTAAACTGGAGAATAACAAACAACCATGACCAATTAATGTTAATCCTAAGAGATGCTTTAAGTGCCATGGGTTAGGACATATTACCTTTGAATGTCCCTATCGAAAGGTGGTTGCTTTTGTTGTTGAATTTGAGTATGAGGAGTAAGAACAACAATCAGGTGATGATGATGATGAGATAGCCATTCAAACCAATGAAGGATACTTCTCAGTGGTGCATAGAAGTTTGAGTGCTTTCTACAAGGATGATGATGATTGGCTTCACTACGATATCTTCCATATACATTGCACTTCTCATGGTAATGTGTGTGACTTCTTCATTGATTGTGGTGCATGCAAGAACGTGGCTTCTATAGAACTAGTGAATAAGTTGAAGTGAAAGGTGAAGCCATATCCTTAAACCTACAAGTTCAAGTGCTTGCAAAAGGCCAACAAATTTAGGTAACTCATAAATGCCTTATTTCTTTTTTTGTCGATAATCATTATAAAGATGGGGTATGATGCAATGTTATCCCTATGGACACTTGCTATTTACTATTAGGATGGCCATGCCAGTATCACAGGAGAGCCCACCATGATGGGTTCAAAAGTACTTATTCTTTTGTAGTCTATGGTGAGAAAATTGTGCTTATACTTTTAAAACATGATGTAATTCATAGGACCTCAGATATAATTCATTATAGTAGCAAGGAAGAAAAAGAAATTGATAAAAAGATATTAACCACTACTCTTAATGAAAAAGAGGTCGAAGAAAGTGATGAGGAACTCCAGACAATATTCCCTTCAATTGTGTGCCCCCTTTTAAAAGAGTATGATGATGTATTTCCAAAGGAGATCCCTAGTGGCTTACATACTTTGCAAAAATCCAACACTACAAAGACTCCATTATAGGATCTACAATTTCAAATAAAGTAGCTTGCCACTTGAGACCTAAGAAGCATGAGGAGTTACTAAGACAGGTTGAAGAATTGGTGGTCAAAGGATTGATGCATGGAAGCAAAAGTCCATGCATGGAGGCTATCCTTCTCGTGCTAAAGAAGGATGGCTCATGGAGGATGTATATTGATAGTAGAGTGGTCAACAAAATCACTATCAAATATTGTTTTCCTATTCCACGATTGAATGACTTGCTAAATCAGTTACATGGTGCATTGACTTTCTCTAAAATCAACCTTCATAAAGGCTATCATTAAATCTGTGTGAGAGGAGGTGATGAGTGAAAGACTGTATTCAAAACTCAAGATGGCTTGTACCAATGGTCGGTAATGCCCTTTTAATGGAAAATTTATTGTTGTATATTTCAATGATATTCTTGCATATAGTAAAAGCAAAGAGGAGCACTTAGATCATCTTTGACAAGTGCTACAATTTTTGAGAGACCAAAAGTTGTGTAGTAACTTGAAAAAGTGCAGCTTCTTTATAGATAGCATTATTTTTCTTGGCTATGTTGTTTTAACAGAATGAGTGAAGATGGACCCAAGTAAAGTGGAATCTATTGTTAGTTGGAAATTGTTTGATATTAGAAGCTTTCATGGCCCAGCTTAATTCTATAGGAGGTTCATCAGAATCTTTAGTACCATAATTGCTCCAATTACTGAATGTTTAAAACGTGGATTGTATAAGTTGATAGGCAAAGCACAGAATACCTTTTTGTTACTTAAGGATGATGAATCCAACACATCCATACTATCTTCACCTAACTTTGATTGTTTTTCTAAAGTAGAGTGTGATTCCTTACATGTGGCAATTGGGGCTATCTTGAGTCATGAAGGAAAGCTAATCACTTTCTTTAGTGAGAAGTTGAACAATTTGTGCCACAACTACTCCACCTATGACAAAGAGTTCTACGCTATTGTTCAAGCACTAGAACATTGGAGCCAGTATTTTCTACCACAACCTTTTGTACTTTATTCGGATCATGAAGCCTTGAGGTTCTTGCAAAGCTAGCAAATGCCCAGCATGCGACATTTTTTGTGGATCAAGTTTATACAATATTTTAGATTCACAATCAAGCACAAATTAGAAGTACAAAATGTGGTAGTTGATGCCTTAAGTAGGAGTGTTTCTTTACTAAATATTTTAAATGCAAAGTAAGTGGCTCTGAAGTAGTTAAGGAGCTGTATACCAATGATTCTTACTTTAGGAATGTATTGGAGTATTGTAAGCATGGTACTTTTCAGCACTTTGTAGTGCAGGATGGTTACCTTTTTATGGAAGCCTACTATATATTCCTCAATGTTTCCTTATAGAGTCTACCATAAATGAGGCACATGGCTGAGGCCTTGCTGGCCACTTTGGCAGAGACAAAACTCTTGCCATAGTTTAAGACCATTTCTTTTAGCCTAGGGTGGTTAAAGACATTTCTAAGCATGTGAAGAGATGTAGGACTTACCATCTTTAAAAGAGCCAACATCAGAACATGGGATTGTATACATTGCTTGCTATTCCTAACTCTCCAAGGGAAGAAGTAAACCTGGATTATATCAATGGACTTCTAGAGATGCAATGCAACAAAGATTCTTTATGATGGTTACTATTGACAAGTTTTCTAAGATGGCACAATTTACTGCATGTACAAAAACAATTGATGCTTCTAACATGGAGAAATTGTACTTCATAAGTTGGAAAACTTCATGGAATTCCCAAAACCATAACCTCTTATTAGAACCCAAAGTTCATGAGCCATTTTTGGAGGATGTTATGACATACTTGGTACATGTTTATAATTTTGTTCATCATATCATCCTCAAACAGATGGTCAAACTTGAGTAGTGTAGAGAAGTCTGGGAAACTTGTTGAGAAATTTCATTAGGAAGAACATCCACCGATGGTACTTGTTGCTAGCATAAGCAGAGTTTGCACTAAACAGTTCCACTAATTAGTCAATCAATTGCAACCTTTTTGAGGTGGTATATGATAAGAATTCTTTATGCCCTTTGGATTGAGTACCTCACCACTAACAAATGATTTCAGTGGAGACATAGAGGAAGAAGTTAGAAAGTTACATGAGCAAATCTAAGAGATGATTGCACAATAGAATAAGAAGTACAAAGTGCAAGCTAATACGCATAAAAAACTAGCAATTTTCTAAGAGTGATGTTGTGAATTTTTACTTAAACTACAAGTGCACAAGTCCATTAAAACATACACATGGAAAATACAAGTCAATCCCATGAGGACTCTAGAATTAACGAATTAAGTGAGAGTCTAAGTTAACCTAATTTAACCTAGCCAATATTTAAGGAAAGCAATTAAACTTAAGAACCAAACTAAATCAAAGAAACCAAAGCAAGCAAAATAAAGCACGTAAACCAACTTAAAGCAAACTACCTAAAGAATTGAAAACTACATCAATTCTAGAAACTAATTACAATGGAAATGAGTATAATTAAGTGAGGAAAAGAACATAATAAGTAAAATAAAACTTGCTTGAAGTATCTACTGTAGGATTCCTTAGTTATGTCACTCAACTAAGATCTTTACATGTCCACTTCCTTTTTCTGGTCTTGAATTCTGCTTTACAGCTCCTCTGTGGTGTTACTCAACAAAGTCTTGTACATTTCTTTTCAACCCAAAATGTACTATTTTACATCCAAGCTTTTTTCATCTACACTACAATTATTTGTATAGGCACATTAACTATTGCCAAAAATCAAAGAGGGTAGTTACTATAACATGCCACTTTCCCAATGTTATGCTCAAATCCAAATTCAAAGATCCTTAGGAATGAAGTGTTAGGGCAGTCATGGAAAAGATGCACTTAATTAATTTTCCTAAAAGATTACTACCCATAATAGAATAGAAGAGAAGAGATGGAGTGGAAAAAGGAAAATAAATATGTGTTCTTCTTAGCTAGAAACTCTATGGAAGAGGGTAGCTTTTTTTAGAAGAGAGCAAGAGGAGATAGAAGTTAGTCATCCTAAGGTGAGGGTTAGTCATAGAGAGAGGCACCCCACCATAAGGAAGAACTAGAAGAGTAAAAAAGAAAAATACAAAGTGGAGACAGTGGGCCTTGGCTTAGGACACCCAATTCTAAGAAGATGATAAAAGAACTAGGTACTTACTTAGAAGTCCTCCTACTCGTCAACATGTTGCCTTAGCAAACAATTATGAATGCTTTATGGATTTATTTGAACAATCTTACTTCTACTCCGATGGTTTGAATGTGTGGATCTATGGGAGAGATTGTGAGAGGGATCTCTCTCCCTATATTTCTCTAAGATTTAGCTTTAAGATCTACTGAAAAGTAAGAGATCCCTTGTTCTTTCTTTCTCAGCTCTATTTATAGTTTTTTAAGGTGGAAACCCTAAAGAACAGATGACTAAAATGACAAGGAGAAAGAATCAAGGAGGGCTTGAGATGTAAGGATGAATGGAAAGAATGGAGGGGGTCTGGAATTCACTTAAAGGAATGTGATCTTGATGAGTTTAGTAAGAAAGATAAGGGAGCAAAAGAGACAAAGAAAAAGAATAAAGAAGATTGGAGATAATGGGAAGATTGGAGGGAGTTAAGGATGATTGGAAGGAAGGGGGTGTGTGATTCATGGGAAAGGAATGTGAGAAGGTTAGATAAGCATGTGGGAAGTTGTGGGGATATGAGTGAGTGGAAGTTTTCTTTCTTTTATTTCAAATTGATTCTATTATATAGGATGGTGGCTAAGGTTTGTGGCTTTCCTTGGCATCATTTTTGTTCATTGGTTCATGCTTCACTCCAGCTTGAATGGATGGGATTGCTTAGAATTTTTCTTATCCACAAGGATCTCTTTTATAGCTCATTTTCTCTCTTAGATCAATATGCCTTAGAGTAGATGACATAGATTCCTTTGAGATTTTTTATCCAATCTAGGTTTCTTCTTTATTTTCTCTTAACCAATCTTTAT
Source organism: Warburgia ugandensis (assembly GCA_035236585.1). Classification (NCBI taxonomy): domain Eukaryota; kingdom Viridiplantae; phylum Streptophyta; class Magnoliopsida; order Canellales; family Canellaceae; genus Warburgia; species Warburgia ugandensis. The sequence continues at coordinate 18,595,755 of CP141133.1, forward strand.
TTTCTCTAGCCTGGGTTAAGGTGGATAGGACATCTCCACCTATTGAGTGGGATGTTTTCCTCCTAAAAGTTAGGTGGGCAGCCCAACGAAAAAATCTTCATCAATGGGGCTTAGTTCTGGTCTTCCTTGAAGTCATTCTTGTCATTGGTCCATCCTTGCTTAAGTTGGTACTCAATGGTTGCTTAAGATATGCATAAAGAATGATAGATCTCGGCCTCTAAATGCTTCAAAAGTAAGAGTGATTGCCAATAGTAGATTTTCAAAAAATAGCCTCTCTCCTCACCTCCTTTATTTTCTTCACCGTTCTTCCTTAATTTTCTCATTTAAAAACATGGAACTAAGGGGAAATATAATTGATTGCATGGGAAAATCATCGAACTCTCTTTGGTGGTCCACCCTTTTGGTTGAGTAGGAAGGAGAGTGAGTGGAATGTGTCTTCATGCGAGTCGCAGTCTTCTAACCTGTTTTGTTTGAAAGAAGCTCTCATTATATCTATATCCAATGTATGTGATTTGAGCTTCCCTTAGAAGCTTCCCAAGGTGGTGAATAGCTTGAGTAGATTCAGGGGAAGTTATGTCACCTTCACTCCCGATAAGAACACCCTATTTAGTGTAGATATGGTCAAGCAATGCTTTAGGGTTTCTAATTGCTCTAACATTGATAACCATGCTCACATATCATTCTGATCCTCTAGGACTTCATATTTGGCATGTGGGACCATGTTTTTGCTTTGATAGTGGTCTTGCTCTTCTTTTTAGATTATTGCCAAAATTACATGTTTTTCTCAATTGTACCCTAATTTTGCAAATGTGAAATAAACCGTAATTATTGATATTTATGGAAATTTTATAGTTCAAAACTATTAAATATAGGAATATTAAATATCATATTTTTAAATATATCAAATATCCCCAAACTTACATTTTGCTAGTCCTCGAGTAAAACTATAAATTAGAAAATAAGAAGTTTAAAAAAGATCCTGACCACTTTTGTAGGTGTTGTCATTTGCATTTAGCATATGCAAATACCCTTAGCCTTGTAAAGGTTTCTCGTAATAACACCCATAAACATTTCAAAATTTTTATGGAAGTCCTTTATTTATCTGTGAAAATTTTCTTTCATTTGGCACTCATAAATTCCTAACTTTAGCATTCTAACAAAAATGACCAACAATTCAAAATTCGATGCTTTCTACTAACGATATTCTATTTTCAATAAAATCACAAAATGTAAGTGTGTGAATATAGGCAATATATACACAATTATTGGTCTCCTAGCAAATTGTATCTTAAATTACCATCCAAAAGTATCTTTTGACTTTAAATCTTGCAGGATTTTCTTACCACTAAAAAGGAAGTCTCTTAAATATAGGCTAATCTCTCTTCAATATGTGAGTAGAATAATGTTCATCAAAGCCAATTTCTCCACTCATTCATAACCACATCCAAGTAATACAATTCCTAAGATCGAACAAGACTTTTATTAGGACAAAACGTAGGCTTAGGATAGGGTCATCAAAGAAATGGATATTAGGGTAAACAAAGGTGTTTAGGAGAATATGTAAAGGTCTTCATCTAGTGTATTCACAATTTTCTTTTCTCTCAGTGAAAATGAATATCCTTTGTTTTCATTGATTATCTTCTTTTTTACTTTTCTTTACCACTTTTCCTGGACTTCTGAATATAGCATTTTTTGAATTTTTTTCTTTGCAACATTTTTATTTTTATCTCTTAAAATGTATTGTTCACACTTTTTCTCAAGATATTCTTTAACCATCTCCACATATTTTCAAAACAATGGTAAGTGGACATAATATTAATGTTAACTACAGTTAAAATTAATTGGCTAGCAAAGAAAATGCTCATAATATAATCACTCAAAGGGGTTAATTAGCAAAAGAATAACTTAGGAAAGGGTAAAGTCTGTGGGTTAAAAAAAAGGGCTCTATCATTTCCGAAGTTTGATATGACTTCAAAATGACTATAAACTCAAGATATATATGGTATAGTATTTTATATGATTTTTCAATAGTTGTTTAAGACAAGAATAATGAGACCAACAAGGAAATTATGCACGTTGAAGAAAAACTAACTTTATGTATAAGCCTGTCAAATAAAGAATGACTCTAATCTCACATGGATTATAAGTCTTTACTTATCTTCTCCAAGATCTCTAAGTTATATTTACTCTTCAACCAAAACTATATATATATATGATTATTTTGTGCAATAATTATTTTGACTTTAATTTTTTCATGGAAAAAACTAAAAAAGATAAAATAGTGAAATAATTGTATATAAATATATTAATAAGCTAAAATTCATAGGTATAATGAATATTCAAAAATTTTGAATACTCATCCTTGTAAAGGAACTTTTCATAAATTTTTCTCAGTTTTTCAAAATTTTTAAAAAAATAAATAAATAGACTTTGGACATATCAAATTTGAAATACCTTTGGCCTAACTTGAATTAAACATTGCTCTTAAAATTTTAAAATAAAATTTTGGCCAATGAAACAACTAAGTAAAGAGAGAAGGGTTAAAACACAAGATTTGGTACATGAATATGTTGATGTCAATGATTGTTCAAAATGCACAATGAATACATATGCATGAACTAAATCTACACTAACTAGAACCTATACTAAGCATGAAGAAGCTTTTAGAAAACTCACCCCATTTTAGAATCTCACAGTAATCAAAGTACATTTTCCACCCATAGATGTATGGAGGGATTAGTAGGGTAGCATGGTGGATCACCATGAATCTAAATGACTTTGGAACAAAGCCATAGGTATATAGGATGCCTACATAAAAAAGTTAAAAAGATTTCCTCTTTGACATTTTCCTTCATGCTATGGCTAAGCATGCTCTACATCTCCCTAAAAGTATGCTCATTATCCTCTTGAGACAAAGAAATAGTGGGGCTTATACCCTCTTTATCATTTCTGTGCAGCCTAGAGCTTGTTGGTGTTCTATAGACACATCAATGGACTCTCCTTCTTGTTCTATATCAAAGTCATGGGTAAGAGGCAAGGAATCAAATGAATGGAAACTATCATAGTGTGCACATTCTAGGACAAGTGGTAGGTTTAAATAGAAGATAATGGGAGGATTGGGGGGAGCTAATGATGATTGGAAGGAAGGGCATGTGTGATTCATGGGAAAGGAATGTGGGAAGGCAAGATAAAAATGTGGGAATTTTGTGGGGGTATGGTGAGTGGAAGTTTCTTTTCTTTTATCTTAGATTGATTCCATTGTATGGGATGGTGTCTAGGATTTGTGGCTTTCCTCTACATCATTCTTATTCATTGTATCATGCTTCACCCTAGCTTGAATGGATGAGATTTCTTCATAGTTTTCTTATCCACAAGGATCTCTTTTATAGCTCATTGTCTCTCCATTGTTAGATCAACATGCCTTATAGTGGATGGCATAAATTCGTTTGAGATTTTTTTGTCCACTTTAGGTTTCTCCTTTATTCTCTCCCATCCCACCTTTATTTTCTCTGGCCAATAGCATTCAAGGAGCATAGGATGTCTACACCTATGGAATGGGATGTTTTTCTCCTAAAATTTAAGTGGGTAGTCCATTCATAAAATCTCCACAGATGGGGCTTGGTTATGGTCTTCCTTACAACCTTTCTTCTCATTGGTCCATCCTTGCTTGAATTGGTCCTTATTGGTTGCTTAAGATATGATAGACAAGGATAAATCTTGGACTTTAAATGTTTCGAAAGTAAAGGTGATTGCCAACCATAGATTTTCTATAAATTCTCTCTCTCTCTCTCTCCTCACCTCCTTTATTTTCCTTGCCTTTCTTCCTTTATTTTCTCATTTAAAAATAAGAAACTAAGGGGAAATACAATTGCTTGCATGGGAGAAAATTTCAACTCCCTTCTGTGCTCTCCTCCTTTGGTTGAGTGGGAAAGAGAGTGAGTGGTACGTGTCTTCATGCAAGCCGCAGTCATCTAACTTGTTTTGTTTCAAAAAGGCTTTCATTGTATGTGTATCCATTGTATGTGATTTGAGTTTTCCTTACTTCCCAAGATGGTGGATAGTTTTCATGATCCAAAATACATGATCCAAACAATTGATCCAAAATACATGATCCAAACAAGTGATCCAAAACACATGATCCAAACAAGTGATCCAAAAACATATGATCAAATTAAGTGATCTAACCAAATGACCAAACAAAATGATCCAACACGTGATCTAACCAAATGATCAAACAAAGTGATCCAACACGTGATCTAACCAAATGATCAAACCAAGTGATCTAACCTCATAATCTAATCCACTTGATCTAATCTAATGATCAAGTCTAATGAGGTGAAAGTAATGAAATATGGATACTAAGGAAACCCTAAGAATAGGGTATGTACAATATTCCAGCCTTAGTTAAACAGACATATCGTTTGATACGTACAATGTATTTTACATAAAAGTATGGAGGCTTGTGATTTTGTTTTACACAGAGTGAGAGACTAGGGATGCTATGCTAGAGAAGTTATGAGGGTTTGACCACCCGCTTCCTAAAACTTATATGATGGATACCATGCCCAAAGAGAGGCTAAATGTTGGGTGGGGCAATAATGGGAAGGCCCCACTGTGACAGCCATGGTCCACCCCATGAGGACATGGATTGATTATTCCATAGTTGGTGTCAGTGGAGGATTATACAGTTATCTGGGCATGCTGTAAGGATTGAGACTGTAAGCATAGTAGCCCTAATGTATTTTGCATTATGATGCACATATGATAGGCATAATGTAATGCCATGGCATAATGAGATGCCACTATATTAGTTCCTGGAAATCCCTGTATAAAGATTGGCTGAATACTAAATTCCTAAATGGAAGTATAGCCAAGGGAAGGAATAAGTTTTGAGCAATCTTTAATATGTTAACTAATTTGTCACATACTAAATAAATATAATCTATGTATGAGAATGAGAAAATTTATGAATGGACACCATGATGAATGACGACTTAAGTATGTATTCTTATATTGATGAGGTAGTATATTTTTGTATCCCCTACCAAGCATAGCTTTCTGAGGTATTGTACATGTTTCCATGTTTACAATACCTCAGGTACAGGGAAGGAGGGAATAAAGCTTGAAGACCTAGGAACAAGACGGTAGAAGATTTGAAGAAAATAAGAAATCAGGGTATGCACTTGAAGATATGTAATTTTCTTTATTTGAGAGAGTATTGTATGAGTGTTTTTAATGTAAGGTGAGGATTGAATTTTGGATTATGCAATTTTGGACAATGGGTGTAACCTAATACAAGGCTGTGTAAGAGTGAACTATTCGATGATTCCTGGTATTCAATGAAATGTTATTTTGTATAAAATGGCTATGTATATTATGTATCTTCAAGTGAGACTTGGGTTTTGTTAAAAATGAATTTAAATGAAAAGAATTTCCGCTATATTGTTTGTGAAATTTTTGTTACCATTTAAGGGCCCTTCCTTTGAACAAATGCATTATAAATTGTGTTTCAGCAACCCGAGATGTCACAGTTGGTATCAGAGCCATTCATCCAGTCACTCACAACCCCAAAATGTCTAAAGTAATAATCCAAATTAGGATATATTAGAAAGAAGCTAAGTAGAATACTTACATAGAATGTTGGGTTTTGAGCAAATGCCACCTAAAAGAGGAACGAGGCAGACAACGCAAAGGGAGCCTGAGAATGTTATGGAAGGATCATCAGGCAATAGTTTGGAGGAAGCAATGATAAGAGTACTGAGGAACATTCTTCCTCAACTTATGCAACCTCAAGCTACTCCAAGGGAAGCACCAAGTCTTCAAGCACAGGTTCAACCTGAGGTGGGACCCAATGCTCCTATTCCTAGACAAGAAACTTCAACCCCAGTACAGGAGAACTCTTCACTAGTACCGAGTGGGGTAATGGAATCTTCACAACTAACACCTGAAAAGATAGATAAAATGGTGGAAAGGTTCCAGAAAATGGTGATCGGTTACAATGGCAAAGGAGAACCTGAGAAGGCTGAAGACTAGATTTATAAGGTGGAAAAGACCTTTAGCTTGTTGAGAGTTCCAGAAAACCTAAAGGTCAAGTTGGCCACCTGCATTTTAAAGTAAGAAGCAGCTTTCTGGTGGAGGTCAGCACAAAGAAATGTCTTCTCCAATTCTGAAGAAGTCCCATGGGAAAGATTTAAAGAAGTTTTTAATGAGAAATATTTCCCCACACATGTAAAATCCCGGAAGCTGAAGGAGTTCTTAAAGTTACGATAAGGAAGCCTGTCTGTGGTGGACTATGAAAATAAGTTCATCCAGCTAAAGAGGTTCACCAACCATATATGTAACACAGAAAGATATACGGTAGATCGTTTTAAGGAAGGGTTACATACAGGACTAAGAACGAAGGTGCTATGGACTAAACCTACCACCATGGCTGAATGTGTTGAAATAGCATCTAAATTTGAAGAAGATTACAAAAGAAGCCAATTCACAAAATTTGGAGGAGGGAGCACCTCTCATAAAAAATCATTCAAAAAGGGCAAGAGACCCCCAAACAAATTTCGGCCTTTTAACAAACAAGGGAAATAAGCAAAAAGGAAACAATGCCCCGTTTGTAGAACATATCATCTTGGCCATGCATGCCCTCGCGTGGCACCTCAACAACCATGACCCCTATCAAATGTTACAAATGTGGTGAGATCGGGCATTTCTCAAATCAATGCAACAAATCCTTGGCAATCCAGGGCACAAAGCCTGAAAATGTACCGTGTCATCAAGGAAGGGTGTTCGCCATTACAAATGGAGAGGCGGGAACATCCAATGCAGTTATTGAAGGTACATTGTTAGTATCTCATCACCATGCCAAAGTATTGTTTGATTCGGGATCTACCCATTCTTTTATATCATGTATATTTGCATCTAGTGTACAATTAAGAGTGGAGAAATTGGGATTCTGTTTAGATGTAATGACACCAGTGGGGAAAATAATTAAATTACAGGAATATCTTTTAGATGTACTTGTGAAAGTGCAAGGGAGAAGAATGGGTATAGACCTTATTTTACTAAACATGGTAGATTATGGCGTTATACTAGGTATGGATTGGCTAGCAAAATACAGAGTAATTATGGATTGCAGAAAAAAGAAACTTACTTGTAACACACGTGGCGAAGAAAAGCTAATATTGCAGGGAAAACCGAATGACTTAGTCCACCCTATAGTATCAGCTATGAAGGCTACCAAATACGTGTCAAAAGGGTGTCAGGCATTTTTAGCAACTGTAGTTGCTTTGAATGTGGAACATCCTAAAATAGAAGAAATTGACATAGTCAGGGAATTCCAAGATGTGTTTCCTGAAGAACTTCCAGGTTTACCACCTCATAGGGAAATTGAGTTTATCATTGATTTGATTTCTGGTACAACTCTAATTTCTAAAGCACCCTATAGGATGGCCCTAGCTGAGTTGAGGGAATTGAAGAACCAACTTCAGGAATTATTAGACAAAAGGTTTATCAGACCAAGTAGCTCACCATGGGGAGCACCTGTGATATTTGTGAAAAAGAAGGATGGGTCAATGAGGCTGTGCATCGATTATCGAATGCTGAATAATGTGACAATCAAAAATAAATATCCTCTACCTCACATTGATGATCTCTTTGATCAACTCCAATCTGTGAAGGTCTTTTCCAAAATTGACCTTCGATCAAGATATTATCAGTTGCATATTAAAGGTGAAGATATACCCAGAACTACATTTAGAACCTGGTATGGACATTATGAATTTTTGGTGATGGCTTTTGGGTTAACCAATGCTCCAGCTGTATTTATGGACTTGATGAATAGAATTTTCAAGGAATTTTTTGGATAAATTTGTAATCATATTCATTGATGATATACTCATTTATTCTACTAGTATACGGGAACATCAAGAACATTTAAGGATAGTGTTAAACACACTTAGAAAGCACAAACTATTTGGCAAGTTTTCTAAGTGTGAATTTTGGTTGGAAAAAGTCAACTTCTGGGGCATGTAATTTCTCAAGATGGAGTAGAAGTGGACCCAACCAAGGTGGAAGCAGCAATGAATTGGGAGTAACCAAAGATAGTAAATAAAATACAAAGTTTTCTAGGGTTAGTAGGATATTATCGTAGATTTATCTAAGGATTTTCCCGTCTAGCTCTTCCTTTGGCTTCTTTGACTAGAAAAGGAGTGCAGTTTACTTGGACTAATGAATGTGAAAGGAGTTTCCAAGAGTTAAAGAAAAGATTAACTGTAGCACCAGTATTGTCCTTACCATCTGGGAGTGGAGGTTATGAAATATACTTTGATGCTTCAGGTAAGGGGTTAGGAAGTGTACTCATCCAAAATGGGAAGGTCATTGCTTATGCTTCACGATAACTAAAGAAGCATGAAATGAACTACTTGGTACACAATCTAGAACTGGCGGCAGTAGTGTTTGCCTTAAAATTTTGGCAACATTATTTGTATGGGGAGAAGTTCAATGTATTCACTGAGCACAAGAGCCTCAAGTATATTTTCACTCAGACTTATTTGAATATGAGACAAAGCAGGTGGATGGAATATCTTAAGGATTATGATTTTACAATTCAATACCATCTTGGAAAGGCTAATGTAGTGGCTGATGCACTAAGTAGACACACAAAGGCAGTGTTGGCTAATTTCACCATCAAGTCAGCTTTTGTTGAACAAATCATAAAGGCTCAAGAGGGGGATGTAGCAATCCAAGCAATGTGTGAAAAGGTAGGGGTTAGTGGAGACTTAGCGGGGGGGGGGGGTGTATTCGATTCCAAGGAAGACTTATGGTTCCTACAAGCTTAAGAAAAACACTACTACACAAGGCCCATCTATCAAAATTTTCCATACACCTTGGTGGAACAAAAATGTATCGGGATTTAAAAAGAAATTTCTGGTGGGATGTTATGAAAAGAGATATAGGTGAATGTGTGGCTAAGTGCTTAACTTGTCAACAAGTGAAGGCTGAGCATCAAAGACCAACTAGGTTACTACAAACCTTAGACCTACCAGAATGGAAATCAGAACATATTGCCATGGACTTTGTTGTGGAATTACCAAGGACTCGAGCAAGCCATGATATGATATGGGTAATTATTGACAGGCTAACTAAGTCATCACATTTCCTTCCAATCAAACAAAACCAATCTGTTGACAGTCTAGCCCAGTTATATGTAAAAGAAATAGTCAGCCTTCATGGGCTCCCACTTTCCATCATCTCGGATCGAGATGGAAGGTTTACGTCAAGAAGCTGGAAGAGCATGCAACAAGCATTGGGGACTTCACTAAAATTTAGTATAGCGTTTCATCCCCAAACTGAGGGTTAGAAAGGACCATTCAAACCTTAGAAGACATGCTAAGGGCCTATGCACTAGATTGGAGGGGTAGTTGGGATGAGCATCTTCCACTGATAGAGTTCGCGTATAATAACAGTTTCCATGCAAGTATCAGTATGCCACCTTATGAAGCTTTGTATGGCCAACCATGTCGATCGCCAACTTGTTGGCATGAAGTGGGAGAACGAAAGTGGATAAAATCAGAATTAGTGGAACAATGTACTGATAATGTGAGAATAATAAAGAAAAGATTGTTGGCCGCTTACAGTCGTCAGAAAAGCTATGCAAATAAAAGATGATGAACCCTGAAACTCAAAGCAGGTGACCATGTGTTTCTAAAGGTTTCACCAGTTAAAGGAGTGAGGAGAGTCGGAAGTAATGGAAAACTTAGTCCAAGATATGTTGGTCCTTTTGAAATTCTAGAAAGGGTTGGTTTGGTGGCTTACAAATTAGCCCTACCACCCCAACTTTTAGAAGTGCATAATGTATTTCACGTATCCATGTTACGAAAAACATTCCAGATGAGACTCATGTGCTTCAAAGCATACTGGAGGAGTTAGACACAGACTTAACCTTTAAAGAAAGGGAAATTCAGATCTTGGATAGGAAAGAGCAATAGTTAAGGACCAAAGCTATCCCCTTAGTCAAAGTATTATGGCAACATCATATGATTGAGGAGGCTACTTGGGAATTAGAAGAAGAAATGAAAATTTTGTATCCTAGTTTGTTTGAGTAGTGTAGATTTACAAATTTCGAGGACAAAATTTTTGTAAGGGGGGTAGATTGTAACACCCCTAATGTTTGGTAAGGAAATTAAATCAATATTGAAATTGAGAATTTCAATGAAAATCAGGCTGGAATATTAGAGTTACTAAAAATGCACTTCTCATAGAAGTGGAATCAAGGTATAAGATATGACTAATTGAAAACATATGCTGCGAACCCTTCAAAATGACTGTAAGCACGACAATTTCTGAATGCCGATGAAAAATTCGTATTTTTTTCATTTTAATGAATAAAAAGGCAAAATGGTAATTTCAAAACCAACCAAGACTTGAGACATCCAAATCTAGAATGTACTCGACAATACGAATCCAATGCCACTAAGTACGCTCAATTCCAAGCCCGGGAGAATAAAACAGATTTTTCTCCATAAAAGGGCAATTTGGTCTTTTCACACATCCATGGGGCCCACAAGGGACCCACAAAGGGATCCAATGTCTAGAAGACATCCCATCATTAGTCAAACCACTACCACCTGCTAGTGGAGAAGGAGGTGGTAGTGGAATCCAAAGACAATTAAATAATCAAAGTAATTATTTCAAGTAATCATGAAAAATTCAAAAGACCTCTATAAATAGCTCATAAAAATCCCAAAAATTTTCCTAATGACCCTAATGAGGTCCTCTAGCATGTTCTAAAATCACAGATCCAGAAACCTCCCCAAACTCCCCAATTCTCCTTTCTTCTTCTCTTGTTTTTTTTTTCCTATGGGCGTGTCCACAAACACCTAGCGCTCCAGATTCAGTGGAGTTGTCTGGCGCGTCCCGGGATGCGTAGTCCCTGATGGGACTGGGTTTTCGCTTGGAAAACCCTATTTTAATTATTCATCCATTTTAAACTGTTGAAAATTTATCTTTATCGTTGGATGTAGTCTAAAAAGGGTTCTCTACAAAAGCCCTTTCGTTCCACAATGATCCATACCGATCTCTAAATAATACAAAACGAAGATAAGAAACGATACTGTTTACCATCTCCAGTAATATCTTCACCAAATTTTGGCCAATCTGGCCAGTTACTAGAGATGTTGCACCATTAGGAGTCTTCAAAACTGTGGGATCTTCAAAACCCCCATGGTCCCCCACATTATCCGGCAACGAAAATGGAGTAATTTCATATGTATATGAATTTTAGGCAAAAGCTAGGGTTTCTTATCTCTCCAGCATTTTTCTCTTTCTCCGATGAACTACTCTTCCCCAGACTGGCATAGGTAGGTGCACTTGCACCCCTCGTTCATTTCCAGTAGGTAGGGTAGGTTTTTTGGCCACCTGGAGAGCTCCCCAACCGTTGATCTGTCAGGAACGACGGATCCAACATTGAGGGTTGAGATCTCCTCAGATCCAAATTCTGAGCCGTTGGATGATTTTCTAAGGCCCAAAAACCCCATGAGATGAAATTTGGGCAGTTAACTTAGATGGGTGGAGGAGATCCATCCACACGTGATCTGACGGTCCAGATCTGGACCGTCTCGCCTATAGCCAATCACCTCTGCACAACCACCTGGGATAGGCAGTAACAGGAGCGGGATGCTGGTCGCCTCATACCTGTAACCCAAATCTGATTTGGGCCATCCATTTTATTAACTGAAAACTTAGATTTGCAATTCAGAGCTTGATATGGCTCTAATTTTAGATCAGAAAACTTATATGGATTCCTTGTTACTTCATCTAGGTACTGAATGCATTATATTCATGTTTTAAATTGTAATTATATGTGTTATTTAGTAAAATCAGTACCCATGATATTAGATCATGGCCCAGATGACTTTAAAAGAAAACTCTGAACTGGTGGATGCCTTCAGAGACCCCCTAAAACCCTAAGATCATAGTCATAGTCATAATTGTGTTCATATATATGAAGTAATTGATTAAAAATAGTAAAAGTGAAATTCAGCCCTTAAAATGGGCTGAAATCTTAAAATATCAATTCCAATCTCAATTGAACTCCAAATTGAGATCGAAAAGTTTTGTTGGATTCATATTTATGAGAATAATCTATTGAAATAATAATATTACATTTTTAATTCATTAAAAATCCTGATATTTAGAAGATAATGGTATTAATATACTTGATCTACAAGATCTGAAATCATCAGACCACAAATACCCTGTTGGATGATGATTTTATAATATAATAAATAAAATTAGTGGCTTAAATGGAATTTATTAGGCAGATCTTAAGAGATCTAGCCTTAAGAGTTACTAAAATCCCTAAAAATGAATAGTGTCTCCTAGATCAAGATGATCCAGGATGATTTGACTGTATTGATATATTTTAATGATGATCTTGAAATAAGATCATATGGATTTATTCAATGGATGAAGAGATGGGCTAGATCAAGATCTATGCCCTAAAATGGTATAAAGTAACTTAAGATCTCCTTGATCGAGTAGATCAAGGAAGATCAAATCAATGGATGAGATAAATCAATAAATCAATAATTAAATTATATTAATATAAAATTTTGTATCTAAAATAAAATGAAGGATCAAGATCTAAACCCTAAAGAGATGAAAAATGAATATGGATCAATTAAGACCCTTGGATCATGATAGCATGTTAGATTTCTATTTGAATTGTTGAACATTATGATAATTGTCTTTCATTTCTTAGTTGAGTTAATTATAGAATTATTTATTTATGCTTTTATGCTTTAAATTTGTGCTTTAATGCTTAAGTAATGGAAATTTCATGGAAATTGTAATTAAATGAAATTTGAATGGAAGGACATGATATGGATATATGATATGGACTTAATATTAGTAAGGACCATAGTTAGTAGGATAATATGAGGAATATAAATTCCTTGGTCCAACTTAGGAGAATAATAATTCTCCATGAATGACATTTTAGTTCATGGATTTAATTAAAATCAATTAGAAAGTGCAGTTAGGGTTAAATGCTCATAGGAACCTTAAGAAAGATTGAGTTAGGGTCAAGCTAGTGAATGATGGACATAGTGGCTAAGGGGGTTATCTAATAGAGCCATGCTCTCCCTCCACCTTTCATTGACGTTTGTGAGGTTTAAACGCCTCCTTACATGAGAATTGAAGTAGCCACTTTGTGTTCAACCATTTAACTAGTAAGCCTTAGCCAATTGGACATAAGAGGAGCTTCTAGACTTAAAATAAAATAAGCTATCCTCAATCAATAAAACATTAATTGGTTGAGTAATAATAATAAGAGCATAAAATGTAGTAAATCATCTAATCCTAATAAAAATTATAATCAAGATATGGATGATCAAACAAGATCCACAGGATCTTGAATGATAAAAAACAATAAGAATACTAATGTAGTATTGTATTATGTATATAGCTATGGGTATGTAGAAGAACATAGATAGAGAATCCAAACCCATGATCAAACATGATTCAAGGAAAGAGTAGGGTATCCCTTATAGGAGTACATACTTGAATAGAGAAATAGCCTTATACGTATGGTTTGACAAATGGATGAATCCATACCATAATGGACATTGTGGAAGAATACACTTGAGAAGTATGAATCAAGATACTACTTTGAGGTAGGTAGATATACAAAGATATATTAGAGATTCATGTGTATACATACATGATTATCTGTCTAAGATCATAGACCTTCATTGTATAAGTATGCTTAGTACCTTAGCATAGTCATGATCCAAAATACATGATCCAAACAAGTGATCCAAAACACATGATCCAAACAAGTGATCCAAAAACATATGATCAAATTAAGTGATCTAACCAAATGATCAAACAAAGTGATCCAACACGTGATCTAACCAAATGATCAAGCCAAGTGATCTAACTTCATAATCTAATCCACTTGATCTAATCTAATGATCAAGTCTAATGAGGTGAAAGTAATGAGATATGGATACTAAGGAAACCCTAAGAATAGGGTATGTATAATATTCCAACCTTAGTTAAACAGACATATCGTCTGATACATACAATGTATTTTACATACAAGTTTGGAGGCTTATGATTTTGTTTTACACAGAGTTAGAGACTGGGGATGCTATGCTAGGGAAGTTATGAGGGTTTGACCACCCGCTTCCTAAAACTTATATGATGGATACCATGCCCAAAGAGAGGCTAAATGTTGGGTGGGGCAATAATGGGAAGGCCCCACTGTGACAGCCATGGTCCACCCCATGAGGACATGGATTGATTATTCCACAGTTGGTGTTAGTGGAGGATTATATAGTTATCCGGGCACGCTGTACGGATTGAGACTATAAGCATAGTAGTCCTAATGTATTTTGCATTATGATGCACATATGATAGGCATAATGTAATGCCATGGCATGATGAGATGCCACTATATGAGTTCCTAGAAATCCCTGTATAAAGGTTGGCTAAATATTGAATTCCTAAATGGAAGTATAGCCAAGGGAAGGAACAAGTTTTGAGCAATCTTTAATATGTTAACTAATTTGTCACATACTAAATAAATATACTCTATGTATGAGAATGAGAAAGGGAAGGAACAAGTTTTGAGCAATCTTTAATATGTTAACTAATTTGTCACATACTAAATAAATATACTCTATGTATGAGAATGAGAAAATTTATGAATGGACACCATGATGAATGATGACTTAGGTATGTATTCTTATATTGATGAGGTAGTATATTTTTGTAACCCCTACCAAGCATAGCTTGCTGAGGTATTGTAAACATGAAAAATGTTTTCATGTTTACAATACCTCAGGTACAGGGAAGGAGGGAATAAAGCTTGAAGCCCTAGGATCTAGACGGTAGAAGATTTGAAGAAAATAAGAAATCACGATATGCACTTGAAGATATGTAATTTTCTTTATTTGAGAGAGTATTATATGAGTGATTTTAATGTAAGGTGAGGATTGAATTTTGGATTATGTAATTTTGGACAATGGGTTATAACCTAATACAAGGCTGTGTAAGAGTGAACTACTGGATGATTCCTGGTATTCAATGAAATGTTATTTTATATAAAATGGCTATGTTTATTGTATATCTTCAAGTGAGACTTGGGTTTTGTTAAAAATGAATTTAAATGAAAAAATTTCCATTGTATTGTTTGGGAATTTTTTTTACCATTTATGGGCCCTTTCTTTGAACAAATGTATTATAAAATGTGTTTCAAAAACCCGAGTTGTCACATCCAATGACAGAGGGATCTGATGGCTACGTTTTATGGTGGAAAGGAAAAAGAAACTAGAGAGAGGGGGTGGGTGACCAAGAGAAGTAAAGACAAAGAAGGAGCAATAGTGATGGGAAGAGCAGAGAAGAGAAGGAAAGGGGGCTGGTGAAATAGCCAGTGGTAGGAGGAGAAACAATGGGAAAGGAGGGAAAGAACAAGGTAGTGCATTTGGGGAATGAAAGAACAGGGAGTGCAAGAGTGAGGTAAAATTTGCCGGCTTCCTTGTAGCTGCCCTTCGTCAAGTTGTTTGTGTATTGGGGCAATGAAGAAAATAGGAGTAGAAGGGGAAATGAGAGAGAGAGAGAGAGAGAGAGAGAGAGAGAGAGAGAGAGAGAGAGAGAGAGAGAGAGAGAGAGAGAGAGAGAGAGAGAGAGAGAGAGAGAGAGAGAGAGAGAGAGAGAGAGAGAGAAGGGGGGGGGATGGGGTGGCAAAGGAGGGGTAGCTGACTACCTCCCACCGATCCCTAATGTAGCCTGCAACCCTCTCTCTATAGTGAGAGGTTTCTTCCTTCTCTCTCTCTAAATTCATTCATTCCCTTTTTTAAGCATTCCTCTTTTCAAGCGTTCCTCTTTGGATGTCTTCTTTTCATGAGTTTCCTATTCTTTCTTGGTCTTCAATTGAAAATTATTCTCTCTTGCCTTGTGAGTGATCTTAATCATTGATTTGATGATTTAATTCCCTTTAGGATGATCTGCACCATTGAAGCCACAATTTGGTTGATTTACAAAATACAAGACAATATTAGAATCATCTAAATTGTACATTATGCATCTAATTAGCTCTGATGATCATCGAGCCGTTAAATTTAGCAAATCAATAGTTGGATGATCAATTGAAGCTAAAACTCATATTTTATAAAAAAAATTACAAAATTAATCAATTTGATGATCTAATTAAGTGTTAGATTAGAGGTATTTTTAGCCAAATTTGAACACTTAACAATGATCCACATCGTCAATGCCATCTAAGCAAGAACACCCAAGATCTTACTTCAAAATTCTAGGAACATGATCTTATGCTTATGATCTTGGAGTGGATTAGATTATCACAGTGGATCCAATGGTTTGGATCATGCAAAACAGTCCAATTATTCCAATTTACAAAAACCCCCTATTTTAAGAAACTTTGGGTGGTTTGTATTAGATCTTGTAATGGGAAATGGATCTACTACTAAGGACAGTTTTGATATGTTACATGATGATCAAGAAAATCTAGCCAAGGAGTTCCCTAGCTTAGAAAGGGGAAAACCACCCCCTCCCCCTTTGGATGCTTAGCCATGGGGTCAATGTTGACTAGTCAAAGTCCTATCCTATTGAAATGGAGAGTCTTAGCTAGGATAATCTATATCCTTTGTATTGGCACTTGGTTCAATGTGAATGGGAGCCTTCCATGTGCTAGAAAGTATATAATTATAATTGGGAAGGAATTAGAAAGCCTTGGAGAGGAAGATTTCAAAATTTCTAAAGTCCTTAGATTTCAAAATTACTAAAGTCCTTAAGTGCTAAGCAAGTCTTGTACACTAGCTATTTCCATTTTGGGTTTATCTTGCCTTTATGGGATAGTTGTTCTCATCTATTTATACTCTCATTGTACATGAATTAGGGTAGGTTAGTTGGTATTCAATTCAAGCTTTTCTACTTTCAATTTTTTTTTTCCTCTTATAATTTAGACTGTGTTTTTCAACTTGGAGATTGGAGACGTTTTCTTCTAAGCTAACTAGATTAGGAAGAGTGCTACCTAGCTAGCTGGTTCCTCTATACTCTAGTGGATTCCTAAGGTGTTGAGGCATGTAGAGACTCTTATCCTTATGTTAGATTCATAAGGTGGTGAGCTTCTTTCTTCCTTTAATCACTCTTAGTCTTGCGGGATTCCTAGGATGGCTCCTAGTAGATTCTAAGAATGATGACTATTTTGATGCTTGAATTAGACCGTGGTGATTCTATATCTGTCTTATAACTAATATTTTCTTAATCTTGTGGTGTTGATTTCTACATCCACATATAAGTAGGACATTTATTTCTAAGCCTAAATCTATTAATTTTTTAAAGTTTATTCTAGCACCCAATTATCTAGTGTCAACTTAGTATTAGAGCAAGATATGTGTAAATCTTTTTAGTGGTATATCAAGGAAAGCCTATTATTACTTCTAATAAAAAATGCTTAAGGTCTGGAGATACACAACCTACAAGGGCAAGTTGAACTATTTGAGGTGTGTCTTAGCCTGCAAAGCGAAATAAGTGTAAAATTTGAACTTGATTCTTCTAAAGAATCCTATGAAAATTACTATTCTATGTCTTCAAAAAGTAGAGCTTCCAGCTAAAAATCATTCTCAAATAATATCCCTACAAGAGGGAAACTAGATTTTCAACTTTTTGAAGTGAAAGTTAATGTGCTTGAATTTGAAGGAAAGATGCAACATGATGAATTTATCAATTATTTACTTATGGTGGAGTGCATCTTTGAGTAGACAGACTTTCCTAAAGATTCTAATGTAATTGGTACCCTAAAACTCCATGAGTATGCTTCAGTTTGGTGGGACAATCTAAATAGGCAAAGACTATGAGAAAGGAAAGATAAAATACTAAATCAGATAAGATGAAAAAGGAGCTCAGAAACATACTCTATCCCAAAACTATATGATGGATACATTTCTTAACATCCAAAATTTGAAGCAAGAGAATCTATGTGTAGAGGATTATGCTTAAGAGCAATGTGGTTTAGTCTGAAGAGCAAACCATATCACGTTTCTTAAGCAGGTTATGAATATACATTGGAGACACAGTATGACTACAATAGTATTGTTCAGTCAATGATGTTAGTAAGTTGGCTTTGATTGTGGAAAAGGAAGAAAATGATGTGAGTTAAAGAAATGTGGCTAGAACATATGGGAGAAAGAAAACTTTCAATCTATGGAGTGGTCCAAATAGTAAAAGGATGCCTAACTTTAAAACTCAACAAAAACCAATCTAAGCTTGAGAATAATAAGTAGTTAATCCTAAGAGATGCTTTAAGTGCCAAGGTTTAGGGCATATTGCCTTTGAATGTCCCACCCAAAAGATGCTTGCTTTTATTGTTAAATTCAAGAGTGAGGAGGAAGAACAATAATCAGGTTATGATGATGATGAGATAGCCATTAAAAATTGACGAAGAAAACTTGTTGATGATGTGTAGAAGTTTGAGTGTTATCCACAAGGACGATGATGTTGACTGGCTTCTCTATGCTATCTTCCATACATGTTGCAATTCTCATGGTAATGTGCGTGACATCTTCATTGATTGTTGTGCATGCAAGAACATGTCTTCTACAAAACTCGTGAACAAATTGTAAAATCATGACCTCTAATCAAGACCCAAAATTTATGAGCCATTTTTGGAATACATTATGGCATAAACTTGTGACGCATTTATAATTTAGCTCATCATGTCATCCACAAACGGATGACCGAAATGAAGTAGTGACAGAAGTCTAGGGAAATTGTTGAGAAGTTTCATTGGGAAGAACATCCGCCAATGGGACTTATTCTTAGCATAAGCATATTATGCGTTTAACAGGTCTACTAATCAGTCAATCTATTGTAGTCCTTTGGAGGTGGTGTAGGCTAAGTATCCTTTATGCCCTATGGATTTAGTACCCTTAAAACTAACCGATGGTTTTAGTGGAGATGTAGAAGAAAGAACTAAATAAATTAGAAATTTGTAAGAGTAGATCCAAGTGAAGATATCATGAAAGAATAAGAAACATAAAGAGCAAGCTAATTAGTGTACAATATTGGAAATTTTCTAGGAGGAATATTATGTTTGAGTAAATCGAAGGAAGGAACATTTCCCTCAAGGGCATTATGCAAAGTACATACCTAGAGCTAACAGTCCTTTCATGATTCTAAAGTGAATTGGTGACAACGCATATAAGATAGAGTTGCCTTTAAACATTTTCAATGTAGGTAATTTATCACCATATTATGGAGTGGATGTTGCCAAAGACTTGGGTGTTCTTTCTTTTAAACCAAGGAAAATGACACGAGAGTGTCTATAGATTCCAAGATTTATAGCAAATCAATGATGATCTATGTAATCTATGCATGAGAAACTAAGATCTTATTTTAAAACACTTGGAACTATAGTAGTGGATTAGTTATCTCAAATGGATCCAATGGTTTGGATCATACAAAGTGTCCCAATTATGCTTTGGATCAACTCTTCGGATGGTTTGGATCAAATCTTGTAATGGTGGCAATGGGTCTGCATCAATATGTTCCATGATGATCAAGAAATCTAGCCGAGTTTTGTAGCTTAGAAAGTGGAAAACACTCACCCCTCCTTCTTTTCGCTGCTTAGTTAAGTGGTCAATGTTGACTAGTCAAGATCCCATCCTATTCCTATTGAAATTAGAAGTCTTAGCTAGGAAGATCTACAAGTATGAGAAACCTCTATCTAGTTTATTAATAGTTTCTTAAATGTGAATGGAAGCTTTCCAAATGTTAAAAAGTATAGAATTGGCATTGGGAAGGAATTAGAAAGAGTTGGAGATGAAGAGTTCAAAATTAGAATGTCCTTAAGGTCTAAGCAACTCATATAAACTAGCTACTTTCTCTTTGGATTTTTCTTGTCATTATGAGAAGGTCGTTCCCTTATGTTTATAATCTCCTTGTACATGAATTATAGGTTAGTTGGAATTCAATTCAATCCTTTTCTACTTGAAATTCATGTTGTTTTTTCCCTTAGAGTTTGTAACATGTTTTTCAACTTGGAGATTGGAGATGTTTTCTTGCAGGCTAATTGGATTGGGCAGAGTCCATCATAGTGAGCTGGTTTCTCTACACTTGGGTGGATTCATAAGGTGGTGATACATGTAGAGACTCCTATCCTTGTGTTGGATTCCTAAGGTGGCGAGTTACTTTCTTCATTCTCTCTTGCTTTTGGTGGATTCCTAGAGTGGCTCTTTGTCTATTCTAAGAGTGTGGATCATTTTTAAGGCTTTACACAGCGGTGATTTTATATACATGTTATAAATAATCACATCTTAATCTTATGGTGTTAACTTGTATATTCATAGATAACTTGGACGTTTATCTCTAAGCCTAAATCTATGAATTCTACAAGTTTATTCTAACACCTGTTTATCTAATATCATCAATGCAAAACTAAATGAAGAAATTTATATTTGTAAAACTAGAAGGACATGAAATGAAAGGTCAAGAAGATAAAGTTTATTAAATAAAGACTGAAAAAATCTCCTACACAATCATGTTATACATTGCATAATGATGTATCAAAGTTTAGTTTTGGGCCATGCCCAGATAAAGGAGGGTTCTACGTCAGGTGTTAGTAGGTAAGTAAAACCCATGAAAAACCTCATAAAGGAGGATTTTGCATATAGTGCTAGCTGGTTAATAAAACCCATGGAAAACCCCGTGCACAAATAGATTTTTGACATTCCTTGGGGCTAAGCTGTTCCCATAAGTGACCTGCTACATGGATCCCGAATGTAGTGAAAAATAGACAAGGGCTGCTAGGGCACTCCCCAGAAGTGGCATGCTACATCGGATACTAGGTGCCATGAAAAAATAGGCAAAGGCTATTAGACCATCCCCTCTAAAGCAACACGTTACATTAGAACCTAAGTGCAGGGACCTTCTGCATTAGAAACGAAGTGCAATGGAAAGTATGCATGGGTTCCCATGCTATTCAGGAAATGTGCAAGTAAATAGGCTAGGTCAAGACAACAAGATTCATATTGCTACATGAAATGTAGAGTTAGTGGATGCAATGAAATGCAAGGGAGTCAACATTGCTTGTATCCAAGAGACCACATAGGAAAGGAAAATTATAGAAATGGTGTAGAGATAATAATAGATAAATAATTAAAGAGTAAAGTTGTAGACATTAAAAAAACCAATGATATAATTATACTAGTAACACTTGATCTAGGAGAGAAGATCATAAATGTTATAAGTGCATATGCACCACAAGTAGGATTAGAAGATAGTATCAAAAGACAAATTGGGGAAGATATGGAGGGAGTTATGCATGACATTCCTGACACAAAGAGGATATTTATAGGAGCAGATTTTAATGGTCACGTAGGCAAAGAAAAAGAAAAAGAAAAAAGGACATGATGGGGTACATGGAAGGTATGGTATTGGAGAAAGAAATGAAATGCTGAAGTTATACTTGATTTTACCTTAGAATATAACCTAGCTAAAAGGGAGCCTTACCGTAATGGTAGAATTTGTGTCATGTGACCTCGAGGTTACTAGTTCAAGGCATGAAAACAAGTTCTTACAAAATGCAAGTTAAGGCTGTGTGCTATTGACCCTTGTGGTCCACCTCTTCTTGGACCCTGAATATGCCAGAGCTTCGCATGCTGGGCTGCCCTTTAAATAACCTAGCTATAAAAAACACATACTTTAAGAAAAGGGATGAACACTTAGTAACTTTTAAAAGTGGACCACATAAAAGCTAGATAGACTTTTTTCTACTTAGGAATATCAAAAGATCAATGTGTAAGAATTATAACGTGATACCTAGTAAGAGTCTAACCTCACAACATAGATTAATAGTTATGGGTATCTACATTAAACTATGGAAGAAAGGAAATGAACTTAATAGTTGTCTAAAAAATAAAATTGGAACAATGAAATAGAAGTAAACACCATATGGACTAAATGGCCATGTCCACTGAGAGAGTGGCAAAAGATGACCTAGGAGTATCTAAAGGTAAAACACAACCAACAAAGGAAACTTAGTGGTGGAGTGAAAAAGTGCAAAAAGTTATTAAAGAGAAATGATTATGTTTTAAAGCATGGGAGAGGACTAAAAATAATGAAAACTTTGAACAATATGCTAAAATGTCGCTAAGAGAGTAGTAAGTGAGGCTAAACTCAAGGAGTATGATGAAGAGATGTGTTTAAACTCACAAAATTAAGAGAAAGAAAGAGTAAGGACTAGACCCCAGTAAGTGTATTAGAAGTGATGACCAAAGAATACTAGTCAAAGATGACGAGATCAAACAAAGATGGAAAATTTACTTTCAACAATTGCCAAATGCCAATTACCATGAGAATTGAAGGTATCGTAAACCCAAATAACAATGGACATTATAGATATGACTATAGGATTAGAATACTTGAAGTGAAAAAAGCATTTATAAAGATGAAATCAGGAAAGGCCCTGGGGCATGATTGTATACCAATAGGGGTTTGAAAGTATATGGGAAATACTAGAGTAGTTTGATTGACAAAGTTGTTTAATGAGATTCTATAATTAAAGAAAATTCCAAATTAATGGATGATCCCTCTTCTACTAGGTCTGATCCCTCACGTACATTACCTTCATTTGACCGAATGGGCCTTCTCCTAATCCAATTCGTACACAGCCCATGCATGGTTATTCAATCCCAAACTATAGCGAGTTCTACTTCTAAAACCAGAAAACATGTTGTACCCTTTTCTTTGAGTTGCAATTCTTTAGTGAAGCTATGCAAAAAATATAATGCATTGAATATAAACAGAACTTGGGTATTAGTTCCTTATATCGAGGGTTTAATTTAATGGGTTATTCATTGGTATTATGGCTAAAAATAAGGTCGGATGGAAGTATAAAATGGTAAAAGGCTCATTTACAAGCCAAAGGCTTTCATCAACGATAAGGCATCTATCTCCAAGAAACTTTTGGCCCTATGATGAACCCACTACAATTAGCATGGTCTTTCAAACTTCCAAAACGGACACCACTTTACTCATCTATAGGCGAAGGAAGTTGTTATTTACTTTCTCATTAATATAAACAATTTTCTTATACAGGTAATAGCTTGGATGTGATCAATGGTCTTTGTACCAAGCTTGCACTACAGGTCCTTACTGACATCTACGATTTTCCTAGCATGGAAGACATACAGGTGCCACAGGGCTTGCTTTTATGTCAATGTCAATACATTCAAGGTATCCTATGTTAGTTCTCTTTGGATGCAACAGAACCAGTTACTTTTTTGTTCCTTGTTTTATGAATCTAATATATAAAAAGAAGGGATTTTTGCAAAAATTCCATTACTTGTTTGCTTTTTTTACAAAAAAACAGAAGATATCTATGTTTTTGCATATTTACCATTTCATTTTTGGGAGGTTAGCAAATTTGCCACTTTATTTGTTTTCCATCATCATTCACTATTTAATATTTTGAAATTCTAATAATAACCCTAAAATGTTTGTCTCTCTATTTATGTACAGTAAAAAACTTGCTATTGTTTCTGTGGAAGAAGACTGATGATAGATGACTTCATCAGCCCTCTTCTTTGCCAGAGGATGATAGCAGGTGCATCTTCCTCCCCACCTCCGCCCCCCACCCCACCCCAACATTGCTTTCATCTAGTTACACTAGTAGTGATCCACGACCCCCACCCCCACTTCTCTTGTCAGACTACATTGATAGTACATTTACAACACAACCCCCATTTCAGGGTGTGTGTGTGTGTGTGTGTGTGTGTGTGTGTGTGTGTGTGTGTGTGTGTGTGTGTGTGTGTGTGTGTGTGTGTGTGTGTGTGTGTGTGTGTGTTATACTTGTTTGATTTTATTCTCCAACAAAGTGTTGGAATGGCTTGTGAAGTTCTACATACCTGTGAGCCTCAAATTGGTGTAATTGCAGCATGCTTTTCTTCCTAAAATAAGAAGCATAGAAGCTTGACTCATTGCATACACACCAAACAAGTTTAACTAGTGCAATTTTACTAGATGAACCAAGGAAGAGGATGTCTAAGTGATATGAATAGTAGTTCTTTGAAGCAGGATATGTAGGGGGAAAGGTGTTCTCCAAATCAAGAATCACAAGTTGAAGAATGCATTTGAATTTGATAAACACATAAAAATTTATATTGTAAAGTAATAAAACTCAAGCATTGATATTTGATTGAATGCAACTCTTGGTTCTAAGTCCCTCATAGGATGTCATCTATTGAAGAGTATTTCATAATGAAAGTCTAACTGTTCCATGGGAGATTCCAACCCATAGCTATCTTTAAAGGTCCAACAAGGATATTTGATTGAATGCAATTCTTTGTTCTGAGTTGCTCATAGGATGAATCATCTGTTGAAGAGTATTTCAAAATGAAATTCTAGCTAATCCATGACAAACAACTAGATATAATTGAGTGAGAGAGGAGTGGTATGCTCAAAGAAACTACCCAACAACTCAGTAGTCACTTTAGGGTGAGTCAGTTTCTTTAAGAAATTTTAGATGTGGTCAACGATTATAGTAGTTGTCTCCTAAAATAAATCTATTTGCTATATTAGGTAACATCAACCTTTCATTTGAGTTAAGATATTTTGGAATGCAATCACTGCGCCAGACATTTGATTGAATACAATTCTTTGTTTCTGAGTTGCTAATAGCATGACTTGTCTATTTATAGGTATTTTTGAATGAAAGTTAGGGTGGTCCATGCCAAATGACTAAATAGTTGTAATGAGAAGAGATGCATACTCAAGGAAATTGTCTAACAACTCAGTAGTTATTGGATTTGCTCAACATTCAAAGAAACTTAACACAAAGAAAACTTGAGGTTGCCAATGTTCAATCAATTTCTTTATGAAATATTGGTAGTGATCCCGATATGTTAAAATTTGTATCAGCAAAGAGTAATTGACAAGTGCAATTTGTTTATGTTGTTTTAAGTCTTTAAAGGCAGAGTCTGAGATAATATGATCAACACTAACTCTATACAAAAGTTAAGGATGTTCTATTTCAGGAAGCTCCCTAGGACATCTGAAGTAATTTGTTCAAGACTTAGCGGAGCTATATGTCAAAAGTTGTGGACCACCATGCTTCTCAGTTTGTAGGACCATGCTATGTGTTTTGTAGTAGCTCTTTAGGTATTACTTTTTATTATAGTTGTCTTCTTGAGAAGTGTATATGAATTCCACTTATAGTTAGAAGATGCACTCCACAGGTAGTTCTTCTAGATGTTCTTATGAATTTGAACATATGGCTACAAAATCAAAGTCAAAGACAAATCCTAGAATGTATTACTACCATTGTTCAGCAAAGAGGTGTAACTACTTTGTTTGGTATGAAGAATATCACTTAGTATTATCATCATCCACACATACCATCAAGCGGATCATTACCACCAGGGGGATCTAGAGCTATAGTTGATGAAGGTTGATCTTCATTTCATAAAGATTCTACTTGTTGTTGCCATATGTCTACTTTTTTTTTCCTTTGCATTTAAATGAATGTTTTTTATATTTTGTAATGGGATCATGATAAGCTCATGAACATTTTTGTAATGAAGTCAATGCACTCACCGTAACTGTGGGTGCATTTGGATCTTTAGCTCAAATGTGATAGAGTCCTTGGGATTCATCTCAAGAGGATGGTGGTTCAAACCCACCGATATGCATTTACTAATAGTTTTTGAAAATTTTGAAATTTGGATTTTCAGTAAGCTTTAGTAATACTCTTCTAGTTCACAAGGATAATCATTCTCCATTTTTTTTAACATCAAAATATCTTATAGCTAAAGTATTTTTTCTATTTTATATATGATTCGATCTTGCTTAGTATGTGCATTTTAATGTAGACATTTTCTTGAAGGAAACAAAGTGTTCTTAATTAATAGTCTCAAGTAAACTGATCTCAATAAACTAGTAGAAAAAAGACTGCATACACATTTCTAGTTTATTATCTCGTGATTACATCTAGAGGGACTCATACATAGACATACATAGGCATTTTCTTGAAGGAAACAAAGTGTTCTTAATTGATAGTCCCCAGAAAATTGATCCCAATAAACTAGTAGGATAAAGACTACATACACATTTCTAGTTTATCACAGCTTGATAACATCTGGAGGGAGATTCATACAAAGTGCATGGACATTTTTTCAAGGAAATAAAGAGTTCTTAATTAATAATCCCCAATCAATTGATCTCAATAAACTAGTAGGAAAAAGATTGCATACACATTTTTGGTTTATCACCCCTTGATTACATCTAGCGAGGGATTCATACACAAACATGCATAGACATTGAACTTAAGTTTCTAAGCAAGTCTCTTGGAAAATACATTTTGCCACATTACAAACTTTTGAAATACAAAATTGTCTTGCTACAATGGACTACTTTATCAACAATTGCCTTAACCATCTACATATAATAGAAAAAAATATAAAGAGGATCATATTAAAAAAACAATGTGCTATAAAAGATAGAGAGGGGTAAACTTACAAAACATATAAAAGGCAACAAACATGTTTATCTTTATTGTGATCGATTATGCATTACACCCTACAAAGGAACCTTGCATGATCTTCAATTGTGTCCATGTCCACCACTTCTTTGGCATCATTTAGTTCCTCTATGTGCTTGCATACTTCTACTAGCTTTGTCCTCACCCCGAGTTCTATTTTTTTGGGTCAACTAGGTGATCTCTGAGAATGAGGGATATGTGGTTGAGGTAGATCAACAATAAGCCATATTGAAAGGTCTAATATCCCCACTACAAGTGTATGATAAGCCTTTCTCAACATATCAACGTGGAAGTAAGGACTGTAAAAGTTGACAACACTCAATCTTAGATTTCATATAGAAATAACGCATGTATACAAGGAATGCCATATACATCCCATCAATGATAGGTACATTTCAATTGCTCCATTGGCCACATGTCTTGCTGTCATCCACACATTGTGCATTGTAACTTCCCATTTAAAATAGGAAGATCTCAATGGTGTAAATTTCCTTCTTTGTGTTATCAAGCATTGTATTTTCTATATATATGGTACTATACCAACCTGTAGTCTATTTACATCTTCCAGCCTTTTAAGAAGAAGACCATTGGAAACTCCCTCACACTTGCAATTAGGGCATTAAAAGATTCTACTAAGTTATTAATTAAAATGTCACACTTTGGGTCAATCCAAAAATGTGATCTCAACCAACAACTTGGAGGGACTATAGACAAGCACATGTGTTCCTAATTTGATTCTTCTTAACTTGTTCCATAGCCTCATAAAAATCTTCTCTTCTATATGCTTGTGCTGCTTGCCAAGATAACTATTGGAAGTTTATACCAAGATGAAACTTCTTGAAGTTTGCATAGATGTCTAGCACAAAAAATGATATGCAGAGTTAAGGAAAACATGACTTACAACATCCGCTAACCCTTTTTGCCTATCTGGCATAAAAATAACTTCATTGGAGTAATCCTAAAATATGACATAAATTTGCCGAAGGAATTAATCCAACTCTCCTTATTCTCAACTTCAACAACCAATACGGTAAAAGGAAATAGCCAATTGTTCCCAACCAACCCTATGGCATATAAGAGGGATCCTTTGTACTTGCCTTCCAAGTGACAACCATCCAAAACTAGAAAAGGCCAACATTCATCAATAAACCCCACACCCTCTTAAAACAATGTTCTCCTTCCATATTATCAAGTTTAAACTTAAGTACTGCATGGATGGACCTTGGAACAACTATGAAAGAGAACTCATACAATCCTCATATTTAATTTAATGCCATCTCATAAGCGTGTCAAATTTCATGAGATTTCAAATTCAAATCACACAAAGTACAAGTCTTTCATTAATTTTGTGAGTGACTTATCCATATCCAGCCATTTCACAAATGTTGATTGGTTAGCATTGCTAGCTATATAAGTATGTTGATCATAAACTTTTAATTCAGAAGCTTACACTGTCATTGGTGTTTGAACAATGATGCCTCCAAGTACAACCCTTTGACCTGCATTCAATGTAAGTCCCCCTTGATCAGACTTAACATTTATAAGCTTGTACGAAAACTTCACAGCATAAGACTGAACTGCAAGTCTACATTCTTCAACATTCATAAACACCATCCCTTCCTTGATAGTGCCTTCACTTTCATTAAAGTATATTTCATATAGCCATCATCACGTGATGACACGTAACCATATACTGAGTCACCTCCTTCCATGTCATCATCTTCTTCTTCATCAAATTCTTCATATGGCACTATATTGGTTGGAATCTCTCAACCCATTTCTTCTTCGTCACTACAAATGATATCTTGATTATGTTTTTGTGATCCTTCTTCTCCATAACACATCCTATCATCTAAAAATTTTATTCCAACTCCAATATTCTATTGGCTTACTTGTGATGTTTGGCTATCCAAATTATGCCAAAATGCCACATTATCATCTACCTTCATCTACACATAGAACAAACAACAAACTATTAAGAATATGCTTTCCATAATAGAAAAACATGACAAATTATACAAAAGAATATAACACTCAATAATTGAATGCTAATGATATGAACACAACTAAACACGATTCTGCAGAAAACAACTGAACACTTCAACAAATAGGTGTATAAGACATTTCGAATCTCTTTGGCATGCAAATGTGCAATTTATATAAATTTCAGTATATATGTTTATTATGTGTGTACGTATGTATGTCAAAGATCAAGGTTAATTGGGGTTTTTAGTCATTCATGTGTATGCTTCTCTTTTTTCCTTTTTTAGAAATCTTTCGTCTATACATTGATTTACAAGAAACCACATTTTTGGCTACAATCCCAAGTATAATCTCATATATCATGTTTTTTTAAAATCACCCATCTTTATTTTGTTCTGTCATATACTAGTTTACCTCCATCAATTGTTTGTTATTGCTTCTTTAGATCAAGGTGACTATAATTTTAGTTAAATAAGAAGTAAGTACCCATCGTAACTTATGCCTACAAATTTAGTGGTTCTCACATGGATAGATGAAGACTTTTCACTGTGATTATGAACTTCAAACAAATGGCTTCTATAATTTCTAAAGAAGAAAAAAGCTGCAAATATCTCCCTCTTATACTGATGGCCAACATTGAGAAGGATGTAAGAAAGTATAGTCATCAAGAAAATGTGATAGCTATTGGATAAAATGACGGGCAAGTGTTGTTCAAAATATGAGCCTAACATATGTGAAGCAAATTGCCAATAAACTCTATCATTTTTGTCCAATGATATAGTTCATAGCCCTTTCTTCTTTCCTCATTTTAGTACCCACTTATTATTGGTTGTTTTGGTAGAGACAAAATGTTCACAGAAGACACCTTTCACTCAAATTATTGCACAGTTTCAACTATAACCTCCTTCATATCTAGCTGTAAGATGTTTGCTAGAAGAATAGGTAATGGCAATTCATGTCTTTGTAACTTCGCTACAACCATCCTTTATCCTAGACCAATAAAATAATTAGCCTTTTCCTTTTTAGATGCTGCAAGAGAGATATTGAAGGCAAAGAGGCATATATCTGCATATCATGAGTCCACTATCAAATGATTCATATAATGTTAATTTATTTTCCAATTCCTTATGAGTGTTGCACCATTTTGAGGCTCACAAGTATGTAGGTCTTCATAGGCCATTAACAACACTTTTTGGACAATAAAATTAAACAGCAAGAACCCACATAGAGAGGGAAGTGTATGTACAAAGAAAGAGAGAGATGCACACACACACACAGGGAGAGAGAGAGAGAGAGAGAGAGAGAGAGAGAGAGAGAGAGAGAGAGAGAGAGAGAGAGAGAGAGAGAGAGAGAGAGAGAGATTACCTCTTGGCATAGGGATGGAGGAGCTGAATGTAGCCGGATGAGAGAAATGGGGATGGGGGGCTCGAATGAAGTGCCCTTGTAGCTAGACAAGAGAAATGAGGTGGAGGGAGGGGGTTTCAAATGCACCTTCCATCATCCTCTAGTGAAGGAAGAGGGCTAATGAAGTCGTCTGTCATTGGTCTTCTTCCACAAAAATGGTAGTAGGTCTGTTATTTGTAATGTATAAATAAAGAGAGAAACATTTAAAGATAATTATTGGAATTTCAAAAAATTAAACGATGAATGATGATGGAAAACAAATAGTGGAAAAATTGCAAATCTCTCAAAAATGTAATGGTAAATATGCAAAATCATAAAATCGTGGGTTTCTTTACAAAAACACCAAAAATATATGGCATTTTTGTAAGAATCCCTAAAAATAAAAATGAAAGAGAAGAAGAGAAAGAAGTTGACACTTTAAGGGGATTGGACCTCCTATTTTAGGTTCAATTCAAGAAGAACCTAGATCTCCTAACTCACAATGGAGTGAGATAAATATTTTTCTCGTTCATTTTGTTTCACATGAAGAGCATTTTTATCTGTATATAATATTCTCATAAAATTCTAATAATAATCTTGATAAGAAAGGAAACTAATAGGAAATAGGAAACTATTCTAGAAAGTAACTACAAATAGTAAATAATACAATATAACTATAACTTGAATAGAAAGACTTCGTAGGTAGATAAAATAGAACTCTTAGTTACCAACTTAACCATATATTACATTGGTATATGCACCCTAATTGATTCATATTATTTCACCTCCTTAAATGACCCTTGTCCTCAAGGTTCACCTAAATCACACATAGTGATCTTAAATATTTTGTCAACAATAAGATTTTTATCGTCAACCCTTACCTTTAGGGGTTTTCTTGAAAGAAGGACCCATAATTGATGATGAGACACTAAATCATATAGATATTTCAATAAAGGGTTGGCATTTAATATCTAGAGTTTTTTTAGAGTAGAATATGTGTATCTTCATCGAAAATGTCTAAGTCCATAGGAAGCACATCTCCTTTCATTAATTGTTGTAAGATTGTTAATTGTGATTCTATCTTATCATCATTTTCCACTATTGTGGATTCTAAGAATTCATTCAACACTATGATCATTTATTTGTTTGCTTCTAAGAGCACATTAATATCTCTTCTCATATATTGCAAAGATACTTCCATTTTTTAAATAATTCATTTAACGTTGGATCCATGATTAAAGTAGAAATCCCTCAAGAATAGAAAAATTACCATAAATGGATGTAAAACCACCATAATAAGTGTAAAGACACCAAAAAAATGTCAGAAATCATAAAAATTCACTAACTACATCCCTGGATTAGATTCTTTCATAAAAATAAAATAGAAGAATAAAAAGAAGATGATCATTTTGAGGAGATTGGACCTTCTATTTTAGGTTCACTATGAGAAGAACCTAGATCTCCTAACTCACAATGAGGCGAATAAATATTTTTTCTACAATTTCCTTTTCTTGAAGAGCTTTACATCTATATATAATAATCTTATAAACTTCTAATAAGAATTTCAATAAGAAAGGAAACAAATATCTAAGAGGAAGTAGGAAACCACAATTAGGAAATGATCTTAATATAACCATAACTTTAATAGAAAGTCCTTTTAGCTAAATAAAATAGTATTCCTAATAAGCAACTTAACCATATTAAGTTTATGCCTATATCCCTAATCAATTCATATCAAAATCTTTGGAAAATGGTACTAGATATGGACATGTAGTTGGGACATTACAATATCTCAACCTTAACCTGTTACAACATTTGCTTTCTACAAAATCTCATTTACATTCATTGACCTACAATGGACCACTAGAAACTTATGAAATGCATTCTTTAATACTTAAATTTCACTCATGTACATGGATTCATATTCCACACTTTCTACATTTATTTGCCTTTCTACTGCCGATTGGATAGCTTTTCAAATAATCACAAATTTAAGGGATTGAATTTGGTGTCTTGGTTTTTTGAGAAACAACATATAGTTGAATGATCTCCTAGTGAATCAGACTCTCAAGCCGCTGGCACATTGGCTTTTTAGATCATTTGGATACAGTCACTTCTTAATGAACTTGGGTTCTTTCTAAAAAAGTCTACATGTTAGTTCGTCAACTAATATCGCTACAACCTACTTGATGGCTAAACCTATTTTTCATTCTTACACTAAGCATGAGGAGATTGAATTATATAGCCAAAGCCCTTGTGATTTTGATGATAATAAAATCTTAATATTATAATCTAACCAAGGTTTTGCATGTGTAAGGACTAATTGATATAGTTAAAATCAAATGAATTCAAAGCATCTTATGTTCTATAGCATCATACGAGTGGAAGAAATATTCTAAGCTTCAACATATCAAGTCAGCTTTTGAGGTAGTTGAATGATTAGAGAGTAAGAAAATAATAGAAAACAACTAAAAACTTGACTAAAAACAAGCTACTTAGATATTTTTAATGCATCACTAAGTGACAAATTGAGATATGCTGGCTCTATTAAACTTAAGCCCATTTTTCAACATCTGCAAGTGTGTTGGCATGGAGATTTTGCATAGAGGTTTCACTAAAATCATTTCATAGTAGATTTTAGAGATTTGCACACACACTGTCGACACTCTTTCTTGAAGGATTTCCTTTGACTTTTACACATTGAATGCTTAGACATGCTTAGCTGATTGCTTCTTGATTTCCAGAAGAATATTAGGCTAAGTCATTGCCCATTTGATTGCCAGGTGAATTTAAGCCATCTTCTACTCATGTTATAGAGATGCTTAGGTTCTGTAAAATTCTAGTAGGCTTCTGAAACAAATTGAGTAGGTTGACTGATGACGTTCTTAGAGAAAAAATCTAAGAGTTATAGAACTAGCCTATTCCTCAAGAGCTTCAGCCTACTGATTAAGAGTCAACATGGGTTTTTAACCTTTTTAGTACAATTTGGTCAATTGCCATAATGAATAAACTGACTACATCGCTTGGTTATTCTATTTGGAACATTGCCCTTACATAGCTCCAATTGGTTGCTCAAGCATTTAGTCTATTTTCTTTATTATATTCATTGCTAGTTATTGTTTCAAAAATGAAATTTGAATTTCAAATGGCTAGGATTTCCCTCCAACGATTACCTATTGAGTCTAATGGATATTTTGACTTGAAGGCTACCAATTGAAGGCTTTAACAATCATTTGAAAAACCTTTTTGGGAGCATCAAGCTAGGAAATCAATCTCACATGTCAAGCATATCATCTCTAAGCTTATTATTTCAATACTTCTAATTTTTTGTATCATAAAACCTCTCACTCTCTCTCTAGTTGTATATCTTTTCAAGTTGTATATGAGTTCTTGAGGTGCAAATCATTTCTTGAAAACCTTCTTTTGTATATGAGAGAGTGGTATGGCTCTCCTATTCTTAGATAGTTGTCCAAGTATTTGTAAGAAGGCAGAGCTACTATGAATGCCCTTAGTCCCCGGCTGTATACTAGCACATTGTCAACTAGTGGTATATAATCTTGCATGGTTTAGTGGAACTAAAAGTAGATAATACCTTGAGAGGGTAGAAGTAGGTGCCTTGGTAAGTTGGTGGAACCATTATAATTATCTTTGTATCTAGCTTCTTCTATGCATCTATTTTTATTTTTTGAAATTATTTTGGTTGTTTAGCATCTATAGAAAAGTCTGGCATAATGACTCTTGAAAACTACTCAAATGGAAATACTTAGGAAAAAGTCAAATGCTAATTTACTCAATAGTTTAAACATAGAAATTGGTATTCCTTACAAATGATCTATATTAATTGTTGGCAACTACCAGTGGTGAAATATTAAATAAAGAGGAATATTACATGCTTGCTCTTAATGTCATCAGTTTAAAAAACCTTATTTGTTGGTTAGTAATAGACCTTAAGTTTTGGGACAATTACCTTATTCTCGACTAGTAAATTACTCATGAATTAGGTGAGAGGGAGAATCCTATTGTGGAGGTGCTCATTCAATTGCTTGTATTGATTTTTGGCAATCCAAGGGGTAAAATGAAATACTTGAGAGAGAAAAGAATCTTCACCTTTAATTCCTTTAAAATTTTGGGAAAAGTAACATGAGACCCTCAACTATCTCGTTTTGAATTAGACCTCTCCAACAAAAAATTGGTCAAATTTAAGGACCCCAATTATTAGGAGGTTCAATCTAGTCTCTCAATCTCTGCTCTGTAAAATGTAATGACAAAACTGAAAAGTGGATCTCATGTGGGACCCATATTCTTCTACTTCCTTTCACTTCTACTCTCTCTCTCTACACTTTGTACTATTTGATAAATGCCCTCAGAGATTGGAACTCTCATTTTCCTCAGCGATTCAATATCCACGATGACAACTTCTAAGGCTCCATCCACATCCAACTCTTAAATGCCACTTCTCTACATAACATTTTCCTCTATGATAATAATCTTGCTCTATGAAGGAATAAATGGGGTTAATGATGGTCTTTAATTGCATTTCTCATCCCATCAATCTTAGTCTTCGAAGATATACTTGAGGCTAATAAGCATCCTACTATAGTAGATAAATTTATTGATTTGCATGAATATCAAAAAATTATTTCATTTTTCTCTGAAAGTTTTTATGGCACTTCTTGTCTTTCCTTATCCATGGTAAGTACTAGTGTAGAGTGAGAAAACGGAAATATGTCAAATGACAAGTATACTTGGGTAAAAGGAAATTTGGGACAATTTAAATGACATTAAGGATGAGCTCATATCAACTAAAACAATGATTAGGAAGATTGACAATTTCATAATTACTCAAGCTCCTTGGAGAACCAATATGGAAGACTTGCAATACTACCTCAAAACTTTAACTACCTAAGAAGAAATTATCATTAAAATTCCTAACTTCATCTAAGCCTTGGAAGTCTAGCAATGATTGAAGATTCATTGGCTGCGATGTTCCATAATCCCTAGAGCTTTTGCTATTGATTCAAAGGGAAATTAATGTCTACTCCAGTGACTTTGAGAGATATAGAGTGTGAAGTGATTAGATATGGGCATTCCTCCGATTTCACTGTTGGGGGTTTTCCTTGGATTAATCTTTGCCTAGAGAGAGAAAGAGAGCAATGTTTGTGTTTTGTAAATTTAATAGAGTTACAGGGCTGCTTTTTCACTTGAAAGAAGATGAAGAGAAGATAAGTTCCTCATGGGACCTGCTTGTTAATTCCATCATTATATTTAAGGGAAATTAAGATGGAGCGAATTAACCTCCCTAGTCGCTAGGGTCCATAGATTTGACTATTTTTTTTGTTGCACAGTGTAATTCAAAATGGTAGTTGGAGGGAGCCTAATGCTACTTTTCTCTAAAGTGTTGAGAGAGTCATCTCCTCTAAAAATATTTTTTCTACTAGTTTCAAGTTTTTTGGAAAAGATCATTTTAGGCTATCAAGAGCAAAACACTACTACTTACAAGAAGTGTGTAATTGTTGTAGTGTTAAACATCACTAATGGGTTAGGGTACATGTTGATTAATGCAAGTGCATAGCTATTGTAGTATAGCTTGTGCAAATACAAGTTGATCTCACAGGGACTTGACTTATAAAAATATAGAATAAATAAATTTTAATTAGCCAAAAATTAAAAGAAATAATAGAAATTAAATAAAAATGAACTTAAAATTTAATTAATGTAATGAAGATTGCAAAATTTGGAACTAAAAGAATACAAAAAATTAAATGAAATAACAACTAAATCTACTTCCCTAGTATACTTATTGCTATTTTTAGTTTTACAGGAAATTGGAAAAGGAGAAATTTAAGAAGAATCTCAATTAGGATAGTCAAAATTTTATTTTGAGTACTATTTTTCATCTCTTCCAATCACCATTGTTTTCTTCGTTTTATGGTGTTTTCTCCAAAATTTTCATTCTTTTTACAAATTTTTGTTGTTTTAATCAAAAGCCAAGTTGGGTTTTTCCCAAAACTCTTCTTTCCCCATTGTTTTGCTCTCAAATTGTCACCTTCTTCTTCCCATCAAGTTTCTCTTTGTTTCTATTAAAAAACTAGAAAATGTAAATTTTCTATTTTTGCCCTTGGTCCTTCTTCCTTAATTCCAACCCTGTCCCATGTTTTGTCTTTTTCCCTATTTCATCTTATTATTATCTAGAATTGTTCTATCTCAAGTTTATTCTATTCTTCATTATTCTAGAGTCTAAGTAATTCAAATCCTAGTTGATTCAAACCTAACTAAATCAACGATTTAGCTTTAACCAATAGGATCACTTTTGATCCTAATCATGTTCTTCGCAGATTTCAAATCCCTCTTTAGATCTTCACCTTAGGATAATTCCTAGATTTTTCATCTTCTCAATTTTCCATCCAAAAATTTGATTTAAGCCGTCACCTGTATGACATAGGAATGGGCAAATATCGCTAATAGATTTGGGGATGGGTAGTTTGGTAATTAGATTAACTTTATCTCATCTACCTCTATACCTTTGGATAACACTATGTGGCCAAGGACAATTCTCTTAGGAACCATGAAATGGCACTTTTCCCAATTAAGTACTAGGTTCTTTTCTTCACATTAACTCAAGACTTTTCTTAAGTTTTCAAGGCATGCTTTATTTCTACTGCACTAGCATTCTAAGGAAGAATGATACAATATGGGATACTAGTGTGTGTAGGCTGTAGGTATCTTTTAGAGTCCACCATGAAAGTTTTGATATACATCATTATCTTTATGCTCATTCTATTGGTCGCAGTCCCTATTGTTATTTCTTCTCCAATCCCTATTTGGTAGATG
Source organism: Warburgia ugandensis (assembly GCA_035236585.1). Lineage (NCBI taxonomy): Eukaryota > Viridiplantae > Streptophyta > Magnoliopsida > Canellales > Canellaceae > Warburgia > Warburgia ugandensis. The sequence goes on from CP141133.1 coordinate 18,632,509, forward strand.
ATTATTCCTTTATTGTGGAGGTTGATATTCATCATTCATTAGAGGTGGTGGGTCCTCATTCATGATGAGTGGAGGGCTTGATCATCTCTAATACTACCTTGGGGTGTGTTACCCCTTGATCATTTATCAGTAATTGATGATGACTGATCTAGTTGTATGTCATTGACTAGACTAATTAGATGGATTCTTCCACTCCAAGAGTTTAACATTGAGATAAAAGATAAAAAAGAGTAGAGAATATTGTAGCTAACCACTTGTCTCACCTAGTTCTAACAAAACCTTTAAATGAGCTGCCAAGTAAGGATACATTCTCTGATGAGGAAGGAACTATCCCATCTTTCCTTAGTGCTCTTTAGGATTATTTGGCATTGTTCATTTTGATCTGAGCTATCCAATTCTCAATTTGATTGATTTGCAAAATGTAATACTTGATTAGAATCATCTAAACAATACTTTACACATCTGATCAACTCCGATGATCATCTGACCATTAGATTTTACAAATCAAATGGTTGGATGATCAATTAAAGCTAAAATTAATCATTAATCTAAATTTACAAAATTGATTGGTTAGATTATCTAATTAAATGATAAAATAATTGGTATTTTAGTCAAAATTGAATACTTAATAGTATAGGAGACTTTTATCGATGCCCAGCTTATTAGATGGACAACAAACGTGCATGAGTTTATCAGTTTTCATATATGACTAATTTTGCTAAGGATGGCAATGTTGGGAGTTAGGGGTGGAGGTTAAGAGGGAAGGTTTTTATTTGCTCTACCTTTGTCCCGTGAGTTGATTTATATTGTCCCACAGCTCTATGAATTATTGTGAGGAGGGAGGAGGGAACAACTTTTTTACCTTGATACATTCTTTCACGATCACGATGTTTTTAATTTTCTTTATAAGCGTATATTTTCTCTTCAATAGTATTACTATTAAGTTCTTGTGAAGAAATTCAAAGAGAGTGTTAGTGTTTGAAGAAGATGTTTAAAGACCACTACATCTTAAAAATCTCCCTCAAATAATCCCAACCACTATTATACTATATTAGAAATAGATAATTTAAAATGGTCACAAAAAAAAGACAATTAGAAATACCTAATGGATTGGGGAATAATGTCACGCCTATATATGTGCATTGATCTACTAAAGATAAACAAAAGCATTACATTTTCTATATTTACACGATTCCATAGTGGTTGGTTAGGTAGTTGGGTTTTGTCCTAACCATCCCAAAGCCACCTTAGGTCACATTAATTTGCCTCATAATGGGTAAAGGTCATAGTTTTCTTGTCCCGCCTCACCCAAGTAGGTATAGTGGCCGTGGCTCACATTAACCGCCTCCATCTCCCTCCCTAGATTTTGCTACAAAAGAATTGTGTCTCAATGGAGCTCAAACCACAACCTCCATTCAAATGATGTGAAATAAAGCAGTTAATATCTAGGAAAAAAGTTGTGGGTTTAGTCTTATGCTTACCTTTCAAAAAGGAAACAATTGATAGCCAAGGAAAAGGTTGGAAAAAAGAGAGCACTAAAATTTGCTTCCTTAATACTATTAATTTAGCCAATTGCATCATTAAAGAATTTTCATTAATTTACAAACTAATGAACCATTGCTTGATGTTTTATAGTACACATGCATGTGATAATGATTTTTTTTCTTTAGCTTTCTCTCTTATTTTTCATCCCTATCCTAGTGAGAAACCGCCTCCAGATATAAACTAGATGGATAATCTTTTACTCTCCATTGTGAGATTAAACTTCTCTACTTTGTAGAACCATTTGGAAGGAAAAAATATAATCAAAAGGTAGGAAAGAAGATGTTGTTGTAATGGCCCACATTTTTTTTTTTTGAAATAAAGAAATGTTATAATTATAAATTTTGAAAATTTTAAGTTAATTGTTCACTATTATTGTGTAAAAGTAAGTTGAAATAAAGCTTAGACAAATTTTCTAATTATAGCTCATCAAATAAATATGGTAAGACTTGATGACCACTCAGACCTAAGCTAAGTGCAGCTAAGCGACCCCAAGTACAATTTATCAAAGCAAGGTCTCAACTTCAAGTCACCTTCCTAACATTTTTTAAGAATAAAATTATTTTTTACTCTAATTAATAATTAATTAAAATTTTACTTGTGGAAAAGCCATATAAGGAAACCCACATGGTGAAGGATGGTTTCCATATGGACAAAATGTGTAAAGATATTATTGCCAAAGCATGAGTCTAAGTAAACCATTAGATGGTGATCCAAGGGTTATAAAATAAAAGAGACCAAGGGGGAAGAGTTACATATGTGAACTATTGGTTGATAATTCAATGGTCGAGAATAAATAAAGAAATTAATACCATGAGAGTTGCAAACTTGCAACTAATTGGAAAATGAACACATGGTAAGAATCCAAAATAAAGATAAAAAATATAAAACAACTTTAATGATATATACTTTAAAAAGGGAAACTTTCATAAAAGGGGTATTAACATAGGAAACTAAGCCTTTTCATGAGTGAAATAGTAAGAGAGAAAATGAGGAGTGCATGAGAGAAAGAGAGAAAAGGCAAAAGAGAAATTTCAGAACCAAGCAAAAGCATGGATTTGTCAAATTATTGGAACTTGAATTTCTTTTAAAATAGAAAGATACCAAAGTTTTCTTGTTGATTTTGGTATAAATATTGTGTTTATGATTTTACTGTAATTGGAAAACCAATTGTTGCATTTCATATGTTTTGATTTGCTAGCAATTTAATTAATTATTTATGAATTAGAATCTTGTTTCACAACTAGAAATTTGAGGCATAATTCATGGATGAAATTGATGTCGATGTTTTCTTGAAAATTGAATGGTAGGAATTATTTTTCTTTAGTTTATCGTGAGAAACTTTATAAACCATGATTTATATGCATGACCTATCTAGGCATGTTAAATTAAACTTTAGATGTTCTAATTTAAAACTTGTACGTATCTTTTATTAGCATGTAGTTGTAAGGTTGTAAATTTTTTGGATGGTGCATGATAATGAAAATTAATAGATTTATTATCAATCCTTTTATTTTCTTGTTCACATGTACAATATGATGGTATTCATACTAAATTATTAATTTAATCCATAACAAGTTTCCTTATATGGCTTGTCCAGATGTAAAATTTGAATGAATTAATTAATTAAAATAAAAAATGATTTGCTTCTTAAAAATCATCAGGAAGGTGACTTGACGTTGAGACCTTGCCTTGACAAATTGTACTTAAGACAATTTAAGTACACTTAACTTAGGTCATCAAGTCTTACCAGATTAAAGTTTTATTAACACTTATATCATAATTACACACAATTTATTTGATGAGTTATAATTAGAAAAATTTGTCTAAGCTTTATTTCAAGTCACTTTTACACCATAATAGTGAACAATTAACTTAAAATTTTCAAAATTTCAAATTATAACATTTCTTTATTTCAAAAAAAAAAAAAATGTAGGCCATTATAGTTGTTGATCATGATGATAAGAAAAGATCAATTGTGATTCATTTCTAGCTTTTCTTTTGTAAATGTGTTGTTGTATATTCTTCATTAGGAACAAACATGAATAAAACAAGATGAAGATTTCTATCAAAATGACTACTTCTCATAATTCTAGATGATTAAAACTAAAATTGAGTTGATTATCGAGACTTAGCCGCATATACAATTGGATAATGTTGCAAATCAAGTTAGCTAATGAAATTTGAGTTAACCAATTCACAATATAAAGACTAGATAATTTTTCAAGAAAATGAGACTGCTGTTCATGCACATATAGTCAACTAATCATGTATATTCTTCCCAATACTTAAAAAATCTTGAATTTAGACAACTATTCGAATATGAAGTGAAGATGGATTGATGAGCTGAAGATTCCACTTATTTAACTTATGTGCTGAAAATAGTAGTCTATCTTAACTATAAACTTACTATTTCATTCTAGTAACATTGGGATAATTTCTCCTATAATATTAACTGGCAATTTTGAAAATGGAGTCAATTAAATGTTTAGGACAAGATGCTTGCTTGAAGAATTAGCATACTAATTTAGAATTGAGTTGACTACCAAATGGGTTTCAAAATTTTGCATTAAAAACAAGATGATTAGGCATGAAGAACATGCAACTATGGTTCAAATGTAAAAAATGTAGATTTATTTTAAAGGAATTTAATTGACTAAAATTGTGAAATAGTTGACTAGATAGGAGACAAACTTTTTAATTGTCAATTTAAATTTGAATTTTTGTCTCTTGGATGGATAAAGATGCTCTCCAACAAATAAGAATTAGTCCTTATTAGATCTTTTTGAATTTAAACCATAAATGAGAGTCATTTGGAGAGAAAAAAAGAGAAGAGATTGAAAATTAGATAGTGCATACAAGTTATCAACTTAAACAAGTTTCCTTAAGCCTCTTTGCTGATTCTTTATATATTTCATTTTTATAAACTCTTTTTCTATTCTTTGTATTTGTGATTGACAATATTTGGAGAGAGAGAGAGAGAGAGAGAGAGAGAGAGAGAGACATAGACCCTTTTTTTTCTATTCGTTCTTTATTTTTGAGAGAGATGTAGCTCTCTTTTCTTGAACTGTTTTCCTAGTGTTTGTAGCAAGGTTGAGATTGTTGCAAGTACTCAGTTCCTTTAATTGTGGCCTAAACAATGTCAACTCATATGTAAAAGCTTGCAAAGATTAGTGAAAGCTCAACGTGATGAATACCTTAAGAGAGTGGAAGCAAGTGTCATGATCGGCTGCCCAAACCAATATGAAATCATTTGTCTAGCTTTTCTTTTGTACTAAAGTTTTTTTAAACTTTTTTTACCATTTTGAGCACAATCTTGCAAAAAATTTATAAAAAAAAATAGGTCTAATTTAGCCCCTCTTGGGACCTATCAGATGTAGTTATAGACATACTAGTATTCCAAAAAGTTTTGACTTTTGAAAATAATATTTTATTCAATAATTTAATTAGAGAAAAATTTAAACATCTCCTTGATGTAACATTTTATTGTTGTTTAATAATCATTGTAGATAAACACAAATCCTAGACATTGCAATTAATGCTAATAGAGTATAAGCTAAGGATGAGTAATGTAAATACAAATTAAAAAACTTAGTATAAAAGGTTTCTTACAATTTATCTTGAAGAATGTAATGTCTTGATGGTTTTGGATTCTACCTTAGTTTGCAATCATAAGTTCAAGTTTGAGAAGGGGCTATTTTCCTAATTTCATGTTTAAATAATTGACCTTTCATAATTGGACCTACCAAAACTTGGAAGAGTCATAGTTTGAGCTAAGTTGTGATGTAATTTTTTTCAAACCAAACCCTTGCAAGTATATAAGATTGAATGTATTAAGGAAAGTATGAAGGGATGTCGAACCTTAGTGCTTTAATAAAACTATCTAAAAAATTAAAGAAGTTTTATTTTTAACATTAAAACTAAAACTAGAACAAAATAAATTGAAGGAAAACTTTGAAGTATTTAAGAATTTGGAATCTATCAATTGGAATCTCAAGGCATAGGCTATCTCGATTGACACTCTAAAAATTGTAGATACATGACTCCTCTAATCTTAGCATAACCCATTCAATAAATTATTCACTCACACATAAATAATTCCCTAATCATATCTTCTAAAAAATAAGTGTAAAAAACAAATTGAAATAAAATAGTCAAACTGTTCTTCAAAGAACCCTTAAAATATGATCTTTCATACATCAAATTTCAAAACTAAAAATCTATAAACATGAATAAGAAAACATTAGTGCTCATCTTTTGAACTTTTCTAATTTCTAAACTCCAAACTTAGCCTTGCAAGAGAGATGATCCACCTAGCATGGTTGAAGAACTCTCCATGGCAGGCCTTCTTCTTCTCTTCTATTTAGATGTTTCTTTGGGTCAAGAGGCAGTGACAACCAGCTCCTCAAATGGAACATTGTCAAAATGTTCTTCCTTCCTAATTAATGAGAAAGCTCAGATGATAAGTTAGAAACTCTCCTAATTAGGAAAGTACATGACTAGCAAGCATTCCTAATTCTCTTTACTTTCTTCTTTCAAGTTCTTTCTCTTTCTTTCCTAAAAATGTCCTAACGAGAAACTACTAAAGCATAAAAAAAGGCCTAAATTGGATTTTTTTGACCAGTCAAAGCTTCCTTCTTTTCTAAGGAAAGTATTGCCCTTTAAGAAAGTGGATGATTAGCTGATTGAAACTTGCTCATTTAGGAAAGTACTAATTCCAAGAAAATTTTCCTAATAAGGAAAGAAAACATCCCAAATTAGTAGTTTTTAAAGTTCGAGGGTAAGAGACATTTGTTCTAGTAAAACTCTCTACTAATCTTCACTGTCCAATTGATCAACCTTTTAATACATATCAACTTCCTAATCTACATAGCTAAGTCTCATCCAATGGCTAAGATTAATCTTACAATAAAGATATATAAATTAGTCATTTTAAAGAAAATACTCAAACATCTCATTCATATATTAATTAATTCTAATTTTTATTGATTAAATGACTTTAATTATAATTCGGTCTACAAAATAAAGTAAAGAGGCATAAATTAATATGTCAATGATGTTCATCACTTTGCTCTCATTTTTATAAGGCCTCTAATTCAAAATTCCCCCTAGATTGTTCAAAATGTTTCAATGTGCCCCTACAACTTTTTTTCATTTAATGTACCTTCCAAACAAATAGTAAGAAGTCAATGTTGTCCATTTTAGTTATAGTGTCAACATGCGCCATTGGATTTTGCCTATGTGTCAAACTTTTATAGCATTTCTAGCCCTTTAAATTGACTTTTTTGTAGATGTTGATGTAGGAAGGGTATGAGTTTGACATGGAGTCTCTCATTAGATCCCACTTGAAGTGGGTGGGAAAGGAAAATAGATTTCTTCCTTTATTCTCGAAATTAGAGTTAGGTTCTCATTCATCCTCCATTGCTATGTACCTCCCTATTAATTCTAAGCTATAAGTGGTAATTGGTGGTGAAGCAAGGTTGTAAAAGGGTATTTTAAGGGTTTCTTCAAAGAAATTGCCCTAAGTCTTTGAATTCTATGAAAACTATCAACCATGGTGAGGAAAAGGATTTTCTTGTACTTAAAAGAGAAAACAAGAGTGCATCTTTAGTGCTTTGTTTTTTGTGATAGTCTAAGATTGGTTACTTATGGTCCCCCATGTTTCTAAAGGTGGATTGAAAATGATGGGTGAAGATTTATAAAAGAGGGGTTTCATTGTTGCCTATGGAGAGTAAAAATAGTTGTAAATTTATGTTTTTTGTTGTTTGTGGCCTCAAGCTTCGTGTCAGTTAGGCTTGTTGTTTTCTATGAAGATTCAATGATGGCATCAATGGAAGAGCTTCTCTATGTGGAACTACACCATAATGGTATCCTCACCTTAGGTGAGGATACTTAGAATTTTGTGGGAGGCGGTGAAAGAGTATGAAATTGTTGGTAATATAAATTCAACCTCTAGGAGCTCTGTGGCATTGTACAGATTTAAAAATGGTGGGCATAGTGGAGAGGCTACACTTCGTTAGACCTGAAAAAACTTTGCAAAACATTTGAAACCTTTGATGAATGATAACAACTCTTGAGCCACATTCTAGAAGATAGGGAAATGCATGTGTGTGTGTGTGTGTGTGTACATACATATACATATGCATGTACATGTACATATATACATCATGTATGTATGTGTGTGTGTGTGTGTAGAAGAGAGAGAGAGAGACAGAGATGTGAAGCATAAGGTTATACAGGTAGGGAAACTAGTTCATGACAACAAGGTCGACTTGGAGGAAGATGTTAAAAAAGTTGTAAATGCTACGACTTTTGAAGTAGAGAATGTCGCTCGACTTGGAGGAAGATGTTAAAGCAGTTGTAGAAGCTCCGATTTTCAAAGTAGAGAATGTCGCTTAGGTGGATAAGTTACTTTGGTGGAAGTTGATGAGGTGGTGAACAACCAAAGATATGAAGAAGAGGAAAGGCATGGAAGCTAACAAGAGATGACACTAATAGGTGTAAAAGTCATTTTGGATGAGAGAGAAGGCCCAAGTCTTACTAATGTTTGTTAAGTATCCATTTTTGTATAAATTACCCTCATTTAGTATAACATTTGATATATTTTTAGGATAGGATATTATTTAAAAATTTATTTAAAAATATTTTTTATTTTTATTATATAACCATAATTTGGTAAATTTTTAGGGTTAGATGAAGATTTGAGGTAGGTATGTGCAAAACTAAACATTGTATGATACTAAATAGGACCATTTTCATATTCTATAGGTGGTAGATCAGATCCATGAAGTTAGATTAAGCGGGTCAACATTCAAGATCACATATCAAGTTCAGATTAAAATAAATGGCTATGATCAATTAGAGACGAATTGGATGATCAAATTGAATCAATACATAATAACTTAAATTCCAACAATTTTCATTTATAAATGATCTAAGGACTCCAAGATTAGTTGCAAATTGAAGAAAATTAATGGCCATCTAGCATTAAACTATCAAAATCAAAAGATATGTATTTAAAATCTTGGATTAGATCAAGATAAATTCCATGAAAGATCTATGATAAGATGGTATGAATGATTCTAATCATCAACCAATTGCCCACAATCAAAGATGAAAGGGTTTTACAGGAGATTGATGCAATGGATAGTGAATGATGATACAAGGCAAGTTTCAAGTGAGAAAGAGAAGTTTCCCATGGAAACCAAGTTAGGAAAATACTCTAAGTTAAAACCCCAAATCATTCCTTGGAGAGAAGGTAAGAATGGGAGAGGAAATTGCTAAAAAACTAATCCAAAATGAGCTTCAAATCATCTATAATATTAGATCGAGGTTGAATTGAAAAGAAAGATCCAAAATTTGGAAAAAAAAAAAAAACAACAACTGAGGTGTAAGATGATATATAGTGCATTCATGAGCTAGTGAACATGGGAAATTTGCATATGATTTGTTGCTTTATTACTCGATGAAAATCTTCAAAGTTGATTTCCTTAGATAGAAGACGGCGGGGATAAAAAGACCCATGTTTTATATTTTGGATATGCATTCCATAATGCCTTAAAAATGAAGTGATCAAAGTTAGCAACCTGTTATTGTTCGTGTCAGTAACTGTGTTTTACAGTACCTGATTGCTACTATTACTCTCTTAGTTTACTGTTTCACTTTATATCTTTTTCAATTCATTTCTATCTTTCATGTTTAAATGGGTTAAGTGGAATTGATCAAGGAATTCATTGCGAGCCTTAGTTATAAGATTTAGTTTTAAATTTGGATATTTTTAAATTTTTCAAATTTTTGCACTACAAATGTCACTTGCTAGTTTACAGTTACACAATATATTGCTTCGTTATTTGTGCTATTTTTTAGATAAATTTTTTGTTATGTTTTGATCCATTACACATCAATAATGACTATGGGTTATTATAAATTTTAATTAATTTAGTAATTTTTAGGTATTAAAGTGAAAATAAAATTATTTTTCTTAAAATTTTTGTTCTTTCTTTGAGGGCATGTTATATATTTTATTTTACAATATTATATATTTCTTTTAGATCTTGTTTGAATGTTCCAGATTTAATTTATTTTAGTTGTTAGAAATTTTTAATTTATTTTTCATAATTTTTAAAAAAATAATTTAGAAATCATGCTAGGCTAATTTTCTTTTTATTAGGGTTAAATTGGTCTTATTCTTAGGTTAGAAACACCACTTAAAAGTTTTTAAATGTTTTAATTGGATTAAACATTAATTTTAGAAATTAAATTAATTTAGAAAAGGTAATTTCATCCTTAGTACAATTCTTTGAATTTTGGGTTATTACTTTCATAGTGGATGCTTGGAATTGATCTTTGATCCATTATAGTTAGGTTTTATATAGAATTTGATGAATTTGATGAATTATCTAGGTTTTTAATGTTTAAAATTTTTTCAATTAGTTTTTCAAAGAAAATATTTTCTAAGATAGTAATTCTAGTTTCAATTCAATTATTGAGTTATAGAAAATAATAAGTGGTGGATCTAATTTAAAATAAGTGATCTTTAATCCTAGTAATTTAAGTTTAGATTAAAAATTCATTCAATCTCATCCATTAAATTAGAAAATTATCATCTTTCTTTAATTTTGCATTAGTTTTAGGATACTTAGTCTAGATCAACTATGGTGCTTTAATTTTATATTATATCCTCTATAAGGATTAGACCCTGTATAACATTACAACTAACTACTATGCACTTGCAAGAAAACTCAAACAATGTACCACTGAACAAGTGACATGGATTGGATCCTGCCACTAGAATAAATGTGTTCGTGATCATTCTTGAGGGAGATATGTCTTGCAAGAAGATTAAGGAGAGAGGTAGTAGGATGATGACATTATTATGTTGGAAGAAGAGGATTTTGGATGTGGGTTTCAAATGATAACTAAACTCATTCAAAGTTTTCTAAAAGTGAAAGGAAAGATGAAAAAGACACGTCAACAACTTGTTTGATAGATATGTTGGTTGTGATGTGCAAGAGGGGGTTGGTGGTGAGGATGAACTAGATAGTAACACCCTCATGAGAGAGTTGCATGATGAAAGACAAAGTTTATAATGAAATAGCTCCCTCATTCTCAAACAATAGGCCTAATAAGGCACTTCTTTGAGCTAAAGGCTTTGACTCATACTTGGAAGCTCCTAGACACTACCTTTAGTTCAATGAAGAGATTGGTATGAATCGCCCTAAGTTTCAAGTTTGATTAACACTTGATGATGACAACTAATTTAGGGTTGTTGAGGAAGTGTGCTATGGTAAACAATCATAAACTAAAATTCTAAAGAATGACAAGGACAAGACTAGGGTTGTGTGCAAGGGAAACTATAAATGGTTTGTATATGATGTAGAAGTGCCTGAGTAATGTAACACATTTAGGTTGAGGACCATTTATGATAAGCAAACTTGCCAAGAATAGGCTTCTAACAACAAACATGGTTACCATGGACATGATGGAGACTTTTAAGAGACAACCAACCTAGAAGTTGAGGTTGATCACTTAAGCAATCAAGGAGAAGTTCAATTGGTAAATAAATAAGTCAAAACATAGAGGACTAGGAAGAAGGCCCTTAAGATGATCCAAAGGATAGTTTTTCTAGTAGGATACAAGAATAAGAGACCATGTAAGCTACTAAGGTCTCTTCTGGATTGATTTTAATTTAATTTTTGAGGTCAGGGTTGAGCGTAAAGTGATGGTTAACCTAGGTGGGCCAAGGGTTGATGATCAAATCCACCTGTAGGAGTGATTACCCTTATTAATTAATTTAAGCATTCCCATATAATTCGACCAACATATATTCACCTTCAAGCGATAAAGTGTCCCATTATGTTAGGAAAGTGATAAATCTAATGCAACTTAACAAAGGGTCCGAGCCTCAATAGGCGAGACACTATAACCCTAATAGCCTTTGTCTGTGGGTTATAAATGAGCTTAGGCTATCCCTTGTTAAGAGGTGCAACTAATGCAAAGTCCTAGTTAATATGCAATAAAATTTGTGAGTGCAAGTAGTATGACATTCATTGCTAACTGCAATGAAAAATTAATTATGCAAGTCCTAATCTAGGAAATGTAAGGGGATTAGAAAATCTTACAATGAGTTCCTAGATAAAATCTTCTCATAGAAGGGTGGGTCCATGTACATGCCACCTCCTCTTCCGAGTTAGGCTGGCAAACCCTTGACTTGTATCGTTACAACCCCTTTTTGAATAAATTGCGATTAAATGAAATACATTCATATCCTCACTACAATTCACTCAAAAACAAAAAATTTATAAACTCCGCATTGTGGTTTTAGTTCTATATGGTTTTATTAGAGCTGATCCTAAGCTCAGAAAAAGGAGGAGAGTTTTGTGTCATGTGTCAACCGGCAAGGAAAACCCATGGCAAACCCCAATGTAACAAAAAGCTAGAGTTATGGAGACATGCACTATAATATAAAGGATTTAAAATAGTCAAACTAAGATAGATCATATGGAATGTAATTTTAGCAAGGAAAGGAGCGGGAGTGGAGCACTAGTAAAGATTGATAACTAAGAAGTCCCCCTAAAAGAACACTTATGATTGATAATTCATGAGATTGGAGAGATTGAGAGGGAGGTTACTTAGAGAATCTAAATGGGTTGGAACAAATGGAGATGTGCCTCTGGAGTTTTGTGTGATCAGAGGGTGCCACTCAAACTGAAAGGAGATTTCCATAGGATGGCTATAAGGCTGACCATGCTTTATAGATCAGAGTGTTGGGCAGTTAATGAACAACATGTACATGGGATGAGTGTAACCAAAATGCGGATGTTGAGATGGATGAGTGGTAAGATAAGAAAGGATATAATTAGAAATGAAAATATTAGAGGAAACTTAGGAGTAGCACCAATACATAACAAGATGAGGGAGATTAGACTTAGATGGTTTGGACATGTCCAATGTAGACCAAAAAGGGCACCAGTTAGAAGGAGTGAGTTGATCTAAGTTGAAGGTTCTAAAAGGGCAAGGGGAAGGCCCAAAAAAACATGGATAAAAGTGGTGAGAAAAGATTTAAAGACTTTAGGAATAAATGAAGCTATGATACCTAATAGAGGGGAATGGAGGAACAAGATTCATGTGACTGACCCCTAATCAGGATAAGGGCTTAATGATGATGATGATGATGATGATGATGATGATGATGATGATGATGATGATGATGATGATGATCCTAATTTCCTTCAATTTTGGATCCAAAATTTGACAAAAATAAATATAAAAGTGAGAATTCAAAATTTTATAGGAATAATGGAAATGCAAAATGCAACTCTAAAATCTACGACTAGTGGTAAGGTAATTGATTTAGACTTTAAGTAAAAATCCATTGTGAGTCTCTAGCAACGACGCAAAAAACTTTATGTGTTTTTAAAATAACTACAAGTGCACATGTCCACTATAGCATAGACACAGCAAGTACCGGTAGATCCACATAGACTCTATAATTAATGTATTTTAATTAAAAATCTATCTTAACTACTTTAACCTAGCCAAATGATTTATTAAACTAAATTATTCAACTAAAAATCACATAAACACATAAAAATGCTAGAACTTAAACCTAAGCCTAGGAATAAAAAATCACATAAATTAGATATCAATACTTTTAAGGACTAAGCAATCTGGGTTATTTTTACTTGTGTAACTAGAACCACGATGTTTATAATACATGGAAATATTTCTTTCTAAAGCTCTCTTTAAATATTTCATTAATACTAGTTTTTTAGCATGGCACTATACTTATTCAAAGTATAGCTAGTCTTCTTAGGGAACCGACTATCAAAGATTCTCGCATAGTCACCCTCTTTTTATTCTATTTAGTATCCTTATTTTTCAAGCAATTACTAAGTATATAGAGTGCTATGAAGTCAATATTAATATTAAGTACTTTTTAAGCTAGCACAACCTAATCTTAAAAATGTTTTATTCTGACATACTTTTCATCCTCATGCTTAAGAAAACCAATGGAACTTAAGCATAAAGATATAAATTAAATGTAACAACTAATGAAAGCAAGTTAATAATACATAAATTAATAAAACATACAAATCTACAAAATTCTACCTACTAACAAAAGCTCAACTAAATGACAAAATGACTAAAATAAATAAACTACTATATTCTCATTAACTAAAATAAAAGTTACAAGGATTAAAATTGAAAAAAAAAAAATTAAAATAAAAACTAGTTCCTATCCACACTACCTCTAGAACTTGCATCATCCAAACAACACCTTACTCTTACTGTCTCACTCAATAAGAGCATAAGGTGCTTCCCAATAGCCACAATCCACAAGAGATATTTTATACCCAAAAACACATGCTTTATGTGTGTAAGACCAAGAGAGAGAAAGATCTTAGGGAGATGAATGGATGAAATGATAGAGGATACGATGGAAATGTATAGGCATGAATTTCATATAAAAAAGATGAAGAGAAAATTTTAGAAAAATAAAACAAGTAGAAAAATTTTAAGGCATGATAATGAAAATGAAATTTGGTGCAAAAATATGTGAATGGAAAAAGGAGTTAGAGATGGAATTTTTTAATGAAATTTTGTGGAGAGGTATCCTATGAGATAAGTAGCTTAAATTAATTCTTTTATGAGGTAAAAATGAGTATAAAAAATTAAAAATGAAATGGAGGATAAAGGTCAGGAAATTGGGTAGAATGGATTGAAACTAATGTATGAAAAGGATGATGATGTGAATTTGAGATGGATATTTTGGTGAGTGAAAGGCATGGAATTGAAGGCTATGGGTGTGATTTTGAAGGTGAGATGAAGTGTGTAAAAAATGAAAGAAAAGAAGTACAATGGAGGAAAAAAATAATAAACCTTTCTTACCTCTTCTCTTCTCCTTAGGTATTCCTCCCTTTAGGATGTTCTTTCCTTGTGTTTGATCACTTTGTGTGGTCCTATAGTGTTGATAACTCCTCTTGGTTCTCCCCTCTTTCTTTCTCTCTTCTAAGTTGTGGGGCAAGGGAATGGAGATGATAGAATGGGATCAATAATCACCTATATTTAGATTTTTGAAGTGGAATCTCTATGGAATGGAGGGTGGAGATCATATGTGTGAAAAGAAGGACATTTGGTGGGGATTTAATCAAATAAAAGAGGTTAGAAAGAGAGGAGATTCATGGAATCCATGGGGATAAGGATGTATGTGAGAGGAAAGGGGATAAGGTAGAAAGGAAAGGAAATATGGGAAAAAAGGAAGAAGCATAGGCTAGGGGAGGAAAGAGGATAAGAAGGGAGAAAATATACAAAGAAAAGTAGGAATGCAAAGAAAAAGAGGTGGGAGGTATGGAATGGATTTTTGGTTGTGCTGTAGTTCAGAATCTAAAATGAATGTAAGCATTGGATTGAAATGAGTGGTGGAGATATTTCCTACTTAGGATTTTGATTTGACTTTTCAATAGAGGCAAGGTAGATAGGGTTTCATATTTCTTTGCTCTTTCTCTCCTCTATTGGATCATGTTTCAACCCTAGGATGGGTGGTTGAGATATCCTTAAAGCTCCCCGTCAAAAGAATGTAGTTTAATGCATGTTTTCTTCTTATCCGTCGATTAGCATACCCTAAAGTGGATGGCTAGGATTCCGTAGAGATTTTCTTATCCAAATTAATTCTTCTCTTTTATTTTCTCCTCATCCTACCATTTTTATCTACATCCAATGAGATTAAAGTAATAATAATTTTGCACTACTTAAAAGCACATTTTAGTCTCCTTAAAAAATAGTGGGCAGCCCATCAAAAATTTCTCACTAATCATGGCCTAGTCTTCTCCATCTTGCATGGCTTCTTTTTATTGGTCAATTATAACTCAAATATCTTCTCATTAGTTGCTTTAGAATGGTCTTGGATGTGAATTGATCTTAGACACTCTTTCTTGAAATTCCCAAATGAAAATTGACCATAGATTTTTTATTTGTTTGTCTCTCTTCTCTATCCTTATTTTTATCCTCCAATCATACTCATTCCTTCATGTATTCCACATGGATTTGTGTGAGATGTACCACCCTTACCTAGAAAATTCATTGTACACGTATGTGGTCCCAATTTTGAATTCCAAAGAGAGAAAGTTAGGGTTTTTAGTCTCCAATGGTCTTGGCTTGAGTATACTTCACATGTGTGCTTCCTCTAACATGAGTGTCTCTCAAGATTCACTCAGAAGCTCTCCAATGGTGGTGGAATGCATGCATGCATACATAGAAGCTATGCCACCTTATATTTTAATATTTGTAAACTCTTTTGTCTAGATGAGGTTTGGTGATGTTTCTTGAGTTTGTGACTATGCTAAAAATGATAATGACACCTATTCTACATTCTAAACTTCCAAATTTCATTAAATTTGGTAAGGTGGCCTATATTAATGCTCAGACTTTAGAATATCCATCTTTTACGGTTTGGAATGCCCATTTCTTACAATTGTACCCTAATCCTATAAAATATAGAAATAACCCTCATTAGTGATATTTATGAAAAATGAGGGCTAAAACTTGCTATATATAGAAGTACTCTATGTAATAATTCTATACCTATCACTTGGCTATAGGAAAATGGCTACTAGACTAAGAAGGTCTAGGAAGAAGCAGAATGATGAAATCTTTAAGAAGTCAACTAGCAAGAAAGGCTAGCCTACCAAGTTGAACAAGAAGGGAATAAAAATATATTACTGGCTTTATGGATCTGGTACTCAATGTCACAAAGTGCCCTTAGAAGTAGATGAATGAGGAATCTCAAGTAAGTATACCTACTAGACTAATGACTGTGTTTAACTAAATGTGTTCAGATGAACTAAGGACAATAGAGCTTAAATAGATGTTACACTAAAACTAATGAATGCCTTTAAGTGGAGCTACAATGAGGGATCTAATGAATGTGTTAAACTAGAACTTGACAATGTTTGGAAGTGATGTCATTGTTTAGAGAAAAATAAATACATTTTATTTGAATGTGGTTCTATGCAATTTTTTTCACTTCAATGCACATGAGGAATCATCTATGCTTATTTTGAATGCATTTGAAAAACATTTAACTAAATCTCTTCTTTCAAAATATGTTTAGCTACATTTGAACAAAGCAATTGTGCACTTCTTTCAATTTATTTTTATTTATTTATAATGTGTTCATTTGCATACATTTTACATGCTTTGACTTTGATTATGTGTTATCTGCATGCATTTTGTCTCTATTTGGGCTTAAAGGTTTTCACTATGAACGTACACACTCTTATTGTCTTCTTTCATTATAGTCTCAGTTACAACTTGCAAATAATAAAATGTATTAGATTGTAAAACATCAATATATTACAAGATATACTCTCAGTGTTCAAGAAATAGTGAGAAAGATGTGTTTAAATTTGTAAAAATGAGATAACATAAGGGTAAGGACTTAGACCACATTAAGAAAATTAAAAGTGATGACCAAAGGGCACTAGTCAAAGATGATAAGATCAAACAAACATAAAAAAGTTACTTTCAAAAACAGTTAAATGACAATTGCCCTGAAATTATAGGGATTGAAAGTAAGGTAAACCCAAATAACATTGGACATTACGGATATGACCATAGGATTAGAATACCTGAAATGAAAGTCCTTGAAAAAGATGAAATTAGGAAAGGCCTTGGGGCTATATGGTATACCACTAGAGGTTTGGAAATATATGGGAGATACTTGAGTAGTTTGGTTGACAAAGTTGTTTAACAAGATTGTAAAATGAAAGAAAATGTCTGATGAATAGAAGAAGAGTTTGGTTGTACCAATTTATAAGAATAAAGGAAATATATAGAGTTGTACTAATTATTGTGGGATCAAGCTTATGGACTATATAATGAAACTTTTTGGGAGAGTGATTGAGAAGATCCTATAACATAAGATGAGTTTATCAAAGAACTAGTTTGTTTTCATGCTTGGAAGGTCTACCATGGAAGCTATTTTCCTGCTTAAATAATTGTAGTTTATTGACTTAAAAAAAGCTTATGATGGGATCCTTAGAGAGTTAATTTGGTAGGTGTTGGGTGTGAAAGGGATTTCACTGGGGTATATAAACATAATTAAGGATATGTATGAGGGAGTAATAACAAATGTTAGAATCACTAGCGAAGAGATGAGAGATTTTCCTATCACTGTAGGATTTTACCAAGATCGGTATTGAGCTTGTACCTTTTCATGTTGGCTACGAATGAATTAACAAGACATTTGCAAGAGGAGATTCCATGGTGCATGTTAATTGCCAATGATATAGTTTTGACTGATAAGACAAGGGAGGGCATAAACAATAATGCTAGAGTTATGGAGAGATGGATTAGAATATAAGAGATTTTAAAATTAGACGAACTAAGATAGATTATATCGAATGCAATTTTAGCAAGGAGGGGAGTAGGAGTGGAGCACCAATAAAGATTGATAACTAAGAAGTTCTCTTAAAAGACCACTTTAAATTATTAAGATTGATAATTCATAAGCGCAAAGAGATTTAGAGGAAGGTTACCTAGAGAATCCAAGTGGGTTTGGAGTTTTGTGTGGTTGGCGAATGCCACTCAAAGTGAAAGAAAAATTTATAGGATGGCTATAAGGCCAGCTACACTTTATAGATCAGTATGTTTGGCAATTAAGGAACAATATGCATATAGGATGAAGATGTTGAGATAGATGAGTGACTAGACAAGAAATGAAAACATTAGAGGAAACTTAGGAGTAGCACCAATAGGTAACAAGATAAGGGAGATTAAACATAAATGGTTTGAACATATTGAACGAAGACCGAAAATGGCACCAATTAGATGGAAATTGGGGAGCAAGATTCATATGACACACCCCTAATCGAGATAAGATCTTTGTGATGATGATGAGAAATTTTTTTATATTCCAACATAGTTGAGGACATATGAGCCCTTTTGCCTTTTGATAATTAATAGCACAAACTACTAATCTTAATAGCCAAGAAAACTTCCAACACAAATTTGCCACATGGCAGTCGCTCATTTGACTAGCTTGCTCAAGCAGCTAGTGATAAGTTCCTTATCATTTTTCATAATTAATACACCTTACCTTCTAGAGAAATTATGTTATTGTTAACTCATAATGAGGTGACAGAGAGTGCAATTCCGGATTCGTTTCATATAAATTTATGTTATATAGGTTCTAATTCAAGTGTTCTCTATACTCTTATTAATTTACCATAGCGGTTTGATATGCCTAAGTTGTTCTACAGTTTGGCACTAAATGTGATTGTGAAGTTGCAATGATTAACACCTTTCTCATGAGTGGGTTTTGGTAATTTTATTTATTAAAGACAATAAAAGGCTTTTGGTCCTGTGTCTAAACAACATATTACCACATAAATTGATGGATTGACATAACATTGGCCACTGGTTGTCTGATAATGGCAGCAACTGTCATTAAATTATGAGCAACGGAGCATAGCTTGATTTTCAGGCTTTGCTCTTTCTCCATCTACATAAAGTGCTACAAACTTGTCCCAGTTTAATTACAACCCATCCTAGGCCTTGCTTGCCTTGCCAACGAGGCTTGTTGGTCTCTTTCAAAAGAAATAGATTGCTCCAGCTAATATCCTTATCACAAATTTCACTGGGTTATTGACCATTCAAGTTGACAAAAAGGTTTTGATTGGAGATAACCAAGTGTCGGCATGCCTGTGCACATATACTTCATTCTAAACTATCGAGTTATGTTTTTTTATGTAAATTTCCTTATCACAATTTTCAATGAGTTATTAACCATTAAAGTTGACAATAAGGTTTGGATGGGAGATAACCAAGCGTCGGCACGCGTCCACATATATTTCATTCTAAACCAAGTTATGTTTTTTTATGGTAACACACCAATCCGCCTACTACCCTGTCCCTTTTACAAGTCTTGATCTGGTGACCTTTGTGAGGGTCATGCCTGCGCCACTGCGCCCTGACCCTTTTCTATCTGTTTCCTCTCTCTCCTTTATTATGGGTGCGACTATCAAATAAGGCACTTTTTCTAGATGATTGCAAGCGTGTGCCCGTGGACTAGTACAAGCAATGTTTATATGTTTAGACGCTTTTATGTGTGCGCATGTGTTTTCTTCTTTAATTAATTTATTCTGGCAAGAAGATTTAGCCCGTGTAAAGTGAGAAGCTAAGTGTTGGACATGACAACTTTCTTCTGTGTGCTTAAATATGCCAGAAAATCCCTAACAGGATATCTGTCTACTATTTTCCTTTTATCTACTTGTGTAAATGCCGGTAGGGAACCTTAAATCTAGATAACATTTTCTAAGCTTGTGTCTTAATAGGGGAATTAAATGATTGGAAAGGGAGACAACACGTCCCCAATTTGACTTTGAAGAACAAATCGATATTCTCTCTCTCTCTCTCAAAACCATCCAATACTTGATGATGCCATGATTTATGTTATGTGATAAAAGAGAATCATGATTCATGACAGCCGATACTTACAATACAACTCAACACAATCCCGTGGAGCCAATTTACTAGTCCCACGTATATTATATTAGAAAAGAAATCATACCCTTTTTGGAAAGTTTCCATTAGCATGAATGATATCTTCCCTTAGACGAATAGGCTGATTTCATGCATTATATCATTCAAGCTGTCATTGTATTAGAGGAGAATCTGTATGAAATCATAGATGGGTCACCCAAACTTTTCTTAATTGCCAAGCACTCTATATTTTGTCTCCTACTGCAAGATGTAATCCATATTTTGTTTCCATAAGTCAGCACTATCCCTTTTTACTAAGAATCTATTTCATCTCAGACCATACTCTTTATAATTTATAGCAGTGGACGTAGGAATTTTGCACTTATTATCTGCATTTGTCTAACTACTGCTGCTCCCATCCCTTAAAATAATGTCTCTCACAATTAAGATAACATTTCTTGAGAGAATATACCCTCTTGCATTATTTAACCCTACACTTCAAGTCAAATCAATCAGCTACACGTATTGATATGCAAGTAAGTAACATACATAGGATTTAATTTATTAACAAATTAAACTATCATTATGACTTGTAGCAAGACTTGGGTCCTCATAGATGATATATTTGAAGCAAGTATCTTTGATCAGCACCAATTTGTTTGTAAGGTGGGGTTACTTTCTTGAAGAGTCTATGTGGTGGGTGAGCCTTTTCTTAATGCACATAACAACCAAACAGGTCCATTCATAAAGCATAAGAGATAATGAACTTTTTTGCTTTCTTTCTGTCTTCTCTTGTAAATAAACTACTAGTTAACCTGTATCCTTATCAACTCAAGACGACCCTTTCCACCATTACATAATTTGTCAATGCCTCTGGACCCGATATCATAACTGTCTTTTTTACGGAAGCACCCTATTTTATTTAAATTATTGCGCTAGCCGTCTGATCCTACTAAAGGAAGTTTAATATAAGAGTGTGGTTCATCGGTCAAAACAAAGGTATAGATATTGGTTTCACTTAGTGCTAGCAAAACATAGCTACAAGTTCAGAAATTGGGCAAAAGGGTTCCTATTTCTTTAGGGAGATATTATATTCGTTAATCAACTTTGACAGTCTATTATTTGTATTCATGTTAAATTTTCATTTTCTACCTCTTATCTGGAATATTAACTTATGTAATCGATCCCTGGACTCTTGAGGAAAATTTGAAAATGTATTATATTACAGGCTTACTGAATGTATTAATTTATCGATGTTTAACACACGTGCATTGCCAAGTAGCACCATCGGTTTTGTCCTTTATCATACGTTGATGATGAATCCACCGTCTTCCGATATTCCTTGTTAAACCACTTGAAAATGATAAGACGGCTCTAATAAGTAACGGAACTTTTTATCTTTCTTTTACATTTAAGTTATATTTCTTCAAAGCTGTAAAAACATGATGTGAAGGATTGTTACTTCTGATAAGAAACCCTAAAGAGACCTACTTGTAAGGATGGGTTGATCAAAATGTCTGAGGAGGTCATTGCTATGAAAGCAACGTGGCAGCCGTAGTAACAGCAGAAGAACCGAAAGCCTGAACCAGACCGAAAGGTATTACAAGAATTTGAGGCCAGCGCAGATCAGATGGAGTGTGGTGACGTAATATTGCCGGCCATAAACACGAAAAGCTGTTACTTGTTACTATTGTCTAAGATAGTCAAAAGATGCAGCAGCTACGGAGACCCCACCACACTACACCTAACACCTTCATGAATGTACGTGCATTCGTAGAAAGGCTGATGGGTTGAAATTCTACCATTTGACTAAAAGACTGCGAATGAACATGACAACTGTAGGAGTTTGAACCAGTGAAATGATTATCTACTCTAGTTTTGATAACAGCACACTATAATATATTGAAAAGAATAGTGTCTTTATCAAAACAAAATAAACGTGTTATGCTCTTCCAAGAAATCCAACAAGGTTTTAGGTCGGCACTATATATGTCCGCATCAGGTCCCTAGTGGAAGATAAAGTTTCTTTCCTTTTTCTTGGAGCAACAGGCAAAAAGGCTGCCGGAAAGGGTTTTAGGTCGGCACTAGGATTCTTTTCTCCTTTTACCGTGATATTGCAAAGTTCATCTTAGGATTGTCGCCCCATCAGAACAGAATGATCTTGCCACTTATATTATATATGCTAAATTAAATTATAATATATAAAGATGATCCCTTGGTACCATCAGATGTGTAGCAGAAGAAGGTGATTTTTCCCGTCCGTTTCTTTTCTTTCTTTCTTAAAAATTCTGGTATAGAGTTTGACAACTGTGCAATGACATTTATGTACGGTGACTCCCAGGTTTTATGAAAGTCATAGGGCAAATATACTAAAAGACTACTTGTGCACGGTCACAATCATTCATGTCGTTCTAGTTTCCTTACAAATTAAAAATGACATAGTAGGAATAATATTAATTTTAAAAACTTATATTATTTATAAAGTTTTTTAATATACTTTGTCAAATATCTTGTAGATATTAGAATCATTTAAATTACACATTTTTTTAATCTATAAAATCATCTTTTTATTTGCCAAAATGTACGAAGCGAATCGCAAACTCCTCTAAATTGGCCATGGCAATTAAACAATCTGGGAGGCATATTCCACGTTCAGTGGGTCCCAGAAGCTTTTTCATGTAAGCAGCTGACACGTAGCCAATGAACGGAACATGTACATGTGTGCAACAAATCTATACCTCGAACTTTCTCTTTTTTTTCCGCCTTGTAAAGATGACTGAAAGTGACGGGAAGAGGGCTTGTGAAATGCGCCTACAGCACTTTTCGCGTAGGATTAGGCTCCAATGAAAACAACAGTTTGACTTGACTCAAAATGTATACGTGTCTCCTTCTTAGAATGCCGACAGTCGCTTTCTTTTGTACCAGTTGGCTGGATATGCAGACCGCAACAGCGGCCCAACTAGCCGACTCAACTCCGGAACAGCCTGTGCATTACACATGGTCGGAATCGTCTAACCAGTACACTTAAAAAGACTACGTACCCCTCAGGGATCTTAGCCGTCGATCAACTAAATTCAGATCCATTGATTTCATAACTTTGGTACAGTTAACCTGAAATAAACGTGTCACGACTAAAAAAAGAGGGCACAATGCAAAACTGGAAAACGAGTCGACTCGGGGTTATAGCGGCAGTTAATATTGAAAAATACAAACATATAATACTATCGGTAGGTAACATTAGCTGTATTTTTATAGTTACAGAAAAAATTCTGTCAGTAAAAGTATTTTTTCTTCACTCCACAAAACCCGGCTAGTTAAGATGCTAAATACGAAAAGTATAAAATTACATTGACTAAGCCAAATTTCAAGTTGGCGGGGTACATTTTGGATAAACTAATATTTATTTTTTATAACATGTGTAGGTAAGCTAATGTTATTGGATAGAATGCATTCACAATTAATTGAGTGGGGTTATCTTCATTTAGAGGCCTTGTAGTGCTGTGGGGCAAGGTGAAGCCTCTCACCAAGGTGATTCAGGGAAGCCACTCATTGGTTATATGGGTGCTTTGACTAAATATTTTAATTTGGTTACATGGATCTTGCAGTTTACAAGGGCAATTTAGTAGTTTTAAGGGAAGGTAAATGATAAATTAAGACTCTTCAGCCAAGCACAGTGTGAGTCTCCCTCTTAGCCTATCACGTATATTTCCTTCAAAAGTGATCTCTCAATGATTAGAAATATTTATATGAAACCCCTTATGACTCCTTTATTTTAACCAATAGCCCCTTCACTATTAAATTACACTATGCCCCTTCTTCACTATTAAATACCCTTACCAGGGGTGGTTGGTTCTTAAAACCTATATTTCTAATAGAAAAACCATATCAAGATATGCAAAAGGAAGGGTTGGTACTAAAACTAGTTTAGACATTTTGCATGATGTCTCAACGAATGAAATGACGTTGGTACCTATTAACTACTAGTTTATCTTGATCATATAATGGATGACTTAGAAAGTCTAAAACAGTGATAGTTACATATTAACTAATTGGAGAAAGATTATCTAATGAAGAATGGGTCATCGCCACAATTAGTATCATCACCATCCATTTTGGCTCAACCTTTGCATTTTGGGCATGTACGTAATGCACAAACATTAAAAGGAGAATGTTTCTGGTTTTC
Source organism: Warburgia ugandensis (assembly GCA_035236585.1). Lineage (NCBI taxonomy): Eukaryota > Viridiplantae > Streptophyta > Magnoliopsida > Canellales > Canellaceae > Warburgia > Warburgia ugandensis. The sequence continues at coordinate 18,656,717 of CP141133.1, forward strand.
TTCTTCGTTAGCATACTCTCAGTAAGTGTACACAAATTGAGAGAGGAGTCTATGTGCTTCCTTTTTCATTTACAATGTTTTTTTTCTTTTAATCTAAGCCATTCATCATATTTTTTATGCCAAAAGTAGGCAACCTAATATCAATTATTGCATTTGGATGATACCAGCTCTTCTTTTGGGTCTTTGAAAAAATAACAAAAATTGAATGGTCATTATTTTTTTATCATGAAAACATAAGCTAAAAGCATCCAATGAATATGAAATTTGATCTCTAACCTATCTAAACCATTTCAAATATAATAAAAGCACTACTACAATTGGGATTTTAGAATATGGCAAAAATAAGATGGTTTCAAAAAACTTTCTTACAAAATATAACTTAAGAAGATAGTTTATGTAAACCATTCTACAAAAAATATATGTAAGATAGTTTAAATGAACTATTTTGTTTTCTTCACATCAAATAAGTTGGTTTTTATAATCGTCGTATGTTTTTTAAACTAAAGAAGACGATTTCTTTGAAGTTGTCTTTTAAAATTTCTTCATATTTTTTAAATGGCATAAAGTTCAACTTGCAATTTCATATTCTAATTTGCTTCAACCAAAAATTTTAAGATTGAGTTAGATTTACGTACATTTTGTCCTAAACTTTTATATTCTGAGCTAATTTCAGAGTGAGTACGTATTACTTCTTTTATTTCTTTGTCTAATTTATTTGGCTGATTATGAGCATAAAATTCCTTTTCTAAAGTCATGCCTTCCTATGTGTGGATCATTCATGTGTATGAATCAGTTTGTGGATCATCCACGTGCATAGATCAGTCACTTTTGGCATAAATCTTTCTTGTCTTAACTTAGAGTTGGAAAATAAATTCTCTAATATATATATATATATATATATCAACACCATATACATTTTCTTTGCACACCAAACATTTGGTAAAATGCCTAACCCATGGTTATTAGTCTTTTTATATCTAAAAAATCTTTACACGTATCTGAACTTTAATTTTTTGACAAAATAGACAAATATGCTTGGATGACCATGAAAAGATCATCAAGAGAATATGAGGAGGGAATAGAAAAGCTCATAGAGTTCACACATGGGCAGATAGTGATTGTAATTGCATGCAATGTTCACACTTAAGATGTGAAAACCTAAAAGGGTTACTATATGTAAGTTGAGAAAATATTTATGCTTCAATGGAGTTGATAAAAGCTATCTCCCTTGAATGTGGCATGGAGAGGGACTTCATCATGGGCTCTTGATAAGGGCAAAATGTGTATATCATCATGAAGATACTTTAGGAAGTGTTGCAGATTATACAGTTGCACCAATGTTTCGAGATACATATAATGATTTCTAGGACAATCCTATATAATTTTGGACTACATTGGATGAAGTTGATGAGCCATTGTATGTTGGGTGTACATATTATACCAAGTTGTCTGCAATGGTAGAACTTGATAATGAAAAATTGAGATTTGGAAGGAGAACAAATTGGCTAAGTCGACATGGGAGGCAGTGAAAATTTTGGTTATGATAGGATTAAAGTGTGAGAAGATATATGCTTATTCCAATGCTTATACAAGAAAGAGTATAAAGACAACATTTCATGCCAACTTGTGGACATTCAAGATGAAAGTTAAAGAAGAATTCAAGTGATCAACAAGTGATAGATGTTCTTGCAAATGTCCTATAGTATTTTTCCCCTATTACAAGGTTCAAAAGAATGTTTCATATTATAAAAACAACAAAGAAACTAGCATGGCATAATAAGGAGAGACTATGTGATAACTATTTACATCATTCAGTAGATAGCCTGGAATTTCATATCATGTGGCTCGCTTTTGGACAAAAACCAAAAATCTACAACTTGCAATATCTGTAGATGAGATTAATCTTCATGGTTTTTTTAACAACATGTATAGTTATTAGCTTATTATAACTATATATTATAACCTTTACTATTGTTGCACATGAAGACGAAGTTCATGTTGCTAACTATGTTAATATTAGGCCCCAAGCAACCTGAAAATGGCATTGACATGTACTTGTTTTCTATTGATTGATGATCTTAAGACATCATGGCAGGTAGGTGTTGAAGCTTATGATTCAAGTAAGAAAGAGGTATTCACCCTTAAGGCTATACTACTGTGTACAATAAACGACTTCCCTGAGTACGATAGTTTAGAGGGATGCACAATGAAGGGATACAATTCCTCTCTAATTTGTAGTGACCAAACGTGCCCCTTACAGATTCAATATGGCAGGAAGATGGCACTCCTAAACCACATAAGATGGTTGCATAGAGACCATTCATACCATTTTTAAAAGGAAAAATTTAACATTAGTGTGATGACTAAGACACCTCCAAAGAGGTTGACTAGGCGATACGTATTGGAGCAAGTTGAGAGCACTAATGTCTCATGATGGAATAAGAATGTAACTAAGTATACATATGACATCAACTCTAATAGTTGTTGGAAGAAAAGGTCAATGTTGTTTGAACTTTTGTACTAGAAATCCATGCACGTGCAGAATATGCTTGATGTCATGCAAATTGAGAAGAATGTCTGGGAGAAACTTGACTGGTACCTTACTCAACATGTTGAGAAAAACAAAGGATGTACTTGTAGCTCGAACTGAGAATGAGTTTGAGGAGAAGGTTGCATCCACAGGATAGACGCACCGCAAGAACATACTTACCTAAAGCAAATTATATGATTGATAGAGAGGAGAGAAGAATAATACGTATAATCCTATTGTAGATGGGTACTCTTCAAGATTTAGAAATAATGTCCCATGGAAGATCTAAAATTATTAGGGATGAAATCGCATGATTGTCATGCATTGATGTAACATCTTCGGCATGTAGCAATATGTTCAATGCTACCAAATAAATTTAGAGAATCTATTACAAAAATATGCTACTTCTTTAATACTTTTGTGCAAGAAGGTGGTAGGTAATTTAAAATTACAAGAAATCCAAGAGCATCTAGTGACAAGTGTATGAAAGCTTGAGACGATCACAAGCTTATGCAAGCTTGAAACAATCTTCCTACGATCCTTTTTCGATATCATGGTACAATGCACCTCATATATGGAGGTTAGGCTTTGTGGACTAGTTTATTTGTGGTGGATGTACTTATTTAAGAGGTACATGAAAGTGTTAAAAGGGTATGTACAAAATCACAATTGGCAGGAGGGGTGTATTACTCAATGTTACATTGAAGAAGAAACGGTGAAGTTTTGCACATAGTATTTATCAAGAGTGGATCACTACTACAACAAGTAGTTTATAAGATAGTTAAAAGCATATATAGAAAATGACTAAAAAAATTGTCTTATAAAATAAAGAGAAACAAAAGAGAATTCAAGAAATTGTCTTATATTATAAATAATATGGGATAGTTTTTCAAAAACTATTTTATATTTTGACAAAGACATAAGATGGTTTCTAAGAACCATTCTATATATATTTTTTTCAATATATAAGACGGTTTTTGGAAAACTGTTCTATATTTTTTTCAAAAATATAAGATGGTTCTCTAAAAACCATCCTATATTATGTATATTGTAAGACATTTTATGAAAATTCAACCTATAATCTTTATAATGTAGGATGGTTTTTTGAGAAACTATCCTATATTATGAAGATTATAAGATAGCTTTTCAAAATCATCATATATTTTCAAAAACTCATAAGATGGTTTTTCTTATATATGACATCCTTCTAACTAATTCCTGTGGTGTTTTTTTTGTACATTCTTCCTGCAATTCTTGTATTTCAAAGTACATTCAACATTCACTAACACTAGACAAAAGAACACATTCAATAGCCATTAACTTCTCCATGCACACTTCACATTTAACAGTCATTAACTTCTTTATACACACTTTAGATTTGACAATTACTAACTATGACATCCCAGGTTTTCTAAATCTTTTTCAATTACATATAGTAGTAGTAAAAAGAGTAATTTTATAAAATAGGTGGGATCCCTAAAATAAAACTCAAAAATTATTAATTTTTGTTTTCAAACCATCAAGGAAAAATACTCAATAAAGAAAACCTCAGGGGTTATTTACACCCCAAAACTACAATGCTGAACAAAATCACTTTCAGACACTCTAAGTATGCTCAAATGTAAAACCACGAGAAATTATGCAAGCTATACATAGAGGATGATAATAAAAATCCCAAAGCTCCAAGGTTCATCCAAAATCACCACACCATCCATGTGTAAGTATATGCACACTTTACAGTGGTATGGGTCTAATCTATCAAAATATACAAACATCTAGGTATAGTCCCAAAAGTCCAATAAAGGTCAAAGATATACACTATTGTGTCTCTAAACATGAAAAGTATATGGTCCTTAGGTCCTCGTCCAAATCCACACTAGTCCACCCACTTCCCTCTATTTGTCGTGCTCCAACTTTGAGGCATTGCAAAACAAGGCAATGCCTCAGCAAGCTATGCTTGTATAGGTTATTCACATTTAATAATAAATATAAATAAATCAAAAGGCACTAAGTATCATAATCATGGCAAAATCTCATAAGACAAAAGTATACATGGATGTGAACCCCCAATATCCCTAATGAATAATTTGTGAAATCATGCGCTATGCAAAATCATATCTATCTAAATATCATATGTTGTAATCATTGGAAGCTATACAAAATTAAGCCGTACGAGTGCCTCAACTGCACTCATGACAATGGCAATGAGTACTCATTCTAATCCTGGGTCCCTCATGTGCAGCCCGCATTAGTTTATTTTCTGACAGAAGCTTGTCAGCCCAACTATTGGCCCGCCCTCAAATCAGTACAAGACCCGGCTTACCCTACTTCACCCAATACAATCCAACCCTAGGTCCCTCACGTGCAACCCACATTAGTTTATTTTCCAACAGAAGCTTGTTAGCCCAAACTACTGGCCCGCCCTCAAATTGGTACAAGACCCAGCTTACTCCGCTTTACCTGATGGTCTCAATCCAGGTCCTTGATAAAAGTGTAATCCATCACATATCAAAATCATGAATAATTATGTAATCAAATATCACAATAACAAATATGGAGTATTAAACATATACAATAAAACACGGTAGTACATATGACATATGCCTCAAGAATTTTATATAAGTCACAATCAATGAAATCAAGAGTGAAATCCTAAATGTGATCACTAACCTCAACAATCGTGATACTCTAATTATAGGCGTAGATAACGTCACGTCATGCGCCCTAACATACCTGTCACATCATAAGTCATGGGTCATGTGGTGTTCTCATATCTCAATAGACATCTCCAAGTGATAACGTTCTTGATCTAATGGTTAATCATAAGTTAGCGGCTCAGATCACCTGATTAACCCTTCATTAGGGAAATCCTGAGCTAGATGTTGGTCTTTCTAACATCTATCATTATATGTCATCATATATTGTTAATCCTACCCATTTTCATCAGGATCCATTAAATTTCTATTTCCTTTAGTGATTCACTTGTATCTTTATGACCGCGTGCCAATCTGATGGTCAAATCACTCTCTGATCTGCACCCCTTAAGACGCCTGTTTGGATCGACCGTCAAGATCATTTTTCTTGGCAATCCAATGAGATTTGCTCTTCTAATATCCTAGATCATCTCATGTTTGATGTACACAACCAAAGTTTAAGGCCAGATCACATATTGATCGCCTTGATCTAAGTCATCTAATGGTATTTAGTGGATTAGCTATTCAAAAGGTGCTCCAAACTAGATTTTTATCTTAAATCTAAGTCTGCCTCATTGAGACGTTCACAATGCCTCCTTTGGATCATGATTTGGACCTCTATAGCTCCTAGAATCATGTTTTTTTTTAATGGACGGTCAAAAGAACTCAAAATTAGGAAAAGGGCCCGCCGCATGTGCAGCATGTGCCATCTGTGTGCACGTGTGCACTACATGCGTGGCATACCACGTGGCGCGCACACGTCGTACTGTGTGGCATGCACACATAACACCGCGCATCACGCCTGGTCATGCCACGTGTCGACACGTGGTAAGCAAGTGTCGCGTGTGCGTTTGCCAACCGGCATCATTCATTGACCTGTCACCGTTGCCGAGGACTGTGACTGAACTGGTTTGTCATTACCAAAGACGACTAGTAGAATCTAGTTGCCGGCAACCCCAGGTGCCCCATTTTTTGCGGTTTTTACACCAATCTATCCACTTTTTCATGTACATTCCATTTTCACACTCCAATTTAACAAATTCATTCATTATTTGCCATTTTCTCATGATTTTTAGCACGTTCCTAAAAATCCTCATCTTACTATTTTCATGGTTTTCTAGCATCCCTAGCCATCCGATCACCATGAAATTTTATAGGTCTGTTCTTTGCGTCACCTTGCACAAGATGAACGGTTCAGATTATCATTTGATACCATTTCATCAACTTATTTTAGGGAACCTAGTAATGCGTAAACTTTACTGGAAAACAGCAAGTTCACACTGTTTTCTGGTGTTACAAGTTGATAAAACTTGGAAAAGCACGGAGAAAAGAGTGGGGGTGGTCCTACCTTGGTCCAGCTAGTTAGAGGGAGGGGAAAGTTTGTCGTGTCTGTGTGGTTGCCGGTGATGACTGTCGCTGGAGAGTCATTGCTGGTAATGGAGTTCTCGGTGGCTCGGCCGGTCACGGGAAATGAAAGAGAGAGGGGGGAGGGAAGTGCATTTAAAGCACTCCCCCTCTTAAATGCATATATATATTATTTATTATTTTATTATATATATTTTATATGATGACCAGCCTTTAATGCTGGTAATCATCACCCTGCTAACCTAGACGGCTATGATGATTTTGTGTGGCCCCACTTGTGAAATGACGATTCTGCCCTTCTAAATAATTTTATTTAAATACAAAAATTAAAATAATTTGCCATTTTTAATCCGATCTTCAATTTTAGCATTTTTAGTGGCGTTGGACTCCATTTTCCAAGCACATCTTAAATATTAAGGTTTTAACTTGAGATTCTACCTCCAAATTTCTTAAATTCTCAATTTTTTAAAATTCATAAAATTAATTATTCTAGAATTTAAAATAGCGAATGTTACACTAGCTTCCCCATGCATACTTCACATAAGGAAGGCACATACCCATACATTTACACTTCTCCACAAACACTCATATGTTTGTTTCAATACTCTAATTTCTCATCATTGAAATAAAGAAAGCACACACATACTTCAATCAAAAGAAAAAAGAAATGCAGCCATATAAATGAAGTTCTTTTTGTATTTCATTAATAAAAATATTTACATTCAATAACATAATGATCTATATTCAGTCCATTCCATTCTCATGTCATTTAGATCTAATTGAGAGTAACTCTTACTTCCCAAATCCAGCTGCAAGACAACATATATTAAATCAGTATAGACATGCAATCTTGAAGTCATTCAAGAAATGTAGAAAACTATAACAATGATTAGTAAATTAGTTGTCTTACCTTTCTAAATTGTAAGATCATAAATCTTCACGAATGAGCATTATATCTGAGAGCAGAATAACCACACTCCCTATCAAATTATTATTTAGGACACTACACAACAAAGACAATAGAAAAGGTTCAAATATCATGTCTAATTATAACTTTAGATTATAAAATTATACTAAATATCTAGTAAACTTTACCTTGACCTTTTTCCTATTGAGTTTTGCTGGATGGTCAATACCTTCCATCTTAACCCATTTATACCATGCAGTACACATACATAAGTAAAAAACATTAGATTGTGAATAATAGGATAACTAACAGTTGTCTAGTTACTATAATGAATGAAATGATAAAGAACTTACTTATTGATAATCCATTAGTTGGGATCGAATGTACACTCCATAAGAACTAAAAAATATTGTATGCCCATCATGCATATCCAAAGCGAGTAGCATCCAATGGGACCTATAAACAAAATCACTCAATTGAAAATTTTCAAAGTTAACCGATATAGATATTCATGTTTGTGGAATGGCATAATTTAGTAAGATATGTAATAACTTATCCATTGTTGTAAGGAATGAGTAAGGCCTACCCATTCTCACAATGTAAAAACTCAAATATGATATCTTCTATTTGTTTCTCCAAGGGCAAATGATCCTTTGGACTAGAGGCAACTACAAGGTCAAGGGATTTGTAAACATCCTTGACCTCTAATCTTTGCAATTTATCATGCAAAAGCTCATTAGTTGTGCACGTCTTTCTGATTCAAAGCCTCACCTAGACTAAGCTAAGCTAAGGCCTACACCTAACAACCATGAACCCTATCATACACTATGTTCGTGCCCATACGAGTGCAGTGCTAATACTAGGCCTTTTATTATGATTCAATGCTTTCCTTTCTTATGGAGTGGGGAATGTTCTATTATGTTTTTTCCCCTTTGGTCTTGTTGAAGCATGTTCAATGCAATTCTATTAATTATCAAAGAATTTTGAGCATTCAATTACCTAGTGAAATTACTTTCTTTTGAGCAATTTGATTCATCAATAGGGGACCATCCCATACCATAGGAAGTTGCTTATTGGAATGTTGTCATTCAAGCACAGGATGACCAGTAAAACATGAGTATTGAAAATCTTAAAAACTATGGGTTCCCAATTTTAAAGGAATTCCTGCCAAGATGATATTTTTGAGACAACAATAGCAAAGGGATTAGCCAACAGGAGCAAACCAATTGCTCAAGAGGAATGGATGGTACCATTTGCCTGTTGGAAAGCTAGTATTCATAAAAGAATTCACTCTTGCTAGGCTAACAAAGGAACATTGCTCTAATATGTCTTACTACCCCTAACCTATCCCTATTAGGAACTTCATTGCCTCTAGTGAATCTCTTCTTACTTAAAGCTAACTTCATCATACATGAATTTCTAGTTGTTAGCAATCCAGGGTAATAAGGTATAATGCATCTACTCTCTTCGATCTAGGCTCTAATATAAGGTAAGGCTCGGTGCAAGGGCTATTGATCAAGTGCCCTTCTCTTGCCGGTCAATCGTAAGCCCTTCTCTATCTTTTGTTGATGCCAAGGATAGTAACTCTACCCTTTCCTGGAATCACTCTCTATGGGCTAGTAAGTGGGCATGTTCGACACTCTCTTAGACGGAAGCTAAAAGAGTATCTCAAATAAACTTTCTTTTTTACCAGAATTTCACTTTCTTTAGATCACAAGTCAATCTCTTGGAGTCCTTTCCTTAGTATAGGTGTTCTTGCATTCCTTGTTTGGGCTCATTATATGTTTACTGTGGGCTTAGACATTGATATGTGTGCCTACAAAAACCTAATGTCAAATACTTTTCATGTCTTACTAACAAAATAAGTAATAAAGGATGATGTGCATGTATTCTAGTTGAGCCATATTACATATGGCTAAGAGGTCCTCATTCATGGGTGGAACCTCAACTATGTTGTCAGCAAGCACACCAGACTCTATGTTTATAGGGCTTATTTTCTTATCTTCATAGATTAGCTTGTATAATCATGGAGACGTATTAGGTGGAACTCCATTTGATTCCTACACTATGGATGAAATGTTCTAAATTAGTAATGAATATATATATATATAAGAGAGATAGAGAGATTCAATTCTATCATAAAAATATAAATAAATACCTAAGATGGGGCAATTGCTACACTAGAATTTGTTGCCGGATAGGGAGTTAGCCATAATGGTGCCTTCTGCCGCTTCTGCTTAATTGCTGAGGACTTAAAAAATATTGTTGAAAATGATGTTATGACACCATATGCATACCTCAGATAACATAGGTTTGATATATTTCTCTAGTAAGCCACATGATATTCAATTGCATTCCCAACATAGCAATATCGTTGTCTTCTATTGAGGGAGGATCTGGTTGGAGGGCAGCAATGCACATAGACTTAGTGTGTGGAAGCATGAACTTGTTCTTCAACATGACAAAAAGAACATCGTACAATGTAGCCACACCTTATGCAGTTCTTAAATGTACATAGCTGGAGCATGTATTGACCCCACCAATTAAATTAGAAATAACATATACATTAGAATGCAAAAGTAAACATATAAATAAATACCTTCTTGATTAGAATATCTACTTTGAAGATTTGCACTACACCTCTCCTTCAAGTATAGCATTTTAGCTGTTTTGAGATGAGGGATGAGGGGCCTAACATGGACTTCTGAAACTCCAAAAGTCCTGATATAAATCATTCTTTTCCTTTTGTATAACTCCTTAAAGGTTTTCTCCTTCCATGCTTTCAAGTCCTCTACTAGAGGATTCTTTGATTTAGGGAAGAATTCGGAAGGAATCACAATGCAACCTTGGCTAGGGTGCTCATCCTTGTTGCCTATAGCCCTATATAGCATATCCCCCTTTACACCAATGTTGCTTAGAGTCCTTGTAATTGCACTTTCTTGGGTTAACTCTTCCTACACATGGGGTTATCAGAACAAGATCAGTTCCATTATATATAATACAATTCAAGAGATACAAAGGTAGACTCATAAAACCACTTTTGATTCATAAAGCAACTAATGCAGTATTTTTGTCAATGAAGGTTAGAGAGTACGTCCTTTTATATGTGCCATCTTCCATAAAAGGGCATAGTTGATGGGATCCACGGTCCTAGCCTTCTTTTTCTATCAATAGAGATACTAAATTAGAGTTTATAAAATCAAAGTATAGTATTTTTGGACAAAAATGAACTATCACATATACTTACTTCATGTTCTTCTAACCTTGCGTAACCAACCTTGGAGAGTTGTTTTTCGTATGATTAGTTGCACAACACCGCTTGTCCTTTTGTACGCTTTTCCTAAACATCAAAAGAACATAATTAAGCACAATCAACTTTAATAATTAGAGGAATCAAACTTTTGGATAGTTGTAATTACCTCCAAATCAGAAGATAGCTTAATTTGTACAAATTGATTGCATGCCTCGTAGTCAATGAAGCTAGAATATAACTTAGGAATAGCATGGAGCCTTGACGGATCATTGGCATTTGGAAGTATGTATCTTCTTGCAAACTCACTCTTCCATTTCATCCATTGTTCACTAGCCCCTTGTATGCTTCTTGCACTCATTAGTATTGTCAAAGGCAAATTACAAAATAAAAACAATCACGTTAGTCTATGGGAGAAAAAAAAGAAGATAAGAGACATATTATGTTATGTGTAAGAAGCATTTATATATCTTCACCATATCCCATATTGCATCTTTGATTGATGGTGACACATGTCTCCAATTAGTCATTGAGACTAACACCATGCTTCTAACTGTGCAACAAATGAAACTAGTACAGGAATGTGCACTGTCAACTATTGCCTACCCTCTAATGTTATATTGTATAGTCTCTTTTATTCCGTTTGACTTTCTCTTAATTACATGCCCCCTTTTTGTTGGCCCTTTGCTCTTTCTCTTGACAGGTGTATGTGGGCTAGATTGTTCTTCATGTTAATCATATTCCTTATGTTCCATGTTTCCTACACAAGTGAAAATAATACATTTAAATTAGTTGGCATCATCTATTACTTGTAAGTAAAATTATGTAGTTTGAGAATTTATCTCTTGATAGGAGAAGTGAAAATTTTCAAGTGACACCAATTACCAACAGTCATGAAAGTGTGAAGTCTCATAAAAACACACAACTAACCTACACCTACCTAGCAAAGGCGCTATAGATAAGCTAAGTTAGAGGTCAAACATGAAGTTGACAGAGTTAAGAGATAAGATTAGGGAAAACTATGAGTTTGATGTAAACATAGAGAGGATTTGGGATTATACTTGTGAGGTGAGAGCCAAGAATCCTACTAGTACCATAGAGATGATAGTCCATAGAACAATTCCTCAAGTGGAGATGCAATTAAAGAGAAATATGAGTTTAATTTAACCATTTTGAGAGGTTTTGGCATGATCAAATATGTAACAGACTTTGTGTCCCTTTCCATGCATGAGCTATAAGATGGAAAGAGGGATGAATTCTAACCATTAGGTTGGATGGTTGCTTTCCAAAATTATTCTACAAAAGGAAGATTTTATGTGCAGTGATGAGGGACGCAAATGACCACATGTTTCCAAATTGCATAGGCTATGGGCAATTGTAGATGTTGAAAATTTGAGCTCTTGGAGTTTGTATAAAAGATTTAGGGATTAGTGGTAATGGGCTTGTTCTAACTTTAATTAGTGGTAAGTTAGAGGTGAGGATAATGCTTTCAATTATCATTTATTAATTAAAGTGCTATCGTCTTTGTTTAGACATAGAGTTTTTGCTTCCAAGTGTATGAGCTATAAAGAGTTTTGGTATGTAATATTTGTAGAGTTTTGCCTCAAATTAATGTCATGTGTTTCTTTAATATGATATTGTCAATTCACTTAAATTACCCACATCAAGTTTTTTTTTCATAAAGTCTTAGCTCACATGATCAAATAATGAGAATATCATATGAGCTCAAAAAAGCACTCCCCTGGTTGTTATATCCTAATTTCAAAACAAGTTGGTGTGCTTTTAAGTCTTAGCTCATATGATCAAACAATGAGATTATGTATGGGTTGTATATCAAAGTGTAGATAGGTAATAGATAATCATCAACTTGTTCAAAAGTGAATAGTTGGTGTCGCTGAAGATATTCTTATACATGGAATTTTGTCACCTATGGCTTAAAGAAACATGCATTAAGAAGTTGGAATATTTGGTATGATCAAGTAGTCAAAGAGTTTGGCCAGTGCTACTATTTTCCTTATCTCATATGTGTTATGGGCATCCATACTGCATGTTTCATATAGTGAAGGGACATGAATCAAAGAGCTCTTTAGGTTGAGTTAGCTGCCATTTAGGTAAGTTGGAATGCAAATTAAAAATAGAAGCATACGCATAAGAAAATCAAGAGAGAGAGAGAGAGAGAGAGAGAGAGAGAGAGAGAGAGAGAGAGAGAGAGAGAGAGAGAGAGAGAGAGAGAGAGAGAGAGAGAGAGAGAGAGAGAGAGATGAAGAAGGTGGGGGTGTGCATGGGTTCTCTCTCTCTCTCTCCTTAATTAGGTAGCATAGGTGGGGTGTGGACTTCCTCCTTCTCTCACTCTCCTTCTCTTTGATTTTGATCTAGATGGAGAGTTTTTTTTTTCCCCTGCTAGGGGGGTGGAGGGGGGGTTGCTAATGGGATTTTAAGTCATACAGATACCTGAATATAGGACAGTTTTCAAAAACCATTCAATATTCTCCTAATAAAAGACAGTTTATAGAAAACTATCTTATATTTCAAGTAACATGGAGAGTTTCTCCAAACTATCCTATATTTCATGTATGTTTTATGAAGGCAAGTTATAAGATGGCTGTGAGAAAACCATCCTATATTCTTGAAAAAATAGGACAGCTTTTTAAAACCATCTTATATTATAGTCTATGTCGTTTCCAACATATAGGACAGTTTTTAAAAACCGTCTTATATTATAGAGGGGAGTTATAAGACGGTTTTTAGTAAACCATCCTATATTATACTAATATAAGATGGTTTTAAATAACATCTTATATTAACCATACGATACTTTTTAGAATATAGGATGGCTTCTCATAACTATCTTATATTATTAGTTAATCATTCCTACAAGTTCCTGCTTTGACTTTAGTTGAATAACATAACTGTCTTATATGTTTTTAATGTATATAACCATCTTATATGTATTAAAATTTATGACAAACCCACCTATATATGTTCTCTATAATAATAATAGTTTTCTCTTGTTCTCTTGATCTTGAAATTCCTAATAACTTGTGAAGGATAGAGGGTGCCCCCATCCCTTGTTTCCTTGATGTATAACCTATGATTGGCATGAAACATTATGTGTAACTTGATTAATTCAATTCATACATTAGATTGTACAAACATTTTAATTTGTCCCCTCATTTACAATTTGATCCAACCTACGCACCTTCCTCACTAGTGTCATGCACATAACATTCTCTCTAATTAGATCATTTGATGGCATTGTTGCAATGATTGAAGGGTAATCAATTGCTATGTCATCTAGGTTTTCTTCATCATAGAAGTCCCTTGCGGAGGCTGATAAAATAGTTGACCATGTTATATCATGTCCATCTTGTACATAAAATACTTGTTTTACTTGAGATGGCAAAATAAACTAGTAATTTTGATAATTGATCTTATTAAGGTCAATCAGAGAGCATCAATTTTGATACTATCTTTGTTGTGTTCCACCCAATCATGCATAACACACAACCACACTTCTACAAGTATAATCCAATGTCCATATCTCACGTATGACCCCATAATAAGTATCATTAGCTACAATTGGGTTGTTGTCCTTTGAATTAGAAAAGAAAGTAGCTTTAGTAACTAAGCTCACACCGCTACCTTATTGTGCTCTTGACTTAGCATGATCTTTTGTATGAAAGTAATAACCATTGATAGCATATCTAGCATACTTTTATACTTTTAGTTGAGGTCCTATTGCCATCCAACCTAAGGATTCAAAAATATCTTATGAAGAAGCCAAGTAGTGAAGGAACAACAATGCTCATATTGCAACCACTTCTATTTCTTTACATATCTTGGATACCTATCTTTTAAGAAGTCCCTGTGTTTGTTACAATAAAGGTTGATGAAAATTATATATAATATGCATGCAATACATTACCCTTCAACATATACATATACATATATATAAGAAAATGTGAAAGAAACCAAAGAGAGAGAATCTATGGGTGAATTTCATCGACATTAATGTTTTACAAAACATAAAGGTGTGTCTACTGTAACACCCCTAACTTTTGTAATGAAATTGAGGATTTCAAGGAAAAATTAGGCTAGAATATTAGGGTTATTAAGAATGCACTTCTCATAGAAGTATAATCAAAGGATAAGAGATGTATAATTGAAAAAAAACTCAATGAATCCTTCAGAATGACTATAAGCACGACTCATTCTAAATTCAAATGAAAAACCCTTATTTTTCTACATTTTTATGAACAAAAGGATAAAATGGTAATCTTACATATAACCAATACCTAAGACATAAAAATTTGGAATGTACTCAGAAATGTGAATCCAACACCACTAAGTACGCTCAATTTGGAGTTCATGAGAATAAACCCTATTTTTCTCCATTAGGGGTAAAATGGTCTTTTTATATCGAGTGGGGCCCACAAGGGACCCACAAAGGAAACCAATGGCCAGATCACATGGAATCCAATGGCTAGATCACATGGAATCATGAGTCAAATCACTACCACCTGCTAGTAGAGAAGGAGGTGGTAGTGGGAATGCAATGAACATTAAATAATAAAAAGGAAAGAAAACATAATAATTACACATCATCATGAAAAACACTCAAAATGCTTATAAATACTTCAGAAAAAAATTCTCAAAAAAATTCATAAAATTCCCCACATAATTCCCTAGTTCCTCAAAAAATGTAGCTTAAAACTCCCACCTCTCTCTTTTCTCCCATCTTTCTCACTTTTATTCGTTTTGTTAGCGCATCCACAGATGCACCAGGGGGAATATTCCACCCTGAACTATTGA
Source organism: Warburgia ugandensis (assembly GCA_035236585.1). Classification (NCBI taxonomy): domain Eukaryota; kingdom Viridiplantae; phylum Streptophyta; class Magnoliopsida; order Canellales; family Canellaceae; genus Warburgia; species Warburgia ugandensis. Next base: position 18,672,274 of record CP141133.1, read on the forward strand.
GCGCGTCTGTAGATGCATCATCCCCGACCAGTAGGGTTTTCACCCTACTATGGTTTTTCAATTAGCAATCCATTTCAGGCCGTTCAATTTCAATCTTAAACTGTTAGTTATTTTTGGAATGAGGAGATCTACAAAAGCCCTATAATTTTATGATGATCAGTGGAGTATTCACTAGCAAAATCATTGAAAAATAGTAAGCTCTGGTGACTTATATATGGCATGGATTTTCTTATTTTTCAGTCAAGTTCCAGACTCTGATCACTCCAAGTAGGTGTATCTCCCTCCCATATTTCTATTCCGGTAGTTAGGTAATGTTTTCTAGCCTCTAGGAGATCTCCTCGGCCGTTGATTTGTTGAAAATGATGGATCCTACAACAGGGTGAGATCCACCATCTTGGATGGCTCAGATGAAATCTTTGAGCCATTGGATGGATTCTTGGGGCCCTAAAACCCTAGGTGATGAAATCTGGGCCGTTGATGGTCAAAGATGGAGGAGATCCGACCTTGGGTGATCCGACGGTCTAGATCTAGACCGTCTCACCTATAGCTGGTCACCTCCATCGACCACCTAGGATAGATGGTAACAGGTGCGGGCCACTGGGCGTCCCGCACCCATAGACCCAGATTTGATTTGGGTCGTCCAAAGTTTGAACTAGATGCTTGTTTTTATAATTAAGAGCTCAATTTAGCTCTGATTTTAGATTAGAAAGTTTCTATAAAATTCTTGCCATGTGTATTAGCTACTGAACTCATAATATTAATGTTTTAAGTTGAATTTAATGGTGAAAATTATTAAAATCCATTCCAACAGTGGTGGATCATGATCAAGATGATCTCGAATTTGAGATCTAAATTGATGGATGGGTTCATGAGGTCCCAAAACCTTATACCATGATCACAGTAAAATTTAGAGGTCTCTAGACCAAGTAAATAAACAAAAATAGTAAGATTAAAATTTAGCCCTTAAAACAGACTAAAATCTTAAAACTCCAATTCTGATCTCAATTTAACTCCAAATTGAGATTTGAAAGTAGGGATGGATTCCTTGTGATGATTATAATATATTCAATTAATAAAATCATAATTTTAATTCATTAAATGTTCTAAAATTAAGTAGATAAGTGTACTAACATCCTTGATCTACAAGATCTAGGATAATCATACAATTCAAATTAGGTTGGATGATAATCTAATAATATAATAACCTAAATAAATGGGTTAGAAGTAATTGAATTGGCAGATCATAAGAAATCTAGCCTTAAAAGTAGTAAAAACCATAAAAATGAAGGTAAATCTCCTTGATCAAGGATGATTGGATAGTATGGATGTATATTGATGATGATATAAAGTTAATATCATATGTAATTATGAATTGGATGATAATGATCTAGGATAGATCAAGATCTATGCCCTTAAATTGGATAAAAGGACTTAAGATCTTCTTGATCGGGTGGATCAAGAAAGATCAGATCATTGGATGAGATGCATCAATGATCTAATAATGAAATCACATTAATAAAATGTATTAGATCTAAAGGAAAATAAAAAGATCAAGATCTAAACCCTAAAAGAGATGAAAGATGAATAATGACCATTAGATCATGATGAATAGTTAAGGCATGTTAGATTTTCACTTGAATTATTAAATGTTATCATAATTGTCCTTTATTACTTAGTAGATTTAATTATAGATTTAATTATTCATTTATTTAATTATGCTTTAATGTTTATGTTATAAAAATTACCTTGAAAATGTAATTAAATGAAATTAGAGTTGAAAGAACATTTACATCAAATAAATGACATGGACTTAATGATAGTAAGGGCTATAGTTAGTAGGACAATATAAGGAATATCATTTTCTTGGACCAAATTAAGAGAATAACAAAACTCCATGAATGACATTTAAATGTTCATGGATTTAATTAAAATCAATTAGAAAGAGTACTTAGGGTTAAAAAGCTCATAGGAACCTTATGAAAGGTTGAGTTAAGGTCATCTTAGTAGGTGATGAACATGGTGGTTAAGGGGGTTATCTAATAGAGCCTCCTTCTTCCCCCACCTTCCGTTGATGTTTGTGAGGTCTAAATGCCTCCTTAGATGAGGATTGAAGTGACCACTTTGTGGTCAACCATTTAGCTAGTAAGCCTTAGCCAATTGGACATAAGAGGAGCTGTCTAAACTTAGGATGGAATAAGCTATCCTCATCCAGTAAAACATTAACTGGTTGAGTAATAATAAGAACATAAAAGGTTAATAAATAGTCTAGCCCTAATAAAAATTGTAAATAAGATAGGGAAGATCAAACAAGATCTAAGAGAGATCTTGAAAGATCACAAATAAAAAGAAAAGAAATATAATGTAGATTGTAGTATTTTTCTATGATTTTATTTATAGTGTAGATTGTGAACTTAGAAAATTTGAAACATTGAACATATATAATTCAAGGAAAATTAGGACATCCCTTATAGGAATACATACTTATATAGAGGAATAACTTAATAGGTATGGTTTGACATATGTATGACTCAAGATCATGATGGACAATAGGGGGTGAATACCACATGAGATGTATGAATCAAGACCTTGATACTACTTTGAGGTAGGTGGATGTACAAGAATGTATTAAGGATTCATGTGTATACATACATGATATTTTGTCTGGAAGTATAGACTTTCATGATATAAGTATGATTAGTACCTTAGCATAGTCATGATCCAATTAAGTAAACCAACCCTATGATCCAATTCAACTATCTAATGATCTAATTAAAGGAAATTAAGGAGATATGTAGATTAAGGAACCCTAAGAATAGGGCACAGAAAATATTCCAATCCTAGTTAAATAGACACATCATTTGATATGTACAATGTATTTTACATACAAGCATGGTGGCTTGTGATTTTGTTTTACACAATGCTAGGATTGGGGATGCTATGCTAGGGAAGTTATGAGGGTTTGGTCACTTACTTCCTAAAACTTATATGATAGATACCATGCCCAAAGAGAGGCTAAATGTTGGGTGGGGCAATAATGGGAAGGTTGCCACTGTGATAGCCATGGTCCACCCCATGAGGACATGGATTTATTATTTCTACAGTTGGTATCAGTGGAGGATTATACAATTATCCAGACACGCTGTACAGATTGAGACAGTGGCATAGTAGTCCTAATGTATTTTGCATTATGATGCATATATGATAGGTATAATGTAATGCTATGGCATGATGAGATGCCACTACATGAGTTCTTGGAAAGAAAATCCCTATACAAGAATTGGTTGAATATTGATCTTTTAAGTGGAAGTATAGCTAGGGGAAGGAATAAGTTTTGAGCAAGTTTTACTATTTTAACTGATTTATCCTATACATAAATAACGTTTATATTCTATGTTGAGATAACTCATGAGTAGGTAACCATGATGGAATGATGACTAAGGTAAGTATTCTTATATTAGTGAAGTAGTATATTTTTGTATCCCCTACCAAGCATAACTTGCTGAGATATTGTAAATGTGTGAATGTTTACAATATCTCAAATATAGGGAAGGAGACTTAAGGAAGTAAAGCTTGAAGACTTAAGAGCTCAAGACGGTAGAAGACTTGAAGAAAATAATCAATCAGGGTATGTCCCTTGAAGACATGTATTTTCATTTGAGAGCATTGTATTGTATTGAGAGTTTTTAATGTAAGGTGAGCTTTGAACTTTGGATTATGTAATATGGACAATGGTTTGTAATTATAATATAAGGGCTGTATAAGAATGAACTACTGGATGATTCCTAGCATTAATTAAAATTTTATTTTATACCAAATATCTATGTGTATTATGTATCTTGAGGCAAGACTTGGGTTTTGCTACAAACGAATTTAAAAGAAAAGAATTTCTGCTACATTGTTTGTGAAATTTTTTTACCATTAAGGGCCTTGCCTTTGAAAAATGTTTTACAAAATGTGTTACAAAAACTTGAGTAGTCATAGTTGGTATTAGAGCCATTCATCCAGTCACTCACAACCCCAATATGTCCAAAGGAATAACCCAAATTAGGATATATTAGAAATGGGTTAAGTAAAATACTTATATAGAAATTTGGATTTTGAGCAAATGCCACCTAAAAGGGGAACAAGGCGGATGGCTCAAAGGGAACCTGAGAATGTTATGAAAGGATCATCTGGAAATAATCTGGAGGAGGTTACTCCAGTGGAAGCACCAAGTATTCAGGCCCAAGCTCAACTTGATGTGGGTCCCAGTGCTCCTATACCCAGACAAGAAACTCCAACTCTGGTAGAGGATAACTCTTCACCTATACCTAGTGGAGCGATGGAAACCTCTCAACTAACACTTGGAAAGATAGACAAGATGATGGAAAGGTTCCAGAAAATGGTGATCAGCTACAATGGCAAGGGTGATACTGAGAAAGCTGAAGAATGGATTTATGAAGTAGAGAAGACCTTCAGTGTGTTGAGAACTCTAGAGAATCTAAAGGTCAAATTGGCCACATATATATTGAAGCAAGAAGCAACTTTCTGGTGGAGGTCGGCACAAAGAAATTTCTTCTCCAATCCTGAAGAAATTCCATGGGAAAGATTTAAGGAAGTTTTTAATGCAAAATATTTCCCAATCCATGTGCAAGCTAGGAAGGAGGAGTTCTTAGATCAACAACAAGGAAACCTTTTAGTGGTTGATTATGAAAATAAGTTCATTCAATTGAAGAGATTTGCAAGCCATATATGTGATACTGAAAGGCATACAGTGGATCAGTTTATGGAACGGTTACACCCAAGGCTAAGAACGAAGGTGCTAGGAAACAAACCAACAACTATGACCAAGTGTGTCGAGATGGCTTCTAAGTTTGAGGAAGACTATAAAAGAAACCAATTCACCAAACTTGGAGGAGGGAGCAACTATCATAAAAAATCCTTCAAGAAGCGCAAGAGACCGCCAAACAACTTTAGGCCTTCTAGCCATCAAGGGAATCAAGCTAAACAGAAACTATGCCCCACTTGCAAAACATATCATCCAAGCTATGTGTGCCCCCGCCCGACGCCACAATCACCGCAACCTCCTATCAAATGTTATAAATGAGGAGAGTTAGGGCATTTCTCAAATAATTGCAATAAACCCTTGGTAGTTAAGGGTGTAAAGCCTAAAAATGTATCGCGTTATTAAGAAAGGGTGTTTGCCATTACTGACGGAGAAGTTGGAACATCTAATGCAATTATTGAAAGTACATTGCTAGTATCTCATCACCATGTCAAAGTACTGTTTAATTTTGGATCTACCCATTCTTTCATATCATGTATATTTGCATATAGTATATAATTGATAGTGGAGAAATTGGGGTTCTATTTGGATGTGATGACACCAATGGGAAAAACAGTTAGATTACATGAATATCTTCAAGATGTACCTATTGAAGTATAAGGGAAGAGAATGGGTAAAGACCTCATTTTACTAAACATGGTAGATTTTGACATAATAGTGGGTATAGATTGGCTAGCAAAATACGGGGTAATTATGGATTGCCGTAAAAAGAAACTCACTTTTAACACACTAGGAGAAGAAATGCTAGTATTGCATAGAAAACCAAATGGTTGTGAAAAATCTATCATAATAACTATGAAGGCTGCCAAATATGTGTCCAAGGGTTGTCAAGCATTTTTAGCAACTATAGTTGCTTTGAATGTTGAACATCACAAGATAGAAGAAATCGACATAGTTAGGGAATTCCAAGATGTGTTTCCTAAAGAACTCCTAAGTTTACCACCTCATAGGAAATTTGAGTTTACCATTGAAGTAATTCCAGGTACAACTCCAATTTTTAAAACGCCCTATAGGATGGCCCTAGTTGAGTTAAGGGAATTGAAGAATTAGCTACAAGAATTGGTGAACAAAGGGTTTATTCGACCAAGTAGTTCACCATGGGGGGCACTAGTGATATTTGTGAAAAAGAAAGATGGGTCTATGAGGTTATGTATCAATTATTGGATGCTGAACAATGTGACAATAAAAAATAGATACCTTCTACTACGCATTGATGATATCTTTGATCAACTTCAATTTGCTAAGGTCTTCTCCAAAATTGACCTTAGATTAGGGTATCATCAATTGCGCATCATAGGTGAAGATATACCCAAAACCACATTTAGAACCCGATATGGACATTATGAGTTTTTGGTGATTGCTTTTGGGTTAACCAATGCTCCAGTTGTATTTATGGACTTGATGAATAGAATTTTTGGATAAATTTGTAATCATATTTAGTGACGATATACTCATTTATTCTACTAGTATACGAGAACATCAGGAACATTTACGAATTGTATTAAACACACATAGAAGACACAAACTATTTGGAAATTATACTAAGTGTGAATTTTGGTTGGAAAAAGTCAATTTTCTAGGGCATGTAATTTCCCATAATGGAGTAGAGGTGGACCTAACCAAGGTGGAAGCAGTAATGAATTGGGAACAGCCAAAGACTAACTAAAATACAATGTTTTTTGGGCTTAGCTGGATATTATCGTAGATTTATCCAAGGATTTTCCCGTATAGCTCTTCCTTTGACTTCTTTGACTAGAAAAGGAGTACATTTTACTTGGATTGATGAATGTTAAAGTAGTTTTCAAGAGTTAAAAAGGAGGTTAACTATAGCACCAGTATTCTCCTTGCCATTTGGGAGTGGAGGTTATGAGATATATTGTGATGCTTTAAGAAAAGGGTTGGGAAGTGTACTGATGGAGTGGAGGTTATGAGATATATTGTGATGCTTTAAGAAAAGGGTTGGGAAGTGTACTGATGCAAAGTGGGAAGGTCATTGCTTATGCTTCACGACAACTAAAGAAGCATGAAATGAACTACCTGGTACATGACGTAGAACTTACGACTGTAGTGTTTGCCTTAAAAATTTAGCGACATTACTTGTACGAGGAGAAATTCAACATATTCACTGATCACAAGAGCCTCAAGTATATTTTCACCTAGGTTGATCTGAATGTGAGACAAAGGAGGTGGATGGAATATCTTAAGGATTATGATTTTGTAATTCAATACCATCCTAGGAATGTGAATGTAGTGGCTGATGCACTAAGCAAACACACAAAGGCAGTGTTGGATAATGTCACCATTAAGTTAGCTTTTGTTGAACAAATCCTAAAGGCTTAAGAATGGGATATAGCAATCCAAGAAATGTGTGAAAAGACTGGGGTTAGTAGAGACTCAGACGGGGGTATTCGGTTCCAAGGAGGACTTGTGGTTCCCTCGAGTTTGAGAAAGCCACTACTACAAGAAGCCCATCAATCCAAATTTTCTATACACCCTGGAGGAACAAAAATGTACCAAGATTTAAAAAGAAACTTCTAGTGGAAAAGTATGAAGAGTGATATTGGGGAATGTGTGGCTAAGTTCTTAACTTGCCAGCAAGTGAAGGTTGAATATCAAAGACCAACTGGATTACTACAAACCCTAGAACTGTTAAAATGGAAATGGGAACATATCACCATGGACTTTGTCATAGGGTTACCAAGGACCCGAGTAGGTCATGATATGATTTGGGTCATAAGTGATAGGCTAACCAAGTCGGTACACTTCCTTCCTATCAAACAAAGCCAATCTGTCGACAGTTTAGCCTAGTTATATGTAAGAGAAATAGTCAATCTTCATGAGGTCCCACTCTCCATCATCTCTGATCGAGATGGAAGGTTTACCTCTAGAAGCTGGAAGAGCGTGCAGTAGGCATTGGGGGCATCACTAAAGTTTAGTATGGCTTTTTATCCCCAAAATGATGGTCAATCATAAAGGACCATTCAAACCTTATAAGCTATGCTAAGGGCTTGTGCACTAGACTGGAGAGGAAGTTGGGATGAACATCTTCCACTCTTGGAGTTTGTATATAATAACAGTTTCTATGCAAATATCGGTATGGCACCTTATCAAGCATTGTATTGACCACCGTGTCGATTGCTGACTTGTTGGGATGACGTGGGAGAGAGGAAGTTGATAAAATGAGAATTAGTGGAACAATGTTCAAAAAAGGTGAGAATAATAAAGAAAAGATTGTTGGCCACTCATAGTCGTCAGAAAAGCTATGCAGATATAAGACCCCAAACCCTAGAATTCAAAGTAGGTGACCACAAGTTTCTAAAGGTTTCACTAGATAAGGGGGTAAGGAGGTTTAGAAGTAAGGGAAAACTCAGTGCAAGGTATGTTGGTCCTTTTGAAATTTTGAAAAGGGTTGGTCTGGTGGCTTACAAATTAGCCATACAACCCCAACTCTTAGAAGTGCACAACGTATTTCACGTATCCATGTTACAAAAATACATTCCAGATGAGACTCATGTGCTTCAAAGGATACCAAAAATGTTAAATACTTATTTAACCTTCAAGGAAAGGGCAATCCAAATCCTAGATAGGAAAGAGCAACAATTGAGGACCAAATCTATCCCTCTAGTCAAAGTATTATGGCAACATCATACGTTTGAGTAGTTGTAAGTTAGAAATTTTTGTAAGGGAGGTAGACTGTAACACCCCTAACTTTTGTAATGAAATTGAGGATTTCAAGGAAAAATCAGGTTGGAATATTAGGGTTATTAAGAATGCACTTCTCATAGAAGTACAATCAAAGGATAAGATGTGTATAATTGAAAACAAATTCAACAAACCCTTCAGAATAACTGTAAGCACGACTCATTCTGAATTTGGATGAAAAATCCTTATTTTTCTATATTTTTATGAACAAAAGGTTAAAATGCTAATTTTACTCATAACCAAGGATTAAGACAAAAAAAATTTGAAATGTACTTAGAAATAAAAATCCAATGCCACTAAGTACGCTCAATTTTGAGTTCATGAGAATAAACCCTATTTTTCTCCATAAAGGGCAAAATGGTCTTTTCACACTGCGTGGGTCCCACAAGGGACCCACAAAGGAATCCAATGGCCAAATCATGTGTAATCATGAATCAAACCGCTACCACCTACTAGTGGAGAAGGAGGTGGTACTGGGAATCTAATGAACATTGAATAATAAAAAGGAAATAAAATATAATAATTACACATTATCATGAAAAACACCCAAAATGCCTATATATACTTTAGAAAAAAATTCCCAAAAATGTTCATAAAATTCCCAACAAAAAATTCAGCTCAAAAATCCTTCTCTCTTTTTTCTCCCTTCTTTGTCTCACTTTTATTCCTTCTGTTAGCGCATCCACAAACACACTCGGGGGAATATTCCACCCTGAACTATCGAGCGCGTCTGTAGACGCATCGTCCTCGACGAGTAGGGTTTTCACCCTACTATGGTTTTTCAATTAGTCATCCATTTTAGGCTGTTCAATTTCAATCTTAAACTGTTAGTTATGTTCAAAATTAGGAGATCTACAAAAGCCCTATAATTTTATGACGATTAATGAGTATTTACAGGCCAAATCGTCGGAAAATAGTAAGCTATGGCGACTTATATACAAGCATGGATTTTCTTATTTTTTACCCAAGTTTTGGACTCTGATCACTCTAGGTAGGTACATCTCCCTCCCATATATCTATTCCAGTAGTTAGGTAGTGTTTTCTAGCCTCTAGGAGATCTCCCCGGCCATTGATCCATCAGAAACGATGGATCTGGTAATAGGGTGAGATCCACCATCTTGGATGACTCAAATGAAATCTCTGAGCCATTGGATGGATTCCTAGGGCCCTAAAACCCCATGAGATGAAATTTAGGCCGTCGATGGTCAAAGATGGAGGAGATCGGCCATGGGTGATTCGACGGTCCAAATCTAGACCGTCTCGCCTATAGCCGATCACCTCCATCAACCACCTGGGATAGGACGTTACAGGCTCGGGCTATTGGCCATCCTCTAACTGTAGACCCAAATTTGATTTGGGTCGTCCAAAGTTTGAACTAGATCCTTGTTTTTACAATTAAGAGCTTGATTTAGCTCTTATTTTAGATCAGAAAGTTTCTATAGAATCCTTGTTATATGTATTAGCTACTGAACTCATAATATTAATGTTTTAAATTGAATTTAATGGTGAAAATTATTAAAATATGTTCCTACAATGTTGGATCGTGATAAGGATGATCTTAAATATAAGATCTGAACCGATGGATGGGTTGAAGAGGTCCCAAAACCTTTGAAACCATGATTATAGTAAAATTTAGAGGTCTCTAGACCAAGTAAATCAACAAAAATAGTAAGATTAAAATTTAGCCCTTAAAATGGGCTGAAATCTTAAAACTCCAATTATGATCTCAATTTAACTCCAAATTGATATTGGAAAGTTGAGATGGATTCCTTGTGATGATTAGAATCTATTGAATCAATAAAATCAAAATTTTAATTCATTAAATATTTTGAAATTAAGTAGATAATTGTACTAATATCCTTGATCTACAAGATCTGGTATGATCAGACAATTCAAATTATGTTGGATGATGATATAATAATATTGTAACCTAATAAATGGATTAGATGTAATTGAATTGGTAGATCTTAAGAGATCTAGCTTTAAAAATAGTCAAAACCATAAAAATGAATGTAAATCTCCTTGATGAAGTTGATCAAGGATGATTGTATAGTATGGATGTATTTTGATGATGATATAAAGTTATTAATATATGGAATTATAGATTGGATGATGATAATTTGGGATGTATCAAGATCTATGTCCTTAAATTGGATAAAAGGACTTAAGATCTTCTTGATCGGGTGGATAAAAAAAGATCAGATCATTGGATGAGATGCATCAATGATCTAATAATGAAATCACATTAATAAGATATATTATATCTAAGGAAAAATGAAAAGAACAAGATCTAAACCCTAAAAGAGACGAAAGATGAATAATGACCATTGGATCATGATGAATAGTTAAGGCAGGTTAGATTTTCACTTGAATTATTAAATGTTATGATAATTGTCCTTTATTGCTTAGTATATTTAATTGTAGATTTATGTATTCATTTATTTAATTATGCTTTAATGTTTATGTTATGAAAAATACCTTGAAAATGTAATTAAATGAAATTAGAGTTGAAAGGACATTTAGATGAAATAAATGATATGGACTTAATGATAGTAAGGGGTATAGTTAGTTGGACAATATAAGAAATATCATTTTCTTGGCCCAAATTAGGAGAATAATAAAACTCCATGAATGACATTTAAATGTTCATGGATTTAATTAAAATCAATTAGAAAGAGTACTTAGGGTTAAAAAGCTCATAGGAACCTTATGAAAGGTTGAGTTAAGGTCATCTTAGTAGGTGATGAACATGGTGGTTAAGGGGGTTATCTAATAGAGCCTCCTTCTTCCCCCACCTTCCGTTGATGTTTGTGAGGTCTAAATGCCTCCTTAGATGAGGATTGAAGCGACCACTTTGTGTTCAACCATTTAGCTAGTAAGCCTTAGCCAATTGGACATAAGAGGAGCTGTCTAAACTTAGGATGGAATAAGCTATCCTCATCCAGTAAAACATTAACTGGTTGAGTAATAATAAGAACATAAAAGGTTAATAAATAGTCTAGCCCTAATAAAAATTGTAAATAAGATAGGGAAGATCAAACAAGATCCAAGAGAGATCTTGAAAGATCACAAATAAAAAGAAAAGAAATATAATGTAGATTGTAGTATTTTTCTATGATTTTATTTATAGTGTAGATTGTGAACTTAGAAGATTTGAAACGTTGACTATGCATAATTCAAGGAAAATTAGGACACCCTTATAGGAATACATACTTGTATAGAGGTATAACTTGATATGTATGGTTTGATAGAAGTATGAATTAAGATCATGATGGAAAATAGGGAGTGAATACCACATGAGATGTATGAATCAAGACCTTGATACTACTTTGAGGTGGGCGGATGTACAAGAATATATTAAGGATTCATGTGTATACATACATAATCTTTTGTCTGGAAGTATAGACCTTCATGATATAAGTAAGCTTAGTACCTTAACATAGTCATTATCCAATAACATGATCCAATTAAGTAAACCAACCCTATGATCCAATTCAACTATTTAATGATCTAATTAAAGGAAAGTAAGGAGATGTAGACTAAGGAACCCTAAGAATAGGGCATAGAAAATATTCCAGCCTTATTTAAACAGATACATTGTCTGATATGTACAATGTATTTTACATAAAAGCATGGTGGCTTGTGATTTTGTTTTACACAATGCTAGGGCTAGGGATGCTATGCTAGGGAAGTTTTGAGGGTTTGGCCACCCACTTCCTAAAACTTATATGATGGATACCATGCCCAAAGAGATTCTAAATGTTGGGTGGGGCAATAATGGGAAGGCCGCTACTGTGACGTCCATGGTCCACCCCATTAGGACATGGATTTATTATTTCCACAGTTGGTATCAATGGAGGATTATACAGTTATCCAGACGCACTGTACAGATTGAGATTATGGCATAGTAGTCCTAATGCATTTTGCATTATGATACACATATGATAGGTATAACATAATGCTATGTCATGATGAGATGCTACTACGTCAGTTCTTAGAAACAAAATCCCTGTACAAGAATTTGCTGAATATTGATCTTCTAAGTAAAGTATAGCTAGGGGAAGGAACAAGTTTTGAGCAATTTTAACTATTTTAACTGATTTATCCTATACTACATAAATAACGTATATACTCTATGTTGAGATAACTCATGAGTAGGTAACCATGATGGAATGATGACTAAGGTAGGTATTCTTATATTAGTGAAGTAGTATATTTTTGTATCCCCTACCAAGCATAGCTTGCTGAGATATTGTAAATGTTTGAATGTTTGCAATATCTCAGATACATGGAATGAGACTTAAGGAAGTAAAGCTTGAAGACTTAAGAGTTCAAGACGGAAGAAAATTGAAGGAAATAATCAACCAGGGTAGTCCCTTGAAGACATATTTTTATTTGAGAGCATTGTATTGTATTGAGAATTTTTAATGTAAGGTGAGGTTTGAACTTTGGATTATGTAATATAGACAATTGTTTGCAATGATAATACAAGGGCTATGTAAGAGTGAACTATTGGATGGTTCTTGGTATCCAATAAAATTGTATTTTATATAAAATGTCTATGTGTATTATGTATCTTGAGGTGAGACTTGGGTTTTGCTACAAATGAATTTAAAAGAAAAGAATTTCCATTACATTGTTTGTGAATTTTTTTTACCATTAAGGGCCCTACCTTTGAAAAATGTTTTACAAAAACCTGGGTCGTCACATCTGGTCTCGTTCCTTACGAACAATGGTTAATACATAGCCACTAGAGAGAGGTTCACTAACTTTTGGATCAATTAATCCACTTAAACATTATTTTCTTGGGATTCCAATAGCATCCACTCCTAATAAATACATAATGGAAAACTCTACCACTTCTTTTACAATGTAACGTTCATTGATACAACCCTTCGCCCGATTGTGATTTTGTACGTATCCTTTTAATTCCTTCATGTACCTTTCAAATGGGTGCATCCATCACAAATAAATAGGTCCACACAACCTTGCCTCATCAATGAGATACTTGTTAAGTGTACCATAATATCAAAGAAGGATGGTGCAAAGATTGTCTCAAGCTTGCATAAGGTTATCACTAGATGCTCTTAGATTTCTTGTAATTTTGAAGTATCTACCACCTTATTGCATAAAGAATTAAAGAAGTAGTAGAATTTAGTAATAGATCCTATAACTTTATTTAGTAACACTGAATGTGTTGTTATAGGTAGGAGTTGTTGCATCAATGTATGACAATCCTGAGAATTCATCCTTAATAGTTTTAGCACTTCCATGGAGACAATGTTTGTAAAGCATGAAGAGTACCCATCTGAGACTTTGATCTTTGATAGGATTTTACACATTATTCTTCTCTCCTCTCTTTCTAGTATCTAGTTTACTTTAAGCAAGTATGTTCCTTAGCTACCTCTATTCTGTAAATGCAACCTTAGCTTCAAACCATTGACATGAGATTCATTCAAGCTCCAAGTCCATCTTTTAATTTTCTCAATACAAGTCAAGCTTTCACAAACATTCTTCTTAATGTGCTTGACATCAAGCACATGTAGCATGTGTAGGGATTTCCATTACACAAGTTTAAAGAATATTGGATTCTTCTTCCAATAAATTTTAGAGTTACTTTTATATGTATGCTAAGTTGCATTCTTCTTCTTCGCCCATGATACGTTAAGGTTCTCAACTTGTTCCAGTACTTGTCATCCAATCACCCTCTTTGGAGGTGTCCTACTCTCCACACTACTATTAAATTTCCCCTTTCTAAAATGATATGAATGGTTTCTATGCAACCATCTTCTATGGCCTAGGAATGCTATCTTCCTGCCATGTTGAAGTTATATGGAATATGTTTAGTCACTACAAATAGGACAAGCATTGTATCCCTTCACTGTGCATCCCCCAAATTACACTATGTAGGAAAGTCATTTATCATCCATAGTAGTACAACCTTAAGGGCGAACGTCTCTTTCTTGTATGCATCATAAGCTTCAACCCTTATTTCGATATACAGAGCTAAGCACATGTCAATGTCATTCCCAGGTTGCTTGGGACACGATATTAAATAGTTAACATCATGAACTTTCTCTTCATGCACAACAACAATAAAAGTTGTAACGAACTGTTATAACAGGCCAACAACTAAACTTGTTGCTCATAGAACCATGTATGCAAATATTGCAAGTATAGGTTTTCAGGTTCTTCTCTGAAATTGTGCCACATGGAGTCTACAAGCTTCCACGCTAGGCTATCTATAGGATAGCATAAGTAGTTATCATGTATTCTCTCCTCGACATGCCATACTAGTTTATTCACTGTTTCTTTAATATGAAACATTCTTTACAACCTTTGAATAAGGGAGAAATATCATAGGACCTTTGCAAGGATATCTTTCACTTTCCAATAACTTGAAATCTTCTTTCGCTTCCATCTTGAATATCAGCAAGTCACCACTACAGTGAGGGGATTATAGGATGGTTAAAATCAAATATATAAGATGATTAATAAGCTGTCTTATAAGGTAAAGAGAAAAATAAGGTGGTTAAATGAACCGTCCTACATAATAATACAATATAATGTTTAACAAAATTGTCCTATAAAATCATGTAAATATAATATGGTTAAAGAAAAACCATTGTATATTATATGGAAAGTATAGGATGGTTCTTGGGAAACCATCCTATATTATAATGAAATATAGGATGGTTTTACCTAAACTGTCCTCTATTGCACAATTATGTAGGATGCTCCTATATTTATACAAAGGTTTTGGAAAAACTATCCTATAATGGTCCTATTATTTTGAATATAGGATGATTTTTGGAAAACTATCCTACATATTATATAAACTTGTAGTATATACAATTCCTATTTTTTGTTGGTTTCTGTTTGTAAATATATTTCTTGCAATCAAAATTTACATCTGACCACTGACAACATACATAAAGAAATCCCTCATTTATGTAGGCTACAATTATTTTAATAACAATACATGCATTCACCTTCATATCATTTCCCATTGTAACTTCTCCTCATATTGTAACTTCCATATATCATTCAAATAAAGAAGGCACACATATGAGACTTCAATCAAAAGTAAAAACAAATGCATCCATATATAAATGACGTTCTATTTTGTGTTTATATTCAATAACATCATTGATCTAAAAATTAAACGTTGAAATATATTTAGTCCACTCCATTCTGATGTCTTTTAGATCTAGTTGGGAGTAAGTCTTGCTTCCCAAACTAGTCTATAAGATATATAACAATGTATTAAATCAGTTGAGACATATCTTTAATTGAGTCATTTAGGAAATGTAGAAAACAGTAAAAATGATGATAAATAATTGTGTTAAATTTCTAAGCTTGGAGATTGTAAGTCCTTTATGAATGAGGGTTCTCATATATCTTAGAACATAATACCCACACTCCCAATCGAACTATTGTTTAGGACACTGCATGATAAAGACAAAAGAAAAGGTAACAAATTTCATGTTTGATTGTAAGTTTAGGTTAAAATCAAATAGTAAAGAACAAGTAAAACTTACCTCAACCCTTTTCTAATAGAGTTTTTCTGGGTGGTTTGCTTTTTTCAACTCAAGCCACTTATACCATGCATTACACATATTTTTTTTAAAAAAAACATTAGATATCAATAAGATAGTAATTATTAGCTTTCAAGCTACTATAATGAATAAAACAATAAAGAGTTACTTATTGATTATTTCCATCAACAGTCCTTGAATATGCTCTCCACAAGAATGAAAAACAATGCATGACCACCATGCACATCCAATGAGACCTATATATACTCAATCATTTATATACATATATAGATATATATGTTTATTAAATGACATAAGTTAGTAAGATATTTGATAACTTACCTTTTATTATAGGGAATAAGTAAAGCCTACCCCTTCCCACAATGCAAGAACTCAGG
The DNA here is from genome assembly GCA_035236585.1 of Warburgia ugandensis. Taxonomy (NCBI): domain Eukaryota; kingdom Viridiplantae; phylum Streptophyta; class Magnoliopsida; order Canellales; family Canellaceae; genus Warburgia; species Warburgia ugandensis. The sequence goes on from CP141133.1 coordinate 18,688,737, forward strand.
TATGATACTTCTATTGGTTTGTCCATGGGATGTTGCTCCTTTAGTGAAGAGATGATAACATGGTCAAGTAATTGTAAACATCCTTGACTTGTAATCTTTTTAATTTATAATGCAAAGACCTATGGAAACTTAATGTCAAATACTATTCAATTTTTTTTGACAAGTAATGTCAATATGATTCTTAATAGAGTTGGTTACTCAACATACTCGATATAAATGATGATGTAAGTATATTCTAGTTGAGCTATATTATATATGGCTAAGAGGTCCTCTTTCATGATTGGAACCTCATCCTTATGGGACAGATTTCATTATCTTCATTGATTAGTCTGTGTAGGCCCCTTAGGAATGGAGGTGTGTTAGGTGGAACCTCCACTTGATCTCTACAATGTGCTTGTAATGTTCTAGATATTAGTAATTAATAAAATATAAGCAAAGAGATATGGATATTCAAAAATAGACTTAAATACATAGGGATAAGATGATCGTTGTGCCAAAATTTTCTGTGGGGGAGGTGGTTAGTCTAAATGACATCTTATGCTACTTCTAGTTAACAATTAGATGTAGATAAAGTTAAAAATATAGCCGATACCTTAAAATTGTTGTTGAAAATGAATACACCATGTGCATACCTTAGATAAAAATAGTTGTAATGTACTTCTTTGGCCATGCTACATGATATCCAATTGCATCCCCAATCATATGAATATCATTCACTTCTATTGAAAATGGCAGGGAGCATCTTGTTAGATGGTGGTAGTGATGTACACATGCTTAGTGTGTGGATGCATTAACCTGTCATGTTGCATGATCAAAGTACCTTGTATAGTGTAGCCACAACAACATAGTTATCAGTTGTATGTAGTTGTAGCATGCACTGATCCACCTGCAAATCATAAATAACATATACATAAGTTCAGTAATAATAAAGTTTATGAAGAAATTGAACATTGAGAAAGCAAACATATGGATACATACCTCCTTGATTGGGATATTTCTCTCGAAGAGTTGCTCCTCTACTTGTTCTTTGGATGGAGAACATAGTTATTGTGACATGGGGATCGAGAGGGAACATTCTCATGACTTGGTCTCCAATTCCAAAAGTCCTTATAAAAGTCATTCTTGGCCTTCTCGTATAACGCTTTGACCATTTTCTCCTTAAATTCTTCCAAGTCTACTACTTTAGTAGCCTTTGCTTTGGGAAAGAATTTGGAAGGAACGATACCACAACCTTGGGCCCTTCCTTCACTAGGGTGCTTATTCTTGTTTCCCATAGCCTTATAAAGAATGTTCCCCTTTGCAGTAATGCTGCTCAAAGTTTTGTTATTGTGCTTTCTTGGTCAAGTCTGTAAATATCAAATCAAGAACAATTCCATATTATATATAATATAATGGAAGCAATACAAAGCTAGACATATAAGACCACTTACAATTTGTGAAGAAACTACTGCAGCACTTTTGTTAGTGAAGGTCTGGGAGTTATGCCCTTGTGAATTCACAATTTTCCAGAGAACGGTGCTGTCGATGGGTTCCATGGTCCCAGCCTTCTTTCACTATTAAGAGAGACAATAAATCAGAGATAATGAAATAAAAGTCTAGCATATTCAGACAGAAAGTGAACCATCACATGTACTTCTTGTCCTTCTAACTGTGCATAGCCAACCCTGGAGAGATAATGTTTCATATGATTAGTTGCATGCACCATTTGTCTTTTCATATGTTTTTCCTACATAGATTCTGTGCCTCCTAATCAATGAAGCTAGAATACAACAGAGGAACAATCTAGAACCTCTATGGATCATGAGCATTTGGAAGTATGTACTTTCTAGCAATCTCACTCTTCCATTTCCTCCATTGATCATAACCCCTTGTGAGGCACTATTCTTGCACTCATCAATGACAAAAAAAGGTAGACTACAAAGTAAAAAGAAGCATGTTAGTCTATATGAAATAAGACAAGACAAGAAACATAGCATGTTATATCTAACTCCTATTTACATACCTTCACCATCTCCCATATGCATCTCTGATTGATGGTGAAACATGTCTCCAATCAATTGAGATTGGCACCATGTTTCTAACAGTGCAATAGATAAAACTAGTATAAGCATGTGCACTGGTACCTATCGCCTACCCTTTATTGCTAAACTATACCATCTCTTTTATTTCTTTAGATTTTATCTTAATAATATGTTCCATTTTTGTTGGCTCTCTACTCTTTCTCTTAACAGAAGGGTCCATACAGGATTGATCTCCATGATCTTCCCTTCCTTCATCTTCCATGTTTCTTGCACAAGTAAAAATAATCTAAATTAGAGCATAGAACAAACATAAAGTAGGCATAAAGTAAATATGAGCAAGCTTCAAAAAGGTTTTAATGCAAATGGATTGAAACACTTATTGGACATAAATCAAATATAATACAGATGATAGAGTATAGAAATTGGAAACTTGACTCTAATTAGGAACTATACATGTAATGAACTAACACATTATGTCTAATTTATATGAAAATATTGTAGAATGCTTAAAATAAGAATAGAGTAAAGATGATAGTGTTAGTAATGAATCTTGTTTATAGAGTGGGAGGTTTATAGACTGGGTCATATTGCCTTTTTTTCACAAGAGTCCATAGATCTACTTCTATGCTAATGATATTCCATTATTTATTTAAACACCAAAATGTGTGTGTTATAGATAATATACATAATTATCAGTTTCTAGGCCAAAATATAACCTAAATAAAAGACTAGCAACAAAACCCAATTTTGTAGTTTGGCGAGCAATTAAAATCAGATGTAGTTAAAACACAAATAAGATGGAAACTCTATATAGAAAGCACACTAATTAATAAAGTGCATTTCCTACTACACTTGATCAATCTGTTTCATCTAAGTCTCTGACATAAGATTTCTACTAGACTGAAAATCATACCAAATGAACCATTCTAGCATTCAATAAATGGACCATTAGTGAAAATTTCCTTGCCATTAGCTAGAGAAAAGAAGCCAATGGGAAAGGAAGAACTATCTAATAACAACTTTAATCCATGCTTTATTATTCTCATGGCAAACCCATTGGGCTATGTGCAAGGGGAACAAAATTTATAGATTAAGTTATTCTAGAATAGTGAAAATTTCCTTGCCATTAATAATTGAAAGAAGGAGATAAAAATTATTCTATAACAAACAATCCAAGTTTATAAAGTTTTTTCCCCTACGGCTCTTATTCTCATTACAAACAACCCATTCTATTGCTATTCTACCCTTATCAACAAAATTTATTTAGGATTCAACTGATAGAGAAGATGATGAAACCACTTAATCTATGGTCTGATTCTTGCATTTATTGAATTTTGGTAGAGCATCACTCCCTAATTATAGAGTTGTCATAACATGAAGTTAATTGCATGAATTCCTTCTTTTCTTGATAGGCAAGTATATTCTTATAGAAAAATATAAATTGAGTGATTTGAATCCATGATTTAACATAGCAAAGTCCTTTTTTGTGCCATTGTAGTAGAAGTCCACTTGGTTTTGGTATTTCCACTTGGTCATTTCAACCATAAGAATCGTTAGATATAAAATTTTGTGATTCAACAAAATGTTTATTTTCTATTCTTTAAAAGGGATATTAAATCTAAAAAGAAATAAACAAACTACTATTGAAATCCATATCAAAATTGATGAAATTCATTATAGTGAATACGAAATGTACCAAGAAAATTTTCAACTATTTACAAGAGGAATGCGAGAGAGAGAGAGAGAGAGAGAGAGAGAGAGAGAGAGAGAGAGAGAGTCTACCTAAAATGGTAAAAATGTTATCTTGCAAGATAACATTTTTACCATTTTAGGTAGATCTCTCTCTCTCTCTCTCTCTCTCTCTCTCTCTCTCTCTCTCTCTCTCTCTCTCTCTCTCTCTCTCCCTCTCTCTCTCTCTCTCTCTCTCTCTCTCTCTCTCTTCTCCGTTTTCTTCTATCCTTGTGTCAACTAAGAGAGTAGGTTTTTCCCATAGGGGGTAGCAGTTCAGAGCATTCTTAAGAGAGGGAGAAAGGGGGAGTAGTTTGGTGCATTCTCAGGCGACCTATGGGGAAGGGGGAGAAGATTAGTGGTTTTTTAGGGGGGGGGGTGGTTGGGCAACTTATATATGTAAAGAAAATATAGGATGGTTTGGGAAAATCCATCCTATATTTTGTTAATATATAGCACGGTTTGGGTAGAACCATCCTATATTTACTAAATATAGTTTAGTTATTAGAAAATCATCCTATATTTTATTAGTATATATGCTAGTTACGGCTGTCCTACATTAATTTGTTGATTAATTTATAACTTCATCGTACTTTTTATTTTATTTGAGTAATATAAGATAGTCTCTGTAGGAACTGTACTATATTTTGCTAATATATAGGACAGTTTGGGCAGAACCATCCTATATTAAATTCTATATGTACTTCCTCATGCTTTTTATTTTATTTGAATAATAGAAGATGATTTCTATGAGAAACATCCTATATGTATTAAATCAGAACCCCTCTTATGTTTTCTGTAATATATAGTTTTTCCCTATTTTTTTTATCTTGAAAATCTAATTAAGCAGTGAATGACAGAGGAAGCCCTCATCACTTATTTCCTTGATGTATAACTGGTGATTGGAATGACACATGCACATGTATAATTAACTTGATTATAATTATATAACTCCTTTGAATATTATAGACACTTTAATTTGATGCCTCATATACAATCTAATCTAACCCAACCATCTTCGTCACCAAAATCACGCACATAATCCATCTCATTCTCCCTAATTAGATCAATTGATGGCATTATTGTAATGATATAAGCGTAATCAATTGTCGTGTCACTTAGGTCAGCTTCATCATAGAAGTCCATTGGGGAGGTTAATAAACACAGTTAACCATCTCATATCATGTCCATCTTAAGTATAAAATACATGTCTCAATTGAGATTCCAAAACAAACTGATCATTTTGATAGTCGATCTTATTGAAGTCAACCAATGTCAATCCAAGGGCATCAATTTTGATGTTATCTTTGTTATATTCTACACAATCACACTTTAAAACAACCACGAATCTACAAGTATAATTCAACGTCCATATCTCACATATAATCTTATAATAAGTATCATGAGCTACAAGTGGGTTGCTGTCCTTTGAGATGGAAAAGATAGTACCTTTAGAAACTATGTTAACACCACTACTTTGTTGTGCTCTTGAGTTATCACAATCCTTTATGTGAAAACAATAACCATTGATAGCATGTCTAACATACTTTATTACTTTTGGTGGAGGTTCCATTGCCATCCAGCCTAAGGTTTTAAAAATACTATGACCTCGAACATCTTGCTTATCTAAAATGTGTATAATATCACTTAATTGACATGATTACTATTACAAATCTATTAATTGAATGAAAGCATTAATTCCTTGTATTTACCTTTTGACAAAGCCAAGTAGTGAAGGAATAACAATGCTTATCTTGCAACCACTTCTGTTTCTTTGCATCTCTTGAATTCTTTTAGGAAGTCCATGTGATTGCTATACATGAAGAGATGAAAATTAATAATGTATATGTATAGCTAAACTTCATTATCATTAATGTTTCACAAAACATAAAGGTGTGCTTTCTCCCATTCCTCTGGCCAATTATGATTTCACACATACCCTTTTAACACCTTCATGTACTGCTCAAATGGGTACATCCATCACAAATAAACTGGTCCATACAGCCTCACCTCATCAATGAGGTTCACTATTAAGTGTACCATGATATCAAATAAGGATGGTTGGAAGATTGTCTTAAGCTCGCATAAGGTTGTCACTAGATGCTTTTAGATTTCTTATAATTTTGAAGCATCCACCACCTTCTTGCTCAAAGCATTAAAGAAGTAGCATAATTTAGTAATACATCTTCTAACTTTATCTGGTAGCACTGAATGTATTGCTATGGGCAGGCATTGTTACATCAATGCGTGACAATCGTGTGACTTCATCCCTAAGAGTTTCTGATCTTCCATCTTGACAATGTATCTAAAGATTGAAGAGTACCTATCTTGGACTTTGATCTTTGTCAAGGTTTTGTTGACTATTATTTTCTCCTCTCTACCAAGAGTGTAATTTTCTCTAGGTAAGTATGTTCCTTGGCTACTTCTATCTTGTGCATGCAACCTTCTCTTCAATCCCATTGTTATAAGATCCATTCAAGTTGCTAGTCCATCCTTTGTTTTTCCTAGCATGTTGAGGAAGGTACAATCATACTTTCATAGGTATTTTTTTCAATGTGCATGATATCAAGCACATGCTGCACGTGAAGAAATTTCAAGTAAATAAGATAAAAGAATACTAACTTCTTCTTCCAACAACTTTTCGAGTTGCTATCAAATATATGCTTACTTGCCTTCTTCTTCCCTCATAAGACATTAATGTTCTTTACCTATTCCAATACTTGTTGTCCAAGCAACCTCTTTGGAGGTGTCCTAGCCTCCACACTACCGTTAAATTTCTCCTTTTTAAAACAACATGGACGGTTTATATGTAACCATATTCTATGGCTTAAGAATGTCATCTTCCTACCATGTTGAAGTCATGTGGTACATGTTTTGTCACTACAAACAAGACAAGCATTGTATCCCTTCATTGTGCATCCTACCAAGTTACCATACACAGGAACGTTGTTGATTGTCCACAATAGTGTAACCTTAAGGTTGAATCTCTTGCTTGTGTGCTTCATAAGCTTCAAGCCTTCCCACAAGGTCCTAAGATCATCAATCAACAGAGCCAAGTACACATCAATGTCATTCCCAAGTTGCATGGGACCCGATATTAACATCATGAACTTTCTCTTCATGCACAATTACAGTGGAAGGTTGTAAGAAACTGCTATAATGGGCTAACAACTATACCTGCTGCTCATAGAACCATGAAGATTAATTACATTTGTAGATATTGCAAGTCATAGGTTACTTGGCTCTTCTCCAAATTTGAACCACATGAAGTCTACCAACATCCACACTGAGCTATCTGCTCGATGGCATAAGTACTTATTACATACTCTCCCCTCGGCATGCCAAACTAGTCTCTTATTGTTTCTTTAATGCGAAACATTCTTTGGAACCTTGGAGTTAGGGGAAAATACCATAAAACCTTTGTAGGAATATCTTTCACTTACCAATTAGTTGAATTCTTCTTGTTCTTGTTCTTGTTCTTCTTCCATCTTGAATTTCCACAAGTTAGGCTTAGTTTTGCCTTTGTGCTCCTTCCTATATAAGATGCAATCATAGGGACAGACATGTACCTTTTCATACTTCAACTCTAGTGCGAATAGTGTTTTCATTGCCACCAATGTTGATCTATATAGTTTGTTCTCCTTCGACAACATTTTACGAAGTACATTCAACAATTCTGTAAAACCTTGATCTAAAAAACTAAATCTCAATTTCACATTATAAAGTTCTACCACAGCAGATAACTTGGTATAATTTGTACATCCAACGTATAATGGCTCATCAACTTTCTCCAATGTAGTTTCAAATTATTGAGGATCTTCTTGGAAGTCATCGAATGCATCTTAAATCATTGGTGCTACTATAGCTTCGTGATTATATTCATACTCTGCCCTTGTCTAAGGGCTACAATGAGGAATTCCCTCTCCATGCCACATCCAAGGTTGATACCTTTCACTAACTCGATTCAAGCACAAATGCTCTCTCAACTCATCTACATTAACCTTTTTTAGTTTTCACATCTCGAGCATGAGCATCACATTCGAAAACAATCACCACTTGCCCCAAGTGCAAACTCAATGAACTATTCTATTCCCTCCTCATACTCTCTTGATGATATTTCCACAATGATATTTCCATAATCATCCAAGCATATTTGTCCATCTTGTCAAAAACTTTAAGTTCAGATGCATGCGAAGAGTTTCAATATATGAAAAAGATTAATAACAGTGAATTTGGCATTTAACCAAACAATTGGGTTGGGTAAAGAAAATGTGCATATAGTTGGACAAAAATAAATATTTTAGAGAGGGATTGAAATTGCAACTTTATCATTGGGACAGTGGCAAGAAAGAATGATGCAAAAATATTACTCATATATTAACATGAATGAGTCACACACTATTGATTTACCAATACATGTGAATGATGCACATGTAGGAAGGAAGAACTTCAGGGAGAAAGGTTACATAATCAAGAAATAAAGTACATAGGACAAAAAATAGGAAAGAATACATATCCAAACTAATATCAACCACAAAAATTGAAGTTCAAGACAAAACATACATAAGTCCAACCCAATCTTCGAGTTTTCCATTGAGTAGCCAAGAGAAAAAAAAAAAAGGTTACTAGTTAAAAAAAGAAGATATAAAGGATGGCTCTCCAAAAATCATCCTATAATTTGAACATATATAGGACGGTTCTAGGTAACCATCCTATGTATTTAAAAAGTATAAGATGATTCTTTCAAACCATCCTATAATTTGAAACAATAGATGACAATTTTCACTGACAATCCTATGTTGTTTCAAATTAAAGGATAGTTTTACTTCACGGACCTTTATACTTTTTAGTAAAAGATGGTTGTGTATAAACTGTCCTATATTTTTTGTCTTATAAGAACTCAATTTTAATAGTGAGTTGGGCATGTAGTTTTCTGTTTATGCTCTTTTTTGTATAAGATGTAGTCATTGGGATAAGCATGCATATTTTCATACTTTACCATAGTGTAGCCAAAGTTTTCTTTACCTCCCATGTTGTCCTAGCCAATTTGTTCTCCTTAAGTAGCATTTTACCTATGACTTTCAACAATTCTATAAAACCATGATATGGAAAACCAAATTTTGATTTCATGTTGTAAAGTTTTATCACTACAAACAACTTGTAGAATTTTTAGGATTGTCTCAGAAGTCATCGTATGCATCTCATAACAACGGTGGAGCTATGCTTGAAATACTTTCTACAATGGCTTCGTGATCATATATACATTCTACCCTTACTGATGGCCTATGAGGAATTCCAACTCCATACCACATCTAGGGGTGATAGCTTTGATTAGCTCCATTGAAGTGCAAATTTCTCTTAACTTACCTATACTAACCTTTTTTAGGTCTCCACATCTCAAGCACAGACATCACATCTAATTACATTCTCCACTTGCCCTAACTACAAACTCTATGAACTTTTCTATTCCCTCCTTATATTCTCGTCTCATAGTCATCCAAGCATATTTGTCCATTTTGTCAAAAAGTTGAAGCTGACATGCCTGTGAAGACTTTCTAGATATGAAAAGATTAATAATATTAGGTTAGGCATTTAACCAAACACTTAGTGTGTGAAGAAAATATACAATTAGAGAAAACATGTATATTAAAGGACATTACCATTCAAGTCTAGGATTGTGACAAGAAAGAATGACACAAAAACATGATTGATCCATTCACATGAATTATCCATGCACTAATTCATACACATGAATGATCCACACAGTAAGGGAAAACTTTAGAAATGAACTTTATACCTGTAAACATCAAATAAATTATTCATGCAATAAAAACAAGAAAAAATACATACCCACAGTGATATCAACCAAGAAAATACAAGTTCAGGACCAAACGCATGTAAATCCAACTCAAGATATGAGTTTTTTGTCCAAATAGATGAGATTAAAAACCTACATGTTGAATTTCGTAGTTTTTTAAAAGGAGGATATAGCAGATGGTTGTTTAAATCATCTTATAAAATTTTAATTTATAAGACGATTTTTTGAAAGTCATCTTATAAAGTTTCATTTTATAAGACAATTTAAAAAACTATCTTACAAAACCTAAAATGTACAAGACGATTCTTGAAAACCGTCTCACATAATCAAACTTTATAAGACAATTTAAAAACCCATCTTATAAAATGAAACTTTATAAGATAGTTCTTGAAAACTGTCCCACATAATTATTTTATAAGACTATTTTTGTAAAATCGTCTTATAAGTTTGATTATATAAGACAATTTTCCTAAACCATCTTTTGTTTTTTTATAAGATGGTTGTTTTTAAACCATCTTTTATTTGTTATTTTATAAAGCCCCAATTTTAGTAGTGGATGCTATTGGAATTCTAAGAAAGAAAGGATCAAGTGGATTAAATTATCTAAAAGTCAATGAACCTCTCTCTAATGGTCGTGTATCAACTGTTATTTGTAAAGAATAGGACTAGGCACACCTTTATGTCTTAAAAACACTAATGTCAATGATGTTTAGTCATACATTGAGTAAAAAATTAACATGCTCTCTATCTCTCTGTGATTTTTGTTTCACATTTTCCTATATATGTTAAGGGTAATGTATCGCATTCATGTTATATATAATTTTTATATCTCCATTGTAGTGAGTGTATGGACTTCCTAAAAGTGACATGTCAAAGAGATATAAAGAAACATAAGTTGGCTACAATATGAGAATTGTCGCTCGTTCACTACTTGGCTTCATCATAAGGTAATGATAGTGAATTAATGCTTCATTCAATGATTGTTATTAAATTGCATATGCATGTATACCTCAATCATCTCACTTAAGTAATATACACATGTTTTAGATCAGCTAAACATTCTAGGTCATAGTATTTCTGAATCCTTGGGTTAGATGACAATGGGACCTCTACTAGAAGTAATAAAGTATGCTCGATATGTTATCAATGGGTATCGCTTTCACAAAAAAGACCTTGATAACTCAAGAGCATACAAAAAAATAGCAGTGCTACATTAGTTTCTAATGCTACTTTCGTTTCCATTTCAAAGGGAAATAACCTAATTGTAGTGAATGATACTTATTATGAGGTTATACACAAGATATAGGTGATAGATTGTACTTGTAGAACTATGGTTGTGTTTAAGTGTGATTGAGTAAAACACAACAAAGATAGCATCAAAATTGATGCCCTCAGATTGACATTGGTTGACCTCAATAATATTGGCTATCAAAATGATTGGTTTATTTTAGCATCTCAAGTGAAATAGGTATTTTAAGTAGAAAAAGATGACCTAGGTGACACTACAATTGATTAGCCTTGTATCACTACGACAATACCATCAATCAACCTAATATAGGAGATTGAGATAGATTTTAGGCATGATGATGATGAGAAGATTGCTTGGTTGGAAAGCAATTAATATGAGGGGACAAATTGTGCAAAGAGGCTATTCATGATTCCAGCATAAAAAATAGCAGATTAATAAAAATTAAAATGCATGAAACATCTTATGTATGTAATTGATGGATGGTTATATAATTAATTATGTTATATATCATCTGTCATACCAAGAATAGTATATCTTCATGTCTTGGAAGATTTTATGTTATGGCCAAGAAAATTAGGGATGGCATTGGGTCCCCTGTGTCCCCATAGGTTACAAAGATTTGCATTACTCTGTGGAATAGAGTAATGTAAATGTAGTAGATTTAATGTAAAAAAAAAGTAAAATGTCTTATTTTATTCAAATAAATAAGACAGTTTACTATAAACTATCTTATTTTGTTCCAATAAATGAAATGGTTTCACATAGATTGTCTTATTTTTATTACAATAGATAAAATGATTCTCCTAAACCACCTTACTTTTTTTCCAATAGATAAGATGTCTCTCCTAAACTATCTTATTTTTGTTCCAATAGATAAGTTGGTTCCCCTAAATCCTCTTATTTTTGTTCAAATACATAAGAAGATTTATTGTAAACCATATTATATATCTTCAAATATAAGATGATTTTTCAAAAATTTCATATATTCTCTATTCCTATATAATATGAATGCAGTAAAATTTTGAATAGGTTAACCATATTCTCTATTTCTCTCCCTTGTTTTCTTGCTTGTTCACTTGTTCGCTCCATTAGTCGCATCACTGCTGGCTTGAACCTATCATATAGTGGATTGTCCTCAACTAGTCCTCTGAGCAAACTACATTAAAGCACCCAATAGCTACAACCATTCATCCATAGTTAGGTGAAAAAGAAGATAGGAAGATATAAAAAAAAAACCATGCCATCTCTCTCTCTCTCTCTCTCTCTCTCTCTAGCTTAATCTACTATTCCAAAACACTAGTTTCATTTATAGCTTCATGCTTTTTTTGAAGAAATTCCCATAGAATCTCTCCAATACAGGGACTATCTTAGGGATTGACCTTAGACTAATCTAGGTGTAAATCTCCCCTTTCTCCTTGTACTCTTCTTCTCCTTTGTATTTGAAGGATAGAAGCAATGCTAGGTTCATGGATATTTTTCCTAGGATTTTGGGCTTATTTTTTGTATTCGGAATGGTGCTACTTCTAGATAGAGAGGTTACCTTCCTGACAATAGCTAATAGTTAGGGTGCTATTGAGATAGTTGCTAAATTTTGGGGTTCAATTGCATCAAATTAAAAATTGGAAACAAGAAATCATAAAAAATATGGGGGTTTTATTATAATTTTTCCTCCCAGAAATAAGGAAATTTGCAGTTGCACATCTTCTTCGTTTACAGTATCATTTGTCCCTAATTCTAGGCCTGTACGTGTTAGACTATTTATTCCATGTTTTAGCCAATTAATTTTATGATTTCAATGCAATGTTATGAGCTATTTTTTAGAGGGTTCTATCTCTGATTTCATGCCCTATTTTTATGAAGTTCATGTAAATTTGTTATTCTAAAGGTGAAAATTTCAAACATGTTCAAGTCAGACTTTTGGACCTAAAATGATGAGAATTCAATCACTGCTTATGTTTGAATTTTGTCACTAATTAGATGACTATTAAGGAATAGTTTTTATGACCTTAATAACATAATAATTGAGTATATTAAACTATAATCATTATCATATTCAGTTTCTCAAAGATTAGGAACTATTAATGCATGTAAAGTTCCTAGTTGATCTTTATTGATTGAATGAAGTTTATGTTGCTTCATGATTGAGGTTTCCTTAAACTAATTTGGGATTGTGTTAGCTCATTACTAAATATATTTTTTATGCATTTTGTTTTGAGCACTTAGGTCTAAAAATTTGTGGTTGTAATTTAGTTAATGTTAATCAACTAATTAAACTACTTTTCTTAACTAGTTCAAACTGACTAGTTAAACTAGTTTCATTTACTAGATAATCTAAGTGTTAGATGATACAATGTAATGATTTAGTGGGTGTGACTTTACTATTTAGGTAGTTTCAAATGTCAAACAAATTTTTCATTCTTGTAAGATGTTTTGTTGTGTTTAAGACACATTATAATGCTTCAATTAATATTTAAAATTAAAATTGTTCTATATATTGATTACGATAAATTAGGTATTTTTTTACTCAAAATTCCCTAATTATCTTTTTTTTTTTTGTTGCTTTATATCATTTTATAAGCAAGATGGAAAAGAGTTTAGGTCATAAACTCTAGTGACTACGACTTTTTGCCTAAACTTACCTTTAGCTAAGTATACATCAGGATGTACTTAAAACTGTCTTCCACTCCAAGGTCATTTAACTAGTTATTGAAAACTTAGGTCATGTGTATAAATTACATTAAGTTCAAATTTTGACAAGTATTTCATGTGCTGGAGGTTAAATTCTACTAGGAGTTACAAGCCTTTGATGAGTCTAGAATTTGGTATCTTGTTCATGTGCTATTCTTGAATCATTATTTCTACACTAACGAAATTCTCTTTTAGATTTTAATTGAGTAATATGTTCTTGTTATTGTTTATTAGAGCACTAAAATTTATAATTTTATGTGCATGTTTATATCTATGAGACAATATTCTCTTATTGTGGTGTATGCCTATTTATGGTTTGATACCTAGGTCATTGAACAAACTAGAAAAAATACTATTTCTTTGGTAAAATGTCTAGGACTCCCTTTGGAAAGGAAGAAAAGAGCAGTTGAGCCCTAAAGGTTGTTCATTTTGATTTTTGGCATCAATTGAATGTTTGAACCCACAAACGAATGATGCATTTTATCACTTTTACATATAAATATTTGAGGTTGTAATATGTGTATCTTATAAGCAAGAAATTTAAGGTTTTTTATAAATTTAAAGAATTTAAAGCTGATATAGAAAATTAGTTTTGAAGGATAATCAAAGTCATGAGATATGATAGAGGTGATGAACATGTTTAGTAGATCACTTATCACGTTGTTTGCATTCCATGTCTCCTTTTAGATCATTTCAATGCACAATTACATAAAAAATAACAACAAGACTTTAATAATAAAACTAGATATAGTTGTACTTTATAGCCTGCTTTCAATACTATTTTTTCTTAATATTTTAGCTTGTTATTTGGTGTGATTTGATGAAGATTAAGTGTGGGAAGTTACTATTTTGATCTTGAATTGATTTATAATAATAATCAATGCTTAAGCGTAACACTTTGAAAAGAGAGACCTCTCCACTCTATGTCACTCATGATTACAAACTCACACTCATTGATGTTATGTCACTATTAGAAAGATTATTCTTAATTCCTAATCTCCATCCTTATGTGCATTTATTTTAAATGTAATGTTTTCACTTGTGTAGGAAACATGGAATGTCAAGAAAATCCAAAACATGAAGAACAATCTTGCCAAGGTACCCCTCTTAAGAGAAAGGGTAAAGGGCCAAAAAAAAAAGAGAGAGCATATTAAGAAGAGAAAGTTAAAAGGAATAAAAGATTTTATATACTTCAACTGTAGGGGGCAAGTGATAGGTGGCCTTAAAAAAACCTATAGTAGTTTCATTTGTTGCAATATAAGAAGCACGATACCAATTGCAATTAATGATTGGAGACATGTGTCATCATCAATCAAATATGCAATATGGGTGAATGTATTTAAATGCTTCCTGCATATAACATAGTATGTATCTTATCTTGGTATTTTCAAATGGAGTAATGTGCTTGTTTTTTCTTCGTATTTTGTATTTGATGCTCTTGATGAGTGCAAGAATAATGCTATACAAGGAGCCAGTGAAAAATGGAGGAAATGGAAGAGTGAAAATGTAAAGAGGTACATATTTCTAAATGTCACTAATCCGTCAAGGCTACACTTTGTCCTTGAGTATGACGACCAGGGTTTTCTCATGCATTTTTAAATGCAATATCTAATTTCTAAGGCAGGATGCATCCCTATTTGAAAACCATTTTATGAAAACCATGCAATGCAGCGAAAAATCTTTAGTTTTAAACTCATTTTGAAAACCCCGAGTGTCATTTGCTTCCATAACAATCAAAGTAGTTGTTGAAAAACTTCAGAAATCATAAATGTTTTTCTCCAGGTCTATCCAGTCACAACACATAGCCCAACTGTAAATAAGTACATGTCCAAAGGGTAGAGAGTTTACTCACATGTATAGTTGTCTCCTTTGTTTATTCACTTGCTTGTAGCACTAATATCTCCTGAGGCGTCTTCTATTTGTAAGTGCAACTATCCTGAAAAATGTTAAGGATAGGGTGAGTATATACTATACTCAGTAGGAGTCTATCACTACTAGTTTTGCAATGCATGCTATGTTTAAAATCATATGCTCTTAAAAACATGTGCATGTTCGAACAATCATGTTCAATATCGATATTAAAAACCACTGTCAAACTGAAATACTGACGACTTAAAGAATAGCATAATCCAAGTCGAAAGTATCATATATCATAAACATAATGATATGCATAAGATGCTCAACTGAATCCAACTCATGGATATCTGGTATGGTATGGTTGACCAACCTCATATCATGCCATATGCAATGCAAATAACTCCACGAAACCATAGGGTCCAACTATGCCCACGACCTCCCCGCCGTGTGGTCCCTGGGTACTTGAGAACACTCGGTCATAGCCTCAACAGGGCCTATGACACGTCGACCCAGTGCCGTGACACCAGTGGTAGCCCCCTGTACCACATGCAGTCGACGTAGGGACGTTGCCCTTTTTGGGCGTGGTACCCATCCACCTAATAGTGGTAGAGGTTGGAGGCCAACCCAAACCTCTCGGCATAGCGCCCACAAGCTTATCAGCCCAAATCATAATCAAATCAAACAAGTGAAAACCTCTCTATTTTCAAAACATGTCCTCTTTGGGTCCCTCACAACTGCCTGGCCCTTGGCTCTCTAGCGTCTTTTGGTAACCCTCAAGGACATGCAATTTTTGCAAGAACTTAATGCTCACAAATCATGCAATGTATGCAATTGTTTGCAAAACATATCTATGCATAACATACATGCAATCATTTACAAAACATGTCTATGCATAAAGCATTTATCACATGTATGCTGAATTAAGTCATGCTAAACAAGTCATATACTTAAAACATGTATTCTCAAAACAATCATGATTCTTTTAAAAAGTCTAGTAGCGATAGAGCACCTACCTCAAAGTCTCTTGGAGTCGCGTCCTTTATCACTCAACCCATCCCTGGGTCTCATTTATAAACTCTTGGGTATACAAGGAGTCCTAATTAATTTCAGTCTATGTAGACATTAGATGGCTAACTCTGCCTATTGGGTCCAAGGTCCTTGCCTAATTCACTGCTAGGCTAGCTCCTATAATATGGACCTACTTTATTCAATGGTTAAATTCTATGAATGGTCCTATGATCCTAATTTTAAAGTCTCATTAGGTCCGCGTGTCCCGGTTCCTAGGACACCCATGCATCCTGGTTGAACCGTGACCGCCTCACGTGTGTGTGCTCCTAAAGGCTGTGTCAGAGACCGCGTTTTGCACACGCACATGCATGCTCAAGTGACGCGCTATGACGTGCATCATCACACGGACGCACCTTGTAGCATGGCGCGTCTCAACTCCCAGGGCACCCTGTGCATTCTGGTCGAGCTAGGACCCATGCCCCATGTTACGCACGTGCCTAAAGGCTGTACATGGGACAATGTTCGCATGTGCACAAGCATGCCTAAGCGACATGCTATGACACGCATAATCGCATAGACGCACCTTGTAGTGTGGTGCGTCTCAGCTCCCAGGGCACCCCGTGCACCCTGGTCGAGCTAGGACCCGTGCCCCATGTCGCGTGCGCACTTGAAGGCCGCACCTGGGACAATGTATGCACTGTTGTACACCTGGAACCCGTCCTAGGGACCCAGTGCCAGGTGCACGTGGTGCTTGGAGTCCTTGGGATGCCTGGCTCGTGCAGGGTTGTCTGAGCCGTTTTGGGACGTTTTTCGGCCAGGAAATCCGGTTGGAAAATGTCTGAGAACACTAGATCCAGCCAGGATCTAGCCTGAAAGGGGAAGAACCAAGAGAGAGAGAGATGAACTAGCTTACCTGGGCAGCTTGGGGACGCCCATTGCCGGTAGTGGAACCCCATTTTGCCGGAACTCTATGTTTGTCTGAACCCATGAAGGGGAAAACCCCAATGTCAAACCAGAACAAGAGGAGAGAGGGGAATGGAAGAATGGCCAGCACAACTAGGGCCTGGCCGTTGCCAGAGTTTGCAGGGGACTAGGTTTCCGTTTCTAGCCGGAAACCCCATACCCAATGACTCGAAACCACGTTTTTGGAGAGGGGGAGATGGGGTTTTTATAGAGGGGAGAAGGTGATGCCCCTCAATGGCAATGCCGCCCTTTCCCCTGGGGTTTTCTGGAAAAATCATGAAAAACTAGTTTCTAGAGGGGTCTAGAGGTTGAAGACGACAAGGGGTGCCGTTATCAAAACGGCCCCCTACGTTTTTCGTCCTTTTTCGTTTTTCTGTTTAATTTCCAGAAATACCCCTATCTTTAAATAGCTGTAACTTCTTCATACGAACTCCGTTTTGGGTGATTTTTGAGTCGTTGGATTCCATTTTGCGAGTAGAATCTAATGGTACCAAGTTTCCTCACAAATTCCTTCTTTTACTATTTTAAATAAAATCAAACATTCAACACAGTTTATTTCCTATAGAATGTTCAATTTTCATTAAAAATAGTGTAAATTGCTCGGGCATTACATTATTACCCCCTTAAAAGAATTTCGTCCTTGAAATTCCATAAATTATCATCTTCCAGGTATTTGTCTCTTAGATGATTTCTTAGTGAATGTATTCTCCCCCTTAGGAATCAAATCTAGGCTCATCCTCAATTTATCATTTCTATTGTTCTTCCTACAAGGCCTTACCTATAAGGGCCGCTTTCACTGCGTACTTTGATGCATACTCCCATACGTACCAGTTTTAACAGTACTGGTTTCTAGCGGTAATTCATCTATCTCAAAATCCTTAGATTCCTATACCTACTTTATCATGTATAAGATAGTCTCCTTGTAGGGTCATGCTTCTTTATTCATGTATAAATTACTCCATGATCATATTATCTTATTTCCCATAGTCCTTTTTGAATATCATAGAATGGTCCCCTTTTCTTCTTGTCTTTCATCTAGTGATCTCTTCATCATCCATATCTCCTTGTAATGGTTGGTTATATGTCATTAGTAAGAGTCCAAAAAATTTACCTTCTTTCTATTGTGTCTAACTTTGCTTCTTACCTTTTATATTTGTCTCCAAGATATCTCAATAACTGATATGGTATCATGTGCTCTACAGCCAAACTCTTACTTAACTTTGAATTTCAACTATCTATCATTTTCCATATGTGACTTTATTCCTTGACCAAAGTCATGTTCAAAATAAAATCATGAAAGCTAATTAGTAGCATTTCCCATTGAAGATCTTATATACTGAAAGTAAAATGTCCTAACTCTATATCTAGTTTCATAATAATTGAATTCATTAAGCACTTTCCTCTGTGAAGATTGTATCCAAACTCATGTCATCATCATGGGTCAAAAGTTCTTGTCCAGAGGCCTATCTCACTTATTCTCCTCAATCTGTTATTAGGATTTTCAATAATGTTCCTATTCATGCAAAGCAAAAAAAAATCTCTTATTCATAACCGAGTACCCTTAGGTCATGATTGAATCCTTTGTCATCATCCTCTTTGTCCTTTCTTTTCTTGATGGTTTCCTCTGTAACCACTCAGTCCAAAAGTTCTATACTCAATCTAGTAGAGTTAGTCCTTAGGAAATTCCTTCAATTGATTTTTCGTACTTGGTATATGCTCATAACAACTAACTATTTGTCTAAAGGCAACGTAACATTAAATCTTCACCTTATAGTGTGCTAGCCTTCTCACCTTTTCTCCTTCCATCCCCTATGTTAATATATTGTGCAATCTTTTATCAAGGCTTTATTGTTAATCACGCAATCTGTATTGTCAGGAGATATCCTCATAAGTAGTGATTTTCTTAATTCCTCAAAGTTTATCCTTCAAGTGCCTCCTCATACTTAGCTTATAATAGCAATTCTCGTTCGATAACTACTTCAAGTTATGCTGAAGCTGTTAATTCATCACATTTGAAAAATACTCAGGTAAGCATGGAACATTTTTGTAGTCATAAGGAAAAACTGTATTTGATTACCTATTGATCTCTTTCCCGATATATCTTTGTCATAAGCTCAAGGGTCTCTAAAGTGATCAGTATTTATCTACCTTTCTTTTCAATCCAAGTCAGCAGTATTTTCCAGACCCAAAGTAATTTCTTCACCTTGTCATGGTAGCCATTAAGGTTTGAAAAATCTTTCACATTGGTTTAGATCACTTCTTATTTTTGCTCCCATCTCAATTGCTACTGTCCTTATCATACTCGTAGCTCCTTCATGATGTGGCCTAATCAACTGACCTCATACCCTCAAATGACTTAGTCTAATAAGTACTTCTTTTTAAGTAAAACTCATGTCCAAATACTTATAATATCCCTCTGAGTATATAACTTCGACTACTAACTCATAGATACTAACATACTTGATTAATTAGGGTGGGATACCTTTATTTAGTCAACAGTACTCAATAATGGTCTTAAGATATTTGGTCTTCCAATTTATGATAGCAAGACCTTCATTTGATCCTTGATGGTACCCTTTTTGCTGAAGATAGATAGATGGACAGGTCACTGTCCAGGCCTAATTCCTTTTTCAATATAACTTTATTTACTCATGTAGTGGCAAGGTGAGATATCACCAAATTTTCCTTTTTTATTATATCCATTAGTGTTCCCCATAAGCTAATGGATCCAATAAGAATCTAATTGTAATAATTGATATCAAACCATTTGTAGGGTTTAATTTCTAGTTGATCACCATTCCTCTTCAAAAATTTTCGTGTCGCATAATCTCCTAAAATTTGATACTCTACTCAAAGTCTTAAACCCCATATGCTTTCTCTCTTTTATACTCTTTTACAATAAGATCACCAACTCATCTATCATTATTCCTTCGAAGTTGATTGGTTTATCTTCCTAGATGATTGAAGATGAAAGATTTCTGTGGATCTATTCTTTCCTTAATAAAGTCATGACCTTTTTCTTTTGAATATTCAATATTCATTGAATACTTATAGTTACATCTCTATCTCTTTCTCTCTTTTCTTCAAAATCCTCATTTGGTCTACCGGGATCAGTGTCTCTATATGCTTTGTTGCATATAATTGATACTTCATCTATCCCTTTACGTAACATATATGATAAACTAAATGCTTCTCAGAAATTCTAAACTATCTTAAGATCATTGAAATCCTCAATTGCTTATAGCCTCAATAAAATTCATATACTGTCTTAATATTGACGTTTTGATCATGCTATGCTAGGATCAATCTATTATCATCCTTAGTATTATCATCAAAATCTTTTGATAACTCGGTCGAATTCATTTCCTTATCATATTCGTGTTATGTTTTTCTTAATCACATAATATGTCACTTGTATACATCTTCTAATTTGCTCCATAATACTCAGGTAATTACTACTTTACTCTTCATAAGACTCCAATGAAGGTATCCAAAATTGAGCTAAGTATTTTAAGATCCATACCTTTATGAGCGAGTACGCGTCACAATTATTTCCTAATATTATCTTGCATTCTTATCCCTCTTAGATTATCATCAAAATCTTCTCAAAGTCTGTCTTTTACATCCCTTATCATACTCATATCATATCCCTTATGATAGTGTGCTCATATTCTGATATTCTTTATGATGGTAAGATAGCCATCTAGGTTTTTTGATGTTCCCAACTTTAGTGATATTAATCTATTATAGGTCAGAACCATCTACTAACAAGTGCACTAACATCTTCATTCATCATTCTCATCATAATGTGCTCCTTATATGAGTTTTCATCTTTGTACTACTGCACAACCATCCTTATTGATAAGATTTAAGCCATCCAATATCTAAGTATTTGTTAGAACCATCTACTTTTTCACCTATTTGTTTATGGTGAAATTTATTGAGCATTAATATTGTAATCTTCAAATAGAAGTAGTCATCTCTACTACTCCTATTTATACTACTTATTCTTGATTTTCTCTATTGTCCATGACCCTTGGACATGCTGGACTGGCTATGAAAGGATAAAACCTGGGCTCTGATACCAACTATGACGACCTATGTTTTCTCATGCATTTTTAAATGTAATATCTAATTCCTAAGGCGGGATACATCCCTATTTGAAAACCATTTTATGAAAACCATGCAATGCAGTGGAAAATCTTTAGTTTTAAACTCATTTTGAAAACCCCGAGTGTCATTTGCTTCCATAACAATCAAAGTAGTTGCTGAAAAACTTCAGAAATCATAAATGTTTTTCCCCAGGTCTATCCAGTCACAACACACAGCCCAACTGTAAATAAGTATATGTCCAAAGGGTAGAGAGTTTACTCACATGTATAGTTGTCTCCTTTGTCTATTCACTTGCTCATAGCACAAATATCTCCTGAGGCGTCTTCTATTTGTAAGTGCAACTATCCTGAAAAATGTTAAGGATAGGGTGAGTATATACTATACTCAGTAGGAGTCTATCACTACTAGTTTTGCAATGCATGCTATGTTTAAAATCATATGCTCTTAAAAACATGTGCATGTTCGAACAATCATGTTCAATATCGATATTAAAAACCACTGTCAAACTGGAATACTGACGACTTAAAGAATACAAGTCGAAAGTATCATATATCATAAACATAATGATATGCATAAGATGCTCAACTAAATCCAACTCATGGATATCTGGTATGGTATGGTCAACAACCTCATATCATGCCATATGCAATGCAAATAAGTCCACGAAACCATAGGGTCCAGCTATGCCCACGACCTCCTCGCCATGTGGTCCCCGGGTACCTGAGGACACTCGGTCATAGCCTCAACGGGGCCTATGACACGTCGACCCAGTGCCGTGACACCAGTGGTAGCCCCCTGTACCACATGTAGTCGACGTAGGGACGTTGCCCTTTTTGGGCGTGGTACCCATCGACCTAATAGTGGTAGAGGCTAGAGGCCAAGCCAAACCTCTCGGCATAACACCCACAAGCTTATCAACCCAAATCATAATCAGATCAAACAAGAGAAAACCTCTCTATTTTCAAAACTTGTCCTCTTCGGGTCCCTCACAACTGCTTGGCCCTTGGCTCTCCAGTGTCTTTTGGTAACCCTCAAGGACATGCAATTTTTGCAAGAACTTAATGCTCACAAATCATGCAATGTATGCAATTGTTTGCAAAACATATCTATGCATAGCGTACATGCAATCATTTACAAAACATGTTTATGCATAAAGCATTTATCACATGTATGCTGAATTAAGTCATGCTAAACAAGTCATATACTTAAAACATGTATTCTCAAAACAATCATGGTTCTTTTAAAAAGTCTAGTAGCGATAGAGCACCTACCTCAAAGTCTCTTGGAGTCGCGTCCTTTATCACTCAACCCGTCCTTGGGTCTCATTTATAAACTCCTGGGTATACAAGGAGTCCTAATTAATTTCAGTCTATTTAGACATTAGACGGCTAGCTCTGCCTATTGGGTCCAAGGTCCTTGCCTAATTCACTGCCAGGCTAGCTCCTATAATATGGACCTACTTTATTCAATGGTTAAATTCTATGAATGGTCAAGCTAGGACCCGTGCCCCATGTTACGCATGTGCCCGAAGGCTGTACATGGGACAGTGTTCGCATGTGCACAAGCATGCCTAAGCGACGTGCTATGATGCTCATCATCGCATAGACGCACCTTGTAGTGTGGCACGTCTCAGCTCCCAGGGCACCCCATGCCCCATGTCGCATGCGCACCTGAGGGCCGCACCTGTGACAATGTACACACTGTCGTACACCTGGAACCCGTCCCAGGGACCCAGTGCCAGGTGCATGTGGTGCTTGGCGTCCTTGGGACGCCTGGCTCGTGCAGAGTTGTCTGAGCCGTTTTGGGACGTTTTTTGGCTGGGAAATCCGGTTGGAAAACGTCTGAGAACACTAGATCCAGCTTGGATCTAGCCTGAAAGGGGAAGAACCAAGAGAGAGAGAGAAGAATAGGCTTACCTGGGCAGCTTGGGGATGCCCATTGCCGGTGGTGGAACCCCATTTTGCCGGAACCCTGTGTTTGTCTGAACCCACAAAGGGGAAAACCCCAATGTTAGACCGGAACAAGAGGAGAGAGAGGAATCGAAGAATGGCCAGCCCGACTAGGGCCTGGCCATTGCCAGAGTTTGTAGGGAATTGGGTTTCTATTTCTAGCTGGAAACCCCAGCCCCAATGACTGGAAACCACGTTTTTGGAGAGGGGGAAATGGGGTTTTTATAGAGGGGAGAAGGCCGTGCCCCTCAATGGCGGTGCCGCCCTTTCCCCTGGTGTTTTTTGGAAAAATCATGAAAAACTGGTTTCCGGAGGGGTCTAGAGGTTGAAGATGACAGGGGGTGCCGTTATCAAAATACCCCCTGCATTTTTCGTCCTTTTTCGTTTTTTGTTTAATTTCCAGAAATACCCCTATCTTTAAATGGCTGTAACTTCTTCATACGAACTCCATTTTGAGTGATTTTTGAGGCGTTGGATTCCATTTTTCAAGTAGAATCTAATGATACTAAGTTTCCTCACAAATTCCTTTGTTTACTATTTTAAATAAAATCAAATATTCAACATAGTTTATTTCCTATAAAACGTTCAATTTTCGTTAAAAATAGTGTAAATTGCTCAGGCATTACATTGAGTGTATTCCAACATCATTGACCATAATGCATGGAATGCATTTGTACAAACCCACCTATCTTCTAACTTTGAGCTAACCACTAGCCCAAGGTTTTTTTCCTTTAATGATGAAAGTTGATTATGCTTAATTATGTCCCTTTTATGTGTAGCCAAAGTGTAGGAAAGGAAAAATGGTGTGTGCAACTAATCATATGCAGCATCACCTCTCCAGGATTGGTTACGTTAGGTTAGAAGAATAAGAAGTAATTATATGTAAGAGTTCATTTCTATCTAATTATAATGCACTTTTATAAATTATCTCTCTTGACAACAAAAGAAGGCTAGGACCACGGAGCCTATCAACCTCATCATCCTTTGAAAAATGGGGCATTCATAGGGGTGTAACACCCAAACCTTCACAAACAAAAATACTACCTCAATTGCTTCATGAATCATAAGTAGTTCTAAGTGTATACCTTTGTATCACTTGAATTATATATATATTTATATGGAATTAATTGCGTTTTGATAAGTAAATTGTATAGGAAGAGTTGACCCAAGAAAGCACAACTACAAAGACTCTAAGCAACATTATTGTAAAGGACATCCTATGTAGGGCTATGGGCAATAAGGATGTGCACCTTATTTGAGTACGGACCCAAAGCTGCAGTGTTGTTCCTTTAAAATTCTTCCCTACAATAGAGAGGACTATAGTAGAGGACTTGGAGGAATAGAAACAGAAAATCAAAGAGTTGTTCAAACAAGTAAAGCATGATCTATATAGGGATGTTTGGAGTTTTAGAGATCGCAGTCAAGATGCAAACCCTAGGCCGTCATCACACAGTTGCAATGCGCCAACTAAAGAAGACTTGGAGGAGCAACCCTTTGAATGAGATGTGCCAATCAAGGAGGTATGTATATGTAGACGAGTATACTTTTTTAATGTCCAATTATTTAATAATCTTCATTCATTCATCTAGTATTTTTGATTTCCAAGTAGGTCAATGCATGTTGGAGCTACATAGAGTTAAGAACTACATTAATGTTGCTACATTTTATGAGGTTCTCTCTATGATGTTGCATGGGATGTTGATGCCTCCACGTACTAAGCATGTGTATGTAACATTCACTCTACAACCAAATGCCACTTAACATTTTTTATAACATCATCTTCAACAACATTTTTTGAGACCTCAACTTAATTATTTAATATTATCTGCATCTAATGTCAACCAGAACCAGCTGAAGGTGCCATTGGGACTATCCTCCTCTTTGGCAGCACATTGGCCGTATCAATGGTCCCAACACTTGTATTTATGTCTAATTTCATTATAAAATTGAATGTCTACAATGAACATTTTCTGAAACTTTACATCCAAAGTGTAGGGATCAACTAGAGGTTCCACCTAACATGCCTCCATTCTTCAAGGGACTATATAGACTCATCAATGAAGATAATGGAATCAACCATGTACTAATAAAGCCTGAAGTGCTTGCCGATGATGGAGTTGAAGTACCACTCATGGCAGAAGACCTCTTAGTAGTATGTAATATGAAGCAAGTGGAATACTCACACATTGTCCTCTATATTAAGTATGCAAGTATCTACACTATTAAGAATTATTGACATTATGTGTTAATAAGACATGATAAGTAATAATAATTTCACTTCTATAGGTCTCTACACAATAAATTGCAAAGATTAGAGATCAAGGACGTTTACAAATTTTTTTGGCCCTATTATCATCTCTGGACAAAAGGAGTAATGGCCCATGGAGAAATAAATAGAAGATGTTGTACTTGGGTTTTTGCATTGTTTGAAGGGACATGCCTTAGTGGTTCCACACAATAGCAAGTAAGTTTTAACAAGTCTTGCTAAATTATGTTATATAATACACATATTCACATCTATATAATTTAAGTATTTTAAAATTTCATTAAATGATTGTGTATATAGGTCTCATTGGATTCTCCTAATTTTGGATGTGAATGGTGAGCATGCATTGCTTTCTTTATTCTTGTGGAGAGAACTTTCATGGCTTCTTGATGAAAATCTTCAACGGTATGTCTTTATTTTTTCATCCATTATAATAGTTTGATAACTAATAACTATTTTGTTATTGATATCTAATGTTTTTGACTTATAAATATGAAGTGCATGGTATAAATGGACTGACATTAAAGCTATTAAGCACCCACCCAAACTCACTTAGAAAATGGTCAAGGTAAGGTTTACTAGTTCATTAGACTATTTTATAACCTAAAGTTATAATTAGACATGATATTTGAACCATTAATTTTTCTTTATCATGCATTGCCCTAGATTACTGTTGTATTTTTAATTTACTCTAAATGCACAAATCAATTATAGTATAAGCATATGATGGAGGTCGATCCCATGAGGAATCAAATGGTTTGTGTGATTAGTGGACCCTTACTTAAATTAATTAGCTGAGCCAAAGAGCATAAGTTTTAACCTAAACTAAGGAATGAATTAACATGGAAATAGGACATAAATCAAAAACATGGAATATGGAAATGTGTTAAAAGTAAACAAGCATAAATTTCAAAACTTTCCTCAAAACACATTTTCTAAAAATAACACTTTCCTAAAGCTACAATTAGAAACTTTTCTAAAAACTCAAATTAGAAGCTTCCTAAAACTATTCTAGAATGTAATTACACTTAGGCAATGATGAAATGAACCTAAGCATAATCGAAACTAGTATGCAAAACTTGAATGAAGTGTATGCATGAATTCTAACCTAAAACAACCCAAGCTAAGATAACATGGTGTATCAAACAAAAAGTGTGCATATAAGAACATGGATGAAATGAGACATTATTTGCATGATTTAATGATGGAAACAATGCATGAATCCTAGTATAACGTGTGTAGATCCTAAGCCTAAAACTAATCTAGAATGAATGAACAACTAGAGTAGAATGTGTGGATTTAAGAATACCACAAAGCATGGACGAGACATGAACTAAGAGAGAAATGAAATGGTCAATTAATCCAATGAAACAGCCTTCAAGCCCATGCACATGACCTATGGGATGTTCACATGGTTCTTGAATGTGATGTACATGCAACTAGAGTGATACTAATCTATGGTATGCATGGGAAATAGGAAGGGTGCATGGAAGATTAAATACATAGAGTGTGAATCGCAACCACGAAAACAAGATTTCAACAAGTAAACCATTCATGGACATTGCATATAATCCAAAACAGTAACAATAAACAATTTTTATGTACTTGGCAAGAAAAGGACTACTAGTATGATGTGCATGTGCACATCATTCAAAGATTAAAATACAATCAAAATATATATTTTCAATCTTCTTTTATGTAATCCAACATTCCAATCCTAAGCTATCATGCATGTGAACCTAAGTAGCACCCAAGGGTGAAAATAAGAGATTAAGAATAATGGAATCAAGGAATCAAAGGTACCCAAATAACATGATTTAATAATCACTAACTCTTGGCTGTCACTACAAGAGATTAGTGATCCTTAAGAACAAGGATCTAGGACTGAAATCAACAAAGCAAACAGCAAGGAAGACATTGAATTCAAAGCAAGCTGAAAACATAACAACTAAAAGACAAAACAAAGCAACCATTAAAAGAACAAGCAAAGGAATCTAACATGGAAATTGTCAGTGCAAAACTAGAGGAAGGGATCAAGAATGAGACATGAACTTCAAGGGGAAGAGAGCTACTACCAAAGGAGAAACCATTGAAGAGTTAGGGAGGGGGAAAGATGGGAGAAGCCACCTTTTTAGGAGGGAGGCATCCCTCCCTTCTCTAAGTTCTTCCACGTTGAAACCATAAGTCTGCTTTTATATTTGTTCTACTTTTTTCCAAAGTACTGAGATTCTAACCTAAGTTTAAGGGAAAGATAAGATAAGATTGAGAAGGTGGGGTGCAAATCGTAGAAGAAAGAAAAAAATGTTGAATACTTCAGTCCTTTTAACGTGGAATGCATGTGGTGAAATGTCTTTATTTTGGAATAATTTGAATGGTGGATGATTAAGCAAAGAATGTTGATGAGATGGGAGATAGAGATGAAGGTTAGGATGTGATTTGGTGGCATGGAGAGATTTGTCACCTACGATAGAAACCTAGGACAACTAAGAGGGAAGAAAGGTGTGAGATGCCACTTTTTAGGATTGAGAGAGAGAGTTGGGGATTGACTAAGTGAGAGTTTTAGAAAGATGGGAGTCTTAGGAAGGTGGGAGAGTTTAGGAAAGTGGGAGATGCCACCTTTTGAGGAGCATGCATAGGCCCCTTGAAGAAATCATGGAATGTCTTATAGTGAGGTGGAGTGAGGTAAGAGAGAGGGAAGCTCCTACTTTGTAGGAGATGGGCATGGAGCTCCCTCTCCTTAGTATGTTTCATGTGGTATTCATAAGGAGTAAGAGAGATATGGAGAGAAAAAGGTGGAAAAGAGAAAAAGAATGGAAATGAATGGGAAGGAAAGAGAAAGATTGGGCCCTTTTCCTATTGGACCACATATGCATGCTATGATATCCAATTGGATTTTTACTTTAATATCCTCTAATTATCTTCCTAAAATTCCCAATTTTCACATGTGTTATAATTTTTAGCCAAAAATCCTAATTTAACACGATAAGTTATAACACATGGGCAACTAATTGGTTTTTTATATAAAATTGAACATTCATGAATATCAATCCAATTGAAACTATGGATATTATGTTCTTAGATACATGAGAACCCTCATTTATGATGGTTTTTTATCTCATAATTGAGAACAGTAAGACAATTACTTTACTTATCATCAACTTATAGTTTTCTATAATTTCTCAGTGACTTCAAGATTGAATGTCTCAATTGACTAGTCACTACTATACAAGAGGCTTTTAAAAGTGGTTAAAAACACTAATAGAAGTCAATTATGAAACTGACTTCTATCGAGCCAGCTTGGAAAATTGGTAGGGGAAGAAGTAAAAAAAATCGACTTTAGAAGTACCACTTTTAAAGTTGATTTTTTTCTAACTTTAAAAGTGGTACTTTTAAAGCTGATTTTTTTTTTCAACTTTAAAAGTCAATTCAAAACCAACTTTAAAAGTCAGAATTTTCAAAAAATTTAAATTTTAAAAATTTGAAATTCTAGTAACTTTTAAAGTTAGTTTAGAATTTCGACTTCAAATGTTACTTTTAAAGTTAGAATTCTAAATTCCGATTTTAAAATTTCAAAAATCCTTTAAAGTTGGTTCATAATTTTGAGTTAAATGTTACTTTTAGAGTTAGAATTCTAAACTTTTAAAGTTGGTTTAGAATTTTGACTTAAAAATTTTCTTTTTTTCTTTATTATTTTTTTTCTATTTACCTAGTTTTACTACTTGTTTTTTCTTTTTTTGTGCACATTCAATGTGCCACCTGCTACATTATTCTTAAATCTTTAAACATATGGAAAAGTAATATACATTCACTTACACATTGGGCATAAAACCTCCAAATTCATCAACCATCCACATCTATCTTAAAAAGGCTTGATAAAAGTAACCACAACACATTCATTGCAGCCTCAACATTCACTTTATTTATAAGTCCATACACATACGCATTTACTTCCACACTCCAAGTTCCTCTCATTCATCCATAAAAAAATATATATACTTCAATGAAAACTAGAAGAACACATGCATATCAGTGAAAGAAAGCCTCCTCATTGATATCATTTACAAGTCTATACACAACCATTTGCTTCCACACACCAAGTTCCCCTCATTCATCAAACCCTAGTTTCAAATAAGAACCACATAAAGCTCACCCTTTCTCCAATATTGAGGGTTAGATCAAGAAGCCATTGTTGTTTGCAATAAAATAGTATATATATATATTTTTTCCAGATTTACAACAATTTAAGACCTTAACACCATCATCAGTATTGATAAAACATACTTCATCCACAACATGAAAACAAAAAGTTATTACAAAGAAAAGTCATGGATGACAATAAGAGGGTTTAGTATTCTTACCATGGTTGTCATGAGACAAATATTTAAAATCTCCAAAACTAATGGCAATAGGGGAACATGATAGAGAAAGATAGAAGAACCAAGGAGGAGACCATCATCCCCACCATAAGTTGACAAAATTCAAATCTTAGAAAAAAAATGAGATGGCTTTGGCTTATTTATAAAGAAAAAATGACTTTTAAAGTTGAATCTTAGAAAATGACTTTAAAAGTAACTTTTGAATTCATTTTTTGTAACCGACTTTAAAAGTCTTCTATCACAAAAAAAATAATAAATAAAAATTTCCCACTAAACTAAAATAGGAACTTTAAAAGTCATTTTGAGGAAACAACTTTAAAAGTGGTGACATTTAAAGTCATTTTTTAGAAAATGACTTTAACAATGGTGACTTTTAAAAGTCTTTTTTTAGAAAACAACTTTAAAAGTTAGAGCTTTTAAAGTCCTTTTTATATACAAATTTAAAGTATTCTTCAACTGAAATTTTTTTCCCCATTAAACTAAAATAGGGACTTTGACTTGCATTTTATGCCTAACATATATAGCTTCCAAAATCGTGTATTATGTTAGTGGGTCCCTGTTAAGTATTTAATTTTGGCCAAAAGACCCCTAGTTTAGCATTTAATTAGATCATCTAACTTATCAATTTGATAATGTTTAGATAAAATATGAAATTTAGCTCAAATTCACCATCCAACCGTAAATTGTCAAAATTAACGGTCAATGATCATCTGAGCTAATCAGAAGCTTAATGTACAATTAGATGAATCTAATCTAATCATATTTTTTCAGATCAAACATATTGTGATTTGGATGGCTAATCAATAGTGTAGATCATCCAAGAGGGTATTAAATGAACCAAATCACTCACAAAGCAAGATTGCATGGTTTCCTAAAAGAAAAAGAATTCTAATAAGGAAGGGAAATCATGGATAATATTTAAAGAGATTGAGGTTTATTAGTAGGAAACTAACTCCCCACCTTGAGGAAAAGATAAGAAAAGTGGGGCAGAATGGAATTAGAAGAGGGGAAGGCTTTATAAGAGGGAAACCATGGGAGTCTTGGGGAGTTTTTAGTTTAGTTTTATCTTCCCTTTGCTTGCATTTTTTTCATCATTTTCCTATTCTTTCCATTTGAATTCTATTCATTGTTAAGCACCACCATGCCTTGGTCGGAGGTGGCAAGAGGAAACTGTCTCTTCTCTTTTTCCCTGAACCGTAGTGGAATTTTCTGTTTCTGTTTTCATCTCTTGCATTATGTTTCTTTTAATCATCATTTTCTTTTGTTTCCTTTTACTGTATTCAACTTCTCCATCTCTCTTCTCTCAATCTCCTTTCTCTATTCCAACTCCACTTTTGTCTCACTTCCTAGAAGTCCTAGACTGGCTGGACCCTCTCCTCTGCCCAACTCCTTCTACTGGCTTTCTCTTCGCACCAGTCCATCACACATCCACCTCCTGTGTTCCCCCATCTCTTTACTTCACTAGCATTGTCTTCCAACCAAGCCAGACCTCTACCCCCATCACCCACTCTTGTCTCCATCTCTCTCTTTCGTATCTTGCCCATTCATAGATCGGAACTACACATTACTGGTCTGCCTCTTTTCCCCTTCCTATTCTCCAGCCCTATTCAACCACACTACACTTCTCCTTGTCTATTGATCACCAATCCAGCACAGCGTCGCCTTCTTCCCTTCCTAGCTACTTTCTCCATTGGCCACACCCTTCACCATCTTCCTCTGCCAATCGACACTCTCTCGGCATCATCGACCTTCCATGATGTTATCTTTGGCCAGCCTCTGTTCTTCTTCATTTGCACTACTCCACCATTCTCTGCTCCATTGGCCAAGTTCACCTCATCCTCTTCATCTCAACCCGACATGCATAGCCTAGCTTCAAATTGTCCTCTTCCCCACAAGCAACCCCCTGCTTCTTCACCGCACCAAATGCCTAGTTCTCCTCCTCCTCCGACATTCCTTCTTCTCCTCATCGAGTTTCCTATTTCCTTGTTTCTTTTTTTTTTAAACCAGATTTTTAGTTAAATTCTATTTTTTCCCATGGCAGATCTTATTTAATTCCATCTGTCTCCTTTTGAATTACATCTATGTCCCTTCTACTATTCCCATTTTATTTTGTGTGTGATTGTTATCAAGGAAGTGCATAATCTGAATTGAATAAAGTAAGGCTTAACCTAATCAACAAGTTATCCTTAACAAAAAAAAGGTCTCTTTATTTATCCTCTGTTACACATTAGATCCTTAATTAATTTTTAGATTACATTCTTAAGACATCCCTTGGCTTAATTAATGCCTCTGAACTTAAATCTGAAATCCAGAAAGTGATCTAAATCATCCAATTCTCAAAATCCTTATTTAGCCTAAATTTTTAGGAATCATCCTAATCCATCTGGTGGATCATCAATCAGACGTACTAGAAAGAGACTGATGAAGGTTGATTGAAGTTTAAAAGACCATATTTAAAGAATTTGATGATAATCAATCTAGGGAAGTAAATTTTTCTTATTTCTTTAGTTAAATTTCTATCTTTTTGGATTGAACCTCTATAATGTTCATTGATTAAATATATCTGAAGTCTAATCGCACTTTCATTTAATTTTTGTCAATTAATTTTAATTTTTGAACAATTAAATTTTATTTAAACTCTAAATTCTTAAAGCGAGTCCCTGTGGGATCGACCCATACTTGCAAACACTACACTACAATAGCCCATGTACTTGCAGTAAAACAAACAGTCCCACTTAAAGTGAATTTACTTTTTCTCC
This sequence comes from Warburgia ugandensis, assembly GCA_035236585.1. NCBI lineage: Eukaryota > Viridiplantae > Streptophyta > Magnoliopsida > Canellales > Canellaceae > Warburgia > Warburgia ugandensis. The sequence goes on from CP141133.1 coordinate 18,721,532, forward strand.
TATATTTATTTTAAATTAAATACTTTAATTTTAAAAATTATGAATTTTTTGTCCGAACTCTGATTTCAACATACTTAGTATTGCTGAATGATTTTTCCATGTAGATTACAAATACCAATGTTTCAAAGGTCAATTCTATGTCTTTCATTAGTTATCCTTCAAAAATCAAAATCTTAGGATTTCAATTCTGCATTTTTCATTTCAATTCAATCAAATAACATATAATGAAATAAAAGTTAGGGGTTTTTCATCCTTCCCCCCTTAAAGAAATTTCTTCCTCAAGATATTCATTACATATCTAATTAAATAAGTTTGGATGAGTTCTTCTAATTTCATCCCAATCTCCCTAGTGGCTTCTTCAGTAGATCAATATTGCCATAATACTTTGACCAATAAAATGGTCTTTGTTTTTCAAATTATTTTCCATGCAATTATTCAAATAATTTTAGAAATATCCTCATCTCACCATATATCTATGTTCTCATAACTCCTTCTAATTCATACAATTCACAACTTCAAACTTTGAGTTTTTACGCCCTTTATCCATGCAGTTGTTCTGTCTACTTCAAGTAATAAAAGTTGCTTTAACTACATACTCCAACACTTTGCTTTACTTATAAGTAAATCATCATTGTTCTACTATTTCTTCCTATATAAGTAATGTCTCTTGATTTTTATATCCATCTTTCCAAATGTCATTTCTTAATAATTAGTATAACTTACTTCATGAGTCCTCAACAATTATTAGGTATTGCAATCGCTTTACTGTTCATAATTATTTAATTATAATCCTCCTTATTTTCCACATTTCATTGTTGATTCATAATATAAGAACATTTTCTATTCTTTTATCTACCTCATCTTTCCCATTAGTCATCAAAATTTCTAACTTAAATTCAAACATTTCTTTTCTGACTAAAGAAGAAGGTCAACCAATTCCATAATTAGGTTTATACAAGTATTTCCCATATCCTTATATAAACTAAATTTCATACTTCAAAGGATTTTCTAAATTTCTTCATTAAAATACTAGTTATATAATTTTACACTGTAATTTTTCCCTAAAAATTGTACTACTCTCATGATGACACTCTTACTCAATCAAAAACCAAAATCTCTTGGTTTTCTTAAAATAGGCACCGTATGGTTTCACATTCATTACCAATGTGTATATATGACCTCTTTATATCTCATATCTATATAACTAATTCCCATTTGTTTATTAGTATATCTGTTTTAACTAATACCATTCATAAATTGTTAATAATTCCACATTGTCTTGCATCTGCTATCAATAATTCCTTTAAATCTTCAAGACAAATACCCTAGCTGTCAATTTACTATTTTGAGTAGGTTTTTAACCTCAAAACTCTTGATAATGATGCAACATATGTAATCACTCTTTTTATATTGCATTAGTATACATTCTAAGTCTTTATCTAATGCATTCCCTGAAACTCACCAAAAGCTCACTATTTGAAAAGTGAGATAAGAAATGATACAGTGGTTAGCTTTCTTTACTTTTTCTTTTTTTAATTCCACCATAGTAGTATCTCTTTCTTTTTTCTTTTTTTAAATAAGATGGTACAAAAAGTTGACTTCTTCAATTCATAAACACTATTGTCAAATTCATGCATCTCAACATACTCTTGATGCTTCACTAATCACTATTACATCAAGATGCAGTTTGTAATTATGATTGTAGCTTAATTAGATAGTGGTATGGATCATCTTTATAGTATCCACAATTATCTCTAACAACATACTCAATGTTACATATGATTCAAATGTTTTTCAAATATTTTCCTCTATAATCCTCAACTGATCATACTCTAACTTCAAAATAATTTTAAAGAGATTACAATTGTGTATGTACAATCAAATAGGTCTTTCATTTGAATTAGAGAATACTTATGTTCACTATGATTGCTCATGAATTAGATTGTCATCAATAAATGTCAACAATTCTTTAATTTTTTAATGAAGAAGGCCAGTACAGTTCAACAAAAATATATGATATCTACTTTGTCTAACAGTTGTTATAACTAATTTCCAATAGTTTTACGTTAGTAAATTAGTGTAGTGCTTTGGAGATAGAACTGTATCCAACATAAACTCAATAGTGACATCTATATCACTTTTAATGTAGTAGTCCATGTAGATCATTAGGAACTGCATGTAAACTTGCTTAGACTACTAACATTTCACATAGGATGGGTTTATTATTCTCGTACAATTTATTGTATCTTTACCTGAAAGGTCTGACTCCTCTGTGCATTGTGTCTAGTTATTTTAAAATAAATGACATATGCTCATTTAAAGCTTATCTCTTTTAAAAAGAGATCTTTACTTCTTCTAACATATCTAAAATAGTCTTATGGTAATCAATTATTGTCTAATGTAACAAACTAATTCATGCTTAATATGACATCAATATTTGAAATGATTAAGGTGGGTTTAGTCAATGTCCTTTCGTCTTTTCTCAATTGCAATTTGAAGAAGAATTGGATGAGTAGCTAATTGGCTATATATTTATAGTGAGAGTATGTGTTAAGTGTTCAATTTTTACCAAAATACCCTTTATTTAGCATTTAGTCAAATCATCTAACCTATCAATTTTGCAATTTTTAGATAAAATATGAATTATGGCTCCAATTTACCATCCAATTGTTGATTTGTAAAATTTAATGGTTAGATGATCATCAAAGCTAAACAGATGTGTAAAATATGGTTTAGATGATTCTAATTTAGTCTTTTGATTTACAGATCAACCTAAATAAACTTGGATGGCTTAGCTTGAACTGATAGATACCAGATCATTAAAAGGCTACATGGACCCCATGATACAAGATGGATATGCCTAAAGGAATAAGAAAGAAAATCTTGTAGATTGTCTTAAATATATGCTTTCTAAGAAGAATAAGAGGAATCAAATTAAGAAGGAAGGTAGAGAAAAGCTCAAAGGAAAGGGAGCTTAAAAGGGGAAGGATCGAACAAATTTATGAGAAGAAATCAAACTTATAAGAGGAAGAAGGCAAGGGAGACCACGAAGCTCTTTACAGTGGTGATAATAACAGAAGAAGCAAAGAACTTGAGAGAGAGCAACAGCACCATTCCTTCCCCATCTCTCTCTCTCTCTCTCTCTCTCTCTCTCTCTCTCTCTCTCTCTCTCTCTCTCTCTCTCTCTCTCTCTCTCTCTCTCTCTCTCTCTCTCTCTTACCTATTCTACTCCCATCCCTCTCTTTCTCTTTTTTCTTTTAGGTTTCTTCCGCTGTGGAAACCTAAGCACACATCTACATCACTCTTCTCTCTCTTGTTATGTTCTCTCTCCCAATCTATTCACCATCTCCCCTATTCCAGTCAGCGTTCTCCATCGTTCCCAATCTATCTCCATCCTTATTTTCTCTCTTTCCCAGCCTCTCTCTCCTTGCTTTCCACTCCTGCTACCTCTCTTCCCCAAGTTATGAAGTACCTCACTCTTTCCCTGCTCTTTCTCACTATTTTTCCCTCCTTTGTTCACTGTTTCTTTGCATCCATAGTTTTTCCTCACCGTAAGAAGACAACCCAACAATCGAAACTGAGCACTCCATTCCTAGCTATTAGATCACAACAGCTTTCCCTACCAATCTCACTCTCAATCTCAGGCAAAACTAGTGTTTCCAATTTCCCACTTCTATCTCCCCTGTTTTCTTCACCGTCCCAACCTTCTTCAACTATCAGGTTTTCATCTTTGTTTTAGCCATTAGATTCTCCTACTTCATTACCAATTATCTCGTTCCCTATTTCATTGTTGTTTCGTTATTTATTTTAGCTGCAATTTAATCTCATGTCTTCCATTGTAGTTTTTTATGTTTGTCTTTCACTGTAATTCCTCTAGTTTTTCTCATTGTTTTTTTTCACTAATTTCACTTTGATTTTCCTAGATTTCTTTGCTTTTTTACATTCCATCATCATGTTGTAGCAAAAACCAAATTGGGTTTTCCCCTAATTCTTCTCCTCTTCCTACATTTTCTTCTCCCCTACTTCTTCATCTTCCTTCGGTTGCATCTTCTATTTTTTGGTTAAAATAGGAAATTAGAAAATTTCCAATTTTTCCCTTTGCACTTTAATTATAATTCTATTTACATCCCACTTTTTTCTTCTCTCTACTCTATCTTATTGTTTTTCATGGTTTGCCTTATTCCAGTTTGTATTATTCTCAGTTAATTCCAGAAATTATACAATTTGACCCTGTTTGATTAAGGCTTAACCAAATCAATGGTTTAGCTTTAACCAATAAGAAAACCTTATTTCTTGCTCTTTTTCTCATTAGATTTCAAATCAATTCTTAGATCTTATTCTTAGAAAAATTCCTAGCTGATCCATCAATCCTTATCTTCAATCTAACCTCCAAAAATTCAATTTAAGCTGTCTAAAACCCAAAATCTTTCCTTAGTCCAGATCATCAACATTTTGAAAAATATGAATAATCCAGTTGTAGATTTCTTAATTAGAGATATGGGTGCAAGATTGATGAAGGTTGATGAACTTGTAGAGACTAAATTTGAAGAAATTTTTCATAATCAAGCCAGGGAAGTGGATTTTATTTGTTATTTAGTTTAATTTATTGTCTTTTTAAACTTGAAATTGTGTAATTTTCATTTGTTAAATATATCTGAGTTTACAATTCATTGTTATTTAATTTTTTTTTATTTTTTATCAATTAAAATTTATTTAAATTCAAAAATGTTAAGTTTTGTCCTTGTGGGATCAACCCCTACTCACATAAGTTGTATTACAATAGTCTGTGCACTTGTCAAAAACAATCAATAGTATGTTTGTCTTTAAACTATTAAATATTATTCTAATAATTACCTTTAATTGTATATGCACATTTGTTGTATTCGGACTTTTAATTATAATAATACAAGGATTGTAGATGTTGACTAGGTGGACCTTGAAGAAGTAAACTCATTTGAAAATGGTTTACTTAAAAGGGAAAATTATTTTAAGTTTTGAAACTTAAAATTAGATTAAATTATAAAATAAATGATGAGTTAAAGGATGCCACTCAAGGTTTTAAAATGAAACTTTTAAAGTTGTTTTCAAAAAATGAAATAACCCCTCTATTAAAAAAAAAATTCTTGCTAAACTAAAATAGGGATTTTTAAAGTTGTTTTCCAAAATTGACTTAAAAGTCCACATTTTAAAGCCATTTTCCAAAAACATATTTTAAAAGTCCACACTTTTATAGTCATTTTTTACAAAATGACTTTAAAAGTTAAAGCTTTTAAAGTCATTTTTTTATAAATGACTTTAAAAGTATTCTCCAACCAACGAATTGTTTTCTGCCAAAATAAAATAGGGACTTTTAAAGTCATTTTCTAAAAACAACTTTAAAATTGGAGATTTTAAAGTCATTTCTTATAAATTATTCACCAATAAAAAAAAAATTACTAAACTAAAATGGGGACTTTAACCTACTTTAAAAGTCCACACTTTTAAATTAGTTTTTTCACAAAACAACTTGAAAAGTTGGAGCTTTTAAATTCATTTTTTATAACCAACTTTAAAAGTATTCTCCCACCAAAATAGTTTTTCCTACTAAACTAAAATATAAAAAAATTTTAAAGTCATTTTTTTTTTATAAAACAACTTTAAAAGTTGGAGCTTTTAAAATAATTTTTATGACTGACTTTAAAAGTATTCACCAACCAAAATAATTTTTTTCCCAGTAAACAAAAATAGGAACTTTTAAAGTCAATTTTTAGAAAACTACTTTAAAAGTTGGAGCTTTTAAAGTTGTTCTCTGAAAAATGACTTTAAAAATCCATTCATGCAAAAAAGAAAAAAAATGTGATTCCCACCATATTAAAGAAGTCCATTTTTGATGAACCAAGTTCTTAATTATGATTTAAAAAAAAAAAATTTATAAACTAACTTGGAAAATATTTACAAAGCTAGTTGACTAAAAACCAACTTCTTTGTGCTGACTTTAAAAGCCTCATGTGTAGTAGTGAACAAATGTTGTCTCGTAGGTTGATTTGTGAAGCAAGAGTTATTCCTAATTAGATCTAGACAACATAAGAATGGAATGGATTAAGTATGATTTGACTTTTAATTTTGCAAATAACTGATCGTCCTCAATGTAAACTTTTTATAAATGAAATACAAATAAAACTTCATTTATATGGATATCTTTCATTTTTTATTTTCTTGAAGTCTATGTGTGGTTTCTTTATTTCAATAAGGAAAAGCTAGTGTATCTAACCAAGCATATGAGTATCTATGGAGAAGTGTAAATGTATATACTTTTTACTTTTTTTATATGCCTTTGAAAATTTGAAGTTCAATATGGATGTTGGAAGTGAATGTATGTTGTAGTGAAGGTGTTGAATAAGGAATGTGGGTGTTGGAGTTTTTATGAATTTTGCACATATGGGATTCCAAGAATGGATATGGGAGAAAAGAAAAGTCGTCTTGCTACTGTAGTTTTCTAAGAAGGACTAACATGTGGATGAATTCTTTTGAATATGAAAGTTAAATTATATTTGAAGATTGCAGCTAAAGCAATACATTTGTGATGAAGTTGAAGTGAGGGTGGATTCTTTTGACTATTGAATGTATATAATGAACTACAATGTTGAATGTATTTTGAATCCAAAGAAATTGCAAGAAGAATTAATGTACAAATAGAAACCAACAAAAGAAGACATTTTTTCAAAATTGTCATTTACTACATGAAAAATAAGATGGTTTATAATAAACCGTCTTATTTTTTTCCAACTAAAATAGGACAGCTTACTACAAACTGCCTTTTTTTAATAGAAAATAGGACAGTTTTCACAAAATTTTCTTCTACTTTTTAAAAATAAACAAGACTATTTACCCAAACTGTCTTATTTTTCTGAAAGTAATAAGACGGTTTATTGTGAACCATCTTATTTTGTATAGAGAAAACCGTATTATTTAATGGAAAAAAAAGAAGACGGGTGTAGGAACTATCTTATTTTGGTCTGAATTGTCTAAGACGTTTAAGTAAGCATCCTAAAAGCCCTTCACTGAAAAATAAGACAATTTATTGTAAAATGTCTTATTTTGTACAAAAAAAATAAGATGGTTTTGAAATCTATCTTATTTTATGGAAAAAAGAAGATGGTTTAGGAACTGTCTTATTTTTGTTTGGATTTTCTAAGACGTCTGAGTAACCGTGCCAAAAGCCCTTCACTGTAATAGTAAAGGCTTAGATCTATGGAACAAAGCTTCACTACTGCTGAAAAAAGGGTGTGGACTTCTCTCTTGCTCTCTCAAAAGCGTATATGCCTACGATGGAAAGAAAACACCTCTGCTAGGGAAAGAAACTTGTCAAGGAAGTAGGAGCTACTTTTTTGGTACTGATCTGCAAGGAGGGTGCAGAAACGATGTCGGACTATTAAAAATCGGATTATCACCATCTCAAAGGTTCTCTTGATGCGTCGCAAGAAGGCTTTATCCTCTATCATCTCCAAACTACAATCACATAACCGGAGCAAAGGCAAATCTTGGACGGCCCACTTGTAGCTAGTGAAGCTATTCCAGAATCTAGATTCATGGGATAGAGGGCAGGATCCCTTGTGTTGCATGGTCAACCTCTCTAAAGCTTTTGACAGGGCCAGCTAGAAAATCATCGACGCGGTTATGCGCTTCATGCTTTTTCTGCCCATTTGGAGGAATTGGATATCTCGGTACCTCTCATCTGCTCATTTCTCCGTCCTAAACAGGATTTCTAAGGGCTTTTCTAAAACCACTCGTGGACTGGGGCAGGAGACGCGCTTGTACCTTTCCTCTTCACCCTAATGTTGGAGATTCTCAGCAGACTCACAAATATCGGAGTCCTTATAGACATCTCTTTCAGACATTCGCTCTTGCCGATTTCCCATCTCCAGTTTGTCAATGATATACTTCTCTTCTCTGAGGCAAACGAACAACAAGCTGGTACAATTCAAATGATTATTAGATGCTTTGAGGTGATGTCCAAGTAGAGAGTCAGCCAAACAAAACCACGGCCTTCAGCATCAACAACAACCTCCACGTACCCGAGACTTTGGCTGCTGCATTGAAATGTAAATCTGGGCCCTTTCGTAGCCGCTGTCGCGACATCCCTCTTTATCGTTAAATCTCCAACTGGTGTGGGGGATCTAATGATCGGGCGAGTGGCCAGGAGGCTCGACCTGTGGAAATCAAAGCTTTTGTCCTTTGCTGGAAGACTGACACTTGCTTAAGGCTACATTATGCAACCTTCCAATCTACCTGCTCTGAATTTTCAAGTGTCCTGCCTCGGTCATTGACAGCGTTGAAAGAATTCAAACGAGTTTCTTATGGGTTGACTTCCCGAACTGCAAGAAGCTTCACTCTGAGAATTGCACATTAAGTAATCTACCTAATTTTGCATACAAGACATGACCTTAAGTGTCATGAATACTTAACATTGCTACATATATATGGCCATTATTACATTTAGACTAGAGGAATCTATATTTCTTATGGGATACAATATTTGTCTTTGGTGTATTAGATGGTGAGATCTAATAAGGGTTCATTCTAAGTATGTCAGGACATTTATAAACTCATGAAAGGTATAGGATGTTTAATATGGGACCCATACTCTTATATAAAATAAGATATTCACTGCAAACTATCTTACTATATATAATATAAGATATTTTCAAAGGGACATTCGAATGAGATTTAAATTTCATTATGATGAGGCTCATTAGTGAATTGACACATCTCATATTGATGCCACAAATAAATATAGGTAAGTGAGAGAATATAATGGTAAATACCCATAAGGGTAAAATAATAATTCTACATAAAGAGTACATTTATAATTGTAAAATGATAATTTTACATAAAGAGTAAATTTATAATTTATCTTATAATATGGGCCCTATGTAGTTACTAGTAGGTGGATAGGCTTGATGCCATTTTATCAAATCCAATTTAAAAAGTGGCCCTATGAGATTTGAGTGTTTGTGTCACATTAATAAAGTGTTTCCTAATTAGAAAGGTTGGAGAAGATACCACTAAAGATTCATATAAGATCACACCATGCAAGCTAGTTGGAGTCATAATTAGAATAAAAGTTATCTTCAACTACGGATTGCTTAAGAAGAGGGTTTCACATTGATGTGTGTGTGTATTATATATCTGCATATGCGTGGCATATTAGAGAGAGGAAGCATATATAAGCAATAGAAAAAAAATGGTCGTTTTGAAGTGTCTCCAAAGCTCTAAACTTTCTAGTTTTTTTCTTCCTCTCTTCTAATTCTAAGGGTTGAAACTTGTGCCTACTCCAGAAGAAGAAGAATAACAACTAAATAGATGTTAATCTTAGCTAGTCATTGACCAAATAGAAGGTTCTCAGTTTTGATCGTTACAAGATATGTTTCTTCATATAGTTCTATTTTTAAAATACTAATTTGCATGATCCAAGTATGATCAAAATCAAGCTATTTAAATTCTTGATTCAAGTCGAGAAAAGTTCTCGATCTTTTGTAAGTTTTTCAACAATCACTCGCACGCTCAATCACAAAACATGTAAGATAGCTCACACACTGAGATCTGCTAATGACTTTGCATACTCAAGAGCAAAGGACGGCCACCAGAGAACAGAATTGTGGTACCAAATCTTCGATGAGTTTGGAATTGGAACTATCTTGCATTGGGAATAGTAATTGGATCTTATCTCACTTTTCTTGTTTTCTTCTTATTTGCCTCTGTCAGACTGCCCTATCACTTCTCATGCTAGCCTTCTTATCAATAAAATTCACCAATCTTAAATATATATATATATATATATAGACACACACACATACTTGTATGCCTACCGGAACTCTTGCCAATAATGTTTTCTACTACTATTTCCATTAAAAAGGAAAAAGGTGCAAATACCATGTAGTTTTCCTAAGAGAAATGCTATCCAGATAGGTGACACATGCAAACGATTTAGAATGACCTACTATTCCTTTTCCTCTCGGCATGACACATGCTTCCTAATCCTCCGCAGCACCATATAATTCCTCTGTCTCTTGCACGTGCACGTATCACTTACTAATATGCCCAATGGGAGCGAGTACGAGGCCTAGTGAGTTTAAAGAAGACTAGGAAAACCACGTAACTGAAACATTCCGTGTTAATGGATGGAACACATTGGGGAAGACGATAACAAGGTCCTGTTATTTTCTCTTGCTCTCTTTTTCCTCCTTTCACTACATGTAAGCAAAGAAGTCGCATCCATCTCACTCTTCATTTGTCTTACCCTCCAATCATTTGACGAAAATCTAGGAAATCTAAGTGGGGGCTTTCTTTTCTTCATGGCTTGCAAATTTCAGGGCAAAGTCCAAGCCTCGTGCTTGGTCTTTTTCTACTTATGTCTCTTTTGGGGAACATACGGGCCCTTACATAGGTTGCATCCCTCTTTCCACTCGTTGAATTTGCAAGAAATAATCTATCCTATGGTGTACGGATACCCCGAATTATTATAAGGTGAATGTGACAAAGCATGGGATGTTAACGAAGAAAATATACTTTGGCTGTTTGTTGGCTTCCTAAGTACATCTGTAAAGTATCATTATTCGGATAATTAATGGGATGACTTAGCTCTGTGGGTCAAAAGTATGATGATTGTCGAACATGGCGAACAACGGACCAAAATATATGCATGACCAACTACATAGTCCGTAAGGTGCACGATTCTCCAGTCAAAAAGTTTCTTTTCAAGAAAAAAAAAAAAAAAAAGGAAAAGTAAAAACAAGGGAAGAGGTTAATGTTAGTGGTCTATTTTAAGTTAAAATTAGCCAAGGGCATATTCGAAATTCCGCCGCATTTGTTTTTGTCTTTATTTGTTTGTATTGACGTTATGGATAGAACGAGTCGAAGTTATGAATTTTATTCAGCCAAATACATACGTTTGATGAAAATGGTCAAAGCTTTATGTTCTATTCATTTTAACAGCTTTCATTTATTATTTTACCATTTTCATTGCAATTGTTTTTGAGCTTTATGTACTGTCTCCATTAACACCTTGAGAAAGAGAAGCTTCGCTGTTTTTTTTGTTTTTTTGTTTTGGTTTAAGACTCTTTGAGACCTCTCTAGCTAGTTCTGTTTGCTTCGATTAGGCTCTTGGAGACCCAGCATATTTTTCAAGTTCGCGAGGCTCTTTGAGACTCATAATACCCTCTGAGACTTGAAATCTAAAGAAAAGTTACTACATTGACTACAAAAAAATGCTTTAGCAGTGGAGAAAACCACCAGTAATGGATATGAAACCACGGTGTAGGAAGCACTAGCGAGTTATTAGATGCCAAAAATTCGTTGTTGTTGCTCGTTTTGATTATGGCTTTTTTGGCACATACGCCTTCTGCCCCCGCAGATCAAGAAACCTATGCTGATGGATAATTTCACCATTACTTCTATCACTAAATAACAAATTTCAAAAAATATGTTACCCAATACTGGCATTTAGTTCCGGCTCTGCCTAACCTAGTTATGGTGAACATATAGCCAGATATGTGCATACTTGCGTCCGTTCAGGTGAAGGTTTTATCCACTAGTAGAAATCTAGAATGTGAAAAAAACAAGTAAATTAATTACTTTTATCTGTACATGTCAGTTGCATATATAATATCAACTGCATAATAAAACTGAGCATCCACACTGTGCCAATCACAAGATAATTGAATGTTGAAGCAACATAATATACAGTTAGGATGCAATATTGTAATTGTACCCTCTAAATAAACAATCGAAGGAATCACTTCCAAAAAAGTAAAGTATACAACACACACACACAGCAAGTGCACGGGCTATTGTTGTGTGGCTGATGCAAGTGCAGGTAAATCCCATGGGGACTCAACTTAAAAAAATGGAGTTTAAATAAAAATTAAAAAAAAAGAGATAAAAACTAAATAACAATGAACTGTAAACTAAAATCTATTTAACCAATGAAAATTATAGAAACCAAATTCAAAAAGACAAAAAATTAGCTAAAAAACAAATAAAATCTACTTTCCTAGATTGATTTTGTCAAAATTCTTCAAATATGATATAATCAATGTCAATCAACCTTTGTCAATCTCTCATTGGTAGTTCTGATTAAAGATCCAATGGCTAGATTTAGTAGCTTTCCTAAAATTTAGATGATCTGCTAAAGAATTATTTTGAGTTTTGGACAACTTAGATTTAATCTTTGGATTTTAGATTAAAGATCAGAATTGACGAATAAGCCAAGAGATGTCCTAAGAACAAAATTTGAAGATTACCTGGAATTCTAATGAAAAACAATTCAAAAATTGAAGTGATCCTATTTGTTAAAGCTAAACCATTGATTAGGTTTAAGCTTTAATAAATAGTCTTGGATTACATAGTTTTTGGATAAGTAGAGTTGGGATAAGAAAAGTATACAAATGGAATTAAATAGAGGACACAGAAGGAATTTAAAAATAAGGCTGAGGGTGAAATTGGAATTTTTACTGAAAATTCCTTCTTTTACCCATAATAGAAAAAACGACAATGAAGTAGGGGAAAGAAAGGGGAGATGGAGAAGAAGATGGAAGGGAAAAAGGAGAAAATCCAAGCCTGTGCTACATCAGGTGGTGAAGCCGATGTGGGCGGTGATGTTAATGTTGAGCTCCAGTTGCCTGTGCAGTGAAGTAGAAAGAGGGGGAGAGAGCGGGAAATAGAGAGAAAGAGATAAGATAGGAGACGCCAACCAGTCTGTGCGATAGCTAGTCAGGAAGATAGAGAGAAAGAGAGTCATGAGGAAATAGAGGGATTCCAATGTTATCTACCTTCTATTGTGATGGCAAGGGATAGAAGAGGAGCAGGTTAGCAGAGGGAGAAAGAGGAATGTGAGAGGGGGAGAATGAACAAGTGAGAGAGGAGGTTCGCTGGTCAAGAGAAAACAAAGGAGAGAGAGAAGGGACAGAGCCAGCCAACAGAGAAGGGAGAAAACTATCTGGTTGTGTTGAGCAGATAGGGGGAAGGAAAGAGAGGCAGTCTGGAGCATTGATGAAAGAGAGGGAGCAAAGCAGGGAAGACAGAACAAGAGAGAGATTGGGGGATGATATGTTTTCTTAGCAGTATTGGTTGATTAAAGAGAGGGACATGGGAGTGCTACCGGCTAGGGAGATAGCAGAGAGAGAGAGAGAGAGAGAGAGAGAGAGAGGAGAGAGGAGAGAGAAAAGAGAGGGAGAGTGAGAGTGCAGTGGGGTGGAGATAGAGGGTGTAGGTAAGAGAGAGATTAAGAAAGGGAGATAGTAGAGGGGGAGAGTAGGAGCAAAGAAGGGATCGAGCAAGAGAGGGAAGGGGGTGTGTGAGAAGAAGAAGAAGAGGGAGGTGTGGCCTATGGCAGCTACCTCTTCTTAAGGTTTTCATGGATGGGAGGTGGTGTAGGAGAGATAAGAGAAGAGAAGCATGGAGATGAGAAGCAAAGAAGGAGAAAGTGAAAGAGAAGAGAATTGGAGTGATAGTAGAGGGGGAGATCCACCCACCTGGTTTCTTTGTTTTTTTTTCTTCAACATTCTACTCCTTTCTATAAATTTTTCAAAGGAATTTGATTTTGATTCAAACTTCTTTACTTATCTCTTACCCAACTTTTGTACTTATTTTCATGATTATCTCCAATTTCTTTTCTTTCCATGTAATTTTCTCTTTTTCGATCTGGTCCATCTAATTTTAATTTGATTGCTTTGCACAAAATAAGACTAAATTAGAATTGTATACTATACATCTAATTATCTATAATGATCATCTGACCGTTAAATTTTACAAATCAACAGTTGGATGGTCAATTGGAACTAAAATACAAAATTTCATAAGAAATTTTCAAAATTGATTGACGAGATGATCTAATTAGATGCTAGATTAAGAGTATTTTGGACAAAATTAAACACTTAACAGTTTCATGCAGGTGTAAGGAGCAGGTGATATTTGATTGGTTAACAAAAACTAGAAAACATAAAAAAAGTTAAAAGGAAAGGTAGTTAGAAACTTTTCTCCAGCCAATCAAAAGTCTGCTGCTCTTTATACCTACAGCTCCACACTGAAATTACTATATATATATATATATATATCACAAAAAAGATCTTGTGAGTCACTCTCGCAATAACTATATAATATTAGTTTGCTACTCTTCTATATAGAAGCCTATTAGTGAATCATGATGCATATATAAAGTATTTCTTAGACATAGATCTATTACTTAGTAATCACAAAGAAAATGTAATCCTTGTTATGTTAAATTTTCCATTTCAAGGAATACTTGGGAAGGTCTGGTTGGATAAAACTACAAAGATCACAAATAAGAAGTTCCAATCAAGCAACTAATCAAATTGAAGTAGTGAAAATTTCATATGCTATTGTATTGGTAGGTGAAGCTCCAAAATCATTGTAACCATGTATAAACAAAATGGCAATCTTTTTGGAGTTTGATACACTTTGAGAAGTTGAAACCATTGAGCACTGAAGACCTTGCAGGCTTTAAAGCCACATGAGACCTAAAATTTCTATTGAACAATTAGTAGAATAAATATCAATGGTTTTAGATCATAAAGGCAATTTGAAATGTAAGAACCAATTGCTTATCATGATGTACAAAAGAAATTCCATATAATGTGCACCACCTTTGCTGATATAGATTTAATGCAAGAGAAATATGCAAGCTGTATAGTTTGTTTGTTCAAGTCCAAAAGTGCAGTTCAACTTCAAAGTAGGCATGAACAACTTAAGACCTTTTCCATCTTAGTTTACTATGACAGACATTATGCAAATACCATTAAAAAAATTCCTTATAAGTACCTTTGCCACTAATATATCATGCATCAAAAAGAAATAAGGGATATAAGACAAGGCAAACTTGCTCTCTAATATAAACAAAGCAAATCTTCTTAAACCCAATTAATAGCAAAGTTACTAGACTTGTAACTATTATAGTTGTACAGATACAGGTTACAAACACATTTATACATGAAAAGCCAACTAGAACTGGGTAGTCATTTCATATTTTGCAACAACAAATAATGGGACGCTAGCGGTTACTCTTTCCACATAACTATATATAATAAAAAAGAACTAGTGGCACATCCAATAGTAGCTTTATGACTTCAGAGAAAACTAGATGTGATAACACGGTTGGTCTCATTATAAATTTAGCTTTCTGGTCATTAGGGAAATTGTCTTAATAAAAAATTCATTATGTCAATCAATGAACAAGAAATCAAAGGTTTATATGGTGAGAAAGAGAGAACAATGTCATATGATATCTAAGTGTGCATTATGGTCTTGGCCGTGCAATTTGAAGATGACTACTTACTAATGTCCCAATTTTTAAATCAGTATAATGAACAAGAAATTTGAAAATGTCACTAGACAATGAAGGAAGCAAAAGAAAAAATAGGAAAATCTGGTGGTACTAGCAAGAAATCACATTTTGGAATGAGACTTTGAACAAAAAGTCACATCCTTGGGATTTGTGATTTATAGTTGAGAGCAAGCTCTCACATACTTATTTGCAACTTACTAGGGCCAATAGGAGAAGAAACCTAGCCCTATCTAGAGCCTTTGAGTAGGAAAATTTCAAATTTAGATTTGCAATTGACATGTTTATCTTCTGTAAGAAAAAACATTTTGTTATTAATTATGTTATTACCTTTTATGGATGCCTTTCTACATGATAATGTAGACTTTCTTTCCTAAGCATTCTACAAAAAAAGGGTGACTAACACTACTAAGATTGGGGCTTTTAAAGTCAGAAAAAGCACTTAGTTTTAAGTCAACCATCTTCTTAAAAATAATAGAAGTTGGTTTTAGAAAAATGACTTTAAAAATCATACTCAAGAAGATAGTTCATCTTGTACCAAATTTTTAAGTCTGGTAGGAAACATCTTTTTTTTTTTTTTTTTTATGGGAATAGCTTTAGAATTTGGTTTTGTAAATGCCTTGAAAAGTGAAGACTTTTGAAGTCAATTTTAGAAAATCAACTTGAGAAATCGTAGTGTTTAAAGTCAATTTCCAAATCTAACTTGAAAAGTCCCATCTTTGGTGTGGCAAAAAATACTTTGTTTCCTACCAATAGTTTTAGAAGCCAGTTTTGAAAAACAACATAAAAAGTCCCCACTATTAAAGTTGGTTTTCCAAAGCAACTTTAAAAGTTGCTTTTTAAAATTGACTTTGAAAGCACATACTTTTAAAGTCAGTTTCAAAAACCAACTTTAAAAATCTCCACTTTTAAAGTAGTTTTTGGAAAATGACTTTAAAAGTTGGGACTTTTAAAGTTGTTTTTCAAAACCAACTTTAAAAGCATGACTCCCTTATATGAATTTTTACAACTATGTTAGGTTTTCTGTTTCTCACTAGCTTCATCTATATAAACTAAATCTCATTTAGGCGCATTTTTGCTTTGACTAGCTTCAACTAAATCACCAATGTCAAATTGGAACTACATATATTTATTCTCTGTCATATCAATTTGAGTGTTAGTTAGTATCATTCTTGTTTGTCTCATACATGTTTTATATATTTTTCATGATTTTAGTTAGAAATTTTCTTTTTTGAAGTTAGTTTTTCCTATAAATAAATCTTTCATATTTTACGTCGATCTTCATTGTTAATTTTAAAATTTTCATGTGATAGCATGCATGTTTGGTGCAATGCCTAACCGAGTTCACTAATCTTTTCATGTTTAAGAAGTATTCACTTACATCTAAGCATCAATTTATTAAAAAATGGACAAATATGCTTAGATGATTGCAGAAGAAGATCAAAATAATATGAAGAGGGAACAAAAAAGTTCATAGAATTAGTACTTAGGGCATATAGTATTTGTAATCACATGTGTTGTCCATGTTCGAAGTGTGGAAACCTAAAAAAGGTAATTGTAGGGGTGTTGAGAGAACAACTATGCTTTAATGGAGTTAACGAAAGCTATTACCCATAGATTTGGCATGGACATTTGAAGACACTGTACAAAGTGTCATACACAGCATAGTTGCATTGATGTTTCAAGATGCATACAATAACTTTTAGGATGACTTTGAACTATTCCATACTACATTAGAGGAATCCAATGAGCTGTTAAACCCTAGGTGTAAAGATTATACCAAGTTGTTTATAGTGGTAGAACTTTATAATGTAAAATTGAGATTTAATCTTTTAGATCAAGGTTCTACAAAAGTCTTGAAAGCGATTGGTAAAATGCTATAGAGGGAGGAAGAACCCAATGAGCTGTTGTACCCAATGTGTAAAGATTATACCAAGTCATTTGTAGTGGTAGAACTTTATAATGTAAAATTTAGATTTGGTTTTTTAGATCAAGATTCTATAGAGATGTTGTACCATGGGTGTAAATATTATATCAAGTTATTGGTAGTGATAGAACTTTAGAATGAAAATTTGAGATTTGGTTTTTTAGATCAAGGTTCTACATAAGTCTTGAAAGTGATGGGTAAAATGCTATTGAGGGAGAACAAACTGGTGAGGTCAATATGTGAGGCAAAGAAAATCCTTGTCGCACTAGGGTTGACGTATGAGAAGATATATGCTTGTCCTAATAATTGCAACTTGTATAAGAAGGAGCACAAGGATAAAAATACATGCCCAACTTGTGACCAATCAAGATGAAAGTTGAAGAAGAATTCAACTAAAACAGTGACAAATGTTCGTGCAAAGGTCCTATGGTATTTGTCTGCTATTTCAAGATGTAAGGAATGTTTTGTATTACAGTGGCATGCTGAGGAGGGTGTATCTGATAGCTATTTATGTCATCCAGCAGATAATTCAACATGTAAGCTTGTAGACTTCTTGTGGCCTAATTTTAGCTTTGATGATGATAGTAAGAGGCCAAATTTTCATGAAATAGTTCTATATTAGCTCTTTGATTATGTGCTAGCTTGTACTAGTGACATAGAATACTATGTTACATTTAATATATTTAATAAAAGGATGATAAATGAGAAATTATCTAAAAAATTCTTGATTTGCTTGTTCTTATGCTTGTGTGTGTGTGTGGGCACAGAATGTGTGATTGAAAGCTAAATTATATGAAAAATAGGTAGTGTTCTTAATAAGGGTTTTTAAAGTTAGAGAAAATTTTAATTTTAAAAACTATTTTTAAAGTAAAAAATAAAAGACTAACTTTAAAATTAATTTTTGTAGACAATTATTATTTTTAATTTTAAAAAATGTTTTTAAAGTTGATTTTTTATTTTGGACTTTATAACTATTTTTAAAGTTGTTTTTTTGCTTCCAACTTTAAAAATTCAACCACAAATGAATGAAATTTTCACATCCTACCATTTCACCTTTCGCCTTTATCTTGTCTTTCACATGAGTTCTCTCTGTAAATCTGTGTCACACGCCCTTAGAAAGCTCCTACAAGTTCACTGGTGACAATGTAACCTCTCTCTCTCTCTCTCTCTCTCTCTCTCTCTCTCTCTCTCTCTCTCTCTCTCTCTCTCTCTCTCTCTCTCTCTCTCTCTCTCTCTCTCTCTCAGCTTACTATTTAACTTCAAAATTTTAGAGAAAGTGCAATTTGACCTTTTGAGTGGGTTAACACTTATTCTTCTTTTTCCAGAGGTAAATTGCATTTTGGCACTTTTTTTTTTTTGGATGTTCAAGCAGCAAACAATCAACAAATTTCTAGAGTATATGTTATCATTTAGTTTTTTAATTAACATACTAAATAATGCCCTTATTAAAACTATTGTTACAAATAGGTTACCCTTGCTTTCCTTTATTTCAAACGTTGATGATTAGTTGTGTTCTATATTCCACTTTCGTGATTGATGGACCAATGGATGCCTTTTATATTCTTCTTTACATGCTTTGGTAAAGTTGTTAAATGCCAAGTGATTCAGTGTTATCATATTGTTTAGAGACAATAGTTAGATCTATGGAATTTCCTTATGGAATAGAATTTTAGTCTTGAATTGGATTCCCTTATGTTAGTTTATAAGGTTAGTCAATTTTAGTTGGTTTTGACTAATTTGTAGTAAAAACATAGGATTTTTTTATGACTGGTATGTAGGAAATGATTGGTCTGTAAATGCAAGTAATAAAAATAATTGAAAAAGTGACTTTAAAAATAAGTTTCAGTTACTTCTTTGAATATATGATTGTTGCGGTTATCTCCTATGAGCTCGGGAATTATCATTACTTCTTGACATGTTAACATTCATGTGCATGTAGAAATACTTTTAATTCCCAAAGAATTGTACTATGTTGCTTTTACTTCTACTTCCTTGAAGTATGAGGCCGTAAACTAGTAGTTTGTATTCTGATTACCCTTAACTCGAATACTTCATTTTACTTTCAAGAATAATATAAATTGAATATGAGGTTTCTTGAAGTTCTATTTTTCAATTAAGATTAGTGTTTGATATGAAGTAGATATCTTTCAATTAAATGTGACATTTCCTAAAATTGTTTGTAGTTATGAATTGGAAAGGAGCATGTTAATAATGACTTGTACGTGTCTGTTTACTTTAAGCTATAATATCTTATTGTAGGTGGTATTTACTAAAGCCTTAGAGGTTTAAGATATTTGTAGACGCTTGGGTGTTTTGAATTTACATTCTCTTGTATTCTTTATTCTGTGTCAAGTTTCTGTTATTGATCATTTTAATAGTGCCATGATTTTGCTTTAAGGTTTTAGGATATTAGAACACATCTTTATCTCTTGCTAAAAACGAGGTGATTGGGCAGGACATTGACTTGAACCTCGAACCCCCTACTAGCCTGCTTCTTGAATGGGAGCTTGCTTCTTGCTCCACGCCTACTAATAAGTAAGGGGCCTGGGCAACCACTTAACCCTTGCATGAAAAGGATCCTAAAAAAGTCAAGAAAATTTTCAGGCAAAAGGAGGACATCAATCATCTGTAGCTTGATTTTAGTTCATTTGTGTTGAAGAGGTAAAGTTACTAGTTTTTCATTATGTTGCATGCTTTTCCATTATACTTATAAAATGTTTACACAAATAAATACATCAATAATGTCTTAAAATATATATACTCTATTTCTATATACTTTAGCTATTTTTATTTTTAAGTGTTTTCAATAAGGGTTAATTGAAAATCACTTGCGTCTTTGGTGCTTCCTTTCTAAAATATGAACATAAAGCTCCATGTTCATGAAGACTTAACTATGTTATGTAGCCTTATCAAACATATTAACTGTGTTATGCAGCCTTATCATGCATATTTAGATAGATTATTTTCAATGCAAGCACTTCCATGTTGAAGATATTTTTTACATGCATATTTTACATTTGGATAGATCACTATTGGATGCAATTAGTATGGAATAATCTCATTTTTTGATAACTTGATCTCATCTGGAATTGAAACAACTATGATAATTAGTGTGGACATATTCAATTTTCAAATGGAAAGAGGTCATCTAATGTCATGGCTTGCTCCTTCCACTTAACTTTATTTCTAATTTTAAACTGCTAGATTAGAAAACCTAAATGAATAGTCATTGTTTATGCCATGGTTTTCATTTAAATAGAATTGTAAATTCATAGGTTAATGCTACCTTTGGAATAAAAAAAGCATGTTTCTTATGTTTTGTTCTACTTTCATGTATTTTAAATCATTGCATGGACTATTTGATTTTATTGTTCTATTTTCATTATGTTCTTATTCGTAGTAAAGATAAAACATAAACAATATGAAGCATATGAACAATGGGCCGAGTGTGTAATGAGTTTTAATTAAAAAATTGAAGTAACTTCATAAATGTAAATTATTTTATTTTTTAATAAAATACCTTCTTCATTAATATGCATGTGTTCTTCTAGTTTCATTATTTTCATTGAAGTATATATATTTTATGGGATGAATGAGGAGAAGATGGAGTGTGGAAGTAAATGGGTATGTGTGTATGCACTTGTACTTATAGGTACTAGTGAATCTTTTATTCATGTCTTTGATTTTCTTATGTTGGAAGTGAATGTAGAGGTTGCAGTGAATAAGTGAATCTATTGTGGTTTCTTTTATTAAGTCTTTTTAAGATAGAGAAAGGCTACATTTTTTTATAGATATGAATGGATGATAAAATTATGGATGTTTTACCAAATGTGGAATTGAATGTATATTTCCTTTTCATGTATTTAAGGATAGAAAGAACAATATAGCAAGTAGAATGTATGTAGAAATGCATGTTGTGATTGCAATGTAAAGCAAAGAAAAATAAATTTACATACTTTTAAAGTCAAAATTTACATTTCGACTTTAATAATATCAACAATTAAGGACTTTTCAAGTCGAAAATTGTAAACCAATTATAAAAGTCCAAAAATTTTAAAGTTGCTTTCCATGAACCAACTTGAAAGTCCCATACTTTTAAGGTTTTTTTTTTTTTTTTACTCCTTTTCTTACTAATTTTTGAAGTTAGCTTGATAAGAGTCGCTTTGATAACTGACTTCTATTAGTGTCTTTAATCGACTTTCAAAACCTCATGTCTAGTAGTGTAAAGTTGTCAAACAAATACAAATTGCGATAGAACTGAGTAACTTGTAAATGGAGACAATTTGGAACTGCACCTAAGAAGTATGTGCTAGGATCAATGATGCTAGGATACTTTAGCTATTTATCAACCTTCAAAGTTGTAATAACTAGAATTTTAAGTCCTATTTTGGAATATTGAAAGTGAGATTTTTAGATATCCAATTTGGTGGAAATATCTTCATAATCAGATTCTACTAAAAAAATGGAATCCAATGACATAAAGAACATTAAAAACAGAGATCATATGACAAAGTTATTGACGTTTGAAGATTGGAGGGCATTTTTGTAATTTTGTAAACATTAAAGAAAAAGGATCAGACAACGCAGGGAGTCATTTTGATAACGACACCACCCCTTGTCATCACTGCATAACCAACGAGTCACCCCGTGTTTGCATCGGAAAAGTGGCAGGCGCAGTGGGAAAAATGGCGGCAACACCATGGGGATGGCACTGCCCTTCACTCCTATAAACCTCCCCTCTTCTCCTCTCTCCCCTATCATCACCTTCTCCCCTTGTCTAGCTACCTTCATCAGCTTCGACAAAAAACTCTATCGGAAAACCCTCCTCCCCTTTCTCTGTGTTTTCCAACACCGGCCATAGGGTCTCTCCTTCTCTCCAGCCATTTTCTTTCCCCTACTCCTCCCATCACACCCTCCTTCCACTATGGCGTTCCCTCTGTTCTCTCCAACTTTTCCATTGTTGTTGACAACCTAGTTTTCCAATAGGCATAGAGGAAACCGAACCCACCAGAAAGGTACCATATTTGGTTGCCCAGGGAAGACCCCTCTTCCCTTCTCCTTTACCTTCTTTCATTTGCCATTTCCTGGCACTCTTCCTTCGATCTAGGCTAGATATGTTCTCACTAGGCCGGCAATATGTTGGTGAAAACAGATCCGCCGGATCTATCGAGGATCATCTCCGGGGTAACTCAGATGGATGATCCCAACGACCCGATGAAACCAAGGGACCCCAAAACCCCTAAAATGGCAAAAACAGATAATTTTTGGGTGATTTTAGCCATTGATCGGGGATAAGATGGATCGTACGGTCCTGATCAGACTGTCTCAACTCTCCCTATCTAGAGCTTCCTTCGGGTGTGTGCGGTCTTGGTTCAACTGGGATGCAAGTGCGTCTTGGGAACCATGATGTGCATGGCTCGTCTTGTCGCGTTCTGGACCTAGAAATTAAATCTAGATTGTTTATTTGACCTAAAACACTAAAACTGCATTAAGAAGGCTATATAATTTCGATTAACGATTCAAAAAGTTTTTTGTGTTCGTATTGATGACATGGACCTAATTATACAAATAAAATTTAGAATCAGAGGACTATTTAATGTGACTATAGCCTAAAAACCATAGAAATCTCATAGATCTACAAGATCAAAGATGATCAGATCTCATAAATTGATCCATTAGATGCATTGAGAGATCAATATTCAAGGACTAACCCTAAACTACATATATCAACCTTTGAATTATAGATCTAACTGTCCAAATCAAGTACAAACCTGATCTAAGCATCAAGATAGGCGATCTATGAGATTTGACCGTTCAATTACAAGATATTGATGACATAAAGGTTATTGAAGGCAATCTAACCATTGAAAATTAGATCTATAAGTGAGATCTTGCTTGGAGATATACTAGTCAATGATATATAACCTAAAGAATAGATCTAGCCGTTGATCTGTAAATATAACTAATGATCTATAAAGAATGGGAAATAATGCTTGGATGCTTATTCCCAAATAATATCTGGGACCTCACAAAGGTGATCCAGGATTTAAGCTAAAAGAGGACATGAATTAAGTAACATCTTTCGAGGTAGGTAGTTTGATACTACAAGTTTTCAAATGCATTCCAAAATATAAATGATTTACTTGACTCTATTATCGTGTTTAGTATGCTTTTTGAGATATGATATTCTCATAACGAGCATGCGAATTGTCTTCATGATTTATGATCTTGAATGTGAGTGCTTGCGTTGAACATATTTTATGTATGCATTGCTCACATGTTTTGAAACTATTGCATGATTTATGATGATTGAGATTTGGATTATATGTATATATCTTTTTTAGGCTAATGAGCTTGGTGGGCACTATGCAGAGAGGTTGTTTATATACGGGGTTGGCCTCCCAGCCTCTAACCACCAAAAGTGGTAGGTATCACTGCCCAAAGCGACATTCTCCCTTCCTCACTGTTGTGGTAAATAGGGACAACCTCAAGAGGTGTTCACGACACCCTTTTTAAGGACATATCCATAGTTGTTGTCGAGGCTATGGTGGGCTAGTCTCTAGATAACGGAGACACACAATTTCAGAATAGGTTATGGTTGTGAGTATAGTTGACCCTATGATTTCGGTTTTGATATTGATATGCATATTGCATTGATATGGTCATAGACGAGTACTCTTGACCAATCGGTTTGATGTGTTCATTGACCCATTAGCTTGATGTGTTTGCCGAGATACCCACATGCATGATATCTATAGTGGGTTTGAGATTCTATCATCTGTTTTAATTGATTGCTACTTTAAGAATTTCATAATTATTATTACTTTATGAATTATTGACTTTGACTAGTTGCTTTATGTGTTTGCTGAGATTTTAGTACATGGATTGATTAATTATTATTCAATGATTTTCATAATAATTATATTGTTGATTACTGGATTTTGATAAAAGATTCCATGGTTGAAAATGTGAAAATGAGATTATGATTTATGCATAAATACGCATGTTTACATAAAAAGAAATTGCATAATCTTTACATGGAAAGCCCCTCTTGAAATTATGCATGTTGCATACTGTGTTTTCAAAATAGTACTATTAGATCACCTACTGAGCATGAGGAATACTAACCCAAATATATTATTTTTACAGATTAGTTACAACAGGATTAGAAGAAGCATCAGAAAATGTTAGTGCTACGATCAAGTGAATGAAGAGAAAGACAAGTATGAATATAAGTATATGATCTACCCTTTGGACATGTATATGTAATTATTACAGTTGGGCTATGAGCTGTGACTGGATAGATCTAGGATGCATATATGTTCATCTTAATTTTAAAAATTACTTTGTTCGTTTTGAAAGAAATGACACTTGGGGTTTTCAAAATGAATTTAAAATAAAAGATTTTTTCTGCTGCATTACAATTTTTTTATAAAAGTGTTTTCAAATAGGGATCAATCCCACATTAGAAATTGGTTTTGCATTTTAAAAATGCATGTGAAAACCCAGGTCATGATAGAAGCAAGTAAAGAAGATCACTTAAACATATATAATAAAATACGCCACAAATATCAACATGATGCATATATAGTTAGATTGCTACTTTATTGATAAGGAAGAAGTAATTTAACATGGATATCTATAACATACAAAGACAACACAATAAGACTTTCAAGACTACTGCAGAGAGTGTATGATTAGGTAATTAGGAGAAAAATATAAAAAAGAAACGTACTTGGTTAGGGAATTATGAAAATAGGAAGTTTAACTACGTTAAAAGTGAAGCAAACATAAAGATAAAAGAAGAAGTAACAATTTAACAATGATATACAATATTATTTATATGTCAAGTCTGATTACAACCAAATTAAATTGTAAAATTTAAACATCCTTAAATCTGATTCTAAAATCAATACGCCACCAACTAGTAAGATCAATATGTTAAATAAAGAAGAAGAAGAAGAAGAAGAAGAAGAAGAAGAAGAAAGAAACAAATAAATAATCTTGATTTAGCATTGTTTACATAAAGTGCAGCAAATCTAATGATCAAAACCAATATCGAGAACCTATCACGATTTAAAAAATAACGAGTAAATGACATGCATCATAAAACTTACCTTGGCCTATGATTCATATAAATTTAAATGAAAACTAACATAATGGATCTCAGCTCCCCAATATTCGAAGCAAGGAATGGTACACCAAGTCTAGCAAACATCCTATACATCGTTCTTATAAGAAGTTCATTTACTTTCTTTCATCCATATTCTCTCACATTATCCTTAATTCACTGCCATGACCCCATGCTTTTATTTCAATTGTTGTAACTGGTCCCTGATTTTAAATATCGCTGGGTATTCACATACCCATTCTCATTTTGTCCAAGCACGAGCAGTAAGAGATTATTCCTTCCAATCTCTCTCTCTCTCTCTCTCTGCTACTGTGGTGCTAGATTCATAGTTTTTTCCTATAATGTGAAAAATATTTCTTTATATGGTATAATAATACATCATAAGAATAAAGCTTGATACTTGACATGTATACATATGTACCATGGCGGCTCCGGTTAGGCTTCTTAGCTCCCGATAGTCATGTACGCAATAACAATATTTTAGTTCAGACATAAGATAAATGTAATAAAATTTTAAAATATAATGTAAATTAATGGCAACTCATTGCCTCCCCTTTGTGGAGGCATGCTTAGCCTTGTGTCCCTCCTGTATATGCCCTTTTTTTTTGCTTTGATCGTTAGACCTATTTATATTGCTGCTCTTTCATAACATAACATACATGCAAATGTTATGCATTGAAGTTCATTTGAAAAAAAAAAAAAAAAAAAAAGGAAAGAAAAGACACATTTATTTTGTTGATGGCTATAATAGCTTACCCTTCGCAGAGTCCCAAAACTCAAATAGCGCCTTCCGCTGTTCAGGTTTTAGTCACACAGGCCACTCCACATATTCCAGAATGGAATTGTAGAAGCCTGCTAAAACTCTGACTTATAATCTCTTTGTTTTTTGTATACAACTTTCATGAACCAACAATAGATTTTTACTTATAGTAAAGTGTCCTACATTGCATTGCAGATATATATGACATAACATGGATAATACAAATGCAAGCAAAAGGAGGAAACAAGTTCATAACACATGAACAAGATTCGATAAATCGTAATTATTTCATTTATGCATGCGCCTTCAATCATGGATGGAAAGAGGAAACATATACCCCTTTCTTACAATGGTTCTCAGAAAAATTCTTAATTCCAAATGTCCATCATTATTAATTTAGTTGTGTGACCTTATCAGGATGGATCTAGATACTAGAACCATCCTGATGATTTCATAAGTCATGAACTGTCTTGGGGGCCCGCTTTCTCTTTATGCCTACTACTTGCATTACTTAAATTGAAATTATTTAAGTGCAACTTATTACATTCTATATATGACTAATTTAAAATAATGTTGATAGTAAATGCATTGACAAAATAGAACTACCAATTTCTCCCACAACAACTTGCTCCTGTTCTAGTGTCTGGGCTAGATAGGTCCTATTGCTCGAGCTGGGACCCATTACACTCCTACGTTTAGTTGCTTGTGTGCTTTGCTTCTTCGGCGGGGAAAAAACAAGAAAAACATACATGCACTTAGTTAGATATATAAGAAATCAAGATTTGCACGTGGAGTCATCTATAGTAATATGATCTTCGTGATTATGTTAATTATCCTGCTTGAGTGTTATAGGTGTCAATAGTTATTTTTTCCTTGTCTCTCCTAGCCCAGCTAATGTCTTCATTACCAGCAAATATGACATCCTCTCGAACTCGTCATTCACTTCATGGCTTGCGTTGCCACTCTGTGTCATCATCGTTTGCAAGCTCTTTCCTACTCATAACAAACAAATCACTTGGTGTTTTTCCGAAAAAATGTCATTCTTCTTTATCTTATTGGTAAAGTACCTACTTCTCTTAATATGCTAACACAAAAGGCTCATCAAGCACATTATCAATACTTCAAAAGTTGTCTAATTTCACCAAAGCAAAACCCTATCTCATCTTTCTTCACTCCCCTACCAGAAGTTTGAATATCAACGCACAAAACATTAAAAAGTACAAGTTCAAACTTCCCCTCATAGTTCAATTCGATGATGCCCATCAATACACCATAGTATCAACTTCTCTCTTCATGGGGTTTTGGTCCCTCGCACTTGGCATGCTTGGTGTCTTTGCAGTGACAACAAATCTCCGTTTATGGTACTTTTTTCCTATGTTGGGGTATTTAGTATGAAACTTCAAGATGTTGATGATAAACCCAGAATACCTAAGGGCTGCACTGAGAAGACCCTTGGCTATATATCTCAATTTTTTATTCACCCATGGATACCTGTCTCGATCTAATTATTGAACCTTAGTTCTAAATCATTTGGGAAATGATTCATGTTACCTGTGTCATATATCAATTTGTGGTAATTGAAGATGATGTTACCTCCTAAGCATGGTAATTAGGTTTTGGAAGGCAACATATTTGTATTTACAAATTAAATCCTACAACCAACTTATGCAATGAATGGAGGGACAGTGTCACAACTGAACAACACGTACTAATGTGCTTTGCAGTGTCATCCAAATTAAACAAGTCACTTTTCTCTAAACCATAGCCTTGTTGTCCTGATATAGAGAACCTTGGTTCTGCATGTGATTGTCATAATTCCTTGTGGGCTGGTTGAACCTAGCTTTAACATCTTTCATGTATCTCAAGTAGAATGTTAAGCATCCTTCTGCCAACTATCATTCTACAGTTGAACCTTGAGGACTGCTATTATGCATAAACGACTATAGTGTGAGTATGCATCTATGGAGACAGGAATTTTATATTGTTGATGATACAATTAGTTAGCTAATCAGTCCTACATGAGTATAACTTAAAATTTTGGGGCATTAAACATGTACCTATTGATTGAGTACATCCAACAATATTGCAATGGCCCAGAAATATGTGTCACCTCTACTGACTGGATAGGAAAATGCACCATGATGTGAAAAATGCTAGTGGAAATATTATCTCTAGATGACAAAACATTAATTCAATCAGAGTTTGAAGTTGTTGGAACTTCGTATTTAGAATTTCATCATCATCATCATATCGAGGCCTTATCCCGATTAGGGGTTGACTACATGATTCTTATTCTTCCATTTCACTCTATCAAGTGTCATGGCTTCATTTAGTCCAAAAGTTTTTAATTCTTTTCTCTCCACTTTTATTCATGTCCTTTTGGGCTTTGCCCTTGCACCTTAGAGCCTTTGACTTGGATTGACTCACTCCTTATAACCGGTGCTATTTTTAGTTTTCACTGGACATGTCCAAACCTTTTAAGTCTACCCTCTCTCATCTTGTTACTTATTGGTGTTATTATGTTTTCTCTAATGTTTTCATTTTTAATTCTATCCTTACTTCTCTTTCCACTCATCTATCACAACATCCTCATTTCAGCTACGTTCATCCAATGTATATGTTGTTCGTTAATTGCCCAACCTTTGATTCATAGAGCATGGCCGACCTAAAATTTTTCTTTTAGTTTGAGTGGCACTTGCAGATCATAGAAAAGTCCAGAGGCACATGTCCATTTGTTCCAACGCATTTGGATTCTTTGGTAACAACCCTTACAATCTCTTCTCTCATGAATTATCAATCCCAAGTATCAAAAATAGTCATTTTGGGGAACCCTTAGTTATTAATCCTTATTAGTACTTCACTCTCACTCCTTTCCTTGTTAAAATTGCATTCCATATACTTTGTCTTACTTTGAAAATTTTAAATCCTTGACACTATAGCATCTCTGCATAATTCTAGCTTTGTGTTTACGACATCTCTTGTCTTATTATCCAAAACTATGTCATTTGCAAATAGCATGCAACATGAAATCTCCTTGTGTAGATATTTTGTTAACTCATCCATAGCCAACATGAAAAGGTACAAGTTCAATGCTAATCCTTGGTGCAATTTTATAGTGATTGGGGGAACCATCGGTCTCTCTACTAGTTATCCTAACATTTGTTAACTCTCCCTCATATATATCCTTAATTATGTCTAGACCCCTTGAGACCCTTTCTCACCTAAGACCCACCATATTAACTCTCTATGGACCCTATCATTCTAAGTAAACAAAGACCACTTAGAGGTCCTTCTTCCTCTCCCTATATTTCTCTATACATTATCTAAATAGGAAGATAACTTCCATGGTAGACCTCCCAGTTCTGAAACCAAACTGATTTTTTGATACACTCATCTCATGTCATAGCCTATTTTCAATCACTCTTTCCCAAAGTTTGATGGTACAGCTCATAATTTTGATTCCACAATAATTAGCGTAATTGTGTCACTTTCCTTTATTCTTCTAAATTTGCATGATAGAGTTTTTCCTCCATCTATTTGGCATTTTCTATCATTTTACAATGTTATTAAACAACTTTGTCAACCAAACTACTTAAGTATCACACATATACTTGCAAACCTCTATTGCTAAACCATAGTACCCAAGAGCCTGTCCTAATTTCATCCTTTTTAAGGTCTCTTTCATTTCAAGTATTCTAACCTGCGGTCATATCTTTATAGTCCAATGTTATTTGGGTTTATGGTTATTTCAATCTCTATATTCTTAAGGCAATTATCATTTACCAAATTTTGAAAGTAACTTCCCCACTTTTTATTGATCTCATAATCATTAACTAGTACCCTTTTATCATCACTTCTAATACATTTAACATGATCTAAGTCCTTACTATTTTGTTCCCTTATTTTTGCAAGCCTGAACACATCTTTCTCACCTTCTCTTGACCCTAATTTATTAAAAAGATCATCATATGCCTTGAGTTTAGCCTACTTACCACTCTCTTGGAAACCTTTTTAGAATTCTTATATTTTTCAAAGTTTTGTTATTTCTATTCCTTTGTCATGCTTTAAAACACACATGTTTCTCTTTAATAATTTTTTGTACTATGTCACTCCACCATCAAGTTTCCTTTATTAGTTGCCTTTTACCTTTAGATACTCCTAGAACATCTTTTGCCACTTTCTTAATGAAATTAGCCATATTAGTTCACATGGTATTTACTTCTATTTCATTGTTCCACTTTCCTTCTATCATCAACTTCATTATGAATGATGTTATCTTCTCTCCTATTAAAGTCTAGTTCTTAGTTTTTGCACACCTATTAAGTTCATTTTCTTTCTTCCATATCTTAATACAAATATGCATAACCATGAACCTATGTTGTGTGGTTAAACTCTCGCTAGGAATCGCCTTAGAATTTGTGCACATTAATATTTTGGTATTCCTAAGTATAAAAATGTATATTTGGAATTTTATACAATTCACTTTTAAAGGTTAGTATGTGTTTCACCCCTTCTTAAAGTATATGTTTCCCAGAGCTATGTTATGATCCAAAGATAAATTGAATAGCTTCCCCCATCTCATTTCTTTCTCATACACTATACCCTCAATGTACCCTATCATATCCTTCATTTTCTTTTCCTACTTGACCATTAAAGTCTGCTCCTTTAAATATCCCCTCTATGTTCAAATTTCTTGCCTCACTCCATCCATATCTTTCTAGAACTATCTCTTGATTCTATCTTCGAACCCTACCTGGGGGAGTATGCACTTATAATACTTATCATCTTCTCTCCTAGAACTAGTTTTATTAGTAGAATTCTATCACTAGTTCTTCCAACATCTACAACTTTATCCTATAATTCTTTATCGACAGCTATCTCTACTACATTTTTATTATTGTCCTTTCATACATAGTAGAGTTTATACGCATTGATTTCTCTAATTTTAGCTCCTTTCCACTTAGTTTCATGAACATGGGCTATGTAGACTCTCTTATGGCTCATCATATCTACTAACTCCATGCTGTTACATGTTAATGTGCCTATACTCCATGTGGTCTGAGCTAGTCTCTTCATCCACGCATATCTAGAATGGCCAAGGAACCCATGCCTACTTCCCACTACACTTGGATTCTAATGTAGCACATCACTTCCAAGGAAACACTCTAGTAGTTGTTGCACATTTCCCATTGCATCTGGTATCCGATGTAGTGCATCAATTATAGGGGAATGACCTCATAGCCATTGTCTATTTTTCACTATGTCAAGGCATCAATGCAGTATGTTGCTTATGGAAAATTCCTTAGCCTGAGAGAAAGTCATAGTTAGATTCATGTCATAAGATTTCCCAAAAGATTTTATGCTAGTTGGCAAGCTAACACGATCCTCCTCATGTATCCTGTCTTGGGACCATCATAGTTCAATCCATACTACACTCTTGTTCTTAGGTGAGAGTTTTATTGATGGGGAATTGGAGTAGATGTTGCATTAAAATGTGAAAATTAGGGCCCTTCAAGCTAGATATCTTAGCATGGTGAACTTGTGCATGATTTGCAATTAGAGGCATAGCCATTTGGGACTCTTAACACTCTTTTAAAATCTTATAAAAGTTTTATTTTTCTTTCCTTTAAAATGTGAAATATGTAGCAAACAAATATGTTCGGTAGCTTCTCATATTTGGGTAAAGTGCTTATCTCACATTTGTATGCTTTATATTATCCTTTGCTTTCTCTTCAAGACTCAGTGATGTCCTCATTAAGCTGTCACATACATTTATCTCAGTATGTATAAGATTCAAATTTTGACATAGTAAAATATGTTCCTAATATGGTAAATAGTTGAACCACATTATTGTCCTCTTTTCCTTTTCCCCTATTATTGGATTAATCTTCCTAAATGTGACATTAATGCCTTGACCTATTTCAACTCATCAAATCTAGATAAGCATACAAGAGCTAACATTGTATTGTAATTATCATAAGAAAACATTCTATTACTTCAAAATTAGTGATATCTAGGAAGCAATGGTGGCCTATGTAACAAAACTTCTTGCCACACTTTAAGCATTCAAAATGAGTATGATGGTGGCATCAAAGACACTCATTTACCTTTTGCAGTCCATCCTCATAGGTTTGTATATGCAGGAAAGTCACTTATAGTTTACAATAATACAACACGCATTTGGAATGCCTCTTCTATTGAGGCATCATAAGTGTTTATCATGTCCTCCAACACTTTCTTTAACTCCTTTATCAGAACTTGCAAATACACATTAACACCATTTCTATGACTAGATGTTCCAAGTATAAGCATTATCAATAGATTTTATGCTGCTTGATGTAGATCCATGGGGGAAGGTGGTATGGCATTGAAACAACAAACCCTATGCTATAAGATATATTCATTGTTTAGAATATGCTAAAACTGTCAGTTGCTAATCAAGTTTCACATTGTAAGGTTTTAAGGACAAGTGTGGGTATTTGCAATCAAGATCTTTCCATATTAGGGAGGGATGCCTTAAGATCTTGTCTTCTATGTCACTTTATGCCATGTCATGTTGTAATCTATTTTTGATGACCTGAACAACCTCTAGACCCTTAGATTTAAGGGAAAGTGACAACCAACCTTGGTAAGAATTTTTTGGCCCTCAGTATATGAAAGTATTTTCTTGTTATGTGATTAATATGTAAAAATTTTCCATCCTATAGTATGACAAAAATTACATGTGTCCTTTAGAGTATACTCCTTCCAGTACAACTTGCTATCATTTGGGCATTGCATCAATTTTGTTATAATCAAGGCTAAGTTCTCGGTGATCTTTTTCACTTCATAAAATGATCTGGACAACATCTCATCCTCAGGAGTACCTCTTTTAGCAACTAAAGTAACATCTTGAATGATTTGTTGCTCTATCCTGATAAACACTTGATATGATATATAAGCAAACAATGAAGAAAGCTTTGAAAACTTTGTGCAACTAGGCTACATTTCTTTCTCGTCGCCTTCCATCATCTTGTGAAACTTCTCAAATTAAACATTATCAGTCGTGCCTACTTCATGCACTTGATCATTATCCTCATCATTTGTGATTGCTTTCCAATTGCATCCTAGATCAATCCAGGCATGTCATCATGGACATTTGGTTCATTAACAATAAAACATTCACCAGCAATGCTAGAAGATATCCCACATTTGCATTACGAATAACCAATGGTTGTAAATAGGAAGAAATCCATTATATAGGATATCACTTGTAACATTTGATCAATTCTTCCTTTAGGAGTTGCAACATTTTGTACGCAGACACAGGCTTGCCATCACTAGTATTCTCAAAAGGAAATTTGAGGCACTAAGTCAATCCTTCTATGAGTTTGTTGCACACTGTATTTGGCATATTGATCCAACTCCTATCCATAATTGTGCTTCTCAATAGCTATGAGAACCTAGTCCAATTATAATGAAAATTACCCGTGTATGACACATCTAAGTAGCAACCCATGATCATTGTGCTCTTGCTAGAATTCGTGATACATACTTGGATAATGGGCATCCTTGCATTCCTTGCCTCTGTTCTACAATCACTCTCTGCACTTGTTACTAAGGAGAATGGTTCATAAGATGGTTAAAAATGGCTATAGAAGATGGTTAGAAAACCATCTTATATTAGGCCATCTTATAAAATGAGAACAAATATAAGATGGTTCTTAAACCGTCTTATATTTAATGTATTATAAGATAGTTTTCAAAAACCTTCTTACAAAATTTAATTTATATAGGATGGTTTTTGCAAACTATCCTATATTGCACACATTTTCCAGGACAATTAGTATTCATTTGTTGTTTTTTGCTTATACATTGTTCTTGCTGTTTCTATTTTTATGATTACATTCAACACTTCATTTTTTTAGACTATAATCGTTCTACAAAATACATTCATACACATTCAACACTTCCAACATTCGACATTGAACATTTCCATGCACACTTCTCAATGAAATAAAGAAAGCACACACAAACTTCATTAAAAAGTAACACATCCATATAAATGAAGTTCTATTTTGCATTTCAATGATAAAAATGTTTTATATTCAATAACATCAATGGTCTATAAATTAAAAGTCAAAAGATATTTATTTCATTCCATTTTGATGTCATCTAGATCTAATTGGGTATAACCCTTGCTACCCAAACCAGTATGTAAGACAATAAATTTTAAAACAATTGAGACATCATTGGAATCATTTAAGAGATGTAGAAAACTAAAAGAATGATGATCAATCAATTAATTAAACCATTGTCAATTTAGAGATCATAAATCCTTTTCGAATGAGAGTTCTCATACATTTGAGAACGTAATACCCACACTCCCAATCAGATTGTTGCCTAGGGCATTGCACAATAAAATCACTAGAAAAGGTTCAATATCATGTATAATTATAAGTTTCGGCTATAATGTTATACTAAATAACTAGGAGACCTTACCTTGACTTTTTTTGAAGTTAGCTTTGATGAACAGTTAATATTTTTCATCTCAAACCATTTATACCATGCACTACACATATATGAGTAAAAGCATTATATATAAATAAAGAGGATAGTTATCAGTTATCCAACTACTATAATGACTGAAACAAAAGACATACTTACTTATTGATGATTTCCATCAACGAACCTCGAATGTGAGCTCTATAAGAATAGAAAAGACATTGTATGCCCATTGTGCACATCCAAAGGTAGCAGCAACCAATGTGACCTATATACACAATCAATCAATTGAAACTTGAAAAACTTAACTTATATACATATTCATGTTTATAGAGTGACAAAATTTATGAAAATATGTAATAACTTACTCACTATTGTCGAGAATCGGTAAGGTTTGCCCCTGTGACAACACAAGAACCTAGGTATGATATCTTCTATTTGTTTCTCCTTGGGCAAATGCTCCTTTGGTTCGAAGATGACAGCAGGGTTAAGGAATTTGTAAGCATCCTTGACCTCTAATATTTGTAATTTATCATACAAAGACATGTAGAAACTTAATGTCAAATTCTTTTCATGTTCTATTAATAAGTAGTGTCAATCTAATTCTTAATAGAGCAGTTACAATAAATACCTGATATAAATGATGATGTGCCTGTATACTAGTTGAGCCATATTACATATGGCTAAGAAATCCTCTTTCATAACTAGAACCTAACTACGTCGTGGGTAAGAACACCTGCCTCTATCCTTACATAGTTGATTTCCTTATCTTCATTGATTAGTCTGTGTAGTCCTCTCAGGATTGGAAACGTATAAGGTGGAACCTACATCTGATCCTTACACTGTGGATGTAATTTTTTAGAAATTAATAATGAATATATATATATACATACATACATATATATATATATATGTATATAAGAAGAGTCAAAGAGATTCAATTTTATCATAACAATAGACATAAATACCTAGGATGGGCAATTGGTATGTTAGAATTTGTTACCAAGGAGGGGGTCACGCTCAATGGATCCTTGTGCTTCTTCTAGTTAACATTAGATGTAAATAGTATTTAAAAATTTAGCTCAAGCTTTAAAGTTGTTGTTGAACAAAATGCTGTGAAACCATATACATACCTTGTAAATCATTGCTTTAATATACTTCTTTGCCAAGCTACATGATATCCAATTGCATCCCCAATAGTATAAATATCGTCTAATTCTATGGAAAATGGTAGGAGGGTAGCAGTAATACACACATGCTTAGTGTATGGATGCATCAACCTGCTATGCGGTATGACAGAAAAAACCTCATACAATATAGCCACAACAATGTAGTTCTTATTTGTATATAGCTGCAGTGTACACTGACCCACCTGTAAATTAGAAATCACCTATACATAAGAATGAATGAAGATTACTAATACATAGAACATTGAAAAGGTAAAGAAGTCAATACATACCTCCTTGATTAGGACATCTCCTTTGAAGAGTTGCTCCTCCATGTCTTCTTCAAATGGAGGATTATAGCTATTGTGAGATGGGGGTCGAGGTACAACATCTTAATTTGGACCTTTGAAACTCCAAAGGCCCTTATAGAGATCATTCTTTACCTTCACATATAACTCATTAAGCATATTCTCCTTCAATGCTTCCATGTCCTCTGCTAGAAGATTCTTTGATTTATGGAAAATTTTGGAAGAAACCACACTGTGACCTTGTGCCCTAACTTAGCCAGGGTACTCATTCTTGTTTCCCATAGCCCTAAACAAGATGTCCCCCTTTGCAGCAAAGCTACTCAAAGTCCATGTAGTAGCACTTTCTTGGGTCAAATTTTCTTGCACATGTAATTATTAGAACATGATCATTTTCACACACACATGCACACACATTATAATTTAAGAGATACAAAGATAGATATGTAAAACCTCTTACAATTCTTAAAGCAACCAAGGTACCATTTTCGCTAGTGAAGGTTTAAGAGTTACACCCTTGTGAATGTGCCATTTTTCAAAGAAGGGGGCGATTGATGGGCTCTATAGTCCCTACCTTCTTTTGCTATCAAGAGAGACATTAATTCAGAGTTAATGAAGTAAAATTTAGGTATATTTAGATAGAACTAAATTGTCACATATACTTACTTCTTGTTCTTCTAACCGTGTGTAACCAATCTTGGAGAGATGGTGTTGCATATGATTAGTCACATGCACCATTTTTTCTTTCAAATGCTTTGCCTACACATTAGAAGAATACATAATTAAGCACAATTAGCTTTTATAATTAGAGGGTAGTTGTAATTACCTCAAAATCAGAAGATAGGTAGGTTTGTACAAATTGATTCCATGCATCCTAGTCAATGAAGCTAGAATACAATTTAGGGACAATGTGGAGTGTAGATGGATCATGAGTATTTGGCAGCATGTACTTTCTTGCAAGCTTACTCTTTCATTTCCTCCATAGTTCACTAGCCCATGTAGAGCATTCTTCTTATACTCATCAGAGATGTCAAAGGCAAACTACAAAGTGAAAACAAACATTAGTTTATTTAAAATAAAATAAGAAAAGGCACATAGTATATTGTATGTTCTTAAGAATTTACAAACCTTCACCATCTCCCATATTGCTTCCTTGATTGATGGTGTCACATATCTCCAATTAGTAATTAAGATTAGCACCATGCTTTTAATAGTGCAGCAAACAAAATTGTTGTAAGAATGTGCACTACCACCTATCTCCTGCCCCCCTTACTATTAAATTGTACCGTGTCATTTATTCCCTTTGACTTCTCTTAATGATATGCTCCATTTTGGTTGGCCCTTTTCCCTTTTTCTTAGTAGGCCCCCCTGTGCTGGATTCTTTTTCATGATGGTTCCTATCTTCATGTCCCATGTTTCTTGCATAAATGAAAGCAATACATTTAGAGAATAACAACATATATATAGGATTAGAAAAAACTACCATCTATGTGCATAGTTGGTATACATAAATAGGACAGATATTAAAACAATTAAGTGTTAGGAAAGTAGCACTTGAATAAGATATTAACTCTTGACTAACTATGCTAAAGTAGGTCCTAATTAAGACTGCTCTTGAATTTGGAGCTCCATACACTCTCTAGTTAAGACTACTCTTCACATTGTCATGCATTTCAACAAACCCAAGTGCTATCATTCTTAATAAAAATTGGATAGAGCCTGCCCTATTTTTTGGACTTACACAGTTAATGCATACTATGCAACTCACCTAATAAGTTGTTTATTCAGAATATTTTCAAAGAGTTCGTCCCATCACACCATCAAAATTTATCATAGCAGAAGTAAAGTAAAAACTTATATAAAACTATTCCTAACACAAATCATAACATAATCAATGCTTTGAATCAATAAAAAACACAACAAATATAAGAAAAATTGAACCGTCTTGAACCCAAGCAAAATACTATTACTATTCACATTAGAACAATGACAAGTAGGATACTTCAAGTGGGAAGTTGAATGCCTTTTTAAATGAAAATTGAGAAATCTAAAACATGGGTCTTTTTATTCTCAATGTCCTCAATCTAGAATAATCAATTTCAAAGATTTTCATATATTAATGGAGTAGAAAACCATGCACAAATTTAACAAGAAGGTTAGCAACTATACTGTTACTATTCACACAGATAGTTACAAGAAGCATATTGCAAGCTAATAGTTGGATATCTTTTTGATAAAAATTGAAAATCTTACACATGGGTCTTCTTCATCTCAATGTCCTCTTTCTAGAATGATCAATTTCAAAGATAACAATACATTAACAAAGCAAAAATCAACACAAATTTAACTAGAAGGTTAACAAATATACTGTTACTATTCATGTGGACAGCTACAAGAAGCATACTTTAAGTTAGCAATTGGATGTCTTCTTGAATGAAAATTTAAAATCTAGCTCCTAAGTCTTCTTAATGTAAATATCCTCTTTCTAAAATTACAATTTCAAATATTTTTATGCAATAACGAAGTAAAAAATCATGCACAAATTTAACTAGAAGGTTAGCAAATATACGGTTACTATTCAATGGACACCTACAAGAACCATACTTCAAGCTAGTAGTTGCATGTCTTTTTGAATGAAAATTAAAAGCCTAACATATGGATCTTCTTAATCATAATATTCTCTTTCTTGAATGATCAATTTCAAAGATTTTCATACATTAATGAAGCAAAAAATCTTGTACAAATTTAACTAAAAGTTTAGCAAATATATTGTTACTATTCACATGGACAGCTATAAGAAGAACACTTTATGCTAGTAGTTGGATGTCTTTTTGAATAAAAATTAAAAATCTAACACATGGGTCTTTTTAATCTCAATGACCTCTATCTAGAATGATCATTTCAAAGATTTTTATACATTAACAAAGCAAAAAATCATGCACAAATTTAACTAGAAGGTTAGCAATTATGATGTTACTATTCACATAGACAGATACAATATGCATACTTCAAGCTAGTAGTTATATTTTTTTTAAATGAAAATTGAAAATCTAACATATGGGTCTTCTTATTTTCAATGTCCTCTATCTAGAATGAACAAGTTCAAAGATTTTCATGCATTAACAAAGCAAAAAATCACACACAAATTTAATTAGAAGATTAGCAAATATACTATTACTATTTATGTGGATAGCTACAAAAAGCAGATCTTGGAAACCAAAAGCATGAAATAAAAAGAGAGAGAAAAGAGAGAAAGCCAACCTTAAGGGAGAAAATTGATCAGTAGCAAGGGGAGGGAAGGGCATGCATTCTCTCTCTCTCTCTCTCTCTCTCTGAGTTTTGCTCTTGGAGAGGGAGACGTTTTTTGAAAATTTCATAGGGGGCTACTTTGTGGGGTTGGGGCGGCTGTGGGGCATGGGTTTTAAGTCCTATATTCAATTGAATATAAGATGGTTTTAAAAAATCATCATATATTTTATGTATAAAAGACGGTTATTTTAAAACCATCCCATATTCAATAAAATATAAGACGGTTTTGAAAAATCAATCCTATATTTTAAACTATGAAAATCACATAATATAAGTTGATTTTTTTTAAAAGTCTTATATTATTAAAATAGAAGATGGTTTTCAAAAAATCGTCTTATGTTATATGGTTATCTTTCCTGTTGATTCCTCCGT
Source organism: Warburgia ugandensis (assembly GCA_035236585.1). NCBI lineage: Eukaryota > Viridiplantae > Streptophyta > Magnoliopsida > Canellales > Canellaceae > Warburgia > Warburgia ugandensis. The sequence goes on from CP141133.1 coordinate 18,761,323, forward strand.
GTGCGCTAATTTTATTTCAATAATATAAGATAGTTTATGAATAACCATCTTATATATATTAAAGTAGTTTCCCCTATACATTGGATCTGAAAAATCTTAAAAACCTATGAAATGCAGAGGTTACCCCATCCCTTATTTCCTCGAAGTGTAATTATTGTTTGGCATGACACATGATGTGTAGACTGAATTGATTAATTAATTCATTTTTCATACATCAGATGTTATAAACACTTTAATTTATTCCCTCATATACAATCTAATTCAACCCAAGCATCCTCCTAATTGGCATCACGTACATAATCCATCTCATTCTCCCCAATTAGATAGATTGATGGAATTGTTGTAGTGAGTGAAGGATATTCAATTGTCGTGTCACCTAGGTTGTCTTCATCATAGAAGTCCCTTGGGGAGGATGATAAAACAATTGACCGTCTCATATCATGTTCATCGTGTACGTAAAATAACCTGTTTCGCTTAACATGCCAAAAGAAACTGGTCATTTGGATAGCCAATCTTATTGAGGTCAACCAATGTCAAACCGAGTTATTAGTTCTGATGCTATCATTGTTGTGTTCCACCCAATTGTACTTAAATACAACCATAGTTTTACAAGTATAATCTAGCTCCCATATCTTGCGTATAATCCCGTAATAAGTATTGTTAGCTATAATTGCATTGTTGTCCTTTGAAATGGAAAAGAAAGTAGCTTTAGTAACTAAGCTAACATCGCTACTTTGTTGTGCTCTTAACTTATCACGATCTTTTGTGTGAAAGCGATAACCATTGATGGCATATCCATTATACTTTATCACTTTTGGTCAAGGTCCCATTGCCATCCAACCTAAGCATTCATAGATACTATGACCTAGAACATCTCGCTAATATAAAACCTGTATATAATATTAATTCATATGATTAATAATGTAAACATGCATATGCTATCACAGTTCGATTAATTGATTAAGCATTATTTCATTGCAATTAAACACCTTTTGATGAAGTTAAGTAGTGAAGGAACCACATTTTTCATCTTGTAGCCACTTCTCTTTCTTTGCATCTCTTAGATAGCTGTCTTTTAGGAAGTCCATGTGCATACTATACAATGATCATAGATGAAAATTATATATATCATGCCTATGTTAATAATACATTATGTACCTATATATATGGCTAAACTTCATCAATACCATCTACAAATATTACAAGTCATAGGTGTCTGGGTTCTTCTCCAAAATTGGGCCACATGAAGTCTACAAGCTTCCACGCAAGGCTATCTATTAGATGAAGTAAATGGTTATCACCTACTCTCTCCTTGACATGCCATACTAGTTTCTTCCTTGTTTCTTTAATATAAAACATTCTTTGAAATCTTGGAATAGGGGGGAAATACTATAGGACCTTCATAACGACATCTTTCATTTGTCTTCTTTATCTTCCATCTTGAATGTCCACAAGTTGGACATATAATTCTATCTTTGTGCTCCTTTTTGTATAAGATGCAGTCATTGAGACAAGCATGTATTTTTTTTCATACTTCAACCCCAGCGCAACCAAGGTTTTCTTTGCTTCCCATGTCAACCTAGCAAATTTGTTCTCCTTAGATAGCATTTTACTAATGACTTTAAACAATTCTATAAAACCTTGATCTGAAACACCAAATATTGATTTCACGTTATAAAGTTCTACCATAGCAGACAACTTGGTATAATCTGTACACCCAACGAACAATGCTTCATCAGCTTTCTCCAATGTAGTCTAAAATTATTTTGGGTCATCTTGCAAGTCATTATATACATCTCGAAACATTGGTGCAACACTTCCTACAGTGGCTTCCTTTTCATATACACTTTCAGCCCTTACTGAGAGCCAATGAGGTATTCTCTCTACATGCCACATCCATGGGCAATAACTGTCATCAACTCCATTGAAGTACAAATGTTCTTTCAATTGACCAATAGTAACCTTTTTTATGTTTCCACATGTCATGCATGGACATCGCATTTGATTACAATCACCACCTACCCCAAGTGCAAACTCTATGAACTTTTCTATTCCCTCTTCATATTTCCTTGATGAATAAAATAGGTTAAGCATTTAACCAAATAATTGGTTTGCATAGAAGATTTACATATATATATATATATAGTTAGTAAAAACATATATAATATATATTAGAGGACTCAACTTTTTAACTCTAGGTTTGAAGAATGATGCAAAACATGACTAATCCATACACACAAATGATCTAAATTCTGTCTTTAAACAATATGATAACACTAAACCACTTGGAACTTAACACCTTCTCACTAAAGCATGGGAAGAATAATAGAAATGATATCCATTAGTCTATTGATATATATATATATATATATACATATATATAGAAACATTACATGAATACATACACATATATAATAGGTTTTAGCACTTTCTAAATTAAACATAAATTAATTCATAAATGATATCCATCAGTTCTACATTGTGGGTGAGGAAGCTTCAGGGAATTAATGTACCTTTTAGAACTGTACATAGTGCTTCATAGTATTTAGAAGTCTTACTCTTAGATCTATTGCTTTCTTATGAGTCTGGACAAGACAGTATCAAGTAGTCAAGTTTTGTGTATGAAACTGTTTTTGTTTCATATATGGAGTCTATTAAAAAAGAAAGCTACTCACACTTTTATATGCAAGTTACATTGCCTAGTCACAATGAAGTCTATTTTTAGCCCCACTCCATCCCCATCTAGATGTGCCTAACATCTTTTTAACTCATTGTGATGTTTCTTCAAGATTTGTAACTTGTTATTAAAGTTAGTAATAGTTTTCTTTATCCTTGGTTGACTAGGAAGTTTAGGGAGCACTTCAGTTTTGATGACACTGAGGAAGTGGTTCCTTTGGTAGAGGTGCATACCAGTGTCAGCTAGCTTAACCAACATATCCAAAAGTACAGCCTCTTCTTGGATCCATGTCTTATTAGTTCTTTTGCTACCCCTTTGGCTGGCATTTTGACTATTCACTTGGCTATTCAATTAGTTTTCAATATTTTAATTATAATCATAACTATCCCACTCCATCTACATATACAAAAGTGAAACTTTCATAATTCTATACATATAAGTAAGGTACCTATTACAATATACTCTCATTGTCATTCATGCATTCAACAACACATTCATTTACCACCCTCTAGATTGCACAATTTAAAAATTAGAAGAACTTACCAAACCAGTACAAGTGCTAAAAAATTTCCACAAATACACATTCAATTCTCAGAAAAACATAACAAATCTTAAATAGTAAGTAAGTGATATTCTCTTTACATGAATTACACATAAATAGGTGAATGTAACACAAGTTCATATGTGCTCAATCAAGTCTCCATATTCAAATATGGAATCTCATTGGTCAATAATACAAAGAATAAATACTTGAAAATATCAAAAATTCTTATTAATTTTCTTATTATACATAATTGAAGAAGACCAAATTTTTCAACAATGAACAACCCTCAAAATTATCATAAATAGAGACTAAATAAAAACATGAAAAGAAAACATAGAATATGGTTGAAGGAAAGGAAAAACAAAGGAAGTGAATACCAATAGTTATCATTAGGGACCTTTTGGATAGGGTTTTGGTGGGTTTCTTAAAGGAAATATATATATATATATATATATATATATATATAGAGAGAGAGAGAGAGAGAGAGAGAGAGAGAGAGAGAGAGAGAGAGAGAGAGAGAGAGAGAGAGAGAGGGAGAGAGAGAGAGAGAGAGAGAGAGAGAGAGAGAGAGAGGGAGGAGGTCAACCAGGCTGGTCAATGATTAAGGTGGAGAGAGAGGGAAGGAGGGGGTTGGGGGATGCCTGCATTGCTAGCTAGTGACTGAGGAGGATAGAGAGAGAAAGAGGGAGGGGGATGAGGTCACACAAATGATGAACCAATGACCAAAAAGGATAGAGAGAGGGGGGAGGGACTCATTCCCAAGGCCAACAAGTGACCAAGGGGAAGAGAGATAGAGAGAGGGAGCTAGATAGAAACACATGCAGGGCTGGCCAGCAAATGAAGATAAAGAGAGAGTGGGGAGGTGGTCGGAGGCACGCATGCCTAGCAGAGAGAGAGAGAGAGAGAGTAGCGCAGAGATTTAACTGTCACTAGCAAAGACATATGAACTTTCTGATGGGGCAATGCACCAATTCATAGAGACAACAAACTGCAGATGATAGAGGTAGAAGGAAAATGGTGGGATGTATACAATTCGATGCATATATAATCAAAATTTTAAAATAAAAAACATGACCTAAAACTATTTTTAAAGTCATTTTTTCATTTTTGACTTTAAAAGTCTTTTTTCGAGTAAAAAATGACTTTAAAAACAATTTTTAAAGTTTTTTTTTATATTTTCTGACTTGGAAATCATTTTTAAAGTAAAAGCTTTAAAATAATTTGTACAATAAGAAAGAAAGTAGTTTTTATTTTTGGCTTAAATAGTTCCTTTAAAGTCATTTTTTTACTTTAAAATTATTTTTATATATACATATTTCACTTTAAATTTTCTTACTTGCAATGACACTAATTTTTCATACAATTTGGTGTTGATTCACACATTATTACATACTTCAAATGTCACATATGATTACATCTCATCGATATAAGATAGACATGATCAAATAGCTAATTGGAACTATTTCATTAAGATCTGGTCTCTTAGTATTCAGCTCACAACATTTTATGATAGGGAGAGAGATGATAAAGCTTCCAATGTCAACATCTTCAACTAACATGATGGAAATATTTTTCCCATCATCAAACTCTAATTTTGGACAAGAACTATAAAACAAGAGACTCCCCATTCTCCCTTGAGGGTTAGATAAAGAAGCAATTGGTGTTTCCACTAAAACCATAAGATTTTTGCCAGGTCATGATTATCTAATCAAAATCTTAACTCCATCAACTATGGTGACAAAATGCACTTCATCCATAATGTGCTACAGAGACTTAGTAACAAGAAAATTCATAGATGACGGCAATAGGGTTTAGTATTCTTACCATGTTTTTCATGCCACAAACATTCAAAATCTCCAAAACAAATGGCAAGGGTGACATGAAATAGAGATAGAAGAACTAGATGAGTAAGCCATCATTCCACCTACAAGATGAAGAAAATCTATGGGGAATATAGGAAATTATGAGATGACTTTCGCCTTTTATAAAGTAAAAATCCGACTTTTAAAGTTGGTTTTAAAAACCAATTTTAAAATCAGTTTTTATAGTTGGCTACTAAAAATTGACTTTAAAAGTATCTTTTAAAGTTGATTTTTAGAAATTTGACTTTAAAAGTCATTTTTATAGTCATTTTTCCCCATTTTAAAAACACTAAATAACTTGGCACCAATTAGTGTTTAATACAATTCAACATTAAATCACACATTCTGACATAACAATCACAAGAACATTCAAATTAAGTATTTTTTCTATAACTCCTCATTTATAATCCTTTTATAATATATATATATATATGTCACAAGCCATCACATGATAAAAGAGTTAATTTGGAATTATTTAATGAAAACCTGGGACACGTCACATATTGTTGACAACCTAAGCATTCTCCTCACCATTATCATACATATAATCCTCATTCTCGCCAAGTACTTCGATTGATGAAATTGTTTTGATAATATAAGGGTAATCTATTGTCATATTGCCTAGGTCAACTTCATCATGAAAACCCCTCAGACATGATGATGAAATACTTGACCATCTCTTATTATCTTCGTCTTGCATATAAAATACCTATTTCGCTTGATATACTAAAATAAATTGATAATTTTTATTACCAATCTTATTGAGGTCAACCAATGTCAATTTAAGGTGATGTTGTCTTTGTTGTGTTCCAACCAATTACACTTAAAACACAACTAAAGTTCTACAAGTATAATCTAAGGCTCATATCTCTCTTAGAACCATGTAATAAGTATCATTCTCCACTATCGACTTGCTATCCTTTGAACTAGAAAAGAAAGTAGCATTACAACTAAGTTGAGCCTGCTATTATATTGCACTCTTGAGTTATCACGGTCTTTTGTGTGAAATTGATAACCATTGATGGCATATTTAACATATTTTATTACTTTTGGTTATGGTCGCATCACCATCCATCCTAAGGATTTGAATATACCATTTCTTGGAACATCTTACTAATCTTGAACCTATGTACACATATATTAAGTGAGATATGATTATTGCAAGTAAGTATGATACACACACACACACATATACAAAATGCAATTTATTAGATGTGTGAATTAATTCACTTTACCTTTTTTATGGAGCCAAGTATTGAAAGTGCAATAGTACTTAAATTACAGCCACTTCTGTTTCTTTCCGTAACTTGAATTCTTCAATTCGATAATTTCCACGTGCCCACTACTATAATATAATATACACACACAAATTAATGGAGGGATTAAAAAAATATAACTATTAGTAATTTTCATAATGTGCATAATTAACTTACTCAATGGATAACTAGACTTTATCAACATTATTTCACAACACATAAAGGTGCACCTTATCTTGCTCTTTATGGTCAACAATCGATACACAACCACTTGATAGACGCTTACCAACTTTGACATGATGAAATCCAATTGATCATTTTTCTCTTTGGATTACTCTAGATAAATGCCTGTGTAAAACTCCATTGTTTCCTCTACAATGTAACATTCAGCTATACACCCATCTAGCTAGTTGGGATTTCATACATATCCTTTTAAATTTCATGTAGCTCTCAAATGGGTACATCCATCGTAAGTAAACTAGGTATCTAACCTCGTCAATAAGGTGCACTGTTATGTGTACCATGATGTCAAAGAAGGATGGTGGGAAGATTGTCTCAAGATCACAAAATTTGTCACTAGATGTTCTTGGACTTCTTGTAATTTTAAAACATCCATCACCTTCTTATACAAAGCATTGAATAAGTATCAGAATTTTATAATAGATCCTCTAACTTTGTTAGGTAGCACCAAACGCATTGCTACACATATGAGTTGTTGCATCAATGCATTACAATCGTGCAACTTCATTCCTAACACTTTTAGCTCTTTAATGGAGATCGTGTTTCTAAAGTTTAAAGACTAACTCTCTAGGACTTTGAGCTCGGAAAGGGTTTTAGACACTTCTTTTTGCTCTCTATTGAGCATATAATTTGTTTTAGGCAAGTATGTTCCTTGATTGCTCATATCTTGTGAATGCAACCATATCTTCAAACCCATCTTCATAAGATTCATTTTAGTAGCAAGTACATCCTTTGTGTTTCCCTAGCATGTCAAACAAGGTATTGGCCAAGCTTTTGTATACATTCTTTTTAATGTGCATGACACCAAGCGCATGGTGTAAATGTACTTATTTTCAATACACAAGATGATAAAATATTGACTTCTTCTGCCAACAACTTCTAGAGTTGTCACGTTTAGTTGCTTTCTTCTTCCCCCACAAGATATTAAGTTTTCAACTTGTTCCAATACTCATCGTACTATTAACATCTTTGGAGGTATCCTTGTCTTTATAATACTATTAAATTTCCCATTTTTAGAATGGTATGGGTGGTCTATGCTCAACCATCTTTTATGGCTAGGGAATGTCATTTTCCTACAATGTTTAATTCGTATGGCACATATTTGGTCACTATAGATAGAACAAGCATTATATCCTTTCATGATGCATTCAAACAAATTACTATACGTAAGGAAGTCCCTTATTGTCTGTCACCATCTCAGTTGGATTCTTCTTTAACTTCAATCTTGACTATCCATAAGTTGAGCATGTAATTTTATCCTTATGCTCCTTCCTATACAATATGCAATCATTAGAACAAGCATGTATCTTCTCATACTTCAACCCTAGTGCAACTAGGGTTTTCTTTACATCCTACATGCACGTCACCAGTTTATTCTCCTTCAGTAGCATTTTATCAACTACTTTCAAGACTTTTGTAAAACCTTTGATGTAAAAACTAAATCTTGATTTCATGATGTAAAGTTCTACAACTATAAATAACTTGGTATAATCTTCACAACCAAGATACAATGGCTCATCTACTTCCTCTAATATAGTACGAAATAATTCAGGGTCATCTTGCAAGTCATCATATGCATCCTAAAATATTAGTGCAACTTTACTGTCTATTACACTTCCTATAGTGTCTTCAAATCTTTTTGCCCTTGTAGAGGGCCTATGAGGAAGTTCTTTTTCATGTCAAATCCATGAGTGATAGCTTTCATCTACTCCATTAAAGCACAAGTGTTCTCTCAACTCTCGTATAGTTACCTTTTTCAAGTTTTCACATTTTGAACATGGACAATGCTTGCGATTACAATCACCACTTGCCATAAGTGTGAACTCTATGAACTTTTTTGTTCCCTCATATCCTTTTGATTTTCTTATTGAGATCATCCAAGCATATTTGTCTATTTTTTCGACAAATTAAGCTAATATGTGTGTGAAGACTTCTTGAACATGAAAAGATTATAGTGAACTCAGTTAGGCATTTTACCAAAGAATAGGTATAAAAGAATTATGTGTTTGAAAAAACTAAATTACATGCATGCACATATGTGAAAATTTTCAATTAACAATAAAGAACTATGCAAAACATAAAATAAATAAAAATCCATTCAGAGGAAAATGAAACTTTAAAAAAGGAATTTTGTAACTATAAGCATTCATGCAAAATATATAAAATATGCACAAGACATACAAGGAGACACCAACCAACACTCAAGTCAATATTGGCCAAAAATATATACATATAATTCTAATTCGACAATTGGGATTTAGTTGAAGATAACCATAGCAAAAATAGAAAACTAAAATTCAATGTAAAAATTCATATAACGGAGTCGTACTTTTAAAGTTGGTTCTAGATAACGACTTTTAAAGAATGGACTTTTAAAGTTAGTTCTAGAAAATTGACTTTAAAAATGTCTATTGTTTCTGAAAAACAAGTTTAAAATAACCAACATTAAAAGACTTTTAAAGTAATTTTTCAAAACTAAATTTTAAAATCTTTTCTTGCAAAAAATAGTTTTCTCACTATAGTGAAGTAGGCACTTTTGAAGCCATTTTCAGAAAACAACTTTAGAAGTCCCTAGTTTTAAAGTCCATTTCTGAAAACTGACTTGAAAGAACCTTTTTTTGTGTGTTTCCTACTACACTTAAGAAGTCAATTCCTCACTAACCAACTTTTCAAGTATGAGTTTTAAAGTTGGTTTTTGAAACCAACTTGTATTATTATTAAGAAGTCGGTTGACTAAAAACTGACTTCTTTATTCCGCCTTTAAAAGCCTCAATTTTACTAGTGCTTTCATTGTAGACCTAATTCTCACACCATCACGGGTCTTATAAGAGCAAACCACGTCCAGCAGATATAGTCACAGCTTTCTCAATCACATCATATCACAACATTCATCACCACCAACGAATGCATATAATCATCACCATTCCATAAGATAAGCGAGTCATTTTATAAATACATGTTCATACCATTAACTATAATAACTACATTTAAGCATATCGAAAGTAACGCATTTCCATCATAAATAACTCATCCAAATTCATGAGATGTAGATATATACACATTTAAGTGTAATCAAATATATCATTTGCATAATAAATCTTTATCTACAAGTGACCGGTAAATTAAATCATGAGCAACGTCAACCACTGCGAAAAAAGCGAATCAAATTCCAACAATTTTGCCCGAAACCTGTCAATTAATTTCCTCTAACAACCCGTTATCCTTTTGCATACTGGAGCCTTTTTTTGGCATGTTCTAGCTGTAATTACCCAGATGTTTATGACACGTGTAAGGGTTTGTTCGTAAATAAATCTGGTTCATTCGCACATGTTCTGCCAAGGTTTTCAAATTATTCATGTTCAACCCAACCGAGATATTCCTTAATACAAGAATCAACAGTAAAGTAGCACTATCATCTCCATCCATACATGAATTACATGAGTTGCAAAATTTCTAACCGGCCATGCGAGCACAGAAGGATAACGGCAACAGGAAAAGAGCCGACCCTATATAGGTAGGTTACTCTCAAACAGGAAAAGAGCCGACCTTATATGGGTAGGTAACTCTCAAACAGGAAAGGCGGTGAACCAAGCCTTCGGTTTGCTTTTGTTGGTGAGGAATGAAGCAGAATCTACGCGTAAAAGGCCTTCCAAGAGGGTTAACAAGGAGTTTGATGTCCTTGAGCCGCGCCCCATTTCAAGTGATAGCAATAGCCGATTCCAACCCCAAAAATCCGGATAAAAGAATAAATCAAACCGAAAGAAATTTTCGTCCGAGAATGTAGGACGTAGAAGCTCAGCGCATCTAAACCATTCCCATTTCTCCGAAACTTCAAAAGCACATGCAGCCAAATATAAGCATGTCCAAAGAACGTGAACCCAAATATAACTCATATCAACGCATGCAACTTATGTGAGCAGACAATGAATGTTGAGACCAACACAAATTCCCAAATTTCTTGTACCTTTCAAGCCCAATAAACTAAAAGAAAATTTCCAAATAATATTAGGTACCGAGCACTAAAGAGTGAGAAAGTGAGCATTAAGTACATACAATTCTTTTAACAAATGATCAAGAAGCCCCAACAACTTGGAAAAACCCCATACAAGGCCGTGACACCAGATGGGTTGCATCCCATTCATAGTTTACTAGAAATCCCACACGAAAAACTAACAAAGCTAGCAATTTCCAGATGAGTTACATTCCATTCATAGTTCAATAGAAATTCCACGTTCTTTCCTCACTCTCTGCCAAACCTAAGCTAAACCCTATCTAGTAAAGAGAAAATTCACCTACGAAGCTATATGGTATCTCTCCTCTTGCAAATTTCTTTGAGCTTTCTCACTCTATCCACCGTCTCCAAGCTCTATCGATTCTCCAACGGATACTTAGATCCTAATTTGAAATAGGACTTTGGGTAAATTTGGAAGTTCAAGGGTTTAGGGCGGATAGTAGAAAAACGATGAAGAATATATAAAAGAAAATTAGGGAAATGGGGCTGCCTCCTAAAGAGAACTGTCATGGGTAAGAAGCAAAATTTTCATTAGCAACTTTGCCCCTCACTAATAGAACTAGATCGAAAGGAATTTCTACTATGTCTCAGGCCCCATTATTTCCAGTGTTTTCCTTTCTTTTTCAATGTAGATCTTTCTAATGGTAAATAAGCCCATCAATTTAAGCTGAAAACATCTTTTCACCTCATTTTATTGGATTATAAGGTTAAATTAGTTTCAATAAAGGGTTGGACCTATTAGTAAGAAGTTAAATTTTAACGGATTTGGTAGTAGCTTTTACATAAAATATTTCAAGTTAAACATAGAAGAGCATAAAAAATGTTCAAGGGAAAGGTATGATTTGGTCATGGAGGATGAATGTTATTTGTCCATAATATGAAGGAGATAGGTGAGATTTTTCCAATTCTCAATTGAGAAGTGTAATGACTCCAATTTTGTAACATTTAAATCCCAAGTTAGCAATGAAAAGTTCACTTTTTGGAAATAAGGGTATTTTGGTCATTTCACCATTCATCTTAACTGAACCCAGAAATTTGGTCCTAAGAATAGTACCATTAGGTGCATCTCAGAAAAAGGAATCCAACAAGACCAAAATCACCTAAAACGGAGTTAAAATGAGCAAGTTATGACCCTTTGAAGTTCAGGGGCAAAAATATAATTTTCACTAAAAAACGGATTTAGCTTGCAAAACACAGGGCCCGTTTTGATACGGGCACCCCTCTTCTTTAACCTCCTAGAGGGTTCTAGAACGGTGGTGATTGGAGGGGAAATCACCACCATTCTGGAGGTTTCTCCACCACCATTCAAGGGCGGTGAGAGGCCCCTCCAGAACCATCTTATAGCTCTATAAATAGAGCTCTTGGGCGCCTCTAATACCAGCCCAAAAGCTTGAAAAAAACCCATTTTAGAGAAGCAACCAAGAGGAGAAACGTGGAGAAAAACCCAGCAACGAGCCAGGTATGCCCAAAATCCCTCCAAACCCGTCTTCCCATTAGTCCTAGGTTAAGTTTCCCTAAGTTTTTGCATGTAAAATCATGCAAAACAGAGCCCTAAAGCGTCACAAAGGACCCAGGGACGATCCCTGGGCCGCACGGTTTGACAGGGTCGAACTAGGGCGTCCCGAGGACGTCCCGGTTCCCCAACGAACGAAACGCGTCATCCGCACTCGAGAGAAACCAGCGAGCTCGTCCACGCAAATGAAAAAGCCGGGCGGGAATCCAGTGCTTCTGCAGACATGCCCGCTGAGGCGCATGCTGCTGACGCGGGACGCGTTAGCGTCCTAGGCTCCCACCTTGCTTCGTTTGACCCTTTTATGTACACTCGGCACTTAAAAGGCTATAACTTGAGATCTAGAGCTCCGAATGAGGCGCCGTGAAAGGCGTTGTGTCCGTGTCGATGACGCAGACACACCCAAACTATAAAATACTTGATCAAGGCTCAATCTAAGGTGGGCACGATCCTTAGAATAGGATGGTAGCGCATGGCCACTAGACATTTGGAAAACTGATGATACCAAGGCCCAATTAGGACCTTAGGACACCCATAGGCATGGGGATGAACCCTTAATGCCTAAGTAGTAAGACCAACCACTCTAAAACCTATAAAAGATAGGCCAAACTAACCTTGTAGGTGCTCTATCGCTACTAGACTTTTTAAAAGAACCATGATTGTTTTGAGAATACATGTTTTAAGTATATGACTTGTTTAGCATGACTTAATTCAGCATACATATGATAAATGCTTTATGCATAGATATGTTTTGCAAATAATTGCATATACATTATGCATAGATATGTTTTGCAAACAATTGCATACATTGTATGATTTGTGAGCATTGAGTTTTTGAAAGATTGCATGTCCTTGAGGGTTATCAAAAGACGCTTAAGTGCCCAAAAGATGCTGGGTAAGCAGTTGTGAGGAACCCGAAGAGGACAGGTTTTGAAAAAGAGGTTTTCGCTTGTTTCATCTGATATGATTTGGGCTGATAAGCTCATGGGCGCTATGCCGAGAGGTTTGGGTTGGCCTCCAGCCTCTACCACTATTAGGTGGATGGGTACCACGCCCAAAAAGGGCAATGTCCCTACGTCGACTGCATGTGGTACAAGGGGCTACCACTAGTGTCACGGCACTGGGTCGACGTGTCATAGGCCCCGTTGAGGCTATGACTGAGTGTCCTCAAGTACTCGAGGACCACACGGCAGCGAGGTCGTGGGCATAGTTTGACCCTATGGTTTCGTGGACTTATTTGCATTGCATATGGCATGATATGAGGTTGGTCGACCATACCATACCAGATATCCATGAGTTGGATTCAATGAAGCATCTTATACACACCATTATGTTATGATATATATATATGATACTTTCGACTTGGATTATGTGATTTCCTTAAGTCGTTAATATTCCAATTCGATGATGGTTTTTAATCTCGATATTGAACTTGAGTGTTCAGACATGCATATGTTTTGAAAGAGCATATCATTTTAAACATCGCATGCATTATAAAACTAGTAGTGATGGACTCGTACTGAGTATAGTATATACTCACCCAATCCTCAACATTTTTCAGACACAAAGTAAACACTTAAGGGCAAGGAACGTTTGTGAGAAAAGACACTCAGACTAAGTGCAAGTAAGTAAACTCCTACCTTATCTTTCAATGTTACTTGATTGTAGTTACTCTCTATACCGAAATTTGTGACTAACACTTTCTTGGGAATAATGTTGATTTAAAACTATGCCATGGCTAGATAATTTGAAAATGTGTTTTAACACTTGGGGTTTTTACGAAAGATTGTTTTCCAAAACAGAAAGATTTTCATGCATATCATATTTATAAAACAAGAGATCTCGCCTTTTTATCAAATTGCATCAAATGAAAAACCCGGGTCGTCACAGTTGGTATCAGAGCGCAGTTTGACGTTACTCACAGCCCAGTTATGAGGAGAATAACTTATAATCAAGTTTCATCCATGAAAGAGTAAGGGGTAATAGGATAACACATACTAAGGTTTGGTAAATTACCTTGTGATTACAGATGCATAAGAAGAAAGGAAGCAATGTTCCAAGACCTAAAGCCCCACCAGTGGACTCCACTGGGTCGGGCAATGGGATGGTTGAATTGTTCCAACAATACTTCATAATCTCATTATCCTTAAACATACTCTTTACTTTGTAAGTTATGTATATCTATATACATACATACCCTTCATGGGTAAACCAGTTAAATTCGTGAAAATAGTCAAATATCATTCCCAACTAAGATAATCAATTCTCTTCATTTTGAAAATTTAGTATTACAGCAAATCTTATACTGGGAATTTCCCTTCTTGGGAAATATTGGTAATATACAATTACCTAGCATTTCATTATGCTACAATATAAGGCGTTTCACTATGCCTATTCTCATATGCATCATAGTGCAAAATAATCAGAAAGGTTGCTATGCTGCAATCTGATCCGTACTAGCGCGCTCGGATAACTGCCCTGTTCACCACTGATACCACGGTGGAAAATATTATGCACTGCCCGTATGGGGGGGCAAGACTTTCACAGTGGTGGCCTTCCCATAATTGCCACCACCCGACTTTTAGCCTCTCTTAGGGCAAGGTATCATCACATCATCAAATTTCAAGGAGCGGGTGGCCAAACGCTCATAACTCCTCTAGCAATAGCATTCCCCTAGGCTTATGCCTATTAAAACAAACTCACAAGCCTCCAATCTTGTATGTAAAATAGATTTCATATATATCAGACCATATGTGTATTTACTTAGGGCTGAAATATTTCCTAGTCCCCTATTCACTTATAGTTTAGTCCTTAACCATCTTATATGTGTTTGGTTGGATCATAAGGTTTTCAAGAGATTTAATACAAGTATTATCATTATTCTTGTCAACATAAGATCATGAGTACAATCATGAATGCATTCATCAAATCCTCCTACCTTTAAGGATTGATCTTTTTTCCCCAATCTTCCATAATCCTAACTGATGTATGTAATCTGTACATCCATACATATTGTCAATATATAAATTATGAACAATCCTATTGATCACTAGATCTGATGTTTAGAATGATCTTTAGATCATTCATATCTAAGTATTTTTCTATCTTTAAGTCTTTGTATGTCCATTTCCTTGATCTTGATCTTTCATAGATCCATTCATTGACAATCTACACATGTTGATAAAGATCAAGGTCCGAGATCTTCTATCATCTAGTTCTTCTTTGATCTAAGTTTAGTTACTAGATCATCCCTATGGAGGATGATCTTGGTTTTCTTCCTTGAATCATCTTTGATCAAGGGTTTGGATTATCTAATCTAATGAACTATAAGAAGTATACTAATAAACATACATACTAAGTACAATATAGTGTTCTTATTCTTATTGTTCTTGATCATCCAAGATCTAATGGATCTTGTTTGATCATCCTTATCTTACTTACTATTTTTATTAAGGTTAGGTAATTTACTAACCTTTTATGCTCTTATTATTATTATTCAACCAGTTAATGTGCTGGTTGAAGGTAGCTTATTCAAGACTAAATCTAGACTGCTCCTCTTATTTCCAATTGACTAAGGCTTACTAGCTGAATGGGTGAACACAAAGTCGTTACTTCAATCCTCATGTAAGGAGGCGTTTAGACCTCACAAACATCAACGGAAGGTAGGGGAAGAGTGAGGATCTATTAGATAACCCTCTTAACTACTATGTTCATCATTCACTAGAATGACCATAGCTCAACCTTTCATAAGGTTCCTATAAGCATGTTTACCCTAAGTACTCTTTCTAATGGATTTTAATTAAGTCCATGAATATTTATAATGTCATTCATGGGGTTTATTATTCTTTTCCTAATTTGGACCAAGGATTTGATAATCCTTATATTATCCTACTAACTATAGCCCTTACTAATTAAGTCCAAAGTACTCCATTTTTATTTATGTCATGAAACTCTACTTTCTCATTAGAATACATTTTTGATGTTTTATGCTCTTTATCTCATAACAAGTAAATCTACTAATAACATTTAACCATAAATGAATTATAAATTCAAAGCATAAAACTACATAATTTAACATTTAATGATAATGAGGCAAGGTACTTAAAATAATTAAATCTAGTACCTTATGATAACAATGAAATCACATATCATGCTAAAGTCTAAATGTTATACTAGCATGCTTTATAACATAATCATATTTAAAATGCTATTATATAAAATGAAACTAATTACGTTAACATTTTTAGAAACCTTTACTTATGATCTAACCATTTGATCTTAGATCATTTCCTTTGATTAAGGATTTTAGTTATATTTAGGGAATTTTCTTTATTAAGGTCAAAAGATCATATTGATCTATTTTTGTCACAATCCATCCATGATTTCCTTAGATTTCATCATATCAACATTTATTCTTTCCATCCCAAGGATCTGATCACACTTGATCTCATTGATCAAGTGGGTCCCTTTGTATTTTTAGGGTTTTTCTACCATAATGGGTAGATCCCTTAATATATCTCATATATATCCAACTAAACCATAGATCTCACTTTATTTCAATAGTATATCATTATTAAAACATATTTTCAAGATCTGATCATCTCAAATCTTGAAGATCTAAGTAATCAGAAACTTGTTTCTTTAATACAGAAATTTTTTACTGAATACTATGTCCATTTTATGATTTCATCAGAAAATAGAGGTTTCAAGCTTTCCATAGCTTCTTTCCGATCTCAATTTGGAGTTCAGATGACTCTAGAATTGGATCTGGAAGTTCACAGTCTTTCCTAGGGCTTAGATTTGATTTGGGCCCAAGGAACGGACGGCCCAGATCTTTCGGGTGGAAAACCAAGCCAGGCGGACATGTTCAGTTCGTCAGGCACGTCCGCTAGGAGGAATGGACGAAGTACCCTTGCGGTCCACAGACGCAGACGGGACGAACGGAACGCTCATCATTCGCGCGCCTGTAAACGAGTTATCGCTGGGCGCATCCGCTCGTGGATTTGACGACGCCCCATGCACAGCGCATGAGCTGTTTCCAACGGTGCGTCACGTGTGCGTCTTGGGAGCCGTTAGATCCGGAGATCGGACAGTCCATTCTAGACAGTCCAATCAATCCTCTCTCAATTGAGAGTCCAAAACGTCTCTGATCTCTATGAAAATTCTACCCTAGGGGTTTTGGACCCTTTTGGATCGATTGGTTAGTCCGAATTTTCATCTGAATACTCTATCATCTAGAATTAAGGGTTCTGGTGTTTACTTTATTTTTACCTTTTTATTACCAAAATAAATTACAGTAAACTAAAAAATTACATAAAACAGTATTAAACATCTATGGAAGGTATTTCCACCTACCTAATTAGAGAAAAAACCTCAATTATATGCCCAATTTAGCAAAATACCTTGTTGATGAAGATATGACCTAAGATCCACCTTTCTTGCAAATTTTCATTGTTTGAACCATTGGATCTTGAAATTGCTTTAGGGGTTTTGTAGAATAGATATGTTGGGAAGTTTTGGATGGTGGAATTGATCAAATTAGATCTGGAATAGAGTGCCTAATTGATTTTAGGTCTCTTGTTCCAATCTAAAAAGAAAACAAATTGAAAAGAGAGATATCTCTTGGAAATTTTGGGTTTTTAGGGAGGGATCTAGGTCTAATTTTTTAGGGAGAATGAAGAAAATTTTGTGGGGATTTTATGAGGATTTTTGGGGTTGTATTTATAGGAATTTTGGGTCTTTTTTCATGATTATAATATTTTATTTTTTATTATTAAATGGCATGAAAGTCTTCCATGCTCCATTTTTTCTTCCCATGCCCCATTTTTCTTCCCCAAGACCAGCTGATGTTTGTTGACCCATGACTTCACATGGCCTGCTGATAAGATTGGTTTTTGGGTCCCTTGTGGGCCCCACATGGTGTAAAAAGACTATTTTGCCATTTATGTATAAAATTTTGGGTTTTATACCCATGATCTCGGATTTGAGTGTACTTAGTGGCATTGGATTCATATTTCTCAGTACATTCTAAATTTTGATGTCTCATGTTTTGATTTTTGGAAGATTTTGATTTTTGGGTAAAATTACTATTTTACCCCTTTTGTCCAAGAAATGAAGAGTCTTAAGGATTTCTTATTCGAATTTAGAATTTGTCATGCTTACAATCATTTTGAAGGGTTTGCTAAGTTAAATTTTAATTTTACATGTCTTATGATTTGATTATACTTTTATAAAAAGTATATTCTAAATAACCTTAATATTTTAGCCCGAAATATCTGAAACTCAAACTTTATTGATTTTCTCAATCAATTACAAAAATTGGGGTTATTACAATTATGGTGGATGAAATATTCTCCCCTCATGCTTTTTCTTAGAAAGTCCCCTCTAGTTATAGAAGTAAGGAGAATTTCTAACCAAGCTAAAGGAAGCTCCTAGGGGAAGGAGGGGAGCTTGACTGCTCTCCTTCCTCTACCTTGTAGATGACAATTGACTAGAAAGCATGAAAGAAATTATATTAAAGACCCATCCTATTTGTCTATGCTATTTTAAACTGCAAGAAAGTAAGAATTTAAATAAGAGAAAGGGAATGAACTATGTCTAACTAGGTAGAGAAATAAAATTAACAAAAAACCAATATAGAGAAAGCCCAATATAATGCTCCTAAAGAAGAGATATTCTAGACAAAATATGAATTAGAACCCCACCTAGGTAATGTGATTAGATAATTCACTCTTTCCTCCTTTAACCAAGTTTATAAGCTTTTTGGTGGCTAGGGAAACACCAAGAGGGAGATTTTTAAGAATGAAGCAACACGAGCATTTCTTGCCTTTGATTTGTGAAGGCATCCCTTTTTATAGCCTTCCAAAGGATATCTCCAACTAATTAGATTGTAACATCTATATTTTATTTTTTTTCACAACTGCATGCGTCACTAGGCCAAATGAAATTAGGTCATGCAGCATCTTTTGGAAGGAAACACTTTTCTAATGCATCCTAGTTGTGCAGCCGCTGCTTAGCATTATAAGGTCATGTAGTTAGAGCTAGAACTCTAATAAAGGTGACACAAGTTCTAGTCATGTGAGTTCAAAAGGGAGGTCCTGAAGCCACAAACTGTGGGTCATGCAACTACATGGCCTTTTTTCCCTTGTTATATTTTTTTCCATCCTTTTAAGATTGCATTGCTACTTAGTTGAATTTTCTTTGAAATAATAAATAAATAAGGTGTCCCAGAGTAAATCTAGTAAATCGTTTGGGAACTTCTCCTTTTGGCAAAAATCTTGTGTTTGATTCAGCTTTGGCCATTAGCCACTAGCATGCCCTCAGCCATTAACATGCCCTTAGCCAAAGAGTGGCATCTATAGTGCTTTGGCCACTAGCCATGCCATTAATGTGCATCATCCAAAAGGTGGCATCTGTAGACACTAGATTTTGACCAAACCTCAATCATCACAAATTAGAATGAAAGTGTCCCTATGACATTCTATATTTACTCATGTACACCTCATTCATTTAGAAATCTAAAAAACAATTCAGCCAATAAGAAATGCAATGTCAAACGAATGGAATGAATGTAACAACAGTAGAAAGGTCATGCAGCTATATGATCTTAACTTGCTCTTGAATGACCTCATGTGACAAGAACTTGCGTCCCCTTCTAGAGAAGTCCTTACTCCAACTACATAACCTCATAAAGGCAAGTTATGACTACATGACCTAGAGGCATTAGACAATTTTCCCTTCTAGAAGATGGAAGATCTAGGTGATGGCATATCCATGTGGTAGCATGA
This sequence comes from Warburgia ugandensis, assembly GCA_035236585.1. NCBI lineage: Eukaryota > Viridiplantae > Streptophyta > Magnoliopsida > Canellales > Canellaceae > Warburgia > Warburgia ugandensis. Next base: position 18,781,211 of record CP141133.1, read on the forward strand.
TCAAGGTGCACTACTTGACCTAATTTCATGTGGCCCTTTGAGTTTGATAGTTGTAAAAAATATAGATGTTGCAATATGATTGGTTGGAGGTACCCCTAGGAAGTATATATAAAGGAGTGCCTTCGTAAGAGCAAAGGCAAGCAATGCTCATGATAAGATTATTTCATTCTCAAAAATCTTTGTCGAGAAGTTTTCACAACTACCTAAAAAGGCCTAAACATTCTATTAGAGGGTAAAAGAGTAAATTATCTAATCACATTACCCAAAGGGGACTTCTAATTTAAGTTTTCTTAAGGAGAAGTCTTCTTTAGGAGCATATTCTAGAGCATTATATTGGGTTGTCTCTAGAGTGAATTTCCAACTTCGTAGAACAACTTTGTAGTAGAGAGTGGGACCTTCCTCTAGAAGGGAGGGAAAGAATAGGATTCAAGCTCCCGTACTTCGCTTAGAAACCTCCTTTAGCTTGGCTAAATATTCTCCCTGTTTTCATAATAGAAGGAGTTTGTTATATATATATATATATATATATATATATAAAGTTTGTTGTGTGTGTGTGCGTATTGCACATATACCTCTATATTTAGCATGTTGTAGCACTAATTAAGATTGATTCTATATTTATAGGTCCAGGGTACAAATGAGAAAAAAGGACATTGGGTCATTTTATACTTAAAAAGAGGAAATTTAGACTCCAAGCTACATCATGGTGCCCACACATGCCAAATACAAAGTTCATGAGATCAAAATGAAAAATGGGTGTCATTATAAAAGTCATACTAGTTAGAAACCCCATTTGCACAATCCATTCAAGAGATGCTATTTTTATGAAAAGGTGACAGAACTTCCCATGTATGCATGCAAGCCATCCACAATATTGTTTTTGAGATGTCTGAGGGAAGAAATCTAAGCCCAGCTCTACGAACTAGACTTAAGGCTACACAATAGAAGTAGGGGCATTAAGAACAAAGCTTTTTGTAGTCCTAGTAGGAATGCAAGTAAATGAATCCACTACCTGGGGAATCTTCTAAGGGAAGCTCAATTTATATACATTGGAATCACATACAATGAAAGTTTTTCTTAAATAAAATAAGTCAGAAGATCGAGGTCTGCATGACGTATATTCCTTATATTCTCTCCCCTACTCAACCAAAAGAGGGGACCACCTACAGAGCCACACAAGTTCTGCCATGTGAGGTGGTGAGTCACCCTTAATCCCATGGGATTACATGAGAGAAACAAGGAATATAAGTAGAGAATATAAAGGACTGAAGAGAGAGAGAGAGAGAGAGAGAGAGAGAGAGAGAGAGAGAGAGAGAGAGAGAGAGAGAGAGAGAATTTACAGAATTTTATAATTGGAAAGCATCCTTACTTTTCAAGCTTTAAAAGCCAAGATCTATCCTTATTCATACACATTCTAAGCAACCAATATGAATTTAATCAAATAAGGATGGACCAATGAGAAGATACACTGCAATGAAGACCAAACTTAAAGCCCATTGGTGGAGATTTTTTCTATGGGTTGCCCACTTAATTTTTAGGACTAAAATGTGTTTTCAAGGGGGTGGATGTTCCACTCTAATTGAAGCTCATAGACTAGAGAAATTTATGGTGGGCTGGGATAAAATTAAGAGAAGGCTAAAAGTGGATTAGGAAATTTCAATGGAATCTAGACCATCAACTCTAAGGCATCTTAATCCAACAATGGAGAGAAAAAGAGCTTTTAAAGAAGATTTTTTTGGATAAGAAGACTCCAGCCAAATCTTATACACTTAAGCTAGGATAATGATGATCTAAAGGATATAAATGAAATAGAGAAAAGTTACAAACCCTATCCACACACACACCCACTCCATAAGAATCCAAGATAAAATCCGAGGGGGAAAAGATCTCTGCCACCTATTCCAATCCAATGGAAGACCTTTATTTTAAGCTTCTGAAACTTCATACACAACCATATTAAATCCCATACCTTTCCAGTTTCCACTTCTTTCCCTTTATTTTCTCCCTTTCCTTTCGATCTTTTTCCCTCCTAGCCAATCATCCTTCCCATCCTAGCATAGCCCATTTCCTTCCACTTAACCAAATTTCCTTCTAATCCATTAGCATTCCCATGTCCCATACATCCACTCCATGGCATTCCATGCTACTTCCTTCTTCCTTCTTTCATCTCTTATCTCATTCTATTCTTCCTCATATCACCATTCTTTCTCCAACTCTCCCTTAGATCTCACTCATTCATCCCTTAGGGCTACCACTTCAAAAACTCTAAGGGATCACTTACCTTTCCCTAGAATTTAAAGCCATAACTTGGAGAAACAAATGGAGAGAGATCATCCTCACTAAAGATTCCCCAAGATCCACAAGTTCACATACATTGAAGAGGAGCTAAGGGTTTCATCCATCCCCACTTCCCTTCTTTCTTTCTTCCATCCACTCTTTCGTTCCCTTCCTCTCTTACCACCTTCAGTTGTCTCTACTCAGCACTCCATATTTCAGCCTTGAATAATCCAAAAGTTTGATATTTTTGTAGGTTCAGAAGCAAATCCTGAGTAAGTATTTGAATTATTAAAGTTTTCTAAGACTTAATTAGAGTATTTTATTTATTTTTTTAGGTATTGAGATGATGATCCAACAACTAAGTTTGAGCACGATTAGAATTGAAGATCAAAAGCAAATCAGAAAGCCAGGACCTAAAATTCATTATTCCAAAGCTTAATCAAGGGTTAAGATCATCCTAAGGCAAGCAAGAAAGAAATTGGAAAACCCAAAGGTGACTAAAATGGGCCCAATGCAAAAACTATGCAAAACCACCACCTTTATATGAGAATTAGAGCCATGCATGCAAGAGACCTATGCCATCTAAGGAAAGCTAAGGAAGCTAAGCCTTTCAAGCTTTGAAGCCAAGGGACTTAACCACTAAAGCCATCAAGCAAGGAGCCATTTAAGTGAGCCACCAAGCCACTTAAACTAGTGCCATGAAATGTCACACTATTGGATGAAGAACTCAAGCAATTATTCATGCTAAAAACATGAATTTCTAAGAAATAATTAGCAAGAATTTTGTGGAAAATATCACATGGTAAGATATGCATGTATAGGTGGACCAATCAAGAGTACCATTTTTTGCCCCATTCCCATCCCCATCTTTCTTCTTCTTTTCCTCCCTCTATTCACTCTCTTTTCATCCCTTCATGTGAAGCACCTTAAGGGAAGGCATTCCACACCAAATCCCTTAAAAAGTGGAGCCTCCCTCTCCCTTGGCTAGGAATTCCACCTCATCCTAACTTCTAATTCCATTTTATAGCTTCGATTCTTGTCTCTCTTTCTAAGCCTTATCATATCAAAATCTTTTCCTAAGAAACCCTCCATCTAAACCAATCACATTCAACCATAAATTCCAAGTCAAATCCTAAAAGAAAAATCATGATTTTTACCTCCTTTTGGTGACCATGGTTTCCACTTTCCAATTCCATCTCTTTCCACCTACTTTCCTAGAGTCCTACCTATAATTCCCTTCTTCTCTTAATCATATCTTATCTTTCTAGAAGGATAGTTCATCTATAAATAGTAGCCATCATCCCATCTCTAACATAGGAATTCCATGCCTCGTCTTAGGCTAGTCTTCCATGCCTCCTCCTTTGGTGCAGCCTTAGAGTTTCCACGTTTTTTTCATGTTTGTAGAAACCATCCATGCCGCCTCTTTGTGAATCATAGTCTTCTTCCCTTTAGTTTACTCTAAGTTAGGTTGATGTTCTTAATTCCTTGCTTCTTTCTTACATCAATACCCTATTTGGCTTCTTAGTTCCATGCTTTTGTTTTTCCTTGCTTTGGTTCCTTATTCTCCCTACTGGTTTGCTTTTAGTTTTAAGCATTAGATCCTTGTATCCAAGGGCCACTAATCTCTTATAGTGAAAAACAAGAGGTAGTAGCCTTTGGATCAAGCTCTTAGTGCCTTGAAGTCATTTGAATAATTACCTTTCCATTGTTAATCTTTCCTTACCCGTCTTTGAGTTTGTTCCTCTCTTTTCCCAATTTTTTCTCTCTTTAGTTGTCTTTTGGCTCACATGCATGAACCTTATGGAATATAGAATATTGGAATGGAATTTGTGATATGTATTTAATTTTATGAAAATCACCCAATTAGTTACCCATGTACAATAACTTATAAGGGTAAATTAAGGTTTTTGACCAAAAATTATGACACACGTATTTCTAACATAATGACTCAAAATTTTGATATTTTATAGGTTTAGATGCTAATCTAAGGTAAGTATGTGAATAATTATATATTTTTTAGGATTTTATTAGAATTTTCACTTTTCGTAGGAAGCAAGATGATGATCCGATGGTCAAGATAAACTGAGATAAAAATTTGTGATCAAAATCAAAAGATTGAGTCAGAGCCTAAAAGTCATCAATTCAACATGTGATCAAGGATCAAGATCACCTTAAATCTTGCAATTGGAATCAAGTCTCTATCCTTGTAAGAGTGCATCATTTCCAGATTTGTGTACATGTTTAAGCGCACTCTAATTTGATGTATTTTGACATTCAATGAATAAAGCTCTTTGACGATTATTGTTTATGCTTGAATTCCAAAAGATTACTACTTTAATTTTCAAAGTTATCTTTCATTAAAAATTCCTGTCAAATTAATTTATATGCCTTGTTTGAATTGAGTTCACAAATACTATGTTGATAGAATTTTTTCTATTTAATATATGTGTTTAGTTTCTTGCAACTTATTCATCATATCTAATTGAATACTTAGGAACCCATTTAGATTTTTTGGTTGTTTATTAAGTATCATGATTGATTGCATGTTAGTTTAGTGTTAATTCATTAATTTAGGCCATCTTTGGAGCCCATATATCATGTGCACCATCCCATGGATCATGCGTATGTTACTAGAGTGAAATCTCTTTGATGATTGCTTTGTTTAATTGGTAAATCTTAGTGTAACAGTAGTTAATTCAGTATTTACATCTTAGTTTACTTGTAGGAAGTTGCTTAATTGGTTTTTTTAGAAAGTTCCATTTTTAATAAGTTTTAGATTAGAAAAGTGTTAAGTTAGGAAAGTTTCTATTTTAAGTAATTTCTTTAAATTTAGTTTCATAGTCTATTTCATTCTAATTTTGCTATAGTTTCCTTTAATTACATGCATATTAGTTAAGTTTCTAATTCCACTGTTTAGGTTATTTCAAGCATTTTTAGTTTCCATGTTATTTTAATTCCTTAGTCTAGGTCTAATCCAAATCTTTGGCTAGATTAAGTAGTCTAATTAAGGATCACTAATATCACAACCATTCGATACCTTAGGCATCAACATCCATCATGTGAAATAGTATATTGATTCTTGCGTTTAAGAGTTTAACTTAAAAATCACATGTTTTTTTATGCCGCTACTAAGGGAATCACAACAGTTTGTGTAGTGGGACCATACCTTAGATTATTTACCTCTAGTCTAGGTTTAGGGTGCATTATGTAGGTTTTTCATCATTTTTATTATTTTCATTTGTTGCTATTTTCTTCATATTGACCATAATTGTTTGATTTTTGTGCTAGAAAAATTGGCAAAGGAGTGGCAGCAATCTTATGGGCAATGACTTCATCAACATAGATTAGGCTTAATTGCTTTCCTAGATTAGAATTTGAGTGAAATTGTAGTAAGGCCCATTGAAAATTTTATTTTATTTAATTTTTAAATTGGTTGTAACAACACAGGGCAAGTGTGGGGTATGGTGGCCCACACTTAATCATAATCGAAACCATCACTATAAGCAATTTTCACCCATTTTTAGTTTTCTAGTATAAAGTGATTTAGTGTAAAATTGCATTTGTAATGATAGTATAAATCATATAGATTAGGGTCATGCATTGATATGTATTGCATATTATTTACAGTCATTTCATTAGTAAGCACCTATTTAACAAAGGTTAACTTGAGCTCGACTATAACCAAAGCATAGGCTACATGGTTATAATGTCCCATCTGTTAGGGTGCTTGACCCTTTGTTAAATAACATATAGGTAAGCATTAGTTTGCTTTTTGTACTGCATTGCATTTTACAACTTTATAGTGGAATGGGACTTGATCCTAGTAAGACCCCCACAAGATCCCATATAAGATAAGGATTGGACATCATCATTGGATCCTTGGCCCACCTAAGTAATTAAATTGATCATAATATGTTTGTGATCCTACCTCTTAAACGTAATTTAAAATTAAGCAGAAAGAGACTTAGGGTTCGAGCTCGTAGGAACCTTTTTGAAAGGTTAGGTCTATTGTCACTCTAGTGACTTCTTAGAACTGCGATTATAGTGGGTATCTTAAAATCCAAGTAATTTTCCTACACCTTCCATTGATGTTGATTGAGGTCTAAATGCCTCCTGACAAGAGGATTGTATTAACCACTTTAGAGCATAACCTAACTGATAAGCAATAGTCTTGCTTGAATTAAAGGAGTTGTCTAGAGTTACGTCTAAAAGTCACCACCCTATACATTATAAAGATCATCAATTCAGCACGTTAGCAAGCTACTAGGATTGGTTGTGCATCATTTGGCTTAGGACTAGCATTTAGGTTGCATCATACAATTAGGGTTTTCCACCCCAAAGAAAAAGAGAGAGAAGGAGAAAAAGAAAGAAAAATACGTACTCATTCATTGAATTAAATACATCAATGGATCGGATAGATTTGATTACATCTAAGCTACTTAACAGCAACAGTACCATAATGACTATACCTAGCCTAAGTATCCCAATCCCACTCCTTCAAGGAAATTAAGCTCCACATACAATGGTTATTATTAGGAGCTAGTGGATGGACCTAATGCATTGGCAGAACCTAGCAATAACTAGTATCTTAAGACAAACTATCAAATTGGATGCACTAGGCATCAAGAGCAACAAGGTCTTAGAATTATCAACCTTATAAGGAAGAACCATCATGGTCCCACCGTGATCAACACTATCATGATTATTAAGAATATCAGGGACAATCATCACGGGTTCAACCTGCCCATCCCTTTTTCAGTACCCAAATTCCACAGCAATACCAATCATATAAGTCGTCACCTCTACAATAGGAGGAAAAATCATTAGATGAGATGCAAAATATAGAAAGTTTGCTATAATTATAAATTGGGCTAAGGAAATGAAACAAATTAGGGAGGAGAGTGAAACAACACTTGAAAGAATTTCAAGGTGAGAATTACCAATTCCTACTGAATCTCAGATCTTTTCACCAACCTTGACTATTGATGATGATAGGGTGGGAATATCTTATGATTTTTTTAAGCCACAAAGCCCACTACCATCCATAGAAACCCCCACTCATATCTACTTAAGTCATGTTCTGCTCCTTATTACCAATATGATGAGACTTTCATTGTTGAAGAGAATGAAACTATAGAAACATCCAACCCATATCCTCTAGAATCGTGTCCTGCTAATTTTTATGAATTTGATGAAGATAAATCCATTGTGGAGGTGAATGAGTTGTTGGATACAGTGCAGCTAATAAACACTTCTCAATGGCATCCTAGAGTAGAACTCCATAGAGAGCCTAAAATTCCAATTAAGCCATGCAATGTAGAAGATGTACTTGATTGGGACATACAAACCTTATTTAAACATTCACGAGATAGTCATGTAGGCCCATGCCCACTAAACAAGAAGAAGAAGAGTCAATTGATGCACTAACCCTACATCAACCTATTCTAGGGTACACCTTAGAAGATAATTAGGGTTTAAGCAAAACTATGTCCTAGCCTCTAGTAGTCCAAGAACAACCTTTTTGGGAAAGGCAGAGTCAGTTTATACCCCTATTTTAGGACAATGTAAGGAAAACGAAGGAAAAACATAAACTAAATGCAATATGAATTGTTCTCACTAAAATTGATCTAGAATGGGACAATTCATCTTGAATTAATCCCAAGCAATTCATAGTGGGTCAAAATGTCATTGTATGTTACCTGCACCTCAAAATACAAGGTGGAGGAATTATATCGACTACCATGAAATACTAAAAATGGGGGATCATCAATATGATTCCCCACAACTCAAAATAGTGGTGGTCTATTGTGTCTTAATGTTACCACTACCAAAAATCTCTAAGTGGAGGCAATGTATGGACTACCATGAGATTCTGAAGTGGCGTGAGAAATATTACTAGTTCATTATTAGGGTTAGGATTAGGAAAAATTAGTTGAACTAGCTAGGTCTAGGTTTACTTGGTTAAATTGTAGGCCATGTCCGTCAAGACGTTAAACTTAGCTCTTACTAAGAGGCAACCTAGGATTCTTTTAGAAAGTTTTAGTCTACATCACCCATTCATCATTTAGGTGTCTGATATTTCAAAATATTGAGGATAGTGTTTTGTTTGGGTTGGGGGTGCAGGTATACATGAGATTTCTAACTTTTCTTGTATTTTGAAAAAAAAAAAATTGGAAAAAGAATCCATTATACGAGAATAGAATCTTGGTTTTCAACATATTCAGCTATCTATTTAACTTTAGCTTATTAATAGAGTTGCACATAATTAGTTCAATATTTTATTATTTTTCTAAAGTGTTTTATTAAATTAAACTTAGAACATTAACTGAACAAAATAGTTATATACACTTTAAGTTGAAGAGAAAATATAACTTAGAGATCTTGAAGAAAATCTGTGGAGACTTATAACCCAAGTGAGTTTTGAGCCATTCTTTCTTTTCTAAGGATTATACATAAATTCAAAATTTTCTTCAGTGAACATTATTTCTTAGTTGTTCTTCTTCTTGGTCAACTATTGAGAAAATACAAAGACTACCATATATCTCTTAAATTTAAGATCATCTTTAAGTCATAAGAAACCTAGAAAATGATAGAGGCCATCTTTGATAAACCTTGAACCTTTAGCCTTCCCTATATTATTTTTCGCTAGTTAGCCCATTGAGCCTTTTAAAATAAACCTTTTCTTTGTTAGGCAAACAACTTTTACCTATATTGAACCCCTAATATATATATATATATATATCCATTACCCATTTGTTCTGGAAATATGTAGAGAAGATTGAAGAACGTCTTTGAAAAGTATAAATAATACAATTCAGCAAATGAACATCAAAAAAGGTTAAAAAGAAGAAAAAGTTCAAAAAGGCTATATGTAAAGGCAAGAGAAAAAGAAAAGAAAAAGATACCCAATGAAAAAGAAGAATATACTCTCATGTGAGGAAAAATGGAAAAGTTGTGAATACACTGATAGAAGACCTTTACATATTTTCTAAAAACCCTGTGTTTAACTTTATGTCCATTCTATTGACAACCCTTACCTAAGCCTATATTTTGTCTTAATAAAAGTCTTAACTTGATCTTAAGAGTTGTATGGCTTAGATATGATTATAAATGAATAAGGAGTTTGGTAGAGTGTAACATTCTTAGTAGTTGAGATCTTTTCATTATACCACTATTATCATTCTTTCTAAGTTACCATTCTTATGCGTGGAATATGTGAGCTTTTGGATTTGATGAACAATATTCTATTCACATATTAATGAGATAATAAAACCTTTATGAGAGACTTCTTTCTAAGGGTCAAGTATATTCTATGAGAATTGAAGTCAAAGCATACCTTTGGATAGTACTTTAGGTCATATTTGACTTGAAAACTATAATTATATATCAGCTATAGCACACACTCACCTTCTGTAGTTTAATGAAATAATGGGATATCTTTAGCATAAGGGTAGGATTTTGAACCATTTTGTTCATCTTTATTAGCAAGCTAAAGTTAGGCACTTAATATAAGTTGAATAAAAGAAAAAATGTTCTCAAATGAGTAAAGGATTTTCATAAAATTTTGAGAATTTTGTGGGTATATTCACTGCAAACCCTCACAAGCCCAAACTTGTCCACTAGGGGTAACCTAAGGGTTTAAGGGCTTGTTGCATGTGCTAAATGCAATCATGAGTACTTATGAAAGTGGCACTTAGTACCAATTATAATAAAATATTTTTTGCATGTTTTGCTAAGGATTAGAAAAATGCTAGTTGGGGGTGTGATAAGTATTTATTTTTGTATAAAACCACCCAATTAGTTACCATGTGTTATAACTTATAGGGGTAAATCAGGGTTTTTGACCAAAAATTGTATCACATGCATTCTTGACCTAATGACTCAAAATTTAACATTGTGTAGGTTTAGAGGCTAATCTGAGGTAAGCATGTGAGTAGTCATATTTTTCTAGGGTTTAATTAGAATTTCTCACATTTTGTAGGAAGCAAGGTGATGATCCGACAATTGAGATTGATCAAGATGAAAATTTAAGATCAAGTTAGATCCTAAAAGTCATCAATCTAACATCATATTAAGGATCAAGATCACTTTAAAGCATGCAAAAGATGCAGTGGAAGAAGTCACATGTGGCTAAAGTGAGCCCATGCACAAGCCAGGCAAAGTCCACCACCTTTGCATAAGTTTCACTTAAGCCACTTAGCCATATTCAATCCTTGAACAAAGTGACAAGCAAAGGAGCCTAGCTAACCACCAAAGCCAAGGATTGGAACCATCAAGTTAAACCAAGAAAGCCATCTAAGTTAGCCATGAAGCCAAGCCAATGGAGCTCTAAAAGTTAGCCATCAAGCCACATGAGCCAGGCTATATGGAAGGCTATCATTGGAGGAAAATTCAAAAAATTATCCTTGGGATTTATAAGAATATTTGAAGAAAATTGAGGGAATATCCAATAGGATAAGGTAACATGTGGACCAATATGAAGAAACCACTTAATTTTTATTGTTTTCCCTCTTTTTTCTCACTTTCCACCCCACCACTAAGGGCACTATGAACTTCACTTTCCATCCAAGATTCCCATTTTTTAAGACTCTCCCACCTTCATTAACTTCCATTCCAACCATCTAAATGATCACTAGTTCTTAGTAAACTGCCTAGCCATTCACTTGTTTTACCACACCTATCCCCTAGGGTTTCCTATAGAATGGAACCATCCTATATAAGATATTGGAAGGACTTTCATGGGGAAAACCATTTTGGAGAAGGGGAGAACACCCCCTCCAAAGAAGGAGGCGTCCCCACCCTTCTTCCCTCCAATGTTCCTAAACACCTCCTCCCTTGGCCAGCCCATCTTCTACATTCTTCCATGCCTCTTATCCTAGGGTTTTGATCTCTGCTTGAAGTGCTTTAAGTTCGGGTCAGTTCTTGTTTTTCCCTGATTTGTTGCTTTAATATTCTTACCCCTTAATTCCATGTATTTTTGCCCTTGCTTTGTTCCTTGATTCCATGCTTTATTCCTTGAGCTTCCATGTTGTTTTCCACTTGATTTAAGCCTTAGATCCTTGTTTCTAAGGATCATTAATCTCTAGCAATGACAACCAAGGGATAGTGGTCTTTAGATCAAGTGATTTGGGTGTCTTAGATTCATCGATTCCCATTACTCTTACTCGCCTTTTATCACTCTTTTCCTTAGAATATTTTCTTCATCTCATTATATTTTATTGATTATTTTCCTAATATATATGTCATTGTTTCTCTATTAGTGTGTAATGTCCGAGCAATTTATGCTATTAAATTAGACATTCTATAGGAAATGAACTATGTTGAATGTTTTACCTTATTTAAAATATTAAACTAAGGAATTTGTAAGAAAACATGACACCATTAGATTCTACTCAAAAAATGAAATCCAACGCCCCAAAGAATGCAGAAAACGGAGTTCGTATGAAGAAGTTACGGCCGTTTAAAGATTAGGGGCATTTCTGTAATTTAAACAGAAAAAAAGACAGAAAACGTAGGGGGCCGTTTTGATAACGGCACCCCATCGTCTTCTTCCTCTAGACTTCTCCAAAAATCCTATTTCCAAAGGTTTCTGCCACCGCCACAGCAAGACTATAAAAAGCCTCATCTCACCCCTCTTCAAAACACGATTTTTCCGGTCATTTGGGACTAGGGTTTCCGGCAAAAATCAAAAACCCAGTTTCCCTGCGATATCCGGCAATGGCTAAGGCCAAGTCAAGCCGACCATTCTTTTACCTATCTCCCCATTCCCCTCTCTTCTCTTTCTCGGTCTTGCTCGATAGTGGGGTTTTCCCCCTTCTTCATGGGTTTCGGATAACATGGATTTCCGGCAGGCGTAGAGGGAAACGCACCGCCGGAAGAGGGGCGTCCCCGGCTACCCAGGTTAAGCTTCTCTTTCCCTTTCTATCTATTTCACTTCCCCTAGGCCAGATCCATGTCGGATATGGTCTTTTCCCAGTCAGTTTTTCCAATCGGAGAAGACGAAGTCGGTTCCAGCCCGCCCTGTACGAACAAGGTGTCCCAGGGACACCATGCTCCACGTACGCCTGGGACAAGTTCCAGGCATACGACAGTGCGCACACTATCCCTGGTGCAGCCTTCGGGTACGAGTGTGACGTGGGGCACGGGTCCTGGCTCGACCAGGATGCACAGGGTGCCCTAGGAGCTAAGAAGCATCATGCTACACCAAAGGTGCATCTGCGCAATGCCATCCAGGATGGGCATCATAGCGTGTCGCTTGAGCATCATATGCGCATGCAAAACGCAGGCCTTGGCACGGCCTTTGGGTGCGCACGCACGTGAGGCGGTCACGGTTCAACCAAGATGCACGGGTGTCCTGGGAACTGGGACACGCGGACCTAATGAGACTATAAAGTTAGGATCAGAGGACAATTTACAGAGTTTAACTATTGAATAGTAGATCCATATCATAGCATCTAGCCTGACAAATGAATTAGGCAAGGACCCATGGACCCTAAAAGGCAGATCTAGCAATCTAATTTCTAAATAGATCGAAATTGATAAGGACTCCTTGTATCCATTCATATCCAGGAGTTTATAAATGAGACCCAGGGACGGGTTGAGTGATGAAGGGCGTGACTCCAGGAGACTTCAAGGTAGGTGCTCTATCGCTACTAGACTTTTAAAAAGAGCCATGATTGTTTTGAGAATGCATGTTTTAAGTATAAGTTATAGGACTTGTTTAGCACGACTTAATTTTATTCAGCATGCATATGATAAATACATTATGCATAGACATGCTTTGCAAACAATTGCATGATTTACATGATTTGTGGTTATTGAGTTTTGAAAAAATCGCATGTCCTTGAGGGTTACCAAAAGACGCTGAAGTGCCCAAAAGACGCTAGGTAGGCAGTTGTGAGGGACCCAAAGAGGACAGGTTTTGAAAAAGAGGTTTTTGCTTGATTGATTATATGTGATTTGGGCTAGTAAGCTCGTGGGCGCTATACCGAGAGGTCTGTGGTGGCCTCCCAGCCTCTCCCACTATTAGGTGGAATGGGTACCACGCCCAAAAAGGGCTTGTCCCTACATCAACTGCATGTGATACAGGGGGTGACCACTAGTGTCACGGCACTGGGTTGATGTGTCATATGCCTCGTGGAGGCTATGACCGAGTGTCCTCAGGTACCCGGGGACCACACGGAGGCAAGGTCGTGGGCATAGTGGGCCCTATGGTTTGAAGATTTACTTGCATTGCATATGGCATGACATGAGGTAGGTCGACCATACGATATCCATGAGTTGGATTCAGTTGAGCATCTTATGCATATCATTATGTTTATTATATATATATGATACTTTCGACTTGGATTATGCGATTCTTTAAGTCGTAAGTATTCCAATTCGACAATGGTTTTTAATATCGATATTGAACATGATTGTTCAAACACGCACATGTTTTAAAGAGCATATGATTTTAAACGCAGCATGCATTGTAAAACTAGTAGTGATATACTCCTACTAAGTATAGTATATACTCACCCAATCCTTAACATTTTTCAGGATAGCTCCATTCCCGATTAGAGGACGCCTATGATAGTGCTACGAGCAAGTAAATCAAAAGGAGACAATCAGACATGTAAGTAAACACTCTACCCTTTGGACATGTATTTGTATTTATTTACAGTTGGCCTATGAGCTGTGACTGGATAGACCTAGGAAAACATTTATGATTTATAAAGTTTTTCAAAAACTACTTTGGTTGTTGTGAAAGAAAATGACATTCGGGGTTTTCAAAATGAGTTTAAAACAAAAGATTTTCTGCTGCATTGCGTTGTTTTAATAAAATGGTTTTCAAATAGGGATGCATCCTGCCTTAGGAATCAGATCTTGCATTTAAAAATGCATGGGAAAACCTGGGTCTTCACAGTTGGTATCAGAGCCCAAGTTTTATCCTTTCACAGCTAGTCCAGCATGTCCAAGGGTCATATACAATAGAGAAAATCAAGAAGAAGTAGTATAAATAGAAGTAGTAGAGACGACTACTTCTATTTGAAGATTACAATATTAATGCTCAAGGCATTTCACCATTAACAAATAGGTGAAAAAGGAGATGGGTCTAGCAAATACTTAGATATGGGATGGCTTAAATCTTATCAATAGGGATTGTTGTGCAGTGGTGCAAACAGGGAAACTCATATATAAATTAGATTATGATGAGAATGATGAATGAGGATGTTAGTGAACTTGTTAGTAGATAGTTCTGACCTGTAATAAAGTAATCTCATCAAAGGTGAGAAAATTGAAGAACCTAGATGGCTATCTTACCCTTCTAAGGAATATCAGAATATGAGTACACTATCATATGATATGAGTATGATAGGGAATGTAAAAGACAGACTTTGAGAAGATTTTGATGATAATCTAATAGGGATGAGCATACAAGATGATATTAGGAGATAACTGTGACTCGTACGTAATTAAGAGGAATATAACACGAATATGATAGGGAACTATATTTGACAGTGTTACCAAAAGATTTTGACGATAATATTGGAGATGATAGATCTGTGATAATAGATTGATCCTAACATGAACTTGTAAGAAAAGTATAGCATGATCAAAATGTCAATGTCATTATTAAGACATTGCATGAATTTTATTAAGGCTACTGGCAACTGAGGATTTCAATGATTTTAAGACAATTTAGAATTTCTGAGAAGCATTCAATTTATCATATCTGTTAAGTAAAGGAGTAGATGTAGTATCGATTATATGCAACAAAGCACATGAAGACATTGATCTAGGAAGACAAAAGTGAGGATTTTGAAGAAAAGAGAGAAAGAAATAGACATGTAACTACCAGTATTCAATGAATATTGAATATTCAAAAGAAGAAGATCATGACTTTATGGAGATACATACAATTCTATCATCTTGAATCCTATAGGAAGGCAGATCAAACAAATGCAAAGGAATAATACTAGATGAGTTGGTGATCTTATAGTAAAAGAGTATAAAAGAGAGAAAGCATGTGGGGTTTAAGACTTTGAGTAGAGTATCAAATATCAAGAGATTATGTGACAAGAAATTTCCGAAGAGGAATGGTGACCTAGAAATTAAATTCTACAAATGGTTTGATATCAATTATTACAATTAGATTCTTATCGGATCCATTGGCTTATGGGGAACACCAATGAATATAATCCATAAAAAGGAAAATTTGGTGATATCCCACCTTGCTAATAAAGTATATTGAAGAAGGAATTAAGCCGGGACAGTGACTTGTCCATTTAGCAAGTAGGTTACCATCAAGGATCAAATTGAGGTCTTACTATCATAGATTGGAAGACCAGAAATCTTAAGACCATTATTTAGTCATTACCGTTAGAGTACTGTTGACTAAATAATGGTATCCACCCTAATTAATCAAGTATGTTAGTATCTATGAGTTAGTAGTCGAAGTTATATACTCAGAGGGATATTATAAGTATTCGGACATGAGTTTTACCTAAAAGAAGTTACTTGTTAGACTAAGTCATTTGAGGGTATGAGGTCAGTTGATTAGGCCACATCATGGAGGAGCTACAAGTACAATAAATACAGTAACAACTGAGACAGAAGCAAAAATAAGGAGCGATCTCCACCAGGGAGACAGATTTTTCCTAACCTGAATAGATACCATGATAAACCATAGAAATCATTGTGGGTCTGAAAGATGCTACTGACTTCGATTGAAAAGAAAGGTAGATAAGTACCGATCACTTTAGAGACCCTTGAGCTTATGACAAAGATATATCTGGAAAGAGATCAATAGGTAATCAAATAAAGTCTTTCTATATGTCTACGAAAATGTCCATGCTTACCTGAGTGTTTTTCAAATTTGATGATTTAACAGCTTCAGCATAACTTGATGTAGTAGTTATTGAACGAGAACTGCTATTATAAGCTAAGTACGAGGAGGCACTTCAAAGATAAAATTTGAGGAATTGAGAAAACCACTACTTATGATGATGATACCCCCTGACAATTAAGACAGAATAGTTGACAATAAAGCCTTGATAAAAGATTGCACAATATATTGACATAGGGGATGGAAGGAGAAAAGGTGAGATGGCTAGCACACTATAAGGTGAGGATTTAATGTTACGTTGTCTTTAGACAAATAGTTAGCTGTTATGAGCATATACCAAGTACGAAAAATCAATTGAAGAAATTTCCTAAGGACTAACCCTACTGGATTGAGTATAAAACTTTTGGAATGAAAGGTTATGAAGAAAACCATCAAGTAAAGAAAGGACAAAGAGGATGATAACAAAGGATTCAACCATGACCTAGTAAGGGTACTCGGTTATGAATACGAGACTTTTTGCTTTGCATAAATGGGAACATTATCGAAAATCCTAATGACAAATTGATGTGAATAGTGAGATAGGCCTCT
The DNA here is from genome assembly GCA_035236585.1 of Warburgia ugandensis. Taxonomy (NCBI): domain Eukaryota; kingdom Viridiplantae; phylum Streptophyta; class Magnoliopsida; order Canellales; family Canellaceae; genus Warburgia; species Warburgia ugandensis. Next base: position 18,797,907 of record CP141133.1, read on the forward strand.
GGACGAGAACATTTGACCCATGATGATGAATCGACCATTAACATTTGACATGAGTTTGGATAAAATCTTCATGGAGAAAAACGTTTAATGAATTCAATAATTATGAAACTGGATATAGAGTTAGGACATTTTACTTTCAGTATATGAAAAGGTCCTCGATGGAAGATGCTACTAATTGGCTTTCATGATTTTATTTTGAATGAACTTTGGTCGAGGAATCAAGTCACATATGGAAAACGACAGGCAATTGAAATTCGAAGTTAATCAAGGGTTTGGCTATAGAGCACATGATACCATGTCAGTTATTGAAGTATCTTGGGGACAAATATAAAAGATAAGAAGCAAAGTTAGACACAATAGAAAGAAGGTAATTTTTTTGGACTCTTACTAATGACATACAACCAACCATTAGAAGGAGATGTGGATGATGAAGAGATCACTAGATGAAAGACAAGAAGAAAAAGGGAGTATCCTATGATATTCAAAATGAAATAGGAGAAATAAGATCATATGATCTCAAAGAAGTATGGAGTAATTTATACATGAATAAAGAAGCATGATCCTACAAGGAGATTATCCTATACATGATAAGAAAAGTATAGGCATCTAAGAATTTGAGATAGATGAATTACGACTAGAAACTAGTATTGTTAAACTGGCACGTACAGGAGTATGCATCAGAGTATGCAGCGAAAGTGGCCCTTATGGGTAAGGCCTTGTAAAAGGAACAATAAAAAATGATAAATTGAGGTTAAGCCTAGATTTGATTCCTAAGGGAGAATGCATTCACCAAGAAGTTATCTAAGAGAAAAAATACCTTGAAGATGATAATTTATGGAATTTCGAGGACGAAATTCTTTTAAGGGGGTAATAATGTAATGCCCGAGCAATTTACGCTATCAAATTGGACATTCTATAGGAAATGAACTATGTTGCATGTTTTACCTTATTTAAAATAGTAAATGAAGGAATTTGTAAGGAAACTTGGTACCATTAGATTCTACTCGAAAAATGGAATCCAACCCTCAAAGAATGCTAAAAACGGAGTTCGTATGAAGTTACTACCATTTAAATATTAGGGGCATTTCTGTAATTTAAACAGAAAAACAAAAAAGACAATAAACGCAGGGGCCGTTTTGATAACTGCACCCCATCGTCTTCTTCCTCTAGACTTCTCCAGAAACCCTATTTCCAGAGGTTTCTTCCATCGCCAATGGCGGCATCACCATTGGCAGCACCGCCATAGCAAGACTAAAAAGCCCCATCTCCCCCCTTGTCAAAACACGATTTTTCTGGTCATTTGGGACTAGGGTTTCCAGAAAAAATCGAAAACCCAGTTTCCCTACGATTTTTGGCAATGACCAGGCCTAAGTCAGGCTAACCATTCTTTTACCTGTCTCTCCATTCCCCTCTCTTCTCTTTTTCAGTCTTGCTCGATAGTGGGGTTTTCCCCCTTTTTCATGGGTTTCAGACAACACGGATTTCCGGCAGGCGTAGAGGGAAATGCACCGCCGGAAGAGGGGCGTCCCCAGCTACCGAAGTAAAGCTTCTCTTTCCTTTCTCTCCATTTCACTTCCCCCAGGCCAGATCCATGCCAGATCTGGTCTTTTCCCAACTTGTTTTTCCAGCCGGAGAAGACGAAGCCAGTTCCAGCCAGCCCTGTACTAACAAGGCGTCCCAAGGACACCATGCTCCACTTGCGCCTGAGACAAGGTCCCCGGGACGGGTTCCAGGCGTACGACAGTGTGTACACTGTCCCTAGTGCAGCCTTCGGGTGCACACGCGACGTGGGGCATGGGTCCTGGCTCGACTAGGATGCACGAGGTGCCCTGGGAGCTGAGACACGCCATGCTACACCAAAGGTGCATCCGTGCGATGCCATCCAGGATACGCATCATAGATCATCGCTTGAGCATGCATGTGCGAGTGCAAAACGCGGTCCCTGGCACAGCCTTTGGGCACACACGCACATGAGGCGGTCGCGGTTCAACCAAGATGCACGGGTGTCCTGGGAACTGGGACACATGGACCTAATCAGACTATAAAGTTAGGATTAGAGGACAATTTACAAAGTTTAACTATTGAATAGTAAATTTCAAATCATAGGATGTAGCCTGACAAATGAATTAGGCAAGGACTCATGGACCCTAAAAGGGAAATCTAGTGATCTAATTTCTAAATAGATCAAAATTGATAAGGACTCCTTGTATCCATTCATATCCAGGAGTTTATAAATGAGACCCAGGGATGGGTTGACTGATGAAGGGCGTGACTCCAGGAAACATCAAGGTAGGTGCTCTATTGCTACTAGACTTTTAAAAAGAGCCATGATTGTTTTGAGAATGCATATTTTAAGTATAAGTTATATTACTTGTTTAGCACGACTTAATTTTATTCAGCATGCATATGATAAATACATTATGCATAGACATGCTTTGCAAACAATTTCATGATTTGTGGTTATTGAGTTTTAAAAAAATTGCATGTCCTTGAGGGTTACCAAAAGACGTTGGAGTGCCCAAAAGACGCTGAGTAGGCAGTTGTAAGGGCCAGGCAATTGTGAGGGACCTAAAGAGGACAGGTTTTGAAAAAGAGGTTTTTGCTTGATTAATTATATGTGATTTGGGCTAGTAAAGTTGTGGGCGCTATGCCGAGAGGTCTGGGGTGGCCTCCCAACCTCTACCACTATTAAGTGGAATAAGTACCACGCCCAAAAAGGGCATGTCCCTACGTTGACTGCATGTGGTACAAGGGGCTACCACTGGTGTCACGGCACTAGATCGATGTGTCATATGCCTCGTGGAGGCTATGACCGAATGTCCTCAGGTACCCGGGGACCACATGGAGGCGAGGTCGTGGGCATAGTGGGCCCTATGGTTTGAAGATTTACTTGCATTGCATATGGCATGACATGAGGTTGGTCAACCATACCAGATATCCATGAGTTGGATTCAGTTGAGCATCTTATGCATATCATTATGTTTATTATATATATATATATATAATACTTTCAACTTGGATTATGCAATTCTTTAAGTCGTCAATATTCCAATTCGACAATGGTTTTTAATATCGATATTGAACATGATTGTTCAAACACGCACATGTTTTAAAGAGCATATGATTTTAAATGCAGCATGCATTGTAAAACTAGTAGTGATAGACTCCTACTGAGTATAGTATATACTCACCCAATCCTTAACATTTTTCAGGATAGCTCCATTCACGAGTAGAGGACGCCTATGATAGTGCTAAGAGCAAGTAAATCAAAAGGAGAAAATCAGACATGTAAGTAAACACTCTACCCTTTGGACATGTATTTGTATTTATTTACAGTTGGCCTGTGAGCTATGACTGGATAGACCTGGGAAAACATTTATGATTTCTAAAGTTTTTCAAAAACTACTTTGGTTGTTGTGAAAGAAAATGACATTCGAGGTTTTCAAAATGAGTTTAAAACAAAAGATTTTCCGCTGCATTGCGTTGTTTTAATAAAATGGTTTTCAAATAAGGATGCATCCCACCTTGGGAATTAGATCTTGCATTTAAAAATGCATGGGAAAACCTGGGCCTTCACATAGTGACATCCAAGAGAAGCAGTAGCTTAAATCTTTTGAATTTCCTTCACCTTTTATTTGCTTTTTGTTTAGTTCTAACACTAGTTGATGTTCTTTTTCCTTAGAATAGTTCCATCTTCTTAGCTTCTATTCTCTTGGTTTTCTATTGGTTTCTAATTACATGTTAGATGTACTTGGTTTACTATTGTTAGAAGGTGTTTTATACGTAATTGGAATCAAGTTTGTAGCTTGTAAGGGTGAACCATTTCTAGATTTGTATACATTTCAAGCACACTCTAATTTGATCTATTTTGACATTCAATGAATAAAGATCCTTGAGGATTATTTTTTATGCTTGAATCCTAGTCTCTTAATACTTTAATTTTGAAAGTCATATTGCATTAAAAGTTCTTGTCAAGGTGATTTCCATGCCTTGTTTGAATTGAGTTCACAAATACCATGTTGCTGGAATTTTTTCTAACCAATATCTATGATTAGTTACCAGCATCTTATTCATCATATTTATTTGAATCCTTAGGAACCCATTTAGATTTTAAGGTCACTTATTAAGTACCATGATTACATTGTCTTTTAGTTTGGTGTTATTAATTTAGGCCATCATTTGAACCCATGACACATGCGCACCATCCCATGCATCATGCTCATGGCATTAGGGTGAAATCTCTTTGATGATTGCTTTATTTAGATGGTAAATCTTAATGAAGTAGTAGTTAATTCATTGTTTACATCTTAGTTTAGTTGTAGGAAGTTGCATAATTGAATCTTTTAGAAATTTCTATTTTTAGTAAGTTATAGATTAGGAAAGTGTTAAATTAGGGAAGTTTCTATTTTAAGTAGTTTCTTTAAATTTAGTAGCTTAGTTTAGTTCATTCTAATTTTACTATTGTTTTCTTTAATTGCATGCATATTAGTTAATTTAAGTTTATAATTCCATTGTTTAGTTTATTTCATGCATTTTTAATTTCCATGTTAATTTAATTCCTTAGTCTATGTCTAATTTAATTCTTTGGCTAAATGAAGTAGTCTAAGCAAGGACCACTAATATCACAACCGTTCAAGTCCTCATGGGATCAACCTCCATTGCATGAATTACTAGATCGGTTCCTGCCCTTGTGAGTTTAACTTAAAAATCACAACAATTTGGGTTAATCTTATATCTTTGCAGAGGGTGCACATCTCATTCTATATTTATGTAATATGCGTACCATTCTTGTATAAATTTCAATTAATAAAGTATCATTTTTCATGTACAGTATTCCATGATCAATTCCCATACTTTAAGTCTTTCAATTCTTGTGGTTGATGCTTATGATCCATGCCCATTCCTCACTTGAATCATACACACTACAATTCATACCTTGGTTTGATTTGAGTTGCATGTGCACCATTGTTTAGCATAGATTTTACCTTAAGTTTCATGCGCATCTTTTATAAGTTCATGCTTTTTAATTGATTGATTTCTTACAAATCCATTTAGATTTTTAGTTAACTTAGTTAATGATTTCATTAGGTTACATAAGTACAAGCTTTTAATTCCTTTATATTAGTCTCTTTCAAACCTCATGAACCATGAGCACAACTCCATGGGTCAAGCGCATGGTTATTGAGTTGGATCTCATTGATTAATTGCTTGCTTTGTAGTTTAATTCTAATTTATATTATTATTTTTAATTGTTTTGCATCTTAAATTAGTTTAGTTAAGTTTAGTTTTAGAAATTTTTATTTTTAAAAAGTGTCTTAGTTTGGAAAGTTTTAACTTTAGAAAGTTTCTATTAGATTAAGTTTCCTAAATTAGATCATTCTAGTTTTACATTTGTTTCTTTCATTGAATGCACATTAGTTAGGAAAGTTTTAAATTCCATTAAAAATCATTATTGTTAAAAACTTTCCATTTAATTCATGTTTCCTTTTCCGTGTCATTTAATTTCCTAGTTTAATCAAACCAATCTCTTTGGCTAGGCTAAGTAATCCAAATAGAATCCAATCAATATACAAAATTGTGAAATTTCTTGTGGGATTGACCTCCCTTGCATTTAAATTACCACATTGATTTGTGCACTTGAGAATAATTTTAAAGCTACACCCGTGAGGAAGGCTTTCTTTTGCACATTAAGCTTACACTTTTATGTGCAAAGATCTTTGAGAAATTTGGCATAAGCAGGAATGTCTTTAATAGCATTAAGTAATGGGATATTGATATGCATATGTTCAAACACATCCATTATCCCATGGATATTAGTTCCTTTCTTTGCCTTGTTTAACAACTAAGGGAATGAAGCTTTAGGCACATAAGGTGCCTCCCCTATAGGTTCAGATGGAATTTGAGATTTTTGTCTTTTCTCTTTCTCCTTAATTGTAGCTAGTTCATTCTCCTCTAAATTTTACTCAGTCTGCTTACTTTATTATCAACATGATGGTCACTCCTAAGGGTAGTTATTAACTTTTCTTACTCATGGGATCATTGTGAATTTGAATTGGACCCTATTTCAAACTATCTCTTAGGGTTTGGAATTAGCTGACTGAAAAATTGCCCCTTCCCTCTATCCTAAGTGCAATAGATAACTATCTCATTTGCATGTCAAATTTAGCAATAGCTAGAGAATTGTCATTGGTAGTCTGTCTACTCTCATTCTGGTAGTTGTGTAGGGCCTATTTAGTCTCCTCATTTTGTTTTATGACTATCTATATATATTGTCCTCCAATGATGGTTTCTTTGGTTGTTGTGGAAGCTAAAAACTAGGTGACTGCTAGGAAACTAAAGTTCTAAGAAAGTTTTGTGCAAGGGGGTTCATGGATGGACCTCCCTGGTGATTTTTTATACCATGAAAGTTAAGATGCCTAGCCGATTGTGGATTATAGGTCTTAGAATATGGATTATTACTAGGGTGTGATATGCATTCATTGCATTCACTTGTTCTTAAAGATATTGAGTGTAATCCCTATTAGAGGGTTAAGCTAAGGTTAAGAGTGCTAGGTTAGAACAAATGGAACTAACCTCCTATGGAGGTTTTGTGGATACATTACTAGCCATGTAAGCTTCAATCCACTAGAATATATTTGCAAACTTATCCACTCATCCCTCCAATGAGTCAAGCCTATAAGATACATCTATGGTCACTCCTATTTCAAAAAGACCCCCACTCTTTTGAGGTTGGGAGTTTCCATCTCTTATATTTGAATAGTCCCACAACTAGGAATTTTCAACTAATGTCTCAAAAAATTCCCAAGCCTCTATCCCATTTTTTAACATGAGGGCCCCTCCAATAGTTACATCCATCATCCATCTATTTTGAGGTGTAAGTGCCTCATAAAAGTACTAAACATGTTGTCATTTTTCAAAACTATGATGGGGACTCTTTTGCAACAATTCATTCCACCTTTCATCTTTTCATTCCTAAAACTTTATGTTCTCCCTACGAAGGGCATTGGTTTTATGTATGGGGAAATTTTTTCTTAGAAACCTTTTAGACAACGAGTTTTATTTGGCAAGGGAACCGACTTCTAAAGAATTCAGCCATGATTTGGCCTTATCTTTTGAGACGGTCGCAACACCTCTTTTGGATCGCAATTTGAACCTCTGTAGCTCCTAAAATCACACTTTTTGTGAATGAAAGGCCCAAAAAAAACCCAAAAATCTAGAAAACATCACGTTGCACATGCGGCCTATGCGTGCCAATGGCACATGTGCCACTCGAGTGTGCGTTGCTAGCACATGCCACCATGTGTGCGCATCGCTACATGTTGTGTGCTAGTCATGCCGTGTGTCACACGCGATGGCTACCACATGATGAGTGTGGGTTTTCGCATGCACTACGCGCATGTGCCATCCACGTGCACGCTCATGTGTGCCGCTCGCGCGTTGCCGTGTGTTGCGCCACAGTCATGATGCATGTTGCATGTGTGTTGTGCAACGTTTCATGCCACGTGTTGTGCGTGCACTCCCCTCTCAAAGCATCGCCCACATGTGCTGTTGAGCTGCTATAGCTGGAGACGATGGCCGGACTCTGGATGCTGCTGGCAACCCAACAGGTGCCCAAATCTTGCAATTTTTACACCATTTTGTTCAGTTTTTCATGTACCTTCCATTTTTAAGCTTCCTGTCAAGGAATTTTATCATTTTCTCATGTTTTTCAAAAATCTCCCTATTACTATTTTTTGAGTTCTCTGGCATCCCTAGCTGTCTGATCACTATGAAAATACTTGGGTTTGTTCTTTGTGTCATCATGCACAAGATGAACGGTTCAGATCATCCATCTGACAGTTTCATCAAGTTATTTTTGCAAAAGTAGTAAGGTTAATGCATTCACCAAAAAAATAACATTCCACATCATTTTTTGGTGTTAACAACTCAGCACACCTATTGGAATGGAGAGTACAGGACAAGAGGATGATGCTTACCTCGAATCAGTCTAGCCAAAGGTGTGTTCTATAAAGCGTAGCAGCGTCATGGCCTTCTATAGCGCGCCTAGCGGTGTGCAAGTTGGGAAGAAGCGAGGGGATCCGATGGGGGTGGTGCAATTAAGGCACCCCTTAATATACCCCCTTTATGTCTCATTTTGCAGAACCCCCTGTGAAATTACCAATCTACTATTCATGCTTGTTTTATTAATTACAAAAATTAAATTAATTAATCATTCTTTCTCTGGTCTCCAATTTAAGCTTTCTTAGTGGCATTGGATTCCATTTTTCAAGTACATTCCAATTATTGAGGTTTTAACTCGTGATTTGACCTCTAAAATTCTCAATTCCCCAATTACCTCAATTTTTGCAAAATTCCACAAATCACGCATTTTCAGAATTTGAAAATGGCGAATATTACATCCTACCCACCTTATAGAAAATTTCATCCTCGAAATTCTTTCCATGTCATTCCTCAACAATTCTAGAACATTCCCATATCACAAGACCCACATATGGGATCATCATTTTAGAGTCAAATGTCAATAAACAATTTCACATTGTGCTATCTCCTCATATAACAACTCATACATATAAACCAATGTATGTTTCAAACCATTCAAAATCTGATACTTATATCGTGGTTAGAACACATAATAACCACACATATAATGCCATTTACAAAAATCATACTCTTGTCCAAGAGTTAATTGTTTGTTTATATCTTTAGCATAAATAAATCACTATGTCAACAAAATTGAAGTATCATAACTCACATATAGGCAATTTCACATCAAATAAATTCCAACACATATTATTTTATCATTAGGCAATGTATATTCATCAATCCATATCACATCAACTCCTAAAGAGGTAATACATGCCAATCAAAATCAGCCCATGTCTGCTCATCAACAGGCAATCTTATGCTAATCAAAATCAGAGTATACCAGCTTAATAACAGGCAATCACATGCCAATCAAAATTAGAGTATACCAGCTCAGTAACAGGCAATCACATGCCAATAAAAAAATCCAGTCCACAACACAATCATACTGTGAGTACCTAGAAGCCTGCCACCTAGAAGCTCGCCCCTTAGAAGCCTATCGGTGCCTCGCGCACCCATGCTCATTGGCTACTCATAGGTATAAGCCAAATTTTCAAGCTGATTACACATAAAAATGCTCTCATACTAAATATACTTTACTATCACACTTCTCACCTTCATGAAAAAATTAGGCTCATAAGCGTAATATAAGTAGTATTCATGTCACTATTATCCTAGAGAACTCAATAACCCAACAATAAGAGTTCACTAGACTAAGAAAATTATCAACCTTAGTCACTAGTTTAATTAATCCCAAATCATCACAGTCCCCATAAACCGTATCACTATCAATAGAGGTATCGCGATCAAGACAATTCATCTTCTTTAACCAAAATTCCTTCTCACATATATTTATAGCAAAAGATGAGTCCTTTGAATACTCAAAATAATGCACAAGGACTTCTTATGCTCATGAAAGTCATGGAATACACAAAAACATTATCCACCACATAATCATGACTCATCCCAATAACTTCCAAAATTCTAGCCCATCATATCCATACGTACTACTAGTGTACCAATTTCATTAACTTGTATGATCCAGTGCTTGTAGCAATCATAACAAGTTCTAAAAACTGTCTTAAAGACATTTCAGTCACAATCCTTAGCTGGTGCTAACTAGACCTCAAATCAATATCCCCCAATACGATGCACCATCCAAGGCTGATCATATAGGTCATCAATATATGATAAAGAACATCAAGTCTCCACCATGAAGGTATCAAGCAATCAATAATCCATGCTTAGCGATAAGAATCTATCTTTCTTCTCACAAAGAGGATTAATGTATCTCGTGAAGACCCACCAAGTCTAATAATCGCTTGTCAAATAACTACCATAGTTGGAATTCTTCCAATTTTGCTGAGGCCATCTTGTATGGCTCCTTAGGAAATGCCACTATATCTGATGCCAAATCAGTAAAAAAAAATCAATCTCTCATGGCATACAATCCTGAAACTTCCTCAAGACGATTGTGAATCTTCACACACTCTCTGTGTGCTCAATTTGTAGCCATTCTCTGTCATCCACAATCACAAAACTAGGAGAACTCGATACATCAGATGGGTACCATATTCCCTTCAAGGCAAGGTTAACGCAAATCTCAATGATGCTCCTTCTCAGTCAAGAGTGAGATCAATAGTTATCCGGTATATCAAAAGTACCTTTCTTCTCACTACAATCAACTGTCCTCAAACGATGGAATCCATCCCTAGGATGATATCATAATTCCTCAAATCGAGAACGATAAAGTCAGTATCTATCATCTCACTCATCATCATTTCCACCAGTACTCGTTAGAGGTACTTACAAGTTTCAATAACTTCCTAATCAGTGTCATAACCTCCAACCCAAGGATCTTTAAATACATATAAATTCACATTCATTAAGGTGTCAGCACTCAAACTACAAAGGTGACTGGATCCTAAATCAAGCAGGATCTTGGTATGTCTATCCATGATCGAAAGACTACCATTCACAAAGTAGGTTGAGGTTTGTACTTTCATTTAGTAATGGTAATACTCATTATTACCAATGTGGGGTCATCTTGCCCTATCTCCAATGTCAGTTAGTCTGACTCTTTGTCCACTAGGGCAGTCTCTAAAAGAATATCTTAACTCTCCACAGTCAAAACATTTAAAGGGTTGCCATCGTGATGGCAGCTACTGATGCCATTACCACTATTGCAGTGGTACAATAACTCTAGGACATAGTTGTCTAGGTGTCTGTCCTTACCACTAGTGCACATTATGTCTCTCTTCTGTATCCCAACACTGCCTGATCAAATGTCGTTGGCTCCATGGCCCTTGCAGTCATGTCAATGGAAGGTCTCTTGCCCTTACTAGATTGACTTGAACTACCCATGTCCAAGTTTGTGTAGTTGACCTTCTTGACCCTAAGAGAATCTCCCTCAATATAAAATCTATGTCAGTTGCCTCTATCACCAATGTGTAATGCACTAAGATCAACTATCTCTACCATTCAGGTGTCAATGCATCAACAATTCTATCTACAGCCTCTCATTCATTATGGTTTTAAGGCAATTATCCTTCCCAGTGTAAACAAGCTTAATACCACTAAACCATCAAATTCCTCTATCCTACATTGCCAACTCTTGCAGTATCTCCAACTTCTCATATAACAAAACACTGATCATTATAGGCCTTCTTAAAACCCTTCTAAAAAAAATCTCGACAATAGAGGAACATACTCTCTCAACGACTATCATTAAAATCATCATAGACACATTTTAGGTATACTCATCTCTATCCTTGTATTTCCTTTAATGGATAATTTATTTCATGCTCATAATAAGCAAAATCAATCACAACTTTGTCAATTTAAACTCCAATGAAATTGATTCTTTCATACTAACTTCTTTTTTTTAGCCAACGCTGCTCACCTTATCATCTTTATTCACGTTAAATGTAATTCATTTATAGTCAATTTCATCTTACCTCATTCCTTTTATATGATAGGTGCCTATGATTTGAAATCAAATAAACAATCTTGTCAATTACTCATATATGGTATGATACTCAATTTTAACTTTTTCTATCATCCCTTCCCCTACTAGGAGGTTATTTGATGTCATCCCCTACTAGGAGGTTATTTGATGTCACTCCTTACTCATGTATTGATTAACATCATTACTACCATTTATCATCTTCAAATAGTTGTTATATCCTCTAAGTATTAATATGTCTAGCAACCCTACATAAAATCCTTAGAGTAATTCGTACGCATTGACTTCTCATTAAAGACTGACTATCAATATTTCTATATATAAAAGAACCCATTAAGTTTCATCTCATAATTCATATTCATCCATAGGACAATAAAATCTTACCTCATCATTTTTCTCAATCATTTTCACAACATCAAAATTCATTCGTTAATTAATTCCACTCTAAGTTTAAATTAATACAATAATCCTCTCAACTTTCTCGAGCTCTCTTTATTTGTAATCATTTCTGATCCCTTTCCATTATTATCTCATAATTGTCATACAATAGTCGTTATGCTTCTTCACACGTTTATACATACTGCCCAAATTAGGACTTGAAACCTCATATGATAGCCCATGCATATAGACCTTCCATCAAATAATAAAGTTCTCATTTTCCTTTATTAATTATACTCTCCATTTAGATTCTACACTATAAGAATCGCGCACTTTCCTTGGAAGTGTGTTTCCTCATAATCATATAAGGATTCAAAGTCTCATCTTACTAAAGAAAGTCTGCCAATTCTCATGGAATCAACTATTTTGCAATCATCATATCTCTGTAATTCACACTTAAGAATTTCTTTACCTCAATGGATTGTATGCCCTGTACCATTCAGGCCACTAAATATATGTCACGGGCTCCTTGGACTAAAAACTCAGTAGGAGAGGCAACTGGTGGAGTGGCGGTGGACCTAGTCTTCCTTTGAGGAACCATCTATTTAAAGTTTCAATATCACATCGTATAAGTATTCTTCCTATCTTCGTCTCATCGTGAACTCATGGGTTGTCAATCTAATTGGACCCTTAAAGTGGTGATGATGGAATAAACATGGGCTCTAATACCAAATTGTGACACCCCGGGTTTTTATAAACCTTTCTCTCAAAGTAATAATAATAATATGTTTTAAGAAAAATAGACGAGATCCCTGAAAATGAAAACTCAAATATATAATTTTGCACAATGTTAAAAGAATTAACGAGAAATGAAAACCTTGGGGGTCAACCAAGTTCCAAAACTACAACAATAAATAAAATCAAATCTGGATACTCTGAGCATGCTCATTTAAGACCACGATGAATGCATAAGCTGAGTAAAGACAATAATAAATCAAGTCAAAAAGCCACCAGGTTCCATCCATGATCACCACAACAACTACATCTGTAATTAAACGTTCACTACACCATGGCATGGGTCCAATCTATACAATTATGTAAACATCCAAGTAAAGTCCCCAAAGGTCTAACACAAGTCTAAGAGGCGTACACTAATTTGTCTCCGAATACTAAAAGTGGATAGTCTTTAGGTCCTCTCCCAAATCAATGCTACTCCACCTGCTTTCCTTTCTAGCTATCGCACTCCAAATCTGAGGCATTGCAATACAAAGCAATGCCTCAGCAAACTATGCTTGTGTAGGTGATACATTCAATTAAAGCTTAATAAAATCACGTGATGAATCTCATGTAATAATCATATATAAGGCATGTCAAATAATCAGACACTCATAATGGAGTAACATATGAAACCATAAATCTTCACAAATAGATATCAAGTCAAATTATAATGGCATGTAAGGCATGATAAAAACACAGATGTGCGTCCATCAAACAATAAGAGTCCATGTCTATAGAATAATATGCATGCAAGTCATGATGAATAGGGCATTGTATCAAAAACAACCCCAAGAGTGTACCACAACGCTCAATCATCAGTAATGAGTACTCATACCAAACTTAGGGTCCCTCGCCTATAGCTCACACACCAGGTAGCTCGCCCAACCCATAGGTCAGCCCACATAGGCTTCACCACCATAAACTTACCACATGAGCATACAGAATAAGTATATGGGTTGCTATGCTGTGGTGGCAACCACACAGGATCTAACCCACTGCCGCTCCTCGCCACCTAAACGGGAGACTTTCTCTGTTCCCATGAGGAGGAAAAAACCTGTAAGGGGGACTACCCATGATACCATCACCTACATACCTAGCCCTATATCAATCTAGGGCAGTGTCTAATCATCATCATCACAAAGTTAGAGGGCGAGTGACCAACCCTACAACCCTCCTAGCATAGTACCCACTAAGTGGAAGCACCCATCATAAATCAACAACAAGTCATAAATCATGAAAAGACTCCATAAAATAATCTCAATAAGTGTGATAAAAGCCTATGATAAATATAGTACATCACATGCAAAACATGGTTATTCGTAAAATTGAAGTGTCATGCTACCAACAAGAAGTAGGCACATATTTATGTGAACATGAGAAGACATCAAAACACATGCCTCAAAAACTTTAGAGAACAGGTCATAGTTACTGAAATCACTGAGAAATTTGAATGAAATCACCTACCTTGATAATTGTGGTGCTCTAGTTAGGCGCATGGCAATGTCATGTTGCACCCTTTAACGTACCTGTCATATCACAAGTCATCTAGTACTTGACAATTCAATGAGATCTATTCTTCTAATCCCCTAGATCATCTCATATTCGATTTATACCACCAAGGTCTAAGGCCTGATCATCCATTGATCAGCCTAATCTAGGTTATCTAATGACATTCAATAGTTTAACCATTTAAAAGGTGCTCAAGGCTAGGTTTTTATCGCGAATCTAGGTCCGCGTCATCGAAAATCCAAAAATCTAGAAAATTCCAGAAAAAAATGTGCCACACGTGCGACTTTGCATTCCAATCACACATGTGCCGCTTGCTACCATGCATGTGCCACTCATGTGTGATGCCACATGTGAGCGTTGCCATGTGTCGTGCACTGGTCATGTCACGTGTCATGCGCAACGACTGCAGCATGACGCGTGTGTCACGCATGGGTTTCTACATGCGCTGTATGCGTGTGTGTTGCTCGCACATCACAGTGGTAGTGCCACATGTCGCATGCCTGTCATGCAATGTTTCGTGCTGCGTGTCACGCATGTGCTCACCTCCCGACACTCCCTACATGCGCTCGTCACTCGAAGTGTTGCCCGGGTGAGCCGTCGAGCTACCGTCCCTGGGTGTTGTCGCCGAAGATGAAGGGCGGACTCTAGATGCCGCTGGCAACCCCATAGGTGCCCAAATCTTGTGATTTATGCACCATTTTCCTTAGTTTTTCACGTACCATCCATTTTTAGGCTTCCTATCAAGGGATTTTATCATTTTCTCATGTTTTTACACGCTTTTTACCAAATTTTAAAACAAAAACTCCCCATAACTATTTTCTGAGTTTTCTGGCATCCCTTCCGATTACCATGAAAATTCATGGGTTGTTCTTTGTGTCATCATGCACAAGATGAATGGTTCAGATCATCCATCTAACACCATTTCATCAGGTTATTTTTGCAAAAAGAGTAAGGTTCATGCATTCACCTAAAAAACGACATTCCACATCATTTTCTGACATTAACAACTTAGCACACCTATTGGAATGGAGAATGCAAGGGAGAGGATGAGGCTTACCTTGAATCAGGCCAATCGGAGGTGTGTTCCGTCAAGCGTAGCATTGTCATGACCTTCTGTAACACACCTAGAGGTGTGTAAGGGGGGAAGAAGCGAGGGGATACGATGGGGGTGGTGTAGTTAAGGCACCCTTAATATACCCCCTTTGTGTCTGGTTTTGCGGGCCCCCTGTGAAATTACCAATCTACCCTTCATGCTTGTTTTATTAATTACAAATTTTAAATTAATTAGTCATTCTTCCTCTGGTCTCCGATTTAAGCGTTCTTAGTGGCGTTGGATTCCATTTTTCGAGTACATTCCAATTATTGAGGTTTTGCAAAATGCCACTAATCACACATTTTTAGAATTTAAAAATGGCAGATATTAAAGTAATGCAAATATCAAGGAATATCAAATTCTCTCTCTCTCTCTTAACTGTAATATGTTGGGGGTAACTGAATGACTCTAAGTTTAAGTTCAAAATGGTTTACATTGGTAGGTGACAATGTGATGCACGAAGGAGTATTTAGTTGAAGTGGCACATAGAAGCCTCTTATAGCCTTGTTCTCAACAACAACTGGTAGGTCTGCCATGAGATTAGGAAATTGATTTCTCACCCCTTGTCTGTGGATATGTTCAATCTTAGGATCAAATGGTACTAATTCTATGTTCTGAGGTCGATGATCATGAATGCACTACAATGTAATCCTAACTATATGATGCTACCTAATTATATGCTACTCCTTACTCTAAATGATGCACTCAAAAAATTTCAAGGCCTCAGTCTCATTTTTTCTCATGAGGGACCTTCCACTAGCTACATCTATCATCTATCTATTTTGAGATGTAAGTGCCAAATAAAAGCAATAAACTTGTTACCATTTTTCAAAACCATGATGGGAGCACTTTTCCATCAATTCATTTCTCCTTCCCCAGCACTTATAATTTTGTTAATCTTCTCTTTGCTAGAAGTTTATGAGCTCCCTATGAAAGGCATAATTTTTATGTATAGGAAATGACCTCTAAAGAATTCAGTCATGATTTGGCCTTATCTTTCAATGAGAAAGGAAACAACCTAAGTCTAATAGAATCATCCAAGACATTTCAAACTTGCATGTACCACAGATATCAAGAAATTCCTTCATATATAGCTCTCTCTCTCTCTCTCTCTCTCTCTCTCTCTCTCTCTCTCTCTCTCTCTCTCTCTCTCTCTCTCTCTCTCTCTCTCTCTCTCTCTCTCTCTCTCTCTCAACCGTAATATGATGGGACTAACTAAATGACTCCAGGTTTAAGCTCAAAATGGTCTGCATTGGTAGGTGGTAACTTGATGCATGATGGAGTATTTAGCTAAAGTGGCACATAGAAGTATCTTATGGCTTTGTGCTCAACTACATTTGTACATTCAATGGTACTAATTCTATGTTCTAAGATAGATAATTGTGCATGCATTGCAATGTAATCAAAACTATATGATGCTACTTAATTATATGCTACTCGTAACTCTAAATGATGCACTCAAAAAATTTCTAGGCCTATGTCTTATTTATCATCATGAGGATCCCTCCACTACTACATCTATCATTCGTCTATTCACAATAGTACTAAACTTGCTGCCATTATTTAAAACCATGATGGGGACACTTTTGTAGCAATTCATTCCACCTTTTCCAATACTCATAATATTGTTCATCTTCTCTTTACTGGAAGTTTATGATCTCCCAATGAAGGGCATTGGTTTTAAGTATGAGGAAAATTTTGCTCAAAAAATTTTTAGAGAACTGGTCCCATGTGATAATGGAACTGACCTTTAAAGAATTTAGACAAGATTTGGACTTATCTTTCAATAGGAAGGGAAATAACCTAAGTCTAATAAAATCATCTAAGTCATTTAGGAACTTGAATGTATCTCAAATATTAAGGAATTCCTTGATATGTAGGTATGGATCTCTCTCTCTCAACCATAATGTGTTGGGAATAACTAAATGACTTCAAGTTTAAGCTCAAAATGATCTACATTGGTAGGTGCTAATATGATGCATGATGGATTATTTAATTGAAGTGGCACATAAAAGTCTCTTAGGGCTTTATGCTCAACTACAACTAATGGGTCTGCCATGGGGTTAGGAATTTGATTCCGCACCCCTTGTTTATAGATACATTCAATCTCAAGATCAAATGGTACTAATTCCATGTTCTGAGATCAATGACCATGCGTGCACTACAATCTAATCCTAATTATAAGATGGTGCCCAATTATATGCTACTCGTAACTCCAAATGATGCACTCAAAAATTCTCAAGCCTCTATCTCATTTTTTATCTTGAGTACCCCTCTACTGCCTACATCTATCATCCATCTATTTTGTGGGGTAGGTGCCTCATAAAAGTACTAAACTTGCTACCATTTTTCAAAACCATGATGGGGACACTTTTCCAACAAATCATTCCACCTTTCCCAACATTCATGAGTTGTTCATCTTCTTTACTAGAAGTTTATGATATCCATAAGAAGGGCATTGTTTTTATGTATGGTGAAAATTTGGCTCAGAAAATTTTAAACAACTAATCCAATGAGGCAATGAAACTAACCTCTAAAGAATTCATCCATGATTTAGCCTTATCTTTCAATGAGAAGGGAAACAAACTAAGTCTAATAGAATCATCCGAGAAATTTCAAAACTTGAATATAACACAAATATCAAGGAATTCCTTGATAAGTAGGTATGGATCCTCTCTCTCTCTATATACTCCTCTCTCTCTCTCTCTCTCTCTCTCTCTCTCTCTCTCTCTCTCTCTCTCTCTCTCTCTCTCTCTCTCTCTCTCTCTCTCTCTCTCTCTCTCTCTCTCTCTCTCTCTCTCTCTCTCTCTCTCTCTCTCAGCCATATTATGTTGTGATTAACTGAATGACTCCAAGTTTAAGGTCAAAATGTTCTACATTGGTAGGTGATAATGCATGATTGAGTATTTAGTTGAAGTGGTATGTAGAAGTCTATTATGGACTTGTGCTCAACTATAGCTAGTGGGTCTATCATGGGGTTAGGAATTTGATTTCTCACTGCTTGCTTGTGGGTACATTCAATATTAGGATAAAATGGTGCTAATTCTATGTTCTCGAGATCGATGACCATGCAAGCATTACAATGTAATCCTAACTATATGATGATATACAATTATATGCTACTCCTAAGATTAAATGATGCACTCAAAAATTCTAGGCCTCTATCTCATTTTTTATCATGAGGACCCCTCCACTATCTGCATCTATCATTCATCTACTTTGAGGTGTAAGTGCCTCATACAAGTTCTGAACTTGCTACCATTTTTCAAAACCATGATGGGGATACTTTTATAACAATTCATTCCACCTTTCCCAACACTCATAATATTGTTTATCTTCTCTTTGCTAGAAGCTTACGGTCTCCCTACAAGGGGCCTTGGTTTTATGTACGAGGAAAATTTTGCTTAGAAACTTTTTAGACAACTAGTCCTATGTGGCAACAGAACTAACCTTTAAAGAATTCAGCCATGATTTGGTCTTATCTTTCAATAAGAAGGGAAACAACCCAAGTCTAATAGAATCATCAAGACATTTCAAAACTTGAATGCAGCATAAATTTCAAGGAACTCTTTGATATATATATATATATAGGTATAGAGATATGTTGGAAGTAACTAAATGACTCCAAGTTTAAGCTCAAAATGTACTACGACGTAGGAGGCTTTTAATGTTGGTATAAAGGAGTAGCTATTTTGACTACTGACTTTGTAAATATTTTACAAGTCGTTTAGAAAAAAACAACTTTGGAAGTAAAGACTTAAGAATTTTTTTTAAACAAAAACAACTTCTTTAGTCTAGTGAGATGAGGTATTTTTTTGCGGGAAAAGACTTTTAAAGTTGTCTAAATCAAACAAGTTCAAAAGTGTATACTTTTAAAATCTATTATTTTTAAACAACTTTAAAAGTGATTGACTTTTGAAGTCATTTAGTCCTAAAAAAATTTAAAATTATAAAATTTTGAAGTTGTTTGAGTCAATCGACTTTAAAAGTATACACTTTAGTTAGCACAAAGAGGGATTTTAAGTGAAAAAGGACTTTTGAAGTCCTTTAGTCCTAAATGACGTTAAAAGCAATTGACTTTTGAAGTTGTTTAGGAACAACTTCAAAAGTCATTGACTACTGAAGTCACTTAGGACTAAATGACTTCAAAAGTCCTTTCCACTTAAAATCCCTCTTCCTACGCAGACTAAAGTGTATGCTTCTAAAGTTGTCTAACTCAAACAACTTGAAAATTTTATATTTTTAAGGTCATTTAGTACTAAATGACTTCAAAAGTCCTTGTCTATCTATAAAATGCTAAAGTCACCTCATTTTTTCCTGTATCCTCTCTTCATATTCTTCTTCTCATGGGTGGCATGATGGCCTCCTCTATCTATGTTCTTTTTTCCATCTTGCTTTACATTTTGGACAATTTGGTTTTTGTGGCATGATAAACACAGTAAGTAAACCATAGCCTCTTTTTATCATGCATTGCTTTCTTATTGTCAACTCTTTCTATTTGAATTTTGTAGATCAATTGGGTTTTGTCACTACAGATGATGGGGTTCAAAAGTGTGCTAGATCAACATGATTTTCACCAAAGTCATGTGATTTCATTTCCAACAACTTCTCTCTCTAACCCTCACTATTGGAAAAAAGAGAAAACATTATGATTTATGGTCCTCATCCAAAATTAGGGTTCGATGAAGAGAAATGGTACCATCAAGTTGGCCGAGGCAGTTACATGCAGCTTAAAGGTGTCATCTGAATACTAGAAGGCCAAATTTTGATGAAATCATTTTATATTAGCTCTTTGATCATGATATTGTATTAATAAGATCTAATAATATATAACATTTAACATATGTAATAAAAGAAGGATAAATGAGGAGTTATTTCAATAAATACTTTGATTTCCTTGTTGACATTATATGTGTGTATGTGTGTGTCTAAAGAATGCAAGAATCAATGCTGAGTATCATGCATAAGAAATCAATTTCATTGTGTATTTATATAAGATATTATAAAGTACTTATATCATATGTGTGTGTGCATTTGAAGATTTTTTTTTTTTTTAAGTCTTTTGCGATAAACGACTTTAAAAGTATTGAATTGTAAAGTCATTTGCTATAGAGAACTTTAAAAGTGTTAACTTTTAAACTCATTTGGTATAAATGATTTTTAAAAATCATTGACTTTTAAAGTCATTTACATCAGATAACTTTAAAACTTAGTACTTTTAAATTTGTTTATAACAAATGACTTTAAATTTACTACTTTGTTTTAAGAGTTATTTCATCATCCTTTTGCTTTGTTTTTCTGACTACCTTCATTTATACACAAAATGTAAGCTACATTTTGATCGGTGTGACTATTCTCAACCAAATACATATTTGCCATCAATAGCAATTTTTTAGGGTTGTTTAGTATCTCTTTGTTTGTCTCATGTGTGTGTGTGTGTGTGTGTGTGTGTGTGTGTGTGTGTGTGTGTGTGTGTGTGTGTGTGTGTGTGTGTGTGTGTGTGCATGTGTGTGTGTGTGTGTGTGTGTGTACATATTTGAAGAATTTTTACATGATTATGTTTAGAAACTTTCCTTTTTAAAGTTAAATTTCTTGTTGAATGTATCTGTCATATTTTGCTTCTTTTTCATTATTAATTGAAAATGTCCACATGTGTACATGCATGAAATTTAGTTATTTTAATTAATTATCATTTTTGAATAACTAGTGTTTGGTAAAATGTTTAACCTATTATGTTCATGTCTAACAAGTCTCCACACACATATTTACTTCAATTTCTTGAGATAATGGACAAAGATGCTAAGATGACTATGACAAGAACATCAAAAGAATCTGAGGAGCAAGAAAAATATTTAATAGAGTTCGCACTTAGGGCAAGTGTTGATCATAATTGCATGTGTTATCCATGCTTCAAATGTGAAAACTTGAAAAAGTAATTGTAAGAGTGTTGAGAGAACACTTGTGCTTCAATGGAACCAATGAAAGCCATCACTCTTTCATTTGGCATGGAGAAGAACTTTCACATAGGCCCTTGACAAGGCCTAGAAGATATGATCAAGACAATGTAGGAAGTGTTGGAGCCAGTACAGTTGTATTGATGTTTCAAGATGCATATGATGACTTACGGGATGACCTTCAACAACTTCATACAATATTAGAGGAAGCCAATGAGCTGATGTATCTTGAGTGTAAAGATTATACCAAATTGCCTATAGTGGTAGAACTTTACAATGTGAATACAAGATTTGGTTTTTCATATCAAAGTTTTATAGAAGTCTTAAAAGTAGTGGGTAAGATGCTACCTAAGGATAATAAATTGGCAAGGTCGAAATGGGAGGCAAAAAAAACCCTAGCTACACTAGAGTTGAAGTATGAGAAGATACATGCTTGTCTCAATGATTGCATCTTGTATAGGAAGCCCAATATATGGACAGTCAAGATGAGACTTAAAAAGTAATTCAATTGAGATAGTTACTAACATTTCTGTAAAGATTCTATGGTACTTTCCCCTATTCCAAGGTTCAAAAAAATGTTCCATATACTTGAGAAGCAGAAAGAAATTAGTATGGTATGCTAAGACAGGCTAGCCGATAGCTTTTTAGTCCATCCAACAGATAGCCCTACATGAAAGATCATAGACTTCACATGGCCTAATTTTGGTAAAGAACCTAAAACCTAGGACTTGCACTATCTGCATATGGGATTAATCCTCACCATTCTATTAGTAACAAGTATAGTTTTTGTCTTATTATGTTAGTTTATTACAACCTCCCACCCTTTCCATGCATGAAAAATAAGTTCATGATTTTAACTATGTTGATATCGGATCCAAAGCAGCCAGGGAATGACATTGATGTGTACTTGGTTCCCTTGATTGATGATCTTAAGACATTATGGGACATAGACATTGAAGCATACGACTCATACCGAAAAGAGTCCTTCACCCTAAAGGCTATACTTTTGTGTACAATAAGCAATTTTGTTAGAAGGGTAGCCCGATGCACAAAGCTCCCACATATGCGAGGTTTAAGGAAGGAACGATCCACAAGGGTCAATAGTACATAGCCTTACCTTGCATTTTGCAAGACGTCAAGTTTCACCCATTGAACCCAATAAGCAACTTTCTCATGTACAGCTATTTGTCTGGATGCACCATGAATGGATACAATGCTTGTCGTATCTACAAAGATCAACATGTCTTTATGCGACTTAAACATGATAGGAAAATGGAATTCTTTGGCCACAAAAATGTTTGCACAAAGACCATCCATACCATTTTAAGAAGGGATAATTTAATGGTAGTGTAGAGACAAAGACACGCCAAAAATGTTGATAGGGCAACAAGTATTGGAACAAGTTGACAACATTAATTACTTATAGGGAAAGAAGAAATCACGTAAAGGTTTTAAGTAAATGCAATTGTAGAGAAAGAAGAAATCAAAATGAATGTCACCTAAATTAAATATGTTGTATTACAGTCATGCTATGGTTTCTAAGTGGGAAAACAAGGAGAGTTACTCCAAAGTAAACCTCAACAAAATACAAAGAAAATGGGCTATGTATTGAGTTTCAATTAGAACTCTTGGAGTAACTACATTAAAAAATACATTAAAAAAAAAAGTATTTTTTTCATTCACTTGTATGTGTTCTTTTATTTTTTATTATTTTCTTTAGAATTTTTTATTATTTTGTTAAAGTGTTAAATGAGTGGAGAGTGTGAGAGTAAATGAGTATGGATGAATTGAGTTTGGAGGTTGTAGTGATTGCATGTGTTGTGGTTACTTTTATAAAGTATTTTCTAGATAGATGTAGATGGATAATGATGAATTTCAATGCTTTATATCTAAATGTGAAAGTGAATGTAAGTGAATGTGTATGTTGTAGTGAATGCATGTGTTGTGATTTCTTTTATTAAGGATTTTCAAGATAGGTGTGGATGGATAATGATGAATTTGAATGTTTTGTAATCAATGTGAAAGTGTAACAGCAGAGAGCCCACCCACTGCAATAATATTGTCAGTGCCAGAGTGCCCATACATCCCGCACGGTTTTGTTCTTCCCCCGTGAGGGAAAACGCGTCGTTGCAAGGGAAGCCCTCAACACTATTATCAACATCCTAGCACCCTTCCCCCTAGTGATGTAGGACTAACTCTCAGTCCCTCACCCAGCTTAGAAGCCTGCCAGCCCTCTTAACCAATCCTCATTGGCCTGAGGCTTGACCTCTCCCCCTTAGGAGACACATGTCCCCGCATGTCACATGCGAGCGTCCGCGTGTGGTTAGCCACCCACACCAGGTCGGGGTCTAGCTTTGATACCACTGTAACAGCCCAAGGGCCAACCCACTACAACAATATTGTCCGTGCTGGAGTGCCCATACACCCCGCACTATTTTGTTCTTCCCCTGTAAGGGAAAACGAGTCATTGCAAGGGAAGTCCTCAGCACTATTATCAACATCCCAACACCCTTCCCCCTAGCGATGTGGGACTAACTCTCAATCCCTCACCCCAACCTAGAAGCCTGCCAGCCCCCTTGGTCTGCCCTCATCAGCCCGCCCTCATTGGCCTGAGGCTTCACCTCTCCCCCTTAAGGGACACGCGTCCCTGCGTGTCACACGCGAACACCCACGTGCAGTTAGCCACCCACACTGGGTTGGGTTCTGGCTCTAACACCACTGTAATAGCCCGAGGGCCTACCCGCTGCAACGATATTGTCCATGCCAGAGTGCCCATACACCCCACATGATTTTGTTTTTCCCCCGTAAGGGAAAATGCATCATTGCAAGGGAAGTCCTCAGTACTATTATCAACAGCCCAGCACCCTTCCCCCTAGTGATGTGGGACTAACTCTCAGTCCCTCTGAAGCCTCAGGCCGATGAGGGCAGGCTGATGAGGGAGGGCCAAGAGGGCTGGCAGGCTTCTAGGATGGGGTGAGGGACTGAGAGTTAGTCCCACATCGCTAAGGGGAAAGGGTACTGAGCTGTTGATAATAGTGCTGAGGACTTCCCTTGCAACGATGCATTTTCCCTTACGGGGGAAGAACAAAACCATGTGGGCTGTATGGGCACTCCAAGATGCATAATATCATTGCAGTGGGTGGGACCTCAGGCTGTTACAGTGGTATCAGAGCCAAACCTCGACCCGGTGTGGGTGGCTAACAGCACGCGGGCACTTGCATGTGACACGCGGGGACATTTGTCCCCTAAGGGGGAGAGGTGAAGCCTCAAGCCTATGAGGGCAGGTTGATGAGGTCAGGCCAAGAGGGCTAGCAGGCTTCTAGGCTGGGGTGAGGGACTGAGAGTTAGTCCCACATCACTAGGAGGAAAGGGTGCTGGGCTGTTGATAATAGTGCTGAGGACTTCCCTTACAACGACGCATTTTCCCTTATAGGGGAAGAACAAAACTGTGCAGGGCGTGTGGGCACTCCTGCAGAGACAATATCGTTGTAGTGGGTGGACCCTGGGGCTGTTACAAGAAGTGAATGTATGTTTGTTTTTCACGTGTATAAAGATTGTAAGAAATGTGTTATATGTAACAAGTTGTAGTAATATTGAATGTATACATGAGGTGTTATATGTATATAGGTGTGAGTGATAGAAATGTGAAAAAAAAAGAAAAAAAAAAGAAAAAAAAGATGCTTTTGAAGTTGTTTGTACTAAACAACTTCAAAAGTGTCTATTTTTTAAGTCTTTGTAGGCTAAACAACTTCTAAAGTCATGCACTTTTTAAGTCATTTATCTAAACAACTTCAAAATGCATAGACTTTCAAAGTTGGCTTAATAGAAGTCATTTTTCAAGAAACTTCTATTAGCATTTTTTATTGGTAGGTGGTAATGTGATGCATGGAGTATTTAGTTCAAGTGGCACATAGAAGTCTCTTATGACTTTGTGCTCAACGAAAATTGGTGGGTCTACCATGGGGTTAGGAATTTGATTATTCTCACACCTTGTCTATGGGCACATTCAAGCTCATAATCTAATAGTACTATTTCTATGTTCTATGATCAACAACCGTGCATGCACTACAATGTAATCAAGAACTATCTAATGCTACTTAAATTATTTGCTATTCATAACTCTAAATAATACATATTCAATCTTAATGGTCTGCTAAATCTATTTGATAATCTTTATTAATGTGTAGGGTGGTAATTTTTAGACCTAGATCTAGACACCTCCCCCTTTTATCCATACTCGACTGCTACTTACCCGCTAGGTACTACTCTAAAGTGGTTAATAATGTAAGGAGGTGTTGAGACCTCAACAAACGCCAATGAAAAGTATGGAAAAAACACTTGAATTTTGTATACCCACTATAACCACACTGCTCAGAAGCCACAAGAGTGGCAATAGATCTACTCCTTCAAAAAGAGTCCTACAAGCTCAAAACTAAGTCTCTTGCTACTTGATTACAAATTATACTTTAAGGACTGAAAGTGATAACATATAAGGAATTGAATTGATTACCTAGGTGGGCTAAGGATCTGGTGATAAACTCCAATCCTTATTTTATGAGGGTTCCTATGGGGCCCTTACTATCAATGTAAACATCCACCATAAAGCAATAAATGTGCAACGCAATACAAGGAAAAGTAAACTAATTCCTACATGTATACTATATCACAAAGGATCCACACCTTAATAGACAAGACAATATAACTAGACAACATATGCCTTAGTTATAGCCAAGCTTAGGCTAAGCTTTATTAAATGGGTGTAAACTAATGCAACAACCCAATATGCAAAAAGTTATAATGAATGGCCCTGAACTATATGAATTACACTATCATCCAAAATGCAATTTAATATAAAACTAAATGCAACTACACTAGAAAAATAAAAGAGAGTGTGAAAAACTTATAGCAGGGTTTCTAATGAAGTTCAAGTATGGACAAACATATCCCACACTTGGCCTATATTATTACAATAATTTAAAATAAATAATTAAAATTAAGATTACAACAGAGCCTCACTACAAGTCTTCTCAAAAATAGTAAACCCTAATTTAGGAAAGGAATAAAATCCTAACTAATCCGATGAAGCTTTGGCCCACAGGATTGTCATCACTCCTTTTTTCCAAATTCCCCTCACACAAAAACAAAGAAATATGTCAATTTTTGAGGAATTAGTAAAATTAGTAAATATGAATGCAAAACCCTAATATAATGCAACCTAAAGTATGATTAGAGATTAAAAAAAAAAATCCAAACTAAAACACAACCACAAACATGTTGTGATTCTTCAACAATGGTGTCAAAAACTTGGTGTATATTTTAAAATTACTCGCAAGGGCACAAATCAATGCGATGATTGTACGCAGGTGAGGTTGATCCCATGAGGAATCTCAAGGTTTTGTATGTTGACTAAATCTTATTTAAATCACTTATCCCTAGCCCAAGGAATATTGTATTCAATTAAACTTGTAAAGTAAATAACATGAAAAAGGAAACATGCATGGAATTTTGAAACTAACTAAGGAAACATTCTAAAGGCTACTATCTCTTGGCTATCACTACAAGAGATTAGTGATCTTTGGATGCAATGATCTAATTACAAACCTAGAATCAAACAACAAGGAAAATAGCTAAAGAACAAAATGCATAGAACAAGGAATCGAGCAAAGCAACTAGGAAGGAAAAGATGTAAGAACCAAGCTTGGAAATTGCTTAACAAAAACTACGAAGGAAGCTTGGAACGACTAGGAATGGAAGGAAGCGTGGAGTTCTTAAGGAGAGCAACCAAAGTGGAGAGGCATTGAAACCTTAAGAGCAACATCAAAGGAGGGACGCACCACTTTTTAGGAAGGAGGCATCTCCACCCTAGGTTATGAATTATGTGTGGAATGCCTTTCTAAATGGTTTATAGTGTTTGCACTTTCTCATTTACTAGAATTCTATCCTAAGAAAAGGGAAAAGATAAGATAAGGTGAGGTAAATATAGAGATAAGGTAGAAGTGAAACTAGAAATAGGACTCTAGGAAATTGGGAAAGAAAAGAAGGGAAACTCGGAAGGTGAGTGAAAGGTGGAGAGGGTGAAATCTTATAAGCATCTAAGTGGGGGGGAGGCACCACTTTGCAAGGAAGTAGGCATGGAAATCACTTCCTTAATAAGTGTTTCACATGGAGGGGTGGAAAGAGAGAGGAAAGGAGTGATAAGTGTCTAATTTTATATAAAAACCACACAATTAGTACCCATGTGATATAACTTATAGGTGTAAATTAGGGTTTTTAGACCAAAATTAAGTAAGACATGCATTTTTTACCCAGGTGAAACAAAAGTTTGATACTTTATAAGTCCAAAGGCTAATCCAAGGTAACTACATGATTAATCATATTTTTAGAATATAATTAGAGTTTTTACTTTTTGCAGGAAGTGAGATGGTGATATGATGGCCGAGATTGATCGAGATGAACATTGAAGATCAAGATTAAAAGATTGAGTCAAAGCCTAAGAATAATGTATCCCACATGAAACCAAAGGTAAAGATTATCCTTAAAATAAGCAATGGATGCAATTAAATGAGCTAAAGATGGCCAAAGTGGGCCCATGAAGCAAACCATGCATTTCCACCACATTTGCATGGGAGCCATTCAAGCCACTTTAGCCATATAAACCATGACAAAATGTGACAAACTAAGGAATTCAAGCCAAACCATTGAAGCCACTCAAACCAAGGGATAGCTATGAAGCCAAGCTAAGAGATCCATATAAGCCACCCATGAAGCCTAGCCAGTGAAGCCTTCAAAGTTAACCATCAAAGCTATATAAGCTAAGCTAAATGGAAGGCCATGATTGGAGGAGAATCCAAGGTATTATCCTTAGGATTTATGATATTTTGAAGAGAATTAAGCTAAAATTCATTAAGATAAGATGACATGTGGATCAATAGGATCAAACCCTTCTATTTTTCATGTTTTTCTATTATTTTCCTACTATTTTCTCACTTTCCACCTCATCACCAAATATCACCACCAATTTCACTTTTCATTCAAGAGTCCTATAATCCCAAGTCTCCTCCACTCTCCTCAACTCTCATCCCAACCACCCAACCAATCCACATGTCTTAAAAAATCACTTAGCTAATCAAATTTTCCCACCTCATCTCACTTTCCTAACCTTTTCTTAGCCATCTCTTTTCTGCCCACTTTCCTACCTTTATCCCACCCATCTACTTTCCTTATTCAAAGGGAGTTCAATGATTTTTTGAAAGGGGGAGAAGCGTTACATCTCCTTAAAAAATGGTATCTCCCCACTTTTTAACATCCATATGGCAACCATTTATCTACCTTGTTACCTCTTTGAAAACCCTAGCTTATGTAATAATGATCCAACACATTTTATGCTCTTTTTGGAAATTAATATATGGAATTAACTATACAAAATGTTTAATTTATTTAAAAATATGAAATAAAGGAATTTT
This sequence comes from Warburgia ugandensis, assembly GCA_035236585.1. NCBI lineage: Eukaryota > Viridiplantae > Streptophyta > Magnoliopsida > Canellales > Canellaceae > Warburgia > Warburgia ugandensis. The sequence continues at coordinate 18,826,629 of CP141133.1, forward strand.
TTTAGAAATCTTTATGTCATTAGATGTTACTCTCAGAAATGGAATCCAACGCCTCAAAGAACGCATGAAAACATGAGTTCGTATGAAGAAGTTATAAGCGTTTAAAGATGGAGGGCATAGATGTAATTTGTGACAGCAAAATGACTCAAGGCCCGAAAACACAGGGGCCATTTTACTAACAGCACCCCCCAGGTCGTTCCCCTACCTCCAGCACCGACCTGCACAACCTTTGCAACACCGCTACGTGAGGCAGCAGAAATGGCGGCACCGCCATTAGGCAAGATCACACGCCTTCGCAGCTATAAATGCCCTTTACCCATCTCCCTCTGGGCATCCCTTCTTCTCCCTCATCTGCGGCAAGGGTTTCTCCTTCGTCCGGAAAACCTCCCCCTCTCTGTTTTCTCTTTTCTCCCATGGCACAGGCACCACCTGAATCGTGTGTGCCTCTTCCCTTCTTTTCTCTCTCACTTCTCTTCTCCTTTTCTTCCCTACGACTTCCATGCCAAGTTTCTGCACTTCCAAGCAGGAGGGTTTTCACTACCGCAAAGACGGTGAACTCTCACACCACCAATCAAAAGCAGCGCCCATCTTCGGCTGCTTAGGTAAAGCCCCATCTCCCCTCTCTTAGTTTCCCCTATTTTACGGCCCAAATCCATGCCGATCTGGTCATGTTTCTCAGCCAAAAAATGCTGGCTCTCTGTCAGAAAGAAACCAAACGGGTGAGAAACCCGATTGAAGGTAATGCATCCCCGGAGCGCACGGGCATCCCAAGAGTGCACAGCATCCTGTATGGGGTGCTACGAGAACGTGGGAGCGCTCCTGCGATGCTGAGCTCCCCGGGGTGGCCCAGGTCACAAGCAAGCCGCGTGCGGACGGCATGCCCGACTTCTACCAAGACCTTGCACGGCATCTCGGGAGAGCCAAGACGTGCGCACAACCGCGCCTAAGACACGTCCACGCAATGCCGGCTCCAAGATGCACGCACGTTGGCTCCCATTCTGGACGTGCGCATGTACACCATGCGTATGTACACATGTGAGCCAACATGGTTTGGTACAACGGGGAAAGCACACGCATCCTAGAACCCATGACGCCGGCACGGGGCCCTAGGCGACACATCTAGGTCGTCCATTAAGGGCGCGACACTAAAAAGCCAATTAAAGAGGCTATATAACTACGATCAATGATCCAAAAGACCCGTTGCATTCATAATGACGATGTTAATCCTATTGAGACTATAAAATTCTAGGATATGATAACTCAATTAGTATGACTATAGCACTGAAAACTATAGAGATTCTCTCTATATCTACCGGATCAAGATGACTGCAGTATAAAGGAAGCGATCACTATCCGTTGGATTGTCCCGTGAAATCTAAATAGTGATCTATAAATGGATAACAAAAATGATATTTTTGAATCCTTATTACATTCCAAACAATATACAGTGTTTTTACGAAGAAGTGATCCAGGGTCGAAGTAAAGTGAGGGACACGACTCCAAAGACATCAAGGTAGGTAGTACGATACTACTAAGTTTTTAAACTTATCTTAAACTCTAACTCTGCGCTTTATTGCTATTTTTAAAGCACATGCTTTTGAGATATGATGTTCTTATGCAAGTATGTGGACTTGTCTTCATGATTTATGTCCTTGAAGCACGTGAATTTATCGCACCATATTTAGCATGCTTTCTTGGGACAGATGTGATGTTTTTTATACAAGCATGCGAAATTGTCTTCATGTTTTATGGCTTTGAATGCGATATTAGTATAAACTAATTTTTATGCATTGCTCACACATGGTTGAAAAGAAATGCATAAATTGCATGATTTCAATGATTAAGATTTGAATTTATATATATATATATATGTTTTTTGGGCTGTTGAGCCTAGTGGGCACTATGCCTTTGAGGAGGTTGTGATGATGTACTGAGTTGGCCTTCAAATGGCCTCTACCACCAAAACGGTAGGATGGTATCAACATTGGCTGTCAAAATGGCATTGTCCCTTCCCCGATCGTTGTGGTAAACATGTGGATGACCACCTGAGGTGTTCACGACACCCTTTCTCGGGACATATCCACAAGCCACCAGTGGAAGGCTATGGTGATTGTGTCTTTAGATACTCTGAGACAATGGCACAATCCGTGAGGTGCTCTCGTCATGGAGCATAGTTTGCCCTATGATTTTGGTTGTATTGATATCCATAGCGCTGCATTTGTGTCATATAAGACGTGCTCATGGACCAGCCTGCATGATGATGTTTACCGACCCATCGCCTTGAGTTCCAAGTGGGCAGATCACCGAATGAGGCAGCCTCATGGTGGGAACAAAATCGAAAGATCATCTACATGATAATGATGCTAGCATTTGCTTTGAATGATGACTATTTTAAGAGTTTCATGATTATTATATTTTACTCATCAAGCTTGATGTATCAAGCAAAATCTTATTACCTCGGATCTATTGATTTCTTACTTCATGCTTTGGAGTCATATCGTATATCATTGCATACTAGATTTTTGTAAAGAATTTCATGGCTGAACTCTCAGATCAATGAGTTTATGTTTTATGCATAAATATGCATGTTTACACAAAATAGAATCACTGATGTTTTACATGAGAAAGTCCTTCGGATTGTGCATGTTGCCTACCATGTTTTCAAAATAATAGCATCAGATCACCTAATGAGTATGAGAAATACTCACCTTAATATATTATTATTTTCCAGATTAGCTCCACATAGAATTGTAAGAAGCAATTTAACATGTTAGTGCTACGATCACGTGAATGAAATATAGAGAAGACAAGCATGAATGTAAGTAAACACCCTACCTTTTGGACATGTATCCGCATTTATTTATTTGCTGGGCTATGACCTGTGGAATGGATAGACCTCGGGAAGACTTTTATGATTGCAGCAATTTTCAAAACTACTTTGTCCGTTATGAAAGCAAATGACACCGAGGTTTTCAAAATGAGTTTAAAACAAAAGATTTTTTCCGCTTACATTGTATTGTTTTTCTAAAAATGTTTTCAAATACTTGATGCATCCCACCTTAGGCATTAGATATTGCATTTAAAAAATATAATGGGAAAA